>OY540814.1:19882415-22282415 GCA_961205875.1 Sialis fuliginosa | reverse complement strand
TTTTTATAGAAATACTCTAATACTTACAAAAAAAATAACTGATAAAAATTGAATATACACATTTATTCTTATCTTATAAGTGCATTACAAAATTTGAGGTCAAAGTTGAAAACTATAACAGCATTGCATAAATATTAAATTATTTCTAAATATATGTAATTGTTATCAAAGTGGAAACTCGTACTAATGAGAAAAACATACTAACAATTTTATATTAAAACCTTTGGACGACCGGCATGATTTCGCGAAAATAGTAGTTTTGGAAAAAAAAATATTTGTCTGTAACGGGTATTAAATCACATGATTTGTACAGAGCCCCAAAAAAAGCTTTGCCGGTCCTCTAGTCTCGTTAATGTAAATATAAGATTTGATTGGAGTGATACTGGACCGAAACCGGCTCAATAGTCTGGATCGACCCTTACTTTCGCATTTATAATATTAGTATAATGAATACATATCCCATATCAATTACTTTATGCAAAGCTAAACAACAACAATTAAATATCTATAATTACATTAATATATAACTAATTACAGTTTACAAAACATATATGTACAATAATGTACATGCAAACCGGAAATCGAAATTGCATTTGTTGACTTTTCAATATTAAATGAAATTATGATCTACATATAAAATGGCTAACATATAAATTTATTTGATATGTAATAAATATGTTATAAATATATGTTCTAGGCAATATTCCCATTACAGACCCCTTTAAAAAAGAATTTTTTAGCAAATTTAATTTAAAAATTGCCCACATTAATATCCGAAGACCTTTTTTTCGCTTCTATTTTTAAAATCTGGGCCTCAGAAATTACGGGCTCTAGGCAGTTGCCTAGTCTGTCTAAGCAAGAGTCCGCGCCTGAATATGTTCAAAATAAAATAAACACACTGTTGACTTAAATATAATATTAGTTTCTGGGCATAAGTTTCGACATTTTGTTAATCAATAAACAAACCGCATTATACCTTAAAACAGAAATAATCATAGATTATATAGTTTTATTTTCATAATTGTATTAATTATAAATTATTATAAAGTAAGAATAACAAATGTAGTCCATTGTTAATTGTTAATTTAATAATATTTTTTTAATAAATACATTAGGTATTTAGTTTTTTGCTATTGTATTTAATCAGTTGGTACAACACATTTGAATCTAATTAGTCATGAAACTAAAAATCAAGAAATAATCAGTAATATCGCGTAGGAGAATTAAAAGAATGAAGTTGACCTCAAGTAAAAGTTTTTCTAAAGAACTATTATGGATGTGTATACATGTATAAGTTACTGGAACCTGTGTTGGACACTTGTTTAATTAAATTAATAAATTATAAATATTTGTTGATATATTTGATTACTGCCATTACTGAATCATAATCTATAGACATGCACTTAACTCTAAAACAGGTTAATTTGATGAGAAACGGTCAATGAGTGTCAAAGTCAAAATGGTGGACATTTAAACTGATTATTAGTGTAATCTATTTATGAATTATTATATTATCGTAGCATCTGCTTTACATTGTTTACAATTTCACGATTTATATGTATAAAGAACAAACTATATTTGCGGACTTTGATAATAAAATTGATTTAATAAAGAGATGATTGTTTTATTAGTAACCTGAGTTCATGAGAATTAAAAAAAATTATGTCCATCAATCCCCTCTTGCTCTTAAAGTGACCAAGACTATTGTCAGTACCTTAGTCACATTGGCAAGTGTAATCTAACTTGCAGATACTTCTCTATAAAACCAAACACATTTTTTTTAAATATATTAGAATTAGACCAGTAAAGTTTGTTTTTGAAAAAAAATTGAATGAAATTTGATCTACTAACCTAAAATTGATAACAAAATTAATAAATAAAGATAAAAATATAAATATTTGTATTATGAACGGGATGTTTTTGTATATGTACATAGTTGTTTTGAATTACAGTTTCTAATATTTATTTTTCAATACTATTGAATTTATTACCTGTCTTTCGATATTGTTTATTATTATTATAACAAGGTATTGTTCTGCATTTCCATTCCTCTTTATTAATAAACTTACATATCACATATATGTAATGTAAAGTATTCAGTGTTCAGTACAGTTTTAATCTTAATAAAATATATATACGTGCGCTTTGAAATATTTCATACATTAAATTACCATCAACTATAAAGTTCAGGGCCTCTTTAACTGTATTTAATTAAGGGTAAGTCTGATAATCAATTGAAAATCGATTAAGACCTGAAACATAAATGTTGCTTCTTAGATGAATTATTTGTATTTTAACAAACATTTATTTTTAGAATAGGTAATTTAATAATTTCTACAAAAAACATTATTAATTTGCAATATTTTAACAATAACAACATAAAACTAAAATAAAAATTTGTAAAAAAGTCACTTGTTCATACTTTTTAATATTATAAAAATTATCCATTGTTATTGCACAATAAAAATTATTTTTTAAATAGGCGATACTAGTTTATTTTTTATGTTACATGCCTTGGTACTAATTTTTTTTACCTTTTTTGAAATTTCAAGTTTCTTGCTTATATTTATATAATTTTTATTTTTGCTGAAAAGGATGGATGACAAATTAAGATTAATAAGGTTTCTTCTTAACCTTAAAAATGAGTTAGTTTAAATAAAATAGTTATTGATTTTAATTTATTAGTTAATTAAAACTGTCTCAGTAAAAAATACAAAACAACATAATTCAATGAATTCAAAGAACCAATAAATTACAAGAAAAAAATGTTATCGACAAAGAGAAACGAATTCTTCGAACGTAATACAATCCATTGATTGGTGTGTTTGCATTGTTATTAACTCCCAATATGTGCTGTACTTTCAATTTTCATAACGCGTGAAATTACAGGTGAAAGTTATATACACCACGCTGGATCTAGTGGCTTGTTCTAATCAAAAGTGAATGACCCAACAATGCAACTAAATGTCCCAAAGAAAAAAAACACTTGCATAAGAGTTGTAAAATTAGATCGTCGGTTCTTTTAACATAGACAGGGTTATACAAATTGTATTTAAATAAAATTAGACATTTGGGTGAGTCCAGAAATATCGAACCTTAACTGACTTATTAATTTTTTAGCGAAAAAGTACGGGGTGGACAATTGGGCAACAGTTTCTAGCATAATTAACAATGATAGATGTAAGAAACAAATTTAAATTTAAAAAAATTAAGTCGAAGATTGAAATTTTTTTAAATTTCTTAAAAATTGTACGACCCTTGAAAAAAGTTATTGCTGTCTCGATAATGATAAGTAGCAAAAGGAAATTGGACACAAAGTTTGTTTATATAATACTTTATTTGATTTGTACATATATTTGATTATTTGTAACCAATTCCGGTCTAAAGGTGTGGTTACAAAGATACAATAAAGGAAGTTTTAATTTATATTTATTATTATATTATATATTATATTATTATATTATTTGTAAAATTATGTAGGCATCACTTCTCATAAATATATAATTTAGTAATATCATATTTTTGTAGTATATAGTGTAAAAAATCAATATGCCGAATTTTGATTTTGTATTTTTGAGTATTTTGAAAGTTTTATTTTAACAATTTTTTTTAAATGAGAAATGTCATTATTTTAAGAATTTAATTCTACTTTCTTTTAGAAAAAAAATATAAATATAGTATAATTAATCCTCCGGCTTGATTTTGTCTGAAGCCGAATGTTCGGTCAGATACTAATTTTAGGGCCTATATGTGTGTTTCTAGGACCAGTTAAAATTCACATGATACGAGACAATTATTGACAATATCTTGTTTTAAATCTAAGGTAATTGCAAAATTTAATATTATCTCCTCTCGGTGTTGTTCTTATAATGATATTCTATAAAAAATATAATTAATATTAAAAAGTTATTTGTTATTTATGATATAATAATTTTGCTTAATCAATAAACATTTGATCGATATTATCGTTTAATACAAATAATATGTACGGGTATCGACCCGTAACGACAGACTAATAACATTATTTTTCTTTGAAAAAAATTTATCAGCATTTAATTATATTATATAAATAATTTATTATTTCTACAAAGTGACTTGCATAGTAGTTGATTGACTGATAACATATATATATAGTTTATTTGTACTTTCAAAATATATTTAATAATTAAAAATATCTGCCATGGGAGCCACGAGACTTTCTTATACGTAATACTGAAAGTGAACGTGATTCTAATTTTATTAAAAAAATAATTCTGACAAACTAATAAAATATAGAATAAAATAAATGGGACATAAATTAAAGAAAATTTATTTGAACGTAATTACTAAACCAGAAACGAATTGTCAATTTTTAAATTTTCGAATTATTTTTGAAATAAGAAAAAATGTAGTAGATAAAAAAATGTCGAATATGTTATTATCTATAATTTTTTAAAGTAATTAATTAGAATCACCCACACTGTTCACTCTCAGTATTATGTATAAGAAAATCCTATGGTACCTATGGCAAATACAAACACTGTATGTATAGGTATTTCATAAACATAGGTATAAGAAAGTTAAAAAAAATGTTATGAGTTATCTGGTTCCTTGTACATAAATACGAATGAAAGATTGATGTCGCCTATTATAAGGAGCTAACAAATTTTGTTAGCTTACAAGCACTTTCAACAGGGTATTAATTCTGTTATTATCTTTGCATTTGTTTTAGAATTTAGATCAGTGATACTTCAACTTATTATAACACAGTGGGTGATTCTAATCGTACTAGATAATTTTCATAATATCACCACTGTTTTAATACCGTTGGTGTTTACTTGCCTCGCGTGTGAGAAACTTGACAAATTTCAAGGGAACTAGCATATAGATTTGATACCCTATTTGAAAATGCTTGTTAGTTATTTATTTTATAATACCGGAGAATTTTAAATCCTTGTATACAGAAATTTAACTGTAGCAGAAAATAACAAGTTATACATATATTCTATTTTTGGAAATAAATTCTTTATAATTGGAATTTAAAAAAAAAACCTTATATGTATGTACCCATTTCGAATTGTACAAAATTATTTGTAGAATATCATCAATTATGAATAAGTCATTATGTTAATACATTTTTCTATTATCCTCAACATTATTAAATTACAGGTTTTCAACTAACGATTTTTTTCGTATCATTAGATATGTAGGTATAATAATTAATAATACAAATGTTTTCTAGTATTTCAATTAGGTTTAATTATAATTACTATGTTATTTATTTTAAATGGTTTATTAAATATGATCACTAATTATATTATTCATAAATATGCTATGTGGGGGGGGACAGGGCTCTAGCATGGGGTCCGGGGCTAAGGGAGATCCGGCGTAGTTTTTTTGTCGTCGTCAAAAATTTTAGCGGAAAAAGACCCGCCGAAAATTCTAGCCTGGGGGCCATGATCGGTCGATATTCCTAGTAAAAATCAAATCTTATCAAAAGAAATTCAACCTTGTAGACTTATATGAAGGAAACGTTTTATCTGAATCGTGTAATTATTTGTGAGATCATACTTTAGAGTGGGTTTTTTGTCTTATTTTAAATCGATATACATATATGTTAATTGACAACTAAAGTAAAAAAAAACTCACAGTAGATCGAAAATATTATTTTAAGCAAAAAAACTTAATATGAACAATATACGAGTACTTCGTAAGAGAGCTATAGCTATATGCATGCAACTATCTGTCAAAAACTCAAAGAGTACTGTTATATAAGTTAGATACCCCGTTTTAAAGTGTTTGCAAGCTAGCAAGGCTCTAATCTGTGGCTCTAATACCGGACATTAATTAATAAATTAATAATTTTAAACAAAAAAATCATTTGACAGCTAATTTAGTGGAATAATACTTTATCGATAATTTCTAATTTTCAGAAATTAATAAAAAAATAAAATTGTCACACATCATGTACAGAAATATACAATTAAACACATTTCATATTTTAATTATATTCTGTAGATGGTTAGTACTGGCTACTTTATAATAATAATCAACAACTGTCATTCAATGACGTATAGAAAAATCAATATTAATTAAATTACTTTCCACAGATGGACAACCAGGGGTACGAATCAGAAAATCTACCACAACTTCAACCTACAGAAATGCGCAGTGTGCACATATCAGTAGACACTCCAAACGCAGCTGGCGACGTTACAACAACTACCTTCAACAACAAACCAGTAATAAATAAACTACCTAACGGAGCTATTGAGAAAACTCAAATATCCCAAACATCCTCAGTTATACCTTACAGTAATGGTTCAGAAAAGAACTCAATTCAAACGCAAGTTACGGATGTTTCTTTACCTAATTTACCTACGTGTCGACCACAAGCTTGTGTAGCTGCTCGCCGAAGGTATAACGAAGGTAGAGCTAGAGATAGCTCAGCTAGCCCGTGGCATACACTGAAGACTGTTTTTTTAGTATCTGGGATAATCCTTCTTATAATTTGGATTATTGTGTATACTGTATTAAATAAGTATTCGATATTATGATATAGAAAATGATAAGTGACATTAGTGTGTATTTTATAATATAATCGCAGTGTGCCTAAAAACAATCGACAATCAATTTTACGATTAGTTGTTCGAATATGTATTTTTGATGAAGTGAATGAAATATTACAGATAAATATATAAAATGTATATATTTTATTAATCAGTTTAGGTGTGAAGGTCAGACAATTATTTAAAGTCTCTTTATATGCATATTATTTTACCTTGTATATAAATGTAAATTAACCATATGTTTTTGTTAACATTTTTCTTTCTAAAAACAAGATATTTCAAATATTTTTATTTTTATTTATTTCATCTAGAAATTATTGCTTCCTCACCATATATATAGTATAGGAGCCAGCTGCATAATCGGTGTAGGTTTTACAACTGTCTGCCGTTGTAGTTACTTTGAAGTACTCATTCAGACAAAGCTCGGACGATGGGTCCGGTTCACCAGCTTGTAGGGATTTAATAGATAGTTCCCCCGAAAAATACGTAAGAAAATTTCGCGTTACAACCGTTTGGATGTGACGGTTACTTAAAGTAGACCCAAATTAAAGATGTTTTGGATATACGGTAGAAATTTTTTTCCTAGGGTGTGTATCTCAAACCGTTCTCGAGATATAGCCTCTCAAAGTTTTAGTTTTTTCAAATTTTTGGAGAAAAAAGGCCATAACTTTTGAACGCGTGGTCGGAATTGATTTTAGTTGACGGATTTGAAATCAGCGTGTTAAAATCTATATAATAACATGTATAATACCTTAAAACTCGGAAAAAAAAATTTCACGAAAAATCGAAAAAATTCAAAGGGGTATACCTTAAAAAATGTCGATTTTTGACCAAAATTTTTTTGTCGAATTTTAAAGTATTATACATGTCATTATATAGATTTTGACACGCTGATTTCAAATCCGTCAACTAAAATCAATTCCGACCACGCGTTCAAAAGTTATGGCCTTTTTTCTCCAAAAATTTGAAAAAACTAAAACTTTGAGAGGCTATATCTCGAGAACGATTTGAGATACAGACCTGCGGTTTGAAAATTTCGACTTTTCAACTCATTTTCTATACAATAAACATACTTTTAACGAAATCAAAAATTCGAAATTTTTTAGTGATATTTCCTGCAGTGAACATCAACTCGTTATAAAAATATCGACTAAAATACAAAAAAATAAGACGTAGAATCATTTAGTTACTATTAAGGTGTTTCATAACGAGTTTTTTTTGTTAATAGGAGGGGGAGGATTGACAAAATATGCTTCCCTTATTAAAAATTTCACGCCTCGCCACTGCAGTACGCCCCTGTATTTATCACACAGACAAATACTAAGATTGTATTATTATATTTGAATGCAAAGTATCTAGTAATCGTATTTAATGATATCGCAAAAGATTAATCAATTAATGACATTTGTAATTTAATTTAGAACAAGTGCAGTAACAATAGGTACGAGATAATAATAGAGTCTAACGATTTCATTCTATACGATAACTTTTGTCAACTAAAACATAAAACATCAGTTGCTAAGTAAAGAACATTAATTGTTAGGTTTTAAGATATACAACAATAGATACTAGGTAGTAGAAATGGCGTCATTAGCAACATCAAGTACTGAAGTTTTAACACAAAGATGTGTCACAGATAAGGTATGTTCACCGAATTTTTGTTAAAAAGTGTATTGCTTTTGTTGGATAAACTTAAGGATGTATGGCAGGTATCTAATTTACACGAGAAATAATTTAAATTTTGAGAAGTTATTCCTTAATAAATTTAAAGTACCCACACAAAAAATACATGGTTGGAAAGTTATTATTATTTTTTTAATTAATATGGGCTCCTATGGCAGAATGGTGTATTGACGGTTAAATTCCAATAAAACACATGGTTCAATTATTGAGAAATCTGCAATTTTCACAACACGTCACTTACATTATTAGCAACAAGTTTCATACAAAATTTTATACATACAGTAAATAATTATTGCTAAAAAATATCGAAAAAAATATGACGTACTCAAATGCAATGAATTGTTTTATTACTTATTTTTTCATATATGTAAGCATATTATGAACTACTAATAATATTATTTTCATTGCATTTGTATGTTCTAAATAGTGTTATTTAATAATATTTTAATTTCTATCATTTATAATAATAAAATACTTTTTTATTTTTTTTATTTGACATTGATTTTTGGCTAAAATTCTAAAATAACAGTTAACAATTTAAACAAAAGTACTAATATAATTTAAGTAGTTTATAAACCAATTTTACTTTCCTACAAGCATTAGATAGATTTACATTTTTTTGACTCAGACTGTCTATCTCAAAATACAGGATATTCACAATTCTATCTCTGTCTGTTACTTTTTCACGACTAAACCGCTGAACCGATCTTGATGAAATTCGGCAGGGAGATAGCTTGCAACCTGAGAAAAATTGATTAGATAAAAAATATGAAGTTATGGATAACAGTAATATTATAAAAACGTTTATCTTTTTAGCAGATTGAAGTGTCTGTAATCGGGGTTGACCCTTTACCGAACTCCGAACTAAAGAAGAGCCAGCAGCAAATACTGGTCGGATGGGACACTTTCAGAACCCGTTCAATGATCGTATTATTGATTTGTTTTGTGATATGGAGCGCGGTATTTTTTCCGTTACTTTTGAGAGATTCTGAACATCACGATCAGGAAGGAACTCACCCTCCTGAACATACCACAACTCACGGATCTCATTAACACCTGGTTTCACGAACAATAGGTATCTATAGTTGTAGTGTAATTCAAGCTGTTCACTCACCTTAAATTTGATCAATTAGAACCATTATCTGACAGTGAAAGATATTTCCGTAAGAAAGCGAATGAAATAATATATAGTATTAATTTTGTAATAAAGTTATAAGAATTAAATAAAGATAAAATGACAAATATGTGTATTATTTACTATACTATACTAATATTTATTCTTAATGATTATTTATTATCGAGAGTTATCAGTTTGCTGTTATGGCTTACAATTGCAAAACATACATTCGTCAAAAAACTTTTAATAATTTACATATTTCTGACAAACCAAAAAAATAGAATAAAATGAATATGGCATAAACTATAGATTTCTTCTCTGTTATGAATCATTTGAATTATAATTTAATTTTTTAAATAAATAAATAGCCTTTTTAATATAAAATACTTATTACCCGAAATATAGCATTTTTAATTAAGGTGGGCCTTATTTTCCTCCTTGACCTTAGTACTTAAAAATGTATTTAGATTTTTATATAAAAAATCCTGGTTACGCCACTGTTCAGATAACCCCTGATAGATAAACTTTGGTTTTTAATCCAATGTAATTTAGTAAATAGCATATTTTTATATATGTATTGGCCCATTTATTTTCAAAAAGTCCTGGACTGAAATTCGTCCTCAATCCTTATAAGGTACTGGCATTTTTCTTGGATAATACCCTAGTGTTGGACACTTGTTTTAATTTAATGTTTAATGTTTAATTTAGTAAATAGCATATTTTTATATATGTATATATTTGCAATAAATGGCCCATTTATTTTCAAAAAGTCCTGGACTGAAATTCGTCCTCAATCCATATAAGGTACTGGCATTATTCTTGGATAATACCCTAGTGTTGGACACTTGTTTAAATAAATGTACTAAATTAGAAATATTTGTTGATATTTGATAATTGACATCACTGAATCATAATCTAGAGACACTTAACTGTAAAACAGCTTAATTTGATGACAATCGACACTAATACACTCTATAGGTATCGTTCCGGTCTCGCTCCAGTCACTATACTGAATATTTTTTATTTTTTTTATATTTTTACGATTCTTTATTTTATGAATTTTATGTCGTGGTACTTATCATTTTGTAAACATTAACAAGTGTCCATTACTGGTTTTACTTGATCCATTACTGGAAAAAAAACATAAACAAAATAAAAGGCCATAATTAAAAAAAAAAACTATATTTGCGGACTTTGGTAATTAGAGGTGGTTATTAGTAACATGAGTTCATGAGAATCCCAAAAAACAGACCTTATACAGTTTAGAGTTAATGACTTAATTTACGTCATTTTTACAGTCTGATGGATCATTGGCATATTTTTTTGATAAACTGTATTCGTATGTCAAGGTTACAAAGAGTAAACAAATAATTATTTAGTTCAGCGGTATTTACTGCTACGTACCTTCATCACAAATTCTCCTCACGCACTATTTAAATTTATTGAATTCAATTAGTCAAGGATGAATCATGAAGGTTGGACACAAATTCAATCAATTTTAAACGCTCTTATATCACAAACTCATATACATATTAGGGGGATAAAAGTGTCATGAGTAAAAAAAATTAAGACAAGTGCAAGTTATACTTGCGCAGTTAATGTTCCGTACCATGTACCATCAACCCCCCACTTAATGTATTGAAAATTTTGAAAAACGTGTAAGGACAAAAGTTCTTCCTTATATCATGAGAAATATTTTTTGTCGAAAAACTTTTTCTCTAAAACCAGTGGTTCAGCAGTTATTAGGTAATAAACAATTAAATTGTTTATAATATTGATCGCATAAGAATTTTTTAATCCTGATAATTTTGGCTCAATCTACATATAATTCTCAATGTTCGTGATTTTTTTTTCTGATTTTTCTGGACGATCCTTTTTTTGGTAGAGACAGCAATTTTTTTGCGTTTTTTCTAAAAAATGCATAAAAAATACATCAATACTTGATTTTTTTGCATTTCTCAATTTACTCCCTGAAATCAAAACTCAACTTTTTATACTTCACGTACAAGGAACAATCGCGAAAAAAAATTCACGTTTCTAGGTCCAAAGAAAATAGATTTTTCGGACAATGAGAGCAAAAGCGGTAAAAAATTACATAAAATGGTAAACTTTGAATGGCTACATCACAGCCAATTTTCATCGAAAAATTTTTTTCTACCAGCCATTTTGGGCGTGACCTCTACTTTTTTTGTCTCCAAAGCATCTCAGCATCTCCTATATCTATCTTTACTCAGAACAAAGTTATGAGTAATTTAATAAAAATTTGAAAAATTTGTGATTTTGTAATATTTTGTTTGTTTTCTAAATATTTCTTGTATAATTTTTTTTTTCTTAATTTTTTAAACCTTCCATTTTGATGGGAAATTCAATTTTCTACAAAAAATTATTCTTACGTCGATTAGTTTCATAGAAAATCGCCTGTGAGTCCTGTGACAGACAGACGGATGGACACTGAAGTGATTCCAAAAGTGTTCCGTTTGGCACAGAACACTAAAAAGGTCTTCACTCTTCACAAATGTTCGTGCACAAAAAGTTCGTTTTTGGGGGTAAACGGTAAAAACATTGTAGCAAGTGGCGCCACCTTACGACATTTTTATGAATTATAATAAGGGTTCAGCGCACATTTTAAATAATTACATTGTTAACAATCTTTTTTCTTCAAATCTATTTTCTACAATAAAAATATCAATAAATCCAAACATGCTCATCATGTCAAAAGAAATACATAAGTATGATGAATATTAAATACATTTATTTTAAATAACAATATAATAATAAAATGTCAAGTACAGATTTATTAACTGGTTTCCAACTGCTGATATAATGGAAGGTATTCGCGATTCAAAAAACATTCATTATTGCTCGGAATGTTGCGAGAGTTGTCTGATTGTAAACATAATGTCAGTGTGGTGAAATTTTACACTTTAATCTGATTTATATTAAAATAAGTACATGTATTTTACTCTTAAACAAACTATGATAATTTTCCATTTGAAGTAATATATATATTATAACGAAAATGTTTCGAATAAATATCATAAATACTTTAATTATTCTTTTAACTGCACATATTTCACGTAAGTTTTTTTATGTAAATATTAATTAATTGTGGTTATTGAAGTTATATATGTTATTTTATAACAGATATTGAATCAACAACTTCAACTACACCAGTTAATCGAAACACTCATGCAGGGCTAACGCGTCAAGACACATTTGTTGTAACTAATCCAAAGAACAATTATGAAGATTTAGTCCGTCTGAGTTATGCTGATGCAGCTGGAGGTAATAATATTTTAAATAAATATATTTAGGGGGTGTTAAAATATTACGTTGATTTCATTGTAGGAAAATCAATTAGCGTTAAACCACAGACTACATCGGGTAGTCAAAGTAGAGATTGGGTAAATCCTTCAGTTCCTAAAAACAAAAATGTAATTACTTCTACACCAATACCCAACAGAAATTCTGCTACAACTAAATCTAGTCAATCTAGAGATTGGGTCAACCCATCATTGCCAAAAGTTAGTGTAACAACAACTCGATCTACAACAACCTCATCGAAGCCAACAGATCCAAGAAGAGATTGGGTGAATCCTAATCTACCAAAACAGCCTTGGTCTTCTCCAAAGCCTCAAGTTACTCCCATCAAACCACCAAGTTATGCAAACGTAGCATCTCAAGGAGGTAAATGTGTTAATTTTTATTTTTATTTTAAATCTTTAATAAATTTCTTTTATAGATCGTTCAACTACAACTAGCTCGCCTAAAAAAGATGTAACTACTAGTAAAACACCTTCAGTTGGAGGATCTACAGAAAGGCCTGAAATAGCATCAGATGAAGAATTGAAATTGTTTTCAGAGCAAATATTGAAACGTGATGTGAACAATGCCGCTAAATTTGTAACGGTGAATTATCAACAAAAAACGAAGTATGGACCTTTGACTACAGATCCAGCTCCACAACCGTAAGTAGAATAATTCAATGTGTTAAAAGCTGTTATTCATTAGTTAATTCTGCCGAACTCTTTGTACATAAAATTAAATAACTTTGAAACTAATTAATGGGGATTTATAAAATAAAATGTATTTTAAAGAACAAAAGTAGAGCTATTTTTGTTAGTTTATTTGTTAATTTTAGTTATAAAAAAGTCTAAAAAAAATGTTTTTTGAACTTTATAGATGACAATACATAAAAAATGTCAATATCTCTGTAAATAATAATTAGAACAAAAAACCCATAAAGTGTGATAACCTTAATATATATAATATAACCTCAATATATTGATTTGATATATGTATTTATCAAAATAACGAATTTTCAGAAATTATTTTGGAAATAACTTTTTTAAAACACACCCATAAAGACTCTGGCTAGTTTAACTTTGTCAATTTTTAATATTTTATAATTAAATTTTCAGAGAACATACTGCAAAGGTAAAGTTACGTAACCACTTAACAATATTTTGATTTCAGATTACTAACCGTTAATCCTGAAGCATTTAAAATACCAACAATAGAAAAATTACAACTGCTTTTTAATAATTACATTCAAGACGCTTCAGTTAACGAATATGTAACCCCGCAAGAAAGAACAGAAGAGAATAATTTACTTGACGCTGTTATTTCAACATCTATAATGACACACACTCGGAAGTTTCTAGTTGATAAACGTAATATTTAAAATTAAAACGTGTAAAATATTAATAATTAATTTTATATTTTTTACAGAAATCATATCTCAAGATCCAAAAGATTTTAAAGACACTCTTAAACGTATTTGGTTCAATATGTATTCCCGAGGTGGAGGTAAAATAGGGTCAAGTGCTTTTGAACATGTTTTTGTATCTGAAATAAAGAAAGGTGAAGTTTCCGGGTTACATAACTGGGTTTATTTCAGTCAGGAAGAAACTAAAAACAATGCAGATTATCTCGGGTTTATGAGAAAACTTGATCTCGGAGATGTAAGTGAATTGTTTTTTAATTTTTTAAGGGGGAGATCCATTTAGGCAGCAGATTCCATTGTTGACAAATAATTGTGGATTATTATTATATGATTCAATTGTTGAATTTGATTTGAATACCTGTATGTATACTTTAAAAAAATGCATAAAAAAATTGATTTTTTAATGGATCTCCCCCACTAAAATGTAAATGTTTTGGTTTTCAGAAAGGCGCAATATTGAAACTACGATTCAAACTTAACGGAATAGACAAACCAACAAATTCGTTATTTATCGGAACAAGTCCAGAATTAGAAATGTCTCTCTATACAGTTTGTTTCCTAACAAGACCAAATAGATCATGTCCGCAAAGATTGAACGGACATGATTTTACTATTAAAACATATTCGTACAAGTATCGTGGCAAGAATATGATTGGAAGTGCATTTCCTGAAATATAATTTGTGATAATTGTTAAATTAATTAATAATGGTCTAATATATATTATGTAAGTTGTCTGACATTTGTTATTTGTATAATATTTTAAAAATTATGATGGATACAACAAATCGTTTTTTTTTTTCATAAAAATATGCATTCAAAAATATCCCCGAAAGATTTCAAGTCAAAATATTAAAAATTGATAAGTAGAATTTGAAATTAATGATTTTGGGATGTTTTCATTTACTTGTGTTACGAGACCTTCCTTTGTGCCAAATTTCAATATTCTAGGTCAACAGGAAGTACCCTATAGGTGAAGTCAGTCTGTCAGTATCGAAATATGCTTTGAAAGGCCATATCTTTTTATTAGATTGAGCTAGAAAGTTGAATTTTTTACAGGACTATGAGGCTGTAGATCTTAGTATGTGATATTAATTTTAACTTGATATCTCTAACCGTTCCTTAGAAAAAGGGTCTTGACACCACAGAATAAAGATACTTGACACAGACAGACAATTAATGAAGAATATGAATCAATTTTTTTAATAAACTGTACCAAGCAATTTTTTCTGTGATGTAATGATAGGTCAAGTCACAAGATATTGTATGTAGTAAAACTATAGCAAATATTTTGTATAATCCTAGAACGTGGTACGTTATATAACATGTAGTTTGCAAATATTTAGATCTTGATTTTTTACCTTTCGTAAAAAATAGCTAGTGTAAAATTTGAACCATTTAATATTTAATTTGTATTGTAGTTTTTATCTACATGTGCTCTTAATTAATTAGTTCTTTGTTCCCTATTTATTTCCACAGGTATAAAGTATTGTAAGTACTATTGACTGTACTTACCTTTTTTTTATAAATAATACATGCAATGCATAATTTATTTTTTTGATATATGTACATATTTTATATGGTATGTATACAGAGAACATAACCATATATTATTTTATTTTCAGGTTAAACAGAATCTCTCACAGATATTTGTGTGTTTGCTTCTTTGTTTACATATAAAATATAGTTTGTATGAAATAAAAACCAATATTTTTTATTAGAATTATATTTATTTTATACGACTAAAATTTATTAAATAATATAATGATTCACTGATGTAATATCTTGATAATCTCGCAGACTGTGTTTGCGCTAACAGAAGAACCATTCTCAGGCGGACTTACTTGAATCCTTAAAAACGCTCCACTTGATTTATCCAGTGTTTGCGGATTAACCACAATACAATCTTCAACATTCTAAAAACAACATTATCAATCAATTAATTATTAACCCTTTAATTACTGAAATATAATCACTGTCCAATACAAATAAGAAAATAAATGTTCCATTGTTAAAAGGCCCTTAAAAAGTATAAAGTATTTCAACTAACGGTAACAAAATAATCGAGTTCTGATGGCAGCACAAGAATATGAGGCGTTACATTCAGGTTACAGCAATCACGCCACAGTTTCATGTTGAAAGGCAGCTCCTTGTCTGGCGGGTAAACCGGATACATGTTGTGCTGTGAGATCAAGTGGGCAGCATAACAGCCAGGAACTTCTGTACAGTTACTCGGAAGTCTGAAAATCATACATAATGTGCATCTGTTCTTTTCAGGGTTACCTATAAGGTTTTCCAAGTTAGCGGCCACCCTGAAGTTTCATGTGTTAAAAATTCAAATCAAATAATGTATAAATACCGTATTTCTGATGACTTCAAGTGTTTCATGACGTCAACAGAAGTCGTGGCCAGAACTAGCCCATTAATGTCAATAATGCAGGGGTCGGGCATCAGAGTTAAGCGCGGGTGGCTCACATTGGTTTTGTAAGGCGGCGTAGGGAAGTAAGGTAACGCATTCACGTCCTTGCATGACGGCACTAACACTATCTGCGTCAGGACACTGCAAAATTAATTATATGAGAAAAATATAATAGCCAAACTCGCAAAAATCGACCAAACTTCGGAATTAACACAAGCAGTTCAAATTTTTTGCTCCTTAATTTTGAAAATTAGATTTTTGACAAGTTTTAGGGGTCGCTGATTAAGATTATGATGCTAAATTAAGGAATTGAAAGGGAGGAGCATTTTTTTATAAACTAGTTGTAGACATCACAAAAATCTAAAAAAATCCTATAAATTTGTTACATAACCTAAAAAATATATATTAAAAATTCATCAAAAGCTGTTTCTATGAATTCTAAAGTAAAAACCTTCATTCATTCGATGAATTGTTTATAAACTAGTTGTAGGCATCACAAATCTTTATATTTGTTATGAATTTCTTTTAAAAAATCCTATAAATTTGTTACATAACATAAAAAAATCCAAATCTGTTTCTGTGTTCCGAAGATAAAAACCTTCATTCAGTCAATGACTCTAATGAAAAAAAAAATTTACCTTTGTAGTCGATTGACCAATCCATTAACCAAACTAGTAAAATAATTATCAAAAGTATCTCCGATTTGACACGCACTTATCACTCCATTATTTTCATCCATAAATGGTCCAACAAGAACAACCACATCTGGTTTATGCTCCAGTACATAACCAATAACATCATCCAGATAGCACAACATCGAACTATCCGCATTTGCAAACGGGCCAGCCGCAACAACAATTTGTAGTGCCTTCTTAATACAAGGCACGGCCAAAGGCAACGGCAAGCTAGCATCACTGTGATATCTGGTTACATTTAGAGTAGTATTCCTCATCAAAGTCCCGTAGGCTGCGGCCATTTGGCCTGGGAAAGCGCAGAACTCCTTCAAGTCTCTTACATCTAACACATACTCTTTCGTCTTGACCAGAATGTTCACAGAGTCTACGTCAAGTTTGTTCTTTTTGAAACCTATGCAGATGCGACCATATAAAACATCAAGTACCTAAATGTAAATAAATTAATTTAATTACGAACCTGTTTCGAGTAAAATTACCCATTTAGACAAAAAAAAAAAAAAAACTCACGGATTCTTCATCAGTTAAATTCCCTTTCTTGATTATTTCTTGAAGTATTGTATTTGTTTGTTCGCTATAAATATCTGCTATTTCACAATCTCTTATCATGTAATCCGCAGAAAATGCATCTAAGTTTTTATTAACAGATTTCAGAAATATTGTTTGATGGCCTGACTGCGACCAATTATTCATTCTCTTTAAAGTTCCGTATGAATGTAACACATTTACTGAAGTTTTTTCATTTTTTTTAGAATCCAACAAACTGAAAATGCGACGATAATAAATATTTAAAAAGAAAATCTAACGCTATCTGCGATGTAAATGACAACCCACTGACAGTTCTAATGAATGATCTTGATGCATGCACGTTAAGTAGAAATATAAACAGTGGAGACAAATGTACCTCATAGAACACAAAGTATTTAAGTTATACATTTATTATCACTGGTCTAAAATCCCAAGCAAAATCATAATTTGAGATCTCAAAACAAAGGAAAATAATCAAATTTTGGGTATAGGAGGGGGGGTGAGGTTAATGTCATTGTTGCTACATACAAATCATTCGGTACAGGTTCAATGTTTCCTAACAAAGGCTTTTTTGATAAAATGTCGCCAGGAGAAAACAAAGGACGTTTCAGCGCTTTACTGCTCTGAAAAATTAAAAAATTAAAACAAATTAATTTCAAATAGTAATAATTTATTGTATTAATTACATTAAAACTGACATTCAACAACAGGCTTCAATACATCATATTTCATTAAAAAATACACAATCTTGATTTGCTCGTAGTACTTTTGAAGCGTAACGCTATAGACGAGTATGGATCTAGTCACAAATAGAATATAAACTGCGCACCAGACTCATACTCGCCAATAGAGATGCTTCGTTCTTGTGGCTTTGACGATACATGTGCTCACTGCTCAAATAGACCGTTCCCTTAATGAGTGTGGATCTAGTCACATATTTAAATAGACTGCGCACTAGAAAACCACTCATTCAAGACCCGGTCTGAAATTAAATTTGAATTAATAATATTATTACACAAACTGAAAATCATTCTTCTTAAAGTATTTATGATAATATTATATTGTCTTCCTCTTTCGATATCGTGCTATTAGTCCATAAATATTTAGTTAACAAAGATGCATGTTTTTAAGTTGCACAGACGCTTTACTTGCAAAAAGTACAAAAGTTAAAACCCAATGTAGTATCGTTAAATCAACAGGTGTCAATCGTCGGATAAATTCACATTAACATCCAAATAATGTTTCAAAGTGATTAAAACTCGCGAAAAAACGATCTGTTTGTAACAAACAAAACGCGTCTTGTAAACATCTAACAACTATTCTTATAATGGCCGCCGAAGAATAATGCATGCCCTTGAAAATTTTCTGAGAAACTTTCAAATTTTGTTGTAACTTGAGAAATGCTCAAGGAACGTGTAGCCGTCTCACTCTGTCATACGCATTCCGCCATTACCGGACGTATGTGTATTCTGTTTTACACGTTAAAAGTTATGGCGGTAAACTTTATACCTGCTTGAATATTTTAGCCTGTGGCTGAAAGTCAGTTTTACAATAGAGAAACTTTAACTTACCTTTGGTGTTGTCGATGATACTTTTGGCCCTGGATTTTGACTGAAATTAATTAAGGAATAATTTGTATCGTGGATCACGTTAATATTGTTCTAAATATAAAGGATACTTTATTCTTGGTGAATCGCGCGGTGTACATATGTCCGTAACTCCGCGTAAAGGTTTCCTAACCGGTGTATTAACATTCTTTATTAAATCTTTACGTTCAAAACCGTCTAAACTATCGAGAGTAGGTTCGGAATCAATCTGATTAGATAACGCATACGCAGTCCATCTATCATGCAATTCTTCGACACCCAACTTAAAGCTATGACACAAATCAATACCTAATTAAAAGAAAATTATATAGGTTGTACTTTTCAAATTATAACAGAATAACTACAAACATTAAACTCACACTTATCAATGATTTTTTCACTTGATTTAGTGTCGGTGAATTGAAAATGATCTAATAAACCTTCCAACGAAACCATTTTCAGGATTAATTAATTATATTATCTCAAATCTCACAATATATGCACATCTACATAATACAAATTGACAACTACTAAAGCGGGAAAAACTGAAACCATTACACATGCGCATTGTATTTATTTCATCAAGGGGAAACATCATAGATATAAATGGTGGTAAATTTTGACTTCTGTAATTACATTAATTTTATTATTTTTTCTGTAAAAAATGATCACAATACGAATATACAAAGCTATATATAATTTTACAAAAAAATATATATTTATTCAAAATATATTTTATCTTTTTCACACAGCTCTTCTAAAATATCATCAACGTCAGTGGAAGGAAAACGATCAACCGTAGAAGTAATCAAGTCCTGAGCATTAGTTTCATAGCGTTTTAATACAACATCATCACCTACAAACAGAACCTCCATTAAACTTACAAAAAATCAAACATAAATCAATAGTTTCACCTCTGATAAAAGTATTAGCTTGCACCATCATTTTCCTGGGTTGCTTGTGAGCCATGACAATATCCCGCCACTTGGCCCAGGGGTGCGGGCCTTCATTGGGCACTGCAGAGTATGTATCATACATCTTCCTCGCACTCTCAACATCACCGGTCGATTTATACACCTGCAGTTTTAGTAGAAAGTCTTTGATTGCGTTCTTGCCGATTGTGTCTAGCTTGGTCCTGTCAACAGATAGAAGCATGTTCTTGCCCTCCTCGGTCTCGTGCACTTCTATGAAACCCCCGCCAGCCTCAAGAAGAACTCGCATTATCACATACCTGGCTTGAGCGTGTGCTTGAAGCCATGATTTGGTTGGTGGGTGATACATTTCGAGTGACTTGCCTACACCGTTGTAAATTAGACTCAGCCAGTTGACGTATATCACATCATCTGCCTCCTTTCCTTCGAAACCGAATATCCTGGGGTTTTACACAAATAGATCTTATTAATAACTAAACAAGTGCGAGTAGAACTTACGCCCTGTTATATAAAACTTAATTATTGACAATAGTTAGTTATGCAGACAAAGGACCCAATTCCCGAGGTGTCTTTACGTAGACACTGTATCAAAATTAAGTTTGTCACGTAATAAGTCCACATAGACAATAATTTGGTATTTGTAATATTCACTTATGAAAACTAAGCATTTGTATAATTCAAATAGAATTTTTAATTTCAATGATTTTAGACTACAAAATTCCAAGATGAAGATACGTTGATCACTGATTAATTAAGTACACAACACTTACTTGACTATATCCTTATTGAGGCTGAGATAAAGGCCGACTGCCTCTGCACGGCATTCCTCATATGTAGAGCCAAGCGTCGTGAACTTGGAATCATACGTCTCGCCCGGCTCAAACCACTTGTCTATGCTCTCACCGGTCAGGGGGTTCTTGACCTCACCAGTATCAAAGTTAAACCCGCCGGCGTCATCCTTGCGGAACAACTTCCCGCTGCCGTGACCGAGCAATTCATGCAGGCCGACTTGGATCTCAAACGAGGACACGATGTACTTAGACAGCAGATCCTGATCTGCCTGCGATAGGAACGACATCACTGTCTGTTTGTAGCTAGCAGGGACAACATTACCCAGCGAGACGTTCTTGAAACCTTCTGACTGCCGAATCTCATCATCTATAATCAAATACAAATGTTTTACTCGACTGTTATTTCAAACAATTCATGTTGATACTGACAGTTGGGTATGTTGATACCGGCGGGAATTCCACTCCCTGAGAATGATAGAACATCAAGTGATGTGAAGTCAGGCCTGAGGAATGTATCTTTCTCAAACTGCACCGGCCATGGTAACAATGTTAAGTAACTCTCAGCGCTTGCAACTAGTGCACCAAATTTCTGCGACATTGGTTTGTTGACCATCGCGACAAATCCCTCAAACTCTCCACGCATGCCGGCTGGATCCCGATACGTCTCTATGAAGCCTATATACGTCTCTATAACGGGCCCCTTGTCTTTGATCCAAAACCTCGAACCGTCCTTATGCGCGTCAAGGCTGCCGCTCATGAAGCTCTTTACATAATTCTCTATCATGTTCCTCTCGTTGTCGTTGGCAGCGTACTGCTGTGCCTTCTCGAGGTCCCCTACGACCAACCGCAGCAGTCCTGAGTAATCCCCTCGTGTCACTTTGAACTTGCACCCCTCAAACGTCTCACACGGGACGGTGATGCCTGACACCTCGCCTGTTTCCACGGACGCTAGTCTGATGTCATACACTGGGACGTTTTCCTCTACTGTTTTGAAAGTGCGGCTGTTGTAGCATTCGATATTCTTGGATTTTAACCATTTCGTCACCAATTCGGCATCCTTGAGCGAACAATTGGATGAAAAATACGTTGTTCTACCCTGAAATGTCAAGTTCAAAGTAAATAAAAGTTTTTATTGTTCCCGAGTGTTCTATTACCTTTTCACAGAGGCCAAGACTTTTATCTCTGTCTTCGAGCAAGTACATTTTTTCCCGTACTCTATCCCAAAGTTTACTAATATGTTTTGTATTTTGATTGTAAGCATGACTGTGTTTTACAATCGTTTCAAACTTTTCCCTTGATAAATTTGGAATGAACTTTATATCACCGAATCCCTTGTAGTTGCCGCTATTAGTAAATATACCACACGTGTACACCAGAAACGCCTGAAAATTTACACGGAAATAATAATTACATTACGTTTAATGACAAGCGCATTCGTACATTCACTAACTTTAAATTCATCTTCAGTAACACCGTTCAATAACGCCGTTTCTTTCAGTTCTGGAATAGGTTGAGCAATAAATATTCTGTGTAAAAGTGAATAGATTAATGGTGATTCGGGGCTAGTCTGTACGAGAACGATGAGTCCTCCATTCCACGAAGCACGGCTTAAGTGGTGGGCATAATATTTCTCTGTTGGTGTCAGTGCATTGAAAGCTAAATCACATTCGAGCTCAACAATAGGCTGGTCATTTGGTAAAACAAAATGAGTAACATCAGTCATTTTGGAAATAAGACAAAATCTATTATACCTGTAAGAAATTTTAAGTTATAAATTACAGTCACAACACAAATCAACTTAACTAATTCATTTATTAACGCAATACCGTAGAAAAAATTTTTTTTTCTTAAATACAATGACTTGACTAAATATTTTTTTCGATAAGCCGGAGAACATGCGACGATCTGTCAAAAGATTAAATGAACGTAGCAATGGTACCAACACATGACATTTATTATAAGACAAAGGAAGAAAGCGTAATAAGTTCATATTTTTATTTAAAATAAGAAACTGAGACGGTATACTTAACAGCGCATTCCTGTTAATCTAAAAATAGGGCTGTAGAGGGCAATATTCCCTACTGTAAATAATGGGCGTCAATCTGTCTGGAAAAATATTTAAAGGAGTGCCTATGTACTCCACAATTCAATATATTTTCCGGAAAAAAGAATGATGAAAAATTAATTATTTTTAAAGACAATTATCATGTAAAATGAATAGATTATTTAAATTAAAAGGTTAAAATTTAGTATCACGGCATTGTTGGGTTGGCAATATTAAAGGCCTCTATACACCACCCAATCTGCAGGGCCGATTTGTAGTGAAGTAGAGTGGGGGTAAATCGGGTACTGTTATAGTAAGTAGTTTTTTTATATATAATCGCCCCAACTTGCCTATACAGGACGAAACCCTCCTGAAATATTATGTGTTTAAAAAAAACGTATGTTTTGAGAAAAAATCAATTCCAAATACCTTCAAAAAAGTTAACTCATATGTATTTAACCCCCCACCGAAATTTTTTCTTCCTACGCCATTGGACCCTGCAGATTGCCCCTGCAAATTGGGTAGTGTATAGAGGCCTTTAGAGTCCGGCCATTTTGTATTCATGCGCGCGCATCACATATTTGTCAAAGTTAAAAACAGTAGAATCCGTAGAATCGTGGATTCTGTAGAATCCACGTAGAATCCCTTGAGTAGAATACAATTATTTACGATGATTTTTCTTCTACCAAATATTTACCGTAATAAAAACTTCATTTATGATAATTTACAATATCTTTAATCACTTGTACATATTTATAACATATGAAAATATTTATACTTTGATTTATTTTAATACATTTATAACTTACTTGTTTATATACATATTTATTCACATTAAATAACACTATCAAAGTTATTCGTTAACGCTCTGTGTTTTATCATCACTGCTTTCATTGAACTGCGACGAGACCCAAGCCAAGCCCCATTTCAAATTAGTTAACAAGAATTTAAGCGCTTTGGTCCATTGTTCTTCAGAATTAAACTGAATTCTGCAATCAAATAGAAAAAACTGAATTATTCAGAAGACAAATTGATTTAACTCCAAAAAAATGACTAGACTGTTTTGGAAGAATTCTGTTGATGAATGAAACTAACTTTATAAAGTAGCTGTTTCCCGTTGCCGAGTCTTCTATTTTTCCAGTGTCCATTCTGATCCTATATGGCAGACAGAACTCAGGGTCCTCTTTCTCCACCTCCTCCTTAAACTGCTGCAAACAATCAAGGAAGGCATTCATCGCCGCATCAAACTTAGTATCCCACAGAAAGCGAAACCCACCAGCACCATACAAAGGCAGCTCGCGATGATCTGACAGCACCTCAATATACGAATGGTTCCCATATGGCACGACTTTATATCTCTTAAACGTCAGGTTCATTTTACGTGCCAGCGCATTCAGCAGCAGCGCCGTCTGGCCCCATGCCGCGTTTATCTCCGACCAGTCAACAGGGGCTGATGGCAGACGCCCCAAACGAAAGTTATTGATCGTGCCAAAGTGCCCAGAATACCAGATGTGGAATGTGGCATTGAACACGTTCGTCTTCTTGAGTTTGTCCAGCTGCTGTTGGGTGTACTGCAGCTGGCACTCGAGACTCTTTAATTCGTCTTCAGATGTCATGAAGTCACGCCTGTGTTTTGTGTATTCTTTCCAGTACCGTTCCTCTTCGGCTGTTAGCCTCTCTCTCTCAGCTTCTTGTTGTTTCAAAGCCTCGAATGTAGCCTTTTCTTCGCTTTGTAATGCTGTTAAATCGTTTAATAGCCTCTCCTCTTCGTTTTTTAAATCGCGTAGTTCCTTTTCTAAGTCTTCTAGATTCGGATCTGGAGGCTCGTTTTCTAATCTATATAGAAATCATTTAATGAAGCAGATACTCTATAAACTGAACTGTACACTTACTTTTTTAAATATTCATTGTAATCTGACCAATCATTTTGGGCCATCTTTAACTGTTGTTCCATCATCTCTAGTAAAGTATCTGTACATTCATCACAGAGTGGATGGTCTATGTTAGAGTTGCACGACAGCATATCAAATAGACTTGCACGCACCTGCAATAAACAAACATTCAAATGTGCTAGCTAGTAACTGGTACATGCAGATTTTAACTACCCGCATTTGGTGGCTGAGACTTTCAGATTCGCCTCCGTCCGATATAAGCATAAATCCGTTAGCTCCATTTCCCGATTCTGTTAATCTGAACTGAGGGATGTAATGGCCAAGACTTGTAGCTTGTGATTCCAAGTCGATATCCAGATGTGAATGTATTGGAACTAAATTAAACAACTAAATAGGTTAACCTTCTGAAATTGTATTTTAAAACACTTACGCGCTAATTCTGCTAATGTGTGTTCTCCTAAATAATTAAATGATTCGTCTAAATTGAGGACTTGCAAACATCTCTGACAAGCAAACGTTACACTCAGTTTATTTTCTCCCATTGTTAATGTTTTGACATTTTGTTATGTCAAATGACGTTTTCATTCATAGAACAGAAAATAATATACACACTGGGAGCGTTCACGTCTGACCAAAAAACGGAACAACGAGCTTTGATTGGTTGATTTGTGGAATTTCTCGTGGAATGTTTTAATTTTAAAAATTTGCGCTCTGTGACATATATGTCACGCTGGACACGAGTGGGTTAAGACTGTTGTCAAGAGTGAGCGATGGAGTCAGCGGCGGATTTACGTTAAATGCCGCCCTGGGCAAAAAAAAACTGCCGACCCTTTACCAAGGGAAAATATAACCTATTTTCTTCAACAATCACATATTTAAAATATGCGATTGTTGAAGTAAACAAATATGGGCGGATGTAGTCAATGGTCACGTTCACGACTGACCAAAAACAGTGAACAACGAGCTTAGATTGGTTGATTCATGGAATTTCTGATGGTATGTACCAGAAATTTAAAGAATGTCATTTTTTAAGCGTATAAGGAAGTGAGAAAGAAGTAACTAGAAAGAGATAGAAACTAGTGACCAGGCTAACCAAAGAACTTTTATGTTCACTTCATGTTGAGCGTTTCTGTCAGAACACTAGTTTCTATCTCTTTATGGTTATTCTGTCTCACTTCCTTACACGCTTAAAAAATGACATTCTTTAAATTTCTGGTACATCCACCAGAAATTCCATAAATCAACCAATCAAAGCTCGTTGTTCACTGTTTTTGGTCAGTCGTGAACGTGACCAATGAGTTTGTTTACAGCATATACATATAAAAGAATATACTGAGCATAGAAAGAGAGGCGTCGGTCTCACACTAGAAGATAGAATATGTTAAATGAGATGGTGTGATCTGCGCATGTTCTTTAATACTTGAACACTATTGGTTGTTATACTGCATATGGCGGTATAATCCTATAATGACGTTTAGTGAAAAAGAACATAATTGATGAGAAAATGAAACAAACATTCATAAATTAACGAAAAATTGAAAATAATAAGTGGCTATTGTAAAATAACTAACGTGTGAATTGTTTGTGAATATTAAATTTTAAACATTTTGAATTTAGTGCGGAAATTTTAGACATGCGCAGCCGAGGCTTTCTTAACTTATGAGACAGATATATCTTTTCCCAATAATGCTATCACCTAGTCATGGGGACATGTTTATATCATTGCTTGTATGGAGAATGCGCGATATAGTCTTATTATATATATGGTTTACAGCGTACAGAGAAAGTTGATTAGCTCGTTCAGAACGAAAATCGTGCTCTAATTCAAAATCAGTAGTTCAATTGATAGGATATTTGAAAAATGAGGGCAATCGAAATCGTCAGAGAATTTTTACAAGATGTAGAAAAATCGTTTTGATAATCAGAGTAATTTTTTGTATTCCTTTTTTTTAGTGTTGTGTATTAAACTAAAAAAGTTGTATTCTCCCAGAATCTGCTGCCCTGGGCAGTAGCCCATGCTTAAATCTGCCGTTGGATGGAGGGTGTAAACGGAGTGACTCTAGTTTAAATCTATTTTTGATGAGCACTTTATCGCGCTGTCCAGTTCTACATGTCTATGAATAGACATCTATTATTGTCCGCATCATTACTGTCTGTTTTTTGTTATTGTTCGATTGTTTACCAACTTCTCGTCTTTTTTTTTGTTTACCAATCATAGTAATGAGGGGGAAAACTTGGAGTGAGAAAAAATATAAGGAGACAGTGTGATAATAATGAGTATCTACTGTAAAAAATAGATTAAATATACAATTTATTACAGCTATTTACTTTAATAAAATATGTGACAATACATAAATATACTCATAAAATTACCAATTAATAATACGATCTGGAAATACAATTAGTTTAAACACACTCTTGCCAACAGTGTGTTGAGTTTTTCTATTTTCCATAACAAAAGCGACCTTCTCTTTGATGTCTGACCTGGTCAGATCTCCCCTGAGACTAAGCAAACGTTGCAGATGGTCTTCTGTTATATCCGGATACTTGTCTACGAGGTTATGCAAGTCCAGTGAGAGTATTTCCACATCTTGACACCGTAGCACTTCAGAAAGCATCAGTATCGTGTCAAACACCGGCTCGATATTAGGAGCGATACGTTGAAAGAAGTTACTTATCTGCTTGACTTCTTTTGAGATTTTAGTGGCCGCTGCCAGGCTCTCCGTGTAGACCTTAAAACAGATTTTCTTTTGGAGCATCGCGCTCACGTATTGTTTACAAACCAGATTCTGGGCTTCTGTTATTACGTATTCAAAATTCTCTTCGCACAGGTGACAATAATCCTGAAACAGAAACATGTAAATCTCATAAGACTTTTTAAACGATGTTTCTTACCTGGAAATAATCTTCTAGAGTTGCACATATCGTATCAACGGGAGCAACAGCGGCAGTGAACCAACGCTGAGTGAAAATATCATCAAAAGCTTTATCCAAGTCGAGGAAGGCTTCCTCTAACAAGAACATGCCCATCTCATCTCTCAGGTTCTAAAATAACACACATACACGTTCAAAGCACTGACTTAAGTAACACGACTGATTACATACAGAATAGATATTGAGAACGGTTTCAAACTTAATCGAGAGAGGATCATTAGAGCCAGGTGTCCAATATTGCTGCTGTAGCTGCCTCGACAGTTCTTGTATCTGGAGGCAGTTGTTGACTATCGTAATCATGTACAGAGTGAAGTGGAGCATCTGCAAACGTATTATATTAACTATATATGTAAAATAAATATAGACGGCTAAATTTATTATAGAAGAAAATATAAATAAAAAAAATAAAAAAAACAGACCTGGCTCCTGTCCTCAAAGTGCTTATTCTTGAACTCGATGATGCAGTTCTTGTAAGACTGGCCATATTTGATAACCTGGTCAATACTGAGCAACAGAGCCTTATCCGTCAACTCCTGGCTAATAGTCCGAGTCACCTGCAGATTCTGGTCAATCATCTGGAATATGATAACAGGCGCCGCCGTACGAAAGTAACCATCAGATCCGGCCTCCTCAGGCGGACAGTCTGTTCTCCATTCTTGTTTCTCTGACTTGAGCGTGTTCTGCATCCATTCGATATAGTTTGTTTCCATATTCTATTAAAAGTAATGCTTATAGATAGAGATTTAAAAGAAACATAAGTCCTTGATACTTACCTTCAGATATTGTTCTTGAAGCCGATGTATCTGCTCTGGAGGTAACAGTGGGCCAATGTTAGAGACGTCAATACCGTGGAGTTCTTTGTTTTGCATCAGCTCCGGGCCAGCGTAAGTGTTCATGACCCAGGATAGTACAGACACGTACTCATTACCTTCCAGACCGTTCTGTATGATCTCTTGTAACTGCGAGAACAATTATATTAGAGGCAACACGTAGGTACTGGTTATGTTATACTTACATGTCTAGATAAGCACGAATGGTACATGTTGACGTACTTGTTCAGAACGTCGTAGCTTGGCGGGAAACACGGCACGCACAGTGTCTTCACGACTCTTAAATCTTCGAGAATCAGTTGCCGTATGAGTTCCAGGTATCGGACAAGCCACAGTTTGTTGTCTTCACGTTCCTCTACTTGCGTCCCTTCGATGCGCGTTGCTATCGAATTCTCCAGTATCTCTAAAGCCTTTTTGCGCCACTGTTTTGGCCGCCCTGGAGGAAGGAAGCCTGTCTGTTTTTGTAACTGAAAATAAATTGATTATAATGATAAATGGAGATATATTTATTTGATAGCGTACTTTAAGTGCTTCTTGGTCAAGCTTTTCTTCCCTTTCGATGATTCTTAACACGGTTACGATAACTGTAGGTTCTTTTCTCACAGTGTTCAACGTCCGACCCAGAATCAAATGTATCTGTTTCTCTAGCATGTTCGATAACATTTCCACATCCGAAAAGTAAGTCTTGAGCATGAGTTTATCATGAGCAGATTGGTTGGGAAGTTTGTGGAGTTCTAGAAGTAGATCGTTGCGAGAGTTTTCTAAATCTGACAGACACTGATGGGTGTGAAGTAGTTTCCCTTCATTTATCCACTGTTTTGTCTTCTCGACACTTTCCGGAACAGTGAATATGTGTTTCAAGTTATCCATAGCTATAGCGTATTGTGAATGCTTCATGTTTTCTTCGTGGACATCTTGGAGTTTATTGTACAGAGATAGCACATCGTTTACTTGAACTGCCATTGATCCCATGCTGAAAATAAATGCTCTCAAATAAACAAGTACAACTATATCTCCGTTTAGCGTACCTGGTTTCTATTTCTTTGATATCCAACAAACTAGTCTTTAATTGGTTTAATCCTACTCGAACATCATCTAATTGACTTTGCATGGCTGTCTTAAGTAGAGCTTCAACTGAAGCTTTTTTATGAGAGATCCTACGTTTATATAATTCTACCTACAATGGTATTAGTGTATTTTTTTAAATATCGGTATGTATTTAAATAAATTGTACCTTTTCTAACTGTCCAGGTCTACGTAACATATTAATGACATGTTGAGCAGCAGCTTCCTTTGCTTGTGCTTCTTTAGCTTCCATATTTTTAAATTAATTGTAACATTTGAGTAAAAAGTTTTAAGATAACCATGAAAATGTATAAAGTAAATGTCAAATTGGTCAAATTACTTGTCAAAATATTTGAAATTGTTGATAATATAGTCGGTTTTATAAAAACGTTATTGCAACCGAACTTCGGTGTGACGAGGTGGCCGAGTGGTTAAGGCGTTGGACTGCTAATCCAATGTGCTCTGCACGCGTGGGTTCGAATCCCATCCTCGTCGTATTTTAAATAATTTTTAATTTTAATTTATTTACGAAATTATACCGTAATCATTATTCATTTCTACGCACATATTATGTTGAATATTTCATAAGAATATGGTTTTTTGTTGTATTGTTGAAAATTATTTATTTATCTCAATACATATTATCAAATTAATAGGACAGAATGATAAATGTTAATAGTATTTTGAAAAAGCCAGTAAAAGCTATTTAAAATTTTAATAATTAGTCAAAACAAATGTTGAATTGAAAATTTTAACAACTACTGGAATATTGAATTCGTGTATACGTCATATTATAAGTTTTTGAACAACCTCATTTCGTTTTATTTGTATTTAAGTATACAGAGGACTGTGTGATGTCTTCGATAGTTGTTAATCAGAGAGACTTTAATATTTGTAGATTATGTCTAAACCACTCGACAGATCTGTTAAACATTTTTTCATCAACGACGGCTTACACGTCTATATCTGCAGCCATAATGGAATGCGTTCCCGTGCAAGTAAATAAATAATAAATACGTATTTATATGATTCAAGTATTTACACACTAAAACACATTTTTAGATAACTTTAGAAGACAGCTTCCCAAAATTCATATGCAGCTCGTGCATTCCAAAACTAGATAACGCATATCAGTTCAGAGTAATGTGTGTTGAAAGTGATTTAGCATTGCGGAGGATAAATGGTGAAATTAAAGAAGAACCGAACGAAACCATACCGACACAGCACTGTATTTCAGAGCTTCATGAAATGAAAGAAGAACCAAATGACGTTGTCAATGATTCTTCTTTGGTATGTATTGAATCGTCTGTACCGTTACATTTCATTCACTGTATTGTTGTAAATTGCAGATTTCAACTTTATTAGATAAAAACGAATATAAAATTGAAGTGAGTGATGATGAATTTGATAACGAGCCTTTGAGTATAGTTAAAGAGCTATTAGTAACTTTCAAAAAAGAAAACAAGAAAGTCTCTAAATCGAAAAAATACATTAGAAAGAACACAGATGGTTTATACAAGTGCAGAAGTTGTGACAGGACGTTCCGAATGAAACACAACATGTTCTGTCATGAGAAAGCGTGCATGAAGAAGAGAGAGCAACAACTCGAAGACGTAGAATATTTCGGGGCTCAACCAAGCAGAATGAAACGGTCAAGGGTTAGCTACAAGAAGAGGTTCGATTACACAGATGTCAAACCAGATGAGAACGGTCGCTTCACTTGCCCAACTTGCAATGCAAACTACAAAAGCAAATATCATTTACGGAGGCATCAGATTGTTCATTCAGATTTCAGGTCAGTCTAAACTCTATTGAATTATTTTAGTTCCATTATAACTTTGAGTTTAATTAGATATCGATGTGATGAATGTGGAATGGAGTTTGTGAGGCAAAGGTCGATGGATAATCACAAGAGACGTCACACGGGCGAGCGTTCATTTAGTTGTGAATTCTGCGGGAAGACATTCCGGCATGAGACAGCCCTGCGCAACCATAGGCGCATACATCTCGGTATTAGACCATACAAGTGCGCAGTTTGTGATAAGACATTCACGCAGAATAAGACGCTTAAAAACCACATGAGGACTCACACGGGTATGTTCTGTATAACTTTTGTCATTGATTTAAAATGGAATTTGTAAACATTTTAGACAGGCATTTAGTAGCCTTATGAAATGTTATAATTGTGTCTATTTGCAGGCGAGAGGCCGTTCATTTGTGAGACATGTGGGCGTAGTTTCAACCGCAAGCACCACCTGACAACGCACAACATGATACACACAGGAGAGAAGAGATTCAGCTGCGAAGTGTGCAACCAACAGTTTAGTTTGAAACAGCATCTCAATCTGCATAAGGCAAAGCACACAGGCAAGCCGAGGCCAGTCTGGTCATGCGTCAAATGTAAAACAAACTTCGGACAGAAATGCCAGTACGAGAAACATCTTAAAATGCATTTCACTGATTCAGATTAGACATTTGAGATTTTATGTTTGTTAGATGAGGGAAGGAAGGGGAAGGTTTCTCTCACTTTAATCATCTGTTATATGAATATTGTAAGTGTTTTAATGTTATTAGAGAAAGAAGGTATTGTTTATAAAAAAACTGTTATTAATTAAAAGTATTTCTTTTTGTTTTTACACATTTGTTTTAATTTTAACTTTTCAGTAACGTTGACAATTAAAAATATATTTTAGAGAAATGTCTTATAGGATAACTTTATTGTCTGTCTGTCAAGACCTTTTTTCTCAGGAATGACTAGAGGTTGAAATTAATATCAAATACTAAAAACTGCAGCCTCATAGTCTCGTAAAAAATTCAAGTTTCTAATTCTATGCAATTAAAAGATATAGCGCATTTTGATACTGAGAGACTGACTGACCTACAATGTACTTCCCGTTGACCTAGAATCTTGAAATTTGACATGAAGGAAGGTCTCATAGCAAAAGTAAAGGAAAACATCATTAATTTCTAATTCTATGTAAAAAACTTAATTTTGATACAGCGTCTATGAAAAGAAACTTTAGGAATTGGGTCCATTGTCTACGTATCTTAACTATTGTCAAATTTTATATAACGGGTACGGAACCCTCAAGGCACGAGTTTTACTTGCACATGTCGGTCTTTACTTTTCTTTACTCAAAATTTAAAAACAAAAGATTTTTCAGAACAAACTAAAATTTTAACACATAAAACTAGACCAGAGCTGTGCATAAGTACAAACACAAGTACTTTTTGTAATTGTACTTAATTTTTTTAATTGCAATTACAATTACATTTGTTATATTTTTTTTTTACTGTTTAAAAAATATTATACTTCAGTGCAGTAATGCCTATTTTTGCGTCACCCCAGCCCTGGGTATTTTTTAGATCTTTTGGGTGGGAGATAAATCGCTAAATGTATACATATATCAGAATTTCCAAACAAGTAATTTTAAGTTAAAATCAAATTTCTATTCACAAATAATACATTAATAAAAACCACTGAGCTGTTGGAAAATGGAGCACTCGAGCCAACAAAACTATAAACCATTACCATTATAAAAATTTTAACATACAACGTACCTACATAATGTCCATACCTACTATATTTTTATTTAATTTAATAAACATGAAACAAGAAACCGTTGTTAATAAAGGCATTTGTACATACATAGAAGTTATTTATATACTTGTATATACCTATTTATTTAAAAATGACAACTAAAATTAATTATAAAATATAAATTTATCTTCATATTTCGTTATTAGACTGCAATTGAATACCTAATCTTGCACTTTTTTAACAAAAAACAATGTTTCTATTTCTATATTTGTAATTGAAAAAGTACTTAAGTACATTTTCAAGTACACAAGTACAATTACTTTCAAATAAACACATTTAAGTACAAAGTACTTTTTTTTTAAGTACAAGTACAATTACTCAAAAAAAGTACTTAAGTACTTGTACTCAAGTACTGCACAGCTCTGAACTAGACTTTACAACACACATTTAAAGACCATTTTGAAGTTTCTATGATTTACAGTTCCAGAGTTCTATGTCACCAAACATGAGCCGTTTTTTTATCCAACCAATATACTTTTTATTTACACACCTTACCTTCTCTTTAACGAAGAAATATATAACTTAAAACAAAAATTAACTCACTTCTATTGTTCAAATATTAAACTAGAAACGCATAAATATTGTATTAACCTTGATTAAAAAGGTTAATATGGAGTGTATGGGTGGCTATTGTCAAAAATCACGTATAAAGTTATTCAGAAGAGTTCATGCGCATGCGCAATCAGAACATTTTTATGTTTATTTAATTTAATAAAATTATTTAAAAACAGTTTGTTGTAGCGGATATTGAATCCATTTTGTACATGCATCAACTCTATTCTGAATAACTTTATATGGGATTTTTGATAATTCTGACAGCCACCACCCATACACTCCGTATTAGCCATTAAAAATAAAACACATAACACCAGGCACGTCTCAATGTCAAAGAGGCCAAACTGTATTTTAAATGATTTCCATGAGTTTAAATTTAGTTCTGTTACCAACTCCAACACAAATAAAACAATGATTCTCAAACATACCATTTATTTACAAATAATCAATACATCTGAGAGTGTTTTCTACTTAAGAGGAATGAACCTAGAACTGTGAGTGGCTCCAATACCGGGCCGTCCGTGCTTTACAGGTTTGTATGTAACTGAAAATTCACCTAAATAATGTCCGATCATTTCTGGTTTGATTTCAACCTGGTTGAATGCCTTTCCGTTATACACGCCTACGATAGACCCGACCATTTCAGGCACAATGATCATGTTACGTAAATGCGTTTTAACGATTTCAGGTTTCTCGTTCGGGGGTGCTTCTTTCTTGGCTTTGCGTAGTTTCTTGATCAGAGCTAGTGGCTTGCGTTTTAAGCCTCTCGAGAAACGTCTGCGTGCTCTGGCGTGTAACAGTTCGACCAATTGTTCACTGCAAGTGATGGAATGTCGTAAGCAAATTGTAGGTTATGACAGAAGTGGATAAAAGTACTTACGTGGGCATGTCTAAGAGCTGGTCCAGATCTACACCTCTGAAGGTGAATTTCCTAAAAGTCCTCTTCTTTTTCTGGGTTTCTTCGACCTGAAAGTAAATAATACAAGATTAAGGTTATGTTTTTGCAGATTATTTGTTGAATAACTAAGATAAAAATAATCATTTTAATACCTTATCTGCCATATTGTTGATTTATTAAGTAATTTATTTTATTAACAAAATTTACTTTCAGTACGATGAATCGTGATTTACAAATTCCTACAAAATAATTCACGCCACCATCGGGTCACTAAAGGAAGGAACTTCGTAAGGTGAAAAACACTAAATAAAATTTAGTGACTTTTTGTGGGCTGGTTAACCTGATACGAGTACATAGTTAATCGATTTATCACTAGAGCGCGAATTTTAAAATTACTGCAAACCTCTACATCTATGCTGCAAACAATCATATATTTTATTAGTGCATATTCGGTTGCTACACAGGCCATTAAATATATTTTCGGGAACTGCTCCAGGTCATTAAAAATCATGCTTAAAGCATGTTTTTTTAATTTTTTTTATTATTAACTATTATTTTAAATACATACATACATACATTGAATGTTCAAAATAAAACTGACCAAAAAATGTTTCCAAAAAGTTTTTTAATTTTTATATGGAAATTTCGTAATGTTTTGGAAATAAAATAAAAAAATTGACATTTTTATTTAACCTAAAATTAGTACCTGTTAAAAATCAGGACAAAAGGACAATGCAATCTACTCTTGTAAACTTAACTAAAGCCATTTCTTTTTTTAATTACCTACTCTTGAAATCTGCTACACTGTATAAAATAAAAGACAAATACAACTTTATAAAACATTTATTTGATAAATACAAAAATCAACAAAAACATATTTACAAATCATTAGGAATAGCTCCGCTAAAAACTAAATCAATAGCAGCTTGGACATCCCCACCTGTGGCATGTAGAGCCTGTATATTGGTCGCAACATTGGTCAAACCTAGCTCCCTCATTTGCTGCAGTTGCGACATGAACCTGCGGGCAATCTGGTCCAGAGACTCCTCTTCGCTGCTCTCACTAGGCACGGCAGGTGTCTGCGCCGGCTGCTGAACATTAGCAAACGCCTGCTGCATTGCATTACTGAACATCTCACGCGTAATTATCTCTCCATGAGCGCTAGACGACCCGTTGCCTGAAGCGGAGGCCAGAGCGGCCGCCAAGTGAGCTGCGGTAACACCCCCAGCCAGCTGTCTGGCGCTCTGGCCCTCACTGCTTGATGAATCCATCTCTTCATCGTCGCTGAGCGCCTCTAGTGAGTATGAGTATCCTGTGCTGGGCCCCGGAGCGCTGCCCCCGGCTGCCTCATCGTGTACTGCGGCTGCTATCTGACCTGCAGCCTCTGCCAGACCTGGGTGCAGTTCTGCGATACGTCGTACTGTTTCTGCATCAGTCATGTGCACCAGCAGGTCAGAGTCTTGCAGCATTGAGACGGCCACTGGATCTTCAGACAGGCCAGGCGTCGTTGCAATTATGTTGTCTAGCACTTCGGGACGTGACAGACGCTGTAAAGCAGTTCGATAATTAGAAGACAGTTTGAATGTTCTGAATGCCATGACGAGGCTTTGTATGTCTGCTTCATTCATTACTCTAACGTAAGGCGTAACTTGTGGAGCTTTCTTCTTAATAACATGAACCATAACACCCGGTTTGAGATCATATGATGATAAAGGTTCATTGTCTTCTAATATATTCCCACAATAGCATAACTCTACAAATAAAGATATAAATAAATCAATTGTTGAGTTAACAAAGGAAACCTACAATGCACATACCTAGATTTTGTTTATTTACTTTTAATTTATTTGCAGCTTCGTCTTTTAATACTTCCACTTTATTTCCTAGATCGATATCTTCAATTTTAATCCTTTGAAACGATTGTGGAGCTATTCTAACTCCCAAATATAAAGACACAGCCATAATAAGCGTGTTCAAAATGACAAGCAATTAATTTTTGACGTTTCTGACTTATAGTGTCATGGCGGCGTATTGTTTTGTTGTGCTATTGTGGTGACATCTAGCGGTAATAGCGAGAACTTTAGTTGACGCCAGGGATGTAGAAACAAGGAAATTAACTCTTTGTAAACATTTTGATGAGTATTAAAAGTATGTAGTAGAATCTACTGTATGTAGCTTTAATAAATTTTGAAATATAAAATAATTTGTGTTTATAATAGTAATAAAAAACAATAAAATTATATTTAGATATATGTATTAATTAAATCTGGTATAATGTGTACAAATTAATAATTGTATTTTAATTTACTAAAAACAATGCATATAAATATTTTTATAAATAAAGTTAATTACAAAAATATTTAAATAGATACTGATATGAATATACATAGATATAAATAAATTGATAATATTTCGATTAATATTTCTTCCACATAAAAAATATTTTAATTAATTGCTAATTAAAAAATGTTGTGTATTTTAATTGATCTCGTTTGTACATAAACCGAAATTAAAAGCAAATAGACAGAATATTGGTAATTGAATAAACCCGAAGCGAAATACTGCGGGTGTAAAACGTGTTCTTTTGTTGTTTCCCAAAAAAACAATTAAAACAATTACAGTCAATTGTTTCTTTAATAGGAAACATTCCAATGTCGTTATTGGTGTTAGTTTTTAATTATTATAAGGGTGGTAGTTTATTCAATGTTATTAGCTAGAAGATTTCTGCATAGAACGTGTCATCTTGTTTTTATATCAGGGTCAGATTTGAGGGTAATTGTTATGGTCTGAACGCTATATATCGACCTATTATTAAATATCTGCCATGGGACCCACGGGACTTTTTATAAGTAATACTGAGAGTGAATAGTGTACTTCTTTCTAATTTTATTAAACAATATTTCTGACAAACTAATAAAAGATAGAATAAAATTAATAGGACATAAATTATTTATAATAACATTATCTACTTTATTATAAGACTAGTGCATATAATATTCAATTAAAATAAAAGTTTTGACATTCAACCCCTAATGGCGGGAGTAGACAGGAGGTAGGTTTTTGCAATTTTTAACAGATATATTTATCATTATAGGTAATGAATAAAAATAAAAATAAAAATTTAATATTTCATCCCCTGTCACGTATAGAGGGTTGTAATTAATTTCATTCGATCCGTCGGGAAAAATACTTCAGGGGGAAAAACAATCCTCTATCTCGCATAGGATCCGAAATATTTACGATTTTGTATAATGAATAAAAAACAAACAAACAAAAATTAATATTTCATCCCCTGTCACTTATGGGGGGTTGTAATTAGTTTCATTCGATCCGGTGAAAAATATACTATGGAGGAGAGCGTTTTAGGGGGAGAAACAATCCCTTGTCTTGCATAGTAGTCGAGATATTTACGATTTTGTACATACATATAATGAATAAAACGCAAAAAATAAATAAAAATATTTCTTAAAATATTATTTGTACTGCAAACATAAAAAAAACTATACAACGCGAGTAAGGTCGCTAGTCTACTATAATGGACGATTAACTAACCGTGAGTCTGAACAACTGCGCGCGTACAAACATACTGAATAAGCAGTGTGACATTAGCTGGGCGGAAGCGCGTACGTGCGCGCGTGTGTGTGTGTGTGTGCGACGCTGCTACACTGCGGCGCGTCGGATCGATCCCCGCCGGCGGTCTGGGTCGGCGCGGGTCGTTCACCTGCGCCGCCACCAGCCCAGCTACAACAGACCTGCCCTTCCTGCTGCTGCTGCTACTGCTGCTATTCACCCTTCCTGTATATTACAGCGAACTGGTGCACACCCCCCAACTCCCCCCACAACCCCACAATGCTATACTTGCAGATAACCTTTCGTCTATCACATATACCTGTGTCATATTTGATACCGTTTCTTTTTACTATGGAAATAAAAATAACATATTCGGGTACCTATTTTAAATTAATTAAAAATTATAATAAAGACGGACAAGTGCGAGTAGAACTCGAGCCCTGTGGGTTATGAACAAATTCCGTATAATTAGTTACATAGACAATGGACCCGATTACCAGGGTGTCTTTAAGTTATTCGCGTAATAATTCCACATAGAAATAGAAATTAATAATTTTCGGAATCTTTTCTTTACTTGTGCTTAGAGACTTTCTAGGTCAATTAGTCTGTCTGTCAGTATCAAAATGCATTTTTAAAGACCGTATCTTTTTCATTTAGTTAGTAAGTTGATTTATTTTATAGAATTATGAGGCTGTACACTTTAATACTTGATATTAATTTCTACTTGATACCGTTTCTGAAAAAAAGGATCTTGACGGATAGATAGATGGACATTATATAGATACTACTTATACTTATTAAGATATTTTTGATATATAATAAATGATACTTATACAAATGAATCATCCGAACCTTATACTTTTAACTAACCCTGTATGTAAAGGTTTGCTCTCGCCTTCCTTAAAAATATAAATTTTCTTTAGTTCCAAGTTCAAATGATTACATTATACTTAAATTGTTATTATTGGCTATAGTAGCAAAGTTCTATCGGACAGCCGACATAACTCCGGGATTTGAGGGTTTCCAGCATTGCGGCGAATACACACACACATGCACAGACACACACACACAAATGTCTCTGTCGATTGATGTTCGCAAGAGTGCAAGAAACGGTCTTTTTGTTTGGCGCGCGCACACATCACAGTTAGCTGCGCCCGCTAATGCAAAGCGCACTGGATAATATATATAAACCAGTGTATTTCAACATTTTTCCAGTCGTTCGTTTACAATGATGGAAACTGTAAATTCTCTGGGAAAAATATTGGTAAATGCTTTATAAAAATATCTGCCATGGGAGCTACACAATTTTCTTATACGTAATACCTACTGACTGTGAATATTGCAGGTGATTTTAATTTTATTAAAACTAATAAAAGATAATAATATCCTCTACAACATGTATCAAATGAATTTTTCTAAGTACAACTCTGTAATACTTTATTTTTATCGATATTTCTCGAAAATGGTTGATTCTATAACAAATGAATAAAGTATATTTTTGAGTGTTTTGTATCACATAATCTTTTATAAGTACCCAACTCAGAAAAAAATTAAAGAACAAAAAAATATATAATAAAAATCGGCAGGCCCATTAGCCCTCTACACCCCTGGTCTAAATTATTATTGTTTGGTACTGGAAATTGATAATACTTAATAATAATAAACCGGTTAACAAATTTCATAACTGTACTACAATGGGTTCTCTAGATATTAAATAAAAACTAATTTTGGGAATTTTTTTTAGAAGGCTATAGCTTCCTCACGAAGAATTTCCGGATACATGTTTATATGAAGTTTTTTACTTCAAATAATATTCTCGATCTACTGAATTTTTTTTTTACACTAGTTGTGAATCATCCTGTAGGTATTTGTAGGGTCTCACATTTTAAAGGGTCTAGCACATCCTAAAACCGTTTCTGCAGTAAATAAGATAATTATTTATTATGTATTATATTCATTAGTAAAGTTATTCCATGAGATTTAACAGTTGTAAAGTATTTAGCAATATTGTAAATGCTATAAATATATTTTGTTGGAGCTAAAAATCAATACAATTTTAATTTCGCATAACAAGGCCCAGCCCTCCAGTCAAATAGCGATTCCCTCGTGGAATATTTCATCAATAATTTAACAGTTAATGGAAAACAACTTTTTAATTATACACGCTCTTCTTTTACAAATATTATGTACAGTAGAACCTCGCAATAACGGCGTAATTGATACCGGACCCTCGCCGTTAAGTGAAAAACGCCGGTAAGTTAATTAAGGTTTTTTTTGTGTTATTATGTGTGCAATAACACTAACTATAAAACAATTATAAAAAGGGAAAGGCTATAGCCGGGTAAGCATGCAAAACATACCTTTGCATAGATTTGACTGATTTTTTTGAAGTCACATTCATTCTATTTGCTTCCAAAAATTTAGTTTAAAAATTTTTTTTTCCAATTTAAAAAAAAATATATTTTTGATAATCTGCCAATCGAATTTGATGGTGCTTGTAGTATATTACAGAGGTACTTATGTGTAAGAGGTCTAAAAGTTTTTGAATATTCAAGTGAAAATTTTGAAAATAATGTTTCAGAAATAATCATAAAATTTGATTATAGTAAAAAGGCCTTAAAATGGTTTCAAGTTGTGGGACAATAATTTCTCGTCATAGTGAGGGTGGTGGTGGCAAAATGGGTATACGATTTCATGTATAATGAAGTTTTTAATATAACGAATCGATCAAAGTAGGTTCTATATTTGGAGACCGCTGATTTTTTAAATAAATGAATATAAAAATTTCAAAAAAGTCTCGTATATATCATTAGTTCGTTTATAATATGTTCATTTATCGATATTAATAATAAAAATATGATTTGCAGAAGCCTAAGTCTGAGTTTTTTTATAAAAAGAATTGTTAATTGTTAAAAAAAGCTCTATTAAATAATTTGTTCGTAGTTATTTTTGTTTTTAATTTGTTCGTATTTATACACAGAACAAGAAAATAATAATTGCAGAAGTGTGTGCTGCTGATTTTTATAAATATTCCTAATTTACTCCAAAAAGGGTAAAACGGAAAATGGAAAAAAAAACATTTTTTTTCAAGGGCATCGTGTACGCCCTATACTGTAGGGTGTCAAATGAGAGCTCATTGAAGCACGAATTCAACAATAAAAATGCTGTATTTTATATATTTTTAAAACAATTTTCGGGAAAAATGCTTAATTAAAACCTTCTGCATATGAAAAATCAGAACAGCTGACTTCTGTAACTATTATTCTCATATTTTGTTCATATAAACGAAGCTGCAGAAGCGAACTAATGATATAGAAGCACTTTTTTGCATTTTCAAAAATACAAGCAGCAGACTTTTTAATTATTGTTTCTAATGGCTTAAAAAACATTTCAGTATAAGGTTGATCGACGAACAAATCGTTTAATTTTATATTAATGTTATATTATAGTATTGACGAACAACTTGTAGAACAAATTGCAGAAGCAAAAAAATGTTATAGGAGAGCTTTTTTGCATTTTTAATTAACTGTTAATTGAAAACACAGAGATGCCGTAATTGCAGAAATGGTATTTAATATTTTTTATTGTTAGAACTTCATACTTTTGAACTTCTTCCGCACGAATAGATCATTTAATTTTTTTTGTCATCACCTCCCTAATTTTCATTTTTAGCGCGTTTAACTGCCAGTTCATTTAAGTTGCACCTACTCGAGTTATAATTACAGAGAGAGTTATAATCTTGACAGAACAACAAATCATTGTAGTTGGTATAGAGTTTGACAGTGATGCCTGTATCTCTGTAGTTACCGGAGCGCCCGGAGCCACACTCCGGCAATTAATTAACGCACAAAGCGCGCAGACCCTTAATAACAGCGCGCGTAATTATCGCTTACAAAAATCATTGCCTGTGTTACGTGTTATATTATTTGGCATTGTAGAACTTTAACATATTATACCTATACATTGTCTGGTTGATAACACTGGCCGGCAGCCATTTTGCTGCAGGGTAGAAACAACTTTTCTAGGGTAATTTGGGCACGCTTAATCCAAAAATAACCATCATCAAACTCGAGTACATATATATTTTAATACATTACTCTATTCACAGAATTTATATAACGAGTCATATATACGTCAGGAGTAGAAATGACGGTAACTACCAATTTTGACACGTGCGGTTGATTTTAGTACCATTTCGCCAATTTTCATTCGATTACGTTAAAATTTGAAAACAATAAAGAAGATACACAAAGCTATAAATTTAGTAAATTGCATTAAAATTGGACACAAATTATTTATGTAACAGCACTTTGATTTTGAAAATTGCCGAATTATGGTTAAAAAATCTTTTTTTTTCATACAAAACATGATTTTCTTTATAAATGTGCATAATTCAAGGTTTTTTAGTTCAATTAGGACCCATAGCTACATTACGAATGATCTTTAGTTAAAGTATTTGATTTAAAAAATGTATATGTATACGAATTTAAATGTTTGCATATCGAAAAAAACGTTTTTTTTTTCAATATCTCAAAAACAAGAGCTGATTGATCAAAATGATTTTTTGTTTACTCTGCAGCAAATAGAAATTTTATTTTTGTCGGTCAGTGTAATCATATAAATATTTAACTTTAGAGTAGCTAATGAATCATTACTTGATAAATAATAATCAACAGAACGGGAGTAGTAGTAAACGTTAAAAACATTTTCAATAAAAAAATATCCTTAATTTATCGCAGTGTAGCTCTTTTAGAACTTTTCAAAGCACACTTTATTGACCTGTAATATGTAAAAATATTTTTAAATGAAAACATTTTATTATATTTTTATTGTAATCATTTCTACCAAAAATTCTTATTTTATTTTGACATGTGTATCTTTTTTCCGACCCCTCATTTATTTTTTTCGCACATCCCCGCAAACCGTAAGATCGAGCCTGCCTATTTATTGAAACTTAACAAATTTAGGTGAAATAATCATTTTAATTTTGTTTCATGAATTCGTTTAACAATATCTCAAATCTTATAAAAATAACGGAGAACATATCTATTTACGAATATATATAGTTTTCAACAGCAATGTAAGTCTTATCGCATGACCGTTAAAATTAACCAAGTTGTTATAAATCAGTTGTCAGAGCTTTCAGAGCTGTCTGTTGTTCGATATACACATCCCTAGAAATCGTTTTATATGCCATTATCATGCGATGCCGAAAACCTCCTTGCGTAGTGATTTACTCTTGCTATTATACACACACACACCCCTCCCCTCTTCCCACCCTACACCAAATGTAGTAGAGTTGTTATTACTACTTTGTAAAATCTTATTTTACATTGACTTTTATGAGTTGGACCCGGTGTTACCCGAGTTAATATCCACAAACTATACACCTAAACTTACATCGTGAAACAAAGCAAAAACTGGAATAAAATCCGTTCAGTAGTTACTGACAATGAGTCTATCAGCCTCATACAAAATTCATTTTATTCCTTCTTTAAAGGCTCTGTCAAACAGATAGTTGCCTAGCGCGGCGGGCAAGTTCCGTTCGTGCGCGGACTGGATGGCAAAATAAGTAAAAGAGAAGATAATAATGAAAAGTTGATTGATTTTGTGCGGTAGTGCAGTTGTTTGTATGACTTCGCTTCAGTATTTAGCTCGGAAGACAACCCTCGAATGCCTGCATTATGCACATTGACTATGACATACCCATTTCCATTTTCGTCTTGCTGCTGAACTCACAGCTAACAAAAGAAGCAATTCTTCTTCGTCAGACGAACTGTTGGACATGATGATCACTAGATGAAGAAATAATTCGCCCTGATTCGCCATCTTGCGCGTTCTATTTGACCATCCTAGTCCGCGGTGGACTGCGGACTGTTCACTTCCTGATTGACAGAGCTTTCCTTTAATATTCCGTAGCGAAATTGTTCATTAATTATAATTAACTACATTTGGTGAATTTAGCACGAGGAAGCACTGTGCATTTACTTGGCAGATGTTCTTTTTATAATCTGCTCAGGGGTTATTTTAATATGTAATTGTAGCTTGTTTCTGCAGTCCCAAAAATGAAGACTGGAGTTGTAAAAGCTAATTTGTGTAGTTGAAAAATTGCAAGAAGAAAGAAAAATATAAAAAAGTAAAGCGAAAAAAAAGATCACTATAATTTGTAAGAGAGAAATATACGAAGTGTAGAGTAAAAAAGAAAAAAGAAAAAGGTATTTGCAGTTGAAAATTTTTCTTAAAATAACCCCTGAAATATATACTTAATAGGTAATTGTAATAAATAATATAAAGGCAGTGCTTAAAACTGGAGAGACGTTTTAATTTGTGTCCTGTGTAAAGCTTAAGATCTGTGTACACATTTATTTGTTTTCTGTATTAAAACATGAAAGTGTATGAGTTCAAAGGGAAGAATCCTGCTCCCTCTCAAAGCGTTCTCTGAATTACAAAACAGGCATTCCAAAGACTAAGAATGTTGCCACTGTGTGTGTATGTGTGTCTATGTGTGTGTTTCGTCATGTGATATTCAATTGACGACTTTTACAGATGTACCTATCTATATAAAATTGTAATCTCATAAAATGATTAGAATAGAAATTTTGGCCGCGTTTACTCTGAAATCTTTTAATCATTTTTAAGGTTCTGGAGGAACCCTATTAATCTCACTTTGTCGTCCGTTTGTCCATATTTTTCAGCCAAAGAAAAATATCCCACTAAATATATATTAGCTAGAAACTTGAAATGTTTAACAATTAATTTCATTAATATCGTTTCAGTAGTTTACGAGTTATACGTGTGACAAGGATTCAGAGGACAGACAGACTGACAAACACGAACGAAAAGTGTTTATTTTGACCTGAATTTTTGAAATCGGAACATATTTTCTCTCTTTTTGAAAAATGATCACATAGCTTCCCTTATTCCTTCAGATATGGCGAGTAATCAAAATATGATTGAGACGTTGTTTCATATATATTCCTTGATTGATTTGAAACACTCAGTTGTTAGTATATGAGTAAGTCACAATTTTGATCTCCTAAGGATCAAAAAGGGTTTAGAATTTGTTAAAGAATATAGTAAAATTATTTTTAATCAGTTGTTTGATTTGACAGTTTTTTATGAAAAATTCTAAAAATAATTGTTTTGCTAACTTTAAGCTTTTTTTACATCTTAAAAAGTTTTATAAAAATTGATCTTTTAGTATTACGTCTGGTAAGTGGCAAATAAAGCCAAAACGCTGCACTTTTTGATTGGGGTATGACACTTTCTGTGGTCATAGATAAGGTTAAAAGAAAGACTTTCAGATAGGGAGCCACTTTAAAATCCGTTATATCGGCTATTAAAAATTTCCCCACCGGCGTTCTTAAATTGGCTGTATCTCAGCTCCTAGTCATCCGATTTAAATTTTCTTTTGTTTGTTTTCAAGTTCCTATTGAAAAGATAATAATTGGTCATTATTCATTTTTCTTTAAATCCTAAGGGTATCCCATAATTTAAAAAAAATTGAAAATTTCACTTTTCTTACGAACTCAATTGTTATATAACTTTTTTATCGTGCCCAATATCATTTTTTACCTTATATAAAAAATAAAGACCATTCTTTCAGATTTCTATTGATAACAAGATAATACTGAATAACTTCTTTGGAAATCGCGAGTTCAACTAAGAAAAATAGACTAATTTTGGATCATAAAAAATTCTTTTAAAAATTGTAAGCTAAAATTTTAACCCTGGCTCTGACCCTCTTCCAACTGCGCAAAAGTGTAACCGCGTAAATGGAATCCACGTAAATAGAGGAATTACTGTAAGTACAAGTAGTTTTAAGATTTATATTTTAAAGTTATAAGTATTTCTTTAGACGTATCGCGTACACATTTTTCCTGAGCAGTAAATAAGTCAAATGCGTCAAGGTAGAAAGATCTATAAGTTTAGATAATTCAGTCTCTAGGATGAGGTTGACCGATAATAAATTTGAAAGTAACAAACCAAATTAGGAATGCGCGAGTCCCTGAATTAAATAAAAGTAAACAAGGCCGAGAGAACAGAGCGTTGTTAATAATTGATAGAGACGAGGGTTAGTTTATTTTTCTTACGCCCCGGGTAAGTTGCAAGGAGTGTAAAATATGTATGAATATGGGTCATCGACTCGGGTACCATTATTTTGTCATTCCGGAACACAGCTAGCTAGCGAAGGAGAGAGAGAGAGAGAGAGAGCTATATACATTTCCGGTTGATACAGAAACTTTGTACATGTAGTATAGCTCGCGACATATTGATTGTGGTAAATGACTAGATTATAAAAAATCTGTAGAAGGTGTTTTTATTTTTATTTTATTTGATATAATATAGTAAAGTACGTCTATTTGGACGGTTTTACTCACAGTAATAATGCGTTTAGTACAGAACAACAAAAAGTGTATTTCTTGTATGTAAATATTGAATGAACTATAAAAAACCTTTTTGAAGTATACTACATAAAATTTTTTGCAGGTTTGTGCATTTTTATTCATTTTACTTCCAAGTTCTGAAAGAAATGGGAGTATTATAATACCGTCGAAAATCGTGTCTGAGATAAGATCAGATTCTGATTGTACTAACTTCAAAACGTAAAGAAACGTTGATTTCCGCATGGCGGCTGTACGTGTGTCTGTGTGTCTGGATGTAGAATTTTCTTTCGTTCACGGTAACTACTGTAAAAATGCAGCGATTCGAATTATTTTTGGGGAAAATGTTTGTCTCAGTGAGTACTCCAGGAGTTTTGGAAATATTCTAAATGTAAATTTTATCGTCTAAAAAGTGATTGATAAGACTTGGTGCATTTGTAAAATTTGTAGTTCAATTGAACCTAAGGGACATTTAATATTTTTACGTGCCTAAATAGGGGCGAAAACCACCTTCAAATTTTTAATTTTAAATACTAATTAATAGGTCACTAATTCATGTTGCATGACTTAGCTCAGTAAAAAGATTCGTTCTTAGTAAATCTTCAAAGGGGAGAGGGAGTGTTGGACGGCCAAACAGAGAAAATCTCATCTCAAATTCGAGTAAAATGATTAATTTTTAAGAAAAAATACAAGCATTGTAATTTGGAACCGATAAACCAATCTAATTATTATTTTTTACGAAAAGATTTTACATTTTAGTGCAATTGAGTGAATACTTTAAATTTATAAGTATGAATTAATTTGTATTGTTTAAGATCCATTAGATAGTATACTTAAAAAAATTAACTGATTAAGTTATCCGATAAAAAGAAAATATAGTATTTTTAATGATTGACTTGATGAACTGATCGTTTCTGAGGTGCAAGACTCACTAACATCGCATCTACATGGAAAACTCCGGACTTCTACCTTCCTTAGTCTGCCATTATGGGTACGACTGTGCAGTAATCCCTCCATTTACGTGGTTAATTAGTTCCATGAAAACAGCGCGTAAAAAAACACGTATATGGTGCAATTGAAATTGCTCAACTACTTTGTGTTTTTTAAGTCTTTCCACCCTTTTTCCAAACTTTTTCAACCGCGTAAAAGTGAATCCGCATAAATAGAGACCGCGTAAATCGAGAAATTACTGTATTTACATATTATATATTCTTTATTATAATTTCAATAGATCAACAAAAAAAAACAATCAGGAAGAAAATTTCACGAGTTTGTTTCAAGTTAGTGAACATATAAAATAACAAGAATAATAATTAGAAAACTTTACAAAAGACCTGAAGCGCTAAAAACTTTAAACGTTTGAAATTTAAGCATCAAATAATAATAATAATAATAATAAACATTATCTCTTACAATTAGAGTAATTAATTAGAAAACTAACACCACATAAACATCTCCGTTAAATCTGTGTGTGGAATATAAAGTACAATCGGTTTGAGTAACAACGTGTGTTAACTGACACACACACACACACACACACACACACACAAGAGTGTATTGATTTTCGCGGTCGACGCTCGCTGTTTACTCAGCACCAGACATGAGTAATGGTGCAGAGATTCACTGCTGTCGGATTATTTATCTGCAAAGCCCGAAACTTACTTCATTTCGGAACGGGATAAACGCACACACGAGAACAGTGCCGCATATCCGATTATTTACATGAGGGGTTGATTCATGTAAGGTACTGGATCATATCCCACTTGTACTAAATTAGAAATATTTGTTAATATATTGTTACTGCCATTACTGAATCATAATCTATAGACACTTAACTCTAAAACAGCATAATTTCATGACAATCGGCTAATGGGTGTCAAAATAGTGGACATTTAAACTAATTAATTGTGTAATCTATTTATTAATTATTATATTATCATAGTATCTGTTTATATTGTTTACAATTTTACGATTCTTTATTTTATAACTTTTGTGTCGTAGTATTTATTATTTTATAATCATTAGCAAGTGTCCATCACTGAGTCCATTACTAGAAAAAACATAAACAAAATAAAAGGCTATAATTTAAAAAACAAACTATATTTGCGGACTTTGGTAATTCAATTGATTTAATAAAGAGGTTTAAAAAACAGTATACTTTGCTCTTAAAGCGTCCAAGACTGGTGCCAGTACCTTATATCACAAAACAGATAAAAGCCATCTAATACAACGTTTACAAAAAGTCCAGCCCTGTTTGTTGTATGTATTGTAAGAAGTTGTTTTTTATTTAATTAAAAGCAATTAACTGTTCATATAACTCGCCGAGCTGCGAATACCTGAGATTTGTACAAAAAGACAATCCAGTGTATGGTTACATACTCGAAAACTAATTTAACTCCATGGGCGCGCCCGAAATAGGGCGGGGGTGCACAAAAATCTAAACAATTGTTTTACAATACATACTTGCAGCATTATTTTGTAACAAACAATACTAGAAATGTTAATTAATATACTTAAATCAAAGAGTAGAGAAAAATGTGTCTGACAGGTTTCTAGTTACTGAACCGTTAATTTGTGTTACATTACAATAATCAAATAAATTGAAAAACCGTACGGTACGGTAAACTAGTACGCTAGGCTCGACTTGCATTTGACAAATTTTTTATATTATATTATTTTTATATTTATTATATTATCATATCAGCAAGTAAAAATGAGATAAAGGAATAACTGTACACTCCTTGATTCCGGGGAGGTTACCTCCCCACTCCCATCCTGTGAGTTCCGGTGTGACCTTGGTCGCGGCGCCTCGGAGATAGGCCTTCGGGGGGGGGCGCGCGCAGCCTTCTACAAAACGAACCCTTGAAAATTGGCCTCGAACAGTGTTTGCAAAGTAAATTACAGTTTATTCACTTTTATCTCTCCGCTCGGACTTTGTTATTGTTGCTGCAGTTTTATTGTCCAATCTTATTGTCTTTATATTTGTTGTAAATATACATTATTGTGCTAAGAATTTAATACGCGGGTATAAAAATAATATTTGAGGGTAAGAAGTCGCAATTTACACCAAGAAACATAAAATATTTTAATGATAAAAATGTTATTTCAGGGTGAATTTTGAAAAAGTCGTAATTTACACCCATAAATCTAGATTTTATTATAACTATTTCAGAATAATTAAAACAAACATATGCAACTGTTGTGACAAATGTGTCACAATAGTTGCCTGCACTTAAAGTTAACGTAAAAATCTTGTAAGAATATTATTATCTAGGTCTTATATCAAGAAACATGTTGTAATATGATATTGGCCCGATAAATATTACATTCATGCATATATTATGTGATGTGTTACATAACAAATTGAATCTGAAAATGATTTATCTCTAAACAAATATAAGTATATCAATATAGAAAAATTGATATTATAATTTATAAATAAATAAATAACTTTTTATTTAATCAATTTTTCGGTATACAGAGTAGCCTACGTCCTGCCACAGGATGCAAGCTATCTCCTTGTCGAATTTTATCAAGATCGGTTCAGCGGTTTAGTCGTGAAAAAGTTACAGACAGATAGACACAGTATTGACAGCTCTGTAAACAATGAATAAGATAAATAGTTTTACCACATCCTCAAAATGAAACAAGAGTTATAGTAAAAGATTCTAACTTCCTCGTTATATCGAAGATACGAGAAGCTTTGTGATCGTTTTACAATGAAAAAAATTATTTTCCGATTTCAAAATTTTAAATTGATCTCTCCGTTTCAGGTCAAGACAAACGCTTTTTGTTCTGTATCTGTCTGTCTGTGTGTCCATGAATCCTTGTCATAAGCGTAATTCATGAATCATTAAACCCAATGGTTGGATGGTTGGGTCTGGCTTGAGGACGGTCCCATTTTTCAAAATCGTGTGTAAGGGGGAGGGGTGACATCCCAAAATATTAATTTTTTCAAAAAAAAAATCTCAAGAACGACACATGTTACGTGAAAATTTTATATAATTTTTATGTAGAGCTTTCAAATTCCTATTAATATAGGTGACCACAACACAATGTTAGTTGTAAAATATTCCCTTATAAAGATTTATCTCAATTTTATTTAAAAAATCGTTTTTTGTTTTTTTAAATCGCTATTTACTTTAGCAGAAATATTTTTAATAATATTGTATAAAAATTAAATGGTAAACTAATAGCAGTTACCTACTTTATTGGTGTTTATTAGAAATGTTTAATAATTATAATTAACTACATGTGAATTAAGCACGAGGAAGCACTGTGCATTTACTTGGAAGATTTTTTTTGATCCTTTGTTTTACAAACAACAAATAGATTATAATTGTTTTACAGGTGAGTGCATATAGCGTATTTGATACAATTAAAATGCACTACATACACGTCCAACAGCATCACGTTACGGGTGTGTATGTGTATGTGAGTGTGTGTGTGTGTGTGTGTGTGTGTGTGTGTGTGTGTGTGTGTATGTGTGTAGATCTGGCAACGCGGGCGGATGGAAAACACCGCTGCCGCTGTCGGACTGTATCGATCAGAGCGCGCGGGATATAGCGTCGCGACGCGTCGGGAGAGACCTCCCGTCTCACTCGCGCAGACCGCTGTCTGTCTCGCTTTGTGCGTGAAACAAACCACCACCTACCCCTCACCACGCCCACAACGCACGCAGGGGTGCGTCCGATGGTTCTTTAATAGGTATATGTTTGTATGTGTAGAGAGATTTTGTTCTGTCAAATATAACGTTATTCTCTTGCCTAATTTTGTGATTCCTTCATAATACAGTATGAGGGTCTCTTTTTATGCAGTAGATACGTTCCACAGCAAATCGCGTATAGAAAATCGCTTAAAAAAGGTATTGCTTACATTGTAAAATTAGGGATACGTTCCATAGTTTTATAAAACCGCATAAAAACAAATCAATCAATCGCGCAAAAAAATTCTGAAAATTCACGAAAGCAAGAATCTCGAAAAAAAATCACAAAGAAAATTAATACAAAAATCTGATAGAAATTGATGTATAACTTAATTTAATTGAAAAGTACCAATATTTTTTTCATCATAATTATCGTCAGTATTTGAAAATACAACTCGACACCGTTTGTGAAAACTTGATAAACGAAGATTTTAATAATAACTGATTCGTTTTTGTTAGGTAGGTAATTTAAGTGTTTGGTTTTTATTACAATAATAACTAATCGTGTTTGTACTTAATTCAACTGTTGTTTTTTTTTTTAATCCTAAACAATAATTCCGTAGTCCACGCGAGCGAAACCGCGCGGGTCCAGCTAGTATACTCGTATATGTATATATATTTATGTAGCGAGCCGCTTGTTAAATGTTTGGCAGCACACTCCTGCCCTATTATATATAATTTCATGGACCTAAATAAGTAAAGAATAATGACAAAAACTAAAAACATATTTTTTTATTTCATATCAATTTCAGTACTATTGTTTAAGACAAGAAAAAGTCCCTAATCTATCGTGAGTTAGTATACCTATTCCAGATATATTAAAGCTATTGTATTTATTTATGTATATAGGCCGAGCTTACCATAAATGTCAATATACTATAACTTTGTGTATAGATATATTTGTATAATAAAAATCAGGTATATAAGGGAGTTAATATGATAAGTGAGTCTAATTGGGGAGACATAATTGGGGTTTACGTCGCAGAGAACCTTGCGCCGCAATAAAACCGTAATAAAGCGGGCCCCCCTTCGCCGTTACGCGGGATCAATGGAACACGTAATGGCTCCCATGAAGGATCAGTCGAGTCCGTGTCGTTATATTACCCTGCACCTTGTATCTACACGTGTTATTTATTTTCTAAGAAATAAACTCTGTCGTATGTATTGGTTTTATTTAATGAAATTATTATTGAACAGTTTTACGAAGGAAATAGAAGTACTGGTACCAGTCTTGAATCGTACGTCATATCCCAGCGTTGGACTCATTTTTAAATAAATGTACTATTTTGTTTATGTTTGATTGACACTTAAAAATAGAAGTACTGGCATCAGTCTTGAATCATACGTCATATTCCAGTGTTGAACTAATTTTTAAATGAATGAAAATTTTAGAACACGTTATTTTTATTTTCCAAGTTTGTTTCGAAATTTCTGATATATTTTACCCCCACTCGCTACGCCCCTGGATTTAACAACAAATAGTGTTCTCAGCTCGTTTGTCATTCGATGTTTTTTTTAAAGCGCTCATTCACTAAAAAATAATACGCAAAAATATGGCAGCGATTGTTGTAACATAAAAATGATTGGTATTTATTGAACCAATCATTTGTAAAATGTATAAAACAAAGCGCGGACAATCTGCCTCAAATGCTGTCCAATTAATTCATTCGTTTTAACAGTTAAAAAAATGTATAGTAATAAATGAAAAATACGCATAGGGTGTTAGAAATCAGACACATGCAAATGCAATAATGCAAAATACAATAAAACTCGGTTAATTGGTTCCATGTAAATAGCACGTAAAAGTGTTTAATTATATTATTTGGACTTATATAGTCTATTGAATACACCGGAAAATAAGAGGTAGAAATGAACAATTGCGTTAAAGGGTTTTTATTATTTTATACGTTTGTTTGGCACTTAACTAAACTAACAAACTAAATTAACCCTTGCGATTTTACTCATATAAAAATACTCTTTAAATAAATAATATTTATAATATCCAATGATATTATAAATAAAATTATAAACAATATAGAGATAATATTAAAGAATAGATACATGCAAATAATTTAAGTTGCGCAATAAAAGAGAGCATTAAAAGTATTATAAATATTTGAGATGTTTAATAAAACATCTAAAGACATTGACAAAGAATTCCTGTCCATAATTCCAGAGAGAAAAAACCGTCTGGATTGGTAATATCATACTTCCGGCCAAGGTCGAGCTTGCGAATATATTTTTTTTATCTGCCATATTTCATTCAACATGATTTTTGTTCTTTTACATTCACCGTGATCTAAGAAAACGAAACGACCCTTTGGATGTTTAATATTTTGGGTTCCTTTGTACGCGTTTTTTGTGTATTTTTTATCTGCAAGCGTATTACCTTAATATATATATATAGGTATATATACCTACATAACTTTACACACACCGGATATAAGCACTATTTTGATTTTATTATTTATTTTCAAACTGAACAGGTATGTTAGATTCTTGTCTCTCGATTTCAATTGTGAATGGACTTCAAAGAAATCTACTCAATCGTTTTTATTAATAAAAAATAGAAACAAATTTTTATTTTTATTTGGATTGAATTCTTCTGTATATATGCAACTATAAATACACATGTTGTAATGTGTTGCATATACTGAGTTAATTTATAAATACGTTTTTAGCGAAATTACTACTTTTCCGATAACACAGTATTTAATTTCCTGATATTTTTACTCATGCTTGCATTGTTTTTATTAAGTGGACTTGACCATGGCCCCCATATTTTATCGCGAGCCCCTTCAGGCTAATACATGTCCTTATAAACTTATAGCCAGTTGTATTATTGTTACAAATTCATTACTAACATGTCTAAAAAACGAAACTGTTGTTAAATTTTTGGAGGTATATTATAAAATCACTGGCTTCATACACTTCTGGTCCAAATAACAATTGGTTGATACTAGAAATCGATAACACTCAACATATTAAATAAAAACTCATTTTGGGTAAAATCTTTGGAAGGCTGTAGTTCCCTCACAAAAAATGTTCATATAAATTTTTTTGCTAAAAATAACATCCTGAATTTATTGTTAAAAACTACGCCAATTCTGAATTATTCTTTATTTCTAGTCAACGTTTCGTCAGCCACATGTGACACATTATTATATTTTCGAGTTAATTTAAATTATCATTTAGTATAAAAAAGTTTGCACATCGTCAACATCATATAAAATGTTCTTTTCATAAACTCCACCTCGATATTCGGAGTGTGAAAGTGTAACGGTGATTGAGGAGGCGGGGGTAGTTATATATTCATTAGTATTGAATTAATATTCAATACATTTCTAACAAAACAATATATATACAGGGTGTTTCGTAAACATACCGAAAAAACTTTTGGAGTTTTCGAGGACATTTAAATAATTGCAAAAAAAGAATGGATCCCACACAAAAACAATGAATTTTGCCTATTGGTTGAATTTTTTTTATGAAAACGATAGTTCAAATAGTTGTAAAGGGCGCAAACTACGAAAATCCATAATTTCTGCTTCAGGGGTCATCCAAAATACATGATTTTATGTTTATATTTATTTTTATCTCCTAAAGGGTTAACTTTTAGAAAAATTATCAAAGAATAAAAAAGTGCTTCAAATTAATAAATTAATACAAAATTTTTTTTATAACTTTTGGTGACATTTTTTTCGTTTTTTGATTGGGCACTTTTGTTATAAAATTAATAATTGATATAATTTTTTTATATTGTTTGATTAATCCTAAAACGTTTCGTCTTTTGTAAAAGATCCTAAAAGTTGATCTTTTAAGAGATAAACATAAATATAGTATGTTTGAGTGCACCCTGTAGCAGAAATTATGGGTTTTCGTTGCGAATATGGATTTATTATAAAAAAAAAACTCCTCGAAAGTTTGTCCATATGTTTACGGGACATCCTGTATATGTATATATTAAAATCTATGTAGGTAGGTAGCAAATGTCTGGTACAACCCCCACCCCCCTCAGAATAATCAGAATTCCTTGTAGAATATTAGTACAAGACATTGATCGGGCAAAGTATGTTTTGTTAATTACGTTTGGTAGGTATTTATTTGGGTGTACAGTAACATGGAGTCTGATAATTCGGCTGATCGTCCAGGTGCGGGCCGCAGCTGTCTGTTGACCGGCACATGCCGAACTGCAAGCTGCGCGTTTCACTGGAGCACACACATATGCACATACACGCACACATGCACACACATGGGGTACCTGAATTAAATAAAACATTTGATTTTTGATTATTGTTAGATATCTCTAAATTATAATGCAGGGTTTCAGAAATTTTTTTAAGTGACGGTGTCGTAGTATGTGACTTATATGATCGATGATTAAGGTTCTAAAATCTAGGATTCTTTTTTATACTCACAAAATATATGTGAAAATTTTTAGATCTGCAACATTTTGAGTAAAAAGAAGTTATATTATAGAAATAATTATTTCCGGTATTAGCTAACAAATATTTGCAAGCTTGTAAATACTTTTAAACGGGGTATCAAACAGTTCTGTTGGATTTTTGACAAAGGTATGTAAAGTATATTTACTAATCTTGTGTAAAAACAGTAAAAGCCAACTTACTGCGCAGGCAAACTCAAAGAGTACTGTCATATAAGTTTGATACTCCGTTTGAAAGTGTTTACAAGCTAGCAAGTTTTATTAGCTATATACATATATCTATTTGAAGTTTGAAGACTTCGCAATGAAAAAACTTCACATTTGAATGTTACAACTGCATGTACTACATTAAAATAACCACTGATCTTTATTTAAATAAGCATAACTCCTCTACAATTAAAAAAATAGCATGATTACATTCGATGAGATATATATTATTTGATTCGCTTGTAGAACACGATAAGCCGGTAAGTGATCAAAATCAAGACTAGCTTCGTCGCCTATTTGGTGCACCCCAATTTAAATCAAAATAAAATAAATAAAGCTCCCCAGTCCCGACTAGGGACTCGTAGGTTTCTTAATGATTAAGTATTTCTGAAGTCATTTCAGAAGTTATTTCTAATCTTTCCATTTTTTCCTTATTAAAACCTAATTTTACTGTACTACTATGAAAAACATAATTTTTTATCAATTTTTAGTTTTACAAGAAAAATAAATCTTGAATTTTCATTAAAAAAAATATTCAATTGCAATAGTTTGATTTTCACTGTAAAATGTATCGAAACGTCACAGTTGAATGTATGTAATTACTAATTTGCATATAAATGAATGCTTCGACAAACGAATTATGATAATTAAAAGTAACCCCCGTCACAAAAATTGTAAAAGTTTGCACTGTGTGGGTTTTAATAATTAATCACGAGCCATAATCATGGCTTATAATTTCTGTTAAAAAATGTTACCTCACTAAAAACTATAGAGCCTTTTAGTGGAATTACAATAATTAAATATGAATGACTCATGAATGTTAGTTACAACGTAGTTTTTATAAACAAATGCGAGTGTTACATTTCATATTAGTATATTATGTGAAATATGTTAAGCGTTTCTCTATGTATAGAGTTATAAGATACTGGTACCAGTCTTGGACGCTCTAAGAGCAAGGTATACTGTTTTTTGTAATTCTCATGAACTCATGTTACTGATAGAACAAGTACCTCTTTATTAAATCAATTTAATTATCAAAGCCCACAAATATAGTTTGATTTTTTTAAATTATAACCTTATATAGCATTCAAAAGTCACGGCTATTTTTCTCAAAAATTTTGAAAAAAAACTGAATCTTTGAGAGATTATATCTCGAAAACGGTTTGAGATACAGACCTGCGGTTTGAAAATTTAAACTTTTCACTTCATTTCCTATACAAAATTTTTTTTAACGAAATCTAAAACTCAAAAAAATGTTAAATTTCATAAAACAACTTTTATTTTGTTAATGATTTTTTCTCCAGTAATGGATAAAGTAAGACCAGTAAAAGATACTCATAATGTAATGACTACAAAAAGTTATAAAATAAAGAATCGTAAATATAGAAACAATGTAAAGCAGATACTGTAATAATATAATAATTAATAAATAGATTACACTAATAATATAATTAGTTTAAATGTCCACCATTTTGACACCCATTGTCCGATTAACATCAAATTAATCTGTTTTACAGTTAAGTGTCTATAGATTATGATTCAGTAATGACAGTTCAACAAATATTTCTAATTTAGTACATTTAATTAAACAAGTGTCCAACACTGAGATATGATCCATGATTAGTGCCAGTAGTGCTTTACATATAGTTTAATTTTCGGCTTAATTTTGGTCGAAGTCGATTATTTAGTCGAAGGTTCGATCGGTCTTTAATCGCCACGCTACGTTTAGAGTAAAATTATAAATTCGATTCTATTAACTAAATCTCATCTAAATGAAAAAAAAATCCAACCCTGATTTAATTCCCTACTGTTCCTATACTATATGTGATTTGTTATATGGATTGCGCCAGATGGGCAGATGGGTGGTGGCTGAGCACATGCCCCAACAGACCGCGCCTTGGGCCAGGCAGTGCGGCTGTGATGGTAACCACTGCACCTGTCTCTGTATACTGAACCCTGCTCAGCTGTTGTTAATGTTACTCAGTCCAGTTGTCTTACAGTTTTCCGAGGTGAAAGTTTTCCACATCACCTGCTTTTTTATTGTCTAGAAAATACCTATCAGCGATATTTCGTATTTGTTTATAATAGAACTGATTTTTAGTGTCGAAATAAGGTACTGGCGCCAGTCTTGGATCATACCCGACTTATTTAATTAAATGTACTAAATTAGAAATATTTGTTGATATAATTTGATAACTGCCATTACTGAATCATAATCTATAGACACTTAACTCTAAAACAACTTAATTTGATGACAATCGGCCAATGGGTGTCAAAATCTACCTAATCTATTTATTAATTATTATATTATCATAGCATCTGCTTTACATTGTTTATAATTATACCATTCTTTATTTTATAACTTTTGTATCGTAGTACTTATCATTTTGTAATCGTTAGCAAGTGTCCATCATTGTGTGCCTATAAAGGCTTAAATTGATTTGATAAAGAGGTACTTACTTTTTTAGTAACATGAGTTGATGAAAAATTACAAAAAAGAAGCCCACCAATTCCAAAATAACGTATACCTTGCTGTTAATGCGTCCAAGACTGGTGCCACTACCATATAAACAGATAGAAAGTTTATTATTATATATCAGTATATATTATATTATATACTGAATCAATATAATATTACTATACAATATTCCTTGGTTATTTTTAATTAACACATTGCAACACATTGTTTATAATTTTACGATTCTTTATTTTATAATTTTTGTGTCGTAGTATTTCTTATCATTTTGTAATCGTTAGCAAGTGTCCATCACTGGATGTCCATTACTTGTTATCCAAGTGAATGTCTCATGGTTTTACTACGATTTTAGCTGCAAAATTCAATAACCTGGTGAAAAAATCGTACAATTAACAATGTTGACTTTCTTATACGTATTTATATGAAATATATGTACATATACAGTGTATTCCAAGTTGATTAAGACATAGGAAATTTAACATGGGTGCAATTAGAAGTGTTGTAGTAACCTTTGGTCAAATTTAACGATTATGATTGTTCGAAGTCTATTTGATAAAGACGCGGCTTATGCACAAGAGGCCAGAATACCGCAGATTATCAGAACAAAGAATATATTGCGTGCTAGCCGCCACGTACCGCCATGTTGTTGTTTTTATATTTTTTTGTGAAACAGCTGTTAAATGTGGGTCCAAGGCCGGGCCTGCGGATCTTTGCGGGTCAACTGGACACAAAAAATAGCAGGTGGCGCTATCCGCGCTTCGGTGGCACCTTGCACTACACACACACACACACACACACACACACACACACACACATACGCACGTATACTCGCACAAAGGATCGCCAAAGGATTGATCACAAAGAACCAGTGTCTAGAACTCTTAAACCTTTGTGAACGGATTTTATTTATTCTTAAAATTCTTACATAAAAAGTGCTATTGACCAAAACGTTCTTCAACTTTTTAAAAGCCAATAAAAATATTAGGTCAAAATGTAGTTATCTCTATATATGTATGTATAAAAATGAATGTTCGTTTGTATGAGGCTTATAGACTTGGGAATTACTAAACAAATTTCAATGCGGTTTTCACCAATTAAATAATTTTTCTGTGCAATGTCATTTCTTTTAATATTTTACGAAAATCTAAAAAATTCTTTATCAAGACGTTTAAACAAACAAGTTTGTTTTTAAAACATAGTACCTATATTTGGTTCTGCTTATTGAAAATACTTCACTAATCAATTAGCTAATTAACAAAGGAAACTAATGTAAGTCACAAAGGCAGAGCATTCGTTCGACTACAACTCACTATACATGAGTGATTCTTATACAGTTCGGCTTCGGTTTCGGCGAAAATCAGTGTATACATGTATATATCTAATTTGTCTTCTTTTCGGACAAATGTTTCGTATTTTTTCACGTAGAATCTTATTCTTTAAACATAAATATAGTTTCTCATTAAGAAAAAAATACAAGAAAACATAAAAAACATCTGCCAAGTAAATGCACAGTGCTTCCTCGTGCTAAATTTACCAAAGGTAACTAACTAGTTCAATCTAAATCTAAATTTATGTTAACGTCAAAATGACATTTAAAACGTCAAAATGACATTATGTTCAAGTAAATTATCAATTTAGAAAAACAAAACACGATTTTTAAAATAAATTGAAATAAATATTTGTAAGGGAATATTTTACATCAAATGTTGTAGACCCATATTATAGGAAATTTAATGCTCTACAAAAAATATTCTATAAAATTTTCACGTAACATGTGTCGTTCTTGAGATATATTGAAAAAATAAATATTTTGGGATGTCACGAGGAAGCACTGTGCATTTACTTGGCAGATGTTTTTTTTACATTACACAGTTACTTACTTTATATTATTATAAAATATAAAAATTATAAATTAATATTTAAAATATTGTAAAAAAGAAACTCAGGTAAAACAGTTTAAGAACCTGCACTCTACATTAAAACACCATAATTTAATGTAAGAACTCTTTAAAAAAATATCTTAAATATCTGAATTAAAATTGCAGATGAGGGTAACAACAAAAACCGTCCGTCAGCCGACAAAAGCACAAAGGACGGTTTCGCGAGAAACAAAACTGATTTCCATTGTACGCACATACACACACACACACACACACACACACACACACACATACGCAATCTGCAGAGCATTCAAAATTGTATCTCGTCCGAAAGAATATAATATAATGTAGTTGGTAGATCCACAAAGAAATGTGAAAAATCGCACATACACACACACATGTTTATGAACCTTTATCTTCTTTTATAATTCACGAAAAAGCACCACAAAGGATATAAAAAATGCTTCTTCATGTAATTATATAACTTTATTATATAAATCTGCTTGTGAAATTAATACCTTAACAGTTTTTCTTTTGATCGTTTTGAAAAATATTTTTTGATAAATTTTCAGATGCTGTGTTTTTACCCAGAAGTCAAGTATCACTCCATGCAGTAGCGGGCTAGGAAAAGTTGTGGCCCGTGGGTTGAATGTTAAAAATAATTTTTTTTTTGGAAAATTATAAAAAAATTCTTTCTTCACTAACATAATATTATTTGAAGAGAAAAAAAAAGATTTTCAACATAAATTTTTTTACTTTTCAAAATCAGTGCCAAAATTTATCTTTATCATGCACTTGGAGCTAACTCCCCCCCTTTAATCCACTAGTGACTTCATTTTCCAATTTTTATTATTAAATGCAACGTTATTTAATATTCATTGAATTTAATATAGAAATGAATTGGTACTTATTAATATATTATTCGATGTTTCTAAAAGGTTACAAATTTAGTAAAAGCTTTTAAAAGCAATATACGAAGGAACTGCTATCGAAGATTACGACATAAATAAATAAATAGGAAGTGTATATAAATAGAAGAAATCTTATAAGAGTCTACCACTTTCTTTATTGTATCTAAGTACAAACTTGCTGAGTTTTTTTCTTTATAATCTAATGATTAACTTTTGTAGATCAGATTTTTCTCTTAAATATGTTTTTTTGGATCGCTGTGTGACCATTTTTAATTGAGTAATTTGCTATCAAAGCAAAAATCACAATTTTAACTTTAATCGTGTATAACTAAAAGACAAATGATTAAAGTTGAAAATCTTTTCTTCATAAATTGGGCAAAAATGATCACACAACTATACAAAAAAGCGAATTGAAGAGAAAGATCCGATCTACAAAAGTGGCTTTCAAAATAGATCTATTTTTTGACAATTTTAAAATATTTTTGAGAGCAAACGAGATTTTTTATTGTTAAATAATTCGTCTTCAGCGTCCATAAATACGTAAAAAACATTATCCGGTTAAGGTTAAAGCTGTGTTTGCAGTGCCGGCCTTAGCAAATCTTCTCTCCCTAAAAAACCGAAAGTGTCAATTGAAATTGATAAATTAACAAATAAGTTGAATAATTCATATCTCAGCTTGGTGCGATTCTACAGACTCAAACTTTTTTTTTAAATATAGCTTACATCATTAACTTTAAAACTATCAAATGCCCTAAGACCGTTGAGACCTCCTTCTCCTATTATGAACAAATTAAAATTGATAAATCAACAAATAAGTTGATTAGTTAGTATCTCAGCTAATACCTTATTCAAGGTTTTCTGGGTTGCTGAATAAGTATTTGTTAGTTAGCAGCTATTAAATAATCGATTTTTTTTTACAAATTAACATTGTTTATATTTAGCTATATTTTTTGCTTACTCCAAAATTACAGCCTGTACACTGATTTGAATCAAAAAAGTGACTTATGTTCCATTGTGCGCCGCCCCACCTGGCCTGGCGTCCCGGGCGGTGCCCTGGTTCGCCCCCCCCCCCCCGCCTAAAGCCGTACTTAAGTACTGTATCAAACAAAAATACTTTTTCAAGAAAGTACTTTATACTTTTACATAAATACATTTGTGGAAAACTAATTCTACTTATGTTATACTTAAATATATACAAATGTACTTAAGTATTTTCAAAGTATAGAAAATATTTATGTTTGTACTTATGTACATTTTTTTGTAAATCCATATTTTTGTAAAGTAATTGTACTTTTACTATACACGAACTTTTTTGTGAGTCTATGTTATCGACAGATTTTCATTATCGTATTTTCTACGATGGCCAGTCCTCTATAACATAATCGAGCCGGTTATCAATTTGTAAATTGTACGTGTGTATATATTATAGGGGTTGTAAATGTGTGTTTGTGTGTGTGTGTGTGTGTGTGTGAGAGAGAGAGAGTGTGTGAGCTGTGACTCACTACCGGGTAGGGAAACCCTTTCGTGCTTATTTCAGATCGTTATTCAAATACGATATGCATTATTGATTTATTCACGTTTGATGAGCTACAACATGTCCCAAAGGTTCTCACAGTACGGATTGAAAGGGCACGTGGATGCCCCCCAGTGAAAAAATATATTAATGTTACATCAAAGAAATAACTGATAACAAGTTCCTGTATTTTGTAACCGTCACTAATTGTTTATTAAATAAATTATAAATTAGTGGAGAGTAATTATCTCGATTAAAATATTATTTACTAATAAATGTGCCGTTGTTTTCAAATGTAATGTTTATTTCAGTTATAGACAGTTCTCAATTTCTCTATGAATTAGTCGATTGTTATTTTACTGTTAAAAAAAATTGCTAAAGTATTTTGATATGGTATATCACGTTTAGAAATAAAAGTTTAAATTTTAATATAAATATATATTGATTTGTTTATTCCAAGAAAGTAAAATTAAGAATTTTTTATTATAATATACATAATATTATGTTAATATCATTATATGGAATTTGCTGTATTTTTTATAATATCTCGTCTTTTTTACCTACGTATACGCACAATCAAAACATTTTAAAGATATTAAAAAATTCCTATATATTTTCCCAAGAATTTATTTTATATTTAGAAATAATAATTCTTCATCATTTAGAAATATGTACAAATGTAAAATAAAGATATACTGGGTGGATAAAAAACGTAATAAGTACCTCTTTAGTAAATCAATGTAATTACGCAAATATCGTTTGTTTTTATAAATTATAGCCTTTTATTATGTTTATATTTTTTCTCCAGTAAAAACACTTGTTAATTATTACAAAATGACACAAGAGTTATGTCAAAATGGTTGTTTATTTTGACATTTGTCATCAAAATTAGCTGTTTTACAGTTGAGTGTCTATACAGGGTGCGTTTTTAATCTTGAGACTGCTTAGTATCTGGAAAACTAAGGATTTTTAGGGAAAATATTTGGTACAAAAGTTTCAGGATTTGGAGGTGCAAAACCAATGGATATAACAATTTTGACCTTGAGTAGTTTTCAAGGTCATTTTGGGGATCAACTAAATGTTTTCAAAAGGAAACCTATTTTTTTTTTGCAGATTTGTATGTATTTTGCAGAGAAAAAGAAAAAAGTTTTACAAAACATTAAATAATTTTTTTTTTCACAAAAAAATATTTTTAATTAAAAAAAAAAACGTTAAAATTGAAGTTTTTTAAAAAACTTTTTCAAATACCAACAAATATTTATAATTTAGTATATTCAATTAAACAAGTATCCAATACTGGTGTCAGTCCCAAACAAATATATTTAAACATATATAAATTGAAAAATATTAAATAAATACAAAAAGTTATTTCTTTTATGTTATGACTACTGACGACTCGAAAATATAAAGGCATTATCTAAAAATAACACCTATATTCTGGTTTAAACTGTTTGTGTGTCATGTTACCGATTCAAATAAATGATACGTTCGTCGAATAATTGGAAAAAAATCTATAATCGTTCATTTTGTCATCACGTTACGACAGTTTAATGGGGACACAGTTCCCATGGCAGTTTTTCTCATGAGGGGGAACTCGACAATCAATACGCACGTAACGTACATGTTTGTGTGTGTGTGTGTGTGTGTCTGAGAGCCCTCCGAATATAAAACATTCAAGAGTCGTTTCATACGAGTACGAATCATGTTATATTTCACGTTAACGGTTTTTGCTCAGTAATTAACAAATATTGATTTAAAAAATATACATAAACGGAAATTTCTATGACTATATGACTATGTATATTAGCTTTCAACCAGAGAACCGCTACACTGATTGAAATATCAACTAAAATACAAGAAATATAATCAGAAATAACCCAGAACTATGTATATTTATAAGGAAGTTAGTCGGTTAAAAAAACATTAAGTTAATTACATATGTAGGCACTTTAGGCAACTGTCTAGGGCCCTGAACTGACGAATTATATAAATATAATATATAAATAAAGTAAAACAATTGTTTATGAAGATCAGGGGCGTAGCTACCGATATAGCAGGTGTATCAATAATACAGGGGCCCCAACATGCATAAGCAAAAAATCGAAAAACAAATACAAAAAATTGTACTACCACTTGAAATTTTATTGGTGTATAAGGCACTGTTATTTTCATCTTTATTTTTAAATTCGCTACAATAGCAGTTCATTTAAAAAATATATTTGTAATAACCACTTTTTTAAATCTGCTGTTTATTAAAAATTAACAAAATTTTGATTTTTACATAATGTCTATCAACATATTTCAATTTTATTAAAATTCGTAACATCAAATTTTTATTAAATCACTAAATTTAGTAATTTCCATTATGTATTTGACAGAAAAATTTGAATATTTATTATTATTATTATTTGCATGCATATTTTAGCGATTTTATGTTGCATATAATCCGGTCCTTAATTTATTTTCCGAAAAAGGGCCATGCAAGAAATTTTGATACAGTGCCCCTTCAGGGCTAGCTACGCCACTCATGAAGACCTTTTTTGCTCTTCAGCATTGTAATAACATTTTTTAATTCTTTTTTACAAATTTTTGATTTAATCTTATTTGACAAATTTATTTTGACTAGAGCTCCCGCGCTATATACAGATTACAAATAGATTTTTTAGGACCAATACATTATAACATTTACATATTTAATTTTAAACAAATTAATAATTTAATCAATTTAATATAATTAGTAATAGCTTGAATATGATAAATATTCAACATAATACATTAACATGTATATATTATGTATATCAACATTAATTATTAAATATCGTTAATATAGTAACAATTAGCAAACCCACTGCCCCAGACTCGATAATGCTATATTGAATCGGTTACGTTACATACAAACGTACACACACACACACGAGGCTCATAAATATTGATTATGAATTTACCCCCGAGCTGTCGGGGTGGAATATTGTAAACACTGCGAAATAGCCACAACAACACATGTCAACTAGATACACTATTACAAATATAAAATACCTCAAATTTGTGTAAAACAAATATCCATAAAAAAACATTACGTTTTGCTGATTTGAAAAATGTGAAGAAAAAATAGGAATATATACATTCTGAATTTATGTTTGCTTGTGAAACATAAATAAAGTAATAAGGTACTGGCACCAGTCTTATACAATATACATTTACCTAATTTTTTTCTAGCACCACGAAATTGTCTGACGACTGGACTAATAGTTATAAACACTAATATAATACATAATCAAATAGCATTGATTTCACTATGATTCATAGTTAAATTCTGCTAATTTATCTGTTTAATCATCTATCAAATCCAAAGGCGTAACTACAAATTTTGGATTCCAGACAAATTGTAAAGGTGGGCCCTCCTAAGATATAAAATAAAAAATAAAAATTTGAAACAATGTCTAAAAAAGGTCCATAGTAATAAAACAGGATTTTCACTAGTCTGTAGCTACCCCACTGTTCTAATCAAAATTTGTAAGTGCTGACAGACGGATAATAATAATAATGATAAAAATATTATTTTATATGAATATCAGAAAACGCTATAACCATTTCAACCCTATATGTCACGATCACAATATATGGAATAAAACTAGTATAATATTAAATACCAACTTATTCCTGGTACCATAAACTATACCTACGTACGTTCATGAATGGGGGTGGGGGTGATAACTCACCCCTTTTTAGTTAGACTTTTAATACATAAATAAAATTATATTACTAATTAACAGTAAAAATATAAATAATTATAAAAATATACACCCTTGATGAAAAAACAATATGGTGGTGTCTCTGTCTATATATGAGGTAACAGGACAACCCAATTAACAATTTGTGTGTGACTCATTGGTTAGTTATCTTATGTTTATTCATACACATTTTCTATTTCTTTGTATAAAATACATAATATAGGGTATTTTTAACCGACTTCAAAAAAGGAGGAAGTTCTAAATTCAATAAATATATTTGTTATGTATGTTCGGGCATAACTTCGATAAATATGCACAGGGTGTTTAAAAACTTCTCTCAGAGTAGTACTTACAAATAAAGCTCTCTCATAATTTCCAAAGTAACGTAACTAGAGCAACCACAATAAGTCAGTTTTATAGGTAATTCAGTATTAGCGTTAATGCTAGTCGTGTTTCCAGTTCAGAGTTATTGCTCATTAAATTCAAAAAATATACACCTTAACCACAATAAAACAATGTCACTCGACACGTGTTTCGATTTCACAAGAAGTCCTCATCAAAGCTTTCAAAGTGTGACATATTTTCATTACATTCGTGTTTCCGAGCTTATTCCTAAATATTGCCGGGGAAGACGTAGTTCTACTTCAAAAAAATAAAAGAAATTCATTAGAAAAAAATTCAAAACCGGAAAATCTAAATTTTTTATTTATGTGCGGCCCTCGGAAATTTGTAGGTCGTCAATGCGGCCCGCGGTGCAATTTGGGTTGGCCAGGTCTGGTTTACAACATAGCTCACGTGGACCAACGTAAAAAATGAATCTTATACATCTCTTTTGTATTAAAATATATAATACAGGAGGTAATTTAATATTACCTTATGTATTGAATTTAAAATACATACAAATATTCATATGACGATTTTAAGGAGAAAAATAAAATCAAACCCCTTCGTGATGTGGCTATATTTATTCACAATCTGACGTCAACACTTTTAAAACAAAGTCATTTTCTCTGACTCAAACAAACACAGAATATGGTAAATCATATGTTTAAATATAACTCAAATGACGTTATTTTGAAATTAAATATTTAAAACAAAATTTGGTTTATACCTAATATCGCGAGATAGATTTTTATTAACATACTTACATGAAGTTTAAGAATATACATATGTATATACACTGTCAGTGGAGCCGGAACCAATTTTTTTTCGGAGGGTTGGTGGGGGGTAGGGGCAGTACAAACCTCAAAAATTAAGCTGACTTAATATTACTTGGCGTTCTTAAAATTCAAAATTGACGACAATTTTCTTTAGCTTTATTAATATCTTGTTATTTGTTAAAAAATAAAAATAAATAGAAATACAGTGGAATATCGTTAGTACGTTTTTAAAGAGACTGGGTGAAAACACGTATTAACGAGAAAAATTTCCTCAAATTCGCGCGATTTTTTGTTCAAAGTGATACAAAATTTGCAAAAAGCGATATTTTTTTAATAATCGTATGCACTTTGATAGGAATACTCATGTAAATAACGAAAAAATGTTTTTTTGTTCTGGATGTTGATCCATGGAAGTTCTGTTTTCTGTAGTGGAGCACATAACAAAAAAGATGCACTCACAATCAGTGTAGCAACGCTAAAGTCACCATTTTATTTTATATTTCATTTAAAATTTTTTTTTGGTATGTTTTGAGACATGTTCAATAAACCTTCCAAAGTTTATTTGATTGCTTTTTTATAATTCTAAAAAAAATCTCATTTTTCGAAGTGTCGATTAGATGTAACCCCTTAAGTTAAAATTAATTAAAATGTAATAGGATAGTTAATAATAGTTTAACGATTAACACACACGTTGTCCCGAATGAGGTGAATGACGCCGAAGTGTCTGTGATTGCTATTTAATTATAAAATCAATACAACACTTGTGCGCGACACTCTTGACCTAACATCTTCACTTTTATATTGAGAATAATATCATAAACACAAATTATTTTTAGCTTGTTTTGTGATGGTTACTTTATATAAAATACAATATTAATATCTCATATCTGAGTTAGTGAATATGGATTAAATTTATTACGAAGCTTGTTAATTTAAACTATAGTAAGTTACTGGCACCAGTCTTGGATCATACCTCTTGTTTAGTTAAATGTATTAAATTAGAAATATTTGTTGATATTTTATAACTGCCATTATTGAATCATAATCTATAGACACTTAACTATAAAACAGCTTAATTTGATGATAATCAGTCAATGGGTGTCGAAATGGTGGACATTTAAACTAATTATTATTATCTGCTTTACATTGTTTACAATTTTATGATTCTTTATTTTATAACTTTTGTGTCGTGTGCCATAGTACATACCATTTTGGTTTTACTTTATCCAACTTTTTTACTTCTTTACTTGATTTAATAAAGCGATACTTGTTTTATTAGCAAAATGAGTTCGCGAGAATTATAAAAAACAGTATATCTTATTTAATAAAACGTTCTGAAATTTTGTGTGGATACTTAAGATACATATATTAAAGATTCAACATTCTCTGTAAAATTAGATAGGTTCATATGTATGTGCCATACATCTTTAAGTACATACCAATTTTTATAAAGCAATATTTTATAGAAATAATATAAAGCAGATGTTATGATAAAATATTAATTTTTTTTATATAAGTTATGTTATCCCTTGAGTCTGGATGAGTCAGACAGTTTTTGCTTTATTTTTTATTTTTGTTTATGTTTATATTCTCTTTCAATTTATTTAGATGTAGTTTATGTTGTTGGTTTAATTTGGTTAATTTCTGGTTTGATTGATTTATATTTATTAGATTATTTTAATGTGTGTGTTTTTTTAGATCTTTTGTTTATTGTTTTTGTTTCATTTTACGTTATTTTATTTCTTTTAGTTTATTCTTTTACTCCCTTTTTACCCTATCTAACATAAAGACAGGGACATAACTGAGGGACTAGGATTAGCTTTGGGCCAATCAATGCGTTTAGGAGTTGTCAAACATGAGGGCAATATAATAATCAATAATAACATTTTAACACCCATTGGCCGATTGTCATCAAATTAAGCTGTTTTACAGTTAAATATCAATAGATTAGGATTCAGTAATGGCAGTTATCAAATATCAATAAATATTTCTAATTTATATAATCCAAGACTGGTGTCAATGCCTTTTGTATTTATTTATTATTATATGTATAACGAGTATGTTATGTACATGTCCACCTGCTCTTGGCAACCCTAACGTGGGTTATTGAGAGTGAAATGGTTTGGCTAGACACTCGCCACCCTACATTTCGCATGCAAACGTCTTTGAAAAAACTGGTCGGACCTTTTGTCGTACAAGGACCGGTATTCTGCTTTTGAATTAGACATAAATAGTTGTTTTAACAGACGACGACAACGGCGGTCCCACGGATTCCAAATATTTCCACCTATATACCGTTTGTACCTAAATATACAAAACAATACATAAGACATATATGAAACAGATTGTTTACATGACTGTGTTTATTATAAGGAAAGAGGTGAAGCAAATAAAAATATGTTTACCGACTATTATAATACTATATAGCGCATTGTACCCGGTATTACCCGGGGATATTAATTTAATTAAACATAAAGTAATCATGCCCACCCAACATACCCACAACACAAATATCCACAAATTAAACATCTTAACCTAACCTATGCATTAGTGAAACCCGGAATAAAATCTGTTCAGTAGTCACTGAGAAAATCTAGTGAAATTATATTTTCAGACTCCCAGGAAACACCAGGCACAGAAACATTATCTAACTATTGGTGAAAACCGTATTGAAATCGGTTCAGTAATTCTCGAGTCTATATAAGCCTCATACAAACGAACATTCATTTATATATAAAGATAAAAAAAAATCTGTATTACGTACAGTGTACACTTCACCTAACTTCATGGTGTTTAATTGTTTCCGTTGCATTACTAAAAATTCTCCCTACACTTCATCCTTAAGCACTGCACATTTTAACCCATTAATGCCTGCCGTATTGATTTGAGTACATCCCATTTTATAATTAGTGCTGTCTTTTTTTGGACGTTAATTCACAATATTTCAGCAGCACTAATTATAAAATTGGATGTACTCAAATAAGTACGGCGGGCGTTAATGGGTTGATTTCAGGGATGTACAAGATTTATACCAAAATAAACCCTGTATACAACCTATAATGACAGTATTTTGAATTTAGAGAAAAAAATTAATTTAATTTTTTTAACGTTTTTTATTTATTGTAATTCCATATACCAAATAAGTATGATATATGTATTATTTATTAAATTGCATTAAGTTGCCAAATATACTACGGTGTTTACACCAAATAAACAAAACAACAACACGGTGTTTTTTTGACACAATTTCGCAACAAAACTTATACATTTTTAAATACGATTTTTTTTGTATTTTTGGTATAAATGAACCATAAAAATATTTTTTAATTTGTTGTCAATAAATTGAATATTTTCAATTTTAATATTATTATTTATTTGAAAACTATTTTTTCAAATAACTCCTGAGATATTGTTCAGTTGTGTCCATCCCTTCGATACCAGGCAGGTCAAACACCTTTGTAAAACGAATCCTGCGTGTTTCGCGAATTCGTGACGAATATTTGATAATCGGGTTCGCGGTTTTTGAATAAATTCTTATTATTTGGAGCAAAAACCTACCTATAACGTGACTGCGTCAATCGCAAACTATATGTAGTACTCACATTTTATACAAGAACGGTAATCTGTTAATAATATACAGGGTATCTATTTAAAATTGTATTTCAATATATCTCTTTTTGTCATTCAATTGTTTTTTTAAGACCGCCATTATTCATTCCGGAAAAAATACTGATACTTTACTCATTTAACCGATCTTCTAGCTCCAATAATAACAAAGTTAGCAATTATCACTTGATTCTGGCGAACACCCTGTACATCTATCGTTCTATATTTTTTTGCAAATATATACCTAGATCCCTCCACAAATATACAAATAATTGATAGTCTGCAAGATTAAAAAAAAAAAAATTGTAGATATTGTTTTGACGTATTCTGCAAAAAAACAATAAAAATAAATCCCTTATCAAGAAAATGCGATTTTTTAATTGAAAAATCAAAGAAGATACATAAAACACTAAGTAATTAAGAAGTTTTCAATCGAGAACAAAGATGTAACAATGATAACATTTATAATATACAACACTTCAGAAATATCAGGTGGAGAAGTAAATTAAAAATGTTTGAGAAAACAAAGAGCAATGTTATACATAGTTGGCGTTGTACAATAAATAACATTGCACCAGACGCTACTGACAGTTGCTGTTATAGTGATTTTCATTCCGCAGGGTTTGCACAACTGCCCCTTCCCCTTCACCCCCGACAATCTAAGATTTTCATTAGCCTATCGTCGTAAATTATTTTTAATACCTGAATACACAATTGTTCGTGTCTCAATTAAAAGTGAACTATGGGCCGGAGAATTAGCTAAACAGGACCGTCTGAACGCATTTGTTACCCTTATAAGGTACTGGCACCAGTTTTGGACGCTTTAAGAGCAATGTGTACTGTTTTTTGGAATTGATGGGCTTCTTTTTTGTAACTCTCATGAACTCAGATTACTAATAAAACTACATCTTTATTAAATCAATTTAATTTATACCAAAGTTCTATAACCTTTTATTTTGTTTATGTTTTTTCTCCAGTGATGGGCACTCAGTGATGGGCACTTGCTAATGATAAGTACTACGACACAAAAGTTATAAAATAAAGAATGGTATAATTGTAAACAATGAAAAACAAATGTTATGATAATATAATAATTAAGGTAATAAATAGATTATATTAATAATTAGTTTAAATATCTATAATCTTGACACCCATTGGCTGATTATCATAAAATTAAGCTGTTTTAGAGTTAAGTGTCTGTAGAAAATGATTCAGTAATGGCAGTAATCAAATATCAACACATATTTGTAATTCAGTATATTTAATGAAACAAGTGTTTTACACTGGGGGTATGATTCAAAACTGGCGTCAGTTAAACAAAGTATACTTATGTACGTGTAGATGGCTGCTACTTAAGTATGTATTTTTGTTACATATTCCAAGAACACATTATAAAGATATTCGTTGCTGTTTATTAAAAAAATATTAACAATAAAACTCGAGCGGTCTGTAACTAATTATCCCGGCCGTAGTTTTATTTTAGATTTGCATAAATATTGCAGGAGATACAGACTTTAAACTGTACCACTGTATTTTTATTTGTTTCTTTCATATATCGTGCACAAAAAAACAAGTCTATTTTATTTTTCATAAGAAACATAACATATATTATTTCTACAATGTATGCATTTTTTTAAATATCTATTTTTGTTAATACCGAGTTTCTGATAATATCAAAGAATATAAAAACTATAATAAATTTTTTGCAAATAGGGTACTTGCCCCCACTACTGGGATATGACCTAACTTAAAACCTGTATTACATTAACAATTTTTTAAACAATTTTAAGTTCAATTTATTATTATTATTATTAAAAATTTTTTGCGGACTCCCCTGGTTGAGACTGAAACAAAACTAACTTAAAATTAAATTCTTACTAGACGACATTTTTTCAATTTTTGACAAGGATCTAAAACAGGCCTGGCCAACCCAAATTGCTCCACATAAACATTGACAACACATAAACAAAAATTATTCTAAAATTTGTTCTCATAATATCTGGCTTTACAATGAATTTTTTACTTATTGAATTTTTTTTTAATCGCTTTCATTTTTTAAGTAGAACAACGTTCTGGTAACCTCGGGAGCAATAAATTCAAAGAAAATATATTACCTTTTGAAAACTTAAGTATTTCTCCAGAACTAATAACCGTAAAGCAATACATATAAAAGCGCCAATGGATTTATAAGAAGAGTTTTAATCTTGCATCCCTCAACCCTTAAATATATTAGCATAAAAAAGTTAATAAAATTTTCATATTATTTTGAACCTTCAATATTTCATCTTCTGTCACAGATGGAAGGTTGTAATTAGTCTCTTGATTCGGTGGAAAATTCATATGAGGGGCGTAGAGTAAGAAAATTATCCCCTATTTCGTAGAGATATTTATGAATTTGTATACTAAATAAATTCTGACGGAAGAGGATAATGCCAACAACAATATTGAAAGTTAGCCAACAATCTACGTTTCAACTCGTTTGAGAACCTCTGATATCAATCATCTAATGAATTGTCCATTAAAATCTCTAAATCGACAAATTAGATTAATTAATCAAAGTTGAACAAAAAACTGTTTAATATTTTTAAAAGTGCAAAACACAGAATCTAACAAAAACTCATACAAATTTAAAACTAATTTAAATAAACATACGCAAACACACAAACTCTCTCTCTGTCTCTGTCTGTCTAACGCGGTAATGGCGTTGACACAAGAGAGGGGGGGTCAGCGACACAGAATAGGGTGGTCTAGCGCGGAAATTAAATGAACGTGTCGCCGCCGCAGTTGTCTGAAGAGATACAAACTCCGGGCGCTCCGGACCCCGATAGACTGCGAGTACAGAGACGGATTCAGAGGGTAATGACCCCCCCCCCCTCATTTCTAAACGGTCATAAAGAACCGATAGAGAAGATGACAATTAGAATAAAAGTAAATTTAAAAAATATATTTTGTCTTGTAATTCGTAAATGATTTTTTTGTCACGTAACAAATATCTAGGGCTGTTTAAGGAACCATTCCACTGTGACGGAGATGAAAAATGCTGATTTTCATGATTTTTTTTATTGATTAAAATTCGATAATCAGTTTGATTTTTTTTCGTTTATCACGTGACTTATGTTGTACAAAATAATATTTTTTAATGTTTTACTTTTATTTGTTATCTAATTAACTTCCGTATGACGTTAAGGAATGGCGTAAAGAATGATGTGGCAAAATTTGAGACGGGTATCTTAAAAACTCTTCGTTTAAAATCTTCCACCGTTTTGAAAAACGACGTTTCGAGAAAAACGTGTATAAAGTTGCTTTATCTTGCACGCAGCTGGTCGATCTCTTTTTCTAAGAAAGGCTGTAGCGACCATAATAGTTCGAATGTCGCGATCAAAATTTAACAGCAAGTTTATGAAAGTCGATATTTTTCGATAATGCAAAAAAAAAAGATTTTCAAAAAATTTTACAGTGAAATGGTTCCTTAAGTTATTTTAAATTTCCAAATATCTAATAGACTATTAATAATATAAATGAATCAAATATAGTTAAAATACAAAAGACATAGGTATTTAAAATCTTATAAACGCCACCCCTGTGTACAGGAGGGAGGGGAGTAGGGAGACTTTAACCACTGCAGGTAAAACGATGATGATTTTCGGGAAGTGATATTAATAGAGAACGGAAATCGACAGATTCAATTCAGTATCACCAGTTTTGAAAACCTCAGAAATTAAATTATTAAAATTCAATATAGATCGCTATCTGATATGCTCTGTTGCCATTACGATTACATATATACTTGTTTTGTACTTTTTAGGAAATAGAAAAAAAATCTTTCAAAATGTAATAATTTTCTTTGTGTTTTCATTTAATATATTAATTATATTAATTATATTCACTTTTACGCGGTTGAAAAAGTTTGGAAAACAAAGTGGAAAGCGCAACGTAATGAGTCCATTTCTATTGTTCTATTTACGCGATTTTTTAACACGCTGTTTTAATGAAAAACAATTAATTACTTCGTATCTTATATTTGAACACGGGCCACATCACTCAATCTAAGAGAGCTCCTACCTCTCCTCTCAAAAAAAAAATTTGCGTGTAAAAAAAAGGAATGAACCCAAGAAGAAATTTTAGATCTAAAGTGATCAAATCAGATCTTGATAGATCTGTATTTTGGGAAAAATCATATTTTTCACTGTTTTTTGGTGACCTGCAAAGATAGAGATTGAAAATTCATGAATTTTCGTGATAGCATTTGAAAAGTTGAAACTTCATGAATTTTCAACGTTTCAATCTTTATCACAATCTACAACGATCTTTGTAGATCGTTGTAGATATTTGCAGGTCTCCACAGATCAAAAACCACTAAAAAAATATGATTTTATCTCAAAATGCAGATCTATCAAGCAAGATCATTTTAGACCTAAAATTTTTTCTCTGGTAAAAACTCATTTAAATTTTACATTTCTATTTCTTGTTCATTGAGTATACAAAAATTAACAAAAAGTGCATTATTTTTGGTATTGTTGTCAAATACTATAATAAAATTTACAATTAGAGAAATTACAAAATATGTATAATGTGTTTTTGCACAAAATCTATCTGCATTAAAAAAAAGCAAGAAATATTTGTCGTTTCAAAATCGGTTGGAGCTCAAAATTGTATGAATATATTTTAAACCATACTAATATTATAAATGCGAAAGTAACCTGTATGTCTGTCTGTTTGTTACCTTCTCACGGCTAAACCACTGAACCGATCTTAATGAAATTTGCCAGGAAGATAGCTTACATCCTGAGGAAGTACATAAGCTACTTTGTATCTCAAAAATTGATTGGATAAAAAAAAATACAAATTTATAACTGCCAATTATAGGGCTCGGGCGCATTATTTGGTTTTTGACACCCCTGCCTTAAATTATAGTTTTTGTGTACATACAATATACATATTACATATTATTATGTAAATTTGCAACTGATATGTTTGGAAAGATATTTCAACTATCAAAGAAAAACTTTTACAAACATTGTCAGGTTATACGTAAACAAAAATAAACATTTATCATCAAGTATGATACATTTTCTATTAATAAATAACGGAAAGATAAATTTCAAATGTTAAAATCGGAGAACATTTTTTTGTCTTAATCTAAAACGAAAACAAAGCTTCTCGTATCTTCGATATTGCGAGGAAACAAAATCTGAAATTTTAATTCTGAAATAAGATACATAATAAACTAACTGTATAATACAATTTGGTCGTTTTGGCTGCTGAATTGTTGTATGAATAGTTAATTAAATGATGTATTTATTAACAATCCATTTATGTATGTATGTATGTTCATTGGCTGCAAAGTCACATTGTTGGTATGTACTCTATACGTATTATACTGGATGTAGCTATGTAGCTATATACATAGATGATTATTGACATTGCACCTTACAGGAAGGTTTTCAATGGCACAGACGGCTGCACAGGACTGCCGGGTTCGCGTTGCAGCTCTCTCGCATCTCTATCCCTGGCTATGATGCAATAACCTCTGCATGCAGTGGCGTCGACCTAACAGAATTATATAACAGTTATCGTTATAATATTCAACTGCAGTATAACCTAAACAATTTATATGTTAACTATGTAGGTGTGCCCGCGGCTTCGCTCGCTTAAATATAGTTAGTTAGATATATGGTATTGCGGAGTTTATTTGAGATCTTTTTATTCTACACAATTCTTTACTACATTATATTGTTCAATATAAAATAAAGAGCGCGCAGGCGACTAACTTTTTTCCGACTTGATTTAGTATTATCGTCACTGCTTATTCCTTATGTTACTTAATGTAACAAAATACATGCTAAAACCTGTCCAGAGAACACACGTAAATCGGATAAGTGGTTTTTGAGTGATAAGCGCACTAACGGAAAGACAGAGAGACGTTGCATTTTATAATATGTAATGATGATTTTAGATGGAGTAATTTTTGTTATGGTATCAGAATAAGAAAAATAATTTAATAATAATTAATTTATAGATCAATTAAGTTTGAATTAAAAAATATGTCAAAAATACAAAATAAACACCCTAGAACGTTAGAAAGACATTTTTTAACAATTAATGTTGTTAGCAGTTCGTCAAATTCATAAATAAATCGACGAAAATGTGCTTATAAAGTATAGTAATCATAAAAAAATCTAACTCGAGATTTCAACACGTTTTGTGAGTCTCTAAAACCACGTACGACGATCTCAACGACGTCTGTCTGTCTGTCTGTGAAATTTACAAACATACAAGCGACGTCGTTTTATCAAATTCTAAATATTTGTTTTGTTTCGATTTGTGTGTTGTATTTTCCCCGCACATGCTGTAGCGGCATTGAACTGGTGCGCGGGGACGTGTGTGTGTGTGTTTGCGAGTGTGTGTGCGAGGACGTCGACGCTGTCGGCGGCGCGGTTCAATAAACGACGCCGGCCGCGCGCGCTTCGCGTTTGTGTATGTCTAGTGCAATGCACGCGCGGGAAATGCGCGCCAATGCATTACTTCATCATTACATTTTTATATAAACAAATAAAGACTGACTGACTGATTCATCATCGCCCAGTCTAAACCCCTGGACCTAGAAACGTGAAATTTCAGGGGTGTCTTCCTTTTATGATATAAACAAACATTTTTTTGGCTATTTTGGCCTGACAGTTAGTACCTATACCTATTTTTTATGATGCACTGAACAATGCACAAAACAGTATTACGTCTCGCAAAAATTGTCTCCAAGGTGAATGTAAGGCCGAAAATTGAAATTATATCGTTAGTTCTTACCAGCAGGTTAACTCTTGGTTGTTTCTTTCTTGTGGAGGATTTACTTTTGTTATTATTATTATTATTTGTTGCCCTGCAACACATCAATACATACATTACTCACACGAATACTCTACACCAGTGGCGAGGCGTAAAATTTTTAATAAGGGAAGTATATTTTGTCAATCCTTCCCCTCCTATTAACAAAAAAAATTAGTTATGAAACACCTTAAGTTCAAGGTTTTACTTTTTTAAATAAATTCTTATATATTAATATAGTAACTAAATGATTCTACGTCTTATTTTCTTGTATTTTAGTCGATATTTGTATGACGAGTTGAAGTTCACTGCAGGAAATTTCACTAAAATTTTTTGAATTTTTGATTTCGTTAAAAGTATGTTTATTGTATAGAAAATGACGTGAAAAGTTGAATGCTTCAAACCGCAGGTCTGTATTTCAAACCGTTCTCGAGATATAGCTTCTCAAAGTTTTAGGTTTTTGAAATTTTTGGAGAAAAAAGGCCATAACTTTTGAACGGGTGGTCGGAATTGATTTTAGTTGACGGATTTGAAATCAGCGTGTCAAATACTATATAATGACATGTATAATACTTTAAAATCCGACAAAAAAAATTTCGTCAAAAATCGACATTTTTTTAAGGTATACCCCTTTGAATTTTTTCGATTTTTCGTGAAATTTTTTTTTCCGAGTTTTAAGGTATTATACATGTCATTATATAGATTTTGACACGCTGATTCCAAATCCGTCAACTAAAATCAATTCCGACCACACGTTCAAAAGTTATAGCCTTTTTTCTCCAAAAATTTGAAAAAACTAAAACTTTGAGAGGCTATATCTCGAGAACGGTTTGAGATACAGACCTGCGGTTTGAAACAAACAACTTTTCACGTCATTTTCTATACAATAAACATACTTTTAACGAAACCAAAAATTCAAAAAATTTTAGTGAAATTTCCTGCAGTGAACTTTAACTCGCCATACAAATATCGACTAAAATACAAGAAAATAAGATGTAGAGGTATTATAGTTTTATAATTGAGCGTTTAAATTAATATTAAATACTATTTTTGATTTTTGGTTAAAATGTTTGAGTTGCGCATAAAAATGAATATTCTAATAATACTTTTTAATGTCACGTATGGAGGGTTGTAATTAGTTTCGAAATCCACGCGAGCGAAACCGCGGGTATCAGCTAGTATAGTATGTGACATCTTTTAGGTTGATTTAAAAAAATACAGTAGCACCTCGGCTACTCGTTTCGCAATAACGCACTCGCCAGCCACAAAAAAGCCATAATTCATTTAACGGCGAAGGTCTGGTCCTAACTACGCCATTATTACGAGGTTCTACTGTATATAAGAGTCTAGACATATTATTTCGAACTAGCAATATAACAAATTGTGAAAGATTTGAAAAAGTTAGAAAAGTATTTATTTTTTACTTGGCTAACAATTCGATACATTATTTGTAGAATAATTTAAAAAATATAAAGTATATAATATAATATATATAAATTTGGCAACGTCGCATTAACTCCAAAGAGAGCGATTTAAAAGGAAGGGGAGGTTTGTGCGATATTAATTCTGTTTTCAAACACATTTACCGGTTTTGTTAAACTAGAACTAGATCCTATAAAAAAATAAATCTCTGCAAGATATTTAATTGAAACTCGAATGAATGAATTCAAATGTAATTAAAAACTTTGTCAATTATTTATTCCATATATACATCGATAAACTGTGAAATATCTATAACAATTACTACTTTCAGATGTAAATAGGCATTTTAAATAACTCATTAAAACTTTTTTTATCAGCTTATTATTTTCTTATCCTGTAATAAAATATAAATATTTTGGGTAAATGCGTCTACAATACGATCAATTTGATAATTTTTAGAATGTTTATTTGTCAGCAAACTCGAAAACTAATAAACCGATTTCGATGGAATCTTGACAATTAGAAAGCCTAAGACTCTAGAATAGAGTAATTCGCAAATTGACAAACCTTTTTTTACTTAATTGCAAAGATTAAGCTAAAAAAATAATAAAAGCATTTAAAAAAAATTATTACATTAAATAAGTTTTTAGGGGTTTTCATTTTTGATCGGATTACTCTATTACTTTATACTAGATGTGATTCATCGAGGGGCTGAACATTATCATTAAATAAATACGAAGAATCAGTGAATAATTTGAAATTAATTTAAATTAACACGCAGTAGGTAATGTTATTATCTTAATGTTTAAAATATATTCTTCTGCCAAATAGGATGTGTATATTGTATATATTTTTGTTTAGTTGTCGATCACATGACGTTTTGTATTTTAAGACTGTATTATTTGTGGTTGCCTCCAACAGGAAACAACAATGACCGACCTAGAAATGGCCGCCTACGATACATTCTATACAAACTATACTATTTTGTCAGAGAAGCATTTAAAGTTTAAACGAATCAGTACAAAAGGAAAAATACTCGCTAAAAATAACTAAGGAATATTTTATAGTAATATTACATTGATTTAGTATATAATAGAATATATACTGATATATAATAATAAACATTCTATCTGTGTATATGGTAGTGGCACCAGTCTTGGACGCATTAAGAGCAAGGTATACTTTTTTTGGAATTGGTGTGTTTCTTTTTTGTAATTTTTCATCAATTGATGCTACTAATAAAATAAGTACCTCTTTATCAAATCAATTTAAGCCAATGATGGACACTTGCTAACGATTAAAAAATGATAAGTACTACGATACAAAAGTTATAAAATAAAGAATGGTATAATTGTAAACAATGTAAAGCAGATACTATGATAATATAATAATTATTAAATAGATGACACTAATAATTAGTTAAAATGTCCACCATGTTGACACCCGTTGGCCGATTGTCATGAAATTAAGCTATTTTAGAGTTAAGTGTCTATATATAGATTATTATTCATCATTTCTAATTTAGTACATTTAATTAAACAAGAGTCCAACATTGGGGAATTATCTAAGACTGGTGACAGTACCTTGCTTATTTCTTTATAATAGCAGACATACTAAATACTAGGTTTTACCCTGAATGTGCTTTGTGTTAATATTATTTTTATAAACTGTACAGTTGGATACAGTGAGGCACTATAAACAGTTATATGATGTTTTTTCTCTCGTGTATTATTAAACAATATCTAACTTTTATTAAATTTCTCATAATTGTATATTATATTATATCTGATACAGAAGCTGTGTGTTATTAAATTGCGTGGACATATTCTCTACCCACTTAACCCCCCATCCCCCTCCGCCACCCTATATATAAATGCGTACGTATTATACAGGGGTGACCTCACAAATATAGATTTTATATAGGTATTATAGTGACAATTAATAATTAATATTATTATTTAGCTATTATACATAATATGGTTAATTAAATAAAAAAACTTAAAATAACTTATTGTTAGAAATAATGTTGAAATGACAACTGATTTTATAGAATTCGTTGAAAAAAATGTATTGAACTTAATTAAATAATAATGTAATTTTAAAATACAAGAAAATACACATTAAAAAATATTTTAGTGGGGACCTTATTGACTCCATTTCGTCGTTTCAAAAATAGATTCAGTACTCTAAAAGTTAAAATCAATAAATCTAAACGATTATCTCCATTTTAACTAATTTATTTTGGTACAAGAGTACCTACTGTTCATTAATTAAGTACTTTTTAGAGAACTAAAAGTTCTACGTGACTTTTAGACGTGTTTTTTGCACACCCTGTATATGTTGTATGTATGTTACAATGCCTGAGGTACAAACAGATACACATACACGACTTTTCTATGGAAATGTTTATTCATATCACAGCAAACAATTTCAAAACGGATATAAAATAACAAGTTAGCTTTGTATGAATTTTCCGAATGACTAAACGATGTGATATAAAAATATTTACACAATTTTTTGTGTTATTTATTTATTTCTTCATATTAAAACCTATGTTTTCACTATTTTAATTAATTTAATATCTATATTCTGATTGTAATTAAGGCACTGGCACCCGTCTTGGATCATACCCCAGTGTTGGACTCTTGTTTAATTTAATGTACTAATTTAGATATATTTGTTAATATTTGATTACTGCCATTACTAAATCATAATCAATAAACACTTAACTGTAATATAACTTAATTTGATGACAATCGGCCAATGTGTGTTACAATGGTGGACATTTAAACTAATTATTAGTGTATTCTATTTATTAATTATTATATTATCATAGCATCTGCTTTATATTGCCTACTTTACCATTCTTTATTTTATAAATTTTGTAATTATTACCAAGTGTCCATCACTGTGTGCCCATTACTGGTTTTATTTTATCCATTACTAGAGAAAAAACATAAACAAAATAAAAGGCTATAAGTAAAAAAAAAAACTATATTTGTGGACTTATAAACATATAACATGATTTCATGAGAATTACAAAAAACAGTATACCTTGCTCTTAAAGTGTCCATGGATAATATTATTGTTACCAAAAATATGAAAACATTATCGGTAATTCAAAAGTTCTAAAATATAAGTATTTGCACTTTTTGTACTGTGAGTGCAATGTTTATTTTAAATACATACATATTGTAAAATGTAAATGTATGTATGTTTAGAATAGTTACTAAAAGGTAGTTTATATTTTACCTGAAGTAAACATAAAGAAACTGCAGCACAAAACTTCTTTTAAACTTTATTGAATAAATGTACGACAATTTTCAATAAGATTTTTGCACATGGTAACTTAAAGTGGGTAAATATTTCCGCATCGCAACCCCCATATCAGAGGTCCTAAAATGTTGATCCATTACTGTTTAGGGGCTATGTGCAAAAATAAATGCAAGGTCTGAAATATATACATATGTAGATATTGTATTTTCAATACAAATATTTATAAATTTATTTACTATTTTCGTTGTTTAAAAATCAATTCCAGTTGAATAAGAAATAAATAAAAAACGATTATTATTCTTTTGAATATTATTACTAGACGTTAAAAAATGTATTACACAAAATTCCTGCAATTTATAAGATTTTTTCGTTCAAAACTTAAAAAGTATTTTTCTCAAAAAATGTTTAGATGTTTTTTTTTTAATTATAAATCTTCCAAAATACATTCTTTATTGTCTGTCGAGCCATTTTTATGAACCATAAAAGAACAAAATTTTAAAAATAATTTTTTAATGTTCAAAATGTCATAAGATGCTTATTTTTTCGAAACTAAAAAAATTGCTCGACAGACAATAACAAAAACATTTATATTATTATAATTTTTATTATTTTGGTACAAGAGTATCTATTATTCATTAATGATGTACGTACTTTATAGTAAACCAAAATTTAGAAATAAAAATTCTACATGACTTAGATGAGTTTTGTGCACATCCTATATATGCTGTATGTATATTAAAGAATTTCAATTGACGCTTAAAATTGATGATAAAAAACTTTTAAATGACGAATAAATAATGTGTAATTAATATTTTGTCTCATTTTTAACAATATACTCCCTAAAAATATTATTAATTTTCACCAGGGCTGGAGGTATGTAAATTTAACCCCTTAAATATTATTACTATAGTGAGTTAATGTGGGTAAATATTGAGAGCCACTGGATTAGCAAACAAAGCTCAGGTCGACAACAGAAGGTCGCTAAAACGGACCAAGTTTGAGTAGGGGGGGCTGTATATACGTAGCTTCTATATTTGTTTTTATTAGGGTTGCCCTTTGCGGACTTGACGGATAGTCCATGCCCTCATTTACAATGAAATATCGAGCGGACAACTGCTTTCATTTAAGTCTTGTCTTACAGATGATGCTAAATATAAATAACAACAACGGTTATATTAGATTCTTCAGGAATAGTCAACATTTATTTTCAGTTTTATGAAAACACTGAATGGCTAAAAAATATAAATCAAAAAGGGGGACCCGGTGCGGCGAGACAAGAAATGAATAACGTTTATTATTTCAGGTCAGATACTGGGTGGGCATTTCAGAAACTTGATGTAACGCGCAGAGATCAATTTTGCGCGCTAGCGTAAATTTAAAATCGTTTTTAATTTTTTGATTAAAGTTATTTAAATTGATTAAAAAAATAAAAAGTAAATTTCGTATTTCCACGATTTTGCTTGTAAATATTAATTAATTAATTGTTTTTAACAAATCATAAGAAATAACTATATTATACAATACTTTTTTATTTAGACTAAGTTTACGGCAACATTTTATGTCCATTTTACAAATATTCAAATGTTTCTGTGAAACAAAAAAATTAAAGATGTATCAATCCATGAGTGTGAGTTTTATTTAACCCCCACTTCCACGTATTCACGTCAATCCTTCAACTGTGCATCATAAAAAATGTCTTTGGTTTCTTAGCAGGCGAGGGCCTGTCGAAAATCCTGGCCTGGGGGCGTACGATAGGATGTATAGGGGCCATAGTAATTTTTTTGTACAATTAAGTATTAATTCTGTCGATATTGATATATTTAATATGAGAATCTATGTCATTCGGTGAACTAGTTGTTAGTCAGTGGTTAAGGGGGTGACACCACATTTAGGGTTAGTCAGGAAATGAGGGGGGGGGTAGTTAATGGCATCACCGAATCGAAATATCTTAATCATGATTGATGTAGCGGTACGTTTGTAATCTGTGAGTCATTATCGATATCACCTCGGTTCTACGTGGGTGTGTGTTTGTTAGTGCAGGAGAGAGAGGGGGGGGGACTTACCCCCTCACGCACGCCGCATTAACCACGGCCGTGACCCCAATACTGTGGTGGCGAAAATACAAAAACAAGAAATGTTCAGCAGACGACAAAAACAACCAAAATGACTATCAAAGAAATCTTGATGGTTTTTTGTTAGGTGTGCGTGTGTGTATGTGACAGTGTGTGTGTGTGTGTGTGTGTGTGTGTGTGTGTGTGTGTGTGTAGACAGAATGCGAGTTAAATCTTTATTAAAGTAGAGCGGAATAAAACCTATACTGAATTAAAAACTAATTCTAATAACATTCAGAAATGAGACATTTAGAATCTAGTTATATTAACTGCAGATTTTGTTGATTTTATAATAATTAATACGGGAGGGGGGGTCGGTCCGAGATAAGAACTACCACCCCTCTCCCAACTGCCATTTATCTATATACCTACATATAATAACATGAACTGACTGACTGACTAATTCATCATCACCGAGCCGAAACCCCTGGACCTAGAAACGTGAAATTTCATAGGTGTCTTCCTTTTATGACATAAGCACCCACTAAGAAATGATTTTTTTAAATTAAACCCCTATAGGGGTAAAAGAGGGTGTAAAAGTTTGTATGGGAAAAAATATTTTTTTGGTCGGATTTATTTGAAACATAAAATAAATACTTTATAATACAAATAATGAAACAAGTATTTCAGCATTTCCCAAAATTTTAGCCCTAAGTGGTTGCAAGGGGGTGGAAAAGTTTGTATGAAAAAAATATTTTTTGTTTCTATTCACTCGAATGAAACTTGGCACACATACTCTACAAGATGTTTATGATAATGAGGTTAATGCAGACAAAATAATATTAAATACAAATTTTTATTTCGGTAGATCGTGAGTGGATTTTTGCAATTTTTAACTAAGAGCTGAGATATTTACGATTTTGTATAATAAATTAAGAGCAAAATTTAATATTTCACATATAAGTTTCATTCGATCCGGTGGGAAAAATAAAATGGGAGTAAATCACTAACTTAAAATAATATTATTTGTGTTGACAACATAAAAAAATTATACAACGCGGACAAAGCCGCGGGCAGGTTCACTAGTATTATAATTAATGTTTATTGTTAATTTGTTCAATATTTCATTTATGAATATAAGTATATTATAAAAAAATATACTTTCTGCTATTTAAAATATTATCAATGAGTTATTTTTGAGTTTATATTATTATGACGAATGTTCTTTTTATAATCTTGTTAAAACCCCATAAGAAGACACGTTTATTATAGAACAAAACTGTAGCACTTAAGACCAAAAATAAAATCAGTAAAAAACAACACAGATAAAATAACGACAACTCCAGAAATAACCGAGCTCTACTGAAAATGACATGCATATGTTAGAGCCTAAAGTTCACTCGAGTAATGTATCAAAGGTCTTAACTTAAAACTGGAAACTTAAATAAATCTAGATTGATTATTTTGTCTTATTTGTAATTTTTCCAATCAGTTAGATACTTAGCACCAGTCTTGGATATGACCCCAGTAATGGCTATTTTTAAATTAAATGTACCTACTGAATTATAAATATTTGTTGATGTTTGATTACTACCATTTCTGAATATTAATTTATATACATTTAACTGTCTTACAGAGTAATTTGATGACAATCGGCCAATAGGTGTCAAAATGGTGGACATTTAAACTAATTATTAGTATAATTTATTTATTAATTATTATATTATCATAGCAACTGCTTTCCATTGTTTCAAAGATGATTCTTCCTTTTATATCTTTTGTGTCGTAGTACTTTTGTAATCATTAACAAGTGTCCATCACTGCGTGCTCATTACTGGTTTTACTTTATCCATTACTGGAAAAAAACATAAACAAAATAAAAGGTTATAATTAAAAAAAAAATTATATTTGCGGACTTTGGTAATTAAATTGATTAAATAAAGAGTTACTTGTTTTATTAGTAACAACGTTCACAATTACACCGTTATTACGAGGTGCTACTGTACAATGTTTTGATATAATTGATATATATATTGGCCGATCCTTACTTCTAACTATATAACCGCGTACAAATTGCGTAGGACAAATTACTACATTACTTTATTATAATAGATATTATATGTATATAGATGTAATATTAAGGCATAATCCATGTTCTATACGTAGTTATAATTAATCTAATTTGAACAAGAACTTCATCTCTTGTAATATAATTAGCCACCACGTTATTGAAATTGGCCAAAGGAGTGTTATAGATACAATATCGAACAAGATGTTCACATTAATTTGCTACAAACTTTGTTATACCTACTTGTATAAGATCATTCAAATTATATAGATTTTTCACCTGAAGTAGAAAAAAATAGAATAAATGAAACCCAACAAAATCGATTGCTAAGTGTTTCTCTACTACAGAAAATAAAAAAATAAAAAAGTTATATGATGCTCCCCCTATTTCTTTGAAATTATATTGTCGTTGATGGTTTCCTTAAAACCTTGTTACCAAGTTTGTACTTAATTCAACTATATTTTTCAAAAATATTAAACAATAATTCCGTAGTTTACGTGACCGAAGCCGCGGGAACAGCTAGTATTAAAATAAAAACTAACAATTTACAATGTAATATAACAAATACAGCAATATTTTTAAAACTGTTAGATACTGTTTGAATTCTGTCTGTATAACATTCACGTTGAATACTTGAAGGCAAACATTCGTGAAGAATTTTGAGAATCAATATTATTGTTATATTAAGTTATGTTTTCACAAAGAAAAGTACCTACCTATAGAATGTATATCAAATTTTACTCTTGTTATTTAAGGAATGTATATTAACGTTGAAAAATGTATGCTAGCAAATAATACTATATATATATAGTAACAATATATTTTGAGTCGTTCAGAAGTAAATATGATTAAGTCCATTATTACTCGAAGCTGATAACAATTTATTTGTATCTATTATGATATTTTTAACCGAGGTTTTTAACTTAACAATATTATGTATGTTCGGGCGTAACTCCGACAAATATGCACCGATTTTGACGTTTTTTTGAAAGAGAATACTCACGATGTAGTCCCATATAAATTTTATCAGAATCTGACCATGGACTTCGAAGATACGTCACTCAAAATGGGAAAAAATAAAAAAATAAAATAAAACCGACTTCAAAAACTGTTAAATTTAATTATTATAAGTACTGGATGTTTCATAATTGAATGTAAATATTGAAGAAAGTTAACCTGTGCATGATTTTAAGACAAAAAGTTCATATAAACTTAGGTCTGTTTTCGTTTTATTTTTTCATTCAAAATAATCAAGGTGGCATTAATTAGAATGCTCTAGTTGAAACTGAAAACTCGTTTTTTTTTTCAAAAAAGATGTGTCTTTACACCTTATTTATATCCACCAAGTTTTATAAAAATATCTAATGTATTTTCGGAGTTATAAAAAAAAACAATTTTTCAAAAAAATCTTGATCATTCTGTATATCAAAAATAAAGCGAAAACGGATCTATGATTATCCAAACTTTTTGTCTTATAATCGTGCACATATTAATATCCTTCAATATTGACATTCAGGGCATCATGAGTGTGCCTGCCCTGGTCGCTCCGGGGCAAGTCCTACTCCTCTCAGTAATCCCAGTTAGGTGGAGGTTGTGACGTAAACAATAACTGGCTATATATGTAAAATAAGAATTAAATTAAAAAATTATTCAGTATTTTTAGTTTTTTTTTTTAAAATTGTTATCAAGTTTATTTTTATTATTATATGTATATTCAGAGTAATATTGCTATATAAAAAAATACATTCAGGCGAATTTCCGGTGTGAGCGGTTCAATAAGAATTAAAAATTGACATTAGCAATTATAGAGATGATGAACAGAACATGTATTAATATTAATAAGAGCGCATAACAAAAGCCGGGCCTCGGTTATTCACATTTTCCCAAAATGACTAATTGAAAGTGATCGCTGTCCAACCCCTTCATCAAAACAAAAATTAGGGTAAACAAAACAATGGAATTCATAATAAACTTTCAAACACACAATAAATTTACCCTCGCTCGATTCAAATACTTCACACAGTTTTACGTTTGTTTTTAATTAAACCCAAAAGAAATGACCAATGATCGTTGGAGAATTTATTTGTGCGTGGTTATTCAACGCGCTATGCATTAATTAATGAACGATCTGAGTGTAAAAAGGATTAATATAATGTTCTATAATAGGTACTGGCACCAGTGTTGGTCGCTTTAAAAGCAACTCTTTTTTGGGATTGATGAGTTTTTTTTGTAATTCTCATGAACTCATGTTACTAATAAAACAAGTACATATCTCTTTATTAGAACAATTTAATTACCAAAGTCTGCTAATATGTATAGTTTGTTTTTAGGGTTCCGTAGAAAACTAGGAAACTTTATAGTTTCGTTCTGTCCATCCGTCCGTCTGTTTATAAAAATTGTATACCTATTAAGATGAAATTTGGTATACGGACGTAGATTGATGACTCAAAAACAGAAATGATGAAATTTTTCAAAAAAAAATTTAAGATCCCCTTTTCATAGATTGAAAAGTATATTCAAAAAAAAATTTTCACTTATCCCATTGAATGGGGTGTCTTTAAATATATAGGTCTCCTAAAATGCAACAAAATTGTTTTAGGACCTTTTGTTTTAACCCTTCAGTCACGATATATTTGCTTTTAAATGTTGTTATCAAAGTGTCCCCCCTCTAATTTCTAAAATTCCAGTATGTAGCTTTTAATTAGTACTTTCAGTGAAACACTGTAGCAAGAATAGTTATAGAAAATTTTTGAAATAACTCTTTTTTATAAATCGTAGTGTGAATTAATACGGAACCCTATCATGTGCGTGCTCAGCTCATGTATGTTCTCCAGTAATGGATAAAGAAAAATCAGTAATGGGTATAAAGTAAATGGTAAGCACTACGACACAAAAATGATAAAAATAAAGAATAGTAAAATTGTAAACAATGTAATGCAAATGCTACGATAATATAATGCTTAATAAATAGATTACACTAATAATTAGTTTAAATGTCCACCATTTTGACAGCCATTGGCCGATTGTCATCAAATTAAGCTGTTTTATAGTTAAGTGTCTACAGATTATGATTCAGTTTTTAGATATCAGCAAATACATATTTATAATTTAGTACATTTAATTAGACAATAGTTCAACACTGGAGTTTGATCCAAGACTGGTGCCAGTACCTTATAAACAACTATTGTTATGTTAAAACAGGAAAAATCTATTAATTGAATACTCTATCATCAAAAAGATTAAATAGATATCAAATACAGTAAACTTAATTGTCAATTTTTTATTTAATAAAAAAATACGTTTAAAATAAACGGTTAGATACAACTGAATGTCTGCAGGAGGTCGTACATGGGGGTGAGTGCATTAAAGAGATCGAGTCTCGCGCGCTTTTCATGAAAACCACGCCGGACTCGGGCGTCCGCACCGCAAAGGTGACGCCCGCCCGCTGCTGTATCAGACGCAGTCGCCCTGCGCGTTAGTGCACGCCGCGCCACGCTGCACGACGCCTCGGCTGGACCGCTGCACGCGCGCCGCCGAGAGAGCGTTGCCATGGCGACGCCGAGAGCGCGCTCTCTCCCGCCCGGCGCTCTCCGTGTATAAGCCGCGGCGGGCGGCGGTGCAGGATACACACCCAGATCAGTGGCGCGCCGCCCGCGATTCTATCGTTGCAATTTGTCTAGCTCATGCAGAAAGAGATTTTTCTTTTTTCCCTCTTTTCGACTTTAATTTAAAATATAGGGTCAGACGGGAGAGATGCACCATTATGGTTTCGGCTAGACTAAAATGTTGCTAGTAATTATAACTGTCAATAATGTCATTCTTGTCTATGAATATAATCTTGATTGCGTTGTTTATGTACAATACAAATTTAAAAACTTTTCATTGCCTCAATATTTGTGTAAAATATTTTTGTGAACGGTGAGTTTTGTCATTGCCATATTGTCGCGTAGATTAAATTATTATCGTTGATTAATATATATTTTTATAGTGACATTTAATATCATGTTTTGTTATTTTTTGGCACTCTGGTTTCTATATGGCACAGATGCATTTCTCCCCCAATTTAAGGATAGATCCACCATCAGTTTATTATCTTTTTTAAAACATGTGAGGGTGCATAAAATGAAAATAAATGCATTTTCCCAGGACTGAAAGGACTCTAGTTTTGGGGCCCAGGGCTATGTGGGGTCCGGTGAGCAAAGAAAAACTCACTGATTGGTATTTACGAATTAATTATTTTTCCTATTGAAAAAAATTAATTCAAAATTACTCAGAAAAACATTTCTTAGGGGATCCGCCAACAATTCCAGTCTAGGAGTCCAGGATAGGATGCTTTAGGGCCCCCACATTCTGCTTCTGCTAGAGCAACATGGACACTAAAACAATTGAAGGAAGCTATTTAAAATCTACAGGGCAAAGACATGGATCTAAATGCCATATCCAGGGAGTATGAAATTTCAAAAAATCAGCTCTCGAATGGATTGGATTCATTGCATGGATTGCCTAAACCTGATCCATAAAACATGTACCATGTATCATCCACTGTTTAATATATGTGGAAGAGAAAAGAAGTAGGGAGAAGAATGTATAAATTAATAAGTCTGGTGCATCTAACTCAGGGAGAGACGCACTTTTTCGACTTTTTTTTAAAAGCATATTACGATATTAAAATAACTTTTTTAGACTAAATGTTTTATTTTGTTAAAGACATTTAAATAAATAAGATTTGTACCCGGTATTATCAGCCAATTTAAAGCTCCTTTAGCGCTAAATGCTTCTTTAACCTAAATTTTATATATTACAAACGTGATTTAAATCAATATTTAGGCTCTCAATGAAAAATGTTTATAATTAATATGCGTAGTAAAAACATAGCGCAGAAAATTAAAAATCCATTTAATTAAATGTATTAAGCTTATTTCTGTTAATAATACGACAGTTAGTTAAAGGAGCATTTAGTTAAACTTGATAATATAGGGCGTTACTCATACATTCATTTGTATTTATTTAATATTTTATAAGCAATACAAAAATGTGGTGCGTCTCACCCGAAATGACCCTACAGCCTATATGGATGAGTCATGGAGTAACCAGGGTATAGAAATTATTTCGAACATAATTTTGAATTGTTAGTTTCAAAAATAACTCTCACTTACCTCAAAATTAAAAAGGTTGTAACATTTTGAGTAGTTGATAATAAAATTGTTTAAGTGAGTGTAATATTTATAGTGACGCCACTGGCCGTAGACGGCTCCGGTTGAGACACGAGCGCCCGCCACCGTTACTCCGGCGAGTCCTTTCAAATGTGCACAATCCGCGCTGTACTAATACGATTTCTGCTCGTCAATGTTGATCTTTTTATCTGAATACTGCGCGTGTATTAAGACACGTTCATAATAAAATAAAGTTACCTACTCTTTTATTTAAAAATAGTTGCACATTAAATACATTTGAAGAATATACATATTCGTATAATAGTTACTATTGTCATGTATTTAACAAAAGGCTTGTAATTAAAAGTAATATAATGGATGTTTTTTAAAGACTTTCCAGCGGATTATTTCCAAAATAATGAATTTTCAGAAAAAATGTTTCAGATGAAAATTTCATGGTTGACCTTAAAAAGGTCACTTTCGCGCCAAGCTGACATATTAACTATTCAACTTATTTGTTAAATTTTCAATTTAAATTTCTTAATAATAGCCGAAGGCGCACTCGAAGGTCTTCGGACATTAGATAGTCTTAAAGATAATGGTGTAAGCTATATTAAAAAAAAACTGTAGTTGCACATTAAATACATTTGAAAAATATACATATTCGTATAATAGTTACTATTGTCATGTATTTAACAAAAGGCTTGTAATTAAAAGTAATATAACGGATGTTTTTTAAAGACTTTCCAGCGGATTATTTCCAAAATAATGAATTTTCAGAAAAAATGTTTCAGACGAAAGTTTCATGGTTGACCTTAAAAAGGTCACTTTGATGGGTTTTCAGGTTCAACTTTTCTTTTTCAAATCTAAACCTATATTTTTTGTTGCAGATTCGTAATTTAAGAAATAAACTAAACAAATTTTGTTTGAAATGTTTTTTCTGAAAATGTCCATTTTTATGATAAGGAGCAAACCAAAGAGAAATTGCTTTTTGGTCTAAATCATGGACAATGTATTAATGCATGTGAAAAAAATTCAAAATAATTTTTTAAACAAATTAAGCCGTACACGCTGTTAATTGACAGACTGTAGATAGCTACATTTATCATATAATTCAATAGTTGTAATGTAAAGACAAAATTGTTTTCTTATAGTTTATATTATACAAATGATGAAGTGAATTATAAAGTCGTCCTTATATTCTTATTTTCAACAAACCTGAGTATTTTTCAAAAGGTTCATGAAATAAAGCCATTAAAATTTCAATCGTAGACATTTTGTACCGCTCTAAATCAGTATTAATGTATTTTCTTTTTGTTCGTCCCCCCCATATTCGCAATAACCGCTATTGTGCAAGTGTGTGTTGCAATAATTACCCCAGACCTGATAATGGCTCCTGCGTTTCCCTCATTTCCCCTATCCATGCATTAAATCCATCCAAAATGCGAACTCAGTTTTTTTAGGGTTCCGTAGAAAACTAGAAAACCTTATAGTTTCTCTTTGTCCATCCGTCTGTCTGTCTGTGTGTCACAACCCTCTCATTCAACCTTTTATATACCTATTAAGATGACATTTGATGTACGGACGTATAACCCAAAAACAGAAATTATGAGATTTAAAAAAAAAATATTTTTTTGGATCTCCCTTCCGTTGAGTGGGGTATTTTTAGATAGGTTTCATAAAATGCAACAATAAGGGTTTTAGTACTTTTTGATTTTAATCCTTCAGTGATCATATATTTGCGTTCAAAGTTGTTATCAGTGTATCCCCCCTTCTAATTTCTAAACAATCGATGCAAAAAATTTGAAAAAAATCCAGAATGTAGCTTTTAATTAATACTTTCAATAAAAATTATAACGAATACTGTTGCAAAAATAGTTTATGGAAAATTTTGAAATAACTTTTTTTGTATAAATCGTCACACGAACACGTATACTTTTATAAAGATTATTAAATCTTTCGTCAACATAAAATAACTCTTGATACGTATTATCAAGTAGAGAATGGCTACGGAACCCTATCAAATGCGTGCCCAATTTGTATGCATAAATGTTGAGTACTTCTGTAGTAGGGTCATCCTTTTTTGGTTTTATGTGTATTATTTCACAAATAAAATAAGGACGGGAGCCCATTATTCCTTTTCTTAAGGGCGTCGTTTCGTTTTTATAGTTGCAAGATGACACTAAAAAGCTTTTCATTTTTATTTATGTAACCTAATCTGTATAAGTACTATAGATGTAATGAATTTATGTCCACTCTGTGTTAATAAATCGACATGATATTACAATGTATATACAGTCCGCGACAAAACATTAGCACGTTATATTTTGCTTCCTCGCAATATCGAAGATACGAGAAGCTTTGTGATCGTTTTTAAATTAGGTAAAAATATTGTTCTCCGATTTCAAAATTTTAAATTGATCTTTCCGTTTCAGGTCAAGACAAACACTTCTCGTTCTTCGTCTGTCAATTCAATTTTTTATAATATAGGTCTATAACGTTTGTTGTAAAATATTTCATTACCTCAATTTTTTCATTATCTCAATTTGCTTTAAAAAATCGTGATTTGTTTTTATATTAAATATCATTTTGACCTTTTAAATATCATTTTGATGTTTGCATTAAGTTAGATTTAGATTGAAACTGTCAAAAAAATTAAAAATATACGAAAAAACATCTGCCAAGTAAATGCACAGTGCTTCCTCGTGCTAAATTCACCAAAGGTAGTTAATTATTCAATAATTAAAAAAAAAAAATAGTGTTTATATAAATTGCCTGGAATTGGTTAACCATTTAATTTTTATACAATTTTACTAAAAAATATTAGTTCGAAATTTTTCTTAAAACGCACCTGATTATTTTTTCATAATTTTTAATTTTTTGGAAATTTCAATCTAAATCAAAATTTATGCAAATGTCAAAATGACATTTAAAACGTCAAAATGACATTTAATACTATATATCCAAGCAATATCAATTAAGAAAAACAAAACACGAATTTTTAAAATAAATTGAGATAAATCTTTTACAACAAACGTTGTAGACCCATATTATAGGAAATTTAATGCTCTACAAAAAATATTTTATAAAATTTTCACGTAACGTGTCGTTCTTGAGATATCTTGAAAAAATAAATATTTTGGCATGTCACCCCTCTCCCTTACACACGATTTTGAAATGGGACTAGGATAGGAGCTATATTTAAAAAAAAACTGGACATATTAACTATTCAACTTATTTGTTAAATTTTCAATTTAAATTTCTTAATAATAGCCGAAGGCGCACTCGAAGGTCTTCGGGCATTAGATAGTCTTAAAGATAATGGTGTAAGCTACATTTAAAAAAAAAACTGGAGTCTCCTCGATCGCGCCAAGCTGACATATTAACTATTCAACTTATTTGTTAAATTTTCAATTTAAATTTCTTAAAAATAGCCGAAGGCGCACTCGAAGGTCTTCGGACATTAGATAGTCTTAAAGATAATGGTGTCAGCTATATTTAAAAAAAAATGAAGTTTCCTCGATCGCGCCAAGCTGACATATTAACTATTCAACTTATTTTTTAAATTTTCAATTTAAATTTCTTAATAATAGCCGAAGGCGCACTCGAAGGTCTTCGGGCATTAGATAGTCTTAAAGATAATGGTGTAAGCTATATTTAAAAAAAAACTGGAGTTTCTTCGATCGCGCCAAGCTGACATATTAACTATTCAACTTATTTGTTAAATTTTCAATTTACATTTCTTAATAATAGCCGAAGGCGCACTCGAAGGTCTTCGGGCATTAGATAGTCTTAAAGATAATGGTGTAAGCTATATTTAAAAAAAAACTGGAGTTTCCTCGATCGCGCCAAGCTGACATATTAACTATTCAACTTATTTGTTAAATTTTCAATTTAAATTTCTTAATAATAGCCGAAGGCGCACTCGAAGGTCTTCGGGCATTAGATAGTCTTAAAGATAATGGTGTAAACTATATTTAAAAAAAAACTGGAGTTTCTTCGATCGCGCCAAGCTGACATATTAACTATTCAACTTATTTGTTAAATTTTCAATTTACATTTCTTAATAATAGCCGAAGGCGCACTCGAAGGTCTTCGGGCATTAGATAGTCTTAAAGATAATGGTGTAAGCTATATTTAAAAAAAAACTGGAGTTTCTTCGATCGCGCCAAGCTGACATATTAACTATTCAACTTATTTGTTAAATTTTCAATTTACATTTCTTAATAATAGCCGAAGGCGCACTCGAAGGTCTTCGGGCATTAGATAGTCATAAAGATAATGGTGTAAGCTATATTTAAAAAAAAACTGGAGTTTCTTCGATCGCGCCAAGCTGACATATTAACTATTCAACTTATTTGTTAAATTTTCAATTTACATTTCTTAATAATAGCCGAAGGCGCACTCGAAGGTCTTCGGGCATTAGATAGTCTTAAAGATAATGGTGTAAACTATATTTAAAAAAAAAAACTGGAGTCTCCTCGATCGCGCCAAGCTGACATATTAACTATTCAACTTATTTGTTAAATTTTCAATTTAAATTTCTTAATAATAGCCTAAGGCGCACTCGAAGGTTTTCGGGCATTAGATAGTCTTAAAGATAATGGTGTAAGCTATATTTAAAAAAAAAACTGGAGTTTCTTCGATCGCGCCAAGCTGACATATTAACTATTCAACTTAATTGTTAAATTTTCAATTTAAATTTCTTAATAATAACCGATCTGCCAAAATAATCAAGTGCATTTTAAGAAAAATTTCAAACTAATATTTTTTAGTAAAATTGTATAAAAATTAAATGGTTAACCAATGTCATTCAGTTTATCTGAACACTTTTTTTTCTGAAAATATGAAATTGATTAAATATAGAGTTTGTTTTATTAGTAACACGAGTTCATGAGAATTACAAAAAAAGCTCGTTAATCAAAAAAAAACAACGAAAACTTGCTCTTATAGCGGCCATAACTGGTGCCTTTACCTTATATTTTACTAGGTGTGCTATAATTTTGTCGTGGACTGTATAATAATGTCATTCTATATTCGTTGTACTGTAAATTAAAAAATGACTACATCAAAGGGAAATACACAAAAACAAATAAACATTATAATACTGGCATAAGCCGGGATTCAAACCGGGACCTTTGGATTCATTTAAAATTTAAATTAAAACAGATGTACTGATATCAATGTTTGTAATTTAAATTAATATTTGGCAGGTTCGTTTTAGCAATAAAATTTATTTGATCTATGTTGTATGTACGAGTAGTTTTAATATTACCTTTTTTGTTAATTATGAATATATTGTTAATAAAATAAATATGTAGATAGGAAGATGTAACCGTGTAATGTAGAGGAATATGTGTTGTAATAGTGTGGTAAATATTGAACTATTCTAAATTGTAATAATTAATTGTATAGTTTAAATAAGTATGCAGGTGTCTTAAAAGTAAGTAAGTATTCTACAGCTTACGAAATATTTTTTACTAAAAGGAATTTTTGTGTGACGTTATACTTGTCCACGGGAAGCAAATTTTCTTTGACAATAAAAAAAAACATCTGCCAAGTAAATGCACAGTGCTTCCTCGTGCTAAATTCACCAAAGGTAGTTAATTATTGAACGATTTAAATAAAAACCGATAGTGTTCTGATAAATTAGTTTTTGATTTATATTTACTATATTTTTGATTTTGATTTTCGGACCGATTACAATAACTTCCAGTTGGGAAGTTAAAAAAAGTAGGCACTATTTTTTTATTATTTATTGTCATAAAACCCATGAAGAAGAAGAAGAAGGTGAGGTAATATAGACTTATTTTATGATAGCCGATAAAACGGATCGCGCATACAAATATCACACATCCATTTTTTATCTAATAAATTTTTCTGGATACAAGTAATCTATGCGTCCTTCTTCATGATGCAAGCTATCTCCTTGCCAAATTTCATCAAGATCGGTTCAGCGGTTTAGCCGTGAAAAGGTAACAAACAGCAGACATTCTTTCGCATTTATAATATTTAGTATGGGTGACATTTGACGTGAATTTTAGACATTTATTATAAACGACATTTGAAAATGTGACAGACTTTTACACGCTTACTATGATGATACTAGCGCAGCCGAGAGTTGTACTAGCTGCTGCACACTAACAAACGGTGTGGGGGATGGGGGTGCGCACGTCCCTCCCCCTCCCCCACACCTCCCTCGGACGCTCTGCGACGCTCTGCAGACAATCCGGCCCGAGAGTCACTGCGCCACACACACACACACACACACACATATACACACACACACCGCTAGCTCACTCTCTATACATCAGACGCTCGTATATCGATTACGTAATACTACGGCACGGCGGCGGCTCTTATATTTCTAGTGGATAAAACAATTACGTTGTCGTTGTCTTCCACTTAGCAACATTCAAAAATCGAATTATTTACATTGCAGATAGGGCTGCATACGAGACGAGAGTAAATATATCGTCTCTACTTTGTGAACCGAAGAATTTATTGAGTTAAATTTTAAACATGCCATTAGATTTGTAGAAAAAAAATAAAAAGCAGTTTGAAGCTAATAGTCTAGAGCCCAGCAGTTTTTAATCTAGAGACCCCCTTTTGAACAAATATTTTTCAGGGAAGGTTGTTAGATACTAATTAATCACTAGTAAATAGAAATGTAAAAGTATACTTTAATTTATGCCAAGCATGTTTCACGAACCCCCGGCAAAAGTTCAGCGGACCCTAGTTTAAGAATCATTGGTCTAGGCTAGCTGCATTTTTTTAAACTCGGCGTAAGCTGCATTTGTAAGAAAAAATGAAATTTTTCGGCACACCTTTATTGACCTGTAACTTTTAAAGATGTAATTAAAAATACATTTTTGTAACGTATCTTCAAAGAAAGATTTCAAGTTTTAATTGTTTTAAAAAAAAATTAAAAAGTTACAGAGTTACAGCTTTTTGAATATTTTTGAGGGAAATAACAAAAGAATTTTTATTTGACGAGTGCAATTTGAAGGCAAATGTACTCGGGAGGTCATAAAGACCACGCTGGTGGTGTGAATATTTCATGCAAATCCGTTCAGTACTTTAAATCATTTTTAGACGGGTGTAATTTGTAAGAAAATGTATTTATTATTGTTAATAAATCCATACTGAATATATATCTTATTCGGGAAGTCACAGATACCACACTGTTGTTGTGAAAGCCTCATATAAATCGGTTCAGTACTTAAAAAATTTCAATAAACAAAAACAATTTTTAGACGAGTGGAATTTTGTAAACTACGGGAAGTCATATTGGTATATAAAATAAAAACACGTATATAGAATTTTAGCATTACTCGTGTAAAGTACAAAGTTCATATTTAATATACATATATAGTGATTTTTAATGATTGTCTCGCGTATGAGTAGACATGAATGCGCGTGTGTGTGTATGTGTGTGTATGTGAGCCTGTATGTACGAGCGTATAGAAAATTACATTAAATTCTGTCTCTTTGATAGCACGCATATTAAACTTGAAATATCATATACAAGTATACGCGGCGTGCGTTGCTACGGTTACGTATTTGCTACGCTGGGCCCGCACGAAAATGTATCATTGTATACAGTTTTCTTCTTTGTGTCTCGCTATTATTTGATTTGAATGATTGATTTCAAACAAAAACAAGATAATAAAGTGTGTCTGTTAAAATTTAATATATTTCTTGCTTATTTTGGTCTCCAGGTGATTATAATCATCAGGGTTATTTTAATCGTTTCTTGACTATAGTGTTTTAACCAGATACAATCCACTTTGTGTTCTTTTTTCTCAAAAGGTAGTGGCACCAGTCTTGGACGCTTTAAAAGCAAAGTATACTGTTTTTTTTTTGTAATTCTCATGAACTCGTGTTACTAATAAAACAAATATCTCTTTATTAAATCAATTTAATTACCAAAGTCCGCAAATATAGTTTTTTTTTAATTATAGCCTTTTATTTTGTTTCTGTTTTTACTCTAGTAATGGGCACTTATTAATGATTACAAAATGATGTCATAAAAAAGACATGAAAGTTATAAAATAAAGATTCGTAGAAGCAGATGCTATGATAATATAATAATTAATAAAATAGATTACACTAATAATTACACCATTTTGACACCCATTGGCCGATTGTCATTAAATTAAGCTTTTTGAGAGTTGCGTGTCTATAGATTATGATTCAGTAATGACAGTTATTAAATATCAACAAATATTTGTATATAGTACATTTAACAAGAGTCCAACACTAAGGTATCATACGTCAATCCAAGTACCTTTTTCACTATTAAATTTAATTGAAAATATAATTAATTGTGCCTTTGAATCAAAGACGCGTAAATCCACACGAGCGAAATAGAATCTGCAATTTTCTCAAAGCTGTAAATATATACGTATAGTAACAGTGTAGCTCTTTGTAAAGTATGAGCTGCACGAGCTATTGAGTCTGCACAGACACAGAAGGCGCTGTCTAGTATAATTACAAACTTTACTTTTTATTCTATTGACATCTATAATTGCTATGCAGTAGTTCTGTTTGTTTATTACTTTTTTTGTATATATGTATGTAGTATGTATATTGTATATTGTATTGTATTCATACAAATATTATAAATGCGAATGTGTATATTTCTGTTTGTTACCTTTTCACGGCTAAACCGTTGAACCAATCTTGATGAAATTTGGTAAGGAGATAGCTTGCATCTTGAGAATGGACATAGTCTAATTTGAATATATTCCGAAAAATTAATTAGATAAAAAAATACAAATTCCACGCGGGTTACAGCTAGTTTGAAATATTTTACGTTACATGTAAGAAATGAATAATTAAAAATAGGGTATCAAATTTTTCGCCATGAATTGTAGTTTTTGAGAGAAACAATCATCATAATTCTATGTCTTATTTTTAATAGGTAGGGAATTTGTTGATTAAAGTAATTTTTGCTGAAATTTTTAATTCGTTTTTTAGTAATTTGAAATTTTTGACACCCTCTTCCCCCAAAGTTCGTAAGATTTTAGTGATCCTTACATAAGTAAGGTATTCTTTTTGACGTGAATAAAGTCTAGTGTTTCATTCCAGAGACTAGGTGGGCATTTCAGAAACTTAATGTAACGCGCAGAGATCAGTTTGCGCGCAAGCAATGCCGTCACAGGCACACCTATTTTTTAGGTAAAAATATTTAAATTAATTTATGTGTTGGAAGATTGGTCAAAACTTAAATGTAATAGAAAACGTGATTTTTATGTAATTTTTTCCAACAATAAGGAAAAAAACCGCAATTAAGCATTTTTAATTGATTATATGAAAGTAAATAAGTAAGTAATTTCAACAGTCGAAATTGGTATATATATTAAAATGATTAACTAGAAAGAGGAAACTTATATATATGTAAGTAATGCATTTACCCCTCCCCTTAATAATGGACGCTTAGTAAAAAGAATCTAAAAATCAATTCAAATGAAATTTAAAATAATGAGACGAAAAGGAAATATTTTCCATAATTTTTTTTTTTTTATAAAAACTATCAGAAAACAACCCTGAAAGGTTTTAAGTCCCATCCAAACAGTGTCCATTGTTTTCAGAACACATCGACCGATCCCGCATACAGTTGGGGTGGTGTTTTAACTAGGGGAGGTTGCAGGAAGCTGGGCTGTCTCAACAGCGGCTACAATAACGCGCCGCGCCGCATTGTTTTTGTATATTGATTCATCAGCACAGAGCGGAGTGCTTTAATAATGGGGGATACTAAAAATGCAATTTTAATTCTTATAAATGCTCGTTATTGGAAATTGTATTTTATCTCATGTATGGCAGATGGACGTTGGACAATACGTGATTGTGCTATTGTTGGACAGTTTTTTTTTATTTAGTCAATCAATAACTCATAACATTTATAAACCAACTCTTTTATTAATATTAATACGTATTAAAAAACAATGATAAGAATTTAATCAGTACCTGATTTAGAGGAATTTGACGGGGGAGGGTAGAGTGACAGTCACATGGAGAAAAACTTAGCTCAGATTTTAGTCAAAATTATTAATAAAAAAAACATCTGCCAAGTAAATGCACAGTGCTTCCTCGTGCTAAATTTATTAATTAATGAACAATTTAAATAAAAACTGATAGTGTTCAGATAATGTGCCTGGTATTAGTTACCCATTAATTTTTATAAAATTATTAGTTTGAAATTTTTCTTAAGATGCACCTGATTATTTTTTTGTATATTTTTAATTTTCTGACAATTTCAATCTAAATCTAAATTTATACAAATATCAAAATGACATTGAAAACGTCAAAATAACATTTAATATGTAAAATTAAATATCAATTAAAAAAAAAAAAAAAACACGAATTTTTAAAGTAAATTGAGATAAATCTTTGTAAGAGAATTTTTTACAACAGACATTGTATGCCTATATTATAAGAAATTGAATGTTCTACAAAAAAATATTCTATAAAAGCCAGACCCAACCACCCAACCAAGTTTCATTAATATCGATGTAATATCGTTCCTGATAGAGAAAGAGGGGTGAAAAAAATCTCCCTAAGACTCGCTAAGGCCGGCCCTGTAATTTATTATACAAACTATCTTTTGTCTAATGTTTATACAACTATGTTATTTAGTCGTGTTAGCTTCCGAACTCATATACATATATGTATGTGTGTACATTTGCAAGAGTTCCTATTCACGTTGGCGTTGGGTTGTGTTTCACAAGTTAAGGGTAGTCAGCTAGCTCTCTGGTATTGTGTAGCTGCGAAACAAGAGAGAGCAGAGCGCCTTCAGCTGTTTTAATGAGTTTCTGGAAAACCGGCGCTTTCGCTTCTTTTGTTGTTTTCTCAGTTAATATTACTGTTATAACGTTCAGATTAATGTTACTGACAATTTGTGTATTATTAAATAATCTTCTATATACAGAATGTTTCATAATTGAATATGTAAATACACAACCTTTATATTAATGAGTGTTACTCAAACGGTTGATGATTTTATAGCCCGTAAGCAGCGAAATGTTTAGAAACACTGTCATAGTATTTTTTTAAATAAATTCTATTGGTATCATTCGAAAGCGCAGGTTTCAGCTTTCAAATACCTTTTCGGATTTGAGTTGCGGTTTTTGTTGACCGAGTTATTAAAATTTGAAATTAAAATGAAAAAGTATGTATATAATATATATAACAACGATGTTATTTTGCAGGTGGAAGTGTAGAAGGGAATAAGGGAGCGCATATCACACTACGTATGCTGATCACGTTCGAGGCAAGGGTAGTGAATGCGCTTGCGCCCCCTGTCCCTACTAAATTATCAAATAAATTATACATGTATCTGAAAATGTATTTTATTTCGTAAATGAATGGCTCCGGAGTATTTACAACTGGACGGAGGGTTGTGATGCTCCCTCAGGACTCACCGGATCATTCCTTACACTACACTTTTTATTTCCATCATGGAGATTTATATTATTATAAGTTAATGGAAGAGTTGAGTTTTTTTTGTTTTCACCCCAATGTTAAATTATATTTATGTTTAAGATTAAGCCTACAAGCAGCAAATGTGAGGCCCCAATAGCAGTTGAGGTTTACATATATTATAAAAAAATAAACAAATAATAAAATAACATCAAATTGAAATATTGTGTTTCTCGTTTAAAAATCGTGTTACAATTTATTTTCGAGTTTTGTCGATGAAAACTTCTTTTCAAATATGTATTATTTATTTATTTCACTTTGATGCTTTCCTGCCCTTCTGAAACTTTGATTTATGTGTTGTTGAAACTTTATCAAACAAATGTAAAACACTGTTTCCGATAAAAGTTCAGCAAAACCCGTATTTGTATTTTAATTTACAAAAATAAATAAATATTGTATAGATCTCGACCTTTTTCACCTCACAAATTTACTGTTTACAATTTGGTGGTTCAAATTTTACAGATAGCTACTTTTATTTTAGAGAATTGCATTTTTATTAAAAATTTTTTTTTATCGTAAAATTTTTTCACAGTTCTTTAGGCTCTGTGATAAAAGGGGAGCCAAACTAACGAGGGGGGCCCGGTATATAATTAAAGTAAAACATTATATGTGATTTTTTACACACCAAATAAAGAGCAAAAAAGGTTTTCAGACATTGTAGTCATATTTTTTTTTTGTTTAAAATTTTCTGGGGGCCTCAAAAATATGTATTCTTTCGTAACGTGCCACTGATAAAAACTGTTGTTTATATTTTGTTTCCAAATTGGAAAATAAATTAACAAATCCACGCTTAATTCTATTCATCCCCAGTTATTGATAAAACGTAGCTACATTTGAACGATGAACCGGAAACCGATGTGTTTCCACAAGAGGGCGTATCGTACTTCCGGTGCAGCGCGGGAACACACTCGTTTCAGAGAAAACTGTGCGGGACAGATTATTTTTTTAAATAAAGTTTTAGCTGTTATTTTTATTTATCTTTTCAATATGTTTTGGGAAATATATTTATTATGTGTATCTAAACCGATATGATAATTCATTGTAAAAAATGTAGATAAGGCGTAAATAATCTGTGTAGGCTATATTTTATAGTAACTGTTAATTAATATAATATAAGTTACTAATTCAATAAAACAAGTAGGTACTTACATACCTCTTTTTTAAATCAATTTAATTATCAAACTACGCAAATATAACTTGTTTTTTAAAGTAAAGCCTTTTATTTTGTTTATGTTTTTTCTCCAGTAATGGCGCCCTCGTGATGGACACTTGCTAATAATTACAAAATGATATGTACTACGACACAAAAGAATCGTAAAATTGTAAATAATGTAAAGCAGCGATGTTATGATAATATAATTATTAATAAATAGATTACATTAATAATTAGTTTAAATATCCATCATTTTGACACCCATTGGCCGATTGTCATCAAATTATGCTGTTTTACAGTTAAGTCTCTATAGATTATGATTCAGTAATGGCAGTTATCAAATATCAACAAATATTTTTAATTTAGTACATTTAATTAAACAAAGACTGGTGCCAATATATGTGATATTTTCAACATGATGATACATTTCTTACTATGACTGTTCACAAATTCTATCAATGTGTAAATGTAGGCAACACAACCGACATAAAAAATAACACGATGTGATATATTTACGTAGATAAAATATAAATTTTAAACCCATGCTATAAATTTACCCCAACAAGCGTATGACATTTATTCATATCAAAATATGTTGAATGAATTTAACAAATCCCGTTTTTTATAAACACACACACACACACATAATCCCAGTGTATTAATATAAGAAGATTGGTATTATAATAAATTTTGTAGTCAAAATTGAATGCACGGGGGCACGCGCCCCTTGAGTGACTTGCAACTGGGGCTAACTAGAAAATATTACCTAAGCAAGGTCATGCGTTTTCTTTATACTATACCCTACACACAGGACCGAATCTTTGTCATTGTTTGCAATTATTTACTATCTATTTTCACACGAGATGTGATTTCTTTTATAAGATATGTTTGCTTGCAGAAAGAGGTACATTTCAGTGTTCAAAATGGTTCACTCATACTAATATTATAAATGCGAAAGTATAACTCTGTCTATCTGTATGTTTGTTACCTTTTCACGGCTTAACCGCTGAACTGGTCTTGATGAAATTTGACAGAGATATAGTTTACATCATGAGGAAGGACATAGGCTACTTTGTATCCCGAAAAATATATTAAATAAAAAAATACGAAGACGCGGGTAAAAGCTACTTTTTTTGAGTTCCGAAGAAACCATATTAACCTCACATTGTTATCTGTACGTCCGTCCGTCCTTTTCAGTCAAATCAAAATATCTCGTAAACTATATAAGCTAGAAACTTGAAATTTTTACTGAATATGTAGAATGATGTCCTCTAGTAAAAGATGTACAAATTTGTTAAAAAAATAATTTTACAGAATGTATAGCCAAACCAGTGGAATTCGATTATTTTTATCTAAATCAAAAATGGCGCCTGCAGGGGGCTTTAAAGCAAATAAAAAAAATTGTATAAGAAGACGTGTTGAGTATTAAAATGTAGATCTCAATCAGTAGAATTTGACCCTATTTTTTATTTTTATTTTAACTCAAAAATGGCGCCTGCCAAAACAGTAATTTATTTTGGAACTACCAACAACAAATACTAATGTTAACAATATTAATTCAAATTTTGTAGAAATAGGGAGGGGCGTCATAGAATTTTAATTTTTTATTTGTATAGTGGGATGTCAAAATGTAGATCTCAATTAGTAGAATATGACACTATTTTTATAATTTTTTTTAACTCAAAAATGCACCTGTATGTGGCTCCAAACAGTCCACGTGGAACGTACTTCGGAACCCTTATATGGCATACACCCGTGTTTGTCTTGACTGAATTTTTTATTATATATTTATGATTATTTCACTTTTCTTCATTATCTATTATTTAGCGTAAAGTCTATTATTTACAAACAAAAAAACTCCAAATAAAATCATTGCAATTGAACGCGAATTTATTTGACATTCTCTACGTTTGACAGAAACTCAAAACTATTTATTTTTGCTACTTGGTAGCGCTACGAGTATTGCTGTGCTGTTGAACGATGCGAGGGGAAATAAACAAACAGAGAGAGGGGAAATCATGTGTGTATGTTAACTTTATTTTATCTGTCTTAAAGGCAACATACACACATGATTTTTTTTGTGCACATTTATGGCTTAGTACCTTTCGAATGATATAAGTTTCATTCACCTTTTTTTTAAATAAAAACTAAAAAAACGTACGACAAATTTCGATGTTCATGTTCATATCTCCGGCCCTGTGCAGATTTGTGCCTAGAGGACATCTTCAGAGGCCTGTGTTTGGTTAGAGAATAATCTGTAAGGGTCCACAGGTACGCAGCATCAGGTATAAAGAGCGTTTCTCAAAACACAAAAGCCGTGTCAGTTCTCAACATTCGCCAGCTGTCCAAAATCGGCTCTGTTTTTTTTTCTTTTAATCTCTCCATACTGCAAAATTGAACAATGATTTTGTCTCGCTTTATTTTGAATTTCTTTAAAAATAAATGCACCTATGTAATTATTTATTTTCTTTGTTATATATTTTTGTTTGTGATAAATAAATTTCAGATATTGTTTTTTTAATATGCCTCATTAGACAGTGAACTAATTCGTTATCTTATATTTTATAATATTATTGATAACACTTATTCATAATAAAACGGTTATCAAATTTCATGTATCTAGAATACTCTAGATATTAAACAAACACTAATTTATAGCAAAATTTTTGGAAGGCTGTAGCTCCTTCATAAAGAATTTCTGGACACAGGTTCATATAAAGATTTTTGCTTAAAATTACATCCTCGATCTACAGTAATTTTTTTACACTAGTTGTAAATCACCCTGTATAAATTAACATGCACATATTTAGTGGATTCTTTTGGCTTCTGAACAACATCTTACAATATAATATTTAAACTAATCACAATAATATAAAAAAGCCACGTATTTTTATAATATATTTGACATTGAATAGGTATTCTATATAGGTATAAAGATTGGACAGATTTGAATGAAGATTAAACTTTGTGTTTACCAGCATTGGTTGGACGTTAAACGCTATTTTAAATTATTTATTAAAACATTATAACTAATTAAAAGAGAAAAAGATAAAGTGGCGTGCTGGGCTCGCTTACAAGGTTGTATTATGTTTATTCAAATAATTGAATACAAGATTTTTAAGAACATATTATTATTCATTATTTTTAAATTCTCTCAACAAAACCAGTATTTTTATAATTTTAATTTAGGTTATTGTATTTTAGACATGAACAAATAGAACATATTAAACATTCTTTAATGTTGATACATTTATAATTCCTCTCCCTTTCGCTACTTCCACCGCAGATATTTTTATATTAATCACAGAAATATTTTTTAACGTATTAAAAATGATTGTAGATAAATATAATTAACAAAATATATAAAATTGAATTATTTCGTTGTTTCAATTTAAAATTTACACCCTGTATAAATCAGAATAAATCTATATATAGTAATCCTTACATTCACGCGGTTAAGTGGTTCCAAGAAAACCGTGTAAATGTGTAAAAGAAATAGTTTTTTCTTCCATGTTCCGAAAGAAATGGAAGTATTCTAATACCGTCGAAAAATCGTGTTCGAGATAAGAGCAAATTCTGGTTGTACTACCTTCAAAACGGAAAGAAAAGTTAATCTCCGCATGGCGGTTGTGCGTACCTATATGTGTGGATGTAGAATTTTCTTTCGTTCACGATAATTACTGTAAAAATGCACCGTTTTGAATTATTTTTGGGAAAGATGTTTGTCTCGGTGAGTACTCCAGACACATTTTGATGCTAATCGAATTAGGGGTTTTGGATATATTCGAAATTTTGTAACTAAAAAGTGGAAAACAAATGCAATTAAATTAAAATTGTCAAATTAGTTATTCTACGAATATGTATTATGTTTTTGACATTAGAAAACTAATATTTATAATACAAAGGTGAGTTTTATTTCTGACAAATCCCATTGAAATTTTTGATATATTAAAAATTATTAAAAAAGATATTAACGAACATGGAAGTCATGTATGGTTCTCCATACCGACATTTTAAGACTTTCCACCATTTTTCCAAATTATTTCGTAAAAGTGAATCCGCAAACTGTACAATGTAGATACTTTGAGTATATGTATCGTTTGATACGACTTTGAGTATGTATTAAAAAACCTAAAATAACTATAAGATATTTTCAGTATGACTGTACACGCGGGCGAAGCCGCGAGGAAAATTATTACATTCTATTCATATCCTCCGAATCGGAAATAGTAATAAAAAACCATGCAGGATAAAGGTCCTGAAGGCCACAAAAAAACTGTGAGAACAACAAATGTTAGGTGGGTCCGTTTTTTTTGTTGTGCACTTATTTTTTGTTGTTGAACGCGTATGTAGCATGTGCTGGGCTGATAGTCTTCGACAGCTGTGCAGGAAGTATGACGTACATATAGAGAACAGAGATCTGTGAGTAACCGACTTGTTACTTACCTGTACTTACCACCTGCACAACTAAGTAATAGTTCTTTATCAATCGTATTCCTATATCGAACATAAATATACAACATATTTGGAGTAAAACATTAAGGTACTGTCCAGGGGCGTAGCTACCGATACAGTAGGTAAAAAAATCATAAAACTAATACAAAAATTTGTATTTACCACTTGAAATTTTATTGGTATATCATACACTGTTATTTTCATCTTTATTTTTAAATTCGCTACAAGCAGGTCATTTAAAAAATATATGTATTTGAAACATAGTACAGGCAACGAAGGGATTTAAATAGAACAAATTCGGAGTGGAATGAAATTTGGTACCCATATAATATACATAATAGTACGTCTGTACACAAAAGTCCCCATCCATAGGCCTTGTGGAAAAAAAATTACAGCCGTTTGAAATTTAATTTAGTTTTTATTGAATAACTTCAAGACAAATAAAGATACCGAGACGTGCCTTACATTAAAATTTTCAAAAATATTTGCTTTACAACTTTATTTCAAAATTTTCTCCAACGTATCTACATAGATTGCTGAAAAATCGCCGTGAATCTGAAAACTAAGTGCGTTTAATCAAAAAAATATGTTTAAATGGATTTTTAAGATCTTAAAACTGATAATCGAGACAAATGTCCTCTATAAAAGTTGTAGAGAATAAAATTTTACAATTTTTTTTGTAAGGTACAGCATTCGATGTGTAAATTTTTGTTAGATATTTCTATTTTAAAAAGTCAAAAAAACATATTTTAATTTATAAAATCTTATAAATAGCATGCTATGAAAATTAGCATTACATAAGAAAATAACATATTGGTATAGAAAATTAATGAAAATAAAAGTAATTAATAATTCCAATACTTCAAATAAGACTTTTAATAACATATTATGATAACAATGTACTGAGGTGTAATTTGTAGCCCCTAGATTTAATATTATTGTATGTTTTAATAGTTTTAAATATAAATCTTCAAGACATTTTATTTTATCTTCAAAATACGGATATTAGATAAGAACAAAATCAGAGTATCATAAAAATTTGCACATATGTAGTACTTATATTACATTAGACATGTGCAAAAGTCCTCATAAATTGGGGATATGGAAAAAAAATTATAGCTGTTTTAATTTTGATATGATAAATTACTATGTATCATATTTTCACTTATAATTAACCGTTTTTTACTTGGACATTTACATATTGTGTATCTCTGTATAGCATGTACATTATGAACAATTGAATTATGATCATTTTGATAGAAAATTTTGATTTTTAAATCAAACGGTTGTTAAGATATAAATTTATTTGTTTAATTCGATTTTATAAAAGTATATTTTGTTATGTATTTTATACCTGTTTACAGATACGCTTATAACATTTCTTTCGGGGTATCAATTAATGGGGATTTTCAAACAAGCGTAGTAGATACATTAGTGAATGCATCTGAAAAAGTCCCCATACATTGAAGCCATAGGACAAAAGTTACAGCTGTTTTATAATTACGGTGTGGTAAATGGATATCTATGTAATGTGTTAAATTATGTAAATTATGTAATTATGGGTGATTCTCTCAAAAATTGAAACTGAATTTTATTCCTATTTGATCAATGTTATCGTTCTTATTGAAAGTAGTAACCATTTTTTTTAATTTCCCATCGGGACTCTCCATAAAATATTCTTAAGTTTAAAAAAAAAAATGCTTTTCATTATTATTTATAGGTTTATACCCGTTTACAGATACGCTTATAACTTTTTTTTCGGGGTATCAATTAATGGGGATTTTCAAGCGTAGTAGATATATTAGTAAGTGTATCTGAAAAAGTCCCCATACATTGAAGCAATAGGACAAAAGTTACAACTGTTATTATAAATACGATGTGGTATAAATTACGCTCTATGTTATGTATATTTAAAAAAAAAACCTAAGAATATTTTATGGAGAGTCTCGATGGGAAATTAAAAAAAATGGTTACTACTTTCAATAAGAACGATAACATTGATCAAATAGGAATAAAATTCAGTTTCAATTTTTGAGAGAATCACCCATAATTACATAATTTACATAATTTAACACATTACATAGATATCAATTTACCACACCGTAATTATAAAACAGCTGTAACTTTTGTCCTATGGCTTCAATGTATGGGGACTTTTTCAGATGCACTCACTAATGTATCTACTACGCTTGTTTGAAAATCCCCATTAATTGATACCCCGAAAGAAAAGTTATAAGCGTATCTGTAAACAGGTATAAAATACATAACAAAATATACTTTTATAAAATCGAATTAAACAAATAAATTTATATCTTAACAACCGTTTGATTTAAAAATCAAAATTTTCTATCAAAATGATCATAATTCAATTGTTCATAATGTACATGCTATACAGAGATACACAATATGTAAATGTCCAAGTAAAAAACGGTTAATTATAAGTGAAAATATGATACATAGTAATTTATCATATCAAAATTAAAACAGCTATAATTTTTTTTCCATATCCCCAATTTATGAGGACTTTTGCACATGTCTAATGTAATATAAGTACTACATATGTGCAAATTTTTATGATACTCTGATTTTGTTCTTATCTAAAATCCGTATTTTGAAGATAAAATAAAATGTCTTGAAGATTTATATTTAAAACTATTAAAACATACAATAATATTAAATCTAGGGGCTACAAATTACACCTCAGTACATTGTTATCATAATATGTTATTAAAAGTCTTATTTGAAGTATTGGAATTATTAATTACTTTTATTTTCATTAATTTTCTATACCAATATGCAGAGCCGGCCTTTGCGATTCTGGCGCCCCAGGCGAGATTTTTTTTTGACGCCCCCCCCCACCCCCCTCCACCGCCACAGTGACGATCATTAAAAATTATCCGCACAAAAAAAAAAAAAAAGCGTGAGAAAATTATCTTGTTATTAATTCATTAGTGTAATATAATAATATAATATAACATATAATTGATAAATAATATATAATATAACTAAAATTATATAAAAGATTTCTTCCTGGCTTTCATATCTGCAAAATTATCGATTGCTGTCTCAAAATTGAGGTTTGCTACAACCTTATTTTCAATTGAAAGAATAGCCAAATTATTCAACCTATCTTCTATCATAGCCGATTGCAAATAAGTTTTTATGAATTATTTTAATTTACTAAAACTTCTTTCACCACTAGCTACACTAACCGGAATTGTTACAAGAATTAGCAAAGCCACCCACAGATTTGGCACTGTGCTTTTCAAGTTTTGTAAAAAAATGTTTAATAAATAATTTATTTTTGATATTAAGCATTTTATTAAGTAAAATGAATTATTTTGCAGAAAAAATCAAAACTATTATTCAAAAAATATATATAGCTTAAATTTGGCGCCCTAGAACAGAACATAGAAAAAAAGTTTAAAATAATTGGCGCCCCCACGAAATTAGCGCCCCAGGCTGTCGCCTGGGTCGCCTGGCCGTTCGGCCGGCCCTGTTTTTTTTTACTTATCCAAGTATTAAACCAATCTATAGATTCTAATAAATTGAAAATTTATCAATAATGATGAACGGATGGCATATTAAAAAAAATATATTGTTACATTCATCAGAGTAACCGTTTTTTTAAATTAGAGCGAATTGTCGCTGAAGAAGTATCGACTATCGTCTAATTTTTATAATACGCGTGATTTTGCTAATTAACTTTTTGTGTAGTGTTTACCAGGTATGTACATTGTGATTCATATTATTTATTTGATTTTTTTGTTTCGGTTCTGATATTTATGTAATGGTTTTTATTTGTTAACGTATGTTTACATCATGCACTTGTCGAAAGAGCAATAATACTAAGTTTTGTTAACGAATGTACATATCCTCATTGTTTATAGTTAATAATAATTATATAATTTATAAAAATATAATTTTAATAATAAAAAAAAGGTAATATTATTCTCTCCATTATATAACAAGTGATTTTTTTTAACGTAATAACTGAAATCAGATGTTTACTCTTGTAAATTTTTGAATTAACGAATTATTTTTGAATTAAGAAAAAATGTTTTAGATAAAAAATGTCGAGTATGTTATTATCTATAATTTATTCCCTATACATTTTTTTCCAACATTTATAATTTAGCCAGAAAGAAATTTTTTATGTAATTATTTAGATTCACCTACACTGTTCACTATCAGTATTACGTAAAAGAAAGTCCCATGGTACCTATGGCAAACAAGCACACTGTTTAATCTCTGTACTACGTATAAGAAAGTCCCATGACACTCATGGCAGATATTTCTCCTATGTTATGAACCATTTGAATTATAATAAAATTGCATGACGTTAACATTTGTTTACAAAGTCAAAAAAATGAAATAAACTTTTATTTTCAAAAAAAGATTTTTTTTACTATTTTTCCCTTAAATCTAGCCTACTTCTGCTTCAAAAAATTAATATTTCGTTAAAATAAAAAAAATCATGCAATTAAGGGTTAAAGATAATAGTGTAAGCTACATTTAAAAAAAAAACTGGAGTCTCCTCGATCGCGCCAAGTTGAGATATTAACTATTCAATTTACTTCTTTGTTAGCGTATGAGTTTTAATTTGTTTTTTTAGTTTTAACTTGTTTTTAAAAAAGGAAGGAGCACGCGAAGGTCTTTAAGTGCGTGATGCTCTTAAAGATAATAGTGTAAGCTACATTTTAAAAAAAAACTGGAGTCTCTTCGATTGCGTCAAGCTGAGATATTAACTATTCAATTTACTTCTTTGTTAGCGTATGAGTTTTAATTTGTTTTTTTAGTTTTAACTTGTTTTTAAAAAGGGAAGGAGCACGCGAAGGTCTTTAAGTGCGTGATGCTCTTAAAGATAATAGTGTAAGCTACATTTTAAAAAAAAACTGGAGTCTCTTCGATCGCGCCAAGCTGAGATATTAACTATTCAATTTACTTCTTTGTTAGCGTATGAGTTTTAATTTGTTTTTTTAGTTTTAACTTGTTTTTAAAAAGGGAAGGAGCACGCGAAGGTCTTTAAGTGCGTGATGCTCTTAAAGATAATAGTGTAAGCTACATTTAAAAAAAAAACTGGAGTCTCTTCGATCGCGCCAAGCTGAGATATTAACTATTCAATTTACTTCTTTGTTAGCGTATGAGTTTTAATTTGTTTTTTTAGTTTTAACTTGTTTTTAAAAAGGGAAGGAGCACGCGAAGGTCTTTAAGTGCGTGATGCTCTTAAAGATAATAGTGTAAGCTACATTTTAAAAAAAAACTGGAGTCTCTTCGATCGCGCCAAGCTGAGATATTAACTATTCAATTTACTTCTTTGTTAGCGTATGAGTTTTAATTTGTTTTTTTAGTTTTAACTTGTTTTAAAAAAGGGAAGGAGCACGCGAAGGTCTTTAAGTGCGTGATGCTCTTAAAGATAATAGTGTAAGCTACATTTAAAAAAAAAACTGGAGTCTCTTCGATCGCGCCAAGCTGAGATATTAACTATTCAATTTACTTCTTTGTTAGCGTATGAGTTTTAATTTGTTTTTTTAGTTTTAACTTGTTTTTAAAAAGGGAAGGAGCACGCGAAGGTCTTTAAGTGCGTGATGCTCTTAAAGATAATAGTGTAAGCTACATTTAAAAAAAAAACTGGAGTCTCTTCGATCGCGCCAAGCTGAGATATTAACTATTCAATTTACTTCTTTGTTAGCGTATGAGTTTTAATTTGTTTTTTTTTAGTTTTAACTTGTTTTTAAAAAGGGAAGGAGCACGCGAAGGTCTTTAAGTGCGTGATGCTCTTAAAGATAATAGTGTAAGCTACATTTAAAAAAAAAACTGGAGTCTCTTCGATCGCGCCAAGCTGAGATATTAACTATTCAATTTACTTCTTTGTTAGCGTATGAGTTTTAATTTGTTTTTTTAGTTTTAACTTGTTTTTAAAAAAGGAAGGAGCACGCGAAGGTCTTTAAGTGCGTGATGCTCTTAAAGATAATAGTGTAAGCTACATTTAAAAAAAAAACTGGAGTCTCTTCGATCGCGCCAAGCTGAGATATTAACTATTCAATTTACTTCTTTGTTAGCGTATGAGTTTTAATTTGTTTTTTTAGTTTTAACTTGTTTTTAAAAAGGGAAGGAGCACGCGAAGGTCTTTAAGTGCGTGATGCTCTTAAAGATAATAGTGTAAGCTACATTTTAAAAAAAAACTGGAGTCTCTTCGATCGCGCCAAGCTGAGATATTAACTATTCAATTTACTTCTTTGTTAGCGTATGAGTTTTAATTTGTTTTTTTAGTTTTAACTTGTTTTTAAAAAGGGAAGGAGCACGCGAAGGTCTTTAAGTGCGTGATGCTCTTAAAGATAATAGTGTAAGCTACATTTTAAAAAAAAACTGGAGTCTCTTCGATCGCGCCAAGCTGAGATATTAACTATTCAATTTACTTCTTTGTTAGCGTATGAGTTTTAATTTGTTTTTTTAGTTTTAACTTGTTTTTAAAAAGGGAAGGAGCACGCGAAGGTCTTTAAGTGCGTGATGCTCTTAAAGATAATAGTGTAAGCTACATTTTAAAAAAAAACTGGAGTCTCTTCGATCGCGCCAAGCTGAGATATTAACTATTCAATTTACTTCTTTGTTAGCGTATGAGTTTTAATTTGTTTTTTTAGTTTTAACTTGTTTTTAAAAAGGGAAGGAGCACGCGAAGGTCTTTAAGTGCGTGATGCTCTTAAAGATAATAGTGTAAGCTACATTTTAAAAAAAACTGGAGTCTCTTCGATCGCGCCAAGCTGAGATATTAACTATTCAATTTACTTCTTTGTTAGCGTATGAGTTTTAATTTGTTTTTTTAGTTTTAACTTGTTTTTAAAAAGGGAAGGAGCACGCGAAGGTCTTTAAGTGCGTGATGCTCTTAAAGATAATAGTGTAAGCTACATTTAAAAAAAAACTGGAGTCTCTTCGATCGCGCCAAGCTGAGATATTAACTATTCAATTTACTTCTTTGTTAGCGTATGAGTTTTAATTTGTTTTTTTAGTTTTAACTTGTTTTTAAAAAGGGAAGGAGCACGCGAAGGTCTTTAAGTGCGTGATGCTCTTAAAGATAATAGTGTAAGCTACATTTAAAAAAAAAACTGGAGTCTCTTCGATCGCGCCAAGCTGAGATATTAACTATTCAATTTACTTCTTTGTTAGCGTATGAGTTTTAATTTGTTTTTTTAGTTTTAACTTGTTTTAAAAAAGGGAAGGAGCACGCGAAGGTCTTTAAGTGCGTGATGCTCTTAAAGATAATAGTGTAAGCTACATTTTAAAAAAAAACTGGAGTCTCTTCGATCGCGCCAAGCTGAGATATTAACTATTCAATTTACTTCTTTGTTAGCGTATGAGTTTTAATTTGTTTTTTTTTAGTTTTAACTTGTTTTTAAAAAGGGAAGGAGCACGCGAAGGTCTTTAAGTGCGTGATGCTCTTAAAGATAATAGTGTAAGCTACATTTAAAAAAAAAACTGGAGTCTCCTCGATCGCACCAAGCTGAGATATTAACTATTCAATTTACTTCTTTGTTAGCGTATGAGTTTTTATTTGTTTTTTTAGTTTTAACTTGTTTTTAAAAAGGGAAGTAGCACGCGAAGGTCTTTAAGTGCGTGATGCTCTTAACCCTTAATTGCATCTTGTTAATATTCGTGAACAATGTTTTCAGAGGTATCTATTAGCAAAAATGTACAATATTTTTTAGCCTTTGCGATTCTGGCGCCCCAGGCGAGATTTCTTTTGACGCCCCCCCCCCCCCCCTTTCCACCGCCACAGTGACGATCATTAAAAATTATCCGCACAAAAAAAAAAAAAAAGCGTGAGAAAATTATCTTGTTATTAATTCATTAGTGTAATCCTTAATATATATAAAGCTCAACGTCTCTCTGTCTGTCTGTCTGTCTGTCTGTCTGTCTGTCTGTCTGTCTGTCCGTTAGTTACCTTATCACTCGAGAACCACTTATCCGATTTACGAGTTTTTTTTTTTAATTCATAGGTACGTTCTCTGGCCAGGTTATAGGCTATATTTTATTACGTTAGGTAACATAACAACAAAGCAGTGACGATAATAGTAAATCAAGTCGGAAAAAATTTTGCCGTCGGCGCGCTGTTTTGTAATACGCTGCCTAAACCGTTCAATATAGAACAAAATAATGTATTAAAGAATTGTGTAGAATCAAAAGTTCTACAATTAAGTCAGCGACACGATATGTCTAACTTTTATATTTAAGCCACAATGACTGCTTTTATGTTACAAAAAAAACATAAAATATTTGGGTTTTGTTTACATGGACTTATGACCTGCAAAACATTAATCCTTATCGAAATAAATGATTTCATCGTCATAAGTACTTAATGTAGATATAGTTTGCCATTTACAGCATCCAATTTGGTCGTATAGTTTAGAAAATATCTTAAAATATATTTATAAAGGTAACATTTTAAATGTATGGTGTCGTGCCGCATCGAAGCGATGTACATCAGACTGGATTCGCTTACGTTCGGTAGATATTCGGAGTCCCTCGGCTGACGTTTGAGTTAATTTTGTTTTCAATAATTAACATTTAAATTTAAACAGAACACAAATTATTTGTACTTTTTTTTTCTGATTCGTTTTTGTTAGGTAATTTAGGTATTGATAAATTATTATTACAATAATAACTAATCGTGTTTGTACTTAATTAATTAAACTATATTTTTCAAAAATCCTAAACAATAATTCCGTAGTCTACGCGAGCGAAGCCGCGTGGGCCCAGCTAGTATAATAATATAATATAACATATAATTGATAAATAATATATAATATAACTAAAATTATATAAAAGATTTCTTCCTGGCTTTCATATCTGCAAAATTATCGATTGCTGTCTCAAAATTGAGGTTTGCTACAACCTTATTTTCAATTGAAAGAATAGCCAAATTATTCAACCTATCTTCTATCATAGCCGATTGCAAATAAGTTTTTATGAATTATTTTAATTTACTAAAACTTCTTTCACCACTAGCTACACTAACCGGAATTGTTACAAGAATTAGCAAAGCCACCCACAGATTTGGCACTGTGCTTTTCAAGTTTTGTAAAAAAATGTTTAATAAATAATTTATTTTTGATATTAAGCATTTTATTAAGTAAAATGAATTATTTTGCAGAAAAAATCAAAACTATTATTCAAAAAATATATATAGCTTAAATTTGGCGCCCTAGAACAGAACATAGAAAAAAAGTTTAAAATAATTGGCGCCCCCACGAAATTAGCGCCCCAGGCTGTCGCCTGGGTCGCCTGGCCGTTCGGCCGGCCCTGCCAATATGTTATTTTCTTATGTAATGCTAATTTTCATAGCATGCTATTTATACGATTTTATAAATTAAAATTTGTTTTTTTGACTTTTTAAAATAGAAATATCTAACAAAAATTTACACATCAAATGTTGTACCTTACAAAAAAAATTGTAAAATTTTATTCTCTACAACTTTTATAGAGGACATTTGTCTCGATTATCAGTTTTAAGATCTTAAAAATCCATTTAAACATATTTTTTTGATTAAACGCACTTAGTTTTCAGATTCACGGCGATTTTTCAGCAATCTATGTAGATACGTTGGAGAAAATTTTGAAATAAAGTTGTAAAGCAAATATTTTTGAAAATTTTAATGTAAGGCACGTCTCGGTATCTTTATTTGTCTTGAAGTTATTCAATAAAAACTAAATTAAATTTCAAACGGCTGTAATTTTTTTTCCACAAGGCCTATGGATGGGGACTTTTGTGTACAGACGTACTATTATGTATACTATATGGGTACCAAATTTCATTCCACTCCGAATTTATTCCAAAAACAGGGCAATTTTTCCCTTCATTGCCTGTACTAACAATCGCTATTTTTAAAACTGCTGTTTATTAAAAATTAACAAAATTTTGAAAAATAAACTAAAAAAAAATCAACATATTTCAATTTTATTAAAATTCGTGACATCAAATTTTTATTGTTGTCACAAATCACTTTTAGTAATTTCCGTTGTGTATTTCACAGAAAAAATTGCATATTAGTGGCGTTTAATTGCATATTTGGGGCTTATTTTTTGCATATTTCAGCGATTTTATGTTGTATAAAATCCAGTTTTTTAATATGTACAATACATATCATATTGTTTTATTATTTTCAAATATAATTTTTTATGCGAGTGTTTTTGTTTATTTTCCGAAAAAGCCCCCCATTTTGATCCCCCTCAGGGCTAGCTACGCCACTGGTACTGATACCAGTTTTAGTTGTAAACAACGTTAAGCAGATGCTATGATAATATAATAATGAATACATTTATTATACTAATAATTAGTTCACCATTTTGACAACTATTGGACGATTATCATCAAATTAAGCTATTTTACAGTTAATTGTCTATAGATTATGATTCAGTAATGGCAGTAATCAAATATCAAAAAATATTTCTAAGAGTCCAACACTGGGGTATGATCTAAAACTGGTGCCAGTACCTTATCTATTCATTTGCGCATATGTAAGACCTCGAGAGTATTACAGGCCCTACATTACAAACTCTAGCCTTGAAACAAGCATAAAATGTTAATTTTTGGTAATTAATAAAAATCATTAACCTAGGTTATTCTAATAACTTTAGCGCTTTACTCGCTCATAGCAGGTGTGAAACTATGACTTGTTTAGTTCTATATAAATATTTTATATACATAGTTTAACTCTATATCCATTGCTGCTTCACCCGCGTGTTTTTCTAAATATATATTACTGTGAATTTGCTCGGAAGTTTAGAGTAGTGCTAATTTACATTTTATGATGTACCTACACTTATCACCACTGCTTTTATATCGCTGATTTCTATTTAACACGCATGCGTTAAAGTCATTAATATATAATCATACCGTCCATACCAATAATTAGAACAGTCAGTGGGCTGTCATTTATATTTAATACCCCGTCCCCGTAGATAGTCTTCAATTAATTAAAAAAAATGTTTTGAAGCTGAAACTTTACCATTTTGAATGACGATGTAACAAGAGGTGTAATGAACAAAAAAATATATAATTTCGGAATGGTATTTGGGAGACCCCCTTCCCCTATTATTAACAAATAAAATTGATAAATTAACAAATAAGTTGAATAGTTAATATGTCAGCTTGGCACGATCCTACAGACTCCAACATTTTTTTAAAATATAGCTTACATCATTAACTTTAACCTTGGGTTGCATAAAGCAAAATTAATCACGATTAGTTAATCAGTTGTTTTAAAACCATTATCACGCCAATTCTAAAAAACAATCACGGTTATGATAAATTTTATAAGGTAAAAAATTATCATATTAAGTGAATTGTTCATTTAAAAATTGAGATTGAGTTTAGAATTAACATTAATCATGGTTTGAAAACAAGTGATTAACTAATCGTGGTTAATTTTGCTTTTTGCAACCCAAGGTAAGACTATCAATATTTATATTATATTATATTTTTATATATTTTTCATAAAATTTTATAATTTTTACAGAAAATATTTAAGAAAAATACAGATTGAAAAAATAAACATCAACCTTCAACCCTTGCACTAAAATACCTTATTAAAGGTTTTCTGGGTTGCTGAATAAGGATTTGTTAGTAAACAGCTATCAAATAATCGATTTTTCTTAGAATGTTTTTTAAATTGACATTGTTAATATTTAGCAATATTTTTTAACAGATAGACAAAAAATTTAAAGATTAAAAAAAAGTTTACTCAAAAATTACAGCCTGTACACTGATTTGAACCAAAAAGTTACTTATGCCACATTGTGAGCTACCCCACCTGGCTTGGCGTCCCGGGCGGTTGCCATGGTCCCCCCCCCCCCCTAAAACCGGCGCTGACTGAATCTTATGAATATTGACCATTTTTTATCTACAAATATTCTGCAACCTTATTTTTTATAATAAATAACACTGTAATCAGAAATGGGGGAATAGAAGAAATAAATAAAACACATAATTAAGATACAAATACATTTTATTGTAATAATTATGTTTCACTATAGATATAATTGCTATATATATATATAATATATTCCAATGGTATATATGAATGTGTACACAAAATAAAGTCAAGTTTATATAATATATATGTTATTATATATAATATATATGTATGTATATTAGCCACACTAATACGTACTTATTTATGTTATATTTATTCGAAAGAATTGTATGTATTGATGCATTATTACAGACAGACATCATTGCCATAAATTTATTGATAAAACAGATAAAACACTTACAACATAACATCTGTCTGTGTTGTGAACCCTTTCACTGCTGAAGGTCCGCAACACCGCCGGGCCAAGTCAGGAGTGAAAGGGCCCCGTTTAAAAGAGGCCGAATTATTTCGGAACTGTATAATGGATAATCATGGTGATTTTTTTTTTTTTAGAAATTATTATTTATTTTATTTTTTATTAGATTTTTTCGGAAGTGTAGATAAGATTATCTTTACGCACTTTTTAAAAAACATCCATAATATGAAAATATATTGTTTTTAGAGGATATATTAAATGATGAACATGTAATATGTGATGAATACGTTATAACAGATATTTTTTATTAAAATGGGTTTAACGGTGAAACTAGTAGCAAGTGATGATTATTCCAGAACTGTTCATGTAACATAGGGTGTATTAAATCTAACGAGTTATTCGATGGTAATTGTGGAATTAATAAAAAAAACAGTAAAAAGTAAGACACATTGATTCTACAGCCTAAAACTGATTTAGATCAATGCCCCCTTACTATTTTTGAATATTATCCCCATTATTAACACGTTATACACCCGGTTACATTTTATAAAAGTGATTATTTTTGTCACCTGGAACGAACAACACGTCACTCATATTTTTATATATATATAATATATTTATTTAATTAACGAGTTAGTGACTATTCCAAAATATATAATATTTTATAGAATGAGATGTTCAACTTTAAAAAAATTAATACAAAAGCAGATTTGTCCATTTATACGAAACACACACCCATATTTTAAAAGTACCAAAGATTACAAATATAACAAGTATTGGGGGGTTGGTATTAAATCTAGAAAGTTGGTGTATTTTTTTTCATTTTATACTAGGTATGGAAATAGTTTATTTATTATTTTTAATTTCTATGTTTAAAAACTTTGCTAAAATTGGTCACAAATGCGTGACTATTCGCTACTTCGAGTCTGAATTATTATAACACTTAAACAAATCAAGTACAATTATTATATGAATAGCGAATAGTCCAATTTAAATTACTAAATATGGTTACTAGATATCGCATATACAGAAAACATGAGCCAATTCTTAAATATACCAATCGCAAAAACGATTTACATTTTATATAAAACAATTACAAGTTTATTTTTTTACCTATTTCTTATCTATTTTACAGTTTGCATATTTATCAATTGGCCGTGTAAAAAAAACACACATACATCATTAGTATTGTGAACATAAATATACAGAATGTTCCACAGGAAGGTGTTGAAACTAATCAGTTGTCATTTTCAAATAGAACCAGTTATTGAAAAAATAAAAATGTTACGAGTTAAAACCTTTTTAGTGTGGTTTCACTATTAATCATACACTTTTCCTCTCGAAAAGAAGCACTTTTCGAGAGTAAAAGTCAGATTATTCATTTTGAGGAATATAGCACGAATAAAATTGAAGACTCTCTTCTTTTCAACGCTATTTTTATTTTTTCAATAACTGGATCCATTTAAAAAAGACATAGTTTCAACACCTTCCCGTAGGACTCCCTGTATAACTTTTTTAATGATTAAACGGGGTATCAGAAAAAGAGAACATATCTATATTATATGTTAATAGGTAAAGTATACGAGTACACCCTTACAAATATATACGAATACCAGTAACTTGATTAATTCTACAATAAGTAACTTTTAAATTTTGGCACCAGGTTACTTTAATTATTATTATTCATTTTAGAATCGGATTTGTAATCGATGCATCATTTCGAATGTTCCCTCTGTTTTTAAAACACCAACTGTATTTGTGCGCTGGGGGGGTAGTGGGGGGAGGAACATTGGTAAGTAACCTTTGGGAGGGGGTGATTTATAAAGTAATAACATACACCAAATATAGACAAATACAGTGGTTACATCATTCTCACATAAATTAAAAACAAGTAGAATGTCACCCTTTAACGATCCATTTATTTATTACTATTTTGTCTCCGGTACAACGTTGAGTATGGCTTCAGTTCTCGATTAACACTATACATTCTCAGGAACGCAACTATAGCGTAATTTAGTAGTAAATATATTGGCCTTATTAGTACACCAAATATTTACAAAACTAACTGTCTATATGTCCCGGTGCCTAGCGATTTGATTAACTGTCTGCAATGCACAAATAATCTTAAATATATTTTCACAAGTCTAGATTTTTTTTAGTGTCGTTTGTTCTTTTTAAAAATCTAATTGACATATGAATTGTTTATTTATTCTTTTATAGTAATCAACTTATCAAGATATATTTAACTTTATTATACCTGATTTAGTCTGGTGCAGTTAACTTTTTACCTTGGGACCCGTCTATAGGGAATGGATTTTCATGGGACTTCTTTGAGTTTTTAATGATAAGAACTTTAATCTTTTACATTGAAAAATATTGCTCGTAATTATTTAATTATTTATGGGTCCATTCCATATCAGTGGTCCAGCAACTGATTGCTTGAAAATTCTTAAATAAATTGATTTTTTGTGGGCAATTACCCTGTTGGTAGTTCAAAATGATGATAATTTTAATTTTATTTTTTTGTTTGTTCTACAGAGTATCTATTTACCCTATCAACATAGAGCTAAAAGCAAATTGTTTTTTTTTCTGAACAATTTGCTTTTAGCTCCATGTTGATAGGATAAATAGATGCTGAGATATTACAGTTTCCACTTTAAAGTGCAAAAAATGATGTACTTTTTAGCACAAATACTGCCGCCACGCGAAAACAAAAAACAATAAAATTAAAATTATAATTTTGAATTACCAATATGTTAGGGTAATTGCCCACAAAAAAGCAATTTATTTAATAATGGTCAAGTAACCACTGCTGGACCACTGATATGGAATGACCCATAAATAATTATTAGCAATATTTGTTTAATGTAAAATATTAAAGTTCTTATGATTAGAAACCTAAAAGTCTCATGAAAATCCATTCACTATAGACGGGTTCCGTGGTTTTACATTTTTCACAGCTAACTGCACTGGATTAATTGCAGAGAGTTAATATATATATATGTATATATGAAACGTCTACTTATATAAGCTGTATTTTTTTTAATCCAACTGTCGTATATTTAAAACAAATTCTCTAAAATATAAAACAAGCCACGATGATATTACAACATACAAGAAGCATTTATTTTTGCTCATATTTAACTGGTATACTTACGCGTTTTTTTTATATCATATATTTTATCAAATAACTAAATTTACATCATAGACTAAAACGTTTAATAAACTATTGACATTCAAAATTTAATTACTATTTGTTTATTATTTATTTTATTTTGCTGTCGGACATGTACTTTTTATTATTATTATTTAATAATTGGATGCATCAAACACGAAAGTCATGTTTTTTCAATCTCACATAAATGTACTACATTTTCACTCAATTGATATTTGGTAATATATTATTTATTGTCTGAAAACATAATGTTATAATTATATTTATCAAATAAATAACTCTTTAGTGTAAATATGAAAAAACATTTACTTCCGTGCGTCGTGTTTTTACTGAAATTTTCTTTAATTTTCATTTTTTTCTTGGAATTTATTTTAATGCTTTATTTGGAATATTATCTTTTCCAAAATAACATTATAGTCAGTCTTAATAATCACAGTAAAGCTTTGATATGATAAATTTATTGTGCTAGGTTTCTGTTTAATATAAATATATATTTAATAACCGCATCTTGAAAATTCACCCCTTTCTACTTCCCCCTCATTTATTTCTATCAGTCTGTTTGTTACATTTGATATTACTTTTGTTCAGTGAAATTTTTATAACTTTTTTTTGATATTAATTTTTGAGTGTGTGGTAATTTTTCAGACGGGGGAATTTTTTTTGGGTAAAAAGTAACCGATGAACTTTCCAGATTTTATTTATAACATAACAATCACTGAAAATATTCTAAATAATTCAGATAGTGAATCATAATTCATCACATTATAGCTATATTAACTTTGGGAATGTTAAAAGTTTAAAACAATTTCATTAAATAAAAAACTAATGAGTCTTTCAGAAGCCAGTAATTTTTTAAATTTAAATTGGCAACCGAGTGACTCAAGTGTGACAAAATTCGAATCAAAATGAATTATTTTTGATAGAATTTAAATTATTAAACTGAATATTAGAAATCTACAAACTCGTATAATATGTTAAAGATACGCGACGTAGTTTTTTTTTTTTTTTTGTCTAATGTTGGCAGTGTGAGCGCCGCATTTATTTAGTAGAACCCAACGGTTACTACACCGTATAACATTATACAGGCTGCTTCTAGAAAAGTAACACGAAATAATTAAATTAAAACCAACGAAATAAGTTTTTAGCTTATATAACTTGTGCAATTATTATTTTTTTCATTGAAAGGGGAGACATGCTGTGTTTAAAAAAGGCACAAATAATATAATTTTCAAAACCACTGTCATAAATAAAATTATACATATTATAACCAACGAAATATATAATAAATTATTATTTTTTTAATCGCTAGTTCTATTCGTATAAATAAAATAAATATATAAAATTTAACAAAAGTGTGCCTTTGTTTAAATACCGCATGGAAAATTCGGGTTTAGTCCAACAGCAAAATAAAATATAACAAAAATTGTTATATTATTATTATTTAAATAAAAAAATTATTACATAGATATTAAATCTTCCATACAATTCGACGCATATACACCTGGATATTATTAATAATAATTATATAATTATTTTAACATTTTTTGGTAAATATTTATTATTTTTTTTAAATATAATATATTATTATATAGTATAAATAGAAATGCTGAGCGTTTTTGACTTGAGCTAGGGTCGCCAGTCGCGTGTCTGCTACGTCGCCATTGCTACACTAACGCCTACGCCTAAGATACTACGTCACAACACACTGGCTACGAAACTACTACGTTTGTAATAATAACTACATAATAATTATTCAATATAAATTAATTCTTATCTTTTATTGCTTTCAGTTACAATTTGAAGACCAAAATATTTGGATTATGTTTAAGAATTCAAATGGATATTGCTTGCTTGAGAATCTTATTTTTATACAAAAATACAAATTGCTTTTTAAACCTTACTTACTTCAAGTGCCAAAACAACCAAAGAGTAACACCCAAAAGTGTATAATATGGTTAATTTGGCCATTTTGGACTCAAGTAGTGATTTTTGATCAATTGAAAAGAATCTTTTTCATATAAAACGTATAAAAATAATATATGTATAAAAGCAAGCAACAACTGTACTATATTTATACTGAATCGTCGGCTTTCTCGTAGCAGAATCGAACCCACGACCCGTAGCAACTGTGTCATATAGGGACTACAAAAAGATATATTATTTAATATTTTTTTTTTTTATAAATACGTTTTAATTTTCTTCTAGAAACATCTATATGTATTTTTCCTTATAAACTAACATGTCAAAAAGTATCATCTGTTAATAATTATTATATGAAATATATAGATATTATTACTTCTTTATTAATATTGTAATTAGGCCTGTATATTATACGTTAAAAATATGTCAATATACAGTGAGTCACTATCATGTATTATGTATGTATGTCATGGTTTATAAACAATGATTATGAAGATCTGCGTCTGGGTACCTCAAATATATTCCCCAAAAAAGTTAAGGGATAATTTAAAAAAATAATTTTTTCTACAAATTTTCAAACAGTTATATCTTCGCGAAAAATGATTGGATTTGCATGATCCAAACCTCATTCATAAGTTTGTACTTTCTAGTTTTTTAATCAAGAGCTCTGTGTCAAGTGTGAAAAATGATCGCCTATTTTTTTTTATAAATTTTGAAAGCGTATATGGCGTGCGGTCAAAAAAATCGTACGGGGATGAACAAAAAACTCGTTTTCAAGAGAATAGAACATGCTTTCTAATTCTTTTATTGAATTTCTCGTGAAAAAATTTTTGGTACTCCATATACGCTTTCAAAGTTTGTAAAAAATTAAGGGATAATTTTTCAAACTCTTTTAACCCTTGACAGGGGATGTCACAAATAATTGAGCTCTTGATTGAAAAACTAAAAAGTACAAGCTTACGAATGAACTTTAGATCATGCAAATGCAATCATTTTTCGCGGAATTAAAACTGTTTGAAAATTTTGTAAAATTTTTACTTTTTTAATATTATCCTTTAATTTTTTTGAGGAGTGTAAATGTACTGTGTCCACAAAAAAACTAACCCAATTTTGAGAATTTAATTTATTTTCACCTTTATCGAGAACTAGAGTTTTCATATATTTAACAGAAAAAAAAAACAATTTTTTTTGGTGAGTTAAATTGACAGACCTTTTTCAAAATATAAGAGAACTCCAGAACTCTGATCTCGAAAATCGGTCAGTTTTTTGGTCCACATATTAGTTTTTGATATTATGTAATAATGCCATAGTTTTTTTATATATATATTTATTATAAATTGAGTAAATATGGATCGGAAGTATCGCAGATCTGATGTGGATGTGGCAACGCGCAATAATGAGATGAGATCATGTGAACAGTTACGTAACAACTTGTTGTAACGAGTACAAATATTGCGGCGAGTACAGTCCGGGCCTGTCCATTCGCGGGGCCTCAAATAACAACAATAACACACTTATACCACAAATTATACATATTTGAAGCAAATGTTGATCTTTTGCCTCCCATAATCAAAAAATATCTTATATTTTAAGATTAAATGGGATTACAAGATTCTATGTTAATTTACTTTATAATATGTAGTTCTACAAGATTAATATTATTCTTTATTAACCCCTATAGAACTTTACTTTTGGATTGTTATTTAGTAACAGTGATATTTTTATTTTTAACCAATCGAGAATAGACAAGCCTCGGCTGATTTAATTAGACACTGAACACATTAAAACACGATGATAAATATTATAAAAAACATTTAAACAAACAACCAAGACCCAATTATTATACTACTTAAGTAATAAGCCAATCATAGGCAAAAATATATACGCGTTTATTAACTGGAAATATTTGTTAAAACATCGGGTTCACCCGGGCAGGAAGACGTCTCATGTGTCATAACATAACCCGGTTAGTCCCTAGACAGATTGTGGAACACCCCCTCCCCGACCCTCTGCCATCGAGAAAAACATGTCTTCATTTTTTTATTAATATTATTTAGGATAACATTTTTGATAAAACACTCGATAATTTGGGGACCACTGGAACTTGAGTTGAGGAAAAACAAGTTATTTGAAAATTAAAGTTATTCAGAAAAAAGTAGGTATCCCCAAATTGAAAAAATCATTCACTAACCCTTTTGCCGTCTGATATTTTCAAAAAAACACTCCTAAAATAAATCTAATATTTGTGAATTGAAACTATCCAATTCACACAATCAATAATAATATTTACAAACATTTTAGGAACGGTAGCAAAAGGGTGGCCTCTAAATTTCAACAAGCACGAATATAAGACTTTACTAATATCCATAAACCCAGAACATTTGACTACTAAATTCATCTTAAACATCTAAGTAACCAATTATATAAAAAAACGTTCATTATCTCACACATATGTTTGGTGGGAACTTTAGGTGGTACTCGTACAAACAACAAGTGACAGAGGCAGATGTAGGGAAGGTACAGCAGCGGGTTCCACAATCTGACCGACCTATCCATGCCTGTTCATTATCTACGTATATCTCTAGCTAGACATATTACACTACTAACACTTTCTCAAGAATTTAACCCCCACCCCACTCCAGCAGCTAACACCCTATTTCGCTCAGTCTGTCGGTGTTGCTACCCCCAATTGCCTACGAAATAACGGCCGACATAACCCGCTCGTTAACTATTTTATTTTATTACACCGAGCGGTTTTCAACCTTGAGCATCTGCGTAATATTATCAATTATCTACATATGAAGAAAATATAAAATTTACGAAAGTTCGACGAAAAGTGACAAATACTTTTCAAATAAATCAAATTGTATTGAAAACTTAAGTCTTCTGGGTACAAAACGCGTCTGTTTGGTCGTCAAGTACCTACATATCCCGACTAGAAAAATTTGTTTGAACATAATAACCCTGAGAGGGTCCTATATCAAAATTTATGGGGGGGGGGGGGGGCTTTTTCGGAAAATAAAAAAAATACTCGCATAAAAAATATATTTGAAAATTATATGTAGGTATGTATGTACATTGTACATATTAAAAAACTGGATTTTTATACTATTAATATTATTATAATTACTAAAACTGATTTGTGACAATATAAATTTGATGTCACGAATTTTAAAAATTTTGAAATATGTTGATGTAAAAATATATCTTCCATTAACAATTTTTCAAAATTTTGTTAATTGTTTTTTTTTTCAAGTGGTAAATAAAAATTTTTGTATTTGTTTTATGATTTTTTGCTTATGCTTATGCGACCAAAAAAACCTCATCTGTTCCTGAGAAGGCATACATTTAGTGGCAACAGGTCCTGATATATCCACTGCAGTTGTCCTGACTAGGGAATCGCTCCAGGAATTTCTTCATATTGAAATTTGTTGTGGAGGGGATTCCCTGATAATACCGATACTCAGTTTTGGGTGTAGACGAGTAATAGTTTGGAAGATATGACCGAAAATATATTTTAACGCTGGAACCCCCCTCCTGGAGTATTTCCCTTCTAAGTTAAATTCTAGTCGGGATATCTCTAAAAGTAGTTTTTTCTTTTAAATGAAATATAGATCTTGTCAACTAGTATTAATGTTTAAAAAAAAATTTGATGTACATAGATGTAGAAATGCTTTTTATAAAAAAGATGAATTGTCAATACATAAATATTATTAAACATGATTGCCATTTCTACTTTTTTTTAAATTAATAATTCTTGTTGATAAGATAACTACTAGGATAGTGGATGTTTTATAAAAATTTCAGAACGATCAGAGTAACCGGCCATGAGATAGGTACACTTTTCTTGCAAAAGCGGTCAAGAAAATCGTTTTTTTTTTTTTATAATTTTAAAGATTTTTTTATTGTGTCCTGAAGATGTTCACTGCAATTTGCAACGAAACATGGACATGATATATAACGACCAAACCGACGATGATATTAATATTAATACAGTAATCCCTCCATTTACGTGTTTTTTATTTACGCGGTGTTTTTATGGAACCAATCAAATGTGTAAACGGAGGAATTACTGTATTTGTATTGTCACTTTTCGAACGACACTCGCGCGCTTATGCATCTCTACATGATAAGTGCATTACCAAACATCCAAAAATACACAACGACGATGAAAAAAAATATAAAAAATAAGGAAAACAAAAAATAAAAACAAAAATAAATAAATTATTAAGAAACATTTATTTTGACAATATTTGGTACCAATTGATCATATCAAATATATAATATATTAGATCTAGAGAGTTGTGTGCGGAGGTCAGACGCAGCGCACGCGCAATACGCCTATCCGGCACGTCTTAGTAACCGGAAGTCGAGACTAGGGCCAATTAAATATATATAATATTAATTAATAATACTTATACATCAGAGCGGTCTTTTATTTACGCTGTTTTGAGCCATTTTAATTCCACCCCATTCCCCTAATAAATATTCTTTAGGATGGGCACCTTTAAGTTTAATTAGTGTTCCCCTTCTAATGAATATTTAGAAAAATCGATTTTTTGGGGGGGAGGTGGGGGTGAGTTAAAATTGACACAAACACCGTTAAAAGAGCGATTCTTTGTATACTTTTGTTCATGAAACCTAGAAGCCCCGATGTCGACTTTCGGTAAACTTAGCTGCAATTTTTCTAAAATTTCTAAATATCGAAAACACACAAAATATTTATAATAATAATAATAATAATAATAATAATATATAAATTTGTTCTAATCAAAAAAATATGTATATATAAAAATTATAAAATTACAAAATCACCTTCTTCGGATAGTTAAATTTTCTTTAAAAATATTTTCAATTTAAATATATATATATATACTATTATAAATGTCTGATTATTCTAATTAAGCTAAATGTGAACAGTCAAGCTTGTGGCGGGCCTAACTTAAAGAGTTCTGTACTTACTTGTACTTAACATTGATTATAATTATAATAATTAATTAAATATCTCACAAAAATAGGTAAAAAAATAAAATAATAATAATAATAATATTTCGATATTAATCATTATATAGAATAGAAATAACAACATATTTACATATGTACGTATTGATTGATTATTATTAAACAAAATACGAACGCGTCGGGGGGTAAGAGGGAGGGTACGCAACCCCCAACCCCCCACCCACTTCCGCACGCACGCCTACATAAATCTAAAGTACACAACACTAATATAGGAGGGCTATCATTCCAATCAAATGCATAATAATAATAATAATAATAATAATAATATATTAAATAAAATAAAAAATATCGTTATACATAATAATAATAATATATGTTTATAATACAATTAAATAGGGTAAGTCGTGCCTAATTATAGGGCCGGGGGGAGGGGGGTATATGGGACCATCCACAATCTGTGAATCGGGGTCTCCGATAATAATATTTATAATGACTGCAACATAAAGTTTTAAGTAGAAGTTGCGAATACTGTTCCGAGAGGAGGGGTCGATGCCAGGGGCGGAGTGTGGGCGCCCTTTTGTCACCGCGTGCAGTGCTCGAACTGGACTCGTCTGAATAAACCTGACTCTAAGAACTGCATAGTTAATAGAATCAGTCATACACTCTCTCTCTGCATGTTTTGGGGTCTGGGGTTTGTTATATTTTTTTTGTGTTTTTGAGAACGAAATTGTTGTCTTTTTTTTAAATTATGTACAGTTTTAGATTGGTATTTATTTACTTAACATGCATTAAATAAATTAAGAGGTTTCTTGATTTTTGTAGATAGTTTTTTTAAATGGTGGGTGATTAATCGAAGTATATTTGAGATTGAAATGTTTGGGTAAAATTATTTTTACAAACAAAATCACTTAATGCCATTTGAAAGCATGCTTTGTTTAGATTAGATTTTCGATTTTTTTTCAAAACTATTCGAATATTTTCTAATGTCGTGAAAAAAATCGCAAATCAAATCTAAATAAAGCATCCTGAAGCTAAATCGCTACACTTTCAAATGGCATTAATAGACTTTGTTTAAAAAAATATTTAACTCCTATTTTGTCCTTTGATTTAGTTTAGTGAAATTTCAATCTGTGAAAAGTAATAATTGATAATGCTTGTTTTTCGATTAACATTTGTTACCATTTGTATATTTGTGAGTTTTAGTTCCAATCCGAGCACTGATTAATCTATATTATTATCATTATCATTATATAGAATACTTTCTCAATAACTTATCGGCTATAAGAAATATATATTAGAAATATTAGTTATCACATTACATGACATAACAGAATAATAGCATAATTATATATAGGTTAACAATGTTTGAGTATATTACCATTCTAACTAACAATAAGGGATATGTATCATTATTATTAAATACGCTCGCACTCTCGCTCTCTCGCATTCACTCACTCGCACGTGGGGGGGGGGGTAATGGGGGGGGGGTGACGCTACTTACTACGCCCCTGGCACGCTCAGTGCGAAAATATTTGTAATTTTTTTCTTATTTTCGTATATATTTTTCTATATTTATAATGTTATATATTTATATGAATATATTATATTTTAATTATCAATAATTATTACTTATAAATTATATATATTTGAGAATTGCTGTGTTCAGACTTTATAAAATATGTGACACTTCACACATGGCTGATATTTATATAATTACCAAACAAAAACAATATAAAAAATAGAAAGAAACACTTATACAAAATATTCTATATATTATATATTATTATATTTATATCAACCTAAAAAACAATTTAGAGCGTTATGTCTTTTATTATTTACGTAAAAATTAATATCTCTAACGTTTGAAGAAAAAAGCGAACAATTTGCGCGCGTATTTCACAGCAACCTCTAAAGTCGCCCAAATCAGCGTGGGGTGGGTGCGGGGGCAAGCGTGAGGGGGTGGACTTCAGCCCCCCCTCACGCAAACCCCCTAATATAAAAACTCAAACATCTAAACAAAACTAAAATATATCCAAACATAAAAAATATATCCGTTCAATTATATAAAATACAAGAAGTTTCGTTGTATGGTATTTATGTGGTATAAATGTTGTAGTAGTAGTTGGTGAGATCGTTTACGAGATGATGCGAATAGCCTGCATCACTGGGAGGCTGCACGCGGGGCAGACTGGGTCGGGCGAGTCGCATACTCTGTTAGCGCATTCCATGCAGTAGAGATTGTGTCCGCACGGCACGAGAGCGGCTGAGACCTCTTTGTCGCCGCACACGAGACACTCTCGCTTTGCCGAGCCAAGGAGCGAATCCGTCGGGCTGGCGCTCGTCGCAGGTGACGCCCTCAGACAGTTCTGTGCACCGCCCGTGAACGACCAGATACTGGATGCGCTCTCAAACCCCGGGGACTCCCCGAGACCCTCGTCAGTGCCATTACCCCAGATAGAGACCAGATCACGCGTCGCTGCGCCACCACTGCTTGAACTGCTGCTACTCGCCGAAGAGCACGATGAGAACGCTCCCGAGCTTCCGGTAGAGCCTGTCATAGCGGCGGTGCCGAGAGCGTCGGTTGTTCCTAAATCCAATCCGCCGAATAGTGAACCAAGACCGGACTTATACAGCGACACTAACAGCTCTGATGTGTCTAGAAGCGGGCCGATCGCAGGAGCGGTCGTCGCGTTTCCGGTACGCAGAGCAATATGCGCATCAATCTCTCTCCGTGCTGTCTCCACATTCTCCGGAAGTCCCGTGACTTCAAACACTGGTTCCTTGTCCCTGCTCGGCGTCACGATGTATGTATGTGTTTGGTGTTGTATGCGCTTGATGGTAGCGCCTTTGGGGCCGACGACGAGCCCGACAACGCGGTATGGGACGCGCACCTGGATGGTCACGTGTCCGGGTACGTTTGCTGGAGGTCCGGGTGGGGTGCTTGCCCCTGTCAGGGTGCTCTTACGCGATGCCCGGATCTGCGAGAAGTGTTCGGCCGCGGATAGGATCTCCCGCTTTGCTTTAGCCACGTCCTCCTTGCGACCAGTAACAACGAATACAGGTTCTTCACCGCGGACCGGGGTCTTGATATATGTGTTTGTCTTTGCCCGCAGTGCTTTGATCTTGCAACCTGAAACAAAAGAAAATAATACATTAGTAATGGTTATCAATAAGTACATTTGTCTGTTTTAACGGTTTTTCTCTTTACAAAAGCAACCGAGACACTTCATAATTCTTTTACACGTATAGATAAGAGTGTCACTCGACAATCTGACAAATGAAACAAGGTGACATTTGCCCCAGAGCAGAATTCAGGACAATGTTAAACTAGAAAAAGTGCAGGTAAATTTTACAACCTATTGTATACTGAGAACTTTTACAACATTAGCTGATAAAAGGTATTCTTTTATTTTTCTATAGAATGCAATATTTTAAAGAATTCAATATTTTAACTTTCTTATACGTAGTTCAAAGAAGTACAATATAATTACAGTATTAAATCGAATGTCGTTTAATTTTAAAAGCGAGACGGAGGACGCAATTATGGTTTATTTGTATAATTGCTGTTATAAAATAACGACATCATAAAAAAGCCATCATTTTTGTATAATAAATTATCTTTTGTGGGCATCAAAAAGCAACGAAGCTGTAATATTTTTGTCAGAAACTGTTCTTATAACTTTTAATGTTCAACATGATACTTCATAATAATTTCAAAATGTTTTATTGTTATTTTATTGGACATATATATTACTTATTTTATTTAAACATGTTAACGTAACGTAAAACTTATTACTAATAGTGAATGCTCGTGCAAACGGTTATTCTTAACATTTGTAATAATAAAGTGTTTTTTATCCTACTTTTCAGTCCCTTGATGGAGTACTGTGACGATATTTAATAATCGAAATCGGTTCAGTAATTAAAAAAAATCTGAATATATAAATTAAATACACTGGAACCTTGTTCGTACGTTTTGCTTTAGTGCGTTTATGTTTTTTTTTTTACATCCCGGCATTCTTCCATAAGACCCCAATATTTCGTTAGTACGTGTTTCTCCCCAGTTCTTTCAAAAACGTAACGTAAGTTCCTTTGTATATGATTATTTGTTTATAGAATCAAATTGGTTTCTATTCACTAGGGACGTAGCTACCGATATAGTAGGTGTATTAATGATACAGTTCTTCCCGAGCTAAAGAGGCCCCAACATGCATAAGCAGAAAATCGTAAAACAAATACAAAAATTTATATTTACCATTTGAAATTTTACTGGTGTATCATACACTGATATTTTCATCTACAATAGCAGGTCATTTTAAAAATATATTTGCAATAATCATTTTTTTAAATCTGCTGTTTATTAAAAATTAACAAAATTTTGAAAAATTGTTAATGGGAGATCTATTTTTACATCAAGTTTAACAACATATTTCAACTTTATTGTTGTCACAAACCACTAAATAAAAAAGGCAAGAAAAGTACCTATTTATTGTAAAGTTTTTTAATATGTATATTGTTTTTGTTATTTTCAGATATATATTTTTTGATACAGGACCTCCTCAGGCCTAGCTACGCCACTGCTATTCGCTATATAAGAATTTTAAATGAACAGATGAACAATACAAATAAAGTATAGAAATATAAGTTTATAATAAATACATATATTTAACAGTTTTATTTGTGCAAAGTTGATGGAAATAAACAGCGCGGCGCGGGTTGAAAGCCCTGCACCAAGGTGCCGCTGCTGTTGTGGTTCAGTCAAAACACTCTAGCGAAAAGCTGGCGACCTCCATACACTGCGCTTTTGTTTTACGGTCTTTTACCTCTCTCTCTCTCTCGCTCTCTGACAACGTGCGAATGTTAGGTATTAGCGATCAAATATTCGTGTGTGGTTTATTATTAATTGTTTTCTGAAAATTCCTAGATCATGGGTTTTATCTATCAAAGAATTGTCGGAATTTTCCATTTTTTATTTAAATAATTTTTTTTAAACATTCGAATTCGGACAAACAATTTGTGCCCAGTTTTAATGCAATTTACTAAATTTGTAGCTTTATTTATCTTCTTTATTGTATTAAAGGTTCAATGTAATCGAATGAAAATTGGCGAAATGGTATTAAAATCAACCGCGCGTGTCAAAATTGGTAGTTACGGTCATTTTCGATTCTGACGTATATAAAATATGACAAAAAAAATTCTATTTATTTATGTATATATTATTTATTATCATGTTTGTTGGTTTTGTAACATTTATTTTTTTTATAAAAAAAATTATGGGTAAGAACGTTTTGTATATATTTTTTTTTATTTTTAAAACTGTTATGTTTTTCGTTTTAAAACTCGAATAAATACATATTTCAATTAAATGAATGTGTATAATTCAAGGGCTTTTTAGTTCAATTAGGATCCTTAATTACTAGATATTCAAAAAATATATATAAGAATTGGAATGTTTGCAATATCGCAAAAATAAAAGCTGATTTTTGGATTCAGTGTGCCCAAATTGCCCTAAAAAAGTTGTATACCCTGCAACAAATAGAATTTTTTTTGTCGGCGAGTGAATTATTGAGTCTTTTAAAAAACTTTTAACGAGAATCATAAATAAAGTTAGTATTGTCTCATCCAAATTTAAGACACTCTCATCTCGGCGTACAACTCATCATATTATACTATCCTAATCCACGGATTATCAGGCATTAAATGAAATAAATATCTAGTATTATACAACTCATCTGAAAGTGATAGATATACCTACGTCACATATGTGTGTGTGTTTGTGTGTGGTATGTTGCAGTTTTTATGCATCTGTCGATGCAGCCATTCAGGTATGCGACTGACCCACCGTCATCTACCCCCCTCCCTTCCCCCGCGGCCCCCGTCAGAGCGGTCAGTCTACCCCGCGGTACAACCTTTGTCTATAACAGCCCAATTATATCAATAGTTTTTGGTTTCGCTCTTTATCTTTTTAGTACCTTGTAAAAACGCCATCATATGAGATTTAATTAAGGCTTTCGCGGTTACAATATTTGACACGTGGACCGGTATAATAGACACACACACACAAGTTGATAGTGTACATGAACTGCAATGATTCATTGATGGCATTGAACCGTGTGCGGCTCTTAAAGGTGTTATCGTGCGAACCGCAAAAACATTGCGCATTTAACTAAAAGCCAACGGAAATTCTTGCGGAACAAAGAGAACATTCTCACCACGTCCTTGAACGGCAACACATACACACACACTCGCCGAAATAGTTCTCAGGTAAAACTGACACACACACACAGACCACGCCAGCTGCCGTCAAAAACTATACAACGTTTCAAACGGGCATAAAGAACATATTCAATATTTATATACTATAGGTACTACCCTTTGCTAGTGCAACCTATTTTAATTCAAAGGACTGTTAAAAATTGTTTAAATATGTTGACTTCTTTAAATATTGAAAATATATCTAAGGTACTGGTACCAGTCTTAACCGCTTTAAGAGCAAGTTAGGTATACTTTTTTTTGTAAGTCTCATTAATTCTTATAACTAATAAAACAACTACCTCTTTATTAAATCAATTTAATTAAGTCCACAAATATAGTTTATTATTTAATCACCTAATGATTACAAAGTGATAAGTTCTACGACACAAAAGTTATAAAATTGTAAACAATGTAAAGCAGATGCTATAATATAATTAATAAATAAATTACACTAACAATTAGTTTAAATGTCCACCATTTTGACACTCATTCGCCGATTTTCATCAAATTAATGTTTTAGAGTTAAGTGTCTATAGATTATGATTCAGTAATGGCAGTAAACAAATATTTATAATTGAGTACATTAATTAAACAAGTGTCCAACACTGGTGGTGTATGATCCAAAACTGGTGCCAGTATCTTAAATACATTTGCAGTGATTTAAATGTGCTGACTTATGAATATTTGAACTAGAGTTGTTAAAATTAAACATTAAATCCTTGCTAGGATTATTACTTAAATCGTTTTGAGTGTAGGAGGAGATTTAGTTAAAACCCTACAACGTATTTAAGATGCGTGTGTGCGAGAAACAACAGTTTAATTAGAGGAGTTGTTGAAGATACCCCTCTTCAACAACTTGCATTACAATTATTTATATCGCTGGTAAACCAATTTCAAGTTTGTTAATATTCATGCTAAAACATATTTACGTGAAATAACATAACTAAATAAGGAGGGAGGGGGGGGGGAGGTAGAGCCGTGAAAAGACACAACTTCAAACTTATCTACTATTTCAATACATTTAAATGTTTTGGCTTCTGAACGATATTAAAGAGAACCAAATTAAAATTTAATTTGTATATTTTTTCGTTTCTTGAATAAAATAAATAAGATGCGAAAATTAAATTGAAAGTCATGTTATAAAGGACGTAATGTAAATTTGAATAAAATATTTAATATGAAAGAAACAAGTTCAAAGAAAACGTAGTTGCTCTGAATTCAAAGATTTAAATAAATAATAATACAAAAAATCCTAGTTTTACCTGAGACGAGTATTTTTGCGTTTAAGCGCTTTTATTTTCACAAAAAAATTGTTTATTTGTATTTTAAAAGACCACCCAGAAAATGAAATGAAAAATATACTATTTACACAAAAACAATCTTCAAACAGGAACCTTTCAGAAGTCAAAACGACTAAAACGTTTTTATATAACCGGAGTCAAATTTTCAACAGAAAATAATATGATAAGGTACTGGCACTAGTCTTGGCCGCAACTAATTCTCAACTCCTGTTACTAATAAAACAAGTACCTCTTTATTAACTCAATTTAATTACAAAATGATAAGTACTACGACATAAAAGCTATAAAATAAAGAATCGTAAAATTAGAAACAATGTAAAGCACATGCTATGATAATATAATAATTAATAAATAGATTAACTAATAATTAGTTTAAATATCCACCATTTTGACACCCATTGGCCGATTGTCATCAAATTAAGTTATTTAGAGTTAAGTGTCTCTAGCTTATGATTCAGTAATGGCAGTTATGAAATATCAACAAATATTTATAATTTTGTACATTTAATTAAAAAAAAATATCCAACACTGGGGTACGATCAAAGACTGGTGCCAGTATCTTACCTATTAGTATTGTGTATATATTACCTATACATATCTTTAATTAGTCCCTCTAATAGGCACATAAAAATCGTTGTAATTTAATAGTAATAAGAGCTATGTATTTGTCCTTCGTTTGGATATTGTACTCATTGACGTAATTTGACCAGATCGTTGGCCCGCAAGGTTAACACGGGGCAGGTGCTAGCGTGTGTGTGTATGTGTGTGCAGCCACTCACACACCCGCCATCCTTCTCTTGTTAACCACCTCAGATATGTTGATCGCCACTTAATAAATAATTAGACGACTTATGTATCACGAACATCGGATGTATATGGCATATTTTTGAATATGTTTTTATTTAAATGTTTCTGATTTTAATTTAAAAGGTATTATTTTAAAAGGGAACATAATTAAATGGAAAGACATATCATACGTATGATGATTTATTTTTAAAGTTATAGGCGTGAAAATCATTTCTTCACAACATATACAATTCCTACCACTTTTCGAGATAAATAATTTTTTAAAGATATCATATTTTTAAACATGTATTGCAGGCAGACAAACGAACAAAAAAAGCGACAGATAGGTAATATATTGTAGGGTTAAAATTCCCATATGAGGTTTTTGCATTTCTATTTTTTATTCTGTAATTACAGTGTTGTAAAATAACTACTAGGGTATAATAAACAACCTTAAATATTCCAGAAAAAGGTTATTTCTACCTAAACTTATCTATAAACATAATCTGTATTTAGGGTTAACAGCAGCCCTTAAAGGGAAGGGTACAATAACGGGTTAGTCAAAGTTGTGAGAACATGCCGAAAGAAAAATATCTTTATGACAATACATATATACGTTATGGTGTAAGTCGTAAGTAAATAGTCAAAAAGGGTTCAGGTACACTCAAATAGATATATTAATTCATATTCACTTGGAGATTTATTATTATTACCAATCTTTTATGAATAACCCTAATAACAACCCTGTGTAGCCTTTAAAGTTAAAACATATTTTGATTGTGAAATTATTTGAGAGGAATTACGAAACCGATTTTAATTAAACATTAAATCTGACCAGTTATCTAAGAAAACCGCATCAAAATCTGTTCAGTAGTTCTTGAGTTAGAAATGAACAAACAGACAAACTAACCAAAAATCTACCTATCGATATGAATATAAAAATAAATAATTTTTTAGATTCAACAAAACACAAAAAATAATATAACACATGTTTCATAATAAACTTAATACCAAAAAAACCAAGTGTTTTTTTCTCGAACAAAAGTGAGAATAAAACACAATGTTTACGTGTTCGTGTGTGTATATGTGTGTACTTCCTGTGTAAAGAGAGTGAAATGACCAAGATGAGAATTATGAAGTACAAACACATAAGCATTATGATATTTAGGCAGTGTTATAATAATGTTTTTAATATACATTTGTTATTTGTTAAATAGACAAAGCAATGCTATTTATAGATGACCACAGCATTTTCTGCTAGCAGATTAGATGATATGCGAATTTGAAGGTTAATAAGACACCATTCTAAGGTCATGTACCTATTCATGTTCAATTAAAACGTATTAAACATTCAAATATAGTATATATTATTTTATATATTCATATAATATTAACATAATTTTTAATTAAACAACATAGTTTTCCTGTAAATAAATTATTTTTCTTGTGTAATTGGGCCTACGTTGTTAAACATTTACTTATTTTTTTTATAAATTAATAGTTTTTAGAATATTTGATTTTATACAAAAACTACTAAACCGATTTTGATTAGATTATCACTGTTCGGATTATATTATTACGATAATATAAGAAAAAATTACAATTGATATTTTTTAATAAAAATATACAAAATTGAAAATATTTGTGTTCATGTTATAATATTCAACTAACGATAGTTTCAAGATAAGGAGAGGGTGAACTCCCTCACCCCCTCTGGTTGTAGTGTTTGTAAAAATAATTTAATGTAAATTTTTCAATTTCTTTTAATCATTTATTACAGTGGAATCTCGTTAGTACGTTTTTTAAGATCCCGATATTATTCCATAAGACCCCCATGTTAAAATATTTCGTTAGTACATTTTTCTCGTTAGTACCTGCGTCTTTTCTCCCAGTCCCTCCAAAAACGTACTAACAAGGTTCAACTGTAATGTAGTCAATGATAACAACTATAAAACGTATAAAATAGACAGAGATTATATTGACTATATACCTATTATTATATTTCGATGTGTATTTGTATAACATTTTAAGTGATATTTATATTTTGACTCGATTGTCATGCATGAAAAACTACATCAAATATTTTTAAATTAAAAACCATTAGCCAGATGATGCTCGGTGTTTTTTTGACATTTATAAATGAATTCACATGGGTATAAATTATGTAGTTAGTAGATATATTATAAACGTGTATTCTAAAGTAAATACTCAATAAAGAGCACGCTTCTTAAAAAAATATGTGTGCATGTAAACGACATTGAAGATGTTATTTTTTGTTCTATCTAATATGTAGACCAGGGGCACTTCTTGAAACTTTAACTATAAAGGGGGGGGGGGGGTAAACAGTTGTTAATTTTAAGGCAGTATTGCGGTGTGACGCCTAAAATTTTATGCTTATTTAAGGATTTTTCGGAACAAAATAAAATATAATCTTTTTATGTTTTATTCGCATTTTAAATTATACAAAAAAAAATTTAAAAAAGAATCGATGAAGTTCTTCCATAATGCAAAATAAATTTTTGAACAAAGAAACAACTTCGATAAGAATCAATATTAGAAGTACATAATTTAATCTAATTGGCTTCAGAACGGTGTAGGTAACAACAATATGTCTAACATCCGTTCGCATAATGCATGTTGCAGTTGATAATGCAGCGTGTGTTCCAGAAGTATCTAGAAATAAACAGTGCGCGGTGGTCGGCGTAAACTTAGGGGACAGAAATAAACGCGCGGAGGTCACAGTCCGCGTGTCTCTATCTCTGTACCTACCAGTGGTACTCAAACAACAATAACAACACGAGAAAACAACCAACACACGTGGTTTGACAACTGCTGACATGTGCGACGAAAATTACAATCAATACCGAATGTCTGAGATATATTATATCAGCGTTTTCCAACAACGTTGTCATTCTTGTTTATTAATTATATCTAAATTAAGGTACTGATACCGGTCTCGGATAATATCCCAGTGTTGGACACTTGTTTAAATATTTGTTGATATTTGATAACTACCATTATTGAATCATAATCTAAAAATACATAGCTCTAAAACAAATTAATTTGATGACAATCGGCCAATGGGTGTAAAAATTGTGGATATGTAAATTAATTATTAGTGTAATCTCTTTTTAATTACTATATTATCATAGCATCTGCTTTACATTGTTTGCAATTTTACTATTCTTTATTTTATAACTTTTGTAATCATTAGCAAGTGTGCCTATTACTGGTTTTACTTTATCCATTACTGATAACATAATAAAAGGTTATGATTAAAAAAAAAAAACTATATTTGCGGACTTTGGTAATTAAATTGATTTAATAAAGAAGTCGTTATTTTATTAGCAACACGAGTTCACACAAATTACAAAAAAGAAGCCCAATAATCAAAAAAACAGTAAACCTTCTTCTTAAAGCGGTCAAGACTGGTGTCAGTGCCTTATTTATCAATTCCTATAGTTTGCATGTACTACATATCTCTTATAGAGTTGACAGAAGTACATCACGTAGAAGTGTGTTTTTGCATGGAGTGGGTTCATCCCCCGTCCACCTATTATATATACACTGTCTCACCCCCGCCCCCTGAATGTCAGACGACGCACACTAACTAACTAACTACAGAGTCTAGACGCAATAAATTCGCAACACGAAAAATCGACGCAGACAATTTTGAAATTACGTTTTTGTCTGTCTATCAAAAAATAAGTTGTACATACATTATTATGGAAAAAAGAACGCATTTTTAACAATAAGATTAGCTGTTGTACCCGAGCGGATGTTGGAATGTCACCAAATTAGTTTAAGCCAGTTATTACATATATATAGTTTTCAATTTTTGTATTTTTCTATATTGCTTCCCCTGAGGCGTGATAGCGTGATGTTTTACTCGGGTAATCATAAGGAATACGTTGGTGAAAGACTGATAAAAATCGGTTCAGTACTTTTTGAATTTAGGGTTAGCAAACAAACTATAATTTTTTAAATAATTTTGTAATGAATTTTAAGATTATTTTTGATTTCTAAGTCTTAGCCATGAAAATGATATTTAATAATAACAAAAAAGGATAGTTTGTTCACCTTGAACGATGTTTTGGCAAACTAGAGATTCACCTTAACTTGTCACAAAAATACAAAACACATGTGTCGTAAATAATTTCGACCAAAAACAAAGCCTACGCGATATTTAAATATAATTTTATAAAAAAAAAAGAATTTAAAGTAGGTAGATTTATTAAAAGTAACCATTTAATATTTTCATGAAAATGTATACAGTCAAAGAAAGCTATGCGTTGTATAAAATAAAATGTAGCCTAAGTGGGGGGGGGGGGGGGGTCGACAATAATTTAATTTTAACTGTAATAAAATTATGAAACGAAAATACGTTCAAGATCATCCATCGTATGTTGAGTTAGAATTGAAAGTAAAGGTTTTTTCAATTAAAATGCTGTATACAGGTGTCCCACAAATCAATGCCTATTTGTTATTATTTCCTAGGTATAATTGCTGACACTTTGAACACATATCCATACTAATATTATAAATGATAAAGTTTGGCTCTGTCTGTTTGTTACCTTTAAACGGCTAAACCGCTGAACCGATCTTGATGAAATTTGGCAGGGAGATAGTTTGAATCCTGAGGAAGGATATAGGCTATTTTGTATCCCGAAAAATGTATTAGATGTGTGTCATTTGTACACGCGATCTGTTTTATCGACTATCATAACAGAAATCTGTATTACCTAACCTTTTTATTCTTCTTTTATATCTGACAGCTCCTACCTAACCTAACTTCCACGCGAACGAAGTTTTTTTTTTTTCTTCATAACATATATGTCGACTGGTACTTGGCCTTTTCCGACAGCTCTTCGTGAACGAAGTTAATTAATAATTTTTCGGACTACAATTTTTCCCCATGAGTCCCAACTATTACTTAATTTATTTAGGTAGTGTTAATTCATTTTATTCCTATTGGAATGTTATAATACATTTTGAGTTGTCTTGTTATTTTTAGTTTAAATAAACTATGCCATTCTGTAGTAAAATTATTATCTACATAAAACTTTTTTCCAACACAAAACCTAGTTGGTTTTGGTTACTTTAAATTTGTTGTAACCTCACGAGTGCATGTAAATCGAAAATTGTGTTAGGAAAAGTTGAAAATTTTCTATTACAAGTTACTCAGACATTCATGAAAAAATACACATTACCGGGCACAGATCGATGAAAGGGATGTTGAATAATAAATGACAACAAAATGACCGAATCAAATGTGTCTGACAAAACTTTTGAGATTGGGAAAGACGTGTTTTATAAAAATTTAAAAGGTTTCGAAGATTTTCAAGCAAAACAATCCGGTGAAAAGTTTAATCTAAAGTTTTAAATGAGGTGCAAACCACCATCTGATCTAGTTTTTCACTTGAATGAGAAAAACAATTCAAGTTTTAAAGATTTACATTGACAACAGTTTGACATTATAAAATTAATAGGAAAAAAAACTGCCACAGAACTTTCTTATACGTAATATTGAGAGTGTTTCTGGCAAACTAATAACAGATAGAATAAAAGTAATGGGACATAAACTGTAGATAATAATATACTCTACAACATTCATCTAATGCAGTGGTTTCCAAACTATGTTCCGGTACCTCTCTATAAATATAAAGCGTTCCCACTAACTGGCTGGTCTTTATTAATTAAAAAATAGATCCAATTATATTTGAAATTTAATGCTTTTATAGGTAATCCTAATACTTGTACAGTCACTAATTCTCGTTGGACCACTTACTTTAAATATTATTTTAAGGTACATTTTTCTAAGGGTGGGAAGGAGTTCCCCGAAAAAACCTTATAGTTCTGAGTTAATGTATTTTTTTTTTAGCTCACTCCCAGTATTACGTATAAGAAAGTCCCGTGGCATCCATAATAGCTGTTATGAAACAGTTGAAATATAATTTAAATTATTTCTTGAAAAATTATAAAACACAGAAGGGTGAAATTTTATATTATTTTCAAGTTTTGAATTTTTCGAAACGGCGCAATTAAAAAAAAAGTTTTGGATAAAAATTGTAGAGAATATTGTTAACTACAAGTTGTTACCCGCGACTTTGCGTGGAATTTATTTATTTAGCTGCGAAAAGGTAACGGAGAGATAGCGATTAAATAATTTACACATTATTAAGCTGATATATCGTCTGAAATCTATCAACGACAATCTCGTCCCAGTCTCGTGCGAAACCCTGGAATTATTTGACAAATTCTATACGACGAAAATAACACATGTAGGTACAATTATTTATTATCAAATCTGAACGAATTGTGTCAGTTTCGTTATAAGCGTGCATTATGTGACATAACCGGGAGGTTGTTAACCCAAACAGCTGAGATGAGATGCAGTAGCGTGACCCAACTCTTTCTGGCACGCTCTCACACATACGCTGACTCACACTCACGAAAAAAAAAACTCAGTTGTAAATGTGATCAAGTCAACTTATTTAACGCTCATTTGTTACAAAATAAATTAAGTACTTTAAAATAAATTAACACGGTTATATTTAATAAATATTATAATTTAATAAGAGATTGATAATTTAATTAATTCGATACGGTATGTGAAATAGGATTGGGGGGGGGAGGGGAGGGTATGTCGTGCATTGTCGCCGCTACTGCACATCGGCATTGATCGCGGTGGCATTTACACGCGGTATATTTTAGTCTCGTGGCACGCGTGCATCTGCCTACCAAATAAAACACGACACTATGACTAGAGAACGGCTGTCGCATATTTCACCGGTCATTGAGATCCCGTGGAAATATTCCCATTTCAATTCTAGATACCTAAAAACCAAAACTTATACTCAGCAACCAAGAATGATGTATAGCCATTAAAAATACAGAAGTGTGTCTGACTGTCTGTTACCTTTTCACGGCTAAGCCGCTGAACCGATCTTGATGTAATTTGGCAGGGATATAGCTTACATCCCCAGCAAGGACAAAGGCTACTTTGTATCCCGAAAAATTTATTAGATAAAAAAAATGGATACGCGCGAAGGTTATACTTATTTGACGTAGACATCTAGCGTGCAAATGCGATACTAAAAACCTGTATAAAAAGTATATAATTAAAGCCTTCAAGAGATAACAAACTGCTTTGATTACATTGACATAAATAATTTACCCCACATCAATTGAATTTTATTTAAAATATTCACCTGGGATTAATATCTGGTTTAAAAAAATATGATATACAAAAATAAATAATTAAACAAATAATAACAATTACATATTTCGTAATTATTATAAGTGTGGCATGTATTTACAATATTTATATGGGCTGTCTCGCTGGTTCTGTCGATTGGGGACTTTCGGATAATTAAAACCTTGTTAATTATATAAATGAATGGCGATAACCACACCCAGAAAGAAGAAAAAAACAATTCATTCGACGCATTTTATAATTACCTTAAAACTCATGATGATTCAGACGCTTATTCTACGAACTACATTTTTATAAATCGATTTTACACTTGTGTGAAATTAGCAACGCATGTTTAAAAAATATTTTGAAGAAGAGAAAATGTTAATTTAACTTAACGATTTTTAGGGGGGTTAACTGACAATCTTAATATTCCAGAACAGGTTATAACGTCATTAAATAACAGGGGGATAATCTAATAAAATATTGAACATACTAATACAGTAGAAGCTCGATATAACGAACAAATAAAATTACATTACCTAAATAAAATTCATTCTATCGATAAAATATTCAATTTCCTTCGTTTTAAACGAAAATTCGAAAATACCAAAGATTTACTGTAATAAAAAACAGAACTTGTGTATTGAAATAAAGCAGAGTATCATACCAAATAAAAATGAAATCCATATATCATGTGGAATATACACATAAACGTAAATAAGGGTGTACATTATACAGTTAAATACGCCCCCCCCCCTCAACCCGTTAAAGGGCTGCTACTGTTTTGTGAAGGACGCAGTTAAAATGACGAATGATCTTTTCCTGCTTTTGTTTTCCTCCATGCGGTTTTTAAAACGTTCGTTAAAAATGTACCCCGTTCAGCAAAATATTCAATGCAATGTGCTTTCTGTTTATTTATACAAATACTAACTGTTACCCGCGTTTTTTTTTATCTAATCTATTTTTCAGAATACAAAAAGCAGCATATGTCCTTCCTAAAGACTCAAGCTATCTCCCTGGCAATTTTCATAAAGATATTTGGCTAAACATTAATAAATTATCTAGTTATTCAGCGATTTCGTAATTGATTAGTATTTTACTGCTTAGCTCTTCTTGATGATATTTTAGGATCTTAGATTTTTCAACAGTCAAACTTCCACCAAAATCGGTTCAGTAATTTTTGGAATAAATGTTTGTAAACAGACAAAATTCTAAAAGTCAATTAACGATTTGTTGTGAATAAAAACTATTGAAATATAAACATATACAAATCCATTTCCGCGGTTAATCGGTTCCATGAAAATGAAGCAATAGAAATTGTTCCATTACGTTGTTTTTAAATCTTTCCACCCCTTTTTCCAAACTTTTTCAACCGCATAAAAGCGAATTCGCGTAAACTGTAATAATACATTTAGGGATACTGCAATTATAAAATATACCAAAAGAAAAAAATATATCCAAGCCACTTAAAAAGATACAATGCTCTATAACTCTTTATACACAAATCGTTGAAAAGTTAAACAAACAATTTATAAAGACAGACGCAGAGTTTTAGATACATATATATATAATAGGTAGGTAGCTAACTCTTATACAACAAATGCCAGAGAGAGAGAGAACGAGAGTTTTAAAGTTTAATTCATGAACCGCGTGTTCCGCCCATGCGCGTCGCGACGGTGCTCTGGAGTCGCGCCAGGTCGATAGCGCGCCGCGCCGTCAGCCCCCCCCCCCTCCCTAGCTAGATACATACATACCCCCTTCCCAACACTACACGATAGCAGGACCGGCGAAATGTAAATTGTTAAATGGTTTGGCAGAGCTTTGCATGTACTTAAATAAGATTATCAGAACTGTGCATGTACTTAAGTACTTTTTTAAGTACCAATTGTATTTAAATACTTAAAAAAAAGACTTTGTACTTGTAGTTACTTAAATACATTTATTGAAAAGTAATTGTACTTTTAAAATACATTAAAAGTACAAAATCTGACGAAAATAATTGTTCTATATTAAATTGTATAGTTCTGACTGTATGTAACTATCGTTAGTGAAACAGGGCATACATTTATTAAGAAAATACATTTTTTATTTCTCATATATAATTGCAGAAAGGATAATAACAAAATATTATTTATGTTAAGTGAAAAAGCTATAGTCGGGAATTTGATTTTTTTGCAAGTCACATTCTTTGTAACTTTCAACCTGACCAAATTATTAGCTTCCAAAAATTTATAGTTTCCAAAAATTGTTTTTTTCGATTTTGCATGCTTACCCGGCTATAACCTTTAAAATAGTTGTAAATTTACGATAGTCCAGCCCTGTAGTAATGTGAAAGAACACGACTGAGATTTATATTTGTTTTTTCGTCTGCATTGTGGAACAACTGGATGCCTTCGCGATGAGGGTTTGTGATCTTTTGTGTAATAAATTACCAACGAGTTTTTCTGCAGATTATTTAAAAGAAGAAATACTGTCTCACATACAACAAAATACACCCTACCCTATTAACAAAACGTATTGCATCTGTACTCGATATAACTTATGAATAGCTTAACCTACTTGTACACCAATATAACAAACCGGGTGGATGCCGGAATGTTACCAAACCATTCGATTTAAATAAAACATAAAACAATATTTTTTTATTCGTTTCAAGAATCTCCATTTGTATGCATCATATTAAAATGTCTAAAAAACGAAAAATACTGACTTATAATTACAATAGAACATAGTTATTATAAAGTAAAGATAAGAATCAGTTAAAGAGCAGTGGAGCTTACAATTAACTGCCAGCGCGATATAACAGAGTCACGCGACTTCTTGTACTCGTCGCACATCAATTAACCTAAAATTTCGTATATTCTACCTACACCTACCCAGGTATATTTAAACAATTTGTACCAAAAAATATGTCACTTTTATTTATACTTTGACATAGTTTTCTCCTATTTTATTTCAAATAAATATATATTGATTTATTTTTAGTTTCTTGTAGAATTGTACACAACGCGACGAGTTAGGTAAAAACCATCTCGTCTCGATTAATTTTTCGCATTGAGTTTTGTAAGACTATTTTCAACTGGCTTCAAAAAAGGAGGAGATTCTCAATTCAATCATTCGGGTATAACTCCGACAAATATACAGCGATTCAGTTGTTAGAAAGAGTATATTCCCGAGGTAGTCCCATATAAATTTCATCAGAATCTGAATCATGGACTTCGGAGAAACGCCACTCAAATAGGAAAAATAAAAAAATAAAAATACTGAAAAGTATACGAATAATAATTTAATTTAAACAGTTTTTGAAGTCGGTTCCAAGCCAATTAAAATCTTAACTTTACACTGTTTTTTGAAGTCGTTTTTTTGTGCATGTAATAATAATAATTCGGTTTACACCCAGAATCCGAGAATCCTGTTTGTGTGCATAATAATAATATTTTTTTTTTACTTATTAATTATCTTTGAATGGTAAACATTGTAGGTGGAGTGCGAGGTGCCCGCGCGACTTTTTTTATTTAGAATAAACGGTTTTTGTTTATTACATGCAGAGTAAACATTTACCTCCGACAAACATAATTATATTCTGTGTACCGGAGAGAGAGCTAATTCATTCAACCACCTCCACCTCTCAACAGAAAGAGGCAGCTTTTTAAATGAACCAAGGAACAATATAAAATCTTCTTAAACTTGAATTTAATGAAATAAATTGTTTTTAATGTTCCTCGTTTCTTTTTTAAATATTTGTTTTGTTTTATTAATTAGCTCTAACATTTCAAAGCTAATATTTTACTTCAAGTTCATTCAGGATTATAACAATTATAAATTAAAATCTATTCATTGGGTCTCGGTCCGGGTAAAGTATTCCCCCCTCTCTGTTAACTGAACCGATTTTGATGCGAATTTCACTGTTATAAAGCTTAAGATACGAATTAGTTAAAACGTTGTATTTTTATAAATATAATTTGTTATATTTTAAACACTATATTACTTCCTCGACATATCGAAGACACGAGAAGCTTTGTGAAAGTATTTGGAAGCTAAGCTGTCTTTCTGCCAGTGCACGATTGTCTCAGTAACTACTGAACGGATTTTATTCCGGTTTTCACTAATGAATAGAGTGTTTCACGAGGAAGGTTTAGGTGCATAATTTGTTTAAATTTTGACGGAAATATATCTTCGCGTAAATAGCTATAAGTGAAAACAAATTTTTAATTTAATTTTTTATTACAGATTACATTTATCTATCCGAGTAACACCAGGTCCAATGCATTAGTTTCAGATTAATTTTCCCCAGGATTGATATATTTTTTATTTCTTACCACGCCCATTGTCAAATATGGATATTTACCTGCAACAAAAGAGAAAATTAACATTAATAATGTAATACAATTTATAAATAAATAAATAAATAGCCACGTTCATACATTTCTCACAAGTGCATTAGAAGCTATCGCTAGTGTGTGAGTTGACATTTGGAATTGTACGAGAACAAGTCGCTATATTTAAACACGTATTCGTATGTGTGTGTGAGTGTGTGTGTGTGTGTGTCTGCGCCCTCCCCGTTTATTCGAAAATAAACGCGTGATCTTGTCACTGCCTTCCACGACTTAATTATAGCCAATCAAGCGATCGATAATATAATCAAAAACTACGCTAAATTAACACTAAAATATATGTATCTCACGTATTTTTTTAAAATAAATATAAACAATTACGTGTAATGAAATTTATTATTTATAAATTAAGTTATGGTGTTCATTTAGATTTCGTTAAAGTATATTTTTGTATAGAAAATGAAGTGAAAAGTTGAAATTTTCAAACCGCAAGTCTGTATCTTAGACCGTTCTTGAGATATGGCCTTTCAAAATTTTAATTTTTTCAATTTTTTGGAGAAAAATATTCTTAACTTTTGAACGCGTCGTCGGAATTGATTTGAAATCAGCGTGTCAAAATCTATATAATGAGAGAGAGAGAGAACTTTTATTCTTATTTACTGTCAAATATATATTTGTTACAATAATTTATTTTATATTCATACACTTAAATGTAAATATTAAATTTTAAACATTTTTTGTTGGTACGTCCGTTATGCAAATTTAATCGTCAATACCACGTTAGCATTTATAACAAAAGCAGCACACAACGCACGTTTACAAATCTGGGAATATGAAGATAAAAAGACGCATACAAAGTGGGTCAGATATCAGCTCCACTCTAACCAACAACAAACAGAATACCTGTGTTTGTTTTGTTGATAAAATAACTTACTGCTTCAATTTCTTCAGTAGGTAACCCACACATACAAATTAACATTTACTTAAATAAATACAAACCAAATAAGTAAGAAGAAAAACTATATTTTTCAGCATTTAACTCTCCGTTAGGCGCGCATATTACTGTCGCGAGTTTGGGCGCGCGGTATACATGCGTAGACCATTTTCAATAGGGCCTATAATAGCTGAATTAAATTTTTATTTCAAATGAGTTGAACAATTGTTTATTGATATATACTTTTGTATACAAAACATAATTTTTATTGAAATTTTTGTATATTTTGTTGTGGAAAATTAAACAAAGTTTAGAGGGGAGGGGGGGATATTACTGGAAAAAAAATTAGACATCTATTTTTAATATTTTTTGTGCATATTCAATTTCCCACCGTAGAATATAAATTTTATATCGATTAGAGTAATAATTTCCTGATTATAAAACAAAATAATTCCGTTTTTATTATTTGAATAGGATTCACAATACCATACATACACTACTAGTGACTAGACAAGACAGTGTATTAATAGTTAACAAATATTGTTTTTCTGTCCGTTGTGAAGGTTTAAACACACAATGCACATGTAATGACCTAATTAGCTGAAGGGAAAGGATCCTTTGATCGCCTAACATAAATAAACACAACATAAACACATGGACATAAATTAATGTTTTGATATAATCAATGGCGTCCCGTCGTTAAAAACTGTATGAGTATACTATTCCCATACCTTCTCTAGAATTCTATTAGATAAATAATCCATAAGCGTAGCTAGAAAATGTTCAAAGAGGTTTACGTAAAATATTTATAGGTTTTTGTAAATTAAATGTTTGAGAAGCACTGTATTAGCGTGCCCTTAAGATGGTAGTAGTCTATTTACCACTTAACTTAATAACGTATGTTCCGGTTTAAGATATCATAAATCTATTTGAAGTGCAGCTAGTTCCTGCTTATCAATAATGTAATGAATTTAAATTAATGAGAAAAATTCCAGTCAATTTTTTTCTACACAAATTAAATCATAAAATAATCGACACTATTATCAATACGAAAGTAACTCTGTTTCCTTCTCACGGCTAAACCGCTGATGAAATTTAACATCCTGCAGAAGGACAAATGCTACTTTGTATCCCGAAAATGAACAAATAGGTAAGTTGCTACAGGTTTTTAATTAAAATAATACATAAAGTTTTATTTAACAGAAAAATTCTCATATTCTTGACGTATTTCAATTTTTTTATAGTTCGTTATATCGAAGTTTTACTGTACTATCATTATAAAGTCGAGATTTATTATTTCATTGCTCCTGCATTCAAGGATATCATATTTGTCGCATGAATTATGCAAAGATTTCATTGTACTGTAGCTCTTACACGCCTGATTTACCCCCCTCCCCCTTATATTAAGCACACACACGTTCTCTCGTGGTGTTCATTTTCTCTCTCTGTCTGACGCGTAACCTATATTTTTACAGACTGGTGGTTGTTGAACGGCTCAAATAAAAATAAACAAAACGGAAAAATTATTTTGCCAAGAATTCATGAAATTTGACGATTGATAAGCCAAAACAATGAAACAAATGAAGATAGACAAATTTAAAGAGTAATTTGATTTCTTGGCTTCTGAGTGTAGGGAAACCGCATTATCTAATCGTTAAATAGTTCCGTAATACACTGCCAGAAATACTTTTGCTATTTTCGATTCGTATGATGGTGGTGATATCTAGCCTTATTCGATCCTAGGGTCTTAGGCTTTTCAACAATCAAAATCCCATCAAAAAATAAGTAGTAGTTTTCAAAGTTTAAAAAAATTGTCGGTAAAACGATTAATAAAAATTCAATTTGAAAATAATATTTAATCGATCGTTTGCTTAAGCTACATAACTTGAAAATAAACAAACGTCAGAAAGAAAATATAATTAACAGTTTGCGAGAGCCAAAAAATGTCCTGATACATTAACTGTACAGGAAAATGGGACTTGGTATGGGGAGATGAAGGGGGGGTCAGGGTGACGACAAAAAACTCCCCGTATTATTAGTGCTAATGTATGTGACACACATTCGCCGCAAAGGTGACTGACTCGGAATATTAACATGGGTAAAAATAAATCTCAACTCAAGTCGATGGAAAAATATACACACGCAGTTTTTCTTATTCTCTTTATTTACAATTGTGATTTAGTAAATAGAGTCTCTTTTTATGCGGTAGATACGTTCTACAACAATTCGCATATAAAAACCGCACAATATTTCTTGTTAAACGAATTTTTAAATAATAACAAATATTTAAAAAAATTTAAATTCCTTGAATTCGCCGAAAAGGAGAGTCCCTGAATTTGCATGAAAATCGCACCGCGTAACTTTAAATCCGCCTTAATAGAGACTCTGCTGTACTTCCTAGCCATATTTTATTCATTACTAGTAGATAAATAAGATCTGATCGACACAGTTTTGAAGTATGGAATTTTCTAGCAAGTCCTTAGATACAAGCATGCTACTAGTATTAATTTACATTGTTTTTCGCATGTGCGAAATACAATATAATATATTTGCAAGTGCACACACACACGTTTTTATATCGTATATCTCTACAGGGATCAACACGACACAGCTTTAGAGATAAGAGAGACCCGCATGCGTTGAATCTGCATACAAAATAAAATACTTTATCATTAACCTTGTGTACCTTATTGTTTAAAAATATAATATTGAAAATAAAATGTTTTGAAAATGATGTACCGGTCCTCCTGGGTTTAAACATGGACTTTAAATAAATAGAAACCCGAAGACGGAGGGGCAAAAATTTAGATACTTATAGATACCTTGCTCTTAAAATGCCCAAGACTGGTGCCAGTACCTTATTTCTGATTAATTAAAAGTTATAGATGATTATCTCTTGAATAACTACAAATTGTTATTGTAAATGCTTGTCGTGTGCACTGATGACCTTAGGAGCCGATATAAATTATCTAAATACACCATTCATGGTGTTTGAGTTAAAAACACTTTGTGGTATTCGAAGCACGCGTTTTTTCAGAATTTCAAAATAATTTCCATAAACCGGAGACCACGTAACGAAAATCAAGGAATAAAAATTAGGTTTGATTGCCAGTTGTTTTGAAGACGCGCGTTTTGTTGAATTAATAAGTATTCCGTAACCTCGCGGAAAAAGGCGTTATTCAAAATATCTATATTCTATAATAAAAATATTTTGGATAATTAGAGAATTTTTCATCACATATTATTTTATTTTATTGTTTTTGAAATAGTAGCGTCTATTTAATCTAACTCTAAGGTTTAACAATCAAAGCTCCATCAAAATCGGTTCAGTAGTTTCCGAGAAACCCAACATTTTTGTTATTTGTTAAAATCATCTTACTTTAAAATAACCTAGTTATAATTTTGTCAACACTAACAGGAAAAAATGCATGTATTTTTACTGAAAATAGAATACAGTGTTACTACAACATTTCAAGTGTTGTGATAAGGAATTTAAAAAGAGTGTGTTGTGTGTAGCCCACTTACAAGTGGCTTTGTCAAATTCATTAATCATTTCTAGTTATCATAACACTTGTACTCAATACAATTGCAATGTAAAGTACCTATCTAAATTACGAGTACATGTAATAAAATTTAACATAATAAAGACATCACAATGTTTATTCGAGATATAAAAAGTAATTACAAGATTGAAATAATTTAAATGCAATATTTAAACTTAATAAAACATGATAGGGTTCCGTAGTCATTCTCACTACATGTAAGTATACTTTTCAGTCTATAGTCTATTTGTCATTAGGTAAATGATTTATTATTATTATAGATAATGTGTAGTTTTTACTTCAAAATATTTTTTTTAATTCGACCTATAACGTTATTTTTCAAAGTTATTTATCATTAAGTAAAAATAGATATACCTACAATCTAAATTAGACAAAATCAATTAGTTTTGAACACAAATCCGTAAGCTATATAATAATAAATACCACAAGAATCGACGTGACTGGTGCTAGAAGGTCAATTATTTTCATCCAAACTCAAAATTAAAATATCTCCCATTCCGTAATGACTAATTGTTATTATTTTAATATATGCGTAATAAATACACACACATAAACCGGTTACGAGTGAGGAGGGGGGGGTATATAGTTTTTTTGCATAAATTAGATTAAAGTTTAAGTTATTTTTTGTTGTTATTAATATCGAAGTGAGCGTGTAGTTTATGTTTAGTCTATGGGTCAAGAAGCTTTGTCAAGGTCCCCCGTTCTAGTTTATTGTAGGTTACTGGCCCTCCTCGGTTAAATCTACGCCGCGCAATGCTTGTTATAAAGTATTGTGTATCATCTATCCATCTATCGTGATAATCGATTACAAGTCAAACCGCGAGAGACTGTATCAAAAATACCCAACAATTCGTGTGCCAACAAAATCATTTAATTCAAAAATGTTTAAGAGAATCTTTACTATAATACTGAACATATTATCACGTTATCACTTAAAACAGCTCAGCAGTGAATATATTATTAAACTAGCTTTATTCGCGTAGAAATTGTATTTTTGTATTTAATCAATTAGCCTATGCCCTTCCTGAGGAAGCAAGCTATCCCGTTGCCAAATTACATCAAAATCGGTTCAGCGGTTTAACCGTTAAAAGATAACAAACAAACAAACAGACAGACAGACACCCTTTCGCATTTATAATATTAGTATGGATTATACATATTTTTGTATATATATGTTTATATATTCTTGAAGCCTGATGTCTGCCTTATAAGTATATTACAGAAGATTTCGAATATATTTCATAAATAGATCAGTGGAAAAAGCATTTAAAACATCGCGTACCTTGAAGCCCTATTTTGCTGTGTTGCGACACAGTAATTTCGGGTAATATTTGCCCAAAGTATTGTCAACTAATGTACTTTCGATTATTATGGGACAGAAAGAGTTATCTCGATCTTACCGATCACTCGCATTCTAAGTTGCAGCAGTATTAGGAATATGAATATTTTTTAGACAGTTAATATTACCGTGATCAAAGTTTAATGTATTCTACAGCTTATTAAATATGATATTTAACACATTTCTAATATCAAATAGAAAAGACAGTTCAATGACAACTTGATAATTAATAATCGATCTACAACAACCCTAACATTTGAACATTTTAACAACAAATAGAAAGCAAAAGTGTTTGTATAATTTTCACATATATAATATTGTTTCCTTTCTACTGCTGCACACTTCCTTTCGTGATTAAACAAATCGATTCGGACCAAATATTAAATGCGTGAGTAATTTATATGTTAGAAAACAATAATAATAATAACAAAAAGCGTGCGTGCGTTGAACTAACCGGTACCGATCAGATCTGCAGCAACGGTCTTATGCAAATCGATCCCTTGCTGCATGCACCCAATGACACACACACACACACACCTTATACAAATATGCAAGTTCATATTGGGTACACGATACATGTCCGTAATAAGAACAAAATGGATATTTGTGAAGTAGGTAGTTGACTACTAAACATTTAAAATCATTTTTTTTGAACTGTACAGTGGATTTTGTTGTAGCTTTTTATGTTAAAAAAGATTTTCCTGAGTTACCGGTCGCGAAAAAAATTTTTTCGCAAAAATTGTAATGTTGCAACACACGATCAACATTTTTCTTGTGAATGGCTAGACGAATTTAAACAATTCTGACGTTATTTTTTTATTTATATAGGTACACGTACATTCTAGGAATATGCTTTTGGATATACAAACATCGAATTTGTTTATAAAAATATTAATTGTTTACAAACTTAAAATTTTTCTACTTAAAAAAAAACGCTTATTTAAAAAAAATTGGATTTCGACTATGCTTGACCAATACTACAATGTTATATAGGTCGCTTTTTTGGTACCTCACATTTTTTTGTGGCTTATTACCAAATTGATTCGAGTCCATGTTTATCTGGACTCGATGAATTAATTCTAATATTTCATAAAACTGTTAAAAATTTTATTGAAAAAGGCATTTTACATATTTTTATTATTTTAGCATAAATCGACTAATTAAATATTTATAAGTAATATAATATAATTGATTCTCAATTTAGCTAATCTTTATCAGAAACAGTCTATCGATATAAATACAAATTATTTTTTTCTTGATAAAAATATTTCTACCAGAAAAGTTATATTTGTTATTAATTGATATCACGTGCAATTTAAAATAACGTAAACATTTGGGTACGCCCCTGTGTCACTAATAATTAACAAACATCTGAATCAGCCCCTTCTACACGAAATTCGAGTGGAGGTCAATTTACCCGTACAAAAAATAATAGTAATCAGAACGGTACTGGGGATAAAGGGACACCCCTCATTTGAATAAAAAGGGCTGTTTTGCAAAGGGGAGAGCGCGCGCCACGTGTCTCTAGAGAGAAATAAACGATAATGATTTGTGCAGCGGTTTGAGAGAGACAACAATTCATATTTATATACTACTTTGTAAATATAATATTAAGGTATACATAAAAATGTGCGAAATATCCATTGATGTATAAAATTTGTATTTTAATTTGATTTTTTTAAATATAATTTTGCACATATTTGTCGATTTTGATTATCAAAAGAATACAGTAGAACTTCCATATAATGGACAAAAAACACTGGTATATAATTTTTTTAGTTACTGTCACCAGTTTTGGCCACTTTAAGAGGTAGGTATATTTTATTATACTGTTTTTTTAGGATTGACTCTTCTTTTTGTAATTCTCATCAACTCGAGTTACTAATAAAACAAGTAACTCTTTATTAAATCAATTTAATTACCAAAGTCTGTAAATATAGTTTTTTTTATTTTTATTATAACCTTTATAACTATTTTGTTTGTTTGTTTTCCAGTTGTTAATAATTACAAAATCGTAAAATTAGAAACAATGTAAAACATATGCTATGATAATATAATAATTAATAAATATATTACACTAATAATTAGTTAAAATGTCCACCACTTTGACAGCCATTGACCGATTTTTATCAAATTAAGCTGTTTTTATAGACTATGATTTAATCATTTAGTAATGGCAGTTATCAAATATCAACAAAAATTTGTAATTAAGTACAAGAGTTCAACACAGGAATATTGTCCAAGACTAACAAAAAATTATATACAGGACAGGACAGCCTCTCGTCACATCGAGGTTCTACTGTATATTGACAATATGTAAAGCTAGCACGTGTATGTTATTTACAGTCTAGAAATCGAAAATTTTAACTGAATTTTGACTGACGTACATATTTACTTATACCGATTCGTATTGCGGCTATTTCAAATATTTACCACCACCGATAAGGCCAAATGCGCCGGATCTTTTTTATTTTTATATAGAAAATATTACAGATATTTGATTCAGTGTTATCTTAGGTAAGCAATTGTTTGTTGATAAAATGGTTCCAAAAGTAAACACACTAAATATAACAGATTATAAAAATATGCGCATTTAATATTGAATTAATAAATTAAACACAAAAATATTTAAAAGCTTTGTTTTGCCAAAATAAACATACATGCAACCGGAGCAAATGCACAAAAACAAGTAGATATAATAAACGGATTTAGCTAAAATAATCTGCTATTAATCTTCTTTATTAAATACAACAGTAAATAACCATTCAAAATTGATAATCGTTATACAAATTTGATTTTAATACTAAATGATATTGTACATATTATAGGTAGATATATATATAAGCACTATTTGTATAATGTGAATATTGTGAATACAGTATGGTTTCTTTTTACGCGGTAGATACGTTCACATAAAATCGATTAAAAAAGACATTGCTTACATTGTAAAATTAGGGAAATTTTCCGTATATTTTTAAAAACCGCGTTAAATCAATCAATTAAAATAGGCCGAAAATGGCGAAAAAGTTTAAAACAATTCATGAAAATAAACACCGTTTGTGAAAACTTGCTAAACGAAAATTTTAATAATAACAAAACGTTTAAATTCCATGAATTGTCAGATTTCATTTCATACCCCATTCGCTGAAACGGAGAATCCCAGAATTTACATGAAAAATTGCACCGCGCAAAAAGAGACCCTACTGTTAAACTAAAATAATAGTTTAGGCAGATTTCAACACACTAATCTATTAAAGAGCTAAGCAGTAATATGAGCATTTAAATTTATTTAACTTTCGTATAAAAAATAAAAAAAGTGAGACAAAACATCATAAAAGAATGATATTTTAATAAAGACATATAGATAAAGTAAAAGTTTATTTGAGTGCAACACAATATTATGATGCGTTTTTAAATATTTTCATTGGAGTTTTGGCAAACGTTCAAATGTAATAAACATAGTGGCTCATTAAAATATAAGTGTTTCTTTCTAAAATAAAACTGTACACGGGCTGTGCAACAATAAATTATACTTATCAACATAATATCCACATTGCACATGTCTATAAAAATTCAAAAAATACATACATAGATACCTAACTCAAACCAGTGCATAAAATATACTCTTGGCATAATAAACCACGTTATTTTAAGTCTTAATTTTGACGAATAAGGCATCATGTACAATTGGACATGCAGATTTCAAAACTAGTAATAAAAATCAAACCCGTCCATCCGTTTAAACGTTACGACCATTTTTCATCAAAATAATAAAAAAAAATTTATAAAAACAAAACACATTTTTTAAGCAAATTGAGATAAATCTTTGTAAAGGAATATTTTACAACAAACGTTGTAGACCTGTATTATAGGAAATTGAATGCTCTACAAAAAAGGTTCTATACAATTTTCACGTAACATGTGTCGTTCTTGAGGTATCTGTACACACGAATTTTGAAATCGGAGAACAATTTTTTCGTCTCATTCTAAAACGATCACAAAACTTCTCGTATCTTCGATATTGCAAGGAAGCAAAAAACTTGGGAAAGTCAATTTTTCGCATCATTTTCTATAAAATAATCAGGGAAGAAATAATTTTTTGAATTATTTTTAAACTTTGTACGAATAATCAAACTGCCTCCTCCCTAAAGGGAGCCACAGAAATCTATTGAAGCCATCTTGTTGTATACAAACATATACATATATATATGTTTCCTAGCAGATAAAGAAAACTGTTGGCATATTAAGATATAGAATAGAATGTAACTAAAAGCATTCGGAAAAAGGAACAAATGGCCGAAGCCATCACGTAAATCGTCCTTCGCAATAAATGTTCGCTCTTCTTTTCTTGCGGTTTTTCCAAACCCCCGCCACACACTTTTTATAGTTTTTCGTTAGATTACATTCTCGTATAGAGGCAGCAAAAATGTGTTTATGTCATCTTTTATTACTGCATCATCAGCTTTTAATGGCTCTCTGTGTTATCACATTCATTTCGATTATATATGTCATCGTTTCGGGTTACTGGACACAAACCGCGTCTTATTAATTAATTGTAGTACATGATTAAATAAATATAAATACAGTAATCCCTTCATTTACGTGGTTGAAAAAGTTTTATATGTTCACTAATCTACTAGACACCGGTTGTCACCACGTACATGTATAACATAACTCTAGTATTATTACGTAACATATTTGTGTCAATTTATAGTAAACATATGTAAGATTGAATTTCTGTCATTCTAAATTTTGAATAAACAATAACAATAAAATACTTTATTTTTATGATAGTTAATAAAAAAAACTGTTAAATTTTATTAAAAAAGATTAGGTAGGTATATCTTATTATTTTCTATTGGTCCATTTACGCGCTGTTTTCATGGAACTAATTAACTACGTAAATGGAGGGATTACTGTATACCTCGTCGAGAGTCTCAATTTCAAGAGATTGATCAATAGATAATAATAATAAATACACAATTAGTTGGAAAATTTCAACCAACTAAAAAAAAACGTTGATAAATTATCAAAACAGATTTAACCATTTAGCGAACGAGTGCAGTTTTGTGGACCTGGGGATGGTTTAACGCCACGGTAAAGGCGCGCAGGGGTCAACGCCCGCCGAATCAATAACGGATTGTTGTATGTTCTGCAACCCCCGCCGCATTGCAGCACCACCAGCTCTCGACATCAAGCAACCCCTATACTACAACTGGCTGGCTGCTGCACAAATCTCTTATTGCCTGCCCTTCTACTTCTTCTTCTTCTTCCCTGCTTGCATCATCGCCCGCCGGTTGTTAAAACACGTCTATATATATACAATGATAAGCCGCAATAAAATAAAATAAAGTCGACTTTTGCGGTTAGTAACTCTTCCAGTTAACATTCGTTCAATAACCGATTTAAAATGTGTCAAGTGCGAGTCGAGCCTGGCGTATTAGTGTTCCGTACCGTATAGTTTTATTTTAATTTTATTTATACAAAACAAAACAGCTGGCTCTAAATGTACTGTATATTTTTATAACAATTATTTTTTAAAAAATATGTAAGTGCAGCGAGTGCTGATAATTCAATAGATAACGTAATTCCATTCATTTAGAATAATTTATACAAATTTTTTTATACGTGAAAATTTTTGGAAGCACTGGATAGATTGGAGGGTTTGTTTGTATGTATTTCATTCACCCCTCTTGCAAACTCACCCCGTGTTTCATCGCGAACTCTCCAATCGAAAAAACTTCAAAAGAAAACAACTCGTTTATATAAAAAAAAAATATTCAATTGGGTAATGTACAAATAAATGAACGAACAGAAAAACGTAATTACACGCTACAAAAAATAAATATTTTAAAATTAATAAATAACGTTTTTATAATATGTAGATAGTTAACAAACTTTTAAATTCTACATCACTGATAGGTACAGTAGCACCCACCACTTACGTTTATTTTATATTTAATTGTCATCAAATAAAGAAATAATTTATGTACGTGAAAATTATAAAGACATGTTCTTAAACCTTCAAAAAATAAAGAGGCGGACTTATTTTGTTTTAGTAAATAAAGTGACATTTCAGATATGTAGTAACGTACAAATTATTTTTCGAATACATTAAATATTACTATATACTTTTGGGAAATAACACGCGGATTTTCTAATTTATTTATGACTTAATTTTTATCTATTGGAAAAATAAATTTTATATAGAATCCAACTAACATTTACAGTTTTATAATTGTTTTCATGAAGTACAGCCAGTAAGAAATTTTACCCCCCCCTTCTCTCTTTGTAATATTTTATTGACCCCCCATTTTTTTAAAAAGGTTTACTAGCTCTTCCTTTAAGTTATATCAACTATTTTCACTGCATATTGGACGTAATTTTAAGATGTGTTTTTATCCATATCAAGATAACCGCGGAAGCCTCAAGGCTTGTATTCTGTCAAGCGAACCCGTCTTATTTATTATACACCTTTTCACTGTAAAAAATATAATAAATATTAGCAACCTCCATTTTTTATTCGTCCGTAACAATCGTATCTGTGTACCGGAAACGTGCCTGTACATAGATAGGGGAAATGTATAACGCATGTGGACATAGATAACACACACACGGATGATTTATATTATAGAGTATAGACAGTGGATTCAGATCTCCATTAAATATGTTTGCACAAATAACGAATGTGCATTTAACAATTAGATAATCACGATATGAATTTATAGATTGAATTAACAGTTCTTTAACCCCAAAATAGCTCAATTTCTAAAAATACATACTAATATTATAAATTCAAAAATAACTTTTTTACAAGCAGTTGCTGAACAGATCTTGATGAAATTTGGCAGGGCGATAGTCTGTATCCTGAGGAAGGACATAGACTAAATTGTGTGTGACATTCATACGCATTATAAGTTTTTTTGCAATACGTGCAAATGCGAAATTAAAAATCCGTTTTATCGACTATTATAACAGAACTCTGTATTACCATGTGGACGGAATCGCGGGTAACAGCTAGTATCTTATATTTTTTTAATCTATGAGATTTTATAGACAATACGAAAATTACTGAACCGATATCGATGTGCATTTCACTGACAGAAAGCCTAAGACCCTTGAATTAGTTGTATCTACACGTTTAGAAGAACCGGTCGCGCATTTTTTTTACTGCCGGGAGAAAGCTATTAAGTAAAATATCATTATTTTCATAAATACAATTTGTATGGAAAAAAAAGTTTAATGAAAAATCGTTTTTATATAAAACGAATTACTAAATACAATAAAAAAAAGAGATATCAAGTTACAAAAGAGCGAGACGGAGGGAACGAGAAGAGAAAAAACGTTTTTTATTGAATATTCGCTATGCGGTATCATTTTTATAAAGGGGTTGGCTAAAGCCACCCTTACGTATTGCGGTATTTGCAAACACGACGTCGAATGTATTATACAGGGGGGGATCGCAAATATAACACCAGTTTTCCAGAATCACTTTTACGTTTTATTTCACCTGTACATTCCATTTAAAATATTTGTTCACTGCTTCTTTTAATTAATTATCATTACTTTCAGCTTTCCCAGACTGTGTTAAAAATACCCTAACATTTTTATAATTTAACCCGATTTGTGATCTGCCTGTATGTACATCACATCTGTAGTATATGGTTTTTCAATATAAACATTGGATTTCAGAAATGTAAATATTAATAATATTTTATTAAATAATCTGCAATACTGGTAATATAATATACAAATATAAAAACCTAGTTTTTTTTTTATTATTCATATACACTTGGCCTTTTTGTTAAAAAATAAGGATCTATATCGGTCCCTAGTCCGCATTGCAGTACCTTAATCATTTTTATTCTGCATATACTTAATAAAAAAAAAACGTTTTTTTATTTTTTCCTTTTAAGTGACGTATCTTGAAAGTTTATCGTTAAATTCTGATAAAATTTATATGGGACCACCTCGGGAGTATATTCTTTCAAACAAAATTATTGAAGAAATGAAAACCTCCTCCCTTTTTTGAAAACTTAATGCTATTGTACCTCTTTTTACTTAAAAACAACAGTACATTATTATTAAAGTGTGATTTATTTGTGTCTGTTAAATGCACCCAGAGTTTATTTCTAATTATAAAACAACCAACACCACCCAGATGATTTTCTCTATCATTCAACACTCGTTTTATTTTCGTGACAGAGGAATATTTAACGACACACTGCAACTAAAAATAAAACTATGTTGCAATAACAAAAATTATACTACATTAAAAAAACACACGCACACAGATTTTATAAGATACTGGCACCAGTCTTGGTCGCTTTAATGTAATTCTCATTAACTATATAATAATAAATCATATACCCAGTAATAGGCATCCAGTGATGGACAATTGCTAATGATTACAAAAGTTATAAAATAAAGAATCGTAAAATTGTAAACAACGTATTGCAGATACTATGATAATACAAATTACACTAATGGTTAGTTTAAATGTCCACCATTTTGAAAGCCATTGACTGATTGTTATCAAATTAAGCTGTTTTACAGTCAAGTGTATAGATTATGGCAGTTATCAAATATCAACAAATATAATTTAGTACATTTAATTAAACAAGAGTCCAACACTGGGGTATTATCTAAGATTGGTGCCAATACCTTATCTGTAGACAATAATAAAATTCTTCAAAATACAGAGGTATATTTTTTCAATAAATATTTAATTTTACCTATAAATTTTATATTCGGTAAAGGACATAATATGTAATATAAAATATCGATCCGTCTCGACGACAGACTACGTTATTTATGTATTATAACTGAATTACTCAAATGTTCTTGTAACAAATTGTTTACTGCGTCTATAAATAGAACATTTGCTTTATCGATACAACTCAATATATAACCAAATTCCAACTAGACTTTTTTTGCTACAAATATGTTCCATTCTACTTATTTCAATTATTGTTTTCATTAATTAATTATTTACATTTAAGGGTTTCATTTGGCAAAATAGTCAAACACATTAATTAGAAAATAAATGGGGCAGTCTGTAAAACTTTGTCATGCTATTTTTTGTTAATTAACAACCCACCCACCCCTTATCACAATATCAGCACCCACTTCCTTAATTTATATTTCTTAGTTAGTGTTTTTGATTTAAAACGTGAAATATATATTACCTCTACCCCCCCTTTCATCATGCTAAATACTTCCTAAATTCCGGATTTTTATGGAAATATCCATTTCACCTTCCCTGAATCCATTCCATGATGCCTGTTTGTAGGAAGTTTTATATTTAAAAATAATTTCCATCCCGCAAGAAAACCTCATTTTTAAACCGGAAACGGTTGTCGATTCTTGTAAATTATTGTTGAAATGATGAGAATTGGAAAAAAATATTCAGATAAAAGTTAAAGAAAATATTTTTATCTATCATTTTTTTTGTGGCACCCATTAAAAAAATATTTTGTCATTTCAACAAATCTTATTCATGTGAACTTTTGATCAACATTTCGATATCGTGATTTACACCCAGGAACTAAGAATCAAATAGATTTAAAAAGATAGAAACAACCCTTAAATATATTACAAGAAATTGGTATATTTCGGCCATTTTGTATGAACCATGAGACCGGGCGCGTATACAATGTACTACGAGCGCTGGTTTACTCACGCTATTCTACCCCCTCCCCCACCCCAATCTCACCCCATCGAGCAGTATTGTCATGGAAACCCTTCAGCGACTACTCTGCAGACATCACGTGACCGGGGCGGCGCAGGCGTCCCGACGCCCCCGGTACGAGAGGGTGAGTCAATGAATTATGTCGTAATCTTCGGTTTTGTGTTTATTTATTATATCACAATATTATATCAGAACGTATTGTTCGAGGAAGGATGTATACTTCAAGTTAAAGAACTTGTTAGTGCGCATAAAACAAATTTAACCCTTTAACTACGGCAGTCGATTACATTGAGCGAGTTTACAAGCTAACAAGTCAGCTTTTTTACAAGCTGGCTTGTAAAAAAACTGGCTTGTTAGCTAGTGAACATGATTTCACTGAGCGAGTTTACAAGCAACTTGTAAAAAAGCTTGCTTGTAGTTTGTAAACTCGCTCAATGTAATCGACGCTTAAGCGATCTGATGAATTATGCTGATAGGGTGTCGCTTCTTGGTCATTCTATTTATTTGCGTTTAGACCATAGACATAGAGCATGGAGTGCTCATTCTGTATTAACATAATAGTGTAACATTTCTCCAAAACAGTGAGAGATGCGGTGGCGTTTTTCTAAATTTTTTCTTAAATAAGAACAAGTATATACCGAACTATTTTCTATCTTTCTTTTGACACGACTCTGTTTTCAAGTCAGATGCGCGGTCCATGCTCTATGTCTATGGGCTTTTGACAACTGCCTATAGGGCCTCGATCTGAAGGGGGGAAATGTGAGGAATTTTTATTTACTTTTAAAATAATTAAATTGTCAATGTTGGTATAAAATTTTCAAATTTTGCAATACGTTTTTTTTTTAGAAAAGAGGTCCTTGAAATTGTTCTCTCTCTGAGGCTCCCGACTATCATTGTCACACATTTATATGACCTAAATAATTGTTATTTAATATAATTACGAAATAATAAAACACTTAAAAATGTAAGAATTCGCGTATATCGAATACTTATTGTTTTTCTTTATGGTTATAAAAAACACTTAAGTGTTTCCTTATTTAGTTGTAATTAATCACGAAAGCTGTTCGTGTTTGTTAAATATAGGAAAAGCATGAAAAACAATCGTGTTTTCAAAACCAGAGGAAATGGAAAAAAACATTACGTGCCAGAGTAAGTCCGAGTACTTATATACAAGAATACTTACAACATTTACACACCGTTCAATGATCTTCAAATAATGATTCTTACCTGTAAAGAAAGAAAACAATAATTAAAATAAAACATTTGGTATAAGTATCTAATGATAAGGTTATATAAGTTTATAAGTTAGTAATGTACTGGCATCAGTTATGGCAGTTATAAGAACAAGATTTACTGTTTTTGTGATTGACAGACTTCTTTTTTGTAATTATCATGAACTCATGTTACTAATAAAACAATATATAATCAATTTAATTATACTAATTTAATATCTACCATTTTGACACCTATTAGCCGATTGTCATCAAATCACGCTGTAAGACAGTTAAAAGTATATAGATTAATATTCAGAAATGGTAGTAATCAAATATCAACCAATATTTCTAATTCAGTACATTTAATTAAAAAATAGCCATTACTGGGATCATATCCAAGACTGATGCCAGTAACTTATTTCATATTCATCCTGTATATAACAAACATGGCTTAAGATTATACTACTTTGATTATTAAAGGTACTTAATATGTAAACATCCCACGTATTAATTTCATAAATTATGTTTAGTTCTACTCATTATCTGTAGGCATTTGAGATATATAATTGTTAAATTTACTATCATAACAAAGAATTTTTTGTCGAGTGTAAACCAGACGAACTCAGCGTGTGGCAATGACACATATGCCTCAAGACAACAACCATATGTGTAGTACCTACTACAGGGATGCACATGTACAGTCTAACTTCGATATTACGAAATAATGTATGTGAATATGAACATCTGAAAAAACTACATAGTTGATTTCGATAAAATCAAAATAGGCGCTGATTTAGAGACCTCCCCTACCCTCCTTGGATATACGCATGACACCGAAAAAAACTAAGTTTTTGTTAACTTAAAGTAAGTCATGTCTTAATTAAAAGCAGGGAGATAGCTTGCATCCTGAGGAAGGACATAGGCTAATTTGTATCTCGAAAAAGATTTTTTTTAAATAGGTATGTGACTATATCGACTATCATAACAGAAATCTAAAATATTTAAATTATCTAGTAAATTTTTTTGAAGGAGTGAGGTTTATTCAGATTGTTTACATTTCTGTGTAAACAAAATGTAGACTATTGATAAAATGGTGTAATTAATTGCTTTGTCCTCTGAACGATACATTAATCAATCAACATTAAAAGTTATATATTATGTTTAAAATGCTCATTATTTTGTATAATTAGAATTAACGTCGGATATACATAATGTATCGTTCCCAACCCTAAATTGTGTGTGTTATATTGAGTAGCACGCGGGTTTGATTCGCTCCATCGCTCACCCGCTTACACACACACAACCACCGTACACACACTCGCACGCACTGTCAATGCGTTCCCCAAAAACTTCGACACACGACGAAAAATGAAAAGCGGGCGTTCCGAGATGTGATTAATAGCTTGAGTGTATGACGCATTAAACTATTATACATGCACACGATTAATTGTATGTATTAGCTCGCTAATTACAATGTATAAAACTTATTTTGTAATCTATACAGATTGTTTCAAACTATATACAAAAATATCGGTATGGAGAACTATACATTTTAATATATGAAAACTTTCAATGGGATTTGTCAGAAACAAAACTCACCTTTGTATTATAAATAATAGTTTTCTAATGTATTAATGTCAGAATCATAATACACATTCGCAGAATAACTAATTTGATAATTTGAATTTAGTTGCATTTGTTTCCAAGGCAACATGAATTAGTGACGTAGTCATTAGTAATATTTAAAATTCAAATTTTGAGGATGATTTTCACCCCTTCAAGTGTGTCTAGGTACAAATATAAATGATCATTAGGTTCAATTAAACTGCAAATGTGCCAAAACTTATCAAAATTAATGAAATAATACTCGCAATGTACACTTTTTAGACGATAAAAGTTACAAAATTTCAAATATTTCTAAAACTCCTAATCCGATTAGCACCAAAATCAATGTGTCTGGAGTACTCATTGAGACAAACATTTTCCCCAAAAATAATTCAGATCGGTGCATTTTTACAGTAGTTACTAAAAATTAATTATTAAATTATTAAAATTCTACACCCAGACAAATGCACACTTTTCTTTTCGTTTTGAAGGTAGTACAATCAGAATCTGTATTACAAGACTTCCATTTCCTTCGGAACATGGAAGTAAAAAACAATTGAATATTAATTATTTATCTAAAAAATACTTGACAGTAACAATAATTCAATTAGAATTACAAAAATACGACTTAAGTCAGTCAGATAGAAAATACCTTAAGTCATTGAGAAAATAAACGATCATAATTGAATGCACGCTTTTTTGTGTGTGTTTTTCAGTTAATATTTCGGTATATTTTTATTTTGAATACGATGTCATTATCTCGAGACAGAGATCTGTTTGGGGATTTGCCAATTGCTATGCATTTTCTTGTTTATTCCTCTCCGGTTATCTAACGCGTATTTTACAATGTACTGCGTCCCAAAGGAATGTTTTGTTGTTATCTTAAGACTCGCCTTTTACATCATCTTTATACCAACGATGTTCATTTAATTTACCCTCTGAACGAACATCAACAAAACAACCCCACCCCCCTAATCCCTCACCAAGGATTTACTTATTTACATCTCTTAAGAACATTTCTTATATTTTTATTCATAAATTTTTCAAAATTCTTTAAGGATATCTATCTATATAGAATCGCCTATGGTCTATACTATACATACACGAAATAGTGAAACCGAGCATTAATGTGAATAAAATACCAAAACTATCTAGATATTTTCGTAGATAAAACTTTGTAATTTTCGCTTGCCACAATCTAAAAACTAGGTACGGATGAATTAAATGGTAAAAGAACTGCAGAAAAACGGTTTAATAAATTAAACTTAATTGCAGATATTTTTTTAAATGAGGAAGTTTTTTTTAACTCCACTAATATAATAAATATATGGGTGTTTAAATTGTTAAAATTTGTGCAACACAATTTAGGCCAGTTAATTCTACTCTATGAAGTACCACAAGTGTATTAACTCTTCTCAAATGTTTGACTTTGAGTTTCGTGTAAAAAAATATCAAAGAATGAGTTAAGTAAGAACACACGACCTAAGTAAGTGTAAGTAAGTAAGTAAGTAACAAACAACAATACAAATTATAAGAGTTAGCCGGTTCTTTGTTTCCTGCGAGAGCATTCCACGGTGTGTGTTTGGTGCCCTCTCTGTCGCACTTCCTGCCCTCTCTGTCGAGACCTTGAGACGGACCTAGTTCAACATCCCGATGTCAATGCCTAAGAGAGCGGCCTCGCACAACGCGTTCTCTGCGTCTCTGTATGTGTATGTGTGTGTGTGTAAGTAACCCCCCCCCTCCCCCACACCCCCTACGTACACATGTATAGGTATATACTATTATACGCAGTGGCGTAATTTGTAAAATATCTACCATTCAAAAAATATATATAATTTATATACAATACAAGTTAGCTAATCAGACGTTTGTTAATTAGACAAGCTCAGTAGTTAGGCGTTCGGTAATTCAACATGTTTATACTGTCTTTGTATAAGTTAAACGTTGATTGAACCAAAAACTGTATTTTGTATTTTCTATAAAGTTTTTTCAAAAATTATATTTGTTTGCGTTGATACATTACTGTATAACAGTGTCTTCAAATTTTTTTCTAAGATGGCTACAAATATCTATTGGGAAAAATCAGATTTCTTCCTTTTCAGCAGCAAGCAGTTGTATTTATAATAAAAAAATTACCTACAAATTTTTTATTTTAATCGAACAATTTAATAACATTTCTGCTATTGAAGTTTATTAAAAATTGTAAAAAAAAATCCCTGGTTGGTACGGCACTGGTGCAATGTTACACAGCCATCGACGTCTTCGACAGCGTGTGAAATGCACGTTTTTATCGGATTATTGTGACCGGTCGTGACAATACACTCTACTCATATGTTTTCATGTACCCACCACTACGTTTACCTGTATATATCATATTCAATAAGATTCGTTACCGTAGATAAGGCATACATAATTATTCAGACACGCTCGATGGTTTACCTGCGATCTCCAATTTTCAAACCTACTTCAACCAACTTACATAATTTAAGTACACAGTCTATAAGTTAATCATTTTTTAAAGGTTTAAGATCTACACAGAAAAAAATATATTAGATTGTTTATTACCTTTTCACCGTTAAACGGCTAAACCGATCTTGGTTAAATTTGGTAGGGAGATAGCTTGTATTCTGAGGAAAGATATAGCTTACTTTGATATTTTGTATCCCGAAAATTTAATGGGTGTGACATCTATACGAACGACCTGTTTTATCGACTAAAACAGAAATCCGTTTTACTTGACTACTTCTTCGTTAATAAATAGTAGTTCAAATACAGACAATTATTAAATTTAATTACGCACGGAATTATTCTATTTAAATAAAAACTATAAATTATTAATTTAATGTAATTCATGTTCAATTTGTTAATTAACAACTACAAATATAATATATTCATATAATGATGTATAAAAAAGTCTTGTGCCGACCAGGGTACTTACATTACGACACATGTCGGTTGTTTCATGACCTTTACTTTACACATGTGTGTAAAAAAATACGCGGGAAAACATCTACTTATTACATCACATCAAGGCTCGGACAGGAAGTAAGAAAATATTTATAATACGTTATAAATTATTTGCCTATTGTCCTAATTGATAAAAAAAGAGTATAATTATGTATATACGTTATAAAAAAAAGAGCAAACATTATAATGAACGTATCTATTGAAAAAAACTTGCAAATCAAGTTCTTTGCGCGCAAAAAATACAAACAAAGAATTCAGCAAAAAACAGTTTGTAACAGATTTTAGTGTACCTATTCATAATATTTAGAACGAGTTTTATGGTATTTTGGTTGATTTTAAAAAGAAACTCTTGCTAAAAAAGATTAATGGTTTCAATTCTAAAGACCTATTGTCGACATTGTTATTCGTTTAAATAATATATTACATTCAAAATTTATAAGCACATATTTTTTTGTCCACTTGCTAATTCAAAGTATGTAGGTACTTTTAATCTCTAAACAAGTTTTCAAATTTTCTTGATACGTACCTGACCTAATTTTTCAATATAAATTATGTGCATTAACATTACAAAAAAATAAAAAAAATAAAATCAAAATAATTACTTGATCTTTTCGTTTCAGGTCTGTCTATCTGTCCTCTGAATCCTTGGCTCACGCATGAAATTGCGGACGGTCCCATTTCAAAATTATTAAAATCGTGTGTAAGATGGAAGGGTGACAACCCAAAACTTTACGTGAAAATTATGTAGAATCTTTTTTCCCTTATGTTAATATTAAAAAATATCAATTGTAATATTCCTTAATACAGGCCTATCCTAATTCAATTCTGATTTAGCCTAAATAAATTATAGGATCTCTTGCTTTCTTACAGTAAAAACCCTACTAAAATCAGTCAAGTCGTTTTCGTTTTAAGACCGAAAAACTATCAAATATTAATTGAAAAAAAGTGACTTGTCCTTTAAGTTGGTATATAAGTAATAAATTAAATCTACTTTATGAAGGTTTTGATTAAAAACATGAATACCTGACATTGAATATAGTTATAATTACAATAATAAAATTACCAAATAATCTTGATTACCTTTTTCACAATACATCAATCTCAAATTGTATGTCTGTAAAACTAACCTAATTAAAATATTCTTTGTCCGCGATAAAATTTACGACCGCGCGTCCAATTCTCTTCAGACCGACATAAATATATACTATAGGTACTTATATATTTCTCTTCGCGTTTTATAAATGTCAAGTTCATTGGCTTTTACGCGATGTGGCAACTGAATATCTTATTACAGATTTTATGTATATTTATTTGGAATATTTAAATTGACAACTAACAAGCCAATCAATTTATTATTATTATTATTATTATTATCGTAACATACATAATTAATATTCTAAGTGTTAATTTACATATTTAATAAGCCATCTTTCATGTTTTATATTTGAACGAAGTTTTTAATAATTTCCAAGCTTCCAAGTGAAAGTGTTTTATCTTTTTAAGAAATTGTTCATTTTTTTAAACTAATATTTTCTGACTTAACAAGAAAACTACTGGATCGATTTTGATAGGACTTTCACTGTTAGATAGTATAATACTCTAGACTTATTTTAAGCTATATTTAATGATAATTAAATTGTGTTATAACAATGTAAGTAGATATTAGTAAGAATATTTCTTCAAATCCATATTATAAATGCAAAAGTAACTGTTTGTCACCTTTTCACGGCTAACCCGCTGAACCGATCTTGATGTAAATTAGCAGGGACATAGCTTGTATCCTGAGGAAGAACATAGGCTACTTTGTATACCGATTAGATATTTAAAAAAATACATATTCCACGCGGACGAAGTCGCAGGGTAACAGCTACTAGAATATTTAAAAGCATGTGAATAAAAATACTATTTTTGAATGTAAATACTTGTTTAAATAATTCCCTAATTCTGTGAGTAGTTGTTTGTGCGCTTTAACCCTACTTATTTTTATTACAAAAGAACAAAACTTGGACGAGTTACTGTGAGAACATACATAAGAGAATCGCGCGCAGACAAACAAGAATTCGCGCGGTGCAAGCGCGTCTGCCAATTCACTTTCGATGGAATGCCGTCGCGCTCACACACACACACGCAATATGTGTGTGTGTGTGTCATAGAGCGCCAATCTATGTATGGTGCAGAAATAGTGGCCGGTTTTATATATAGGCATATATTGCAGAATTAATCAAATAAAAACTGACAAATTACATTTTTTTTTAAATTTATATTTAAATAATTATTAATTATTATACGTTTTAATGTATTTTTTTTGGCACGTTTTTGAAGAGACTGGGGGTGGGGTGGGGCACGTACTAACGAGGTTCCACTGTATATGCTAAGACAAAATTATTTGAGTAGAATCAATAACAAAATACTAAAAAAAAAATATATATTTTTTTCATAGCTTATTTCAAGACGTAAAACTTTAATTTTTTAAATTTTATTACAATTTTTTGTAAAATCTATAAAAAGCATTCATTGCATAAAATAAAACTTACACTTTACTTTTATATTAAAAATAAATCTGACCTCGTTCAAAGTGCAACAAATGTTATTAATTCTTCATAACAGAATCATACCGGCCATTATTTGTGCACCAACGTTTAGGTATGTGCATGTAGCATATATGACAGTGCGTGTACTCGCGCCGCGGAATGATTCGTCGCCGCAACACAATTATTGACCTCTGGCGCGAGGTCACATCTATTACGTTTATTAATAAGTGAATGTATCTTTTTCATTTATTATCGCCGCTATAAGTGGATCACTCACTCATTTATATATTGAGCTATTCAAATTGAATTTAAATAAGGTTATAGTTGGCTACAAATTAATTATATTGTATAAGTACCTACTTTTGTGTGTGAACACCCACGCAACTGGATATTCTGATGATAACTATTATCATCGTGGGCCAGTCGTGAGTGTTAGAATTGGCACACGTGCCATTATTGCTATAAGCCAAAACGATTCATTCTGCTTATTAAATTTATTTTTTTGTTCAAATTAAAAATTATTTTTATTATTACACATTTTAAAAATTACGTGAAATTAGTTGCAAACATTCATTCAAAATTAAACGAGAATTAAGTCAGTGTCGTCTTGGCCTCGATTTCATTTCGAGACCGAAAAAGTCTTGCTTACGTGAAGAATAAATAATTATTTAAAACCACTGTGACGAAAAAAACTATTTTTTTAAAGTATGCATATTCAAAAATAGTGTGAGCAAGTATCATGTTCGGTTATGGCCCTCAGAAAATTTTAAACGCGTTTTTCTGGATTGACTTGGTTCCAGCGATTTCTCAAAGACTAATGAACCGATTAAACATTTTTTTTCTTTATAAATTTTCATAATCGCAGTGGTTAAGTCTGTGCGTTGCCGATTTTTGAAATTTTGATATTTACTATTTAAGACCGCTTGAATTAAAAAAAGGGTGTTAAAAAAATTCAAACCGTCGCCATTTTGTGAAAAAATAAAATAAAAAAAACGGCTACGTGCAACCAACCATATAGATATTGATAAATAATTTTTTTTTTCCGATAACCCATTTCGAAATTTCGATGGAACCATGGAGAAAAATATTGTAAATATTTAATATTTTTCAATAAAAATTGATATTGAATAAGTTGAATATTATAATTAATAAAATGTCTTTTAACCGATCCAAAAAAAATTAGTTATACCTGTGAAAAAAAAATTCTAAACATTGACCCGTCACAGTGACTTTCCCCCTTACATAAAAACAAATCTGTTTCATTTACAGTTACTTTTTAGTGACGAATTCAATGAAGTAACGCGCAGTAAACATTAACCGTCTACATTTATCGATTACAATACTACATTTAAATAACACTTTGTGGTCTGCGAAATCGTTAAAATACTCGAAACAGAAATAAAAATAACAATATTTATTCTCATTAACGAAAACCGTTTACAATACGACCTCATCACACACACTATCTCTCTCTCTCTCTAGTAGGCAGGTAACCATAAAAGAGTTGGAACAACATTCTTAACACTTGTTTAAAACGCATCTTTACAAGAATGTAACAACCAATAAACATTAAACTGTTCAATATATCGTACGACACCCCCGCGCGGTCTCTCATATGTTCTTTGTTTGCTTCACAGACAGACATAGGTAAAACGATACTACTCTCCTCCCCCACCCATCGTGCCAACTGAGTCAGTTTTCTGTGAAATTCATTAGTTTTAAAATACTATAAAATTTTTATTTTAAAATTGCATCAGAATTCGATTTATTTTAATTAAGATAAATAAATTGCTTTAAGTCTGAATTTTTTAACAGTCATAAAAACAAAGAGTGACTAACTCATCAACGCCCTGAACAAACACGTCCTAGATTTATGTCCTACAGACTAAGCTAGCTTATAAATAATTGCAAGTTTGCAAACACTTTCAAATTTTCTTGTATTTTAGTCGATATTTGTATGACGAGTTGAAGTTCACTGCAGGAAATTTCACTAAAAAATTTTGATTTTTTTATTTCGTTAAAAGTATGTTTATTGTATAGAAAATGACGTGAAAAGTTGTTTGTTTCAAACCGCAGGTCTGTATCTCAAACCGTTCTTGAGATATAGCCTCTCAAAGTTTCAGTTTTTTCAAAATTTTAAAGAAAAATGGCTCTAACTTTTGAACGGATTGTCGGAATTGATTTTAGTTGACGGATTTGGAATCAGCGTGTCAAAATCTATATAATGACATGTATAATACCTTAAAACTCGAAAAAAAAATTTCGCGAAAAATCGAAAAAATTCAAAGGGGTATACCTTAAAAAAATGTCGATTTTTGACCAAAATTTTTTTGTCGGATTTTAAAGTATTATACATGTCATTATATAGATTCTGACACGCTGATTTCAAATCCGTCAACTAAAATCAATTCCGACCACCCGTTCAAAAGTTATGGCCTTTTTTCTCCAAAAATTTGAAAAAACTAAAACTTTGAGAGGCTATATCTCGAGAACGGTTTGAGATACAGACCTGCGGTTTGAACCAAACAACTTTTCACGTCATTTTCTATACAATAAACATACTTTTAACGAAATCAAAAATTCTAAATTTTTTAGTTAAATTTCCTGCAATGAACTTCGACTCGTCATACAAATATCGACTAAAATACAAGAAAATAAGACGTAGAATCATTTAGATATTATATAAATATATACGAATTTATTTAAAAAGTAAAATCTTGAACATAACTAGTTTTTTTTTGTAAATAGGAGGGGGAGGATTGACAAAATATGCTTCCCTTATTAAAAACTTCACGCCTCGCCACTGTTATGAGCACACACAGTACCTACATTTGTCGGCTAGTTAGACCGCGAGCTAGTTGCTTGCTGCGACATGTGTGTGTGTGAGTGTGTTGTAGATGCACACAGCCATGACCTACGACAATATCGCTGTACGCTCAATGGTCCGCATCACACTTGCATTGCGCGGGAGGGGGAGAGGAAAGGGCGACAGCCCCCCACACACACAATGCATCTATACATGTGACTCACAATTAAATCGAAAATGTTCAAAATGTCTGTCATAAAAATTGAAAAAAAAATGCATTTTTTTATAAAAAAACATACTTTTAAAAAATTATGAAAGAAATGAAACACGGCTTATACAGTTTATGGCTTAAATTGATTGATAGCTTAATTTCCGGTATTGAATTAAGTTTGTTGACTTGTAAGCAAATATTAATAAATATTCTTCTCTTTCTTCTTCTTCCTCTGTTGGTGTTCTTTTCTTACAATCAGTAATACAGCCATACAATAATGCATTGATAAAAATATATATTTAAAATTCAATCAGGTAAGATTTATTTTTCGACTTTATAAAATTGATTTATTTCTTAAAAAAAGGTAACAAAATAGACTTGTACAGTTGTCCGAATCAATAATTCATAAACCATCTTCATCTTTGTCGACACAGAATTATAAAACACCCACACGGTTTCTAGGAAACCTTTGTTAACAAGATAACGATTATGTTTTTATGATAAATATCGTCTACACATAAATTAAATGGTAGGTAACCGTGTGCCCATTAAGACAAAGAACTGTTAAATATTTTAAATTATGTGATCACCACACTCAGACATACGACTATCTAAATTGACAAAGAATCTCCAAATCATGTATTTGAATAGTGAAAATATATAAAAAAAAAAAATGTTACAACGGCCTTGAAACTATTTATAAATTCCTATGAATTCGATAACTTTTTTTATATCCAATATATCAATAATAATTAATAGAACTTAAATGTAAATTCATTTTTTAAATATATTAGAAACTCTAGTTTCATCTTCGATAATATGAAAATTAACTTCTAATAAACGTACCTTCGAACATATAATTATCTATAAATATGTCTGCGAGTGATACACAAGTTGATTATTAATTAATTATACGATTGACTTAAATTTTCATGCATACATGATGTGAAAAAAATAAAAACCTTAAAAATACAGACTTCATGGTCAACATTAAGAAAATATATTTTTTAAATAAATCTTAAAAATAAAACCCAATTCATAAATAACTAATGAATGCAGTGACTTCGTGTACACGCTGTATATGCACAGCACATATGTCTAGGAGGTGTGGCAGTAGATCGAGTTAATAGACAAGGTGTTCCTATAGCGCCTAAGAATACAGAGATAAACTGGCTCCAGTTGACGCTGTCATATTCACTTAAAAAGAACTAGTTTTGTGAGAAAACTACAGTAGGTCAGTGGTAACAAACTTATAGGTCGTCAGTACTCCAATCACATTTATTACGAAACATACCCTCTAAGAATTTATATAGAAGATCATAGTGATTAATAGAAATTCTACCCTAGTTTTTTAAAAGAAACGATTTTTTTAAATATTCGAATCTCATAGAACATAACTTGAAATAAAAAAGGCAGCAGTCATGATTTTATAGAATTCTACTCCATTTGACCTATTAAAATATAAAGAATATAGAATACATTAATTGGAAAGCAACTTACAAAAGGGCCACGGTTAGCCCAGGCTTGCGCCAATGCAACCAACACTAGACCAAGATACAAATGATAACTTCGTTCAATACACTTGGCAATCCAATATTGGACCAAGCTTGGACCCATCGTCAAAGCTGGCATTTCCTTCATGGGTCGTTCTATTTTAGCTTGAATAAACATAAAGAAATACTGTTCTTTTACTAATATTTTAGTGAAATTAAAACGGAAATTAGAAAATTCTGTCTATTCGCAGCTAACATCAGACTTCTTTAAATTGTTCTATAAATGTATTCCCTCCATTTACGCTGATTCACTTTTACGCGATTGAAAAGAAGCGTGAAAAGATTTCTATAGCTTCATTTACGCGGTGTTTTCATGGAACCAATTAATCGCGTAAATTAAGGTATTACTGTGTATTCGACAGAAATCTGTAGTACTGAAGATGACGTAACTTCGAGTTATAATTTTGTTAGAAACCCGAAATTACGACTTTGCCAGTTCAATTTTCAGAATTAAATTAAAATTTCCAAATTCATTAGGACTTTGCAACGTGGTCGGGCGGTGAAGGGGGAGGGGGGCGGATGGGGGGTCTCCAATAACCTTCCACACACAGTTTTTTACTTGAGAGATCGGATTTCGTCATTTAACAATGGAACAAAGCGACGCAGCCCGCCGCCATCTGCAATCCGCTCTCGATGCACTTTTTTTTGTTGTTTTTGTTTGGAACAGGTTCAGCGAATGGCCGTGTTTTATCTTTTACGAAAATTAAATATCGTTCAATCGACCACACATTATTAACTTGTGTTTGTGTGTGTGTGTGGTTGTCTGAGAGCTGAGAGCCGTCAAAGGTGACGTGCTTTATTACTCTATATGCACTTATATACTTTCAGACGCAGTGGCGCCGGAGCCTGGAGGCAGAAGGGGCAATTGCGCCCCCAAAAATTTTAGTAATGGGCAATGGCTACTTTTTGCTCCCTCAAAATTTAGAAGCTATTTTTTAAGGCGGGTTTGAAGCGATGAGCAATTATAAAAATCTGTTTTCTGTAATTCTTTTACTCTTAATTTTTTTTTAATTTTTGTAAACTGATGTTTAAGCTCACAAACAAATTTTAAAATGTAACCATGAGTCTAGCCAAACAAAGAAAAATAAAAAGTGAGTACAGTGAAACCTCGTTAGTACCTTTTTTTTCTTTTTTTAGGTCCCGGCATTTTTCCATAAGAACCCATGTTAAAATATTTTGTTAGGAAATTACATGATATTTTTACAAATATAACAAAATTTTTAAACTAGTGTAAAAAAATCGTACAATCAAAAGTCAAAATTCATTTTAAAAGGGAAAGACAGTACTATTTGCTACCATGAATGAAAACATTCGAAAAAAATTGCCTTAGGTAAATGTCCAAAATCGTCACGGAAACAAAACAAAAGTTATTTCTCCCCTAACTCCCCCCACCCACCCCGCCCATGTGTAAACCTTTCAAACCGAGACTATCGACGAGATTTATAAATAAAGTTGAAACATCCGAAATTAACCCACGAAATTAGTTTTATAGACATACACACTTTTTATACATAGTCTAGCTCTCAGGGTCCTAATCGCGCCGTTGTTATACAGCAAGGTTAAATCGCATATTCGAGTGGCCACAGATTAGCCTAATATTAAATATCACCGAACATAATATTCATTAATAAACTAAAACAAAGTGCATACAGTAGTTTTTGTTTATTTTTTACCACCCAGCATGAATTAATGATTCATTAAACACTGCAGTGGTGTCACACACACACACACACACACATACTCGTACGGTGGATGGGGGACTCGAGTTTCTGCTGGTAAACATTCTTAGATATATTCAACGCTGAAATACGATATTTAATTGACACAAATAATAATAATAAAAAACATGCAGACAGCGTTCCTGAAACTCTATTGTCTTACATTAGATAGCTTCGGATAATTAGGTCACGTGGAAAATATCAATACCATTAAATATTACTGTTGTTGTATACGCGTTGTCTACATGTCCAATTCTCACGTACTCCCAAAGGGCAGACTGTAATCTCAAAATCTACTCAATATAAAAATCGAGAATTTGTTGTTTTCAAATTTAATAAACTTAAAATTGATAGGTAACTATAAAATTTTGTCCTTGCTGGTAACAAAATAAAACTTATAAAGCACAAATCTATTGTATTTTAATATCAATTCATAATAAATCTGTGTAGACAATAGGAAATATACAACACAACAAAAATAAATAAACAGGAAAGTTTATAGGTACTTTTTATGAATACTAATAAGATATGAATGTTGTCATCAATAAACCACACAAGAATTTAATCAAAAGTTATATAATTACTTAAGTATATCCAAATAGGTATATTTTGTTTCTAATTTCTTTAACTATTAATTTTTACGTCTCAACTTTTTAAATATAAAAAAGTAGTATCTAAGTATTATAAATATTATAGTCATCTATACAAATAAAAAAGCCCTAAGTGACTTCAGGGATGTCTTCCAGAATAACAGTACAAATTTTATAATTATATAAATGGTCATAAAAACCAGGTGGAGGGGTGGTTTTAGTTTAAAAAAAAGTACGCTATAAAATCAAGAAATGTTTGATAATATGCAATATAAAGTAAATTATAAATAACGCTGACAATAGAGATAAAATAAGTCAGCATTATTGCTTCTATGAAAGCCAATTTAAAAATCAGATATTCACAAATAAGATTAGGTATAGGTAGATCCCCTGTAAAAAGCAGTGTTCCCCCACCCTCTACGACGTTGCATTATGTGTGGTCAGTGGCCAATGCTCTGTTAATTGTTAAAATTAGCGAGAATAAGTTTGATCAAGGTGACGCAACACAAATAATCATATTGTTATATAATCCTTTTTTTTTCTTAATAAATACCTGACCTTCGTTTTAATTTTCGGTCATTAACTGGCTATCAAATTTACTTCGTGAGAAATAAATAGTTCAAGTAACAGCCGGACATTTTAAATGAATCAGCAAAAAATATTTAGTCCATAAGTTATACATTTTTTTGTTATGTTAAAAATAGATTAAAGAATACATGAACTTAGCAACTGAACGATTTGTCTATTTAAAAATCTATTTAATTTTAAACACAAATTGATAAATCGGTCTACTTTAAAACCACTCTATATAGAATACAAAAAGTCGTTCTGCCAATTTTCTCTATTGTGAACAATTCCCGAACAAAAAAACAACAAACTGGTACAACCTCTGCTAGAAAAGGGTCCTAGCTAACGCTCCTAACGGTTTCTATTCAAAGGACTTGCATTAATGAACCCCCCAATGCTACCCGCTACCTGGATGGACCGTTTCTCACAATATTTGTACATATTCAAGCACCGCACATTTGTCAAATATAATCCTTTAAAATATTACTCCTTAGAAATTTACATATATCTACCTTTATCATTTGGTTAACTCCAGTTAATTTCGTTTTTTTCTTCTAATTATATTACTTACTTAAAATTACAGAATATCCGAGGAACCGGACGCTCAAAACACGTTAGAACTATATATACATATAATATAACAATAAAAATCCAACTATAATCGGTTCAATAATAATTCTCCGTACTTAACAATCGGAGCCCTCATTAAAATCGGTACAGTAGTTTTTGAGTTCCTCAAAATCAACATGAAAATGATTTAAGTTAATTGATTAAAATGATACATGAACACAAAAAGCCTCAATTATTTCCATTGTACCGAGAGAAATCCTACAGATGTATATATACATATACAAAGAGAAAATAACAAAATCTAAGATGCGACTTACTATCAAGAGCCCACAATCAAAAACATTAATGAATCTTTTATATCAGACATGTGTAGAAAGAATTATTAGAAGGTGGTGTAGTGTATATAATAGTTACATCGTGGCTTACGTCCAGAAACCCAGAATCAATGAATCTTCTAATCATATTATTTAATAACGAGACACGTCTGGAAGGGTTCGATAATTATTAAAAACGAGTTATATCAAGACTTACGCCCAGAAGCCCAGAATAAATAAATCTTCTAATCACATTATCTAATAATGAGACACGTCTGGAAGGGTTAGGTAAAGGAGTGAGGGGTTGTTTACAAGAAGAACAAAAGCTATGAAAATCACAAGCTAATTGGTGATGTATATACTCGACCGCGCGCCGTAGGCGTGGGTCTACAACAATCCAGTTTATCGGCGGTCTCACGGTCCCAAGGCCGCAGACGAGAGACCCCGCCGCCGTATTTGGCGCAACGCTCGCTCTACGCACTCTTATGAAACCACCACGACACTATATACACTTTATACACTATATCTATACAGTGAAAGTGCGCGCGATATACTCATACCTAATACCTATCATGTAGTATTGATTCTCAACGTCTCATATATTTAATTTAATAATGTGTGGTAAAATTCTATACGTTATATAAAATCAGATCGGCTACAAACAACATTACCGCTTAGAAACACTAACGAAAAGATAATTATGCACTTTTATCTTGTATGTATCTACATATTTGGCAAAATGTCATTTTTTAAAAGTGGTAATAACTCAAATATAATTATTATACAACTGGTGAAAATATACACGAATATACACTTACAGCTGCTTAAACCACAAGAAAACAATCACTCGGTACGTGTTTCGACTTCACAAGAAATCCTCATCAGAAACCTAACAGTTCCAGACTGCCAAGTGACATTGTTTTCTTGTAGTTTATCCGTTTTCCAGAACTTACAGCTGATTCGATTGTATTGTAAATCATACTCTACACACGTGTAGACAACCTTTATATACGTGTAGACATACAACATTGTATAGCGTTTTAATAATGCATTGTAAAACTGTCAAATATCTAACAAGGGTCGTCGTTTTTATTATTTTATTTAGAACTTTTTGAACAAACTTTTTTCGTGTCTCTCTTTCCCTCGTTGGTTAACTCGATTTGAACAAGTTTACGTTTTATTATTTCTATAAAAAGTTACTGTATATCGTCTGCACGAAGATGAAATATCTTTCTAGTTTAAATAGTCCAGACGTCTGCAAAAATAAAAACTACATACAATGTCTGCAAATTACATAACCCCAAAAATATATCAATTATGATTAATTGCGCACCCCAAGCAGTATTATTTATTATTTGGGGAGTACTTTTTCCAGTTCTTGTATTTATTTATTCTTTTGTGAAAAATCAAAGTAAGAAAATATTAAATAAAATTATTATCGTATCTTCGATATTGCGAGGAAGCAAAAATTGACAAAGTTGACAACCTTATTAATTAATACATTTTAAAAAGTTATGTGTTCGTACGGCGAGGAAAAGCCTGCACAAGACCTCCCAATTCTCCGTTAACGAAATATCAAACATCACTTAGCATTGTCCTGATGTATTTATTTACTACATGTGTATTTGTTTTGTCGAAACACAGGTATTTAGCGATTATCAGTAAATGTACATGTGTGTAATTAGTCAATTAGTACACACATACATACACACACACACCCACTCGCGATTGGAGATCAACGACCAACGCGGTGTGGTTATGTATAACAAACAAAAATACTTACAGCCACAAAAAAACATTTATAGTTTCAAAATCCATATTCATACTTATGTACAATGTAAATATGTCTGGGGTTTTTAGTTTATTATTACCAAGTTTAACTAAATTAATGCTCCTGTCGTATTATCAACAGAACTAAGCATATAACACATTTAATTAAAGAGATTTTTAATTTTCTGCACTATATGTTTTTACAACGCATATTATGTACATTTTTCATTAAAAGCCTAAATATTGACTTAAATCACGTTGATAAGTACACCAAATCTATTCTAAATGAGCATTTAGTGCAAAAAGAACATTAAGTTGATTGATAATACCGAACATGTATTTTACTAGCAATAATATAATCAATTTTGATATACTTTTGTTTAATTTTTTTTTCTCCCAATTCCCAATTTACGAAAAAAATTGTTGGACCGATTTCAACTGAATTTTAACTGATAGAAATACTAAGATCCTAGAATTAGTTTAACTAGATATTACCACGCTAATTCATCAAGGGGCTGAGAAGTAACGAGGATGGATGGATAAAACAAACTACATTTTTTTCATATATTTTCTCCTTCCTGAACCGTAAAGAATTTCATTTATAACCTAAACTAATTTTAGGATGGAACAGTGAAAGTCTCATCAAAATCGGTTCAGTTTTTTTCTTCAAAATTTTAAAAATTAATTAAATTGCGTTATATTTAAAAAAAAAATCATTGATAACAATAAATAACTTTTATAAATATTAATTTCTCGATAGAAATAGCTGGTAGAAAACTATACCCACGCGTACGATTACAGTAATAAAAAAAAGCAAAAACAATATAAAAAACGCACAGTATCGTTGCGTATATCTTACATATATTAGATAATTTGTGTGTGTTTTTTATTTTCGTTTCCTGCCATAAAAATAACTGCACACAACCTTCTTCGATATTAAATTTCAAAAATATATATCCTTGCTCAAGAAATATTATTCCCCTTGAGAAAAACCAAAACATTCTGGCCAAATAATAAGTATACATATAAACTTGGTTTCTGGGTACAAGACGCGTCTTCATTAAATCGTGGCGGAAAAGGAAATCCCCTTGTTATTAAACGGTTACATTAATTTAATATTTAATATTATAATTTTTTAATTACCCCGTTATTTAGATTATGTTTGAATAATAAATTGATTTCACGATTACTCTGTTATCAGAACATTATAACTGATTATTTATTAACTGTGTGGGTGCAAATTTACTGCAACTATAGCGTTCTCATTTGTTCTGCACTCAAGTAAGTTGTGTAATTAATATTATTTCAATACAAATCGTTTAATAGTTATTTATTGAATATTGATTCTATATCATTATATAGGAAATGATTTTATTTCAATCTGTATTGATTGTTTTGAGAATCTCGATAACTACTGAACCGATTTTGATGCAACTTTCATTGTTAGAAAGCTGGATATCAACACGCTACTCTATCATGGGGCTGAGCAGTAATATATGGGGATTTAACACACGTTTTATGATTATTTAAACACACAAATTCGCGTTGACCCCAACACATGTGACACATCGCCTTGATTTTTAAAATAATCAAAGACCGTTCCAACAATCGACGATTCCCCCGACGCAGTATCACCCCCCCCCCCCCACAATCAGACACATTACATGTATTTGTACCCGAGCCAAGCAACCTACATTTTTATTTTATATGTATACTTTTTGCAAAATGTAAGGTCACGCTAAATCTGTCTCGGCGATCATCAACACTACGGCGGGGCGGCCGATAAGGTCACCGCCATTTGTACCGACCGGACGCATCAGCACCACAACCGCGGTGATGTTGCCCTTTCGCATTGGCACACGCTCTATATTGTCAATATGTATATTCATGCCAAGTTGTTTAGTTTTTTGTCATTTGTATAATGTTTTTGTAGGAGCAATGAAAATTATAAGAAATCATTGGAATAAAATATGATATACAGGATGATTTGAATAAAAAATAAGTAAAGAACCTTGATTTTACAGTCTGAAATATTTATACGTTAAAATTACTAGAAAGGTTGCACATCTTGGCTCGTATCGACTTTTGAAAATAAGTCTCGTCTCGGTTTCGAATTTTGAAATATGTATTTTAATTATTCATATAAAAATTAATTTCAAATAGTAAATTCTTTTAAAACCGAAAATCTCGACGAAAATTATAAATAAAGTTAATATCGTCTCGGAAAAATTCCAAAACAAATCCATAGATAATAATACAAAATTAATACCTCATTTGAAAGTGCTTGCAAGCTAGCAAATTTTGTTAAATAGTCTGTAATAGCTGACATAAAACTTAATAATTTGGTTAGAATCAATGTAGTTTTTTTCACCATTTAAACTAAAATTTTGCAGATGATTAGAATTACTTACTAATTCTGTGCCCTAAATTATAATACTTATTATATTGTCGGATATTAGATATAGTATATAGTGTGTATATGTGGTTTGGCGCCCAGTTAGTTTGAGGACGACGTTTGGCAGTTATTGGCAGCAGCTGTTCGCCAGTGGAGGTTGCTTTGTCTGGCGCGCACATGGCGCGGGTCTTCCGGCCAGCTGCGGGCACCGGGACCCACCGTGTTCACGCTCACACTCACGTAACGTACTGTGTGTCAATGCCGCTACCTAACTAGCATCTGTACTACAGATATATACCATTCAAATAATCTACTAGATATAAAATATATATAATTTTTAAATATTACAATTTTCCTATGACAGGAATTTTGATTTTTAACCCATTAATGCCCAAAAGAAAACAAAAACATACAGAAGATTTTTTTAAATGAAATTACACATACAATTTTTTATATAATAAATAAATATTACAACAAAAACTTTGTTTTATATTTAGAAAAAAAAATAACGGTATGCATTCGAGCGAGTAAATTTGGCAGATATGAAGTCTATTTAGTGTGAGACTGCTTTTCTGATATCATTTTTTAAAGATAAATTTCAGTTAGATAAAATATATTAGCATATCACATGCATCTATTCATATACAAATAATTCGCAGAAATTAAAACACGTTTAAACACTCATGAAACTAATAACGTTAACAGACATTGTTTGTTGCACTACTAGCATTTGATGAAGTAAATATTGTAAATTAATATTCATAAAAATCAATACGAATTATAAAATGAGGTGCACACAAGTGTGTACGGTGGGCGTTAATGGGTTAATGGAAGATAATATAACATATTGTGGACTATTTCAGTTGCAAAAAATATTCGATTTATTAAAAACATTCAAATACTCGATTTTTTTTAATTTTAATAAAATTTTTTGCTAAATTATACTACGAAAAAAAATGTATTGAAATAAAAAAAAAATTATTTACATTAGAACAAATTTTAAATTAATTTTAATAATACTTAAATAAAAATTAAGTAAATTTTCGAATCTTTTAATTTTAGAAGTGATTTAAAATCACTTGTATTCAAAAAAAAATTTCAGTGCAACCCTGAATACACGGTTTCATCTATCTAAACAAAAATAGCTACATTTCTACATCTGTGAAACATTAATTTACAAAATTTGTGTTTCCTCGCAATTTCTAATTCTAATATTTCCTAAATCAATCACATTTTCAATGATTTGTAAGTTTGATATAAACAATAGTATTGGTTTTCATTCAGGCTTACCATTTTACGTACAAAGAAATAACTCAAACATACCTGAAACAAAACGAAAAAAAAAATTAGTTCATTGTCGATTATAAATTAAATATACAAAATATTAACCATTCAACAGCCAAAACTATCTAACGGAACTATGAAAAGTATTTATGCGAATTCATTTTTACGCAGTTAAAAAAGTAACCAACTTAATGGAGGGATTATTGTATTTTAAAGTTCACATAGTATCAGTTGATTGTCTTGGCTTCTGAATATCTCGTAGTGTATTCATTTGAAATAGAAATATCCTAATTCTGTTTAACATGATGGTATAAACTCGAGCGAAGCGCACAATAAAATATAGTTAATCGCTTTACATACAATAAAACGTCACATAAAAGTCAAACCCGGTCGGATCAGAGGCACGAGTCTGTCGGAATACATTCTACTCTTCCTAGAAACACACAAACACACACAGACAGCCAGACAAAGCCTAATAGATTTTAAAATGATTTTTCTTGTAACATATTAAAAATATCGGTATAGAAACCATACATGACTTCCATGTTCTTCTTAAATAATTTTTAATGTATGAAAAATTTCAATTCAATTTTCGTCGAGTTGAAATTATTGACACGAGATAAGTTTTATTCTCGATCTCGTGTAAATTATAAATGTCTCGGCAAGAATACCACTTGGTATACTTTGTAAAAAAATATGTACTTTTACATTTTCATTATAAAAAAATATTATTTTAGTTATTATATCGTAAACATGGCCCACATGGAGGGAGGCTCATAGGACTTGAGCCTAGGGGTCCAACGAGAATCCTCGCAATAAGATGGAAAACAGGACATATGTATTACAAAAATCCAATGTTTATCAAAACGGAAAACAGACAATGTTGTCATTTTGTATCAATTAAATTATATGCAACTACATTTTATATTAAAAAAATAATATAATATATTACATACATAAACAATAACAGTTTATCTATGCAGTTAAAAATAGGCTCGCGTCTGCAGAAATATGTAATAAAATGTATAACTTGTATCATAACAATGGTTTCACTTTTTACAACAACATTATCACATTTGTGTTTTTACTGATAACACGCAGTCATTACAGTTAACTTGAGAACACACACACATACAATGTTTACTGTGTTGTGCAGCTGCTGATTTATTACAACAACTCTGTATTACCAGGACTGGCGTAATACATACAAAAAAATATATACAAAAATGCCTAACAAAGTTCATAATAGAAAAAATCTTTCAAATAAAAATTGTACACAGATAATATTATTCATACTAATATTATAAATGCGAAAGTAACTCTGTCTGTTACCTTTTTACGGCTAAACCGCTGAACCGATCATGATGAAAGTTGGCATAGACATAGACTACTTTGTATCCCAAAAAAATATTAGAATAAAAAAAATTGGTGTGTGACATTTGTACACGCGAAGATTATACTTTTTTGGCGTAGACATCTAGCGTGCAAATGTGAAACTATTAGGTACCTAACAGCTAGTTATTGTATATAATTTTTAGCTCTATCCATTTTTAAGTTCAAAAAAATCAATTTGATACGTATTGCAGAGAATATTATTATCTATAATTTATGTCCCATTCATTTTATTCTATCTTTTATTAGTTTGTCAGAAATATGTTTTAATAAAAAAAGAATAACGTGCACTGTTCACTGGCAGTATTATTATAAAAGGAATAAGAAAGTCCCGTGGCTCCCATGGCAGATATTTTTTGTTTTAAATAATTTCTAATTACAGCTCTGCAGGTATTTACCGGAAAACATGAAGCGATAAGGATTGAGTGAGTAAGGGCAGGCGGGGGTGTAGCAGGTACCCTTGTGTTTAGGTGTGTGTGTATGATCTCTGGATGCTGCTGTGCAAGCATCATCACCAGATACCGCACACTAGGTTTCTAGGCCGGTTCTATTTACTACCAGATAAAGTAGTTACTCGTATAATGATATGTTGTGATTGCAAGTATGTATGCATATTATTACAGATATGACATTACCTGACCTTAATTTACACATATTAATTATTCTGCTAAAAGACGTAGGCGCCACCTACCCAATTTTCATTTTTGTATATCTATTTTCATCAACTGTAAATTTTCCTCAATAAGGACCTGGTATAAATGAATTAATATACAGCCTTAACGAATTCTAGGATATGAGGCTCTATAATATTAAAAGTTTCGTCAAAATCGGTTCAGTAGTTTTTGCGTCAAGTCATACGAAAATTTAAAAAAAAACTGGATATTTTAAATTAATTTTTACAACGAAAAAAACTAATTTTAGAGGGGGAGGGGGTAAGGTAATAAAGAAGATAACATACTTAGGACATAAGTATATTCTTCTGTAACTGTAAATCGCTCAGTTATGTTCGCATATGTTGTCGGTTGTCGTGTAGGTGCTTTGGTAAATACTCTCAAGGATGCTAGTTCAATAATTTAGTTTACTAATTCACACATATGTAGCGCAGCCCTCAGCGTGCGTGCATTCCTTTAAATATACGCAGGGCCATTTCATAAATTGCTTCATCGCCATAAAGATACGAGAAGCTTTGTGATCGTTTTAAAATGAGACAAAAAATTGATTTTTTTTATAAAAGGGTATACAATTACAATTCACAGTTAAAATGAAGTATTTTGAAGAAAAAAAATGTAATTATTTAAATTTAATTATTTATTTAAAACATTTTTTTAGCCAAATAACATAATTAATTTTTTAACCTACAAAATAACACATTGGAATAATTATTTAAAAAATATATATTTTATATACAGAGGTCGATGCAATTGAGTATAATTTCAATTAACCTTCTCGTGTTTTGAAAAACAACCTTAATTTAACAGTGTGTTTATCCTAAAGAGAAAAACGCACAAAATACGCGCCGAGTTATTGAAAAACCTTGGCGTGCATTGTTTATTATTAGATTATGAAAATTGTAAGTTCAATGCAACTGGGATCATCCATATTCATGAGTTGTTTTTACAAAACAGAGGTTAAGCCGCGAGAAACTATATATAATCTTATCTGTGAAATGTTTTAATCAATATCGATTAAAATAAATTGGAAAAAATGAATAATTTAGTAAAAAGATTTGTTAAGTTTAAATGCAAGTAGAATTTATTTGATGACTTGACATTTTACTATTTTCAAATAAGGTACTGGCGCAAGGTTACAATCTTTTCTTCATAATATCATAATTGCTCTTACAATTAGTAGTAAATTAACATTAAATTATTTATTATTGAATTAAAATTTACAGGTAGATTTTTTTTAGAACTCTCGATACAATTAACATGTTCTCCCATTCTCAGATCCCCATTCATAATGTCACTGTACTGCACTGTACTGTACACATCAATCACGAGGTGCAAATTAGTATTTGAGCGATTCATTCTCGAGGAATTCTACAGAATTACAAAACCAATGTGTATTTTTTATGTTATTTTTAATTGGGGTCAGTATGCGGGCACACATATATAGGCCGCCGACGTTTCTACCAACAAAAGGATTTTTTCAATACACCTGGGCAAATAATTTATACAACATTGCGTAAAGCCGTGTACAGTAGAGCACCTGTAAAGTGACCATTAATGATTGTAACTACATAATAATATAGGTTTTGAAATTATCTCTGGATTGTGAAATCGTCCCATCTACCCCGCTCTGACGTGCACTTGTTCTTTAGTTCGCGCGTTATTAGTAATATTTTACCGTATATAACTTATTTAAAGTTTTTTCCTAAAATAAAAGACCGAACTGGATGCTACATTAAGTACTTACCTATGACGATAATTTTCTAAAAACAGTTATTGTGGTTTAAATATAAAAGTTAGATATATGGTATCGCGGACTTTATTTTAGATCTTTTGATTTTACACAATTCTTTACTACATTATTGTGTTCAATATTTTAGACAGCGTATTGCAAAAGAGCGCGCTGGCGGCACTTTTTTTCGATTTGATTTACTATTGGCCAGAGAACATTATCTATGAATTAAAAAAAAAACACGTAAATCGGATAAATGGTTCTCGAATTATAAGCGCACAAACGGACAGAGAGGATTTAATTTTATTTTTATGCTTGATAAAGATATTAAATAAATAAATTCTTGAATAATTCGCTAAAAATATCGACACTGTAATAATTCTTACTGGAGCAGACGTTTGCAATATAACAGTGTGTCGAGGTTATACTGTATATAGTTGTTGCAGAGCAGCACAACAGAAATGTATTTACAGTTTTTATGAGATGTTGCGAAACTTGAGTTGTGTAAATCAATGGGGGTTTGGAAAGTGGGATACGTTGTCTTTGTGTCTGAATCTCTACAGCAGACGATACGCTCCGCTAACAAATCGCTAAAAGCTGCGCTTGTTGTTGTTGTTGCAAACACTTCATACAAATACGATAAATATACATTACGTCCAAATTATTACTCTACATATATACTTTTCAAATAACTCGAACTGTGTGTACAGTACCTACCTACTGTGGACATGATTCATCAATGAATCGACTCGAGTCAGTTTATTGAAAAATATTCGTTATTTTGTTCAATTTATTCTTTTAAAATATATGCATAATAAATAGAAAAATACAGGGTCATTCAGCACTATCGTGCCAAAATTTAACAGTAAATTAAGAAAAATATTTTAATTTAAAAAAAAGTGTTACAGCCCTTCAAAGATTTTACTCAAAATTAGTTTTTATTTAATATCTTGAGAACCAAATGTGATACAGTTATGAAACTTGATACAGAGTTTAGTATAAATAAATGTTATAGATTTCCAGTATCAACCAATAGTAATTTAGATATATAATATCCATTTATTGGATTGGCCAGCTCGCAGCCCGGATCTTAATCTAATTGAGAATCTTTGGGGCTACATGGTTTAAAAAGTTTACGAAAGATGAATTAATTTAAGTTACTGATTATTAAATTTTTTTTTAATTTTATTAATTTTTATAATAGTGAACTTATAAAAAATCCTCCTTATTTTCAATAATCTTGTATTTTTTTATAATAAATGACAATATTTTGGTATTATTTACAATACTATATAATTAATAATATATTAATAGCTTGGACCTGAATAATTTGTCTTTCCATAAAAAATCAGGAAAAAAAATTAATGAACTTATAATTATGCCCTCCACTGTATATAAAACAAGTACCTCTTTATTAAATCAAATTGATTACTAACTAATAGCATTATTCAGTAATGGCAGTAAACAAATTTCAACAAATATTTCTAAATTAATACATTTTATTAAACAAAAGTCCAATACTGGAGTATGATCCAAGACTGGTGCCAGTATCTACCTTATAAATAATTTTAGCTGATGTAAAAGATAATTTAAATACAGACCGACTTGCGCAGTGTGGAGGGTACTTATTACTTTTTATTTATGTTTTTGTTACAAACCTCGGCATATAATCAACGCCTCTTTTTTTTGTAAATGGTTTCCTAAGAGAAGGTGTCGACAAAAGGAAAAGGAATATTTAAATCACAATTTATTGGGTCTGGCTTCAATTATTTAGTGAATAAGTCTGTTATAATTTATATAAACCACATCACACACAAACGACTTGCCGATGTTGACTTTTACTTTTTGTTTAAAAAAAGCATCATATAATGATATCATTGCCATTAGCGACACAAGTTCAATGTTCTTCGACCTTCAAATACACGACGTGCGCTATACTCTCTACTCTCTATAATAATCTATTACACTGTGATACTCGTTAAATGTTGTCTATTTATTATTCTTCAGGTGCCAAATAAAATAACTCGATTAACCCTTTTAGCCCTGAATTCTTAATATATCAATCAAATGTATGGATTAGCACAGTAAATAGACCCCTGGGTCATTCCATGGAAGATTCCTGACTAATAAAAATAAATTGATAGAAATCACTTAACTTTTAGGCTAAAAGTATTGTTAAAGTTCCATAGTAGTCCAAAATATACGAATATTAAAAAAAATCTCATTTTTGTATTTTTTAACCATTATTGGTACATTTTTTTGTCAAAATTGGCAATCCTACAATACGTAGCAAAGCGTTCTGATTTGACATTTCAGGTTAGTCATTTGAAAAAATATGTTTTTTGTGTCCCACCTGTCACACGAAAACATCAATAAGATGAATTTAACCATACACTATAAGAGCTATAATTTACTAACATTTCAAAAGTAACAAATAACCTAAATTGTACCAGATGATGACTAAATTATTTAAAAACTACGTTTAAATTCTAGTATGTATATTTTATGCAATTTTTTACTCGTCCCACCCGTCACGATATTTTAAGCTTCCCTAAAATATTTGTATTGATTTTTCACTCATCTCTTTTTAGAAAACAATTAACGACATTGTTCAAGTAGCGTACTCAAATAAAATTAGGGTTTTTGATGACCTATTGTATCTGAATTTCAACGTCAAGTACAAGTATTCTAAATAAAACAATATAATTATATTTCTATTTCTACATACACCCATAGGTGGTGTTTCATTTAAGTAACTGCTAAACCAAAACACAAGAATAGATTTCCAAAATTAAACCCAAAATAATTTTATTAAAGAATGACGAAAAAAGTCAAATTTTTTTTCAAAAAATATTTTCTATCTCATTAACCCTTCAAGGTTTTTGAACAATATTTGTACCACTGTGCTAACTTTTAGTACAGTAAAACTTACGCTTTAATCAATAAAAAGCATGGTTCACGGTTTAATCATTATTTATTTTATTAATTTACCAAATTATATAATATATATTATATGGAACAAATTTGTCGGTCCCTTGTTTTATTTATATTAATAGCATTCCAAATACGGTCGGTGATTTGAGGCATTCAGTTTACAGGAAAGCTGCCTCTGTATTTATGTTTAGGTTAGTTAACATTAACACGTGGTCCACATGTGCTATCGGAATTTCGTCACACACATACTACTCGATCTTTTATGATTTTTCGGCCTAATTAGAGCACCCAACTTGTTTTTATATTATTATAATTATTTACTTCTCTCTCGCTCCTGTGCTAATTATTTAACTACTTTATTCTTCTGTATAATATTCTTATGTAGTGTGTTTTTGAATATATTTATTTAACATCCATAATGAAAATATGTACAGGTCTGTATAGGCTTTTTCCATAATACCTCATGTTAAAATATTACATTAGTACGTCCCCCCCCCACAATTCCTTCAAAAGCGTACTAACGAGGTTCCACTGTATTTTAAATGCCTGATTTTTACGCATCAGTTATTTTTCTTTGTTAAACAAAACTTTGTAGTTTTATATTTTTATACCATTCATGTCCGATATTATTTGGTATAATGAAAAAAAACAAAAAATTATTATAATAAATTACCATTTTGTTTGATTTTAATCTGCACTAAATTCCTTACAAAATCAGGTAGGTACCTATCAATTATCAAAATATAACAAATATAGTACATATTATGTAAATACAAAAACGCGTTACAAATAGCCCAATTACTTCTTCCTAACACCTTGTATACAGAATTACATGTCTTACAAAATATTTGACAATGTCCATGCATGTATAATGTGTACACAGCAAATACATATGTTAGTTATAGTTGTAATAGGTGATGATAATTTATTTTGTCAACAGTTAAATGTTCCACCAATAACAGACTCGTCAGTAAACCTGACATGTGACATAATAACACTGCACATTGTGTGTGTGTGTGTGTGTGTATGTACAAATGTTTGGACGAGGGAAAGTTTGACTGATAAAACACTGATAATTGTTTTGTTGTAATCGACGAAAATTTGACAAATTGTACACGCATTTCAAATCAATACATCACGAGTCGTTCTGAAGCCAAAACGATTAAAAACAGCCCAGAAAAATTGAATTCACCCCCATAATTAGTGTTTTTTATAATTTTTTTAATACATATTTATAAAGTTCACTTAATCGCATAAATTACTGAACCGATTTAGATGAAACTTTTACCATTTTGCCCTTTTACCCACCCGAGTAATATAGGTCATGCAGTATCACGCTATCGTACAAGAGGGATGAGCAGTATGGAAAAATGTGACGCAAATACGATTTGATAGCAATCTTAATCTATACATATAAAACAAAGATCCTCGCCGCGTCAGTCTGTCTGTCTGTGCCCGATTTTCTCAGTAATTACTGAATGGATTTTATTCAAGTTTTCATAAAGATAGTGTTAGATGTATAGTTTGTGGATATTTAGTGTAAATGTTATCAAGTCGGAGAAGTATCTTCACGTAAACAGTTAGCGATAAGTGAAACAATGTTTATTACAGATTTAATTTATATCTCCGGTTAACACCGGGTCCAATGCACTAGTAGTGTTTAAACCAATTTGATGATATATAGGTATAGACATACATATTTGTCAACTTATGTTATTATTTTTAATATCAGAAAAATACTTGACTCATATCGACAGAAAGCACCTGACTTTACCCTTTTCAACTGTTAATACATTAAAAAAAAAACTATACATTATTTTAAAATGCAAATTCCAAACTCATGGAAAAATAAAGGAAAAAAAATACTGCAAAGTAAACACGCCTCGTCGAGAAGAAGTAAATAAAATAAAAAAAACTGTCTGAGCGATATAAACGCATTTCTTTATCTGTTCAGAAGCCCGGCAATATATTCCGCGAGCTGACATTGCAGCCGTGTGTCAACACCATTCGCAAATATATTTCATTTGTCTGCAACATTGTCGAGATCGCCGGCCTTCGGTCCGCCATTAATAAATACATATACCCAGACTGAATTCTAAATAGCGCAATATTCAATACACTACAGTGCTTGCCAACATGTCATCAAATATTACAAAAACGGACGGTCCCACTTCAAATTCATCAAAATTGTGTGTAAGGGGGAAGGGTGACATCCCAAAATATTTATTTTTTCAAGATATTTCAAGAACGATACATATTACGTAAAAATTTAATAGAACCTTTTTTGTAGAGTATTCAATTTCCTATAACATAGGTCTACAACGTTTGTTGTAAAATATTCCCTTACAAAGATTTATATCAATTTGCTTTAAAAAATCGTGTTTTGTTTTTTTTTAAATTGATATTTACTTTCACATGTTAAATGTCATTTTGACGTTCGCATAAATTTAGATTTAGATTGAAATTGTCAAAAAAATATACAAAAAAAAAATAATCAGTTGCGTCTTAAGAAAAATTTCGAACTAATATATTTTAGTAAAATTGTATAAAAATTAAATGCCAGGCAATTTATCTGAACACTTGATCGGTTTTTATTTAAATTATTCAATAATTAACTATACCTTTGGTGAATGTAGCACGAGGAAGCACTGTGCATTTACTTGGCAGACATTCATTGAAATATACATGTATTATTAACAATACAGAAATATTTCAATCAGTGGTCTGCAAGTAACAAAATGTTGGTAATATCTGGTATATTCGGTATGATTTATTTATTTTGCAATTTAAATATCATTATGTAGGTGTTTGAACACAAAACTCGAAGAGTAGTAAAAAAATCTTGACCTACATTATTGGCCGGCATTATCACTGTGTAAGACAGTGTCTGTCTGTATCTCTCTCTCACACTCACACCATTGTGCGTGTGTGTGCCATTGAAGTTTAAAAACCAATATTCACTATCAATGATTATATTAAAAAAAAAAAATTTGTAATAATTTAACAGCATATATTATAATGTACATTATATGCAAATCTTGAACTTTATAAAATGACCTCTAGCTGCGGTTCGGAAGGCAAGATGATTAACTTTTTATCAATGTTATTGGGTATCTAATTATTAAAAAAAAATAGCTGTTATCCACGACTTCGCCCGCGTGGTAAATTTATTGAAATTTTACACAAAAATTCTATACAGAGACGTTTTAAACAGCGATTATTCGAAACTTCAACCCTTTTAAATACCATAAAAATTTTAAAACACATAAATTCACCCAGGTTTATTCAAAGTAATGAAAAACTAGAAATACAAAATACATGACAGCATGTTTGTACAGACGCGTGAAAAAGAACCATCTGTAACAGTAATAGAGTGCGACTTACAGGCAAAAAACGTATGCGAGTGCAACAGCTAGAGTCGGCGTGGTCATAGATCGCCAAATTATATCAAATTTTTTTCTTTTAATTATTAACAAAGTAAAAACTTCCATTTAATGTACATGTGTTCTGCATATTCATTAAAAACTAAATTTTTCGAAATCTTATTTTTTATTGAAAAAAATACAGGGATAGTTCACAACCAAAGAGGTGCTAGGCCAATAACCTTAAATACAAAACACTAATTAGTGAAAATATATTTATGATCTTTATACAAACGACCTAATCGCGTATAAGTAATTCTTTAGAATGAATGTAAGGGTATGCGTGTATAAATAAAAATAAATGGAATATAAAAAGGCATAAAAATTACGGTAATACGCGCACCAACAATGGAACGTACCTACTCTCTACAATATGCCGATATATGTACATTATTGAACATATAAAGGGTGTGGCATCTTTCATTACAAACATGAATAGCATTTTTTTCAATACAAAATACGATTTCTTGTATATTAAAATTTTATAATTATAATCATTTGTATTTTTCTATAAAATGAGTTATTTTAACAGATTTTACCCAAAATTGACTAGATATTTCTATTTCTTACCACATCCATAGACAAAAATTGATATTTACCTGCAACAAAAGAGAAAATAAACATTAATAATGTTACAATAATTAAAAATTTAAATAAAATTTAATAATCTATACATAGTATAAAAAAATCCGTCTGTCAGTGCACGTTTTTCTCAGTAACTACTGAACGGATTTTATTTTGATTTTCAATAATGAATAGAGTATTTCACGAGCTTTCGATTCACATAATCATCGTCAGGCTATTAAGAAAGAACAAAATGTGAGAACGAATATTGTTGAGATAACGACATCGTTCTTTTTTAAATTTTTTTGTCGTTTAGACAATTAATGTTATTATTCAAATACATAATAGATTATGATTCGGTCACTAACTAAATTGGCAATAATTCTATATTAACCGCATGTATAAATGAGGTTAACCCCTGTATATAGAGGTAGGTAAATGAGAGAACAATAGAGTCTGTCATCTAATTGTGTCGGGGTAGCCGCAGACTCAACAACATTGGACGAGGGAATGCGGCGTGTCGGCCGACCGGCACGTCCCAGCGCTACACTCGCGTTGTTACACCTTTACCTGCCCGTCTGTAACTACACCTATACCTACCTCTCACTGACCAATCGATTCAAATACATATATACACTCAAACTATGTATGGGTAAAAACAAATATAACTCATAATAACATGTCTGTTTGGTACCTTTTCACAACTTAACCTCTGAACCAATATTTATGAAATGTAGCAGAGAGATAGCTTGCAACCTGAGGAATAACATAGGCTACTTTGTATCCTGAAAAATTATTTAGATAACAAAATTTTCACGCGGATTTACTATAAGTATTATTTAATATACCTACAGCATTCTTAAGACATTTATTATAAAAGCAAAATGATCGTTTCCTTTGTTAGTGGTTGCATTAACAGCATTAAGAGCGGCGTGCCGATACCTGTACATGTGTCGCGTTGCATATATACTATATACAAATGCAGTGTCCCATAAAACAGACCGAACAATAAAAACCGACGAGAAAACTTGTAATTATAATGATTGTTCACGCTAAGGCGCTGCTGTTACTCGACACCCAAATATGTTAAGGGGCTTGAAATCACCACAAATTGTACAAGACTCTCCTCGACCCAAACCGACATTCTGAAAATATTTCTGTAATATTTATTTTTATTATTATTATTTTCAAGAAATATTTCATTTCACGACTAAAATTTGTATATCTGGGAAATTTTCATTTTTAGGTGGAAAAAGTCGTGAAACGTGGAGATTGACATAAAATAGTATATAACAATTCTATCAACTCAAAATAATCATTTGTGAAATTTTAAGTATTTCTAATAACTAAAATTATGTACAAACATTTTAATTATAAAGAACAATTTGTACGTGTGCGGCCCTGTACTTAGGGCACTAGCCCAGGGGGGTCCGCGGGGGCATGCAACAGCAGCCACATACAATGAATCAATTACATCCTTATTTCAAAAATTATAACGTGTCAGTAACACCGATGCAAAGCGCAAGCACACACTGCAACACTTCAAATACAACTTACATATGTTTATTTTATTATTAACAAACTAACAGTTATAATGCATCCTCTCTTAAAGTATACCCCTGAACGTATAAACCTGTCTTAAGGTATAAAATGTATCTACCTTTCTAATGCCAGAAATAATTTGATTGAGTGCAAAAGCAAATTAGCTTCCAGCTAACGCTATCTGCTAGGCACTGAATATAAATGACAACACACTCACAGATGTAGCGAATTAAATCGTACATATGATAGCCATAACGCATGCGCGATAAGTACAATCAGTGTAACTTATAAAATGCATTTACATTATTATACATTTATTACCACTACTTTAAAATATCGATCAATTTGTTTTTGCTCTCAAACAAATTCTTTATAATACTGGGTATAAATGTATAATTGCCTTTTATAGTCTATTTCTCTTACACTAATAACATAACTAAAGTTAGCGAGGTAAGCTGAACAGACATGTGCATGGTCTCAGACTGGATTTTATAATCAAAACCCACTGTCAATTAAACAATCTTTTCGATAAAAAGTGCAATAAATCTATAAGACTGGATGATTTATCCAATTAATTCTCATGCGTTACATAAATTATTTATTTACAAAAAGCTGTTGTTTGAATACGTACAACAACCCACGGGTTCAAACCCACGGAGATTGAAAAACGATTACACACGTTTTAAGATTCAACTACTGTTTCAACATTTCGAAGAAATGCAAAAAAATAAATTGCATCTTTTGCAGGATGAATACAAAATAATAATTCTGAAGATAATACTCAATATATTTTTGGAACATTTACTTTTGCAATAGAACCACTTAATTGCATATGAATAAAAAAACATTAATGCTCGGTTTCACATATCGTACGTATCCAACTATTACGAGATAATTTTTTCCATAATTTAAATATTTTTTGTGATATTTGGTACATATATTAATTCAATCAAAAAGTCTAGACATCATTAAAAATTATTTATTTTTTGAATTATTCATTATGCAACTATACATAGGTGTCCCGTAAGTCAGTGCCAATAAGGATTTCTATTATATTTTTTCCTGCAATATAATCTAAGTACTTGAAACAAAATCATTGTGTTTTATACACATTAGTTATCCATGCACCGCGATGCCTGTGTGTCCGTCTGTCTGTCTGCATGTGGCCGACGCGTTTCAATCAACATTTGAATAACCGCTGGTATACACCAATACAACATGTACACACAACATATCTAGCTAAATAGTCATGTACAATTGGCGGGAAACGCAAGGTCAAAATTCATTCATATGTTACACAAACAAATACACACACAGAGACATACAGACAGACACATGTACGGCACTCGTACATTGAATGTCATAGACATCAGTTAAGTCTGCTTTATGTGTATGTGTGTGTGTGGATGAAATGCAAAAAATAATTACATCTGTCCATTGCAGAAGTTGAATTAAAATAATCATACAGTTGATTGAGTAAAATAAATTACTTTAAATACCTTTTAGAACTATTAAAATGCATTTAACTACAATACATAAGGAAATAAATACATACAAATATTTATTCTACTACTAATACGTTTTCCAAATTTACCCAATAGTTTGCAATTTTGTTTTTAGTTTGGTCGTAAAATTAAGTTTTATGTTAAGGGTCTATAGATTATGATTCAGTAATGTCAGTTCTTTATAATTAAGTACATTTAATTAAACAAGATTAGTACCTTACTTGCAAGTATTTGAAATAACATTGCTATCGCTATGTCCGTATTTAAATTTAATATAAATGCGTTGTTACTTTTTTTACTAGACATGTCTGTTCATTTGTGCATTTGTGATATCAAATTTCAACTCGACATCGTTTTAATTGGCACATGTTAAATTAAATATACCCCCCCCCCTTCTCCCATACCTTGCTACCATCAGTTCCTTTGTTTTAAATATTTTTATAAAACATCATAATATATTATACAGTGCCTAAAAAAAGTTCTGGGCTACCTAAATAATTTTTGAATTTATATAATATATCTAAAGCCAAACATGTAGAATTATATTTCTTCATGAAAATTATTGCGTTTTCATTACAAAATAATAATTTGCCAATAAAATGTTCTTTAAAAATAAAATCATATCGAATTTCCTCGATCTTCGCTGTCCTAATTTATTTGAAATATGTCTTGTATAATAAAAACCGTCACGTCAAATTGCTAATGAAAGTAATTTGGCGTTACAGATAAATATCACAGTGAGTGGTTCTATGGATATTGACACAGAATAATCAATACACGGAGGGTGCATGGGGCATGGATGGGGGTAGCTATTTCCTAAATGGATGTTGCGGCCGGAAATACATCCCTTATACACAATTTCCTCTGCATATTTATTATTATTATACCAGTGTAGCCGAAACAAATCATTTTACTGTAATAAAAAATACATTAGTAAGATACTGGCGCCAGTCTTGGCCGTTTTAAGAACAAGGTACACTGTTTTTTTATAATTATCATCAATTTATGTTACTAGTAAAACAAATCAATTTAATTACAAAAAAATAATAATTAATAAATAGAATTACACTAATAATTAGTTAAATTTCTACCATTTTGACACCCATTGTCATCAAATTAAGCTGTTTTACATTTAAGTAATGGCAGTTATAAAATTTATAAACAAATATTTGTAATTTAGTGCATTTAATTCAACACTGGGGTATTATCCAAGACTGGTGCCAATACCTTATTTCAATATGATTCTAGATAAAGAAAAATGAAAAAATTTCTTGCTAATAAACTGATATACGGGTGGAATGCATAACCCCTATAATATTATTAAAATTCAACACGGGGGTCTTTCGGTAATAATAAGAATAAATAAACAAACAAATAATTAAATTTACAGGTCAAATTCATAACCATTTTTTTCGGGGGTTTAAAGTGTACCTACACATTTAACACGGGGGTCTATTAGTTAAGGAAGGAATGCTGGTCGGCGCTAGAGACAAGTAGTGGGTCCACCGCGACTTGTAAAGCCAATATTGATCGAGCTTGTTGACATACCTACCCCACAACAGACACCGCACACGGAATGTTCTATCACCCGTGTTGACCCAACAAAATAAATATAACAACCATAACGTACTGAGAAGACGTTCCATTTTAGTATTTTACGAAATTAAACTAAAATATAAACGGATATTTCTCGATTACAGTTTGATACAGTAATTTAGGGTAAAAGATTAATCGAAAGCAATACATAAAGAAATTTGAGAAAAATATAAAATCGTAACTTAAAAAGTCGGTTTTATTTTTTTATTTCTTAAAAAAAATTTTATTGGATTGGCACCGACTTCAAAAACTGTTAAATTTAATTATTATATACTTTTTAGTTTTTTTTTTAAAGTTGATTATTTTTCTTATTTCATTTCTGAGTGACGTATCTTTGAAGTCCACGGTCAAATTCTGATGAAATTTATATGGGACCACCTCGGGAGAGTTCTCTTTCAAATAAACAAGAAATCGTCTAAATCGGTTCATATTTGTCGGAGTTTTACCCTAAGAACATCTTTATTAATAAAATACTAACAATAAGACAAATATTATTATTGCGAATTTATTAAAGGGCGTTGTCGTACAAAAAACAATCGCACAAAGAACAAACAGGTAGGAGGGGTCGGCGGAAGGTGAGGGAGGGAGAGGGGGGGAGGGTGTAATGTGAAATAATTATAAACGTGCGGCTCATAATTTAAAACAAATCAATTTCTCCCGATACGTAACAAACACAAAGTAAAAGTGCTGCTGCATTCATAATAAATAATTGCAACGAGCGTGATTTGTATTTTAATAAGTGTTTCTTATATTTATCAACAGTATTTTATAATAATTATTACATACATGATATTTCGTTATGAAGAGTACATTCAATTGTAAGAATATTTCAGTTTTGACTTTATCAGTGAAGTATTTTCCAGGAAAACAATAAACACCGTTTATTGGTTAAATTGACGACCTAAACAAGGCTGTTTATAACCAGAAGCCAAGAAAACTATTCAATTTGTAAAATTTAATATTTCTATGAAAGTTTTAAAACCCGAAGCCAAGAGAGAGAGACGCAGTAACATGGCTTATTTTTGACTGGAGATGTCAGTTGCAATTTGTGAACTGGTAGATTAAGACGCGACTTGCGTTCAGAAACCAAGACGTAGAAGCACCCCTTGTTTTGAATTTTAAAGACGTTTTTGGTTATTTTTGACTACCGAAGATGTTCAGCTGCAATTTGTGACCAGGTAGCTTAAGAAGCTACTTGCGTTCAGAAACCAAGACGTAGAAGCACCACTTGTTTCGAGTTTTAAAGACGTTTTTGGTTATTTTTGACTACCGAAGATGTTCAGCTGCAATTTGTGACCTGGTAGCTTAAGACGCTACTTGCGTTCAGAAACCAAGACGTAGAAGCACCACTTGTTTCGAGTTTTAAAGACGTTTTTAGTTATTTTTGACTACCGAAGATGTTCAGTTGCAATTTGAGACCTGGTAGCTTAAGACGCTACTTGCGTTCAGAAACCAAGACGTAGAAGCACCACTTGTTTCGAGTTTTACAGACGTTTTTGGTTATTTTTGACTACCGAAGATGTCGAGTTGCAATTTGAGACCTGGTAGCTTAAGACGCGACTTGCGTTCAGAAACCAAGACCTTCGAGTTTTAAAGATGTTTTTGGTTATTTTTGACTATGGAATATGTTCAGTAATAATTTGTGATTGGTTGATAGATTAAGACGCGGTTTGCACCGCGGAATGGCTATAAGACAACGTGACGGATGGTGTCTATAATTGCATAACATAAACTCTGTGTTCTACTAGCAGCAGCTATAATAGAGAGGAGGCGGCAAGTTGAAGGCCGACCAAGTTCAAGAAACTTGGTCGTGTCCATGACATCACCTGCGTTCTCCTCTGCGCCGCTCTAATGCTTCATTTTTATTATTGTCATTGTCTAGTCACTATTTATTGTTTATTCATTCTCTCTCTCTCTCTATGTCTTTACGCATCTCATACATTTCTGTCGCATGGTTCGATATGTTTAAAGAACACTTGCAATTTTTAGGAACTTGACATAATACCCATGAAGAATAAGGTTAAGTAATACCCATTTCTATTATGATAGTCGATAAAACAGGTCGCATTTATATCCATTTTTTATCTAATACATTTTTCGGGATACAAAGTAATTAATGTCCTTCTTCAGGATGCAAGTTATCTTCCTGACAAATTTCATCAAGATCGGTTGAGTGGTTTAGCCGTGAAAAGGCAACAGATAAACATACATTTTCGCATTTATAATAGTATAGACAGGCCTAGATAGAGAAAGGGGGCTAGGAGGGTCACATTGCCCTCGAAAATTTTAAGGACAGTACGGAATATGTTAGAAATTTTCTTACGCTTACGAAACGGAGGGGTATGGGGCCCCAGAAATATTGTTTGGTCCGGATCCCATTGAAGCTTTCTCAGGACCTGAGTATGGACTAAAAATTAAATGTTTTTTATTACACTACTGACAAGTTCTAATGCTTGTTCTATCAAAATCGGTTCAGTAGTTTTCGTGTTAAGCCCGAACAGACAGACAGACAGACAAATTCTAAAAAATCAATATCCTCATAAACTAAAATATGTCGTAGGTAATTGGTGATAATACACTAAAATTATTTCAGTTAAAGGCGACAAAAAACGCATAAAGAATGCTAAGTAATAATTTAAAAGACTTACTGGGCATTCTCCTTGATATAATTATATCAACGAATAATCATGTGAAGTGATTTTTATGTAGTATGGCTTTTTAAATTATACATTTATAAACTAGATTAGTTACACTCAATGGCCCTGCCCAAGGTTAAGTCATGTAGCTTACTTAATACACATTGTGAAATATGTACTGTGTTTTTAATATAAAAATATTGTATATAAAAATATTAATTTTAATGTAATTTTTTAAAATATTACTTAGCTTTGACATTGTTACTGGGTTTAAAAATATATTTATTTATATTTATATATTTCATTATATACATACCTACTTTAGTAGGTATGTATATAATGTAGTAGTAGTTTGTTTTGCATTCACAAAAAATTAATACTTTTAATTCAATCGATGTTTTATAAAAATATGTTTTAGTATTTTTTGTTCTTTCTCGGCTTCCTGGTCTAAACAGTAATCAATATCAATATGGACTTTATATAAATAATAATAAGAATTAGTAGGCTTAATCGTTTTGGCTAATGAACTGTGTTGATGCCAATGGGTAATTTCGTCGTGTATTTTTGATCATATGAGGAAGGTCTGTGGTTTGGCGTTATCATATCGTGTGTTATCAGTAGCCCAGATAATAATTCTCATTGTTTTTTTTATATTATTTTTAGATCGGATTTCCTTAATATTTTCCCGCGGATATTGTACTATATGCTACGACATAACTTTACATAACTACGCAAATTGAAATAGTTATTAATTTAAAAATCACGTGGATTTGTTTATAATACAATTATTAATGTCCACCACTGAAAAACAGATCCATTGTCGTCTTGGCTTCTGTAATTTTAACTGATTTAAAAAAAGGAGGAGGCTCTCAATTCAATCAATATACAGGGTGAGTCATATCGTGAACATGTGTCCGGAAATTTTTCGTGAGAGAGCTACAGACTCTCAAAGATTTTGTCTAAAATTAGTTTTTATTTAATATTTTGAAAACCAATTGTGATAGTTATTAAATTTGATATATATCCGGTTTAGTATTAATACATGTTTTCAATTACCTTATCAACCAATGATTATTTTGACCAGGGATGTATGGGGCCAGTGGGTTCTTTAATTTTGATCTAGTATTTTTTTGTTGAAGAGAATAAATTTAACCTAATTTTATTTCCATGTACCCGTCCACCGCCCCTTCTAAACTGGCACCCCGGGCAGTCGCCCAATCTCCTTCCCTAAGGCCGACATTGCTGTTATACATTAACATTAACATAATAAGCAAAAAATTTTAATAAATATATAAAAATTTCAAACATCAACCATTCTTTTTTCCAAAGCTTACTTGACTAGAATTTAATATTGTACTCGTATAGTTTTGGCTGACGCTTCAACTAACAAACATATTTTGGTTTTTCATGGCAATTGTGATTTTTATTAAAAAAATTAAAATGAATAAAATACGTTCTATCTTTTTTATGAGTTGTTTTATTATCGAAGATACGAGAAGCTTTGCGATCATTTTTTAAAGAAAAATAAATATTATATACTTTATAGTGTTTTTTGAAGTCGATTTCATTTTTTTTCAAGATTTTTTTATCTGAGAAACGTACGATTAAATAATAAAAATATGCTAGATATTTAAAATTCAAGGCGATATTAAAAGTGTAAATATTGCAACGTATTTTAGAAGCACACATAGGGAATGTGCAAGGGGCTGGAGCAACGGCAGCTGTAGCTGCGTGTCGAGGGGTAGCACCCCCCCCCCCTTCGGAACGGTCGTGGGAACACTGATTTCTGGCGTTCCCCAGACGGTCCTAATGTTTAACGAACAAACAGAACTAGACCATTTGCAAATAAATATATATACTTCATATAGAAATAATAATTGATATAGTCAAACCTCGATATAACGAACCACAGCTTAGGTATACCAAACAAAAATGTATGGTTTATTTAAAACGAAAGTTTTCCCTGGGAGTTTGAAAACATTTTACACGATTTTCTCAGTAACTTACTGAACGGATTTAATTCCGGTTTTCGGTAATGCATAGGTTAAGTTTAGGTGTATATTTTGTGTAAATTTCGTGAAATCGGAAAAAAAACAATTCACAGTGAACCATGCATTGTGGGCATGTAGAATATTTTAGGCCACTATCATTTTGTGGATATTAAGCCGAATCCAATGCGTCAGTTGTTAATAAATTTATAAGATTGTAGAACATGAACTAAATAACATAAAACTGCCCCATGTATCAACTAGTTAATAACAAATACGTTCTAAAGTATTCTAAACAACGCGCGGTTTTTTCTCGTCGCGTCTAAACTTATCGCCAACAACAATTAGATACTATGATATGTAGTATTTTTTGTTTGTTTGTTGCAAAGTATGCGTTTGGTGGGGAATAGGTTAATGATACATATACGGATGTGTTAGACTGTGATAGTCATCAGCATTACACGCGGCCTTGAAAGTTTATACACACCGCGCGACCGCCTGGGGCGTTAAATTCGCGAAAGAGAGAGTCACACACACACACACACCTTCGCATTAGATTATCTAATCCAACGACGCCGCAAACACGTGGTTTCTTTGTCGATTGTTCTTTAGTGCATTTCATATACCTAAGATTAAATTTACTATTTATTTTAGTTTTCTTATTTCATCAATGAGTGCATTATTTTATTGCAATCTGTGTTTATAAGATATTGTCGCTGATGTATTGATAAGTCATTTCTTATCGTTTTTACTTTATTTATAAAACTATACTAATCAATGCTGGAAATGCAGATAAGGTATTGGATCATACCCAACTTGTTTAATTATATGTACTAAATTAGAAATATTTGTTGATATTTGATAATTGCCATAACTGAATCATAATCTATGGACACTTAACTGTAAAACATGGTAATTTGATGACAATCGGTCAATGGATGTCAAAATGGAGGACATTTTCAATTATTATATTATCGATTCTTTATTTTATACCTTTTGTGTCAAAACAAACTATATTTGCGGATTTTGATTTAATAAAGATATACCTATTTTATTAGTAACATGAGTTCGCGAGAATTACAAAAAAGAAGTCCATCATCTCAAAAAACAGTATACCTTACTCTTAAAGCGTCCAAGACTGGTGCCAGTATTTTAGTTTTGTGATTAGGGTAAGAGAAAAAACTTCCAAGATATTTAAGGTTGTGGACTTATTTGAGTAATTTCTAATAGATCTGTAAACGAGGCGAAGCTGTAGCAATATCGTTCTCGGCTTACAACATCCTCTGAACAATAAGATCTGTGAAGAACCGATTTCCTGCGGACGTATCGAGTATCGACCGCTGCCGATACACCTCTCTCTCTCTCGTTCGGTCGGCTACCTGCACATGTCCCTACATATACCCCCCTATTAGGTTTGAGTTACACAGGCCGACCCCCCCGAGGGCATTGCTTTTTATAAGCAATCTCACCAATACTTTAATATTGATTTAGTTTAATCAAATTTGACTCATTCCAAGTTACGAAAAAATATATAAGTACGAGCCTTCCATTGTCTAAACGACTTAAAGGAAACAAAAATATTCTTAACTGAAATTTGTTAATTCACTCATTTAATTGAGATTCTACTATTTTTCAATAGTTAATTTAAAAAATTAGCAATGGAACCGATTTTGATGATTTTTGTCAGGGAGATAGCTTGCATATACTTTGCTACGTTGTATCCCAAAAAATGTGATTAGATAAAAAATACGAATTCCACGCGTACGAAGTCACGAGTAACAGCTAGTATTAAATAAGTATAGATAATTTTTAATATTTTTACTCCCTTCTTTACTTACATAAAATTTACTATACTTTCAACTTATATATTATTAAATAAAAATTAGTTTTGGTTTTAATTAATATAAAAATAAATAAATAAAATTATTGGTAAGGTTATAGAGACACCCCCCCCCCCCCCACCCCTAATTAATTAAGTCAATTCTTCTAACAACTGAAACGTATTGTTTTAACACACAGGTATAAAAATCCTTGTTATTTTTTGTAATTTAATGTAGCTCTGAATAATTACATTTATATATGAAGTGGCTGGTAGGTTTGTCGTTAGCCGGGTTAATAACCGTGACAGAAGGCTACGTGTACGCGGGAACACGCCGCTGGTTCGACTCCCGCCAATACAACAACTGTTTAATTTAAGCATTATACCGTGGCACTCATGACCTAAATATAACACAAACCAAAAGCACATAAACTATTATTGTAATCAACTAAAGCAGTGTTTACCAAAGTTAGAGTCACCATGTACCCTTTTTGAGAGTTAAGTGTGACCGGCGTATCCAAAAGGGGGGGGGGGGGTAATTTTTTGAAAAAAATGCATTAAACATATTACAATTTTAAAGTTGTTTTTCATATAAAAAATCAAATACGCATAACGAAATTTAAAAAGTGTTTTAAAAATCGCATTTATGCTGAATTACACAAAATGATTTAATAAAAAGTAGAAACACTAAACTAAAGGGTTATAATTGATGGTAATCTAGAAATTAGAGCTACACACGAGACTAGAGTCAGCTAAGCTCGTGAAGATTGAAGCCATCTCGTTTCGATCTCGGGTGTTTTTTTAACAAATATTTTGTCCATTTATTAAGGGACCATTCCTCTATAACGGGCATAAAAATTGCTGATTTTCATGATTTTTCTTATTGAATAAAATTCGATAATCAGTCCGATTTTTTGTTTATTAAAATGACTTCTGTTGTACCCAAAAATATTTTTGTGGTAATATTTATATTTAATGTTTTATTTTATATCTATTTTTGGGCCACTGCACAATGAAAATTGTAGCGTCTTACTGAGGATTTTTTTCCGATCAAAATTAACAAAATGGTGACCATTTCAAAATTAAGTGTCAAATTTGGTTTTTTTTTCGAAAGTTTTTTGGTTAAAAAATGTGAATTTTTCAAATAAATAAAAAAAAATTCCGCAATACGTTAAGGAATTGCATGAAGAATGATTTGAGACAAATTTCCGCCGTTTTGAAAAACAACGTTTCGAGAAAAACGCAGCTGGTCGATCTCTTTTTCTAAGAAAGGCTGTAGCGACCGAAATAATTCGAATGTCGCTATAAAAATTTAACAGAATGTTTATGAAAGTTCATATTTTTTGATAATGGAAAAAAAATATTTTCAAAATTTTTTACAGTGGAATGGTCCCTTAATTAAGTTAAAGGAATCCATACTAATACTATACACAAATGCGAAAGTAACTCTGTCCCTGTGTTACCTTTTCACGGGTAAACCGATTTTGATGAAATTTGGTACGGAGATAGCTTGCATCCTAGAGGAGGACAAAGGCTACTTTGTATTCCGAAAAAAATGTATAAGATAAAAAAATACGAAAACGCGAGTTTTAGTAATCTGTATTTTTTTTTACAAAAAGCAAGATTTGTAAATAGAAAGGAGTTATAATTTTTGATATTTTGACATACAAAAAAATCTGCATATTTTGTTAAGTTTTATTACAATAACTTTTTAAAAAAATGTAGCTGAATCAATCGAGTCTAGCGTACCTAAAAAATACACGAGAGCGAGATAAAGATCGACGAAAATATTGAATCTTATATCTTTAAGAAAAATCGAATTAATATACCAATCTCGTTTCGGTAAAATAATTCTGATAGTAAATTTAGATCAAACTAATTTCTCGTAATATAAACTGAAGAACAAACTATTTAAAATTAGCATATTTCGAAAAGCTTGTGTTGAAATTTGTAATACAAAGAGATTTAACGTACATTTTCTTGGAAAGTTTTCATGTAAACGCGTTAACAGTTATTTTAGGGCTGCTGAAACTACAGGGGTGCAAACTACCCCTCTCTACAGGGGATCGAGCCAGGAGCTTACAACGTCAAACGTAGTGCTTTATTGTTGCTAAGCTAAAACTCGTATGCATTTTCTTGTTTAAATAAAACACGTGTTTCATGACTTACAAGAAATTTTAATTTTATAATAATTGAAAAATTCGCCATTAAAATGAACATTTTACAAATGTAACATATACGTTTAAAAATGAACTCAAATTAATCCGTTAAGTATATCGAAGTTCTGTATATGCAGTAATTTAATAGAAAAATTATAATATATTGAAAAGTTAAGGCTTCAAAATAACTTATTAGAAAAAAATATTATTTAAAACATTGACAATTTTATTGAGTTTAAAATCTTTAGATTCTGAAAAGTAGGTAGGTATTACATAAATTAAAAAACCTAAACAATTAAGATAATAGTTTTTAAATTAATATTTTCTGGAATTCATTTTTACTTTGATTTGATACTCTATATTATTTTATAAACACAGTTCAATAAAAGATACAAACATATTATAAATAAAGGGTATGTAGAAAGTATTTTTAGAAACGATGATTTATGCTTTATACAAAATTGAAAACGAGTTAGCGTAAATTACATATTATGTTAATGAATGCTTCTTCAGTGCACGCATGATTACATATGTAATATTACATATAATATATAATTATACGTCGTATGTAATTATAGTTTTAACAACGCAAACTGACTTTCATTGCTCTCGTGTTATATTTCATTTAATTATCGATCGTTTAATTTTATTTATTCAAATGGAATTCGAAAATCAAGAAAAATTAACTTAAGTACGTCTGATATTAATTTTAACACGAATTGACAACATTTGTATTATAAAATTACAAGTCAAATTATGTTACTTCAAATTTATCAACTAAATATTATTTTGAACAATCTGAATTTAAACGAGATGGTCAAAAAGTCTATAAAACTGTTGTTATTTTTAATATTACCTTCTTTTTTGGACTTTTCAATATTTTCATATATAAGTTTTTGACAAAAAATTGGGAATGATTTAAAAAAGTTAGTGGGTGACACTTTCAAAGAGAATTGTTGTTATTTACCTTGTCTGCCAACAATTTCAGCCACGTGCTCTGAACTTGGTACCGGCACACACTCGGTCATGTTCTGCGATTTCTTGGAGCGACTGTCATCTAGAGCAGCCGGGAAACTGAGTCCCGTTGGGCTAACCGGGCCCGAATTAGGCGCCATGGGCTCGCTCAGGCCCAACATCGACAATTCGAACGCCAACTGTAAGGCCCTCTGCTCTTCCAGACCGTTCGGCCGATCCATTTCCGAAAACAAACTTGACGGCATTTTTTTACAATATGTATTAACAACAACACAGTTCACAACAATTAAATTTAATTATTTGATTGTCGGTTTTTTTCTTTTGCACAACAATTACAAAAAGAACGGTGTCCACACTTATTCACTCGGTACAAAAATATATAAATAGGTATATTATATGTGTATTGTATTGTTATAAGTAGTTAATAGTTAATGATTCTATGAAACTAGGTATAGTAGTTTGTTTGTTTGTTGTTTGGACAAGCCGATGCTCACACACAGCTTGCTTGTAACTGACTGACCGGGGATGCCGCAGCGTGGTTACCGCATGATGCTGGTCGCGCATGCGCACACACACACATTTATACATACACATACACACACACACTCTATAGAGCGAGCAAGGCCCAGGCCGGCCGGCCGGTACAGTCACACCCGGCTCCGTCAACACCGTACCATCTGCATTGCCTAGGTGGTACAACACCGCGTACCTTTCTGTTCTATTGTCTTCACATGCATTTACTATACTATGCACAAATACTTTTGCCGAAAATTGTACTTAATTTATGTACAATTACTCACCAAAAATATGTAATGGCGTAACTAGGGAGGTTGGGCCCTCCCGGAGTAAGGTGTCATGCAAAAATATAATAGAAATATACCGAGCGCTCCATTTTAATTTCCCCAGGTCAATATCTCGAAAACTAAACAAAATGGTAAAAAATGTTTTAGACAAAAGTTGTATGTTGTTATGAGGGTTTTATGGGGTAACATTTTTTTTCATTCAAATAGTAACCTGTATTTTTTATTGCAGATTCGTAATCTCGTTCAAGTTTGACTTTTTTAAATAAATTCTTATATATTTATATAGTAACTAAATGATTCTACTTCTTATTCTCTTGTATTTTAGTCGATATTTGTATGACGAGTTGAAGTTCACTGCAGGAAATTTCACTAAAAAATTTCGAATTTTTGATTTCGTTAAAAGTATGTTTATTGTATAGAAAATGACGTGAAAAGTTGTTTGTTTCAAACCGCAGGTCTGTATCTCAAACCGTTCTCGAGATATAGCCTCTCAAAGTTTTAGTTTTTTCAAAATTTTGAAGAAAAATGGCCATAACTTTTGAACGGGTGGTCGGAATTGATTTTAGATGACGGATTTGAAATCAGCGTGTTAGAATCTATATAATGACATGTATAATACTTTAAAATCCGACAAAAAAATTTTGGTCAAAAATCGACTTTTTTTAAGGTATACCCCTTTGAATTTTTTCGATTTTTCGCGAAATTTTTTTTTTTCGAGTTTTAAGGTAATATACATGTCATTATATAGATTTTGAGACGCTGATTCCAAATCCGTCAACTAAAATTAATTCCGACCACGCGTTCAAAAGTTAGGGCCATTTTTCTTCAAAATTTTGAAAAAACTAAAACTTTGAGAGGCTATATCTCGAGAACGGTTTGAGATACAGACCTGCGGTTTGAAACAAACAACTTTTCACGTCATTTTCTATACAATAAACATACTTTTAACGAAATCAAAAAATCAAAATTTTTAATGAAATTTCCTGCAGTGAACTTCAACTCGTCATACAAATATCGACTAAAATACAAGAAAATAAGACGTAGAGGTATTATAGTTTTATAATTGAGCGTGTAACTTAATATTAAATGTTATTTTTGATTTTTGTTTAAAATGTTTGATTTGCGCATAAAGATGAATATTCTAATAATATTTTTAAACTATTTATTAACTGAAAACACAGATTTGTATTAATTTACCCATAAAGTAAGGGAAGCACTGCTTCCATGGATGCTTCGCCACCGCTGTAATTACATAGTTTAAATAAAAATCACAACAATTAAAATAACAAATGAATATTTGAAAACTTATTACAGCAAAATGTTTTTACTTTTTTTCGATAGTATGTAAGTATGACAAGTTACATATCGTTGTAAATTAGAGTAAAAAACACGTTCAAATATGCTATAGCCAACTTAGTAGCCCATAAGAAAAATTAAAGTTAGGGCTTGTAACTCGGAAACTAAAAGTGTTATAAAAATTGTAAATACGTCAATAAATTCTACATAAAAAGTGTTTTAAGTTACCGCAAATAAGAAATACCTATCTACTTTGACAAAATTTTATTCAATTTCGCGATAACAATAATTTTCTGTTACTTGTCAACCCCTACGGAAAGGTATGACAGACACTTCCGGCAAGAGAGGGTTTGTCATACCTAATTTTTCTGAAAGAGAATATCATCTTTTATACGTATTATGAAATTCATCCAATTCCGCGATGAAGGCAAAAAACTAATTTTTTTAAATAATAATTAATTTAATTAAACACCTTTTCGGCTGGCTTTGCGCTGTCATACCGGTATCATTTTGTTTGTATGCTCCTTAACTATCAATTAAAATATATCTTATTTAAATCCACGATGACGGCAGATTTACTGTCACCGGCTTTCGATCTATAAATAATAAATTGCTTTACAAGGAAAACATTTGTGAATTGACATTAGTATATTCCACTGGTAGATGACGAATTTTCAGACGGATAATCTAAATTTTATTTGATTCATAGTATCACAAAATGTTTGTTGAGTAATGAAATTCATCTGAAATACACACTAACTTAAAAATCAAATAAAAAACTACAAAATAATACATTTACCTATATCGGAAGCAATGCGAATTATCAATGAAAATATGTAATGACGGATTTACTATGTAGTTTTTATCGAATTAAAATGATAAAACAAATACTATTTACAATTATTAAGCAAATAAATAAATACAATACCATCATTCATGTTTGATCTTATGACTTATCAAAATTGTTGTAATTCATTTTAATCTTTTGTAAAATACCGTAATTTCAATTTTGAATTTAATATCGCCACCTACCGACAAAAGTAATAAACTACAAACCCTACTGATAGAGTTTGTGTTGACCGACATCTATGCACTACCTATTGACAAAACCAATAAACTAAAAACCGTACGATATAGAAATCGTACATACCGACATCAAATAAAAACTAAACTGTCAAACATGTGTCAAAATATTATTTCGAGGTTATGTATTTTAAACATTTTGGTAAATTAACTATGTATTAAAATTTAAAATATAAAAATAAATAAGAGGAATGTAATATTTTTAAAAAGAAAACAATTCTAGTTATAAGGGCTGAAAAGAAGTTGTAAAACAACACATACAATTAATTATCAATCAAGCATAATTTAATGTGGCAAAATGTTTTATGTTTTTTATGAAGAAAATGGTTGATTATGAAATTAAGGAAATCTATATTGTCAATGCTTAATCTTATTTGGTTACCTTAACGCCTTTAACTAATTTGAAACCTGTATTATATATAGGGTTTGCATCCGGAGTCAGGGTTTCAGTGAAATTTCTCCGGGTTTTGCAAAAAGTGATGACGACAAAAAAACGTCGCCAAAAATAGAGCAGGGGGTGCAAAAGTGCAGATTAGGGTAGTTAATTTTTAATAAATTTTATGAATATAAAAATAAAAAGGATAAAATAAAATAATAAGGGGCCTTCGTTACATGTCAGAGTTTACAAAAACTAAAATCTGGTCACCCTAATTATATAATGAGTACAGTCATGGACGTAGCCGGGATTTTGTTTAGGGGGGGGGGGGAACATTTTTATTTTGAAACCGATTTAGTTGACGTGTTTTGCCTAGGACCCCGAGGTAAAGAGGTGGAGGGCTCGATCAACCGATAGTTTAACTTTTTAGGCGTTAAAGAGCAAAACCCCATCCCCCCTGCCCATGTCTGACTACGCCCATGAGTACAGCATGTGCATATAGTCTCCTGTGTACATAAATAATAAGTGTTTATACATAATTTAGTAATTTAGTAATTATATGTATGATTAATATATTTAGAAACATTAATGAATAAATGAATTACTTACAAAAAAAGTTGAGTGCCTCTTCTGAATTCCAAACCAACTTTACGTACATATAACTATATATTAATGTAATGTGTTTGATTTTGTTATAATTTACAAAAAGTTATGTAATTCTCTAAAATACACGTTTGTTTTTAATTTTTATTTGAAAATTATGTAATTTTAAAAAACAGGTACAATGGATATTGCCATCTTTATCTTTATTAATACATAATTAGTTTTTAATTTTTAAATATTTGTATTAATTCATATCAATTAATTGATCAATTCCTATTTACTTTAAATTGACAAATATTTCAACTTTAGAGTGACTCGAGGAAGTTATATTAACAATAACCATAAAATTTTATATGAATATAAAGTCAATCAAGCGATAGTTAAAAAAAACTAATGCCTTTTGAATTCCTGAGTATTCTGCTAACTTTGCAGGATCGGGAGAGTTGTGAGATAGATGGTCATTTGATATTTTAATGAACAATCAACAGTTTATGAAATAATTAGCAAAAACTATATTGGAACTTGTTGGCGGGTCCCTTTAAAAATTTTTTTTCAGTAAGCTGGTACACAACGGTTTTTGCATAGATATGATTTGAAAACAGAGTCGTCGTCCAAGGTTATTATATGTATAGGTTACCTCAGTAGGTTGTCAAAATCGAGACAGGAGAGAGGGAACTACGTCACACCGCATGCTCAATTGCTGTCAGTCTATAGTATATCAAATGAATATATGGTAGAGTTCATAGTTTTTTTATAATATTTTGTGATATTAAGCGATTTTAAGTAAAATAAGACTTTGTTGTTTAATTAAGGTATGTAGCCACTAATTTATGTGTTTTATTTAAATTTTCTTTACATACAATAAGTAACATAATTAAAATTTTAGATTATAGATCGAAAAAATGTCGGAAGGTACTGTCAGTATATGCAAAAGTAACTCTAAATGGCAAAGGAAGAAGATGAAACCATATGAAACGTTAATCTTCAAAAGAAATGAATCAGAAAATGTTATCGTAATGAATGCTGATCACTATACATACATTGACTATATGTATACATTGTCATTTTTCAATCTCCAATCCTGATCATTATCTGCTATGTGAGGATTAAAATATAATCAATACAATCATGGCAACTTTAAAAGTCATTTACACAAAATAGGAGTAACACAGTAAAACCATCAGAGATCTTCACCACATATAATTTTCACGTACTCTCTATGATATTGCTTGAAGACATCTACAGGACACAATATTAATCTACCAGTATCTGTAGACTCACTTTTAGCCACGGAGAAACAATGGAATTACGAAGTGATTGTAGCATTAATTAAATGAGGCTATTCGCAGCGTACATGATGACAGCGCTAAGTAGCATTTACGACTTTGGCGGGCTAAAATGAGAAGTATGTAAACAAATAATTTCAATAAAATATCGCAATATATATAAATATATATTTTAGATAATTCTTTATGACTATAGTGCGGTTAATCATATTGACCTTTCTATTTTCAGTTAAAAATAAGCCCGCCACAAGTTCCCTCGGCGCTGTAATCGATTTAGTTTCTCCCGTCACCTGCTTCGCATCCAGCAAATAATAAATATTTTATTTAAAGTAGACAGTACAGACATAATAATAAATTTAAAATAATTACTATTATTAGACATAATATAAAGTAAGAAATAAAATATATTGTACTTAATTTAAGAATTTATATATTTGTATATTGTTGATATTAATGTAATACATAAATGCCAAAATAAACTTATTGTTGGTAGGTAAGTAGTCGTATCAATTCATGGTTTTACATTCTTATAAGAATGCTATATATAATAATAATATATAATATAGCTTTCCAGCAGTTGTGAGAAACATGCCGCATTCCAATTAAAAATATATATAAGTGCCTTAAAAATAAAAAATAAAGTATCATTAAGATTTATGAGCTTACAATCAATAACTAATAATAAGAGTTTACTTTTACATGCATTTATTTTTTTATTTTATAATACTTCAATAATAAATAATTACAATAGTTTTATTTATTTTTTAAATATTATATGCAATGATTTGTGATTTTGTAATTACATGTATTGTTAAAATAGTTTAAAATATCCAAAAATTCGAAATAATACGATGACAACGTTTAATAAATATGTATTTGCAAGCCACTTTCCTGTATTACATTTAAATGAGCATGCGGTGTGACGTAATTCCCGCGCGGGCGCTGATTGGTCAAAACTACTGAGGTAACCTATACATATAATAACCTTGGTCGTCGTCACAGTATTTTTTATCTATGGTAAAAAAAAGAGATAGACTGTGAGTTGGGACGGTTAGGACGATACCGATCATACCGATTGATACCGATACTCATATGTGAAGCATATGACAGATGTCATGAATAATAATATTTACTGAAAATAGCATCAATCATATTATTCTATAATATAATATATGATTTAGTGATCATTATCGATAATTTATTTATCACAATAATATAGTATTTAATTGATTATGATGAAGAGTAATTATTTTTTTAAATTATGAATTTTCAACATTACAAAGAAAAGTTCCCTTCAAGGCAATGTATATATAACACATTTCAGAATCGTCTGTTGACAAATATGACTCAATAAAATATGTCGTGATTAATAATAATTAATGGTAAGTACAGAACTTTCACTTTACGTTCAAATGTTTAATAAAACTACTTGAATCAATAAATTTTCATAAATCGTTTATAGAATGACATTATATTTCATCAATAATTTTGGTTGCAACCTTGAGTATTCAGCAATTATCAAAAAGCGCGAAAAATGAATGAAAAACCACCACCAGACAAAATCAAATACATAATAGAAAATAGCAATGAACCATTTGTTTTCCATAACATTAGCAAAACATGGTCATGGGATTTAAATCAATGGGCTGAAAAATTTACTGAAAAAATTCCATTTCGAACTGGGAAATTTAAATACACAAAGGTACGTTTATATCTATAACACACATAAATATACATTCTAATTATATATGTTACTATGTTATTAATTTATTAATTTAGGAACCCCAATGGGAACGTAATACCCATGTAGAATTAATGACATTTTCACAATTCATCGAATTAGCAGAGAAAAGTACTAATAATTGGTATTATTTTGATTATATTAGAATATCCACATGGTTCAATGAGGATTCAGATTTAATGAAGGTACATAAAACACATACACATTTATTTGACCGTAGACTATATTAAACATTAATTTACAGAATATATCATGGGCTGATTTTGGATACCCAAATAAAGACGGTAGAGAAAGTGTAATCTGGATTGGTAGTCAAGGAGCACACACTCCATGCCATTTAGATACATATGGATATAATTTAGTGCATCAAATTTATGGCCAAAAGAGATGGATTCTATTCCCTCCAGAGTCCAACGGATTACTGCCTACAAGAGTACCTTATGAAGAATCTAGTATTTTTAGTCAATTAAATTTCTTTAGTCCAGATATAAATCAATTTAAAGGTAAGTTGAATCAATAACACTTTCATTAGAATAATCCGCTTTAAGTTTAATTTATATTTAAATTTGTAGGAGTATCGAGGGCAAAGACTGTTTTGCTTAACCCAGGTGATGTGCTTTTTGTTCCAAAACAATGGTGGCATTATGTAGAAAATGTTAGTCCAATTGCAATCAGTATAAATATATGGATTCCTCTTGTAAGTATTTATACTCGGAGCATGGACTGTGTGCATCTCGTTCAAAACTAACATTTTGTCTATTTCTAAATATTACATTAAATATTGAATGAATGCCACAAGCTTTTTAGTCATATGAATTCTGGAATACTTTGTGATAGCTGGAAAATACTGTGATAGTTTGAAAATTTATTTTGTACTTTTTAGTGCAAATGTATGTTATATATACTACAAGTATATATTATATATAAAAGCTTGTTTTTCAAAATCATTTTTAATTATATTTATATTATTTGTGTTATTTAATTTTAACAGAATGAAGATGATGAAATGCGTCTTCAAGAATCAATAATTCAATTACTTATGGCAAATTTAGTAAAAGATCTACATGGTTGTGAAAAAAATATGTTGATTAATCCAAACTTTGTAAGTTTTAATAATTTTTTATTAAATAATAAATATAAGAGACCAAACGTAATTCTATTTTTTTTGTTGGGCAATTATTTATTTGCAAAAATAGTTTTAATTAAAATACAAATGATAGAAATGGCAAGTGCGTTTATATGTGTATAATTTTCAGGACGATATAACGGAAACATCATTTTTTGATTACTTCAATCAATTAAAAATATGTTGCGAAAAACAAATAGCAGTGAATAAAAACAAAAAAATCAAAACCGAGGATGAAACATTATTAGAAAATCAACAAGCTGATGATACAAAAATGAACACTGTAGAAATATTAGAAAAGTATACAGATTATATAAAACAAATTCCAACACTTACAAGTCCTCAATTTCAACAATTAATTATGGATCAACAGAAACGTTTTGGAGATATCGAAACAAGGGAAGAAAATGGATCTAAAATAGTTAAAACAGATCACGTAGATATAAAATTTATGCAGAAGTTCATTAATTCTTTATGTCATCCGGAAGTTATTGATTTAATATCGAAGAAATTAATAAATGAATAAGTTAATTAACAATTATTAAATAAAATGTGATAAAACATGTCGTTTGAAACTTCATCTATATTTATTAAAATAAGTACTATCAAAAAGTTACGTTAATAATATCATGTGTAAAATGTTTTTCAATTTTATTTATTTAATTTTATTGAAAAGTAACAATATTTTTTATATTTTTTTCATTTGTGAAATCTCGTTAAACGAAGATTTTAATAATTTAATTGTGTAACTTCAAATCTGCGTAAAAAGCAACCCTACTGTATTTATTTGTGTGTATCCAGTTTTCCATATTGTATAATAGTTAATAATTAAATTAAGACCCTGTGCATATTATACACTTTTTAGTTGGCTGATAGTTTGTGCATATTTACTGTTTATTTAGTTTGCCGATTTTCAATCGCCATTCTATATATCTCCATGACAATTGCCAAACTGATCAAACCTTAGACAAGGAAAGATAAAGGACAAATAACACAATACCTAGCGTTACCATATCGTTCCATGAGTCATTGGCGTATTAATCAGATTTGAAAATAAATAGAAATTGTTTTGAATTACAAAATTAATTAATAATAAATGTTTTATACTGTCTTTAAAACGTCTATTTGGAACTATCATCTCATACATACTATGTACGTTGTTTCTCTTGTTATTTCTTACTCAATGCTTATAAAAAAAAAATTTAAAAGGTATGTGTTGTTGTACCATCTCTCGGAAAAAGTTTGAACTAATAAAAATATTCAAGAGCCATTCAGGCAAAGTTTGTTTTAAAAAATTTCTTAAAAATTTGAACCAGTGAATTAATATAAAATCTGTTATCATTTATGATTCAAGCGTGTCTTACATACTATGCGATGTCTATTACATTCAAATTTTAACAAGGTTTTTCTCAGCAACAAGGTTTTAAGGCAATATTGCGGTGTGACACCTAAAATTTGAAGCTTATTTACATCTTAAATTATACAAAAAAAAATTTTTTTTAGTAAATTTTATTATACTTTGTGTTTTTTGGGGTCAAAGTGGGCTCCTCGAAAAAAAGGTGGGTGGTCGGCAGTACATTTTCACTTTTAGTGATTTGAAACAAAAATATTTTCATTTTATAGATTAGTCTCTATTATATTACGTAGAATCAGACATTTATATTAATAAAAAACAAGGTTTTTCTCAGCAACAAGGATTTTCCCGATAGTTTTTTTGTATTTTTAAGTTAGGATATCTCAAAAACCTGATGTGATGGAGTAGTTCTGAGTTCAGATTTGGATTCAGCGGAAAGTATACTCTGGTCTCAAAATTTATTTTCTTAAAAACGAGTAGTTGGTCAAAACAACACTGAAATTTCAGTATTTCATTCATTTTGTGTCAATTTGTGTGTTTAAATAATTGTATGAAATTTCATCTTATTTCTACTGGTTTGACTTCCCAATCTCCTTAAAATAATTATTTGTAAAATAATTTATTTATTTTTGTAGATTTTTTTTGTAATAATGATAGTTGTATTATATTTTGAATTTAGTGAAAGTAATAATTGATTTATAATTTTATTTATAAACTATTATTGTATATTTTAACATTATTGAAGAAATAATAAAAATATTTCTACAATAATTGAATCTATTTTATAATAATCCAAACATTAAAGACTTTGCAACCTTTTACTTTTTGATAGGAACATGAAAATTGGTAAAGTTGTAAGTACATCAAACCTTCCTCTACAAAATTAGAAGTGATGACATTTCAAAAACACAATTGTTTGATGTAAAACATTCTTCTTTATTAACTTTTACACTTGGATGCTTGCATTTATAAATAACGAGGGTTATGTCACTGGATGTATTGTTGTCAGTTTGTTTGTAAAATGCAGCTACGATAAATGACGATAGTAACGAGAATATAATATAATTTGGCAATAAATAAATAAAAACAATGATTGGTTATGTTTTATTTAAGCGAAACCAAATATAATATTACATAATAGGTATTCCTATCCTTCAACTCCTCATTCTTGATTTGGTATTTTTATTTAGATCATATCAATATCACAAATATGTGCTTTCACTAGCAATAGCTACAGTTTTTAATTTTATTCTTCAAATTAACAATAAATTAAATAATTAATACGTTTTATAAAATTATAAATAAAAACCCTAATAAGGAACATTTTAGGAATTCTTTTTATAAATATATTATGTATTCTACATTTTTTAGTGCCGTATATAATTATATCTATATTAGATATTTGAGAAGCTCCTGGTAAAAATAGTTATTACATAATTTCTTGTAAAAATTAGATAAAAGTAACGGTAAGTTATACAATATTGATATCTGTTAATTTTGTTGTTTATTAAAAAGATTTTTCCAAATCCTTGAATGTCAATTTGATTAGTATTATTAATTTTATAATTCCAGATAAAAACTATTATTATATTGATTCTTCTTTATAAAATACACCACCTCTAAAATATATATTACTTTCATATTTATTTATATTATATATTAATCTCTATAAAAAATGTAAAGATAAAAACAAACAGTTATCTAAAGCCAAAGTACTAACTCCAAAAAAATAACAATTAGAGATAGTTCCTTTGAGTTTTTAACAGTAAATATACTGACTGTTATACACGAGTTCTTAAGCCAGTACTGGATTTAAAAAGTGGCCATCTGTGGCCCCTTTTGCCATTCATAAATATAAATAATGGTATCACATTAGTAGAATGTGATTAATATTAAGCAGCGGTGTAACAAGCCCCCTCCTGGAATGTTAAGTAGTAAAGGGGTCATGCAAAATATATATATAAATCGGTAAATGTTTTTAAATTCTACCCCCCTCCCCTAAAAATCCTGGTTACACCATTGATATTAAATTCAAAGAGGGAATGAATTTTAATAACATTATTCTAGTACATTTATAATTGGGGTTTATTTTCAATTGAATTGCAACTATATAATTTTATTTCACAAGAGGGAGGAGGGTAACCCCCCACCATCACCTATGTGATTGTATAAAAGTTTTATTAAAATGTGGAGGGGGTAGCTGCCCCGTTTATCCTCTCTTAAATCCAGCACTGTCTTTAGCACAGACTGTGGACTACAGTTCAGTTGTAACACTACATATATATTATTAACGTATTAACGTGTTAACCTCAGAGCCGTAATTACCACCGAGGAAATGCCCCGGGACCCCCGCAGCGTAAAAATTGGAACAAGTAAGTAAATAGGAAAAATTGTGTAAATTAGGAGCAAAAAAAAGGTCTTCAATTTTTACTTTTGCATATTCTGGGGGTCCCTCGGTCACCTCTTGCCCCAGGGTCCCCGAGCTTCTAGTTACGGCCCTGGTTAACGTAATATTGTTATATCACATATTATGTTATTTATAAATTTAATATTTGACTGTATTCAGACGTCAAAGCAACTAACAATATACAAGAGTTTGAGAGCTACCATTTTAAGTTTAATTGCTTTGATATTTGTACAAGTACGACTTATTATACAGGATGAATAAAAAGAAATATTTATTTTACATAGGTTAATCTAATTTTTAATTTAAATATAGAAATAAAAGGAAATTAAAATAAAAAACCGCATGCATGTTGGAGGGTTCTGTAGCCATTATCACTAACATTCTCTACTTGATAATAAGTATCTATTTCATGTTGACAAGATGATGTAATCTATATAAAAGTGTATGTATTTCTGTCGCATTTCTTAATTTTTCTATAGTTTAGAAATTAGAGGGGAGAACACTCTTATAACAACTTTGAAAGAAAATATTTTGTGATTGGAAGGTTAAAATCAAAAGGTCTTAGAACATTTTTTGTTGCATTTTAAAAGACCTATCTAAAGACACCTCATTCAATAGGAGGGGGTCCAAAAAAATATTTTTTTCAAAAATTTATGTTTTTTGAACATCAATCTACGTATTTATTTCAAATTTCATCTTAATAGGTAAGTAAATGAGAGAATGGAAGGGCTGTTACATACAGACATACAGATGAGAGTTTTTAATTTTCTACGGAACCCTAATAAAAAAAAAACAGTTAAGAATTTTATGATTAGAGCATTCTTTATTTATAATTCATCCTGTATATACATTGTTTATTTATCATCTTTGATTTTAACCAACAATTTATCTTTTCTTGACAGGCATTTTATTAGGCACGGGTTTATTGAACATAAAATTAGCACATTTAGGTACGTGTCTAGATGCAGCTTGTTCATTAAAGCGACGTCCACAGTGTGGACATTGTACATAGTCAGGGTTCAATGAAGGGGGAGGGGGTGGTAGATCACTCAGCTTACCACCAGCAGCTAAATGTTGCTGAGCTTGTTTAGCCGATCTTATTGCGTTTATGAAATCTTCATGTTTCTGACGCCAGTTGCTTTTCTTCAGAGCTGGAGGCGGAGGTGCCTGCAAATAATTAAAATAAATATAATTATATTGGTACATAAACAATCAAACATTGATTATGAAATAAAGACAAACAATAAAAATGTGTTTTAGAGAATTGTATAATTATAACAAAGTTAAACACATTGCATTAATATCTAGTTATATCTACATAGAGCTGGTTTGGTATTTAAAGGGGCCCCTCAAGTAATTCATTAGTGTCTCTGAATATATTATTCATTATTAAACTATCCTGTTGATTAATTATTTATTTATGTGTCTCTAAATATTATATGTAATTAAATATATTACAGTGAAACCTGGGCAGATATAAAATAAAAACATGAACAGAGTTATTGCTTATGTAAAATAATACTCTACATTGGGAAACTCCCTAAGACAGAAACAGAATAGTTTTCAGGAATCGTTTGCGTAAATAACCTGACTAAAACAATTTATTTAATGTGTAACACATAACATACAACGTTCTCTTGTGAAGACATATGGGGACAGAGAAACTAGGAAAAACTGCAATTATTGTATGTAAGTTGAAAATATAGACTTTTATTATAAATTATTCCTTGATTGTAATCGTAAGTTATCATATTTTAAAACACAAACCTTTGAAAAATGGAAACCTGTAACAATGGAAAAAATATACGTGTTCTGTTTTAGGAAGGTTTAATTAATTAATTGAAATGAATTTATATAAATTATATACTTATTTAAAAAGATGAACATTGTTTATGTAATAAAGACAAAGATTGTCAGCAGTTTTTAATGATAAGAATTATAATAAAAACTTATTGCAATATTTGCAAATCGAGGTGAAAACAATATTTTCTATTAATTGAGATGTTATTATAATACCAATAAATAATATTATAATTATGTAAGAGCGAAATTTCGTCTCAAGTCCAAAGCAAGGTAACAAATTTACGTAGGCAGAAATGTTATACATACTATCCATATACCACATACTATTTTTTTCTATTATATTTTTTACACAAAGTTCAAAATACTGTTAGTAGCGTCGATTTATCTGAAAAACGGCTGTTTCGTGAAATCTTTTAGTAGTGAAATTTTTTTGACTAAATCGCTTGATTTTGGGTTCAAGAATATGTGTTTAAGTTTTCTGGATTCTCAGTGCTCCGGAACAGGGTCAAAAATGCTTTTGTTTATAACAAATTAAGGTTTTTTGACGATAGTTCGGCTAATATTTTGAATATTTTTTTTTAATATAAGATGATGCGCTACGAAAATACAAATAAAATGACACTAGGTAGAGGTTAGAAGGTTATTCCGTTCATCCGTAAAAAAATAAAAACCGCGGAAAACACGATATTTTTAAAGTTAAGATAAAAAAATAAATAAAACTCTTAATTTTTTAAAAATATCTTCAAAAGATAGCTTTTAACGGTATAAACTGATATGCAACATCTCATCTCATAGTTTTTGTTTAAACGGCCACAATAAATAAATTACGAAAATTTTTGAAGGTCAAATTCATTGGGTGCAAATACTGTAGGGCCAAAAATATTTTTTTTAAATGAAGGTTTGAGAGAGTACTATCAAAATTTAAAAAAGTTATTTTTCAAAATCCGGAAAACTTACACACATATTCTTGAACCCAAAATCAAGCGATTTCACTACTAAGAGATTTCACGAAAAAATATAATTCGACGCTACTATGTATTTTATGGGAAAAATAGCATGTTGCTAGTCTATCAAAAAACAAATGAATCTCTCGCCATTATATTTGGTCGAGTTTGAAATATAATTCAAAATGAAAAAAATCCAATGCAATAATTATCTTTGAAAGTTTAACAACAAACAACAAAAAGAGAAAAACTAGGGCTCCGTTCACTAGTTAAGTTTAATCCGGCGCTGCATGTATGAAATACATATATTTATTACCTTGTTCCTGAGAGTTTTCTTGACATATTGCTCTGCCTCCGTGCCTTGCACTCTGTGTTTCATCGGATCGTACGGTTTTCGTTTTTTCTGTGAAGTGTGCGCGCAGATGCTCTGATGCACAGCGAGTCTGTCATCTGCGAACCGTCGGCCGCAGTTACTGCACGGGACCAGGTTGTCGTTTGTGACTGCGTTACTCGGTGGTCCGGCTTGCCGCGATTGTCCCGAAGATGATACTGATTTAGCCTAGAAGTAATGTCAGTAGTCAGTACCGGCTTTAGGAAGGGGGGGGGGGGTGAACCAGGGCGACCGCCCGGGGCGCCAGGTCAGGTGGGGTGGCGCACAATGGAGCATAAGTCACTTTTTTGGTTCAAATCAGTGTACAGGCTGTAATTTTTGAGTAAACTTTTTTTTTATCTTTAAATTTTTTGTCGATCAGTTAAAAACGATTAAGCAAAAAATATAGCTAAATATAAACAATGTTTATTTGTAAAAAAATCGATTATTTGATAGCTGCTAACTAACAAATACTTATTCAGCAACCCAGAAAACCTTTAATAAGGTATTAGCTGAGATATAATTTTAACATCACTTATAGTTATTGTATTACCTAAAATAATTAATTTTTATTAATATTTTTTTACGAATTTCAACGAAAGAACACGATTTTCCCAATTTTTTATATACAAGTCCGCCATTTTGTTTTTTATTAATATAAACGTCAGATTCTAGGCAGATAGAGTCTACATAATCTATAAAATGAAAATATATTTGATTTTTCTGTTTTAAATCACTACAAGTAGAGATGTACTTCCCACTACCCACCCACCTTTTTGTCGAGGAGTCCGCTTTGACCCCCAAAAACACAAAGTAATATAATATTTAGTACAATTTTTTTTTGCATAATTTAAGATGCGAATAAAAAGTAAAAACATATAAAAAAGACTGAAAAGATTATATTTTATTTTGTTTAAAAAAATCTGAAATAAGCTTCAAATTCAAAGCTTTAAATTTTAGAAGAGACCATTGGCATCGACTACAGGGTAGGAGGGAAGGCGAATACTATTCACTATTCTATTAAATTAAACAAAAAATACACTTATTAACAAAATTAAAGGATCTTTTTCAAATTCCGAAAAATTTGTGAAATATTAAAATATTTTAAAATTATTTCTTATTTTTTTTCACGTAGATACAGATTTTCAACACAAAAATACAGATTTTTATAAAAAAAAACCCGAAAAACCGTTCGGTGAAAAACCGCCCCTGTGTTCGTAAACTTACTGTTGGAGTTCTTGACATTTTCGCAGAAGATGGTTTGGAACGAACTGGAGATGACACAGGCGGTGTTGAACGTTTGCTTGTTAATACAGTTGATTTGGAAACGCCGGGGCTCTGTAACATTCAAGAGTTTAAATAAATAATTTAATATTTAATTAATATAAATAACATGTATTAAAACAGGTTGGAGCATTTAAAGTGTTACAGATTTTTATCTGAAAAGCATCCTAATTTTGAAAAAAAAATGTTTGGCTGTGAGGTGAAAATCGAATAGTAATATTTATTTATTTTAACGGGGCCTTCAAGGTTATTTGAAGGTCAACATTATTTTTTTAAATGTAGTTTTTATTTAGCAATCTTATTCTACGTAAAAACACAAATCTTTCATTGGAAACTTTTTTTTGGACAACCTAAACTTGATTTCTGAATAAAAAAATCTTGAATGTTCAAAATATCATATAATATAAGATATATTGGAAAGTTAGGTTATATAGAATAAGAAAACTAAATAAAAACTATAGGTTTCTATTTAAAAAAAATGATGTTGACCTTCAAATAACTTTGAAGGCCACGCTAAAATAACAAATAAATATTACTATTCGATTACTCCCTCACAATCAAATATTTTTTAACCTAAATATTTTTTTCAAATATACGATGGTTCAGAGGTAAATATTTAACATATGAACAATGATATTTTTCAAAAATTATAATATTTAATGCAAAAACTTAAAAATTCCTTTAATTAAATGTTTAATCAATAGAACCGTTGATCATACGACAGTTAGTTAAAAGAGCATTGAGTTAAACTTATTGTTAGTAATACTGGGCTTTACAAATATATATCTTTAATTAATTAATTAATTATTGAAGTACATATTGATATTATTAAACTACACACTTCTATATCTAATATTACAACGTATCATTTACTTATGACTTTCTACCTTCTATATAATAAGTTTATATCAAAAGCGGTAAGATTAGTAGGCACGTGTTTATGTGTTTTACCTTTGTAAAGTATAAAACCAAGTTTAATTTTGAAGTTTGACAGTCCTCTGTAAAACCTGACACGTAGATGTTTGTTGACGTTCCTATGGCGACGAGTTGATGTGGAAGATGGGCGGCGTTAGTTAAACGACTTTTTCTAGCGAGAATAACGTTGCTTTCTTTCTTTTTATTTAATACGATTAATAAGTTTTAATAAAGTTACATAAGTATACGTTTCAGAAAGATAATTCGATGGAAGTTTATAATTGATGTTTCAAAAAAAATAAACTCGTACGGATAAATCGCGTTACGTATAGTTGAAAAGATTCTTGTTAAAGTAGGTAATAGTACACGTGCATATTATAAGGTTCGGCATCAGTCTTGGATCATACTCCAGTGTTGGACACTTGTTTAATTAAATGTACTATATTAGAAATATTTATATGTATGTATTTGATTACTTAATATTAATCTATAGACACTTAACTGTAAAACAGTTTAATTTCATGTAAGTAAGCCGCGTCGATTTGGTCGTGTTATCAGCCAACGTTTCGTCACACATTGTAGGGCTCTTATAAAAGCACGTTTAGAATAGCCTTGAAGATGTCTACTGCAATGTGTGACGAAACGTTGGCTGATAACACGACCACATCGACGCGGCTTTTTATTTTATTTGTTGCCTTTTTTTAGCAATATATATATATATATATCTATTAATTTTTTTTCTTCAGAAAATGTTTTATATGTTAATTATAATTTTTTTTTCGAACAAAATGATTTTCTTTCAATTACAAACTTGAACCCACACCTGAACCCTAAAAAAATAACAGTTTTTGAACCCAAATAGTTTGCACCATGTTGAACTCAAACCCGAACCATAAATAAATTACGGTTCAAGTCCCTGATAATATGTATATCAAAGAAACTAATAAATCTACATGGAATATAACCACAGCAGCATCAGTGTGTGTACTGTGACGTACCAATAACATTTAAACCCGTCCTCTGTCCCGTGATTAATGCGTTGTAGATAATTGACAGTGTTTGGGTTAGTAAATAACCGGTGCTATAAACGATATTCTCAAATTGAAAATTCACGATTGCGATGATTGATATTGTGTGAATAAATATGTTATAGATGTGGCCAGTGGCGCAAATGGAAACAAAATCGGGGGTGGGGTATGTTTTATTTTTGTATTTAAGAGTTGTCCATAAAATACTTACGCAAAAGAGGGGGGGGGGGACAATTGTCTAAGGGATTCGTTTTGTAAGTAGTACATACAAATAGTTGGGTATTTTTCTTTATTCATGCGTTAAAATCTAAGAAATAACTTATATTCAAAAAAGTAAAAAATACTAGCAGGCTGTTTGTTATATCTTGGTTTATATCAATTTAAAAAAGTTATATATTTGTATATTTAATTGCATTTATTGGAAAAATAAATAATGATGCTTTGTTCATTTAATCAATATTCTAGTACCAATAATAACAATGTGATCGCGAATAACCCTGTATATACAATGTATATGTTTTTTTTATTTTTACTTTTTCGGTTTCGCAGGCCTATGTTTTAGCTTTGGATCAAAAGTTAATTGTTCCAAAATTTCAGACTCATAGATCAAACCTGTGGACGGCGCAAACCGAGTCTTTTTTCCATTTGATTAACATGGGAAAAATTACTTTTTTACTTATGCGTGAATATCTCGTTGAAAAATTTATTTATTTGAATTTCTTACAGCAGCATATCATAGAGAATTAAATTTCTTACAAAAAAGATCCCAAGTGCTCAATTCATCGATCGAATATTTTTAAAGATATGTTCGTTTTAACATTGTCATAAAAAGTAAAATCCAATTTTTATGATAATTTTTAAACAAACATTTCTTAAAATTTATTGGATTTATGAATTGAGCACTTAATTCTCTACAAAATATTCGGTTGAGAAATTTAAAAAAAATTTTTTTTTCGACGAGATATTAAATAAGTAATTTTTTCCATGTTAATCAAATGGGAAAAAGACTCGGTTTGCACCGTCCACAGGTTTGATCTATGAATCTGAAATTATGGGGCAATAAATTTTTATCAAAAGCTAAGACATAGGCCTGCGGGACCTAAAAAATAAAAATAAAAAAAACTAAGGAAAAAATAAAAATTTTCAAAATATCTCAATCCGTGCCCAAATATCTATAAACTTATCGGACCACCAAACAAACATATGGTGTAAATATGGCTTCGATATGTCCGCAGTGGTTGAGACGTAACGAGAACACATACATATGCACAAGGCACAAACGTTTTTATATATTAAGATTTTTGAGAAAACAGTATTTTCTAAATCAGTATTGGACCGCGGTCTACATTTTCGGAATGGCTGCTTTTTTAACTCAACTGACAAAACAGAAACACGAATCTTTTTTTTTAAATTAATGTGTCGTAAACAGAATTTAATTACATCGGACGTAAGTTAATTAAATTCGTTTAAAATAGCTAATCAAAATCATTACCTGAGAATTTCTTTTGGCACTTGAAGCTTCACTTGGACTGCTAGTAATTGATTTCCTAACTGTATCCGTTCTAACATTTCTCTTCACGACAGGTTCATTGTAACTCCTTGCTTTCGCTTTTTCTTGCACAGGTTTACGTTTTGTTACTTCTTTTAAAGGGGGCGTTTTTTCTTTCAAAGCTTGCTGTTTTTCATTAGACGACACTCGTTTAGTAACCGGTACAGTTTCTTGTCTAACACTCACTCTTTCTCTAGGTTTTTCTGTTTTTATTTCACTTGGCAACACCCTTACTACGTTTGGTAATTTACCGAAAGGTGGCTGAGCTAAAGCCTCGGCGTCCTCTATGAGTGCAATGTCCGGGAAATCTTCATCTTCTATGGAATCATTGAGGTTTTGGTTGTTCATCATCTGTTCCATTAACTCAAGTTGTTGTTTCTTGAGCAGATACATCACGTTATCGTTCTCGTTTTCGTTGTCGTATTGCGTGTATGATTGTTGCTGATATGTAGATTGCTGGACGAGGGATTTCTGGGAGTAGGTTTCTTCTATGTTATTGTTTATGTATGCTATCGAGAAATAACCATAATTAATTGATTAAATACCAGAAATGAAAAAGAAAATGAAAGTAAAAGCTAAATGAAACTAGATTGTATGTTTCTATTTTTAATGATTTTTGAGAAATGTAACGGGCGTAACACCCAACTGATAAAAATTATTGTTACTACATTGCTTGGTGTTGTTTAATGTTAATTGATTATTAAAATAATATGTAACAATAAAAAAGTAGGTAATTTTTTTTTTATGATCTAGTTTTAGCTTCTTAACGCCCCCCCCCATTATTGTACATGTTCAGTAAAAATTTTAAGCTTCTAACTTATTATTTGATTTGATTGAAAACGATGGACGGACGGACGGATGACAAAGTGAGATTAATAGGGTTTCTTCGGAACCCTAAAAATGAACATATTATGCAAAAAATAAATAATAAAAAGTCAGTGAAAGTAGCGACATTTCTGGACTCGCCCTTAAGTAACAATGATTAAAAAAACATTAAAAAATAAATAAAGAATGCAAACAAAAGTAGTATCTATCCTTAATTTGTACAAATCTCAGTAATTAGTAAATAATGAAATATTCAGCGTACCATTGCTGTTGTTGGTGCGTGCTTGGCTTTTGGAGCGTTGCGACACCGCTGTCGCCGCAGTCAAACTGTTAGCACTGATCCTAACATTTATGGCATTGGTCTGATTATTGCGGTCCAGACTTGCACCGCGAGTAATTGCCACGGTTTTAGATGCTTTCAGATCTAGAAATATAAACGTATTATTAGTTCTACTGGTATCAATATACAGTAGTACCTCACAATGCATTTTGTAATAACTGCGCTCTTATATTTTATATTTGTATCTATTTTTCAGTTATAAATAATGTACTCTACGTACTAAATACAGGATTTTACTTTATACGGATGCTTCAAATTACAAAAATTAAGTTTATATTCTTGTTCTATAATTAAAAATAAGATTAAAAGTTAATATAAATATACCTAATAATGCTTGTCATTATAGACTCACATTCAGTTGTATAACTGTTACAAAATCATATTAAAAATGAAACTATAAATGGCTATTTTTTGATATGTAGTTTTGGAGATATATTTTGTATTAACGTTGTATCTTATTTTTAATTATAGAACAAGAATATAAACTTAATTTGTGTTATTTGAAGCATCCGTATTAAGTAAAATTCTGCAGTACTTTCTTTTTTCGATATTTTTCGAAAACGGTTGATCTTATGACAAATAAACAATGTGTATTTTGTATCATATAATCTTCTACAAGAACCCAACTCAGAAAAAAATTCTAGAACAAAAAAATACTTGATAAAAATCGGCGAGTCCACTGGCCCCATACACCCCTGGTTTAAATAATTATTATTTGATACTGGAAATCGATAACACTTATTAATACCAATCCCTGTATCAAATTTCATAACTGTAGCACAATGGGTTCTCTAGATATTAAATAAACACTAATTTTGTGTAAATTAATGTAGCTCCCTTAGGAAGAATTTCCGGACATAGGTTCACATAAGGTTTTTTACTTAAAATTACATCCTCGATCTACTGTTAAATTATTTTACACTAGTTCTAAATCACTGTATATAGGTATATTTAAGGTAAAAATTGTGTAAAGTTCCCTTTCTATAATTGTTTTATAGTTAGTTTTATTGCATACTTAATATACAGGGTGAGTCATATCAGGTGAAACAAACTTGAACATTTGATTGAGAAAATATTTTAATCAAAAAAGTTTATATAAACTTGTATCAAGAAATTCTTTGCGAGGGAGCTATAGACTCCCAGATTTTACCCAAAATTATCGTTTTAACGGACAGACGTTACGTTTTATAATATGCAAGGATAACTATAAAATTACTACGTAGTTATATTTGCATTGAAAACATTTCATGCTAAATAATATTCATTATTAATTATGTATGTATGCACTATGTTTCTAATAAACAATTGTTATTTGAATACATGTTACCTATGTGTTATTCTTTCATGTTCAAGCATATACTAAATTATATTTATTCTCTTATTAAATATTCAAAAGTAAAACTTATTAATAACAAAAACTTATAGTTCATAAAACATTGTAAGTTGTTTCACCATCACAATTAAGAAAATTATTTTTATTATTACAAAAACGATGTTACAAAAACTGAAGAAAATAAACAAAAAATAATTGCTATTTTATTATAAGTTTTCTTTACTGCTCTGAAATATTTCGGTCTATAATTAAGAAGTAAACATTACAGATATAAAGTAAACAAAGAAATAAACAAGAACAGATGTTAATTTCCATTGTGATTTTTGTTTTTGTCTGCGAGGTTTAAGCACATATTGCTAATCTAAATTAAAAAAATGCTGTGTATACCTAATGTATTTTCTATTGTTTTCTTCTAAATTGAGTAAATAGTATTATTTAAAACTATGTTTATTATACAGAAAATGATAAATATCGCTGGTATGTATCTCAAATTTGAGATATGGCATCTCAAAGTGACAGTTTTTTCAAAAGTTTGAAAAAATCCGTAACTTTTGAGCTGGTGGCCGGATTTGATTTTAGTTGATGAATTTGAAATCAGCGTTTCAAAATTTGTATAATGACATGTATAGTACTTTAAAATCCGACAAAAATTTTTGGCCAAAAATCGACATTATTTTATATGGAATCTATTCGATTTTTCGCCAATTTTTTTTGTCGAGTTTTGAAATATTATACATGTCATTATATGACAGGTTGATTTCAAATCCGTCAACTAAAATCAAATCCGACCACACGTTCAAAAGTTACGGCCATTTTTTTTTAATTTTGAAAAAAAAACAAACTTTGAGAGGTTAATGTGGTTTAAAAATTTCAACATTTCACCTCATTTTCTATATAATAAACATACTTTTAATGAAATCTAAAACACAAAATTTTATGGTTTTCATTTTATAGAAAATTTTCAACTTTTTATAGAATTATCAACTCGAATACATTTTGCATGTTAATTTTTAACATAATATATTAAATTGTCACGAGCACGGCCGGGCGTTTGTAAAAAATGCAATCCGTGTGCAAAAATTACTCACACGTCCAACTTAATTCAGAGTTTACCCACACAAACCTGTAAGATTGACACCAGCAGCACGTCTATTTGGCGGTATTGGTTCTAGCGGGTAACTGCGGTCTACACCGGGCCGCTGGACCCTCCGCTCATCGAACATCTGTCTTACACGTCCACCCCCTCCTCCAGATGAGCTCGACCCGGCACTGTGCTGCTGTGGAGGCTGCGGCTGGAGCTGGGTCAGACGCTCTTCCTTCTGCAAGAGTTGCCGTTGTTGGAACCGAGCCTAATGCAATAAAACAACACATTTACATATAATAGTTAGGATACAAGTTTGGGGTACCTACGGACGGGTATAACGTGACCATTGGATTAGCTGTGTGTAAGTTTTTTCACCGGAAGTGGAAAGAGAATTGTGGAGAGGATGGTTTTAAGTAAATAAATAAAAAATTAATAATATAAAGAAAAAATTAAATCATCAAATATTTATTTTTAACCCTTTCATTACTATTCAGTTATATCTCTGCGAAAAATGATTGAATTTGCATGATCTAAAATTCATTATCAGCTTGGACCTTCTTGTTAAATCAAGAGCGCAATAATTTATTATAATTTCAATCTAAATCTAAATTTATGCAAACGTCAAAATGACATTTAAAACGTCAAAATGATATTTAAAACGTTAAAATGACATTTAATATGTAGTCTATAAAATACGTACGCAAAAGGGGGGAACGGGGGGGATTATCTAGCAAAATTAGAAATACCTAAAGATCAATTTTATTCATATTTAAAAACATCTGCCAAGTAAATGCACAGTGCTTCCTCGTGCTACAATAACCAAAGGTATAGTTAATTATTGAATAATTTAAATAAAAACCGATCAAGTGTTCAGATTTTGCCTGGCATTTAATTTTTATACAATTTTACTAAAATATATTAGTTCGAAATTTTTCTTAAGACGCACCTTTTTTTGACAATTTCAATCTTAATCTAAATTGATGCGAACGTCAAAATGACATTTAAAACGTCAAAATAACATTTAACATGTGAAAGTAAATATAAATTTAGAAAAACAAAACACGAGTTTTGAAAATAAAGCGAGATAAATCTATGTAAGGGAATATTTTACAACAAACGTTGTAGACCCATATTATAGTAAATTTAATGCTATAATATTCAATAAAATTTTCTCGTAACATGTGTCGTTCTTAAGATATCTTAAAAAATAAATATTTTGGGATGTCACTCTTCCCCCTTACACACAATTTTAATGATTTTAAAATGGGACCGTCCTCAAGCCAGAACCAACCACCCGACCAAGTTTCAACAATATCGGTTCAGTGGTTCATGAGTTATGCGTGTGACAAGGATTCTGGGGACAGACACACACACACACACGGACACACGGACGGAGAGACAGACAGACACGGAACCAAAAGTGTTTGTCTTGACGTGAAACGGAAAGATCAATTTAAAATTTTGAAATCGGAGAACATTTTTTTTTGTCTCAATCTGAAACGATCACAAAGCTTCTCGTATCTTCGATATTGCGAGGAAGCGAAAGTAGCCCACCAATGTCAAAAAATAATATACTTTGCTTTTAACGCGTTCAAGACTGGTACCAGTACCTTCTAATTTTTAAATTGAATTTTGTCGACAACAAAAAACACCCTAGGCCCGGATCTAATAAAAAATTTGTAACTGTGTGTGTGCGTAACGCGCGTTCGACGTTGAGTGACACTTATTCCCATTATTACTCGAGTTCTAGAGACACGTACGTCAGGTGGTGGGCGTCTGTGATGTGACGTGAGGCCCGCGTGCCAGCTACGGGCCGCCCACGGGTGCATCGATACTCGAGCCGTTGCGTACCAGTTCGGGTTGTTGATCTTATTGTTGTTCAACGACTCGCGATTCTCATCGATGTAGTTTTTGGGGCGCATGTTTTTTCATTGCATTCACTTATTATATTTATTTGTACACTTTTAATTAATTATATTTGTTGTTAATTTGAACAGCGTTTCACAGTGGATATGTTTTAAAATCACTGTAGGAGTTTTGAATCTTGTAGAAAATTACTTCTTTAAACAAATTCTCTTTTAATTATTATTACAACAGGGGGCGCTATTTTTAGTTTTCGCCGGGGGCGCAGTTACCCCCTCGCTTCGTCAATTTGTCTACACAAAAAAAAATTTTAGTTTTAATATATCGTATAATAGAACTGATTTTGATGGAACTTTCACTGTTCGAAAGCTTACAATTTGTTTATACAAATATAATATGATGATTGATTTACAACAGACCTGTATTAAGATATTGATGTCTAAAGTTCTTAGAAAAGCCAGCCGCATGAGCATTCACTGATTTTTAAAAAACAATTGGGCGAAGTCGCAGAGAAATTTGAGTCAAAAAAGTATAACCTATCGCGCGTATAAATGTCACACATTCAATTTTTTATCTAACAATTTTTTCGGTATATAAAATAGCTTATGTCCTTTCACAGGATTTCCCTGCCAAATTTCATCAAGATCGGTTCAGCGGTTTAGCCGTGAAAAGGTAACAAACAGACAGAGACACTTAATAATATTAGTATGGATTTTTAATTTTATTCAAACGAGTATAAACTAAAAACACCTGTTTTTTTTAAATTATTGAATAGGTATATATTTACATAATAACTCATGTATAGAATGATTCACTTTATTTTATTACTTTTATAATATAACTGTTATATTTATAAACAATAAAACAATGTATTAACAACATATTATAATTTAACAATAAAAGGTATTAATACTTTTCACAAGCACAAACAAACACATTTTTCTAAAAGTAACATTCAGGTGTTTGCAGTAAACCTATTTCATGGAAAAACAGTCCATGCTTGTCATCTCATAGAAAAGAACAAAATATAAAACTATACGTAAACCAGATTAACATGTTTTTGTCAAACAATTACAATGTTATTTCATATAACAATGCGCACGCGCGTAGTTACATTTTTAAGACTGTTCATAAAGAGAGATAAACATATAGAGCTTTACGGTGTACGTATATGAATGTCTTTGTTATTATGTTCTGATTATAAACTACATAATGTTATGGAGCTGTGCGTATATTTACAATATGACTATCGGAAAACTGGAGTCTCTGGTTCGATATGATGACTAAGTAGAACTGTTTGGTGTCAGTTGGAGGTCACATTGTCATAATTTCAATGTTGATAAATAATATTAGGTATTAAACATTTAGATCGATTATAAAGATTAATAAGTATTATTGATTTAAATTTAGATTTAATTTATGTTAAGTCTTTCCTAATAATATATGCAGAGTGTCATACATATGTATATGCATGTATTGAATATATATGTATAGTAATCTGTATGTAAATATTATACAGGGTGTCCCACAGAAAGGTGTTGAAACTAATCGGCTGCCATTTTCAAACGGATGCAGTTATTGAAAAAATAAAAATAGCGTTGAAAAGAAGAGAGTCTGCAGTTTTTAATATGGGTATAAATAAAATTTAATAAAATGTTTATGTATCAATTTATTTTATTGATGAAAAATATGCTAAAATTATCGATAATTCTGTAAAAAAAACACAACATTATTTTAATGCGGATTTAACTATCAATTTAACTATGATAGATAAATTCAACCAATTATTTTTTTCAGTGTAGGTACTTTTTGTTTGCGGTTTCTTGAGGTGTTTTTAGAATTTTTATATCACTTTTCGTTTGTGAGTTACAAGTCCTAACTTTTTTTTTATAATATCACTATTATTTAGTTCTTCGACTTATTGTCAGAAATCTACATATATACATATATACATTTATTTACATTTTTTTTATGTAAGTATAATTGTGTTTACTGGCAAAATAAACAAAACATTATTTATTATATTATTTTTAATCTTTTCCTGCAACTGTTATCTTCTACATAAAAATATGTGTTTTTATGATTGACATGATTTCCAGCAAATGATAAAATTTCATTTAGTTGAAAACCAGATGTCTACGTGATTTAGTTTACTTTTTAGTGAAGTAATTTAAAAAAAATCGTTAAAAAACATTTATTGTAACTTTTCCTTTCATTTTACTGTAGGTAAATGTATTGTATATGTTCATAAAACATCAAATTTTTTTGATTGCTTGTTAAGTGAACGATTTATTTATTTATATATGATAGAGGGAGGGGAGTGGCGCCAATTTTTCAGCCTATATTTGTTCACAAACAAAAACAAAGTAAAAAAACGCCCCAGATTGTGGTTAAGATGTAAAACGAAGAAACCAGTTTCTACATTTTCCAGTAACATTTAAAAATAACGATACAAAAGACACAAAAACAGAAAAAAACAAAAGGTTTTTGTATTTGAATGGATTTAATTCAATGAATCTGTGATCTAGTCACTAATTCAGGGGTCAGCAACCTCTTTGTCTATACGGGCACAATACAAGATTTGAAAATCACCGAAGGCGCACATTATTAAAAACAAGATTCAAATGTAAAATATAATGTAAATGGCCTTAGGTACTTTATAATCTCTCAATCTTTGGTCCAGCGAGAGCGCATTAAAAATTCACTAGGGGCGCCTGGTTGGCGACCCCTGATCTATCTTATAATCCTAAGCGTAACTTCATTTTTAATAATACCCCTTATTTATTTTTATAATAACTCTTTCTTTGCGTGTAAAAAAGGGAACCTACAGATCTAGAACCACTGTTTTTTTAAATGCTTATCAAACTAACAATAAGATAAAATTAACTTTCTTAGTATCGCGATATCTTATAAAAAACAGAAAAATGGAAATATTTACTTGTAAAAGTACTTAAATTATGTATACACATTGTAAATCCCAGTTAAACTCATTTGACACAATTACCTTTACATAAAAAAATAAAAACAAAACACCTATTCATACAATACGGTCATAATAGAAAGAGCTAACCGATAGTGAAAGTATCATATACTATACATATCTTACATATATTACATCTCTCTTAGACAGGTGCATTGATTAGCCATGTTACTTATGTGTACGTCACACATCTCTGGGAATCACCTGTGTGTTTGTATCAACGAACGGGGTAACGGTAGCCTTATAAATACGTTAAAGTTTCAAATCTTATGTTAGTTTGAGTTTACTTCGACTTGCAAGTTTAACCTGATCATTAAATATGAAGACAATTGTATTGGCAGGTATGTTCTATTATTTATAATTGTTTGTAATTATTGATTTATATGGATTCTGGTTTATGGGTGTAAGCCGAGTCGGCTGATAACACGACCAAATTGATGCAGCTTACACCCAGAAGCCAAGACCCATATCCAGATTACCGCGGAAACCTCAAAATATTGATTGTCGTATTCAGATAGGTACTATAATTTTATCAATGGATATTAATTCTAAATGCTTGAATTTGTTGGGGAGGGGGGGGAAGGACTAATTTTGCATCAATGTTAAAATTGGACAGATAGATTTGTTAGTTTATTTGAATTTTGAACGAATTAATTGATGTTAGTATTGACTGGCAATCTTATATTTGAAACAGTTAAAGCTGAAAAAAACTAAATCTATAAAGTAGTATTTGTAATTTAGTACATTTAATACATTTAATGGTGCCAGTACTTTATTCTATTTTAAAAATGTATGAAAGCACATAAATGTATTATAATTTGTATTCATTAGATAGAATTTTAATTGCAGTAAAACTTTTAATCATCATTATAACGACAAAGGTTGATTCTATTGAATTCTTGACAAAAAAGGTTTGACACCTCTTGTCCTTTGAGTTTGGACAAGGGTCGGTTAATTAATTGTAATATTGTGCCTTCCTTCTTGAGTGCACTGTGATGTCACCCAAATGTTATTTCACATCTGACAGGTTTGCCATGTTCAATTGTTTTATTAATACTATGCCTGCGTCTACTATAGTAAATAAAGGTATCATTATTTTGTTTTGTTTGTTGTATGGAATGATAGCGGTTGTTATAATATACAGGGTGTTCGCGAAAGTTTCCATAATTTTTTTGGCATTTTTTCAACGTATTTGGACAGTAATCTAATGATAAGTTTCTATTAGAGAGCGGGAAGATTTAATGTTTTGTTCTGTAATTGAGAGTGGCAGATAAATCTTTGATTTCGGCTCGCCCTTTAGACAATCTGATAAAGTTGTTTTCCGCGAGTTTTCGTTTCGTTAATAATCAAATTACCGTTATAAACAAATTCCTGTAACTTTTTGAGTACTTTATGTATTTCAGTATTTTTGTCGTATGCGGTCTACCATTGTTTATATATCTTAGTGTGACAATCTGTTGATTATTTTATATAAAATGGGACTCAATATTTCTTTATAAATTTCACAGTTGCCCTGATAGCTGTACTGATGTTGAGTGCCGCGCCACCTGCTGAAGGCGCTTGTAATTGTCCCCAGTGTATTATCACCAAGCTGGTATGCGCTGTACAATACAACCCTCGTAGCAAGAGACTGTTCCAAAGCGAGTGTCACATGCGTTGTCATAACCGTTGTTACGGCACATGTAAGTTATTTTTATTAATAGTGCAATTCAACATTTGAACTATCGAATATTTTTAAAATAAACAGTTTTTAATTACTATTGAGCTGTCGAAATAGCCTACATTAAGTGTCAAAGACAAAAAAAAACAGGCAAACAGACGAATTTTTGATGGATCTCTTAAGGGAGAAAGTCACTGTGACGGAAAAAAGCGATTTTTTATGAATTTTTTAAAAGTAAACAAATTCAAAAATATGTAAGAAAATTAAGTTAAAATTTCCAAAATTGCCTGAGTTACAGTCCTAAACAATTTTTTTCTAAATTTTCGTACGTAGCCGATTTTTAAAATTTTGATATTTACTATTTTTTAAGACCACTTGAATTAATAAAAGGTGTTAAAAATGAAAAAAAATATTCAAAATAGATATTCATAAAATATTTATTTATTTTTTTCGGATAACCCATCCCTAAATTTCGATGGAACCATGGAGTAATATATTTTTTTTGGTCGTCACATCGAGGCTCATAAATATTTAATATTTTTCAATAAAAATTGGTATTGAATAAGTTGAATATATACTTAATAAAATGTCCTTTACCCGATCTTAAAATAAGTAGTTATGCCTGTGAAAAAATACCCTTTTTGACACGTCACATTGGCTTTCCCTCTTAATATTAAAATTGTATTTTTTATTTAGGGGAGTAGCCGGGTGGTAACAATCCTTAGTGCGTTGAATGCATTAATATCTCGCGCAATGTTTGTATCTAAATCTTAAATTTCCTGCACCGTCAAGCTTAAAGGTTCAGTCAACCGTTTAAGCTTCATTAAGACAGATGAGAGTACCTACATACACTAACGCCGATTTAGTTCACTAACTGATAGTCTGTGTTGTTTAATACATACATATACATATACTAGCGTGCATGTTCCTATGTACATTGTAATGCATATATTATATTTCATGTAAATTGTACGGGTAGCTAAAGTTGTTAACCGTGGTTTATGTTAAATATGTTCTTTTTTGAAAATGGTGATTTTGTTGGGATCTTATCAGTAAATGGAAATTAGCATTTTGAAGTGATGCATTCGGGATGTTGGATTTTTTGATTTTATATGTTCGAAGATCAGTTGAAAATCGAAAAAAATAGGAAAATTGGCCATATGTGTTCTGAGAAAATATCGTTTTTTTTATTTAAAAAATTTTATATTTTGCCACTACTGCGAATAAAATCCTAAAAAAACGCACAAATAACGATAAAAGTCATTTGCAATAACATAAAAAATATGCAATATTAGAAATACCTACAAACCATCTATAATAAAACTATTAAAATGTGGTAGGTATAAACAAAAATTAATGCAATATTTTAGGACGCACATGGCCGATTTTCCTAACTTTTTCGATTTTCAACTCATCTTTGAACATATAAAGAGAAAATTAAAAAAATCCCACTTCCCAAATGCATCACTATTCATTACTTTTTTGTCTCTATTCCCTATACTATATTGGTTTTTGCTCATCGAAGAAAAATGATACAAATAATTAACCTAAAAGTGCCAAAATTAAAAATTTTGACATATTTGGAACATATTACCAATAAGACAATTTTTTCATATTATAAATGACTTAAAAATTATAGAGAAAAATTATATAGTTGTAAGAGAATAAAATTCATTTTAAAAACAATATAACATAATAAAATTAAATAAAGGAATTATTTTAAATATCCCATATAAAAAATGTTAAACTTCTCGCTATATAAATTTAATTATAAATCCACGCTTTTAAGAAATATTACTTCTGAAAAGGTGAATTCGAGTAAAGTTTGTTTTGTATACAAGAATACATTTTATTTATAAATATAAATTGGTTTACATTGAGTTCGATATTTTTTTTATTCTGAAAGTACGTAAACTTCTGAACTTGACGTGAACTTGGCGGAGTTTTGTTTTTGTGAAATTATTTAAACGGTAAACTAATGTAATGTTCTTTTGTTTCAGCTTACCAAAAACAGAGCTACAGTACCATTTGTTATTGAAAGAAAATAGTAATTTGAAGAGCAAAGGGTTAAATATAATAACATAAAAATTCCTAGTCTCAATATTAATATATGTATGTTATATTAAAAATTGTATTTTACTTATAAATATTGGAAAATAAAGTTACATATTATTATTGCTATTGTTAAAAAAAATGTAATAAAATATAATAATATAAAAATTACTAGTCTGTGTCTGAAATGCAATGTTCTATTGAAAATTGTATTTTACTTGTAAATAGTGAAAAATAAAATTATATAGTCATTACAATTGCTATTTTTTAACCAACTTCAGAAAAGGAGGATGTTCTAATTCAATCAATATATATTTTTTGTGTATGTTTGGGCGTAACCCTGACAAATATGCACCTATTTGAACTTTTTTGTTTTTTTTTTTCCTAGGTGGTCCCATATAAATTTTATTAGAATCTGACCATGGACTTTAAAGATACGCCATTCAAAAGAGAAAATATTTTTTTTTTTTTTTTTTTTTTTTTTTTTTCGGTTAGTTTTATTATAAACACAGAATATCCCGATAAATTATAATTAATTAATATTATGTGGTTTATTTAGAAGGCAAATTGTTTATTTCCACAAATTAAATAGCCGAGAAAATTATTTTTTGTTTAACTTTTTACCTAACCATTTCGACGCGAAAGTCGATTGTATTTTTTCCCTTCGAAGCGAAAATTGACTTTTTAATTAAATGTAATTATAATAATGCCGCATCCTGTATAAAATAAATTGATTGCTTCTAGAATATTCATAATACAAACCTTCAATATCTGTAAACATTCTCAAACAGTGAACTCGCTGTGACACACAGATACAGCGTTTAATATAATATTAAATATGATAGAGATATACAATACTCATACATATTACTCTAGATGAAATATGCAGATACTGGGTGGCCCATTAGTTTACCCCCTACAGGCGTCATATTCGAGTTAGAAAAAAAATATTGTCATATTCTACTAATTGAGATCTATATTTTGATATTCCTTATGCCTAGATATGAAAATAAAAATAGAAAATTCTATGACCCCCTCTCTATTTCTCCAAAATTTGAAATGATATTGTTGAGTATAATATTTCTCGTTGGTATAAGTCTCACCAAAGCCTCGTAAGCAATTTTTTTTTCAGATTTTTACTGAAATAGGAGGGGGCGAAATTAATTACTGCTTGGAGCCCCCTACAGGCGCCATATTTGAGTTAGAAAAATAAATAAAAAATAGGGTCATATACCTACTGATTGAGATCTACATTTTGACACCCCACACACCTTGGTATACGATTTTTTTTAGATTTGTTTTAAAGTCCCCTGCAGGCGCCATTTTTGATTTAGAAAAAAATAAGAAAGAGGGTCAAATTTTACTCTTCTTACCTAGATTTAGCTACTTAGCCGCCTCCCCCCTAAAAAATTATATTTTCAATAAATTTGTACATCTTTTACTAGAGGGTATCATTTTATATGTTCAGTAATTTAAAGTTTCTAGCTTATATAGACCTTTTGCTATGACTGAAAAGGACGGACGGACGGACGACAAAGTGAAATTAATTGGGTTTATTCGGAACCCTAAAAATGAATGATATTTTCGTTGTGTTTCAGAAATACTCCTTTTGTTTGTAAGGTAAAATATCACAATTTTAATGCGATACGCTAAAGTAAAACAGCATATTTTAATCTGTGAAAAATAAAAAAAGTAATAAACGAAGAAGTTATTGAATTTTAAACATAGGCACAAACATTTGGACCACCGTGTATATTATTGTGAAGTAAAGTAGAATACAGTAATTATGTCAGAGTAAATATATTTCGGTTTGGTTTAATTTTACGTACAGTTATTATTAGTTAAGGATTATATGTTTATATGTACACCACTTGTCAACCCTTATTTCATATAAATATAGAAATGTCTATTAAATTATTCATAGCGGATATTCTTCAACGTCTTTGGTTTTAATCATTACTGCGTTTATTTCAAAATCAATTCCTTTTCATCTTTATACCTTTTTGTTAAAGAAATCAACTATGAATGGCATTTTTTAATATGTACCTGCCTTAATTTAATTATTATTTAATCAACTATGAATATACTTTTTTAATACAGTAATCCCTCTATTTACACGGTTAATTGGTTATATGAAAACAACGCGTAAATGGAACTTTACATTGTTTCAAATTTTACGATTCTATATTTTATAAATTTTGTGTCTAAATACTTATCATTTTGTAATCATTAGCAAGTGTTCATCACTGGGTACACATTACTGGTTATATTTTGTCCATTACTGGAGAAAAAACATAATCAAAATAAAAGGCTTTAAATAAAAAAAAACTATTTGCGGACTTTGGTAATTCATTTGATTTAATAAAGAGATACTTGTTTTATTAGTAACATGAGAATTACAAAAAATAATGTCCGGTTTTATAAAGGAGCTCGCAAAATTTGCTAGCTTGCAAGCACTTTCAAATGGGGCATTAATTCTGTACTAGTATCTATGGATTAGCTATGGAATTTAGAGCAGTGACACTTCAAATAATTGTAACACAGTTGGCGATTTTGACAGAACAAAATAATTTTCATAATATCACCACTGTTTTAATACCGTTGGTGTTTACCTACAACGCGTGCACGAAACTTGTCAAAGTCATCAACATCCTCCAAAAGAACTGTCATATAAGTTTGATTCCTCATTTAAGAGTTCTTGCAAGTTAGCAAATTTGCGAGTTCCTTTATAATACCGGACATAAGTCCATCAATCTTCAAAAACAGTATATCTTGCTTTTAAAGCGTCCAAGACTAGTGCCTGTACCTTATATTGTTTTTAATATAATTGTTTATTCTGAAACCCTTTTTAACATCATTTTATTACCTTATTTATATAAAAATATGTTAAACTGAAAAAACCTAAATGTCAACAAATGTACATTAAAAACAACATATCTCGAATAAAATCTGTAAAAAACGAACAGACGAGTAAAGAATAAACCACAATTTTGCTTTACAAAGTTGTGTAAAATTGTCAAACGCACGATGTAGTTATTACAAAATACGATAGATAAAAGAGACACGTTATTTTACAGAATCTCACATAAATATCTGAATTATATTTATGATAAAACCGACGGCGCGGCAGTATTGTTATTCCACTCTTTCAACGTTCTAGCGTTCTCAGTTTATTTCTCATCTTATTGACAAGAAATACAATATTGCGGTGGATTGAGTGGGCTGCGGTGATCACGCATGTGATTCTGCGTGACCAGTGCCGGACTAACGCAATAAGCTATTAAAACTTTTACCGGAAGTCGGTGAAACATGGCATGAATTAAAATACTATTATATTTATATTTACTAATGACTAGTTAGTATTTATCGACCTTCTTTGTTTTTCAGGCCCTGAAAAATAATTGTTCAAAAGGGGGTACCTAGATAACATAAGTTTAAGAACCGCTGAGCTACGGTTTGTTGGTCGATTACACCTGGCAAAAAATAATAATTTTGTTTTGAGCCCTAGACCTGAATAAACAATCCCGAAGGTTTTTGACGAGTTGAAATCGAATTTATTTCCCAAATTACTCATCAAAAAGAAGCCATTCACGAAGTTTCAGAAGTATGGTAATAAATTTACAAAAGGGTAGAGGTACTGAGGACTATACGATTTATTTTCATCAAGATTTACTAGTTTGAAAATATGATATATTAAAAATAATAGTAAACAAAATGCACTATACTTCATACAAATATAAGAAAATCTTCAAACTAATGTAGGTATTTAGGGGAAAATGAAATCGTACAATTCAACGGAAACCTTAGAAAAAAAGTGTCTTATTGGCTTATTGGTAATATATTAATAAATATATCCAAAATCATTACTTTTGGCACTTTTGGGATAAGAAATCTCAATAACCTGGGCTAGTTGAGAAATCTGAGGACCAGATTAGTTATCCTGTCAATAAGCTTATATTACGTATTTAGTTTTTTTTAATATCTTGTTTCGACCCTGTACGTAATGGAAGTAAAGTTGGGTGCAAGGTGGGTGGGTATGGATGGAGTATATTGTTTCTGTCTCGCGTGGAAATCCATCCGGGCTGTCACGTGTACCAACATAATCACTATATAAAATGAATTGTATGAAACAAATACTGGCTGCAGAAAATAAATAAGATTAAAACAATTCAATCAAAACATGTAAAACAATTGTAAAAGCCTGTATAAAGAAATAAAAGCCTAATGTTTTACATATTCATATATGTACAATGTACATATAACGTACTAACAAAATATTTTAATATGGAGTCTTATGGGTTTTATACCGGGACACTGTACAGTAGCACCTCGCAATAACGGCGTAATTGGAACCGGACCCTCGCAGTTAAGTAAAAAAAGCTGGTTTGTGAATTAAGGCTTTTTTGTGCCTCGCGAGTGACTGCAACCAAAATTACGTACTATGTACTAATATACCGGGTGTTTTTTTTAACGTGAAACTTTCAAATATCTCGAAAAATAAGCACTCTACAGAAAAAAATGTAAATAATCAAAATTTAATCATTCCGTAGAGGAAATATATTAGTGCAAAAAAATAGTCCCCCACTCTCCTTTTTGTAGGTTGGGGCGGGAGTAACTTTGAATCTAAAATAGGAACCTCAATTTTTTATTGCAGATATGGTTTCTACGGCTAAAAGTACGTACGATTCGACTGAAATATTTTATTCGATTCATCATAGATGGCGCTATAGTTGACGAAATTCATTTTTTTTCAATTTCTTTTAACAAAGGGATAATCAGATATCAGAAGCAACAATTTGTTAAAAAAAGGGTTGTAGTAGTGGCATAGACAAACCTACACACCAAGCCGGTTGACCGGAAACTCGTAAACAACCGAGAAAAAAAATTATGAAATTCCTCTGTTAATTCGCATAATTTATGTACCAATTCAATTGAAAACTAACACATCACGGTGGTTTGCGATACGGACCGACAACCGTGAATGGCCAGGTTTGATCCTCGGTGCGATCGAATTTTTTTTTCGAATTTTTCCGGTTCTTTTTGTTGTATTATAAATTGAATTTTGTTGATTACAGCACCATACGTACTTTTAGCCGTAGAAACCATATCTGCAATAAAAAATTGATGTTCCTATTTAAGATTCAAAGTTACCCCCTACTCAACCTATAAAGAAGAGGGTGGGGGACTATTTTTTTGCATTAATGTATTTCCCCCATGGAATGATTAAATTTTGATTATTGACATTTGTTCCGTAGAGTGCTTATTTTTCGAGATATTTGAATATTTCAGGTTAAAAAAACACCCGGTATATTAAGTGTGGAATAACACTAACTATAAAACAGTTATAGAAAGGGAAATTTACACAATGTTTAGTAAGTACATTATTACGAGGTGCTACTGTATATACATACATTAACGATCATCAGTTTAAATCAAGATCCCGGATTACTAAAACCCCAAACTCCAACAATGTTGATCAGCAGGTTGTCACATGCATGACCACAACTGTTAAGAGTTTGTGACAGTTTGTGACTTTGTAAGTAACCGTGTGTGTGATACACAGACAGACAGACTCACGGACAAGGCATAGTTAAACAAAAGGAGACACAAACTTCTTATATATTGCGCTTTAGGTGTTGCTCTAATATTAATTATACCATTTTGTATATACATATATCAAGTCAGGATTATCGTTATAGTTTATTGGTTTCTAGGTATAGGTAGGGTCTTTTTTTGGATAATATTGTTTTTTTTTAATACGAATCTATATTTTTATATTGCATCATATTATTAAAAACAAATTACATTTAATTAGTTTAGTTATTCATTTTAATGTTACGTTATCAATTTCTCTAATTTATTTGTTTATAATTGGAGAAAGGGGTCGCGGCGGATTTCTGGTAATTAGTGCGCTTATTGTTAAAGGTGTAAGCTATATTTGAAACCAAAGTTTGAATCTGTAGGATCGCGTCAAGCTGAGTTATTAAATAGTTAAGTTAATCTATTTTTTTTCTAAAATGCACTTCGTTTTGTGCCAATTTAAAATTCAAACCCTGTATTTTAATTATGTTATTTATACAGATTACAAAATCGTAATAAATCTATAAGATTGTGTTTTTCAAAATTATATTTAAAAATTCAACTAAACAATTAGTAAAACAATTAAAACCTTAACGTCATAAAGTGTATTCAGTAAACATAACTTGTTGTCGCGATAGCAACCGATAGTGCATTAATAATAACATTGTGCAATGTTGCTTATTATTGTATCATATTTAATAATTTAGGATTCCATGCATAAATTATATAGAAATTACACACACAATTTTTTTTGGAATCATATCGATGTTGCTCTATTTCTAAAATTTTCTAGAGTATAATTATAACACAATATTTACTAATATGAAATTTATGAAAATTCTCCCGATGAATAGAAAATTAAACGTTTACAAAAGATAGTTACAATTGAAGCAGTAATTAATAACATTTTTTTTGTTACTTGGACTGCAAAGAAAATGTTAATATAAATTTCTGTAAAATAATGTTTAATGACGACGTTGGAAAAATTGCTTTTGATAATAATTGTAATTCAAGGGAACAAAAAAAAATGTTGCTGGGATGTGAATACACGAAGGTTTTTGATATGCTGAAACCGAATCCGATCCTTAAATTTCTCAATTAGTTCAGGTTATTGAGATATTCTAACCGAAAAGTGGTAAAAATAACGATTTTGGACATATTTATGAATATAACTAATCAGACAATTTTTTTCTAAAGTTTTCGTTCACAGCAACAAGTAATACTATATTTCCCCTTTAAACTGAACTTTTTCTTTTGATTGTACGATTTTATTTTTGTTTAAATATTTGTGCGTAGTTTAGTCTGTTTTGTCTTATTTGTAAAAATATCATATTTCCAAATTAGTATATCTTGGTGAAATTGCACAGTACCTAGCCTAACTTGGTTTAACAAAAAAATATTCAAATAAAAACACTGCAATTGAACGCGAATTGAAATCTCTATACGCATTCTCTATGTTTGACAGAAACCCAAAACTATTTATTTTTGCCATTTGGTGGCACTAAGAGTCTTTCTATGCTGTTAAACGATGCGAGGAGAAATAAACAAACAGCGAGAGGCGAAATCATGTGTGTATGTATTTTATTTTACCTGCCTTAACGGAAACATACACACATGCTTTTTTTATGCACATCTATGGCACAGTACCTTTCGAATGATATAAATTTTATTTACCTCCTTCCTCCTTTTATAATAAATACTAAAAAACGTACAATTTTCGAGTTCACGTATAGATGTTTAAAATCGTAATTTTCAGTACTTTTAGAATATGATATTTAGAGAACCTCAACTAATTGATCTAATTTGGGAAATAGATTCGAGTTGAGCACGTCAAAAACCTTGAGGATCATTTATTCAGGTCTTTTTTGATGCCCAGTGTAATATATTTGTTTTATTTTATATCTCAGGAAGGTATGCAATACAAATATTATGCATTAATTAAATACATTATTTGTTTTATTATAAATATATCATGTTTATTTATTTTGTCACATAGTTTTATATAAATACAGATTTTCAGTTGAATGCAATTCATAATCATATAAACTGATTTCAGTGTAAGGTGTATTGAAAGTATTTAAAATGCAGAAAGGATACTTATCAGGTAAAGTCTTATATTTTTCTACTAATTATTATTTTGCGGTCTGCCCATTGTTTTACATTTTCCTCGCTTAGGGGTTGAATTTCGGGAAATCTACTAGTAGGTGTTTTCCTCATAGATGGAAGCAGAATGTTTTCCATTTCACGTTTCTAGGTCTAGGATTTTGGGTGTTGTGGGGTATTTGCACCAAAAAGTTGTCCAAAATTGATTTTGAATTAAAAAAAGTGTGACCTTTTGTCCGCCGTCTATCAGATACCCCATGAGCAAATACTTTCTATATATTTCTATATATTTTATGGGAACATATACCTGGTGTTTAATAAGGAATTTTCAGAAAAAAAATATTTCAAACAAAAATTTCATGGTTTCGAGGGGGCTAAATATTGACATTATGGGGTAACCTTAAAAAGGTCACTTTGATACAGATTTCTAATTTAAGAGATAAAATAAACAACTTTTTTTTAATTCAGTTTTTTATGATATGGAGCAAACCAAAGAAAAATTTCTGGATTTTCCATATTATATTATAATTAACATATTATAAAATTATAACAATAATTTCGAAAGGCATTTATTCTTTTAAACAGTAACTGTTCTGATCGCTTTGGTATTGGCTATGACTGGTCCAGCCAATGTAGAAGCGCAATGGGGTGGAGGGCCTTGCCTTTGTGCCGATAAATGTATCAATGAGATGCAAGTATGTGGAGTTCAATATTTCCCGGTTATCGAAAAAAAGGTGTTCAATAGTATGTGTGAATTAAGATGTGAAAATCGTTGTAGTGGAAAAAGTAAGTAATATTGGTGTCTCATATCAAAATTACCTTAGTTTAAATATTTACGGCAATTTTTTGCTTCCTCGCAATATCGAAGATACGAGAAGCTATGTGATCGTTTCAAATTGAGACAAAAAAAAAGTTCTCCAATTTCAAAATTTTAAATTTATTTATCCGTTTCACGTCAAGACAAACACTTTTCGTTCCGTGTCTGTCTGTCTGTCCGTGTGTCCGTGTGTTCGTCCGTCCGTCCCCTGAATCCTTGTCACACGCATAACTCATGAACCACTGAACAGATATTATTGAAACTTGGTCGGATGGTTGGGTTTGGTTTGAGGACGGTCCCATTTCAAAATCATCAAAATCGTGTGTAAGGGGGAGGGGTGACACCCCAAAATATTTATTTTTTCAAGATATCTCAAGAACGACACATGTTACGAGAAAATTTTATAGAATATTTTTTGTAGAGAATTAAATTTCTTATAATATGGGTCTACTACGTTTGTTGTAAAATATTCCCTTACAAAGATTTATCTAAATTAATTTTAAAAATTCGTGTTTTGTTTTTCTAAATTGATATTTGATTGGATATATTAAGTGTAATTTTGACGTTTTAAATGTCACTTTGGCGTTTTAAATGTCACTTTGACGTTTTAAATGTCATTTTGACATTTGCATAAATTTAGATTTAGATTGAAATTGTCAAAAAATTAAAAATATATAAAAAAATATTCAGGTGCGTTTTAAGAAAAAATTCGAACTAAGATTTTTTAGTAAAATTTGTATAAAAATTAAATGGTTAACCAATGCCAGCCAATTTATCTGAACACTATCGGTTTTAGTGAATTTAGCACGAGGAAGCACTGTGCATTTACTTGGCAGATGTTTTTTTTACAACGCAGGGTCGGATTAAATATTGGAGAGTTTTTATTTGGTAATCCCCCCCCCCCCCCCCCCTCCTATAATAGTTGAGCTTACAACCCCACGAGTAGAGCTGGGCGCGTGAGTAAATTTTGCTTACGATCACGCACGTTCACGAATAAAACATTTTTAGTCACGCTCAATCACGCACGACGGGTCACGCTCGTGATATGATTTATATATATTTATATATTATATTTAATGTTATTTTTTCAGGATATCAACGCAGAAGTATGTTCGAATGTGCTGGAATTTGAATACATACTAAATAATCATAAAAAAATGGCGCATTTGTACCTATATATATTATAAATAAAGCTTTGTTTCATCATTTTTTGTTTTATTTATAATTTGTTTACTGATGTGAAAAAGGGTTAATTCGTTTTATGGGTGTACCGGAATTCCGGTCCCCGAATCCGGCTCGATAGTTTGGATCGACCCTTACTGTAGTGACTCTAGGCTGTACACCGCTTTCCTCTCTTTAAAAATTAAATAAAACTTTTAATGTATAATGGATTTGTAATATCAATTATAAAAATAAAATGTAATTATTTAAAACTGACATTTGTTTTAATTTATTATATTTAACGTCGCTTATTATTAAAACTAAACAAAATATAATTAATAAAAAAACAGTTATATGGTTAAAAATACATTAGAAAAAAAATATTAAAAAAAAACATTATGTTTATATATTTTAAAAACATTAAGAAACAATTACTCCATTGATGAGATTATTTTAATGGTTACACTGTTTCAATATAAAGAAATTGATAAAATAGATTTTAAATATTATCTTCACTAAAGTATAATAAGAATAAACATAGTTAAAACAATGAAGAATATAATTTTTGGAGGTAAGTCATATACAAAATTCTATTTCAATAAAATAATTTATTAGTAATATATTTTCACTATAATTTATATTTTAGGGACAAATCAATATTTATTTCACGTAAATAAATAAAAAACCATTTTATTTTGTGTGTATATGTGTGTGTGTATATGTCTGAAACGAATACGAAAAAATAATCAAGTGCGTCTTAAGAAAAATTTCGAACTAATATTTTTTAGTAAAATTATATAAAAATTAAATGGTTAAAAAATACCAAGAAATTTATCTTAACACTTTATCGGTTTTTATTGAAATTGTTCAATAATTCATTACCTTTGATGAGAAAGCACTGTGCATTTACTTGGTAAATGTTTTTAAAATTTTTATTTTCAACATTTTACTAGTGGTGTATCTGTTTGAGGGTAAGAAGCGTTGTATGACCTCCCTGAAGCCGAATATTAATTTCTAGATCTGCCACTGTTTGATAAACAATAAATATTCGACCACTTAAATTTTGTTATTACAATAATATTGAAAATGAAGATGTTAAGACACCAGTTATGGCCGCTATAAGAGCGTTTGCGGTTTTTTGGATTAATAGGCTTGTTTTTTGTAATTTTCATGAACTCATAATATTACTAATAAAACAAGTAACTCTTTATTTAATCAATTTAACTACCAAAGTCATCAATTATTAAATTATAGTCTTTTATTTTGTTCATGTTTTTTCTCCAGTAATGGTAAAAGTAAAACCAGTAATTAGCACGCAGTGATGGACACTTGCTTCTGATTACAAAATGATAAGTACTACGATACAAAAGACATAAAAGAAAGAATCGTCAAATTTGAAACAATGTAAAGAAGTTGCTAAGATAATATAATAATTAATTAATAAATTATACTAATAATTAGTTTAAATGTCCACCATTTTGACACCTATTGACCGATTGTCATTAAATCACGCTGAAATGGTAGTAATCAAATATCAACACATATTTCTAATTCAGTACATTTAATTAAAAATTTGCCATTACTAGGGTCTTTGCCAAGACTAGTGCCACTACCTTATATATTTTTTTCTCTAGTAATTGTCGTTATCGTTTCCGTACTCGCCATCATGGGTTCAGCGGATGTGCCACCGCGAAGGAAACTTTGTCTTTGCAAATGTCGCTACACGAGCCCAGTATGTGGAGTACAATACTCCCCAGTTATTGAAAAAAAGGTGTTCGGCAGTATGTGTGACTTAAAATGTGAAAACAAATGTAATGGGAAAAGTAAGTGCCTATCATCAATGTTTAGTTACAGTGTCTCCATAGTCTAGCTGTGTCCGCGGCTTCGCTCGGAATTATTGTTTAGGATTTAAAAAATAAACAATTGACGATCAAAAGACAACGGCCGTGCCGAGGGAGTCTGAATGGCGACTGAGATATTCGCGCATTATTAATAATATTTTACCCTATATAACTTATTTCATTTCATTATTTTGTTCAATATTCAACGGTTTAGGCAGTATATTGCAAAAGAGCGTGCTGGCGGCAAAATTTTTTCCGATTTGATTTACTATTATCGTCATTGCTTATTTGATATGTTACGTAACGAAATAAAATATGTACTAAAATCTGGACAAAGAACATATCTATGAATAAAAAAAAACACGTAAATCGGATAAGCGGTTCTCGAGTGGGCGATTTAAATATTATAACATTAAACATTTAAATATTGGCGAGTTTTTAACTGCCCCAACCTCCTTCTCCCCCTATAACAGTTGAGTTTACAATCCTATGCATATGAAAATAATTACTTTTAGTTTTTGAAATATCAAAAATTGGAATTTTTGATGCGAAAAAAAGTTTAAGGTGCTTATTTAATTTTTTTAGATTAAAAGTAAATTTAGACGTAAAACGATTTCGTTGATTTAAAAATTTTATTACTGTTATGAAAACCAAGTTCATATAGGTAATACTTCGTTATTTTTCAACAATATTTATACTAATATTTATTATTATTTTTTCAGATTATGAAAGAAGAAGTATGACCGAATGTCCTGTAATATGAAGACATACTAAATATTCATAAAATATTAGTGTATTTATGCGGATATTATAAATAAAGTTTTGTTTCATGATTTTTTGATTTATTTATTTATTTTTTGTTTACTGATGTGCAAAAAGTTTAATTAATTTATTTTTATAAGAAATAAATCTAGAGATGGTAAATAGGAACCCTGAGAAAATACAAACTAATTTTTATATTGCACACTCCAAGCAGGCTATGCTAGGAAGTGTCTTCTATTCTTCTCCTAATTTATTTAATATCGATTGGTTTTAATTTTCTGTTATAAAAATATAAACACAGTTCAATTTGTCTAGAAATTGAAATTTTTAAGTGACGGCAACACGCTACAGGTCGCTAAACGTAGTAAATTAACAGAAATCCTTTTGAATTATTTTTATCTATTATCATAATAGAACTCTATTAAAACTAAGCTAAATCGGATAACTAGAAGTAAAGAAAGGACCCCGCAATATCCTTGTGGGAAACTGACTTTCGTTAAATTGATTGAATGTTTGATATGTTGTATATTTTGCCCCTCTGATCAAATGTCTCAATGGACAAAATTACCTAAAGCTTCAGGATTTTGAGATATAGTTGGCTGAAGTAAGAATTATCGTGCATTTTAGACGCATTCATTTGGGTTAAAGCTGCCTCCTTTTTTAAGTTGTAGTGGTTAAGATAGATATATATAATATACATAGGTACTGACAAATAGATGTTATTTCTGAGTTTAGTTGAGCTATTCGAAGTAGATTTATATACTTTATACAATGTATTTAGATTCAAAATGACAAATTATCCGGAACTGGAATAAAATCGTGAATTCCGGTACACTCCTAAATACTATATCTTTAGGACTCTGATGATGATAGCATTGCTATTGAAACACTTACATATATGTCTAAACTCTTACAATTTTTATGATTAGGGGATTTGTATACTATGTAGGTATAATTGATAAGTCATAATCATAAATTTTGTTTGCTGCTTGTTATAAACATATATTTTAAAAACATTAAAAAACAATTATTTCCTTGATGAGATTATTTATAAATTTTACACTGCTTCATCATAAACGAATTGATAATATATATTTTTAATATTATCTTCAATAAAGTATAATAAAAATAAACAATAGCTTAAACAATGAAGAATGTAATTTTTGGAGGTAAAGTCATATACATTTTTATTTTAATAATATTAAGTATAATTACTATGTAAAGCATGTATATTTTTTTCATTAGCAATTGTCGAAATATACAAAAAAGTTGGCCAAATCTATTTAATCAGGATATTTAAATAAAACAACTCGGTTTTATTAAAACAGTGGCGTAGTAAGAAAAATTTTCGAGAGGGGGAATACATATGAGTTAAATTTTTTTAATGTATTTTGAACTGATTTTTTCTCTGATTTTAGAACACTAAATATTTCGGGCGAGGTGGGGGGGGGGGGGGGTCGTCGTGTGTGCTATTTTCAGCACAAAAAGCTATACTAATATTTAATGTTAATTTTTCAGGATATCGACTTAGAAGTATGTTCGTATGTACTGGATTTTGAATACATACTAAATATATAATAAAATAATGGTGCATTTATGTGGATTTATAAATAAAAATTTGTTCCATGATTTTTTGTTTTATTTATTTATATTTTGTTTACTGATGCGGAAAAGAGTTAATTATTTTATTTTAATTAAAAAATCACTTTAGTCATGCAAAATTCACGCATTGTTGACCCCACCTCCCTTATTTCTCGCTGCAACACATTTTTTTCAGTATTATACTTAATTATACGTTAACAACTCCCCCCTACCTCAAATGAATGTTTATTTTTATTAAAAACAATTTTATTTATATTGTGACTAATTTTTTTTGCTTTGCTTTTATATTTAAGAATTCGGAGAAAATACAAATTCAAGTTTTTTTATTTACTCTTAATAAAACGGCTTATTTTTCGATAAATTATTGAAGTATCTCTAGGCTGTACCCCGCTTTCCCCTCTTATAGATTTGTAGTATCAATTATAATAATAAAATGCATTTATTTGAAACTTAATTAATGTCAATTATTTTCAGCATAAAAAAATGTTATCATTTAATTTGTTAAAATATCTGCATCGTTATTGTAATAAAACAAAATATAATAATTAATAGTAAAAATAACCATTATGTTATTCTATAATTATATATGATATGACATATAGTTATTTCTACATTAAAAAATATATATTTTACTGAAAAAAACATAATTAAGTTAATATACATATTTAAAAAATTTATAAAATAATTACTTTTTGTTGAGATTATTTTTAATGGTTAAACTGCTTTAATATAAAAGGATTGATAATATAGATTTTTAATATTATCTTCACTAAAGTATAATAAGAATAAATAATAGTTTTAACAATGAAGAATATTTTTTTTGGAGGTAAAGTCATATAAAATTATATTTCAATAAAATAATGAAGGAGTGAGAATGCGTTTTAATAGGACGTGGTAGGTTAGTTAAAAAAAACATAAACATTTCGGCGTTCAAAAATCCCCTCAAAATTTAATTTTTTTCTTTGAAATATTATACATGTTCTTCGTAAATATACAAACATATTTACTAGTTGAAAAGTGAAAAAAATTCCAACCGTTTATATTTTCACCTGTCTATGTTTAAGTATACTATAATTTTTTCAACAACTAAAAAATAAAATACAATCAACTTTGCTAGCGGAAAAAATAATTTTAACTTGCTCCAGATTTTTTGTAGTATTCTTAAAAAGAATTTATAAACCAAAAAATTCTGAAAAATACTTTAAAAAAATGCATTTGTCCAGCTCTGCCACACTGTGCGCCCTGTGAACGGGCTTTGACGTTCCTTTATAATAACAAATTAACTAACATTATTATTTATTATTTTCAGTGATTTTGTTTGTTGCACTGTTTAATAATTCACAAGCATTAAATTGTGTTGGTAACTGGTGTTGGTGCAAAATCGGATGTCATTTTTATAGCATTACTATACCATGCGGTGAAGAAGTAATAAATGGAAACAAAACAGGAAGGGGAATATATTTTCGTAATGAGTGCTGTATGGAATGTATGGAATCGTGTGACAATAAAAGTAAACTTATAATACATTTTAATATTATTTGATCTATTTTCTTATGACTGTTTAAATTCGCAGGTTATTTGATACAATTTTTTTACATACCGGATGTTTTTTTAAAGACTTTTCAGCGGATGGTTATCAAAATAACGAATTTTAAGAAAAAATGTTTCAGACAAAAGTTTCATGGTTTCGAGGGGGCTAAATATTGATATAATGAGGTGACCTTAGAAAGATCAATATGATGGGTTTCAAATCTAAACCTATATTTTTTGTTGAGATAAAATAAACAACTTTCGTTTTTTTCCCGAAAATGTCAATTGTTTATAATATGGAGCAAACCAAAGAGATTTTCTATAATTTTTTACACAAAAATAAACGGCCATCTTTGTATTTAGATCTCCATCGATTATAATAGATCTACGTCGATCCATCTACGGTAATCGACGTAGATCTCAATTTTGAAAATACAACTAATTTGATCTAAATGATTTTTCCCCCTTCATTTTGATTTATTTGTTACAGTTTATGAAGATGATCGTAGCCTTAAATCCTGCATTGCCGTAACGGGACTGGGCTAAGAATGGTTGTATCCAGGGGCGGAATGTTATTTATCCCCCCGCCTAAACGGGGATATGTGAAATATAAAAAAAATATAAAAATTGTTCCCTTCTTTTGAATCTTTATATTTTGGGATAACGGGGTATTTTGGTTTATGTTTAAACGTATGTGAATCTTACTAAATTAAAATAATATTATATTACTATATTATTGTATTATATTATTATATGGAAGTAAAATATTAATAAATTTATTTATTATTGATATAAATGTCTCTATTAAATATATAATTTTGAGTTTAGTCATTATATCATACTAGGGATTTCAATCCCAATCAACATTTTCAATGCCAGGATTTCGAGCTTGAACAGTTTTCAAATCCCTGGATCCCGAGATAGAATTTATTTTTGTAAAAAAATTATTTGACCATTTAATAACTTGTAAAATGATAATGAAATGTATACTCACGGTTTGACATATGATTATGAAAAATATCCATACATACATTTCGTTAAAAAATAATAAACTGATTTTATAAATAGAATTTAAATGTACAAGTAAAAGAGTTAATTATTTTATTTTAATTAAAAAATCACTTTATTCACACAAAATTCACGCATTTTTGACCCCACCCCCCTTATTTCTTGCTGCAACACATTTTTTTCAGTATTATACTTAATTATACGTCAACAACTTCTCCCCCCCCAAATGAATGTTTATTTTTATTAAAAACAATTTTCTTTATATTGTGACTGAAAAAATCTATAGTTTAAAAAAATAGGAATAAAATTGAAGTAGGTAACGATTGTTCGGACCCCCCTTCTTTAGATATCATCACACTGGATAATTTCCCCCTTCTCCTGCCCCCTTTGCTTTTATATTTAGGAATTCGGAGAAAATACAAACTCAATTTTTTTTATTTACTCTTAATAAAACGGCTTATTTTTCGATAAATTATTGGAGTATCTCTAGGCTGTACCCCGCTTTACCCTCTTATGGATTTGTAGTATCAATTATAATAATAAAATGCATTTATTTAAAACTTAATTAATGTCAATTATTTTCAGCATTAAAAAATGTTATCATCTAAATTGTTAAAATATTTGCATCGTTGTTGTAATAAAACAAAATATAATAATTAAGAGTAAAAATAGCCATTATATTATTTTATAATTATATATGATATGACATATAGTTATTTCTACATTAGAAAATATATATTTTACTGAAAAAACATAATTAAGTTAATATAGGTACATAATTTAAAAATATAAAAAATAATTACTTCTTCGTTGATATTATTTTTAATGGTTAAACTGCTTTAATATAAAAGGATTGATAATATAGATTTTTAATATTATTTTCATTAAAGAATATTAAGAACACATTATAGTTTTAACAATGAAGACTATAGTTCTTGGAGGTAAAGTCATACTTATACAATTTTATGTCAATAAAATAATTTATTAGTGATATAATGTAGAAGTATTAATACATTAAAAAAAAAACTAGGAGAGGACGGGGTAGGTTGTAACAATTATCATAACATAAAGAAGATAGTATATATTATAAAAAATAATTAAATAGTGGAAAACTAAAAACGTTTATAATAATAATAATAATTTATTCTGTGGGTATAAAAAAAATTCACAGAATAAGTCAAAATACATATTAAAAAGTACAATTAAAATAAACAAATATACATATATATGATTTTATAGTAACATGAACAAGAACGACTTAAACTTTATTTTGAAACTTTTTATGGGAAGAGATTTTAAGTCATTGGGTATTTTGTTGAAAACACGTATTATGGTATTGAATATCCCTTGGTTTATTACTGTTGGTTTTGATTGCATTAATGTAAATTCATTTTTCTGTCGGGTAAAATGACTGTGCCCTGGTAAATTACCACTAAACAGCTCACTGTACTTTTTCATAAAAATTGCACATTCGAAAATACATAAGTCTGCTAAAGAAAGGACCTTCAGCTTATTAAAAACGGGTCTACATGGGTCTCTTAAACTCGCACATCAATCTAACACGTTTTTGAATCATAAAAAGTTCAGTGTTATTTGATACGTTGCTCCAAAAAATAATAACATACATACATTAAATTGACTTGAATGTATGCATAATATTGCATAACCCACAATCCATAAACCCGACCTGCATGTTCGTTAAACACCTGCGCTGATCGGTCCAGCAGCAATATCCTCATCCCGTCATGTGTCCACTGTGATATGTTTTAAAATATATGTTTAAGTGATACAGCACAGTTTCTGGCTAAATGTGAAAGCAAAGGCTTTTTTCCGGTTTTTAATTTTTTATAATATTTTAGATTTTCCGGAAAAAATGCTCTTGTGCGTAGAACTGAAAATACCTACAATTGAAATTTTGATCATATTTTTTACTAAACGTATATAGTTTTAATCTCGGGCACACTATTAAAAGTTTACGCAAAGTTAAAAAAAACATAAACATTTTGGCGTTCAAAAATCCCCTCAAAATTTAATTTTTTTCTTTGAAATATTATACATGTTCTTCGTAAATATACAAACATATTTACTAGTTGAAAAGTGAAAAAAATTCCAACCGTTTATATTTTCACCTATCTATGTTTAAGTATACTATAATTTTTTCAACAACTAAAAAATAAAATACAATCAACTTTGCTAGCGGAAAAAAATAATTTTAACTTACTTCAGATTCTTTGCAGTATTCTTAAAAAGAATTTATAAACCAAAAAATTCTGAAAAATACTTTAAAAAAATGCATTTGTCCAGCTCTGCCACACTGTGCGCCCTGTGAACGGGCTTTGACGTTCCTTTATAATAACAAATTAACTAACATTATTATTTATTATTTTCAGTGATTTTGTTTGTTGCGCTGTTTAATAATTCACAAGCATTAGAATGTATTGGTGAGTGGTGTTTGTGCAAATTCTGGTGTAATTTTTATGGCATTACTGCACCATGCGTTGTAGAAATAATAAATGGAACAAAAACAGAAAAGGGAATATTATTTCGTAATGAGTGCTGTATGTACTGTATGGAATCGTGTGACAATAAAAGTAAACTTATAATACATTTTAATATTATTTGATCTTTTTTCTTATGACTGTTTAAATTTGCGGGTTATTTGATACAATTTTTTTACATATCGGGTGTTTTTTTAAAGACTTTTCAGCGGATGGTTATCAAAATAACGAATTTTCAGAAAAAATGTTTCAGACAAAAGTTTCATGGTTTCGAGGGGGCTAAATAATGATATAATGAGGTGACCTTAGAAAGATCATTTTGATGGGTTTCAAATCTAAACCTATATTTTTTGTTGAGATAAAATAAACAACTTTCGTTTTTTTTCCGAAAATGTTAATTGTTTATAATATGGAGCAAACCAAAGAGATTTTCTATAATTTTTTACACAATAATAATAAACTTTTAAGAAAAATCACAAATATAAAAAAGTTCTTAGAACTAAGCAAGGATTCTCGGATAATTGTTTTTCAAATATATTGTTAATTTTTTTATGTAACTTTTTTATAAAGTAAAGTTCTGAAATTATGAAATTTTTTTTTGTGAGAATCTTTGTTTAAATCTAAGCACTTTTTACCTCTAGCGATTATTTTTAAAAATTAGTAATTTTCGAGTAAAATATTATGGAAAATCCAGACATTTCTCTTCGCTTTTCTCGTTATCGTAAAAAAAGGACATTTTCAGAAAAAAATGTTTCAAACTGTTATGTCTTAATATTTATGTTTATATATGCACGTTCGTTTTAGATAAGGTAACAATGAAAAAAACAGTTTATTTTTATATTCACTATTTTAATGATATTAATCCTGTTTAACACAACATGTGACAGCTGATGCGCTTGCCGACACAATACACAGCAGAGTGGCGGGACTGCGCATGCACACCCGGCTGAGGCATGGTCTGAGAACAGAATTGCCAACTGTGGCATTTCAAATATCCAACAGTCACCCCCGCTGTTGCATGCGCACTTCCGCACCCTGATACATGGCATTATAACTTCAAAATTTTACATTTTACATTTTACAAAATTTTACATTTTACATTTTACAAAATTTAACATTTTACAACATTTTACATTAACACGCTAGGTTGCATCTACTTCGTAGATTGTACCTGTGTGTTGAGGACTGCTCTGTTTGTGGGACGTCGTGCACCTCAGCTGATGATGTGTCGCCCGGTATATCTATTGTACAGGGTGATTTTAATATTTTTGGTACGTATCTTTCCTCGTGTACCTCTCCACATGCTATCAGCTGATTTGCATGGCGTTTCCACAACTTGTCTCCTACTTGTACTAAATAATATCGATACCCTATTTTTTTTTTTATACGACCCCTGGTCCACGACACTTTTCCGGCCACACTATAATCTTTGGCCATTACGTCAGCATTATTTGATAATATCCTCTTACCTCCCCCATAATAATGTTTTTGGTTGGTTTGAGATTTATCAACATTTTTTTGTGCTGTACGTATGTTATCATTTAGTGTGCTTTTCTTTAAGCTATCTAACCTAACCCTTAATTTGCGGCCTATCAATAGTTGCGCAGGTGACGTACCGGTAGCGCTATGTATTGAGTTGCGATAATCCAATAAAAAATTTTGTATATATTTGTTGAGATTATTATCTCTAATACCATGTAGGGCTTTTTTCAAAGCATTTTTAATTATTTTTACACCACTCTCAGCTTGACCGTTTGCAGCGGGAAATCCCACTGGACTAGTAATGTGTTCAATATTATTATTTTTTAAGAAATTTTGAAATTTTTCAGAAATAAATGTTTTTCCGTTATCTGAAACAATTTGAATCGGCAACCCCCATCTAGCAAATACTGCTCTTAAAACTTCAATGGTTCTTTCGGCTGTAATAGATTTTTGCATATCTATGCACTCCAGCCATTTACTGTGCGCGTCAACAATTACTAAGAAAAAATTTGATGCAAACTGTCCGAAATCAATATGTAATCGTTTCCATGGCTCTGTTGGCCAGGGCCATGTTATTAATTTACTTTTGGTCGGGTTACTCCGAAAATTTAAGCATTGATCACATGTATTTGCTAGGTTTTCGATTTGCCTATCTATACCTGGGAACCAAATATAGCTACGTGCTGTATTTTTCATTTTAACTATCCCCAAGTGCGTTTTGTGTAGTTCTCCGAGAACTGTTTTATATAATGCACGTGGAACCACCAATCGGTATCCCCAAAATATACAACCTGACTCTAGTGAAAGCTCATTTTTTCTATTAAAAAATGGTTTAATTTCTACGTTATTGCATACTGCAGGCCACCCTGATTTAATATTTTGTACCACTTGTTGCAAAATTAAATCATTATTAGTTTCTACTTTAAATTGTTCTATAGTTATTGGTAATTCATCGTTCTCGTTAACATAATTTAAATATATATTTTCTGGTAGGTCATCCTCATTTTTTGTAACATCCATTGTAGGTGCTCGCGAGAAATAATCGGCAATATTATTTTTCGTGTTTACATATTCTATATCGAAGTTATAACCTGATAACATTAACGCGTATCTTTGTAGTCTGTTAGCTGCCATTACCGGAATACCCTTTTTAGGCCCGAAAATCGACTGTAACGGTCTATTATCAGTTACTAATATGAAATGTCGACCAAATAAATATTGATGATATTTTTTTACACCGAATACAATAGCTGCTGCTTCCAGACTTATTTGTGCATAATTTTTTTCACTAGGTAATAAACATCGAGATGCAAAAGAAATTGGACGTTCAATATGTAATTTTCGATTCTTCGCAGAAATTAAAATATCATCTAAAAAGACCTTGACCCCCGGAATGCCCGTGAATAATGCATCCATCGTTCTTTGAAAAATAGCTGGTGCAGAGGCTAACCCGTAAACTAGTCGCGTATAACGAAATAGTCCCTTTGTGGTTGACACACACGTAATTTTGCTAGATTCTTCCGACAAAACTAACTGCTGATACGCCATTGACAGATCTATTTTGGAAAATTCTTTGCCGTCATGTAGTTCCGCAAACAAATCTTCAATGCGCGGTAATGGGTACTGATCAACCACCAAATTTTGATTTACTGTTATTTTAAAATCGCCACAGATACGCACCTCCCCATTCTTTTTTAATATGGGAACTATCGGTGTCCCCCACTCACTACATTCCACGGGTACTAACACCCCCATTTTAACTAACTTGTCAATTTCGCTTTCGACTTTATTTTTTATAGCTAATGGTATTGGTCTCGGTTTGCAAAATTTTGGTACCGCGTCTTCTTTCAATTTAAGAGCAACTTTAAACGGTTTAAACGTTCCTAATTCCTCCCGAAAGACCTCCCCAAATTCTACCATTAAGTTTTCCATATCGCTTTCACCCTTAATATAGTGTAGTTCATTTGACTGCACTACCAAATCAAAAGTATGCATAAAATTTCTACCTAATATTGGTGGTCCCCCGTTTTTAATTATATAAACATCTAACATTTTATTTTGATTATTAAAATAAATATTGAACTTACATAATCCAATCGGATTGATTTTACCACCATTATAATTAGTGAAATGGACCTTTGTTCCTTCCAACCTGCAGTCCGAAAAATGTTTTTCGAAGGTCTGCAAGGCCATAGCTGAGATTGATGAACCGCTATCTATTTCAGCATCTATTACCCTGCCATTGACTGTCACCTGCACAATTATTGGCTTTAGTTCCGCATTGGTTCTAAAATGAAACAAAGAAATGGTTTCGTTATTTAAGTAATGACAATTTGTTTGTTTGTACCGATCACCTTTTGTGTTTGACCGCCCTGAAGTTGACTCCATTGTTGTGACTTGTTGCTTGCACATCTTCTTTAAATGTCCTTTAACCTTACATTTTGAACATTTGTAATTTTTAAATTTGCATTGTTCGTAGCTGTGGTTGGTATATCCACAGACCCGGCATCTACTTGTGACGTTCTCCGTCGACTTCCTTCTCGACTGGTTTATTTTGAACACCCCTGGCTCCTGCTTTATTATGGTAGGCTCGTACTGGTGTTGAATACAATCTACAGCTTGTGCTATCTTCACTGCCCGTTCCCAAGTTAAGTCCGTTTTTTCTAAAAATAATTTATCCTTGATAGCTCCTTTTTCGAACCCCATGACGAACTTGTCGCGGATTATCACAGACAAAGCTTCACCAAAATCGCAGTTAACAGCCAATGCTCGAACACGCGCTGCCCAATCTGTGCATGATTCGTGCTTTTCCTTTCTTGCTTCATAAAATTTTAATCTTTCAGCAAATCCCGACATGGTTGGAATACAATAACTGTCCAATGCTTGCACCAATGCATCATATGTCGCCACTTCCGGTTGTACCGGATATATTATATTCGTAATCAACCGAAATGTTTCTTGATGCAAATTATTTAAAAATAATGCCTTCCTTTTATGAACCACTGCTTCATCCTCCATGTCAGTTAATTCATTTATTATGAAAAATTGTTCTAATTGTCTTTTGAAAATTCCCCAGTCATCCTGCACGTGGTTGAAGATTGATATGTTACCCCACACTTTTGCCATCGTCGCCAATTGTTATGTCTTAATATTTATGTTTATATATGCACGTTCGTTTTAGATAAGGTAACAATGAAAAAAACAGTTTATTTTTATATTCACTATTTTAATGATATTAATCCTGTTTAACACAACATGTGACAGCTGATGCGCTTGCCGACACAATACACAGCAGAGTGGCGGGACTGCGCATGCACACCCGGCTGAGGCATGGTCTGAGAACAGAATTGCCAACTGTGGCATTTCAAATATCCAACACAAACAAAAGTTGTTTAGTTTATCTCTTGAATTACGAATCTGCAACAAAAACAGGTTTAGAAAAAGAATAGTTAAATCTGAAAAACCATCAAAGTGACCTTTCTAAGGTCACCCCATATTGTTAATATTTAGCCCCTTCGAAACCATAGAACTTTTGTCTGAAACATTTTTTTTCTGAAAATTCGTTATTTTGGAAATAATCCGTTGGAATGTCTTTAAAAAAACACCCGGTATAACAACCCGGTAAAAAATAAATTCAATCTACTTTGATCTAATTTTCTTAAAATTTCGATTTATGTTGATTATTTTAGATCTACTATAAAAATTAAAACGGCCATCTTTGTATTCTAGATTTCCATCGATTATAATAGATCTACGTCGATCCATCTACGGTAATCGACGTAGATCTCAATTTTGAAAATACATCTAATTTGATCTAAATGATTTTTCCCCCTTCATTTTGATTTATTTGTTACAGTTTTTAAAGTCGATTATACCCTTAAATCCTGCATTGCCAAAAGAGGATCGGGCTAAAAATGGTTGTATCCAGGGGCGGAATGTTATTTATCCCCCCGCCTAAACGGGGACATGTGAAATATAAAAAAAATATAAAAATTGAAAATATTAAATATTACTATTTTTAAGCAACAAAAATTGTTCCCTTCTTTTGAATCTTTATATTTTGGGATAACGGGGTATTTTGGTTTATGTTTAAACGTATGTGAATCTTACTAAATTAAAATAATATTATATTACTATATTATTGTATTATATTATTATATGGAAGTAAAATATCAATAAATATTTATTATTGATTTAAATGTCTATATTAAATATATAATTTTGAGTTTAGTCATTATATCATACTAGGGATTTCAATCCCAATTAACATTTTCAATGCCAGGATTTCGAGCTTGAACAGTTTTCAAATCCCTGGATCCCGAGATAGAATTTATTTTGAAAAAAAATTATTTGACCATTTAATAACTTGTAAACTAATTATGAAATGTATACTTACGGTTTAACGTATGATTATGAAAAATATCCATACATACATTTCGTTAAAAAAATAATAAACTGCGTTTATAAATAGAATTTAAATGTACAAGTCCTTTGGTGAAACCTTAATTCTTTGTTGAACGTTTTGCATTTTGCAGATTGTTTATTCACTTCCCTCAAAAAGTATTTAAACATAGAACATTCATGTGCACTATTTAGTTTCACAAATTACTTCCTCGCAATATCGAAGATACGAGAAGTTTTGTGATCGTTTTAGAATGAGACAAAAAAAATGTTCTCCGATTTCAAAATTTTAAATTGATCTTTCCGTTTCACGTCAAGACAAACGCTTTTCGTTCCATGTCTGTCTGTTTGTCCGTCCGTCCGTGTGTCTGTCCCCCGAATCCTTGTCACACCTCGCAATAAGTAAAAGTCGACCACTTCTGCAGGCGACTTTTCCTGTTATATAAAGGTGGATACCTATTGTGTATATTAAAAAACCTGCTGTAATTTGGCCATACTTGGTCTCTAATTAGAACAGTGAATCTATCATAACGAGTTGAAAATCGAGAAATAATTAACACAGCACATCTTTGAAGTTATATAGAAATAACATGTTTTCATATACATTTCCAATTAGAAGATCAAAGATTGAGAAGTGAATAAATAAAACATGAATGTACACAAAGGATCTGTTTGAGAGACAATATGCTTGATCCGACACAGGTACAACCGCAAAGGTGAATCATTCCCACATATATAACTCACCTATGCAAAGAGACCCAAGGTCGATAAACTTGCAGATCGCGTAGGCCGAGAAATAACAACCGATCGCGACCACTAATTAACTGTCTCACATTTATTATGGACTTGATTTTTTAATTAAAATATTTTATTCGGAGAAAAATAGAATGTTCTTTATTTTTGAATGCGACTATATTATTCCTAAAAATGTGTACATTTCCCTAGAAAACCAAAATTGTCTAATTTTTTAAAATTTATTTACATTTTCTTTTTATGATGTCAAATTTTGCATGAAAATGTATATAAGGAAGTTGCAATTTGTGTGTAGTATATTGAGGACTAATGCTTTAGTAATAAAACATCTGCCAAGTAAATGCACAGTGCTTCCTCGTGCTAAATTCACCAAAAAGGTAGTCAATTATTGAACAATTTAAATAAAAACTGATAGTGTTCAGATAAATTGCCTAGTATTTAATTTTCATACGATTTTACTAAAAAAACATTAGTTTGAAATTCTTCTTAAGACGCACCTGATTATTTTTTCATATATTTTTAATTTTTTGACAATTTTAATCTAAATCTAAATTTAATGACATTTAAAATGTCGAAATGACATTTAAAACGTCAAAATGACATATAATATGTCAAAGTTATTGTCAATTTAAAACACAAAATACAATTTTTTAAAGCAAATTGAGATAATTTTTTGTAAGAGAATATTTTCATTATAAGTTATAGATAATATAAAAATGATTTTGTAATTATAACCACGCTCATACCATTAACATCAGAAATGTAAACAAAATACAATAATGTTTGAAACTAATGACAAAGCATGTTCATAAATTGATTTAAATAACTACAGCAATAAGTATAAAGATTTATGTAGATCTAAAGAAGGTAAAGTGTGGGTTCTCTGATGCAATAATTACAAATAAAGTATATACAAGATAATTTATTAGAAAATGAGATATACTAGACTGGTTAATTTGAATAAGTTCCTAATGAGTAGTTCGCAATTACATTACTTTCATCTAATGGGACAGTGGTCTTTCAACTTTGTCGACTCATGGAACAAATTAATATTGATAAATTAACAAATAAGTTGGCACGATCCTACAGACTCAATTTTTTTAAATGTAGTTTACATCATTAACTTTAAGACTATCAAATGCTACAAGACCGTCGAGACTCCCTTTCCCTATAATTAACAAATTAAAATTGATAAATTAACAAATAAGTTGAATAGTTAATATCTCAGCTTGGCGCAATCCTACAGACTCCAACTTTTTTTCAAATTATAGCTCACACAATTAACTTTAAGACAATAAAATGCTCTAAAACCGTCGCAACCTCCTTCCCTTATTGTTAACAAATTAAAATTGATAAATTAACAAATAAGTTGAATAAGTAGTAAATATCTCAGCTTGGCGCGATCCTACAGACTTCAACTTTTTTTAAAATATAGCTCACACAATTATCTTTAAGACTCTCAAATGCCCTAAGACCGTCGAGACCCCCATCCCCTATTATTAACAAATTAAAATTGATAAATTAACAAATAAGTTGAATAGTTAATATCTCAGCTTAGCGTAATCCCACAGACGCTAAAAAATTCACTCAAAAATTATAGCCTGGTTCCCCCCTCCTGAACACTAGTCAACTAGTGATTTGACTTGCGGAACCCCGGGGTTTTGCGGTACACAGTTTGAAGACCACTGATCTAATAGGACAAACTATGTTATATATAATTAAAATTCTCGTCAGTGGTAAATGGAGTTGTAAATTGGGGCAGATTTTGAATAAATTATTGTTAGCAAATATTGAATTTCAATTACTTATTTAAATACTCCCTAATTCAACAATGTAACACCGTGTATGTTAGGTAAGTAAATATTTTACAAGATTTCTGCTTTAAATACAAATTCATGAAGTATGTATGATCTGGAATCTAGTGCAATCAAATTGTACAGGTAGAGAAATCGATTTCAGAACCAGCGATTCTCATATAAGGTTCAATTTGATGACAGTTCTTGATAAAATTTATTTATTTAGAAATTAATTAATTTTTATTATTTTTATACAGTTTTATTAGAAAATATCAATTGCATTTTGTTTTCTCGCCATATAGAAGATACGAGAAGCTTTGTGATCGTTTTTCAATGGGAAAAAATGTGTTTTCTACGATTTCAAATTTTTTACTTGATCTTTCCGTTTCAGGTTTGTCTGTCTGTCTGTCCCATAAATCTTTGTCACACGCATAACTCATGAACCACTGAACCGATATTAATGAAACCTGGTTAGTGAAAATTGTATAGAATTTTTTTTTGGAGCATTCAATTTTCTATAAAATAGGTCGCCATAACTTTTGTAGTAAAATATTCTTTTATGACAATTTATTTCTGTTTGCTTAAAAAAATAATTTGTGCTTTTTTTCAATTGTTATGTACTTTGACATATTATATGTTATTTTGACGATTGCATATCAGAAAATTTAGATTTAGATTCAAATTGTCAGAAAATTAAAAAGGTACGAAAAAATTACCAAAAATGTCGAATATTTTTTTTTTCCAATAGAAAAACCAATGTCCAATTATTTGAAAAGAAGAAAATGGATTCATGAACACTTTGAAAATGAACTGTTCATGTAACAAAAACTGTCTATAGAAATAAAGTCAATACACTATGACCGTGACAAGTTTTTTTGTTTGTAATTTCCCGAAATAATTATCTATACTTTTTTTTAACAATTTACGGAAAGTTGATTACAACACAAAGTTTTGTCGATGCTTGAGTACTCTTGCAGATAATGAAAACACAGACGCGTTCCATTGATTTTCTTTGTTATTTTTAATTCTTTATCATTATATTATTGTTAAGGAAATAATAATCGATACGTAAAGTTATATTTAAATATCTGCCATGGTAGCCACATGAGTATTACAATATAATATTACGTATAAGAACGCCCCATGGCACCCATAGCAGATGTTTTATATATTATAAAACAAAAACTAGTCATTTATAAAACAAATGACGTAAAGCAAGTGTTTTTACAAACAGCAACCTACCCACATGTAACAATACAACAATCTCATGACGTAGATATTCGATATAAAACATCGAGTGAGTTTAATTTTCTTTAAAAGGAACGTTGGTCTGATTTGAAACTGATGCAAATATAGAAGTGGAAGAAGAAACCGCATCAGCTCTTGAATCGATCAGAAATCACTTGGGCATAAACACAAATACAATCCAACACAAATATGCAGTGGCGTAACATTGTTGTTATATCATCACTTTTGAGTAAGGAAAAAAAAATAGGTTCAAATTTTACTAATTTAGATCTACCTTTTGACACTCCTCACGCCTTGGTATACAATTTTTTTTTTTTTTTTTGATTTATTTATTTTAAAGCCCCCTGCAGGCGCCATTTTCGATTTAGAAAAAAATAAGACAGGGTCAAATTTTTAACGTGTCACATGCCTTAGTGCCCCCCTCCCTGAAAAATTATTTTTTCAACAAATTTGTACATCTTTTACTAGAGGGCATCATTTTACTAATTTCTAGCTTATATAGTTTACCGTGTTATGAAAAGGACGGACGAACGGACGACAAAGTGAGATTAATAAGGTTTCTTTGGAACCCTTAAGACGTTTGAATATTTTCAAAAAAATATTCACTTAATTTTGTTTTTTGAAATATTTATTTTGTAATGTAGAAATAATTATATTTCTTATCAAATATAATTATAAAATAACATAGCTGTTTTAAATTTTTACCATTGATTATATTTTCTTTAATTACAATAACGCTGTAGATATTTTAACAATTAACACTTTTTTTAACAGAAAATAATATAAAAATGACGTTTAAATAAATACATTTTATTTTTATAATTGATACTTCAAATCCTTAAGAGGGGAAAGCGGGGTATAGCCTAGAGACACTCCATTAATAGGGTTTTCGTCGGAACCCTAAAAAAATATTCTTTTCAAAGCGTATTTTGATACTGACAGATTGACTAACCTATAGGGCACTTCTTAGAATCTTGAAATTTGGCAAGTAAGGTCTCATAAAACAAGTAAAAGAAAAAATCCGAAAAAAATACATTCGATATAATTCGGGTGGTTCGATTCTTTTCCTCACCCGGTATATAATCAAAACCTTTATTCAGAATATACCCAATACGATTTAAAAGATGATTTTTATCTCAAAAATCTGCGTGCACTTAGTGTGTTCCAAAAAAAGTCGATAATTTTTTTTTTTCGATTGCATGTGAAATTCTTGTTATATATGCTATAAAAAAAATTCTGTAAAAATTTGAGCCCTTAATATCAACTTGAAGAACTCCATCACCGAATTTGAAGATTTACCATTGATTTAACATGGAAAAATGATTTTTTAACGTTCATTTCTCCTGCAAACTATGTAGAACATTATTTTTCGGAAAAACCATGACTGATCCTTCTTCAGTATTAAATTCTGTAAAAAAAAGCTCTTAGGGTCCAGTCTCTAACGTCAACCCTCTCGTTTTTATTTGCGTTAAAAAATACAAATTTTTTGAATTTGTTGACGTTAGAGACTGGACCCTAAGAGCTTTTTTTTACAGAATTTAATACTAAAGAAGGATCAGTCATGGTTTTTCCGAAAAATAATGTTCTACATAGTTTGCAGGAGAAATGAACGTTAAAAAATCATTTTTCCATGTTAAATCAATGGTAAATCTTCAAATTCGGTGATGGAGTTCTTCAAGTTGATATTAAGGGCTCAAATTTTTACAGAATATTTTTTATAGCATATATAACAAGAATTTGACATGCAATCGAAAAAAAAAAATTATCGACTTTTTTTGGAACACCCTAGACTGCACATATAAAAACAGCTGTTTTGTACGCGCCTGACAGACAACAGCACAACCATCCCACGCACGAAACCAATTTTTGCATGCGATGCAGATGTGGGTACCGCAACACAACAAATCTTGTTGTAGTCGGTCGACCGACCGGCCGCCGCCCACCGACCCACCGGCGCCCCCGCGTGACTAACGCACCATCTGGCCGGTAACACCTTCGGCGTGGATCGAACGAGGTCCGCCGCTTTTGTTTTTTGCTGTTATTCTGCCATTTGCTCATATCTTGTTTATATATGTATATGTGTCAGTGTTGAGCCTTTATAATCGCATATAAATGCGCGATTACATGCGTGTATAAGGGCTCAATGAAATACAGGGATTTTATAATCTTTGACGACAATGTGATTTATATTTTATTTCTTTTTATATTATAGGATATAATAATTATATTATACTAACGCATTGGACTCGGTGTTTCTTGGGGATGTAAATTTCATCTGTTATAAACCTATTATTAACTTGCAGTCGGTAAAAGAAATCGCCCGAATATTTTATATTAGGTTGTAGAGGGGGCCTAATTTTCCCCCAGTTCCACTTGACGCGAAATGAGTTTCGTATACACGCTTCGTGAGGTTGTGTTCCTCTATACGCATTCGAAAGTTCCAAAAATGCCCTGTAAAGTTGCTGCTAAATACATGGGAGAGTCTAAAAAATGTTTTAAAGTAGATCCAGCAATTTAAAGCTACTGAAGCGACCAAAAATGTTGATGATTTCGCTGAAGAGCTGTCTATGAAACCTGTGGGTCTCTTTAGACAATATGTTTACGTTTTTTACTCATGTTATTTATTTATTTATTTTTTGTAAAATTTGTATTAGAAAATATTAATTCGGAATTTTTCTTACATGAATACTTTTTCGTTCTTTCATTTTTTATAATATGTCAAAGTAAAACAAATGAAGATAAATCATCTACAAAAAAGATTCTTTACACATGTTTCTGATGATTTTTAAATGGAACCGTTCTCTAACCAGACACAACTAACAAACCAAGTTTCATTAATATCGGTTCAGTGGGTCAAGAGTTATGCGTGTGATTGCTTGACCGGAAAGATCAAATGAAAATTTAGAAATCGTATAACAAATTTTTTTCTCTTTGAAAAATGATCACGAAGCTTCTCATATCTTTCAGATATGGCGATTTAGATTTGCAAATAAGATATATGTATGTTTAAATGATCTTTACAAAATGTTAAATTGATATAATATAATTTATAATAGATTTAAAGTACTAAGGTATATCACGTAATGTAGTTTATAATTTTCTAAAAAAAGAAAACTTCTTTATGTTATACATAGATAAAAGAAAAGTACCTACTTAAATTTTAAATGCAATTACATCGTAAAAACCATATGCTTGAAGTTATACCTATATGAATATTTAATACTTTACGTAAATAATAACTTTATGGCGTTTCTGAATTACACACTTTGTATTTTTTGAATTAAATATTACCTCAATAGCTTCGCATATTTTACAATAAAAAAAATTGAATGATACAGACTTTAATTAATCTTGAAATTAGTCTTGAAGATATTATTAATATGTGTCATAAAATGTTGCTTGATAACTTATAAATAAGGTACTAGCACCAGTCTACGACAATACTCTAGTGTTGGACACTTGTTTAATTAAATGTATTAAATTAGAAATATTTTTTGATATTTGATTACTACCATTACTGAATTATAATCTATAGACATTTAACTCTAAAACAGTTTAATTTGCTGACAATTGGCCAATGGGTAGTGTAATATATTTATTAATTATTATATTATCATAGCATCTACTTTACATTGTTTTTCAATTTTTCCATTGTTTATTTTATATCTTTTGTGTCGTATTACTTATTACTGGAGAAAAACAAACACAAAATCAAAGGCTATAATTAAAAAAAAATCTAACTATATTTGCGAACTTTGGTACTTAAAATGATTTAATAAAGAGGTAGTTGTTTTATTAGTAACATGAGTTGATGTATTATTAATTATTCCCAGTATACCTTGTTCTTAAAACGTCCAAGACTGGTACCAATACCGAGTACCTTATTTTCTAATCAAATATCCTCATGAGTTATAAATAAGTAAAATATTGTGAGAGTTTTAAATGGGTTAAATAAATAATTCCAAAGTTGATTTTATTGTACAAATAAATTCAAAATTCTTATGTAACTTGAATAAATAGATAACAAATTATAGAATACAGTGATTTTTTTTACTATTTGTTCGTAAAAGTTACCTTTTTTATATAGTGCTACTTTTATGTGAACAAAAAAACAAACATTGAAGCAGAAGTTTTTTTTTTTAAATTTGGAAACAAAAATCAGACTGAGGTAAATCGGGAATGGGTATGGCAATGGCAATGATTCTCGTCAGTATTCCCGAAGGATAGCTTTTGTGAAGCATTGTCAGAGCGTTAGTTGATTTTTGTGTATACTACTTCACACGCTAAAAATGCTTCCTCAGGTTTAGTTTATTTTTTAGCTGATAAAATTCATAATATTTGGGATATTAGTGATTAATATTACTTACAATTAGAGAGTGAATAAATCAGGGTTTTGTAAAGCTCCTCATGAGATGAGACGAGAGTCAAATAGTCCTGTCTCGGTTTTTGAAACAGACCGAAAAAAATCTCTGAATTTTTTTATAAAACATATTTTTTCCATTTTTTTTGTGTGATATACAAAGTTTGGAAATATAACAAATCTTATGTATTTTACTTTAATTATTCATTTAAAAATTAATATAAAATAGTAAATCGCTTCCGTGCCATATCGAAGATACGAGAAGCTTTGGGCGTTTTTCAAAGAGAAAAAAATTGTTACCCGATTTCAAAATTTTTTACTTGAACTTTCTGTTTCAAGTCAAGACAAAGACTTTTTTTAATTGTCTGTCTTTCTGTGTATCGAGCTTCACTTCAAAATATTCTGTTACGAAGATTTATCTCCATTTGCCTAAAAAAATTGTCGATTGTTTTTTACTTAAATATCATTTTGACGTTATAGCAGAATAATTTAGATTTAGATTGAAATTGTTAAAAAGCTGAAAATATATGAAAAAATAAATTTGAATTAATATTTTTTAATAAAATTGTATAAAAATTAAATAATTAACCAACGCCAGGCAATTTATTTGTTTTATCAAATTATTATCATGTTGTCAGACTTTATTAATAGATCTACAGAATTATATATCTTTAACGTAGGCATAGCAGTTCAACAACTCTATTATCGTTTCAATACAGTTATTTAAATAATTATATTGGCAAATGGATTTATTATACTTATTATTTGCAATCCAGATATGTCAGTCAATAAATAAAATAAATCTTATAAGTAGTTAAACGCCCACATGATTCTTTGATATTTACTTATTAAAAAATATGAGTAGGTGCATTGAAAAAGTTATGTTCCATTAATGCAATTTGTCTATTTTTAAATTTAATTATTTAACGTTAATATATTCACTTGTTTTAATATGTTTTGTGGTCATCGATTATTATTTAATTAATTGATTAATTTTAAGTATTTAATCAATTGTAGTTTCGAATAAAATAGTTTTAATAATTTATAAAAATTAACATTAGTTGAACATTATAATAACAGCTTTGCATTTATATTGGGAAGATTAATTATTAATTTAGACTAAGGTATATAAAGACAAGGTAGTCTCATGAGCTCTTTGACTAATCAGCGTTGGAGCGGGAACTGACGTCACTACGAAGATATATCCAAATGTTATAAATGTATAATAGAATATCAATTACCAAATTTTTTTTATTTATTCTTTTATCTATTTTCCTTTATACAATAATATGAAGATAATAATATTATAAATGATACCACAAATGTACTTTACGCAATACATAAATTTTTTGATGAACTTACACCAATAAAAAAACTTTGTAAAAAGCTTAATTCGAAATTTCCTGTTCACTTTGCGAAGTTTGTCTACAATGTTAAGTGCTTTTGCACCAATAATTATACTCCTACGTATTCTGGGAGAAATTTGATCTAAAGTCATTAGGTACAAACCGAAAGTTTTGAACTAAATACCCCCCCCCCCCCCACCCCCGCCCCTCTGTCACTATTTATCTATGCTGCACCATGTTGGATTAATAAAGAGGTACTTGTTTTATTAGTAACGTCTCGTCAGTATTTAAAAGGTCTTGGCCTCGTGGGGAAAAAACTAACATATAGCCTACCCTTTATAATACGTTTTCGAGAATTTAAAAAAAAATACAAAAAGTTGTCAACAATGTGACATTTATAAAGCAAATCTAAACAAGATTGACGTTTCACGTAATAAATGTTAACAGTTCTTTATTTGATCATGTATGAAACTTTTAGTTACTGACCTTTACCTTTAAAGGTCAATTTAGTAAATATCAATAAAATTGGCTTAATATTACATTTACATAGAAACGTATTGATTTCATATCATCGCTAAAAATCATTGAATTGTTACAATTTAAAAGGTAATTAATTCCTTAAAAAGTTTTTTTTTAATGTATAAGTATAGTACTTACGTAGTTTTGCTTGCAGGCACTCGCGAGCCACAAAAAAGCCTTAATTCACTCACCGGCGTTTTTCACTTAACGGCGAGGGTCCGGTCTCAATTACGAAGTGCTACTGTACTATATTATGGTAAATTAAATATCAAATTCTAGAAAATACATCCATATATATTTTATGGCCACAATTTATTATATTATCAATTCCCTGAGTTGATAATTGACCGATTAAAAGTAATTAATGCGACCATTACTCTGTCTAATGTGCAATATGTAATCAGAGATGCGCGTGTAGCTTGTACGTTGTGTTACGGCCCATTAAAAATTAACGATCGTAATTTGTTTAATTGAATATCGATTTTTTGAGGCAAAAGTGCAAGGTTTTTTCTTTTTCTTTTAATGGATTGCATTTATTACGGCAGACAGATGTCATTAGCTATAGTTTAGTCATTTGATCAATTGTTTGTATTTAGAAATATGTACAGTATGTCTCAGTAGTTTGTGATGTTCAAATATTTCAAATGGGTTGAGTTTCGGGTAAAAAAAATTCATTCATTTAATGTTTTTTACAAAATATATACAAAAACTATTTTTAAACGAACTTCTTTATAATTTCTTAATGTATGTATTAATCCCCCGCATTGAAAAAATTGAAGGCACCTTTGTATATGCAGCGGCGTACCTAGAAAAAAATCGGGGGGGGGGGTAATTTTTTTTATTATATATAATATTCATTTTGATTATAATTGTTAAATTAAATAATATATATTAACAAATTCGCGAAGGGGTGGGTCTACCCACTTAAACCTTCTTATGGATACGCCATTGTATGTGTGAAACATCTCTGTATACCGGAAATTGTTTGGAACAGTACGCTAACTGATTCCCAGTTCCGATTAACTCCCGTCGCGTTATTCAGCCCAACCCCCTTTCCTCTTACGGACGCCATATTGTCTGTCTGACACTCAATCATGTTTATATTTGTGTGGAGTTAATGACTGAAAGGTTTCCGCGAAAAAAATATTATCACGTGATTACTTCGTAAAGCATATCAAATATATTTTGTTTTCATTTTACATTTTGTTTTCATTTATTGTTTATATTGTTTTTTCCAGTAATGGATAAATTAAAACTAGTGCTGGACACATAATAATAATAAACCTAATAACTAATAAATAGATTACACTAATAATTAGTTTAAATGTCCACCATTTTGACACCCATTGGCCGATTGTCATCAAATTAAATGGTTTTACAGTTAAATGTCTTTAAATTATGATTCAGTAATGGCAGTTATCAAAGATAATATTTTTAATTGAGTACATTTAATTAAACAAGTGTCCAACATTGGGCTATGATCCAAGAATGGTGCCATGTATGTACATACACTAATTGATAAAACAGCAGTAATAACTTTTGACAAAGAAGCAGTATGTAACCATGAAACAAAAGCGCAAGTTCAACTCACACTATAAACTATGTATAATACATTTTCACCGAATATACTTTATTTTCCTTTAGTAGCAGACGCTGTCGGTGATTTGCATATTCTACGTGCGGTGACGGCCGGCGAATTATTCACGACGATGTGAAGCATACATTGATCGAAATGAAATATACAAAAGTTTTCATTGACCCGGTTTCCTTTTATAATTTATGCACCGACCACTAGATGTCGTATATGAAACTGTAATTTAGCTTTGTGTTGTTGTATGTGTATCATCATAACTCATACAGGGTTAAGTGTTTAAGAGCAGGTTTTATGCTTTTATATTTTTTACGCTTTTGTCTTTTTGTCGTATGTAAATATGCACGAGAAATAAAAATGATATTTTTACCGTAATATAAAATATACTTATATAAAAGAAGTGACGTTAAAATATAATATTATAAGGTATCTGGCACCAGTCTTGGCCGCTTTAAGAGTAAGGTTTTTTTTGTAATTCTCATGTTAATAATAAAACAAGTACCTCTTTATTAAATCAATTTAATTACGAAAGTCCGCAAAAATAGTTTGTTTTTTAGATTCCCGTAGAAGACGAGAAACCCTTATAGTTTCACCCTGTTCGTCCGTCCGTCTATATAAATTTTATAAGATGAGAGGGGAACTACTTCTTTAATTTCTAAACTACCGATTAAAAAAATTTGAAAAAATTCTAGAATGTAGCTTTTAATAAGTACTTTTACTGAAAATTATAACGAACACTGTCAAAAATTTAATTCAACGAAAGGAAAAAATAATATTTTGTATTGTTATTAAAGTATATGCAATTTTTTTAACGAGGGGTACTCAGAGTTTATTATTTTAGAAGGGGTACACAGACGTCGAAAGTTTGGGAAACACTGATATAGATTACCTTAATAATTAGTTTAAATTGGCCGATTGTCATTATATTAAGCTGTTTCAGTAATGGCAGTAATCAAATATCAACAAATATTTCTAATTTAGTACATTTAATTAAACAAGTGTCCAACACTAGGTTTTTGTCCTGCGAGGTATCTGGTATGAACCTGCCCACCTCGGAAGTCAGAACAATACCGTATAAGTACAGTGACAAGGTAACACCACGTGGGCTGTACTCTGAGGTTACTTTCTGGCGGCCAAGGTACCTACGGTTCATCTCTATATAGACTACGATACTATAATCAATCAAAATGAATTGTTTTCGAAATATGTTGTTGTATTTATTTCCGCTATGTGTCACTCGAATGAAATATAGGTATTACCTACTTGATTTTATTTATTTGTTGTGAATCTAATGTAATATTGGGAAGATTTTTTTATGTTTTTTTTTTTATGTCTAGATTCGATTACTAAGATTGTTACAAAAATATTTTTTATTCTACAGGCTGACTACTTTTAAGTGTTCAACCCTGATAACTTTTTTGGAGAGGGACATATACTGTAGTGAATTTTTGATTTTTTTTCTAAATTTTTTCTAAATGAAAAATGGTGCCTGCAGGGAGCTTTTAAGCAAATCCAAAAAAATACAAAAAATTGTCAACCAAGACGTGTGGGATATCAAAATGTAGATCTCAATCAGTGGAATATACTATTTTTTTTAAAACTCAAAAATGGCGCCACCAGGGGGTTAACAGCAGTTTATTTTGTCCTCTCCCCCTCTAACTCTGTAACTACTGGCTCAAAATAATGAGGCTTTGGTGGGACTACTAACGACAAATACTAAAGTCAACAATATAATTTTAAATTTTGGAATAATAGAGAGGGGCGTCATAGAAGTTTTTATTTTTATTTTCATATCTAGGTATGTGGGATGTCAAAATGTATAATTTTTTTTTTTTTTTTTTACTCAAAAATGGTGCCTGTAAGTGGCTCCAAACAGTCCACGTATTACGTACATACTTCGGAACCCTTATGGCATACACTCATGTATGTCTTGCCCGAATTATTTAATTATAATGTTAAATTTATCTTCTCGCATAATAATGGTTCAAAAGGCCATATTTCATCAATCTCCTTTTTGATTATAAAATACTATTTAAACATAATTTATACAGTACATAAAATATTCAATGAGTGATTTTAATTGCGATTAACACCCACATCGAATAAGTAATGTAATAATAATAGTTGAGCGAGTATATTTACATTTGGTAATTTCGTTATGATGATGCATTATGGTTACTCTTATTGTCGATAATTGCACACCTAAAGCAATTATTAATTTTATCTAAACCGTGCACATGATTTTCACTTTGATGTGCTGCTGGTGCAAATACGTGCCCTCGTCTGTAAACACCACACGAGTGTATGTGTATGTGTAGGGATGCCAAAAATATCGAATGTAGATTCAATATCGATACATATTTGAAAATAGCTTGCTTCCTCGCAATATCGAATATACGAGAAGCTTTGTGATCGTTTATAAAAATTTGTTCTCCGATTTCAAAATTTTATATTAATCTTTCCATTTAAGGTCAAGACAAACATTTTTCGTTCCGTGTCTGTCTGTCGAGTGAACCATTGAACCGATATTAATGAAACTTGGTTGGTGACATCCCAAAATATTTATTTTTTCAAGATATCTCAAGAACGATACATTATATTACGTGAACATTTTATAGAATCTTTTTTGTAGATCATTCAACTTCCTATAATATAGGTTTACGACTTTTGTTGTAAAATATCCCCTTACAAAGATTTTTATGTTTGCTTTAAAAAATCGTGATTTGTTTTTTTAAATTGATATTGACTTTGACATATTAAATGTCATTTTGACGTTTGAATAAATTTAGATTTAAATTAAAATTGTCAAAAAATCAAAAATAATCGGGTGCGTCTTAAGACCATATCTCGAAAACGGTTTGAGATATAGACCTGCGATTTGAAAATTTTAAACACACAATTTTTGGGTAATGTTTCATTAATCAAACTTTAATTTTTCATAGAAATGTCAACTCAAATATAAAAATATCTGCTTTGGGAACCACGGGACTTTCTTATACCTAACCTAACCTAACAGTGAATTGTATACGTGATTCTTTGTTTATTAAAACATTTCTAACAAACTAACAAGAAAGAACAAAATGAATAATTTTATATTTATATAACAAGTGATTTTTTTAACGTAATAACTGAAAACGGATGTTTACTCTTGTAAATTTTTGGATTTTTGAATTATTTTTAAAATAAGAAAAAAATGTTTTAGATAAAAAATGTCGAGTATGTTATTATCTATAATTTATTCCCCATACATTTTTTTCTCTGTTATGAACCATTTGAATTATAATAAATTTTTTTTTCAAAAATTCGTTTTTACAAAAAAATGAATAGAACATAAATTATAGATATAGATATTACCTACATTTTTTAACATGACCATTTTTCTCTATTTTGCACTGTTTCAGAGTAATTCGAAAAATTAAAAAATCGACGTAGGTAAACATCCGTATCCGGTTGAAAGATCGTTTTCAAAAATAGGACGTTTTCTTCCCAGCCAAAAATTAATCTTAAATAAAAAATATCACCCTTCTACGATTTGTCGTATTTGAGTTACAGCACTTACAGAGAGACAGACAGACGGACACACAGACATCATGGCGAAAATAGTCAGAATGGATTCAGGGAAGGTCAAAATAGATAATTCCGTCAAAATCCGGAGTTCGAAAAAAATCGGCTTCACTATACTTACTTATACTAATGTATATTTCATATACATACATGGTATAAGAAAGTAAAAATAAGAAAAAAAATTAAAATAATTAAAACCACCTTCGAATATTTTTCTGGATACGCCACTGTTTTTTTTTTACAAATGCACTCTTTTGATGGGATGCGAATATTGAATGAATGCACGCGCGCACTCATCGGGTACGCGTCAATTATAAAACTACATATGTATAGCTGTACACGCAATGCAAATGTTTGTATTCAATTACGTCCTTTTTTAAAACTATTTCCGCTTGTGCGTTTTCAGTCCTGGTACAAACAGATCGTATTTATATAGTTTTTTCAATTTGATTTACAAATATTTTTTGGATAGAGCTAATTGGAAAGACATAGTGCGTAATATTACTTGTTAAATATCGTCTAAGCAGGCCTTGTGACAAGGAGGAACTAGGGGTAAAGTTAAACTAGACTTTGGGGTCCTATTTGATATAGATAATGTGATAAATGAAATCAAGTATTATTTACGTATAGTCTTTGCGACGCTAAATTGTATGTAAGTACCACGAATCAAATTTTACGATAAACTGTTCTTAATGGCCGGCTTACTTACAATTAGTGTCGACATTTATTCTAGAACAGTCTGAATATGTCAAAGATTTTTGATATTTATTTGACAATAAATGTAATTTTGTGTTATTACACCATACCAGTGGCGAAGTGTCCATGGAAGCAGGGGAAGCAGTGCTTCCCTTGCTTTATGGGTAAATTAATACAAATCTGTGTTTTCAATTAATAAATAATTTAAAAATATTATTAGAATATTCATCTTTATGCGCAACTCGAACATTTTAACCAAAAATCAAAAATAGCATTTAAAATTAATTTACACTCTCAATTATAAAGCTATAATATCTCTACATCTTATTTTCTTATATTTTAGTCGATATTTGTATGACGAGTTGTAAGGAAATTTCGCTAAAAAATTTAGAATTTTTGATTTCGTTAAAAGTATATTTATTGTATAGAAAACGACGTGAAAAGTTGAAATTTTTAAACCGCAGGTCTGTATCTCAAACCGTTCTCGAGATATAGCCTCTCAAAGTTTTAGTTTTTTAAAAATTTTGAAGAAAAATGGCCCTAACTTTTGAACGCGTGGTCGGAATTGATTTTAGTTGACGGATTTGGAATCAGCGTGTCAAAATCTATATAATGACATGTATAATACCTTAAACTAGAAAAAAAAATTTTCGCGAAAAATCGAAAAAATTCAAAGGGGTATACCTTAAAAAAATGTCGATTTTTGACGAAATTTTTTTTATCAGATTTTAAAGTATTATACATGTCATTATATAGATTCTGACATGCTGATTTCAAATCCGTCAACTAAAATCAATTCCGATCACGCGTTCAAAAGTTATGGCCTTTTTTCTCCAAAAATTTGAAAAAACTAAAACTTTGAGAGGCTAGATCTCGAGAACGGTTTAAGATACAGACCTGCGGTTTGAAACAAACAACTTTTCCCGTCATTTTCTATACAATAAACATACTTTTAACGAAATCAAAAATTCTAAATTTTTTAGTGAAATTTCCTGCAGTTAACTTCAACTCGTCACACAAATATCGACTAAAATACAAGAAAATAAGACGTAGAATCATTTAGTTACTTATATACATATATAAGAATTTATGTTAAAAAGTAAAAGCTTGAACTTAAGGTGTTTCATAACTAGTTTTTTTTTGTTAATAGGAGAGGGAGGATTAACAAAATATGCTTTCCTTATTAAAAACTTCAAGCCTCGCCACTGCACCATATATAATATTTGATAGTCTATTTTTGAATATAAAACCCTATTTTTTAATTTATTGACTAGAGCAGCATAAATATAATGTAATAAGTTATAAATATAATTTTATAAGTTTCTTATTTAATCCCATTGCTAAAGGCAAAAGTTTTAAATACATATTTATAGTAATATGTTCAGTATAGTTTGTTATAAACGAGGAATATGTTTTATTTAATAAGTAATAAGAATTTTACCCTTTTATTTTTATTTAACAACAATCTGTGTTTTATCTGTCTATTTACGAAGAGTACCTAAGTGTTGTAATGGAATATAACTAGCTCATATTTACATTTACTAACCTGCATTTGACTGAGCCTGGAGCTGGTAGTTGCCATGTTGGCAGCACTGAATTGAATTGCACTATCCTGGAAAATAAATTTACAAATAATTTTCCATGTTTATGAAAAGTACCTTTTTTTAAATTTGATATTTTGGGGTCGGGATAAACTTTTGAGGTATGAAAAATTGTTCTACAATGTTTTTTTTTATCTCTAGATTAATTTAACACGTTTTTCAAAAAAGTTTATTAGAAAGTCTTCAACGTTTTTGTATGTTTATGTAAGAAATACTATTTGAGTAAACAATGCATTATATTCAGAAGATTTAATGTGGTCAATGTCAACAATGAAAGTATTCAGTCAGAGCCATAATTATAGTAGAAGGTGATGTGTGCTTATTAGTCATACCACGTTACTGTTTATACAGAATGTTTCATATATAATTGAATGTCAATATTGAAGGGGCATTATTTTAAGACAAAACGATCAAATAATTATAGGTTCGTTTTAGGAATTTTATATTTAACTTTTTTCCGACGATTTACTATTATCGTTATTACTGCATATTCCTTATGTTACCTAACGTAATAAATATATCCTATAACCTGACCAGTGAACATATCTATGAATTAAAAAAAACACGTAAATTGGATAAGTAGTTCTTGAGTTAATAAGTGCATTAACGGACAGACAGACAGACGTTGAGCTAAATATATATTAAGGATAGATAAATATCATATGTATGGATATTTTAGAAGTAAAAATATAAAAAATGAGATTGTTCTGCTTTCTTGCCTTATCCAAAGGATATGTGATCATCATTCTGAAAGCAGATTTTTTTCCCTATTTAATGGTTTGTATATATTTGGATTCACGGACCAAACATTTATTATTTCTATACAAATTTTCTCGCGAATCGTTTTAAAATAAATTTCCAAATACAAACACCTACCAGATTTGAATAAAAATCAACAGTTTTTTAGTTAAAAATATTTTTAAATGTCCACAATGCATCAAGGAACTATATAATAGCTAAGTCTATAAATACGGAATTGTAAAGTAGGTATCATTTAAATTAAACAGGTTAGCTACTAAATATTCATGTATCATGAAACGTATACACACATCACTTAAATATATAGTGACCAGCATAACCTATATACCAACCTCCATTACAGATAGATAAACGTTATTGATCTATGTACAATGCACGTACTACATTTACATTGTATTTTATTAAAAAAAATAAAATTGAGTAGGTACTAACTTTTAATATTGAAGAGTTTTATTAAAAAAGAATACTGAATATTAGCACATTAGATCTAGTATTACCCGGGTTAATATTCATAAAATATACATTTTTAAACCGTCCTCGTGAAAACCGGAATAAAATCTGTTTAGTAGTTACTGAGACAGACGCGGTTAGGGACTTTGTTTAATAATATTATGTATAGATACAGCTTAAATAAACTATATATGACGTCATTTACATTAAGTGAGCTAACAAGCACTTTCAAATGGGATATCAAATCTGTATGACAGTTCCCTTGAAGTTTCATGAAGTGTTTGGCATGTTTCTCGCACGCGCGGTAAGTAAACACCATTGGTATTAAAACAGTGATGAGTCACTGATCTTAATTCTAAAACAAATCGATAGATAATAACACAGAATTAATACCCCATTTGAAAGTGCTTGTTAGCTAACATATTTTATTGACTCCTTTATAATACCAGATATTAGTTTTTCTTTTAACTCTAATCTGGAATAATAATTTTAGAATCAGTTTTTTACCCACGTTTTGAGTTTTTGTATATTGAGTATGAAATAATAACTTTCGTTAAATGTATGTAAATATGAATTGAATATAAGATATTTAATAACATATTTATTAATATTGACTAGAATCAGTCTAATGTGGAAATAAATAATTCTAATATTTTATTGAATATAAATTATTGTTATATACATTCATAATTAATTTTATAATTACTTTTATCAATTAGTAAATTAATAATAAATAATTAAATATACAAATTGTTATATTTGTACGAATAAAATGTTAATTTATGTTTGAATTACACAAATTATTTAAACACTATGTTGGTATGAACTAGTCAATTATTAAAATTAAAAAAATTGTATATTCTGTGCCAGCGGCTTCGCTCGCGTGGACTACGGAATTATTGTTTAGGATTTTTGAAAAATATAATTGAATTATTTTAGATCTATTCTATAATTATATTGTTCAATATTTAACGGTTTACAGCGTATTAAAATTAACTAATCCTTTACTATTATCGTCACTGCTCATTCCTTATGTTACCTAACGTTACAAAATATATACTAAAACCTGACCAGAGAACATATCTATTAATTAAAAAAAACATGTAAATCGGACAAGTGGTTCTCGAGTGATAAGCGCATTAACGGACAGACAGACATAGAAACGTTGCATTTTATAATATACATATATAGATAATAAAAAAAATCAATAAATAAAACGGCCAAGTGCGTGTTGGGCACGCACATGATAGGTTTCCGTAATCATTACGATTTATAAACAAGAGTTATTTCAATTTTTTTATAGACTATTGAAAGTACTAACTAAAAGGTACATTCTGGATTTTTTTTAGATTTTTTGCATCGATAGTTTAGAAAGTAAAAGGAGGAAGGGGACGCTCTGATAACGACATTTAAATGCAAATATATCGTGACTGAAGGGTTAAAATCAAAAGGTCATTTAACATTTTTTGTTTCATTTTAAGAGACCTATCTAATGATACCCCACTCAATGGGGTAAGTGAAAAAAAAAATGTGAGTTCACATTTCAGTCTATGGAAAGGGGGTCCAAGAAATTTTTTTTTTCAAAAATTTTATCATTTCTGTTTTTGTGTTATCAGTCTTCGTCCGTAACTATAAGGTTTCCTAGTTTTCTACCTTATCACATATATTTTGTCAAGTACATAATATATTTTTGTCAGAAATAGAAAGATCAACTAAAAATTATGAAATCGGAGAACAAAATTTCAGAAATAATCACATAGTCTCCCATGCTTTGGAAGCAATATAAGTTATACCTACAACTATAAAATATTCTTAAAGTTATAAATATGTTCTCTGAAATATTGACTTGATATTAAATCATTTACAATTATTAAAAATTCAAAAGTCGCACAACAAAGTTTGGCAAATGCACGCGAACAGGTTTAAATACAAACGATATGTTAGCATCCCAATTATTAATATATAATCGCGTATAGATTATTATTGTTAATCTCTTCATACGTTGTGATAAGTTGTCGATATGCCAGCGCTGCACCTCTCCGCTTTAACCACCGGGGTGCGAATATGTGAGATGTATATTATATTACTCAGGGTTTACAAGTACATGCAATATACATATATCAGAGTGTTTTTTTTATCTCGATTAATTCATGGATCCAGTATTTTTAAAGGTATGTTCGTTTAAACATTATCATAAAAATTGGATTTTGGAAAATTTACAAATTTATGACAATGTTAAAGTCAATATATCTTTAAAAATACTGGATCTATGAATTGAGTAATAAGGATCTTTTTTATAGGAAATTTAATTCTCTACAAAATATTGATGTGAGAAATTAAAAAAAAATCTCGCTCCAATTAGTTCTTATGATATTCACATTAACGAACCGGTCTCGGTCCGGTCTCAGTCCAATCAAATTTTCAAAAATCAGGCAACCATATCAGGCCCGGATAAGTTCAATCTCGCTTCAATTAGTTCTTATGATATTCACATTAACGAACCGGTCTTGGTCCGGTCTCAGTCCAATCAAATTTTCAAAAATCAGGCAACCATATCAGGCCCGGATAAGTTCAAACATGGAATGCCTTACTACTGTTAATCGTATCAGGGCTGGATGAGTTAAGACATAGAATGCCTTAAGAGGGTATAAATACGATTCTCCTTATCCGAATCTGATCGGGAATGCCCTAATAGGTCATTCCTTATCAGAACCTGATCTGGTTCACATCTGAATGCCTGAATAGGGCTTTCAGTAATAGAGGCTTATCAGACCCTGACTGTATTCCGGCTTGCTGTAACAAATTTCTGCTCGGGACATGCCAGGTTCGATCACGCTCCAGTAAAATATTTTTCGAAAATATACTGTTTCGGAGCGTAATTGGACCGAGATCTGACCGATATCTACAGTGAGAATGATTTCATTGTTTATTGTTTATTTATATTTGAGACCGGACCGAGACCAGCCCGATAGTGTAGATCAAACCTATGGGTACAATCCAAGTCTGGTTCGATCACACTCCAGTAAAATATTCTTTACTCTATGCTGTATCGGAGCGAGAAAAAAAGTATGCAATATATTTTTTATAAATGTTTTACCCAGCCCTATGTTTCTCCACGTACTTGCTTCTTAAACATTGCACGCGTGAACATACATAATACCCGCTAAATTGAGTTATGTCGTATAATATGTTTAATTAATTTAATATTTGCAAATGATGTGGACGTGTTTCAGGCACAGTCTTTGTTCGATAAAAATAGAACTAGGACCGGTTCACAGAAATTAATTAAATTATAACGAAAGCTTCTGGAATAGGTGTACCTATACCGTATCTAAAAATAGAAAATACCCTTTTTTTACTATTCTTGACACATTATTAGACATGCGATTTTTGGGAGATGTAAGCTATTATTTAATTAAATTATTGTATGTTTAATTTAATACTATCTGGTCCGAACATAACGTTAGATCTAAATAAAAAAGAGTTAATTCATACAAAGAAAATTATTGAATAAATGGGTTCATTAAGGCTTAAACTTAACACATTCTATTGTGTGACCTTCAATTCCGATTTTTCACGTTTTGCACTTCTATTACGAAATCCGACAAAATTGTGGGATACTTTTTGGTTCTCTATAAAATTATAAAGAAAACAAAATATTAATGGACTTGCTACGCTCATTTGTTTCGGAGATATGGTAAATCAAAAATTTACCAAAAATACTGAGAATCACAGAAAATGCCATTTTTTTTTGTATATCGTCTTGTACATTTTTTTTAACGTCTAGGATGAGAAAATTTCATACGACTTTATATATATTAAATTGAACTCTCTAGTATTAATAGATATGACGTCGTGAAAATGGGTCATTCAGCCCCAAATATTGCCCCATCTTACGTCAAGTAGGTACAATTCGCTACATATTTAAAAAAATATACATATATATCCAGAGTAATATTTTAGATTGAATAATATTTTTTACATAAAATTGCTGTTTTTGTTTTCAATAATCACTATTGCTATAATCTATCACCAATATAAGATCTAATAAATTAATTTTAAATAGCAATGTAATGTATGCAAACACAGAAAGAAGTATTGTCCACGATATTACTTAAAACTAAAACAATAAAGGATGAAGTAGTAGGTTACTTCATAACAGATGATCTCACCGTATGAGGTCATCTTCTGATTTTATTTATTTTCTGTATAATGCAAATGTTTATATGGTTTCAATAACAAATGATTACTGACTCATTCGCCCAATAAGATGAAAATATTTAAGAAAGTAGAAACTGATTTCTTTTGTTATATACATAAAATATAATTTTCAATTAATTTTATTTATTAATAGTTTTATATTATTTTGAATTTTTTAATTCGAATGTAACTTATTTGAAATAATTGAGCTTTTTAGAAGTAAAAATGGTAATTGTTTCTGTAATAAGACTTTTCAAATGGGGAGAATAACTTAATCATAAAAACGTTTTTAGGTTTCAATATCGTTGAATGCAGAACATAGGATACGCACTGCGATAAGTGAAAACAATGTTTAATAGATTTATGACAGATTAAATTTATATCCCCGGGTAACACCGAGTCCAATGCGCTTGTTTAAGCTAATCGGTATTTGGTTTTATTTATACATATGTACATACAATATGCATCGCAATGCAGTTGCAAATAGCTATTGTATTTCAATAGATTTAAAACGTATTTTATGAGATATCTGTTACAGTTCATTGACTAAATATTATGTTATAAACAATGTTAAACATTTATGTTTTATGCATGAAGCATTAACACAGTTTATTTGAATGGTATTTATTAAACTGCGGTGTTCGTTTAATAATATATCGCATGTGGATAAACATTGGAGTGTAAAAATAGGAAAAAATATTATATTTAAATTAGTACATATATCTACTGAGAATTATCATTCGAAGTCTATAACTAATATTATCGTATTTATACATACGGGCAGAGTACAAACGATTTGTCGAGCCCTGCTTACATACATATATATATCTAATATCTATCATTAAGATAACTTCAATCTGATTAACCGGTTTAAAAATTTTTGAGGACGGACATGGCGAAACTATAAGGCTTCTTAGTTTTCTATGGAAACCTAAAAATGATGTAAAATAAATAATTAAAGGGTATCAAAATAATTTCAAATAAAAAATGTATCTAGTAATTTAGTTTTAATGTAATGAAGGAACAATTTTATTTGAAATTCGGATCATGCGTGTGCCTGTTATTTCCTTGATTAAAGTCAAAAGATCGATAAGTACAAGTTAGTGGGAACATTTCTTTACTATTGTCTGTTTTAATGACTTTCATTTTAGGAAGTGATTGTACTTTAAGTTAGTTGGAAAACAGTAAATGTAATTTCATATTTCTATTTTGATTTATATACCGGGTATACGTTCACAATAGAATAACATATTATCAAAGTATTACAACGTATAAACTAATAAATATCATATTTGTAGATTGTAGTAGGTAATATAAAAGTTTGATGAACAAAAGTAAATGTATTATTAGAAAAAGTTTTGTTAGTAAATTAATAATAGTTTTAATGTTTAAGTATTCGATATTACTGGAATATTTTAATTGTATATTATTAGGTATTAATTTTTTATCGTATAGGGTAAGTGGGGGGAAATGGGTGTAAAGGGTAATTTTTTTAGGGTTGTGTAGAAAACTAGGAAACCATTATAGTTTCGCTATATGTCTGTGTGTCTATAAAAATTTTATATCGATTAAAATGAAATTATTTGGTATACGGATGAAAACAGAAATGATAATATTTTTGAAAAAAAAAATTTTTTTTAACCCCCTTTTCTTTAGCCTGACAAGTATATTCGAAAAAAAATTTCACTTAATCCATTAAGTTGTGTGTCTTCAGATAGGTCTCCTAAAATGCAATAAAAAATGTTATATGACTTTTTGATTTTAACCCTTCAGTCACGAATTGTTTGCTTTAAAATGTTATCAGAGCGTCCCCCTCTAATTTCTAAACTATCAATTCAAAAAATCTGAAACAATTCCAGAATGTAGCTTTTAAGTAGTACTTTCAATGAAAATTATATCGAAAACTGTAGCAAAAATAGTTTATGAAAAATTTTGAAATAAATATTTTTTTACAAATGATTACGGAACCCTATCATGCACTTGGCCGTTTTAATTCCTGTATATTATGATTTTTTCTGGTAAATGGCGAAATTTTAAAGAAGTCTCTATAATTCTTTAAAATTAATTTATAAATTCCATTGGCGCAGAAAATCGTTTAAACATAAAAGTTTGTTAAATTTAACAAGAATCGATTTTCTGCGGAGATGGAATTTATAAATTAATTTTAATATAGACACTTCTTTAAAAATTTGTCAGCTACCAGGAAACTTCATAATATATACGAAAAAATGGGGAATGATTGAGAGAAAAGTAGTATTTTCAGAAAAACGTAAAAATTGCTACTTAAAATACATCTAAAATTTAAAATGCATTGAGCTTAATCTAAATATTAAGAGTTTGTGGTTACTTATTTTTTAATCCCACGGGCGCCCGTTAATATTTCAATTTGTACCCTAATGTATATAAAATATATAAATAATAAATGGTTGTACCTTATTTCATTTCATTTATAAACTATTGATTAAATTAATAATTATAAAACTTACTTGTGTATATAGTTATCCGCTTACACCAGCACAACCACAAACTTTAAAAAAACAAGTGAACATGCACGAGACGGTACGCGCAACTTACGTGTGTGTGTGTGTGTGTGTGTGTCAGAGACTCACCTTGTCGCGCACGTGGAGCGACTGACACAACACCGGTCGGACCATAGGCCTGTCTAGTGCTGGGTGAGCCCCCGCTCTACCTTACCAGTAGAGATGGTTATTGACGCCCGTTTCGTCTTATTGTGTTCTATACAGGTTTATAAATGCAGTTTTGACAATTTGTTATTATCGGGTTGAGTAAACTTTTAGTTTGTATGTATTGGGTATACTCTACAGCAGTGGTCCCCAACCTATTTGTACCTAAGAGTACATTCTAGAATACCGGTCAGGCGGCGGGCAAATTTACAGTTGGACATATAGACATTTAGTTTACCTCACATGACTACTCTGTGAAACTTGGCTTAATTATAACTAGAGATTGGAAAAATAGTTGTTATTTTCAATGAAATAGTTACTAGTTGAATTTTTTTTCGAAAAATAGTTGATAAATAGTTTTTTTACGATTTAATAATAATTAGTGCAAACGAAGCAGTAAAAAGTGTCGCAAATAATTTTAAAATAGTTGGAAAGGTAGTTGCAAATAGTTGATTTCAAATTGTGTTCAATCAAACCAGTTTTCAGAAAACGGTGGAGATATGTAATAAAAATTACAATAAATGCATTTTTACGCAATAGTTGAAAAACTATTTTTCCAATCTCTAATTATAACAAATATACCCGGTAATAATAATTACTAAGTAAGAACCCCTTTTATCATAATCAGCCTTCAAAATCTTGCAATAATAACGCCGCCCCTGCGCCAAACGCTAACGAAACTAGCTGACTAACATTACAAATGTGACGTAATATCAAAAAATCAACCTTTATAAAGTAGTTGCAATTTTTGTCGCTCACCCCTCGGACTATTATCTTCAGGTTTAATAAAAAATCGATTTAAAAAGATTTTATTGTATAATAATTCATTAAATAACATATATATTAGATTCTGGATATTGATTTTTGTCACCTACATAGTTTTAGGTACGATAAAATATAATACAAATAGAGTTTGAAACAGGACACGTTATTTATTGTTATTGTTTCGTTTAATTTGTTAAATTAGGCTTTAATTAGATACTTATTTTTAATTACTTCGCACAACGGCTGTACTAAAATGTAATTAAATATAGTTTTAAAGGAATTTTTTATTATTATTCTCTTTATTATTTGATATAACCTGCATTAACGTTATCTATTTTTAGTTTATTGATTTTACCTTTACCCTAATTAACATGACAAAATAAATATACATATTTTAGTTGTTCAAATACCAAAGCGACTAACTCACCTAACTCACATTTTTGTTAATCTTCTACTTTTATATTTTTAATGAATTTTGTACCAATAAAAACATTACAAGTATACTTATAGGGATTACGTTCGCAATGCATTGATTTTATTTTGACGATATCTTTGCTCACAGATGGTAAATCATTTTAAGATTTTGATTGGAGCTTCTTATAATCTTTTTTTAGTAATTTTCAATATTTGAATTTTTTTCCGATAAATACCTTAACCATAATTATTTAATTAAGTATTTATTTAAAAATAAAGAAATAATATAATTTTTTTAAATAATAGAAATTTAAATTAGACTTTAAAATTTTGATCTAACTAAAAAGTATTTTTCATAGTAGGTAATAAAATCAATTTCAACAAGTAATCAAATATATCATAACTTTTTTGTATTGTCCTCAAATTAAAATAAAATATAATTTTTCGAGGTCGTCAACGTATAAGCGATATATTTCAATGCAATTATGTGCGCACATATTTAAATAAAATTATACGCCTTAAATTCAATATGTTGTAGGTTGGACATTTTATAATAGTTTCAGCGTAGGATTTACAGATTTAACCCTTTAGAAGCGACCAAAACAGGGACCCTGAATATTGGATGTCAAATTGGGTGGTGTATAGAAGCCAGTAGTGTATCGAGAGATGGGGACAAAGGGGGCATTTGCCCCGGGCGGCAGTTTGTTAAAGGCGACAAAATTGTGGATTGGGGGCGGCAAATTTGAGGTTGTAACAAAAAAAAATAATTCAAACATCAAAAATCAAAATTACGGATTGCCAGCGGCAAATTCGAAAAAAAAATTTGCTAGCTAGCAAACATCATTGAACTCACCCATTTTTTGCAATTGAATTAACATTTTCTATAAAATATTCAACAAATTATGTATCAAAAAAGAATATAGTTTTTGGTAATGGTTTATCTGAATGAAAGATAAAATTGAAAAAAAACTTCAATAAAAAACACATAAAAATATTCTTAAATTCATCATGTATGTCAAAGAAGATAAAAATCGAAAATTATGTGGCTGGTTTTACATTTCAAATTTAATAAATGAACGTTACCAAATGCACGACAATTTACATAGATATCTGTACCACATAGAGGCATTGGTGCCTTGGTTATAAATTCATAGGGTAAATATTATTTTAAATTTTAAGTATCAGTAAAAAGTATGCTAGATTTTATGAACATTTCATTTTATTATTCTTTCTTGTTGTATATTTATTTATGTTATGCTATCATATAAAAAATTGGAGAAAAGTTAAGTACAAAATGTAGTTAAATGTGAAAAAATTATAGAATATCCAAGTTATTATATTATTGTTTGACAGCGTTGCTATATTTATTAATTTAGAATAATGTCAGGTATTATAAAGAATTTGCTCTATACTCTATTTCATTTAAGAATGCAGTGGTTGCCGTTTAGGTTTTTTGAACCAAAAGAAGGTACATATTGCTTTTTGAACCCAATTTTGATTATCAAAAAGTATGATTTGTATACAAGATTATTCTTTTGATTAATATAACATATTTACAAAATATGAAAACAAATTATTACATTTTTTTAAACGTGAATTTAGTAAAAAATGTAATTTTTAATATATTTATTTTGCACAGATATTGCGTTTTGAAACAAAATTAACACTTTAAGTAGCTTAATTATGGAACGCATTGCATTTTATCCCATAATTATTTATCAAAAAAGAGAGGCTGTAAAGATGCATCTGATGCCACCTTTAAGTGAAAAATGAAACTTTTGCAGATATTGCGTTTTGATACTAACCTCCTCATATATCATTGAGACCCTCTTAATTTGATATTTAGCGCCACCCAGGCTTGCACGTACTCATTTAAACAATAAAAACCCGAGCGTCAAACACTAGCAAGAAGGCTATGATTTATCTTGCATGAGTAGCGCGTATACAGTTACATTTCTGCGGGGAGATAAGCGCGGGTTAGCAAATACGTCTCGAACACATTGTTCATTAATAATGGAAGAGTGTACAGTAGATTTTCTTGGCTCATATATCTTGAAAATGTATAGCTCATCGTGTCGAGCTAATTAGCCGTACAGTGTAAGAGACTAATTACAAATTAAAGCACATGGGCGGCGGTTATGTGGGGCTGGAGGGAGGGGGGGGGGTGATTGCATGTAAAAAGTATAATGAATTTATAATTTTATGTAAAATAGTGGTTCATGTAAATTTTGGGTTGGTTTTTTATTGTAGATATATTTTCAATAATATAAAACTTGATTATGAATTAAGGGGTGGAAATTAAATACGTAAAGATGATTTTCGAAATTACCGATCTCACCCATATCTTTATTAAATAGTTTTATGGTCAGCTAGTGATAAGTATTATTTAAATAAATTTAGAATCATGTGGAAAAATTTATTTAATTAAAATTTAAGGTGGCCCGATTTAAAATTAATTCTTGTGATTGAGGGTTACAGAAAAATGATTAACCATCCCTTTATTATAAATCTATAAACGATATACAAACCAGCCTGAAGCCACTTGTATCATGTTATATAATGAGTAACATGTGTATGTTATGTAACACAACCAGTACCTATCCTAGCCAGCCATTGATTGGAATTAGATTGTGGATGAGTGACTGTTGTAATAGCATTACACACAAACTCCAGACCCGAAATTTAATAACGTCATGCTACATTACTCGACGTACTCTGTAATCGTGCAATCTATAAACCGACATGGTATGTATCTATGTATAAACGCTTATCTTCAAGCGTCATTCATTGATTATATCGGATTGTGTTTAGTTTTGATCTATGTATTGATTGGCCGAGTCCATAGATATAGAGCATGGACCGTGTATTCTGTATTAACATAATGGTGTAACATTTTTCCAAAACAGTTTAAAAAAGGACAAGTATATCCTAAACCATTTTCTATCTATTTCTTTTTACATGGCTCTGTTTTCGCCCGTGCTCTATGTCTATAGCCGAGTCTACTTTTGTTGTATAGATAATAATAACACCATTAATAAGTATCGTAGAAAAGAAGTTGATAACGTGAGGTAATACCACTCTAGGATATTGAAAAAAAAAATTTATTTTGCTTAAACATTGCTTTAACATCATAAAAACAATATGCACTTTGATCTATAGTAAACAAATTTGCAATGCAAAAGGTGTTTAAGATTACTCAAAAGGTCATCAGAGTACGCTACGTAAAACTTACTGCTCGTAAAACTTTAAAAGAATAAACCCTCCAAATTTCATTTGATTGCTTTTTTTTTATTATTCTAAAAAAAATTCCTAAAAAAGACTCATTTTCCGAAGTGATGATGTAACCCCTTAATATGACCGTTTTTTCGTGTAGGGTTGGAATAGAATATCGACGTTCTAACGTTTTTAATTTTTTGATTAAAGTTTTTTATATTAAAAAAAAAAAAATTATAAGAAATAACTATATTATAGAATACTATACTCTATTTTATTTAAGAATGCAGTAGTTGCCGTTTTTGACAGTAAAATGCACTATTTGTAGCGTCAAAACCTCGGTAACCACTGCATTCTTAAATGAAATAGAGTTATATATTTCTTTATTTAGACTAAAGTAACATTTTATATTCATTTTACAAATATTCAAACGTTTCTGTGTAATTTAAAGATGTATCAATCCATGAGTTTGAGTTTTATTTAACCCCAGCACCACGTATTTACGTCAATCCTTCGACTGTGCATCCCGACACAGTCACACCCATTTTTCTTTTCTCTTGTTAATTTCTTCCTCAATTTATTCTAAGACATTGTGTATTCTATAATAAAGTAAACACTAAGCAAACATGAATCAATAAAAATATTATAATCTGTTGATGGTATATGAATTGAAAAACACTTTAGTTATATTAAATTATCGTCATCAATTTTAACAGATGACGTGGCTAAAAATCTGGCGAAACATGAAGTGCCTCGGCGAAATCTAATTATTGTCGAGAAGTGCAGCCATGTTGACGCTTTGTTCTCGTTCAGCACGCCGGAGCTATTAGTTGGGTTCACAAGTGCTTACCTTAATAATTGTACTGTGTTGTATTATATCTATAGGCAACTTTTCTTACCTCCACATCTTGTTAAATACATTTAGAAATGTATGAATTTACTTATAAGATACTAGCTGTTAGTATAGATATAATACAGGGAGTCGAAAGAGTTATTTCAAATTTTTTTATAAATTATTTTTATCGTTATTATATATATCGTGCTGAAGGGTTAAAATCAAAAGGTCCTAATACATTTTTTGTTGCATTTTAGGAGATCTATCTAAAGACTCAATGATATCAGTGAAAAAAAATGTGAGTACACTTTTCAGTCTATAGGAGGGGGTCCAAAAATTTTTTTTTGTCAGTGTTCGTTATAATTTTCATTGAAAATATTAATTAAAAACTACATTCAGATTTTTTTATTTGATAGTTAAAATCAAAAGGTCATTTAAAATTTTCTTGTTGTATTTTAGGGATAAGTGAAATTTTTTTTTAAATACTTTTCAGTCCATGAGAAGGGGTCCAAAATAATTTTTTTCAAAAATTTCATCATTTTTGTTTTTGGGCAATCAATCTTCGTCCGTATACCAAATTTCATTTTAATCAGTATAAAATTTATATAGATTTATATATTCCTAGTTTTCTACGGAACCTAAAAATGCGTTCATCATTATAGTTTTATATAATAGTATATTTAAAATACTAAATAAGATACAATAAAATTAATATTAATAATAAACAAAAACACACTTACCTTTATTAAATCAATAAATAGTATGTTATCCTAAAAAAAGAATATAGTGATTTAGGTAAACAATAAAATGGTTAATAATTCTATAACATTTTATTACATAAAACATATCGTTAGGGTACCACAATTATCACAATTGGTTTACATTGATTCGCAGGGTCTTAGACTAGCTCTGAGCACTGTGCCTAGACACACAATATATAGTTAAACGTGTCGTACTCATTTAGAACCACTCTTAAACATGTCTAGCATTTTTACGTACAATTGTTTCGTTTTTAGTAATATATTGTGCAATAAATATCTATCGATTAAAAATACATTTGTAATCTATGAATTATGAAATGAGTCGCATATTATTTAATCCTTGATAAGCGAATAAGTGACCTGTACCTTGAAGAAAAATGTATTAAAATTTTTATATCAAAAACATTGGATATCGAATGAAAATTTTTATATTTTAGTAGCCTTGAGGTTTTGAAGGTCAAAATCGCCTTACTGAAACAGCAAGTCGAGATAGATTATAAAACATTTCTGTATTTGTCATTTCTACTAATTATGTCACATTATTTCCTTTCAACGATCTGACGTTTCTAGAATAGAATAGAATACAGAAATATAAATATAATATCAAAATTGAAAAAATGGTGCATTCGAGAAGTTGGATTTAAAAAAAATTCTCGTGAGTTAAAAATTGAAAAAGTTAAAGAAATTGAGATAAAAAAGTGATGCATTCAAGAAGTGACTTTAAAATATCTTTATTGTTTAAACATCAAAAAAATTGACGAAAAAAATTACTTTCGATATTATTTCATAAAGCAGCTACAGTTCATTTTTGGTCCATAATTTCTTCGGTATAACATTTATTGCACAATATAAGACATATGATTATTTAGAATATACAATATGAGAATCCATAATTTTCTAAATGAATACAACAGATATACACACATATTAATGCGTTATTATATAACAATTTTGATAAATTCTTTCACTATTGATATTCATATTAATTCGTACAGTATTCGGCATATAAAATGTATCTACGTTTATACATAAATCTTGTAAGTTTTAATCTCTATTTATAAAATTAATTTCTAATAATTAATAATCGCGTGTAATTCAGATCTTGAAGAAATGAAACTAAGAAAAGTCATTTATTAAACGCAGAAAGATCATTTGTTTAAAAGACTTTAACAATCAACTTTAATTGTTGTGGAGATCACAAAATGTTCTGTAATTTATCTTAACGACAATCATTGGATAATTAACTATAAAAACTCATGGAATGTTATACGGGGTAGGATATTTCTGAATTTTGTTTAATTTGCAGTTCATATGCCCGGTATTATAAAGAATTAAGTTAATTAGCTTTTGGTTAACGCTATCTGCTAGGTGTCAAATCGTTATGAATTTGATCGGGATTTGAGAACAGTGATAAATAATGTAAATGCTAGGAGGTACAATTGTCACCACTGCTTTCAAGTTGCTGAGGTTATCATATATACGATTTAATTTGCTACATTTGTCATTATATTTAATACCTAGCAGATAGCGTTAGCAAAAACCTAATCAGCTTTTAATCTGGAGCAAACTGGTTATAAGATAAACAAAAGTAATGCCCTGGTATAGTAAGGGAAGAAGATATTCAAATATAGGTCACATTAATTACTTGTTAATACGTTATGCCCACTTATATTAGGTATAGAGATTTAAGAATAATTCAAAAATAATTTTTTCCACCTTCAACATAATATATACAGTGTATCTCAGAATAGATGTAACAAGAGGTGTAATAACAAAAAAAATTGAATTTCTGAATGATATTTGAGGATCAAGTCCTGCTTGATGCAAAACTAACGTTTATCAAAAATTAGTTATTTTATTTTTAATTTTGAAAAATAAAGCTGCTTTATTCTTGGTATTTAAAAAAAACTATTCTAGTCTTTAAAAAAACACCCGGTATATCGATCGATAGTTCCTTTTATAATATAAGCATTTTAGACGCTAAATACTGCAAGTACATACATTTCTACACACTTATACATTTATACATATATATACGTCTAAATATACATATTTTAAATATTTTTTTTAATAAATGATCACAATATGATGACAATATATCTAATGAATAACTATTTTAAGTTGGCAATTATGTACATTGTGGTCATTTACTTTACATAAATGAAATGACATTATGTGTATTTATTTTCTACACATATTCTCTGTAAAAACATTACTTACACTGTTAATACATATGATTATCGATAGCAATTTCATACAAAATTATAAAGCTTAGATAAAATATTGTACGATTTATAAATAAAAGTAAAAACTACTTCTATATACTTGTATTATATATTATTATTTAATTATTAATTTAGATACACTAGCCAATTATTTACACCACATAAGTACTATTATAATTATCATATTAGGTATAATACAATACACATTGTAATTTTATAGTTCACTGGTGTCTAGCGATGATTTAAACAGACTATGTATTATTTCTTAACCAGAGAGTGGGGACAGGTAGACCTTCCCCTTTGATTTTTTTTGGTTACGCCACTATTCTTAAGAAGGATATAATACTCTATTTAATTACCTCCAGTGTATTATATATTATATATATCAAAAACATATTAAGTTGATTGACTAATTCTAATAAGCAATTCATAAATCAAAATTAAGTTTTTTTGTAATAGAATTATTAAGGCATTTAAAATCTAAAAAATTCAAGTAATATATAAAATAACTCGTATTGTTTAATAAAATCAGGTTTAAAACGAACTTGTACTCAGAAACCAAGAATGACATTAAATTATATTTTAAAAATGTTAAGTTGTTATTACTCTTTACAAATACTTATAATTCCAAGCAACTTCCCTTTCCATCATCAGCATGAAGAATGTATCGGTTTTATAAAAAAATCTCGACGAAGGTGTCTATTAGAATTAGTCCATCGATATTTTTGACTACAAGTTTTTTTGCATATTGAATACACAAATCGAAATTTGGGATAGACAATTTTGGCACTTAAAATTTTAAAAGCAAATCACTAGCAGAGCTGTGCATGTAATTAAATACCTACATGTGCTTAAGTAATTAAGTAATTGTACTTACAATTAGTTACTTTTTAAATGTACATTAAACAAGTACTTTTTCAGTTTCAAATATATGCAAATGTAATTCTAATTGCAATTACATTTTAAGTACAATTAAAGAAAGTAATTATGTTTGTACTTAAGTACAATTTTTGGAGAAATTAATTCTATTTGTACCGAAGTATTTTTTGTTGTTGTTATGCACAACTCTGATCTCTAGTTCTATATAAAAATAAGGAATCATTTTCTAGACATCAATGTACTAAATAAGAGTTTCTCAAACTGTGATCAATGGATCCCAGTGATTCGATTTAAAAAAATTAGGGTTTTACGATTCCCAAAATTAAATGAAAAGTTTTAAGATATGGGAAACCATTTGACAATTTTCTCAAAAAGAAAAAGTTTGAGAAACACTAAATTTGTTTGAATAAATATCTAACATATTGATCTAAGAATGCTAGCTCATTATTACTTTAACAGTGTACATAATGTAAAAGAATTTTATGCTCATCTCTAAATACTGAACGTATAGGTTATGGTAATTCCTAATTTACATTTAAATAGCATTTAGTCGTTTAGTGAACACATAAGGGCTGTTTACACTACCGCTGGTTTAATTATAATTAGCAATAACGGATTGGACAAAACATTTGGATTGATTTATTGAATATAAATTGTTTTTAATCCACTTATAACCGGATGCTGTAAATAAAATAATATATATATTCAAATCTCTTCATTGTATTTCGGTGGTTGGACACAGGGGTTATTTTAGCGTGTAGTTATAGCATGTTTCTGCAGTTCCAAAAATGAAAACTGTAGTTGTAAAATCTAATTTGTGTAATGAAAAATTGCAAGTAGAATATAAATAGGTGTAAGTGTAGAGCAAAAAAGTTGAAAAAAATAACCCCTGGTCGGAAATTTTAATGAGTAGATTGCGATTTAAATTTTATTTTGTTTTAAAATATACCGGCTGTTACAAATTTTCATTTACATATCTACTCATAAATAAAAGTTTAATTTTACAAATAGTGTGATTAAAATAAATGTATAACATACGAGAAAACATAAGTGTAACTATTTCCGAGTTATAAACCGAACTACATTTACTAATTATTACGCCCGTAGTTGTATTACCAAAGTTTCTGTATGATTTTGTTCATTGTGATGATAACTATGTATGTTGAATAAATTACACATTTATTTATATCCATTCATACTATATTATTGTGTATAGTTTAGTTTAAACAAAATCAGTTACAACTATCATTATATGTTTATATAATATGAAAACATTTACATATGTATATCATATTTTTGTGTATCCTTTTGCCTGTGGTTAAAAAATGAATTATAAACACATAGGTACATATATAAAGTGTGTTCCAGTATTAACAAATACCAAAAGCAGTAGGATCTCTTTTTTACGCGGATTTGAAGTTATGCGGTGTGATTTTCAAGCAAATTATGGGATTCCCTGTTTCGGCGAGTGGGGTATCAAATGAAAGCTGAAAATTCAAGGAATTTATACATATATACCGAATTGTATTAAAATGCAAATAGTACCGATAATGAATGAAACTGAAAAACAAACTTTTTTTATTTTAAGCTTTATATCAATTTCTTTCACATTTTTTAACTAATTTTCTTTTTGACATATTTATTTTCGTGAATTTTCAGAAATTTTTTTTATGCGATTATCGGCCTATTTTAATTGATTGATTTAGTTTAATGCGATTTAAAAAAACATAGGAACGTATCATAAATTTTACATTGTAAGCAATGTCTTTTTTAAGCGATTTTTATACGCGATTTGCTATGGAACATATCTATCGTATAAAAAGAGATCTATACTTTAACACGTTTGACTTTTAACATTTATACAATCATATATTTAAACGTCTCGCATTTTGTTCTTTTAAAACAAATAATCCTTTTAAAAAAGATACGTTTCATAAATTCAAAAATCTGTGACATTTGGGTAGTGTATTTAACATTTTTTTACCATGTATATAAATGTTATATAACACTCTTAAAAAATTATCTTTTCCGTTTTTACGTGTAGGGGAGAAGTGCTGCAGTTGAAACACAGCGTCAGTTGAAACGTTTAAAAAAAATATTATCTAGTGATCCTAAATGAAATCTTTATAGCAGCCCCCCCCCAACCTTTTTGTACCAAAGAACACATTCGAGAATTTATTTTTTCTAGGTGTCCGCATAAAATTCGCGATTTTGATGCGGGCACTTTGGCGTCTCTCAGGCCTAAACTAAAAAAGTTTGACATATGTCCTCGCTATCTTTTTGATAGGAAATTGTTTTTTGATAGGAAAAAAAGTTCTGAGAATTTTTTTCGTTTATTGCTTACTCATTTCTACGTATGCCGTGATAATATTTTGTTTATAAATTGTTAAGCAATTTGTGCAATGTTTGTTATATACACAAATGTTATTTATTACCTCATGAATAAATCAGCATCAACAGAATTTTTTTATTTTACTTTTAGAATTCGTGATTTTCGTAATTGCATTGGCTGTCTTAAATGCGTCATACGTTTGAGATTAAGAGAAGAAATGTTGTAAAAATGATATGTTAATATATTTATAAACAAATAATTATTTAAAAAAAAAACAGTTTTTCCTGTCTATCCTGGATAGTAAGCGACAAACATATAATATTTTACTGTCTAAAACTGCAATAATATAATTTTAGACTGTAATGTATTATAATACTATTGTTAGTATAAATTGATGGATAAACATTACAGCCTAAAATTATATTATTACAGTTTCAGACAGTAAAATATTACATGTTTTCGCTTACTATCCGGGATAGACAGGAAAAACTGTAATTCTTACAGTATATTTTTTCCGTGTATACACATATTGTATCCAAATTTGAAATAATTATTAAGAAAAACAACAAAACTAGCTGTTTCAACTGCAGCATCTCTCCCCTATGCTGTGTTGCAGTAGAATTTATATATGAATATACATAACTTCTTTGGGCAGTTTGATGACCCTGATTTTGCAGTACATAACACACAGTAATATATTGTTTGATATTTTACTCCATTAATCACCGTCTACTCTACGAGTACAATGTACTATGTATATATTATGTATTATTATGATGTTCGCAACTTGTGCGAGCGAGTCTACAACTACAACTGTGAAACAAAACTAAATATCTACTATGCATTCCGTTTTAAATAAATATATAGTATATTATTTTTCAGAACAGTAAAAGTTCAACTTATTTTTATACATACATAAGTAAATTCAAAGTGCTTCCTCGTGTTAAATTTACCACAATTGAAATAAAAACCGATTAAGTGTTTAGATAAATTGCCTGGCATTGGTTAATCATTTAATTTTTATACAATTTTACTAAAAAAGATTAATTTGAAATATTTCTTAAGACGCACCTGATTATTTTCGTATGTTTTTAATTTTTTGACAGTTTCAATCTAAATCTTTTAAAAAACACGATTTTTTAAAGCAAATCGAGAGAAATCTTTGTACGGGAATATTTTACAACAAACGTTGTAAACCTATATTATAGGAAGTTGAATGATCTACAAAAAAGATTCTATAAAATTTTCACGTAACATAATGTACCTATCGTTCTTGAGATATCTTGAAAAAATAAATATTTTGGGATGTCACCCCTCCCCCTTACACACGATTTTGATGATTTTGAAATGTAACCGTCCTAAAGCCAGACCCAACCATTAATATAGGTTCATGAGTTATGCGTGTGACAAAGATTCACTCGACAGACAGACATGGAACGAAAAGTATTTCTCTTGACCTGAAGATCAATTTAAAATTTTGAAATCGGAGAACATTTTTTTTGTTTCATTTTAAGAGATTTAACAAAGAGTTAACAAATTTTTATGAATGATTTTTATTTAATTTATTTTTCTGTTGTTTTTTTTTTACTAATAAAATAAATTGAATTTTTACTGTTATTATAAATTTCATTTTTTCTTTAACATATACATAGATATGTATTTGATATTAACACATGAATATGTTGGTGCTTATACCTTTAATACGTGAGATCAATGATTTGAACCCAGAGAAAAACGAGGAACTCAAAATAAAAAGTAACATAAACTAATTTAATGATTGGATATATTATTATTATAATAATAGTTATTTTTATGCATATAATATATTTTCGCTTTTTACTATTTCGTACACATCGAATATTATTTACAGCTTCTGCAGATAAAGGGACATTTATAGTTATAATATTACTCTATAATATTTTTGTAGAAAATGTATCGTACAAAATATTTTTTCTGCTGCATATATAGATAGTGATATTATGTATATGCTAGATACACATATTATTATATATTATATATATTTGTTTACATATAAACATTCACTTAATATACCCATTGGATAAAACAAATGTCTTCTGTTTGGCAACATAACATTCTGGAACTATATACATACTACACTAACTTCAGATCAGTCTTAAAATGTTCCTTATACAGGATGAGTCATATCAGGTGGAACAAACTCGAGAAAAATATTTCAAGCAAAAAAGTTTATATGAACATATGCCCGAAAATTTTTCTTGAGGGAACTACAGACCTCAAAAGATTTTACCCTAAAATTAATATTTATTTAATATCTTGAGAACCCATTATGGTACAGTAATGAAATTTTATAATCGGTTTAGTATTAATACGTGTTATAGATTTTCAGTCAGTGGGGCCATTGATTTTCATCTACTATTTTTTGTTTTTCCTTTTAACTTATAATAATAATATTATAAAAATCATTTATCTGAAGTATGTGTAATTTATAGTTTCACTATGACTATGTCACTAAAAAGGGAACATTTTTTGTCCACTGAATATATGTATATATATTATATACAGGGTGGGGCATTTAAAGTGTTACAAATATTTATCTCAGAACCATTACATATTTGAAAAAAAAGTTTAAACCAAAAAATGTTTGGTTGTGAGGGGGTAATCGAAGAGTAATATTTATCTGTTTATTTTATTGTGGCTGTAAGGATATTTGAAGATCAACATTATTGTTTTAAATAGGAACTTATAGTTTTTATTTATTAATCTTATTCTACGTGAAAAACACAATAATCTTTAATTAAAAACTTTTTTTGAACAACCTTAACATTCCAAGATTCGTGTTTCTTCTCGTAGAATAATATTAAAAAGTAAAAACCATAGGTTCCTATTTAAAAAAAAAATGTTGACATTAAAATATCCTTGGGGCCACGCAAGAATAACAAATAAATGTTACTATTCGATTACCCCCTCACAACCTAACATTTTTTTCAAATATGTTATGGTTCTGAGATAAAAATAATAAAACACTTTAAATGCCCCATCCTATATATACGTATGTTTAAGAAGAATAAATATCGATTTATTATGAAAGTATTTAATATATTATACTTACATAATGCTAGAGGGTGATTTTATTCCCCTTAACGTATTATCTATTACACCTATACTGGATTATAACGTGCGAATTCTGTTTACATATATTATACAGCATGGTTTAAAAGTCAGTTAACACATTTTATATTTTACTAAATTAGTTCACATCGCTTGCACTAATTTACAGATCTCTGTAATAAATATGATTGTGTCAAATGACTTGTGTTCCATTATGTACTTGAATATTTTGATTAGACAAGTAACATTTATTTAAATGTTCTATTCGTTTATTATATATTTTATACATAATAATACGTACATTACAAAAAATTCTCGTGAAAAGAATTTTGATACAGGATGTCTCACAGGAAGATGTAGAAACTTATCAGCTGTCATTTTCAAATGGATGTAGTTATAGAAAAAAAATATCGTTGAAAATGAGAGTTTGCAATTTTATTCATTATTGTACGTCAAAATTAATAATCTGACTTTTCTTGTAGGAGGTTATGTAATAAATAAGTTAAGAGTGAAATCATTCCTAAAAGTGTATTTTATTAAATTTTGTTAATATCCATTAAAAATTGCAGAATTTTTTTTCAACGATTTTTGTTTTTTTAATAACTGTATACATTTGAAAACAACAGCTGATTAGTTTCAACACCTTCACGTTGGACACTATATGTAACACTATATGTCGATTTTATATGCTTTAATATTAGTTTAAACTAAAAAATAAAAATGAAGAGAATTTAAATAGATTTTAAAGATTTAGAATTTTTTTTTGAAAGTGTTAAAATTTATTCCGTACTTGATAAATATTAATATTAATCATTACTTTCATAAGAAAGAAAATAGGGATGTTTATTTTACTTTTTATTCAATTATTATATTATTTAATACGAGAACTGAAAATTAAGTTTTTTCTAAGCACGGAAAACATTAGAACATTTCCAAAATACTTGACTCTTAGAATACTGTAGGGCATTTGTGCGGCGGAAATGAGATCATATTGTTTTTCAATATGTATGTGTACTAAAAGAAACGATCGATATTTTTAAATATCGTTTATTTTTTATTCAAGCATAAAACACAGATTTATCTAGACAACAATAAATAGTTGCATCAAATACAACAGTGGATTGGGAATTTTACCCACCTGCTCCGTCCTTTTAAACGAAATAAAAATTAGAACATGGCAAGAGCTAATATGGGTTAAAGCCCTAAATGTTAGTCACCACTATTAATACTTAAGTTATGTTACTTTTTTTATTCTTTAATAACTTTGTTTATAAATGTATATACATTTAATGATTTAAAAAAAACATTATGACCTATAGTCTTTCCATTTAAGATTGCAGCGGTAGCTAACATAGGGAACATAATGCAGGCTCCTAATTGAGGCAAATTAACAATAACACAATTTTCACTGACGCAATCAAAGACATTGTATACATAGACTAAGTGAGCCATAGCACTTTATGTAAGTCAGCGTCAATCATAAATAATAAGAGAAAGAAAATATTGATTATCTACGTGACGTGGACTGTCATTTCTGGAGAATCTTTGTTCTGTGGTCCACAATCTTGTTCTTTCTCTTTCTACCGAGAAATATCGTTTTCGGTTGGCTCACTGTCTCTATGTATACAATCTCTTTGGATGCAATACATCATGTTGATTTGGAAACAAATGCAATTAAATTCAAAGTCTCAGATAAGTTATTATAAAAATGTGTATTATATTATCGACATTAGGATATTAGAAAACTAATATTCCGGAAATCCATGGTCATTTGGGCGTCGTAAATGTGCCTGCCCTGGTTGCCCCGGGGCAAGTTCCCTTCCTAACAGTAATCCCTGTTCGGTGAGGGGTGTGATGTAACTGGCTGTATATAAAAAATGAGGCCAAAAATATATATACAAAAAAAATAATTAATATTCATAATACAAAGGTGAGTTTTGATTCTTACAAATTTAATTAAAAGTTTTCATATACATACTTAAAAAAAATCGTAGAATAGCGCCTGTGTGAATCGTACGCCCAATCCTCGCCCATTACTGCAATCTTAAATGAAACAGACTATAGAAGAGAATTAAAAATTAAAAAAAAATTCTATAAACGCTTAAAGTAAAGCACCTTAACGTCCGTTAAAATTTTTCTAGATAAACCTTGTATATTCTGCTTATACACATAAACCATTGCATGCATTTCTATTGACATCAACTAAATATTAAAATAAAAATACACTCAAAATTCGTTTGAAAATCAGTAAATGCATTCTTTTTTATTTACCGCCAATTTTGTTACTGTCATGGAGAAATAAAAATACAAAATATGCAGTAATAAATTTTCATGCACACTTATTTTTTCTAAGAAGGACATTTATATATAATAAAAACACAACCGATTAAAGTCGATGGCAGGATCCTTTGGTTAATCTTCTTTTTGAAATAATAATGAATGATGTTACCTTATACGTATGTTCGTTTCTCCATGCTGTAACAATGAATAAAACAAATTAAAATGCTTATCAACTGATTCATAATTAATCATGGACAACAGTTCACTGATATATGAATTAATTCATATTTTATATAATAAATGCTCGGCAGGGCCGGATTAACAACGTAGCAGGAGTAGCAAATGCTACGGGCCCCGCGTCTCTGGGGGCCCCGCGACTTTGCGGAAAAATATCTCTTATTGGACCGTCCAATGGTTTTTTAATTTAGGGTTTCCGATCTCGATTCGAGTTAATCGAAAAATCGATTTTTGAATCTCCGATCTTTGATTTTTTTAATCGATTTTTCTAAATTTGCTCAAATCAAATCAAGAAAATTTTGTTTGTAAAAGTGGTGTTTTATTATAGGTACACTCCTCAAAAAAATTAAAGGATAGTTAAAAAAAAAGCAAAACAAAAAATTCAAATTTTCAAACAGTTATATATCCGCTAAAATTCATTTAATTTGCGTGTTCCAAAGCACATTTAAAAGTTTGTGCTTTCTAATTTTTGAATAAAAATTTCAACACATTTTATCATCCCTTTCCGTTCTTTACTAAGGGTTAAAAGGGTTCAAAAAAATATCCCTTAATTTTTTATTAACTTATCAATTTTTTTAAGAATTGTATATTCTAAATCAAGTCAGTCAGCGGCGTAGTTAGGGTGTGGGTAGGGGGATGGGGCTGTCCGATCCGGGTGACAACCTGAAGGGGTGACACCTGTCTTATTTGTTAAAAAATAAAGCCTATTTACTCATAGACATAAAGCATGGACCGCGCATCTGATTCGAAAACAGAGCCGTGTCAAAAGAAATAGATGGGAAATGATTTGGGATATAAATGTCCTTATTTAATAATTCATTTATTTAATTCTTATTAGAAAAAGAGATAGATGTATCCCGAAAAAAATAGTGTAATATTTCTTCAAAACAGTGAAATAGATACGGTGGCGTTTGGGATGTATCTATATCTTATATTTTATATATATCTCTGATATTTGTATGTCATTAAAAATTCACAGGGGGTGACGCCCGCTTAATGTGCCAAAAAAATCCTACTGACTTTTCGGGGGGAGTGGGTGAAGCTATCGATTTACTACCCGAGTCCCCCCCCCCCCCCCCCCCGACACCACTGCCAAGGGCTTTTTATAACATTTGCTACGGGCCCCGCGCTTGCTTAATCCGGCCCTGATGCTCGGTATTATAATAATCTGGGTGCGGGTAATGAATTTTTCGAGTCATGGTTGTGACCCGACGTGAGCATAAGCAATTTTTCTTTTTTTAGTATTCGCGCATTTTAATGTTTAAATAAATGTAATTTAAATGAAACAATATAGAACATAAATTGTAGATAAAATATTGTTATCTACAATTTTCAACTTGAATATTTTTTTCTAATTCGCATCGTTGCAAAAATAATTCGGAACATTCAAAAATTGGCATCAGTAAACACTCATTTCCGGTTGAAAGATAGTTTTCAGAAATAGGAGGTTTCCTTCCCAGACAAAAATTAATCTTAAATATAAAATTTCACCCTTCTACAATTTGTCGTATTTGAGTTACATACCGACAGCCACATGGCGAAAATAGTCAGAATGGATTAAAGGAAGGTTTAAATGGATTATTCCATCAAAATCCGGAATTAATAAAAAATCGGCTAAGCAATACTTATCTACTTATAATCATGTAAATAAAAATGTAAGTTTAAGTTTACTGCAAACTGCATCATTGATTAAAATTCATACATGCTTATAAAGGACCATTAAAACAATTTCAAAGCATACTTTTTTTATCTGGATTCATATTTCTTCAACAAAATTTAATGGATATTGAACATGAATCAACTTAACTGACACTTATGTTTAATATAATACATATATAGGACATTTTCACGATGAATGCCTCATTTTACACACAATGAAGGAGAAAGATGCACAATGCAGATACTATTCACTCTCTTTGTTTCTTAAGTACACGGTAAAGCTTAAGCGTTTGTTGAGTTATGGGAAAATGAACAGGGCTGTCGTAAATATTTGTATTGTTCTGTTTATAATTTATTCACAACATTAAATAAATTCAATTTTCAGCTGAAATATGCTCTAGGGATTTTTACTCGCTTTTGTTAACGAGAAACAAAAATATGATATATTGTTTACAAAATACAAATTTGTACACGTGCAATTGAGTTTTGTGTTTCAAATAATATGTTTTTACTTTGTTACAATTGTGGTGTATTAGATATTTAATATGTGTATTTATATTTATGTGATTAATTATAGCATATGATACGTAACGAGACTAACAAAATAAATTACATTTCTGAACTGCAATATTGTGTTTTTGCTGTGATGGAAAATTTAAAAATATGTGTTACTGGAAAAGTATGTAATTCAGGCATTCTATATATTTCCTAGGTTGTTTAATATAAATGTATTATATACTTTGCCTAGGCATTATATAAAACACCTAGGAATTCCAAAGAATGCCAAGATAATATTAGGAAATGTATTAAAGAAAAGACAAAATGATATTATTAAAGCAGATAGGTACTATTTAATTAATTTTAAATAGTCCAAATTCATATTAAGTAAGATTTAGGGCCTTTATTGTTAAAAGAGCGTGTTGGCGGATTTTTATTATTATTATCGTCACTGCTTATTCCTTATGCTATCTAACGTAACGAAATACAGTGCGTTCACGATGAAAGGAACAAATTCGTTTAAAATTCAGGTAATTATTTTGTGCAAAAACGCTCGGACTCGTCGATTAGTATTTTTAATTGCGGATTTTTTGACATAAGAAAATTGTATACAGGGTGTCTGAAGAAGAACATATACAGTCATCATTGATTTTTTTAAATGGAACACTCTATATATTTTACCATTTTTGAATAGCGCGATAAATTCTGAACACTTTTTGTACAGCATATTATATCTCTAAAATCAGTGGTTTTCGGAATAGTGACGTTTGAAAATTGACATTTTGAAATACACACAAGTCAAATAAAATGTTTAAATTGAAAAAATACACCTTGAACATTTTTTTAAAAGCCAACAAAAACATCCAGGTATTGCAAAAAAAAAGAAAAAAAGCAGAAAAAAAAGAAAAAAATGGAAAAAAGAAAAAAAAAAAAGTTAAATGTTTTTTGTTTTTTGCCATACCAGGATGTTTTTGTTGGCTTTTAAAAAAATGTTCAAGGTGTATTTTTCAATTTAAACATTTTATTTGACTTGTGTGTATTTCAAAATGTCAATTTTTAAACGTCATTATTCCGAAAACCACTGATTTTAGAGATATGATATGCTGTACAAAAAGTGTTCAGAATTTATCACACAATTCAAAAATGGTATAATATATAGGGTGTTCCATTTAAAAAAATCAATGATGACTGTATATGTTCTTCTTCAGACACCCTGTATACAATTTTCTTATGTCAAAAAATCCGCAATTAAAAATACTAATCGACGGGTCCGAGCGTTTTTGCACAAAATAATTACCTGAATTTTAAACGAATTTGTTCCTTTCATCGTGAACGCACTGTATATACTAAAAACTGGCCAAAGAACATATCTTTCGATTAAAAAACAAAAACATTATCCAATAAATGCGAAAGTAACTCTGTTTGTTTGTTACCTTTTCACGACTATACCGCTGAACCGATCTTTATGAAATTTGGTAGAGAGATAGCTTGCATCCTGTTGTCGCAGATAATATTAATGTATATCTTCATAAAGTTGCTATCTTTAGTTTTTGAAGTTTTGAACAGCGAGCATTGTAATTAAACAGCTTATAAATCAATAGAAGTACTCATTCGTTACATTGTTACATTAATGTAAATGTAAGCCGCCTATGTTCACACCGGACATTCAGGATATTGGAGTTTATACTATCATGTTCTTGACACCCCTATGAGGATGCAATAGCGCGCGATGTGCACATGTGAGAGTGGGTGGATGTTCGTCAGTGACTACTCGCTAAATTTTACAATAATGCCTGCTACAGTAACGAACGAATTATTAAATCATAGAAGTAGAACACTAGTACAGTCAAAGTGTTATGTAACCGTGCATTTAGAGTAGGCAGACATTTTTTTAAGGGGTTTCGTAGGAAGGTCATCCGTGAGTCTTAAACTCAGTTTCTGGGATTCCGTAACCGTCAGCTTGGCAAAAATTTTGTATGAAGTATTTTTGTAGGTAATCGAATTATTTGTAACATTTTTACTAACATCAATAAAAATAAATCAAATAAATAGATTAAATTGTTTGTTAAGAAACGTTCTACAAAAAAGCTCAGATGTATTTTTTTGTAAAATTGAAAATACAAGAGTTATCTTGTATTTTATGAGGGTTCATAAGGCGAGTTTTTGGCCCTAAAAATTATCAATATTTAAATTTATATTGTCTACGTATAGTAAGAGTAAGGATAGTAATTCAATGGATCTTAGCTTCTGGGTGTAAGTCGCGTCAATTTGGTCATATTATCGATCAACGTTTCGTCAAACATTGCAGTGAACACAGAGCCGGCCTTAGCAAGTCTGGCGCCCTAGGTGAGATTTATTTTTCCGATTCTCTCCCCCTAAAAAATGTTCAAAAATAGCCAAAAATATCTATTAAAATTGATAAATTAACAAATAAGTTGAATAGTTAATATCTCAACTTGGCGCGATCTTACAGACTACAACTTTTTTTATAATACAGCTTACATCATTGACTTTAAGATTATTAAATGCCCAAAGACTGTCGAGACCTCCTTCCCCTATTATTAACAAGTTAAAATTGATAAATTAACAAATAAGTTGAATAGTTATTATCTCAGCTTCGCGCGATCCTAGAGAATCCAACTTTTTAAACAAATATAGCTTACACTATTATCTTTAAAACTATTAAATGCTCTAAAACCGTCGATACTCCTTTCCCTTATTATAAACAAATTAAAATTGATAAATTAACAAATAAGTTGAATAGTTAATATCTCAGCTTGGCGCGATCCTACAGACTATTACTTAAAATTGATAAATTAATAAACTAAATTTAAACTAGACTACATTATGATTAAAATGAGCTCAGTTTGAACTCTCTACAACTTATAGAACCGGATGTATATGTCGTCGTGAAATTGGGTCTCCGTGAATCATAAGTATATGTGAACATTCTACAGGTCGCAATTTAACAGATCAAAACTAAAATAATTGATTGACCATATCTTCTTAACAAATAAATATGGTGAGTTCATGTTTAATTTATTTTCTTTGTAATTTTATAGAGAATAAAAAGTACTTACAGTTTTTATGGTTTTCGCGATAGGGTTGTAGTTAAAATGTAAAATATGAAAAATCGTACATATGTGTGCCTTTCCTAATACACATATACATAAATAATTAAGAACAGATAGCGCCTTAGGGCGAAACGCCCGCCTTATGGACCCTCAGTCTTTACCCTTGTTTTTATTTTTCAACAAAAAAACTATTCATAAATATCAAACAATCCGGTATCTAGTACAGTATCATATATATTGTCGCCAGACACAGAGAAAACGGAAAGCAAAAGTTTCTAAGACGTCACTGTTTTTTTTTATTGATTATGCATAAATCTGTATAGAGCGTTATAGTGATGCTGTAATACGGTGCACATGGTTTATACACAGATAAATTTTCAATCGATTCCACAGACGTTTTAAATATTTTAATGGAAACGCATATAAAGTGTGTCATTTACAGTTTTCCATTTTCACACTATTTAAGTACACACTTTATGTTAGATCGTGTTTGGAAGCTGTTTTTTGTTGTTGTTGTTGTGTTCGAAAATACTGACAGGAAATTAAAACCAGCAGTTCGTGTGTTGTGATAAAGTATAGTTGTTTTTAATTATCTGAGTTTTATTAAGTAACTAGCGCATTGGACTCGGTGTTACCCCGGGATATTAATTCAATTAAACATAAAGTAATCATGCCCACCCGACATGTCCTCCTAACATGCCCAAAATACACGGTTCACTGCGAATTGTTTTTTTTCCGACTTCATGAAATTTACACAAAATATACAAAAATTATACACTTAAACTTTACCTATCCATTCGTGAAAACCCGAATAAAATCTGTACGATAGTTATTGAGAAAATCGTGTAAAATTATATTTTCAAAGTCACAGGAAACGCCAGGTCCAGTCTTAGAATTTGTATGAAAATCAAAATTTGTCTCAATTTATTTTAAGAATTGATATTTGCTTGGCCATATTAAATGTCATTTTGACATTTGCATAAATTTAGATTTAGATTGAAATTGTCAAAAAATTAAAAATATATGAAAAAATATTCAGGTGCCTTTTAAGAAATTTTTTTTAGTAAAATTTGTATAAAAATTAAATGGTTAACCAAATGCCAGGCAATTTATCTGAACACTATTGGCTTTAGTGAATTTAGCACGAGGAAGCACTGTGCATTTACTTGGAAGATGTTTTTTTATATCCATCCGGTATGTGCGTGTACAACAATTACTTATTAATGAAAAATTTTGTCTGTTACAATTTTTTTCCTTGTTGGATGCCAATTTTCCCTGGAATATATATGAAAAATATGCATGGCATATGTACACAAATTTTCCACATCATTACAGGCAGAAGAAGAAATATTACACACACGTTGCTGTCAAAACAGCAGACAGCTAGTGTTTGACGGAGCAGACTTATCCAAGGGACTAATTGATTCCCCCGACGGGGATTCCCCGTCTCGGCTAAGTTTGTCACGTGATCGAGTGACGGCTCTATTTCACGACAACTTTTTAAACTTCTTTTACAGGACATTACGAAGTTTTATCTTGATGGGTCTGAATTAAGTTCCAAGCCATATGGCGCGAAAAATGTGCACGCTGATATTTGTTTTGTGATTTTATATCTCGACTTAAATTTAATTGTCGTTAACGTGTTAATAGTTATACTTTTTATGTTATTGTCGTAATAGATGTACTTTATTTTCTCCAGTAATGGAAAAAGTAAAACCAGTAATGGGCACCCAGTTGCTATAATAATGACAAAAGTTATAAAATAAAGAATCGTAAAATTAGAAACAATGTTGTGCAGATGCTATGATAATCCTTAATATAAATGTATAAAGCTCAACGTCTCTCTGTCTGTCTGTCTGTCCGTTAGTGCGCTTATCACTCGAGAATCACTTATCCGATTTAGTGCTTTCTTTTTTAATTCATAAGTAGATTCTATGGCCAGGTTATAGGCTATATTTTGTTACGTTAGGTAACATAACAACTAAGCAGTGACGATAATAGTAAATCAAGTCGGAAATATTTTGTCGTCGGCGTGCTATTTTGCAATACGCTGCCTAAACCGTTCAATATTATACAAAATAATGTATTAAAGAATTATGTAGAATTAAAAAGATCTACAATAAAGTCAGCGACATCATATGTCTAACTTTTATATTTAAGCGCTAGTACCTTATTATGGTGCAGAAGAATATATACAAAAAAAAAACTTTAAAAGAAATCACTATAAAAATATTAAATCTTAAAAATATATAGCACTTAACGTAAATCAAATAAATTCTAAACCTACTAAAATAAACGTAAGCGAGATTAGCCGAAACGGGTCGTAATAATAATAAAAAAGACGGTTATATCTGCATATGTTACATAAAACAAAAAGGTGCACGGATTATAGCGTCCTTCCGCGCTCACAAAACGCATTGCCGTATTAATCAAGGTTTTCCCCATGGGAAGATATTTAGCCCAAACGGTTCTGCATAATTTCGCTAACATTCTCACATGGATGTATGAAATTTTATTCTATGAGCCATTTAACACCTTGGATTATTGTTGATTATTGTAAATAGGTAAATAAGATGTTCTGAAGACAAAATGATTTAACAGTCGATATATGTATATTAATATCGTAAAGTGTTATTTTTTTCTGTAAAAAACTTCTTATACAAATTATTTCACAAATTCATATTAATATTATAAATACGAAATTAACGTTTGTTCGTCACATTTTCACGGCTAAACCGATCTTGATGAAATTTGGCAGGGAGATAGCTTGCATCCTGAGGAAGAGCATAGGCTATATTTTATCTACAAAATTAATTAGATAAAAAATGGGTGTGTGACATTTGTACGCGCGATAGGTTAGGTTTGTTTACTGACATCTATCGTGCAAATGCGAAACTATAAACTTGTTTATAGTTTTACTTAACTTGGATTTCACGCGGGTGAAGTCGCGGGTAACAGCTAGTAGGTATAAACGCGAATAAGCAGTACCTATAGAAAATTTTTACGTAAAGTAAAGCTAGTATAAAATAAATTAGAATCTTAAAAAAATCTTTTGTAGTTTAAATTAAATTTGATCACATTGTTTTTCAGTTCCGTCTTTATTTTTTATAAAAACAATAATAACAAAATGGGAACACTTAAAGTTTTCTGTGTGTCTCTCTCATCTTCTTAGATATACGCAGTAATTAATGTTAATAATAGACAATTAAGTAATAATTGATAAAAGGGATATAGTTGAAATTCTGTGTATCTACATCATCAAAGGAATTTCAACTCAAGGAACACCATCTTCTCTTCAATCTTATTATAACGCCATCAGGAAAATTTGTGCCAGTAGAATGTAAATAAGATCAATCTTAAAATATATACAACTTTACTGTTCTTTGTTTCGATCTATTATTTTTTTTTTAATTATACATAGTTCCGGAACATAAATAGCGACTGATTAAAAATAAAAGTATTTTTATTTTTTATTTTTCAGGTTCTCTAGTAAACTAGGAATCCTTAAGGGATCTCGCTCTAATCCAATATAAATAAACAATAAACAAAGAAATCATTCACACTATAGGTATCGCTCAGGTCTCGGTCCAATCTCGTTCCGATATAGCATAGTGCAAATAATATTTTACTGGAGTATGATCGAACCTGGCATGAATTGTATCCATCTGGTTTCGAGCTTCTCTCGGTCCGGTTTAGCTTCAATCAAACATAAATAAACAATAAACAATGAAATCATTCACACTATAGGTATCGGTCAGATCTCGGTCCAATCACGCTCTGGTACTGTATAGTATCGAAGAACCTAGCATGGATTGTACCCATAGTGTGAAGAGGAACTTCAGTTCGTCTTCGATCATTCTAGTCCTGATCACCGAGTAAAGCGTGATCTAAACTTGGGCGATAATATAAATATCATAAGATTTGATTGGACTGAGACCGGCCCGAGACTGGCTCGTTAATGTGAATATCATAAACTTTGATTGGAGCGAAACCGGATTCAGATAGGCCTGAGACCGGCTCGATAGTTTGGATCGGCCTTTAGCGTTCTGTCTGTCTATATGTCACAGCCCTATATACCTATTAAGATGAAATTGTCTGAACATGTGTACTGTACATTGTACTATGTATTTTCCTTTAATTAATTAAAACTCATTACCACCCGCAAATTAAGAACTTGTGACAAAAACAGTACCCTAAAAGTAACACAGGTGGAGCCACAATTGTAACCTGCAACAATTGGATGTCGCACGAAAATTGCACGCTTCCGGTCAACGAAGAAAATTGTTCAAATTACTGATAGCGCGGTTATATACTGTCTGTGTGCTTAGCTAGTGTGAAAATTTATGTTGGAAAATAGAACACCAACTATGGGGTTGTGTGTGTGGGGGGGAGCCTGAACATGCTTCATGAAAGGAATTAGTAGAGTAGACTAGAGTTGTGGAGTTTTATTACACTAAAACATTGAGCATTTAGATTAACATTGCTGTACAGTGTATATACGGGATGATTAAAAATACGATTTTAATATAAATTGTATCCTATTTAATTCCCAGGATTGTTAAATAAATAAAAGAGGGCGAAGAGAAAAATGTGAATAACTTATTTATTAAGGATAAAAAACTATTTTCATAGTTATTCAATTTTTTATGTGGTTTACGATTTTCATATTTGTCGTACAAAATATAATTTCGGTAGAGCTAAAAAAATTCACGGGATAAAAATAACAATGAAATCTAACCTGACGTGAATTTTAATGAAATCGACTGTTTTAAACTTCAGATAATTGTCATGAAAGTTGGTAATTTTAATACGTATCCGGCGTTAAACAAAGTACGTATTAGGGCCGTTCTCTAAATATTTATGACTAAACGCTTTGAAATATTTTGATAAAAAAACTACCAAATAGCATTTATGATACCTATGTGTGAAATAATTAATCGATTTGATTTTTTTCAAAATTTTCCTGTTCCATTTTTATGTAAGTAATTAAAAGTTAATGTTAGAGTAAACATTATATAGTAGAACTTCACAATAACGGCTACTCGCTTAGCGGCGTTTCGCAATAACGGTGCTCTTAAATTTTATATTTATTTTTTAGTTGTAAATCATGTACTGTACGTACTAAATATATATTTAATATTGTGTAAATTTCCATATTTAAAATTGTTTTATAGTTAGTGTTACTGCATACTTAATATATATATATTAGTACAAAGTACGTAGTTTTGCTTGCAGGCACTCGCAAGCCACAAAAAAGGGTCCGTTCCCAATTATACCGTTACTGCGAGGTGCTACTGTATATTTAAAAAAATAAAAATAAAACAAAATAAAAGTTAGAAATAATGTTGTTATTTAATGAAGAAATTTATAAATATTAAAAATTAAGAACATTAAAATTTAAATCAACAAATGACATGATTGTACAGAATTGTATACCTATAATAATAAATGAAAAAAAAATCCAATTTCAATATTCATTGCAACATTAATAAAAACAAACAAAAAATCTCATTAGATCTTTGATAAAATAAGCTCCGAAACCAATCGAGTTTTCTGATTCATCGCGCCTAAGAAGGTAGGTTTCTAACTACCTACATATATTGCATAGACTTTATTACGAATGCCGAACACGATCTAGAGTGTATCGTTCGGACTGATCAAAGTTGCTATTGTGTGAAACTCGACATCTATACCCAGAGGTGGTCTTAGAGAATGTATGCTGGGTTTGGTAGATTTCAGCCCCGAAATTATAATAACAGTTTTAGAAAATTTGTTAAAGACCAGGGTAAAGATGCTCTGAAAGAATGGAAGTATTGAAATACCGTCGAAAAATCGTGTCCGAGATGAGAGCAGATTCTTGATTGTACTACCTTCAAAACGTAAAGAAAAGTTGATTTCCGTGTGTCTTTATATAGAATTTTCTTTCGTTCGCCGATAACTACTGTAAAAATTGCACCGATCTGTTTTTTGGGAAAAATGTTTGTCTCAGTGAGTACTTCAGACCTATTGATTTTGGTGCTAATCGAAATAGGGGTTTTAGAAATATTCGAAATTTTGTAACTTTTATCGTCTAAAAAGTGTACGTTGCGAGTATTATCTCACTCATTTTGATAAGATTCGGCACATTTATAGTTGAATTGAACGTAAGGGACATTTATTTTTTGTACGTGCCTAAACAGCTACTAAAAGGGTGAAAATCACCCTCAAAATTTGAAATTTAAATACTAATTAATACGTCACTAATTTATGTCACCTTGAAAACAAATGCAACTAAATTCAAATTGTGAAATTCTATAGACAAGGAAAGATAAAGGACAAATAACTATATTAACTAGCGTAGTTACCATATCACTCCACGAAAAAAACACTCCACGGCGTATCATTCAGATTTTAAAAACAAATATCAATTGTTTTAAATTAAGTATAAAATCAATTAATAATAAATGTTTTATATTGTCTTTAAAAGTATTTCAGTGATAATTAATTAACAGAGAAATATGTATTTGGAACTATCATCTCTCATAAATACTAAATTCAATTGTAATTTTAAGCATATTAGCATATTATAACAATATATTATATTTATATATTTGTAATTTAGTACATTTAATTAAACAAGTGTCCAACACTAGGGTAAGAACCAATACTGGTACCAGTACCTTATTTATATATCAGAAGACATTAATCTTTTTAATTTAATTATAATATAAGTACATTCATACGAGAAATCAAAAAAAACCCATGACAAAATACATACATATTATATGTATACCTAATCTTATTATAATCTTATTTCAGGATAAATTTTAAATAAAAAAATTCAATACATAATAGAAAAATCCTTTTCAATACGAGTCGAATATAATGTTGAAAATACATACTTATACATATATATATATATATATATAATACATATATGTATGTTCGTATTCGTACAAGAGATATGTTTAAAATGTTGGCAAGTATTTGATCCACTTTTTTAGGATAAACGTCGCTTCCCACGTATAGATGAATAACCCAATGACGTGATGAAGTGGTAGCGTATGGAGATTGGCTGATATCGGTGGAAGGGGGGGTGGGATGAATTGAGAATGCGTGAAAATCGTCTCCAGTTCAACCTATTTATTTTCTAGAGAATCGTTACGTCACATTTATTGAGAGTGTTTTAATGTCGCATTCCTTGAACTTTGGTGAGAAATGTTTAAAAGTGCTTATACCTTATACATAGATTGATTGTGGTTTAAAAATTGGTAGCAGAATGGAAGATTATGTGAAATTGATTAGTTTATACACTACTGTTATGTTTATTAAACTTTTAACCTCACCGGAACCCTTGAAATGTTACTGTTGTTTGACCTGACGCGACGTGAGTATAAACGATTTTCTTTTTTTTATATTTGCGCATTAATGTTTAAATTAAATAAATGTGAATTAAATGAAAAATTACTTGAAAAATAATGAAAAATGTTATTTATAAAGTAAGTTATGATGTAGATTTTGACATGATGATTTCAAATCAGTGAAGTAAATTCAATTCTGACCACACGTTCAAAAGTTACCGCTATTTTTCTCCAAAATTTATAAAAAAACTGAAACTAGAGGCCATATCTCGAGAACGGTTTTAGATACAGACCTGGGGTTTGGAAATATCAACTTTTCACTTTATTTTCTATATAATATAAGTACTTTTAACTACATCTAATACTAAAAATATTTTAGTCATATTTCATGGATTTAATTTAATTTTTCATAGAAATTTCATAGAAAATTTTCAAATTAAATAATTATTTTGAAGATATACCAAGCTTTTTTCTTTATTCATACTAATATAGAACATAATTTATAGATAATAATATTATTATTATACTTAGAAGCCAAGAATGACAATACAGTAACATAGGATTAAACTATACAAGCTAAAACGTATTTCCTTTCTTTAGATTTCCATTATCAATTCCGTCGAATAACAATTGACATTTTTTATATGTCAGCAAAATCGATTGAACACAACCCTCGACAAGAGCTCAGGGATTTTTAAAAAGTTTCCTATACATACAGATGGTCGTATGTGGTGTCTGTCTACATGGCCTCGCTTGGAAAGTGATTTTTTTTTGCTCTAAGGTTGTTGAAAACTTCCTAAAATTGTGTGGAAGTCAGCAGAAATGACATGTTACATGACAGCCACGCCAATAAGGTTATTAACATAATACAACCATTCGTATATCGACTACCAAAAATGTTGTCGACTTTGTTATAAATAGAGAGGATGATAATATTATTGTCTTATCCCAAACAATTTCTTTAAAATGGTCCAGATCTTACATCGGAATTTTTTATGTTTGGTTATGACGTTTGATGCAAATATAAATGTTTGATATTTTATAAAACACTAGTAGAAACGTTGACGGGCCAAGCAGCGGCGTACCCAAATAAACGGGGGGGGGGGGGGGTAGTTTAAAAAAAATTATACAGACTGATTTACAGACTAAGTGTAAAAAAATAACAGTAGATAATAATAAAAAGAAAATAACATGCATTCGGAAATTTTTCATGAGAGAGCTATAGCCCACTAAAGATTTTGATAACTGGTTTAGTATTAATATGTGTTATCAATTTGTTGGGCAGTTTTATAAGATTATATAACACAAAATACACAAAAATATATTTTGTTAATTTAAACCTGTATATACAATAAGATAAGCATTAAAACAAAAATCATTCAACAAAATAAAAAATATTTTCATAAAAATTAAAACAATATTATTTCAAATCTAAGCCCACAATTGATTATTGGTGATGAGCGACGTTAATATTTAAAAAATTAAATTGTGATCTTTTTGTTGGGGATTGAAACATTGGAATGATTTCGTTGGTTACATCAAAAGCGTAGAATATTAAAATTTACAGACGACTGGCTGCAAAAGAATTCTTTGTTACTGATTTCATTCTGGTTAATTTATTGATATTTGAAATTCAAAACTCTCCAATCTTTTTATTATGGAATTTAAAATGAGTTATTATTTGCTGAGAAATGTTTTCTTATTAAAAAATACACTTTGTGTGTTGATAATTTTCTATAAAAATATTTTCATTAAAAGTAAAATTTGTTGGTTGATGAAATTAAATTAATTTTATTTTACATTTTCATTTTTTCTTAATGAGTAAAATATTAAATTTTGACTTTTTTATAAGTCTGTAACTGTGCGTAGCGGGTAAATGTACACGTTACCTATATCATTGGGGGAGGGGGGGGGGATGAAAAGAAAAGGGTGTTAGTTTTAAGCATTTAGTAGTACCTCAGTGGCCGTTCAAATTAGAAAGAGTGATCTACAAACAGTAGTGACACGTGTACCCCACATAAAAAACTTTTTAATGAAAAAATAAAACCAACTTAAAAAAAAGTTCAAAAAACATAGTATACATATAATAATTAAATCTAACAGTTTTTAAAATCGGTTTTATATTTTTCTTTCTTAAAATATTTTTTATTGTCTTGGCACTGACTTAAATTTTTTTTAAATTTATTATATACTTTTCAGAAGTTTTTTTTAAGTCGGTTTTATTTTTTTCTTAAAAAGTTCTTTATTTTTTCATATATCGTCAAAATCGGTGCATATCTGTCGAAGTTATGCCCAAAAATACATAAAAAAAGGTATAGTCGAATTAAAAACTTCCTCCTTTTTGATGTCGGTTAAAAAATATGTCATATTATTTTACCAGGGATAAACAAAAAACACTCAATTAGGTAATATAATATGTGTTCTTTTTGACAATAAATCACAATTGTCTTGACATGATGGACCTGATATGCTTTAAATCAATGATCGGAAAATCATCTGTCAAATACTACTCGAAACAGTCTTGTTCGAAATTCATGAATTGCATCAATATATTTATGTAGGTATAGTTATAAAAAAAACATTTCTGTTTTGTGAACAGCTTGGAAGTTTTCTTCACGAAAGAATGACTTGTTGACATGCGGAATGAATTGGCAGGTGTGCAGTTTCTCTTTTTGTGAACTTTGACACATGGAATGATTACGTGAAATATACAGGATGTCCCGTAAACATACCGACAAACTTTCAGGATTCGTCGGGGACATTAAAACAATCGTTTTTTGTTAATAAACTCATGTCCGAAAACGAGCTGTTTTAACAGTAGAACAAAAGAAAATACCCCACACAAAAGTAATGAATTTTGATTTCTGGTTGAAATTTTTTGTGGAAAGGATAGCTCAAAGTACGCTGATCAAAAGTTGTAAAGGGCGCAATCTACAAAAATCCATAACTTCTGCTCCAGGGGGTATCGAAACATTTTATGTTTAATACATAATTTTATGTTTATATTTATTTTTATTTTTATTTTCTGAAAGGTCAACTTTAAAAAAAAATTGCAGTGAATAAAAAATGCTTCTAATTGATCAATGAATACAATGAATTTTCTTAGAACATTTGGTGACGTTTTTTTTATTTTTTTGTCATAAAAAATTCTAATAATGTTTCTGATTCAAAAAATTGTTTTGCTTTAAATATTTTTCTAAAAGTTGATCCTTTAGGAGATAAACATAATCATAGAATGTTTGGGTGCCCTTTGGAGCAGAAATTATGGATTTATGTGGTTGCACTCATAGGGTCCTTCCTCTACTGCTAAAACGGCCCGTTTGCGGACATGGGTTTATTAGCAAAAAGCGATTGTTTTAATGTCCTCGACAATTCCTGAAAGCATGTTTGTGGGACAACCTGTACATTGAATCTTTTATTTTTATTATCAATGTCTGTTGTAAAAAAATAGTATAGTAGCACCTCGCAATAACAGCTATTCGTTTAACGGCGTTTTGCAATAACAGCACTCTTAGATCTATTAAAAATTTTATATTTCTATTTATTTTTCAATTGTAAATTATGTAATGTACATACTAAATATATATTTAAACGTAATTATTGTGTAAATTTTCCTTTCTGTCATTGTGTTATTGCACACTTAATATATATACGTAGTTTTACTTGCAGACACTCGCGAGGTACAAAAAAGCGCCTTATTTCACTTAACGGCGAGGGCCCGGTCAAATTACACCGTTATTGCGAAGTGCTTCTGTAGTTCTATTTTTGCACTATACGAATGTATCTTATCGACTCTGACATCTGAACGACACAACTGTGTAACACAATAATACGTATATATAGACACAATTCAAGATTGTTATCTATTGTGATATTCGTGCATTTGACATAATTATTATCAACATCACTTGGGAGATGTCTGTGCGTATAATTACACCTCTCTTTATCACAAAGCTCACTAATATCAGATAAAGTAGACATGAAAGCTTTACAGTATCGCTGTTATAATTGCTGATAATTTATTGAATCAATATAATATTATTAGTTGCTATGTGAAATTTATGTATTTTAGATTTGTATCGAAATTATAAGAGTGTAAGTAATATAACGTGGGTATAATAATAAATTTAATTTGACGTAGTAAGTTATTAATTTTTATTTCAGGACATTATTCTTTAAGAAAGTATTGTTTGTTTTTCTGATATAACGAATTGTATCAAGAAAATAACAAAGTAGACTCCCGGTGAGCTGGTAGTGTATTTGACACTTGTGTTATGTTGTCTATAGATTTTAATAAGGTAGTTTAAAAATAGCTCACAATCTGTTGATAAAATAAAAAAACTTTTTAAGAAAAATAAAACTGACTAAAAAAAACCCTAAAAACACTGAATAGTATAAAATAATTAAATTCAACAGTTATTGAAGTCGGGCCAAGCCAATAAAAAACTTTCTAAGAAAGAAAAAAATAAAACCAACATCGAAAACTGTTAAATATAATCATTACTTTTTATAATATTTAGGGTTTTATTAAAAAAAAGTTAATAAAATAATCATTAAAGTAACTCTGTCTGTTTGTTTGTTACCTTTTTGAAAATCTTTGATATACAAGGAGAGTCAGTTGATCTAGAAAAATATTTGAAGAAAAAAAGTTATAAAGAGCACTACAGACTCTCAAATATTTTGTCTAAAATTAGTTTTTATTTAATATTTTGAGAACCCATTGTGATACAGTTATGAAATTTTATAATCGGTTTAGTATTAAACACGTATTAATACTAAACCGATTATAAAAAGAAAGATCGAGTAAAAATTTTGAAATCATTGAACAATTTTTCTTTAAAAAATGATCGCATAACAAAGATACAACGCATTTTATTTATTATTGAATAAAAGTCACAATTGCCATGGAAAATATTTTTGTTAGTCGAGGCGTCATAAACTACAACAATCACTCGAGTGCAAAAGTTAAGTTTTACATCTCAGGGTTTCCAAAAACTAAAATCTGGTCTTTCTATATACAATACATAAATTTAAGTATCTAAATATGGCGTGATTAGGGGTTGGGGCGCGAAGCGCCCAGGGGCAAAGTCCATAGTTATTAATAATATTTTAAAACCGTTACTCGTCGTATAGCCCAAACAAGTAATACAGTTAAGTTCTTTGACTTGTGAACACTTTGTATTGAGATAGAATCTGTTGTGTTGAAGATTTAGAAAACGGATGATCTACCATTAACCAGAAAATTAACGTATCTGTTAACGACAGGCACACAATTTCTCATTTCGTTGATTAACCCGCTACTGGCTAGATTGGGGTCGACCTACACACGCTTATATAATTAAATGAAGCGATAAATTAACAAGGCCATTGCGTGTTAATATGTATTTCAGAATATCTAAATTTTATGACGTAAAAAGTAAACAGGATAATTTAAACATGGGGGGTAGGTCTAGTTGATTTGTTTTACTTCAATGCAGCCCTTAGGTTGTATCGCTTTATTAAATATATATGAATATTAAATAAACATAATATTATGTTATGATACGTTGTATGATGTGTTGCCTAGAGTTTCAATTTGTTAAAAGTGCGCAATTAGAATATTTTCACAATATAATAAGTGATATTATTGTAATTATTTGATTGTTAATTATTTAGGGTTCCAAAGAAACCCTATTAATCTCACTTTATCGTCCGTTCGTCATTTTCAGTCAAAGCAAAATATCTCGTAAACTATTTAAGATAGAAACGAAATTTTTACTGAAAATGTAAAATAATGCCCTCTAGTAAAATATGTATTTTATTGAAAAGGTATGTGGCACGTCAAAATGTATAACCAAACCAGTGGAATTTGACCCTCTTTCTTATGTTTTTCTAAACCAAAAATGGCGCCTGTAGGGGCTTTAAAGCAAATAAAAAATTATACCAAGGCGTGTGGGGTGTATGAGTAGAATATTACCCTATTTTTTTTCTAACAAAAATGGCGCCTGTAGGTAGCTACTGGCTAAAAAATTTGAAAAAAAAATTGGTAGCGAGGCTTTGGTGGGATTACCAACAACAAAAATTGTGGAATAATAAGAAGGGGTGTCATATAATTTTTTATTTTTATATCTAGGCAAGTGGGGTATCAAAATGTTACCCTTATGGCATACACACGTAAATGTTTTATATAAGTGGAGATCTGTTCATCACTCATTGAAGGGGACATATTCAGAGCTCTTCTTTAGATAACAGGATCAAATCGATGCGGTTTACACCCAGAATCCAAGATCCATACAGTGTCTGTTCGGTCGAAAATATTCCAACGAATTAAAGAACAAAATAAATAAGAAAGATTTGTAATTAAAAATCTTTGAACCAGTGTCCCTTTTTCTAACTTTATCAAGAAAATCATTTATATATATGTTTTCATATAACCACACTATTTATTATTATTATTTATTTATAAATAATAATATGTCATCACAAAGTTACGAGCGAGCGAGTGGTGGCAATTAAGAATCTCATTTAAGACACAGTAACTATGATTGACTACCAACAGTGGTTGTCAAACTATGAGTCCCTAGAAATTTATTATTTTTTATTCTGATCGACAAAACCTATAGAGCAATTCTCGTAGACCTAGAATCTTGAAATTTGTCACAATGGAAATTTTCATAATCAATAATTTCTAATTATATGTGGAATTATTACGCGACAAGCATAATTTCATGGTTTCTTTGATACAGCGTCTTTGAAATCGAGTCTAACGCTACCTATTAAGTTTTATATAGTTTTATATAACGGCACGGAACCCTAAGGGCGCGAGTCCTATTCTCACTTGTCCTTTTTTTTAAATGCATAGATCTCGAAATATTTCTTTGCGTCAACTTTAAATACGTATGTACTATGTACCACAGCATAAATAATGTTGAGAACCACTGTGTTTGTTTGAGCGTCCTCTCAAGGGATAACAGAGTGTGACGTGACCTCATTAGGGCTTCGCGATCGTCTCGTCGCGCACAATCAGCGGTCGGAATCGAACCGACAGACGGCTAGTTATCGAACACTACCTCGCATTCCTAGGGGGACTTCTGCTACATCACACAGCGCTTCTTCTTGTAGAGAATATGTTTTGTTGCTACTCTTACGTTATTGCGAGTATATTGCATTGGTGGTGTACAAGGAGATATAAGAAAGATAACATGTCTAGAATCAAAAGTGGCAATCTACTGATTTAATTTAATGTTAAGGTAAGGTGCTGTATACTCGGATAAAGTAAAGTCGGACATTTGCAAAAAATAACTTTTTAAATATTCTTAATAAATAAAAATGCTAGAAAAAAATATATTTGTATAGTTCAAGACCTCAGCTACAAAATGGAATTGAAGTTTTTATAATACAAAAATCTATTATTTATGAAAAAAATTACATACAATTTCAATAAAGATAAAAATAAGACAAACAGTATGGAAAACCATTCATGCTCTATAATATTTTTCAATAATTTTTTTATACAGGATGTTCGCGGGAACCGAGTGATCATTGTTAACTTTGGAACTAGAAGATCGGTTAAATGGGCAAAGTATCGGTATTTTTTTCCTAGATGAATAATGGCGGTGTCAAAAAATACATGAAATGTACTGTATAATAAAGTTGCTATACATATAGTGATCATGAAAAAAATCGAATTTGGAATTACACGTTTTGATGGTCCCTGAATTTCGTTCAAACGCTTGTTCAATTTTTTTTACATATTATTGAATTCCATCGATAAATAAAAATAGTATTACTGACTGATGACTGATCGACTGAATATACTTCAATCGTCAATGGAGGAGGTCCAAAAATTATTTTTTCAAAAATCTCATTATTCCTATTTTTTGTGTCATCAATCTACGTCCGTATATCAAATTCCATTTTAATAGGTAAATAAACGAGAGAATGGGAGGGCTGTTACATACAGACAGACAGGCTGATGGACAAAGCGAAACTATAAGAATCCGTAGTTTTCTACGGAATCCTAAAAAGCAAAAATGAAAAATGGAACTAGAGACGAAATTATTATAGGAACTTATTCTAAAACATTTAGTTACAAATACAGCTTTCCTTTAGTTATTTTTTACGAAACATCAGTGTAGTATAGTACATCATATATAAATTTTGCTGATGGAGTTATTTTGATCACAAGATGAAAAAATCCTCGAAAAAATTGAAGCAATTTAAAAATAAATTGTTATTTAAAAATTGTAACTTTAAATTAAACAGCCAACAAGTTTTTCTTGTTTTGTCTCGTTGAAAAGTCTTCTGAGAGATATTTAGGGAAACGCTAGACTCTAAAAGCTTTTCTCTTGCCGGAGAACTTAGTTTTTCGTGAAAATCGGCCGATCAATGGGTGAGTTAATTTAATAGAAGAGGAAAAAATCAACGCCTTTCAGAAATGCGAGAGCTTTTTATACTTCAAAAGATAAAATTCAATCAAAGTAGGGTCGTGGAAACCTTTTTCAATAGTTTTATTTTAAATAAACTAGAAAAACTTTTAAATAAATGTTACTTATTTATATCTAAATCTTTTCCCGGTTTTTTATAAATTATATCAAATGATATGTTTGGCTTTAATTTAATCTGCCTTTTAAGACATTTTCACAAGAGTTGCGGCTTTAACAAATTTTTTACTTATATTTTTCTAAAAAAATTATTAACTATTTATGTATTATGTAAAGGTTACATTTTTTACAAGTTTTAGAATAAATACTTTAAAATTCGATTTCAATTGAATTTCGATAACATATATTTAAGTTTATTTCTATATATTTAGATTTTTTATAGATTATTTGATTTTCATATAAAAATCTATTATATATCTAGATTAAGCGTAAAAATAAAATTAAAGGCTTTTGTCAATTTTTAAAAGTATTAAAGTACTGGCATCAGTTTTGGCCGTTTTAAGAGCAAGGTATACTGTTTTTTTTTGGGATTGATGGACTTATTTTCTGTAATTCTCATGAACTCATGTTAGGTACTAATAAAACAAGTACTTCTTTATTAAATCAATTTTATTACCAAAGTCCGCAAATACAGTTTTTTTAAATTGTACCATTAGTTTAAATGTCTATCATTTTAACACTCATTGGCCGATTGTCATCAAATTAAGCTGTTTTAAAGTTAAGTATCTATAGATTATGATTCAGTAATGGCAGTAATCAAATATGAACAAATATTTTTAATTAAGAACATTTAATTAAAAAAATGTCCAAGACTGAGGCGTTGTCCAATACTAGTGCCAGTACCTTAGTTATTTCTTAAAAAAACAAAATTTTAATATTTTATTTATTTACTATTAATTTATATCTTCCAGAAGGTACTATAGTCTGTCTCATTTAAGATTGCAGCGGTAACTAACTGATTGGGCAAAACGCCAGGCAGATTCACAATAACACAATTTTCACAGACGTAATAAATGCAATTAAATTTTAGTTATTCTAAAAATATTATATGTATTATCGACATTGGGATATTAGAAATTAATATTCATAATACAACGGTGAGTTTTATTTCTTAAAATTTTATTAAAAATTTTCATATAGGTAGTACCTGTGTGAATCGTACCGTCTAATCCCCGCCCACCACTGCAATTTTAAACGAAACAGACTATAGTTAGTCAAATTGACTTATGAACATGGTATAATATGAAACTATATGTGAATAATCCACAGACCTATGTGCGAAAGTAGAAATGTGGCAGTTTAGAATCCGAAGTCGCCGCTGATGTCCATACTGTAGTCTACGTCGTCAAACGCGGTGCTGGTCACGTAGTCATCGGCTGCAAGCGCGACATGCGCGTATGGGTTGGCGCTCATCTCCGTCGCGTACACTGACGCAGCCCCGGCACCGGCTCCGTAAACTACGCCGTGCATACTCGCGCCAGATACACCCCTGGAATAGTTCAAGTATTGTTATTATACATGAATATCTCAGAAACTATGTAGTAACATTTGAAAAAAACATTTTGAAGATTGCAAACTTTGGCATTTTTTATACTAAATTCAAATTGTTTATTATCAAAGTGTTACTCTTTACCAGGACTGACATTATTGCTAAACAAATTCTTCGCTTTAAAAAAAGACGAAGTCGCTACAATTTCTTAAAGCTGAGCCTGCTGGAATATTTTTTTGGAAAAAAATATAACTTGGCAATAATGTCACTAAATCAAAAAATAAACAGATTAAACATTACAGGATGTTCCATTTAAGAAAATTTTTTTTTTGTTATAGCGAATAAATGGGGCATCCTGTATCTTTTCAAACCAATAATATTATGTACCAAACTTTTTTCTATCTCTTACGGGAAGTGCGCTAGGAAAGCCGGACGCACTATTGGAGGACCCAAAACTACATTCTGGATTTTTTCAGATTTTTGTCATGAATAGTTTAGAAATTAGAATATAGGTATATCATTATAGTTAAAGTTTACATTTTATTTAAAATAACCACAAAAATCCGAAATCGACTTAAATAACGTACCATAAACTACTAAATATAATCATAAACACATAATAGATAGTAGTGGCTGTACGGGGCTCTCCCTAACGCCAAAACTTAAAAAAACCTACTAAATATGAAAGATGTACTAACCCTGTCCCCCATAGAGCTTGAGCCCACCCCCATCCGCGGCCCCAGTTGAGGGCCAATCCCGCCGCAGCGGTCCCACTAGCGTAGTCTTCCTCGCGTCGTCTATCCGACTCATCTCCACCGCTACAAACCGAACTACCACCGCCGCCACATGACACCTGGTGCGGTGTGCATGAACCATTTGGGACAATCCTCAGTGGCCGCACTGAAATAAATATAAAACAAAATTAGATCATATGAGGTATTATGTAGGTACTGTAGGCTATATTTTAATAGTTTGGGTGAACATATTATTAGAGACATAGTTAACTACAGATAGTCCTCGACTTACGACCAAATTTATTTCTCAAATTTATTTCTTATTATCTTTATTGTACAATAATCCTCAAACACAAATCAAAAAATAAATCAAAAACAACAATCAACAATTATTTGTCAACAATGAACTTTTTGAAATAATTATATTTACATATATCTAGCGAAAACATATTCATATATACATGTTAAATTAGGATGAAGATTTAAAGATTATTAGCATTACAGTATGTAAATATTCTATATGCATCAAAAACACATAATATAACTTGGCAAATATTGTTGAAACTAAATGTTTTGAGCATTACATAAATACATTTTCTGATTTACATATTCGTATAATGATGCTTATCTACACAGTGTAAACAATGCAGTTTTTACTTTTTTTATTTATCTCCAAGACGTAAAACTTGAGCTACAAGAAAAACAAACGAGGGGGAAAAACATTAAAACTTAAGAAATATACTTATATTAATAATTCACGAAGTTGTTGTTTCAGATATCTGATGTAAAACAAGTATTTTTTTTGTATTCTTTGTTGAAATATATAAAGATATTTTTCTACATTGAAAGTTTTGCTTCCCCATTATATCGAAGAAATGAGACGCTTTGCGATTTTAAAAAAAAAGTTGTTCTCCGATTTCTTGAACTTTCCGTGCATGTCTGTATGTCCTTTGAATTCTTGTTATACGCATAACTCATGAACCACTGAATCGATATTAATGAAACTTTGTTGGTTGGTTGGTTGGGTCTGACTTAAGGACGTCCCATTTAAAAATCTTTAAAATCGTGTGTAAAGGAGAAAGGTGACATCTCAAAGTAATTATTTTTTTCAAGATATCTTAATGTGTCTGCTACGTGAAAATTTTGAAGAATTTTTTTTGTAGGTTATTCAATTTTCTATATAAAATAGAAATAGCGATTTCATTCCTCAATCTTTAACCTATATAAAAATTTTAGAATTTCATTATCAAATAAAAACATTACAATATTCTAATTTTCTGTTTTGTTATGCCTACAGGTATTGTTTATAAGTACCTATGTAATAAAAATCATTACTGGAAAATTTCATTCACTAAAAAAATAAATTTACATTATTTTATTCAAACGAAATGAATGTTTTTTTATCTTTACAAAGCGAACAAAATTATTAGTTTTTCTAATTTTTGTTGTTGTCAGAAAAAACTGGAAAATTACTGAAAATAAACGTAAATGAATTTAATACACATTTATATCCATATTAGCTGCTACCCGCGACTTCGTCCGCGTATAAATTGTATTTTTTAGGGTTCCGATGAAAACCCTATTCATCTCACTTTGTCGTCCGTCCGTCCTCAGTCAAAGCTAAATATCTCGTAAACTATATAGGCTAGAAACTTGAAATTTTTACTGAACATGTAAAATGACGCTCTCTAGTAAAAGATGTACAAATTTGTTTAACAAATAATTTTTCAGGGGGAGGGGCGCTAAGGAATTAAAGCTTGGTAAAAAAAATTATTTTTTTACCAAGTCAAAATGTATAAACAAATCAGTGGAATTTGACCCCCTTTCTTATTTTTTTCTAAATCAAAAATGGCGCCAGCATAGGGCTCCAAGCAGTAATTTATTCCCTACCCCCCTCTAACTCGGTAACTATTGGCTCAAAAAACCTGAAAAATATTGGTTGGGGCGTCATAGAAATTTTTATTTTTATATCTAGGCAAGTGGGATGTCAAAATGTAGATCTCAATTAGTAAGTGGCTCTAAACAGTCCATGTAGTACGTACTTCGGAACCCTTGTGACATACTGTCTTAACCGATTTTTATTTAAAACATTTTTCAGGGTACAAAGAAGCCTATGCCCTGATTTAAACGTGAGAAAGTAACAAACAGAGTTATGTATTTTTTCATTTATAATATTAGTATGGATTATTCGTGTCGTATAAAATTCGATAATAAAAGTAAATATCATGAATTAGCAGTTCAATAATAGGTACAACAATAACATGAACAACATCTGCAGAATGCTAGAAATGCGTTTATTATTAATCACAAACCGAGACCCTAAAAACACACAGCAAACTATTAGGTATTTGACGCATCGGTATTACGTTTGTTGCGTCTAGGATTATAATATATGGTCAGTTTGTGACAGCGGTCAGTAATTACGGATTCTATTGTGAAAACTTAGCACTGTCGTGAGTATAATGCAGCCGTCCCTTCCTTCCCTACGTGCCCAAAGGACTTATTATCCCAATTTATTAGGTTTTTCAACCAAAATTTAGTTGGTGAAATAAAATAAAATTTAGTTTACATATATTAATAATAGTAACCCCTGCATTTACGCGGTTGAATTTGTTTTATATGTTCACTAATCTACTATGCCATGCACATGAATAACGGCTATGTTCCGATATACACTGTGAGCACTGGCCAGTGGTGATGACGTCATTGATCGCCGCCATTTTTCTACTGCCAGTACTGTAGCTTTATTGCATCTGTGCTCACAGTACTCTGATCACGTGATCAAAATTTGAATGCAACTGACAGAAGCAGATGCATTTAAGGTTAACTTTGGATGTATTTTTTATTATCAGGTTATTTGAAGATGAATTAATAACATTTATGGTATATATAATCAAAAGTAAGTATAAATAAGAATAAATAATTAAGCCTTAATTGAAATGCACTAATATAATTAAGCAAATTGACGCAACAATATAAATTTTTTGAATTGATATTTTTTTCATTATTGAAAATAATATTTGAATTATTTATTTATTATTGTACTTTATATGATCAGAGGATATTAAAAGTGATGTCCTGCATAGAAATACTATGAATCTGGCCACTTCATCGTTATAAATATATCTGGTCTTTATTTTGACATTAGTTTCAAAATGGCGGTCGTTTCCAGTACAAAATCTAAAACGGAACGATCAATCCAGTAAAGTGGAGTGACGTCAGAAGTCACAGTGCTCGCAGTGTATATCGGAACATAGCCAACATAACTCGAGTATCCACTGAACTTTGACTCTTCATGACGTGTATTTATTCCGTAACCTATATGTGTAAATTTATAGTAAACATTGTATTTAACAGTGAATTTCTGTCATTGAAAATTTGATTGATTTTTAATAAATATTAACAATAAGATGCTATATTTTTATGACAGTTATTCGAAAAATGTTTTTTTGACAAAATAAAATCAGACAATAATAAACGAAACTATATTCATGAAAATATTGATGTTAATTTGGGTTCATTAATTTACTGATGGATAGAATAGTAATTGATGAACCTAGTTATAATTTTAATTAACGAGATCAAAGAATATATTAACCCTCGAATATTGCATTCAATATTTTACGTGTGATTGACCTTAATATAAAATAAGGACAATCAAAAACCTATTAATTTTATAATTCTACACCAAACGTGATCGGCCCATCAGCACATTGCTCTTCCATCTTGTATCCCTGTTAATTCCCAAAACACGAAAACAACTGTTGGAAATGGAGTTATTCAACCGACAACAATCAGCAATCATCATCATCATAAGTTAAATATAATTATGTTCCATTCATTTTATCTTTTATTTGTTTACCAGAAATATTTTTGTTGGATAAAATTAGTCACAATCTGATAAAATTTATATTTTAGGACCACTTCGGGAGTATACTCTTTCGTCAAAATTAGTTCATAATAATAAATTCGACATAATAGTATAGGTATATATTGTCGAATTAAGAATCTCCCCCTTTTCTTAAAATCGGTTAATAAAACAATTAATTGTTTATGACATTTGAAAATTGTCTTTGGTCAAATGATATGAATTATTTCGACGACGATGAAATTGTTCGCGATGAAACATACCATACACCACACCCAAAGGGTCTGTGACGACACACGAGCTTGTTTAGTGTCCCAACGCCAATTTGTATGCTAATGACTGAGAGTATAAAAGTTTCAGCATCAGCCTCAGTACTGTGATTTAATCTTAGAAACTAGGTATTTTGCAGCCATGTCAAACTGTGTGATTTACTACTATTTAAGTTATGTTCGGATCGTAATAAACACCTCTATTGTTGACGCTATTTATGGCATGAGGAGGTTGGAGGTTATATTATAATATCCACACTGTTGTATAGATTTTCTAATTATTGTTACACAATAATGGTTTTATCTTATAGACAGGCATTGTTGCTTTTTTAATGAAAATAACATTTTGATTATTTTGTTGATATTTCTTTAATAGTTTGAGCTAAAATAATTAATTTGGGGTTTTTAATGTTATAAAAAGCTTACCATTATTTTTTTTGCGGTTTTTATGACGTATTATTAGGTACGGGGTTGAAAAAATGTGATGCAAAAACGAATCTTCATGTTTTAATAAAAGTTTTAATAAAAATACTTACCATATGTATTTCTTAGTGAACCGTTGTGAATTATTGCTACTGATTGATTTTTGTCAGTCTCAATTGTCATATGAGGAGGAGGTGGTAACTGAAACAAAAAGAAAATACATATATTTTATATTATTCAACTAGTATGAGTTGTTCAAAAGTTAAAACGACTAATACAAAAAACTTTAATGTTAAAAAAAAACCTTTAATTCATATGAAATATACTTTTATATAATGTAAATAATTAATAACATATGGACGAAATCCACTGCATTTTTTTAAAGTATACATATTCAAAAATTTGTAATAACAAAAAATCAAGTTAAAATTCCGAAAACTGTCTGAGTAAAAGACAATTAAGTGAGAGCGGGTAACACGGCCGGTTATGACCCTCAGAAAACTTTAAACGCGTTTTTCTCTAAATTTTGATATACTATTTTTTAAGACCGCTTGTATTAAAAAAAGGTCTTAAAAATGAAAAAAAATCACACCGTCGCTATTTTCTAAACAAATTAAATAAATAAAAAACGGCTACGTACAACCATAGCTACATTCATATAGATACTGATTAATTTTTTTTTCCAATAACACCACCCGTAATTTCGATGGAATCATCGTCGCACTGAGGCTTATAGCTTTGTAATTTTTTTATATTTTTCATTAAAATTTGTTATTGAATAAGTTGAATATATACTTAATAAAATGTTCTACCCGATCCTAAAATAACTAGTTATAACTGTGAAAAAAATTCCCAAACATTGAACAATTTCGTAAACAATTAAACGTATCATTAATCATTTTTTTAAATTATCAGTTTTTCGAGCTGTTGAAGCGATATACCTGATAATAATACAGATAACGTATTATGTGATAAAGATAGAATTATCATACATTCAAAACATACTCTCTACTGAATTTTTTGTCTAATTGTATGTGTAATGATTACATCACAAAAATTTAATATAACGCTGTGGAACCCTCAGGGTGAAAATCTACTCTTACTTATTAATTTTGACTTCTGAACGATTAGTAGGTATATGGATATATACAGTTTATTTATAAAATATAGTCCAGTAAAGGAAGCATTTTGACAGGAAATTAAGAGGGCAAGCAATTTTATGATTGATTCTTATAGATTTTGAACCGGAGAATTCGAAAAAAATAACCCGGACAAGCGAAAAGTGGTGCAACACCCTTAAAAATGGGGTTTAAGGGTGAAAACCCCATTTCCAACCGTTTTTTCAATTTATCACAAAATCTAAAGCGATGATGGTATAGTTTTATGGTTGATATATGTTCAGGACACTCAGACGAATCGATTGTGATCACATATACTAAATTTGACCAAAAATTATCTCTTCCAGAGGGCTTAAAAGACTTAAAAATGCATCTTTTCGGGGAAAATAGTTTAAAAATTAATAACTTTTGCTAAAATCATCCAAATGACTCGTAACTAGGCTCAAATTGTTCCTGATGTTCCAAAGAATAATAATGAACCATAATTTAAAAAAATATTAATAGTTTAACCAATAAAAATCGCTAATGTTTATCGGTAAGTAACGTAAATTTTTGAAAAACTATCTTTTTACTAAAATTTAAATAAAAACATCAGGGTTGAATATTTTTTAGTGAAACCAAGATAGATACCTTCTATTTGTACATACAAACAAAATAAGACCCCCCAAAATAATATTCAATGATTAGAACGGGTGCAAGTGCGTTTAGAAATACACTGAATTTTTGTTGTATACAATTAAAAAAAATTACATTTTTCCAAACAAAATAATAGATTCAGTCCAGTAAAGGAAGCATTTTGGCAGGAAATTAAGAGGGCAAGCAATTTTATGATTGATTCTTATAGATTTTGAACCGGAAAATTCGAAAAAAATAACCCGGACTAGCGAAAAGTGGTGCAACACCCTTAAAAATGGGGTTTAAGGGTGAAAACCCCATTTCCAACCGTTTTTTTCAATTTATCACAAAATCTAAAGCGACGATGGTATATTTTTATGATTGATATATGTTCAGGACACTTAGACGAATCGATTGTGACCACATATAATAAATTTGGCCAAAAATTACCTCTTCCAAAGGGCATAAAAGACGTAAAAATGCACTTACCCTTAAACATTAGCGATTTTCATTAGTTAAACTACTAATATTTTTTTAAATTATGATTGACCATTATTCTTTGGAACTTCAGGAATAATTTGAGCCTAGTTACGAGTCATTTGGATGATTTTAACAAAAGTTATTAATTTTTAAACTATTTTTCCCGAAAAGATGCATTTTTACGTCTTTTAAGCCCTTTAAAAGACGTAATGTTTGGCCAAATTTAGTATATGTGGTCACAATCGATTCGTCTAAGTGTCCTGAACATATATCAATAATAAAATATACCATCGTTGCTTTAGATTTTGTGATAATTTGTAAAAACGGTTGGAAATGGGCTTTTCACCTTTAAACCCCATTTTAAGGGTGTTGCACCACTTTCTGCTCGTCCCGGTTATTTTTTTCGAATTCTTCGGTTCAAAATCTATAAGAATCAATTCGTTTCACTAAAAAATATTTAACTCTGGTGTTTTTATTTAAATTTTAGTAAAAATGTAGTTTTTCAAAAAATTACGTTACTTACCCTTAAACATTGGCAATTTTTATTGGTTAAACGATTAATATTTTTTTAAATTATGGTTGGTCATTATTCTTTGGAACTTCAGGAACAATTTGACGCTAATTACGAGTCATTTGGATGATTTTAACAAAAGTTATTAACTTTTAAACTATTTCCCCGAAAATATGCATTTTTCTGTCTTTTAAGCCCTCTGGAAGAGGTAATTTTTGTTCAAATTTAGTATATGTGGTAACAATCGATTCGTCTGAGTGTCCTGAATATATATCAACCATCAAAATATACCATCGTCGCTTTAGATTTTGTGATAAATTGAAAAAACGGTTGGAAATGGGGTTTTCACCCTTAAACCCCATTTTTAAGGGTGTTGCACCACTTTTCTCTTGTCCGGGTTATTTTTTTCGAATTCTCCGGTTCAAAATCTATAAGAATCAATCATAAAATTGCTTGCCCTCTAAATTTCCCTTTTTCTCACTTTTCACTGCTTCCTTGACTGGGCTAATATACGAGAGAAAAAGCACGACTTGATGTATAAAATCATATAACTGATATTTCAGTATTCAAAAAGAAAATCACTTTCGGGTGTTATACGTTCAATCGTTTGGAAAACAACAAATCATAACGGTATCAAAACAAAACGTTTTGTCGATGAACGTGGTATAATTTTTCATCACTTTACTTTCAAAATTGTGCGAAAAAAGACAATAATATGTTTGCTCAATATGGGGTATCCTTTCTTATTATTGATGGATTGGACTTTTGTTATATGAAAGATGCTTCATTAATTGATAAATCTTTCATTTAATTTTTACTGTCTAGTTTTTAATTGATTGTTTTTTTTATGATCGATTTTTCAAGTGAAAAAGTTTTGTTTATAACAATGATAACTACTGAACCGATGTTTATGAGACTTTCTCTGTCAGAAAGCATACGACTTTACAATTCGTTTAAGCTATTTAATTGAAGACAGGCACGTATTAAATAAATTAACAATTAATATTTTAAAATAAAGTTGTATTATGATTTTTATAAATAAAAAAAACGTATTTGTATAAACATTTTAGGAAGCGCAATATATTTCTTATAAAATTTTTTTATGTATATTTCTCTACAAAATTTATCTTACAATTTTGTTCTAACTATGATAGTTTTTAAGATATTTCGTTTTGAAATAAAATTACATCAAATCAAAAGTTGATATTTTTTTTGGGGGACTTTTTTAAAACTTAAAGTACCATTAAAAATAATCTTTAGACTTGAATCAAAACATGTGTTAAAAATAAAAAAATCGTTGCCAACCAAAAAATTGTGCAAAATATTTTAAATGAAAAAACTATTTGTACTTTTTTAGAAGAAAATAATAATTTAATTATTAATGATAACAATAATAAATATCAAAATAATGTTTAATTAAGTGTAGATACCTACCTACGGAAATCATAAATAAGTTTTATTAGATTTCCGATCGTAAACAAAAGAATCGTATCTTGGGTAAACTATTAGATTATCATCATTAGTTATGTTTTCAACCGCAAATTCAATTATTATTGTACTAATTTAGGTCTTAATTACCACATAATCATGTTGTAACTTGCAAGCACTGAATTTCGGAAATAACTTCATTATCTTTAATAAATTCCGACAAACACTCATGCATGTATGTGTATCTGTATTATCTATTTACTGATAAAAGGGATGAAATTATCAAAATTCAGTGAAATATATCAAACCGATTCCTTCTTTTACATTAATAGTACTTAATGGTTCTATTAATTGTTTTGGAGAAAAATAATATACAATTATTGATTTTTGGATATTTTTTATTGATGGAAATATTTACTACATGGGCTAAAAAGTATTTGGCTTAGCAATGAAAAAAACGATTTTTCTATTGAAAAAACTCTTTTATTTTTTGACATTATCTCCATTTATAGAAATGCACTTGTTCTAACGGTCCTCTAACATTTTGATACCGGTTTTATAGTAGTTCGCGTCAAATTTCACAAAATAGGCGTTTGTTTCCAGCTCAATCTCTTCATTAGAGTAAAATCTTTTTTTTTTTAATAATTCATAAAACAAGAAATACATAAATCGTTTGCATGTTATAATCGATTTAAAATAAATTATTGTTTATTAACTCTTTACTCTTCAATACTCTCCATAGTAAACAAAAATAAATAATAAAAAAAATCACGTTATAATCGGCACACAGTTTAGGTATTTCTTATATTATGAAGTATTAAAAAACCGTCGTCGAGGCGATTTTCTCTTCGGTCTTAAAATGCTCCTTAAATACTAAAGAACTGAACTGTTCAAACAGATCGGAGGTAATCAATTTTATTTATTTATTATAGATATTGATATTACCTGCAATTTTTAACTTGACCATTTTTCTCTATTTTGTACTATTTCAAAGTAATTGGAAAAATTAAAAAATCGACGTAGATAAACATCCGTATCCGGTTGAAAGATCTTTTCCAAAAATAGGACGTTTTCTTCCCAGACAAAAATTAATTTTAAATATAAAATTTCATTCTTCTACGATTTGTCGTATTTGAGTTACAGCGCTTACAGACCGACAGACGGACACACAGACGTTATGGCGAAAATAGAATGGATTCGGGAAAGATCAAAATGGATAATTCCATCAAAATCCGGATTTAGAAAAAAAAAACGGCTTCACTATACTTACTTATACTATTGTATATTTCATATACATGGTATATTTTGAGATACGGAACCCTAAAACAAATGTATCTTAAAAGTCACTTGTGTTCTGAAAGGGTTAAAAGGTTAAATGTCTTAAAAAAACAATGTATTTTTCATATAAATGAAATATTCATGTTTGAATATAATTTTATAAAAGTAAATAAAAGACATGAAATGTATGAAAACCGCATTCCATTTAAAAGCATAAAACGATTTCAAACCAAAAATCAAGCTACATTTTTGACCAGTTGTAACAGATGTGGTGTATTCGAACTTATTCTCTGTATTCATTCATTTTAATTTTAACATAGTGCAAACACATTATTCAAATTAGATGATATTTTGCAACTCTCAAAGGTTTTTATTTGAAATTTAAATTGTAGAATTAACTAAGCTGGTTGATTTTAAAACACAAAGCAAAATATTTTTCTCAAAAATACAGTTTCGTTAAACCGTTTCATGAGGTTTTATAAATACATATTTTTATGTTTTGAGATTGAATAAAAAAAATATTTTTGTTTATTTAAAAAAAATCTGCTAACTAAATGCACAGTATTTCCTCGTGCTAAATTTATCAAAGTTAATTAATTATCGAACAATTTTTATAAACGCCGTATTCAAATGAACTGCAACAATTTTATTTTTAGATAAGGAGCATAGGGGGATAGGCATATGTTTCAGAGCCTTATAGAGGCTTCTCAAAAAAATTTACAGTAATATTTATTGGTATTAACCTTCGAAAAAAAATGTTTTTATTTTTTTTTGCTATGATGCTTTTCGTACACAATTATGAAATAATGTTTTCCCAAGCTCATGTATTTCTAAATAACATAATTTATACAAATTTTTTGAAGAATTTGAAATCGTTTGTCTTGACCTGAAACGGAAAGATCAAGTAATTTTTTTTCTTAAAAAAAACGATCGCAAAGCTTCTCGTATCTTCGAAATGGCGAGGATGTAATATTATTCAAAGATTTATGAACCATAACCCTCTTTTTATTTCTACTCCTTCGAAGTAAATGAACTCAATTCTCAAAATCGTTTCTCATCAAAATTATTATAGCTATATTTTTGATAAAGTCATTAAACTCATTTTCAATGTAAATGAAAATCAATATCAACGTTATCGAGAATCATTAACATTTTTTCATAAGATCGATGAGTTTAATAATACAGAACTGATGTCAAATGAATGGAAATGAGCAACTTATATTTGTAATGAAGTTTAATTATCACATAAATAGAATATTTGGAATTAATAGAACTAATATCCGTTCTCATTGGTGGAACATGCAGGGCAGGATTAGTCATAAGAGTTATCTATAGGTATATTACGAATCAACTATAAAACAGTGGTATTAACTCGAGTTGTAACGGATATCCCTATCCGCATCCGCAACTTTGAATTAAAAAAAAAACGCATCCTTATCTGCATCCTCATTTTTCTTTGAGGATATTATAACGGTTTTGCCGGTGTGTGCAAAAACGCCCTTACATCCCTAGTGTCTATCATCAAATTCAGCCCCCTCCCCCCAAATGGTCTTAATTTTTTTTTACGAACTTGTAATTTCATTAATTTTAGATGAGGTACTGGCACCAGTCATAATCTTTATATTTAACTTTAAGACAGCTTAATTTGATGACAAACGGCCAATGGATGTCAAAATGGATTTTAAATTATCATAGTAACTTTTGTTTCTTATTGTAAGTACTTATCATTTGTCATCATTAGTAAGTGTCCATTACTGGGTTTACTTTGTCCATTACTGAAGAAAAACATAAACAAAACAAAAGGTTATAATTTAAAAAACAAACTATATTTGCAGACTCTTGGTTTAATAAAGAGTTACTTGTTTCATTAATAACATGTGTTCATAAAAAACAGTATACCTTGTTTTTAAAGCGACCAAGACTATATAGTGACAGCTGGTACTTTAACTCACTTTGGTTATACTCAGGCACAGTTTTTTTTATAAAGAAAATAATATCTTAATAAGTACGGCCTAGGAAATTAATTTAATTGAATATATCAATTTTGATAAGAAAATAATTCCCCAGTCCTCCCCTGTAAATGCGTTCACTCGATGAGATAGGATTGGAGTCCTTTTGCGCTATGCGGTTACCGGGATAATTGATTTTTTTATTGGAATTGTTAATTTCCTTCTATATCGACGTAACAGCCTCTCTCTATTGAAGTGTTAATTTAGCCACAAAACGAAATAATCCATGCTAATTTATGGATGCGATGTGTTTTTTCTGTTGACAATATCGACCTATTGTTTTACTTTATATTATGTTTTTATTGTTTATTAATGGAAACAATTAAAATTGCTTAAATTTAAAACAATTTTATGCAGTGCTGTTATTTGTAAGAAAACATGTAATTTTTATAAAAATTTTAATACTAAATATACTCACCGTATTACTTATAGCAGTCATCCAGTCCCTGAAACAAATTAAATAAATGTAAATTACGCCATTTAACCATTGAATAAAATACAATTCAATAAATATTTAGTTTAAGGAGGTTGTTCTATGAATCAAATCCAAGATTAAATTCTAATAAATTGTTTTATATGATAGATTAATATTATTGAACTTTGAATTAAGTTTTTATTTTTTTATTTTTACCACGTCACGTTTTTAAAGACATCGATGGTTGAAAATGCCAAATCGAAAAAAAGTCAATTCGGTTCAAGGTGGATTTATCCGGTTTTGTTCTGCTGCTCCTCATATGTAGAAGCGCATTGTCAACCATAATAAACTAACAGATTACAAAGCTTATGATTTTTTTGTTTAATATTTTTCATTTTTTCATGGTTATACTAAGAAATAAAAAGATGAATAATAGTTAGTTAACATACTTGACTTCATCTTCTGATTGCGCTAAGAGCCAGTGAACTTTTCCACGATGTCTTTTACTACCTAGAGCAATTAGTTGACCTACTTGACAATCAGGTGGAAGGCGCGGCCTCTGTGGAACCTGAAAACAAAATAAAAATATAAGAGATTGTTCATTTTCAATGTGATTATAATATAATGTAATAGCTGTTACTCGTGGAATACAGGTTAGGTAATACATATTTCTGTTATGATAGTCGATAAAACGGGTTTTTAGTTTCACATTTTCACGCTCGATGTCTACGCCAAAAATATAACCTTCGCGCGTACAAATGTCACACATCTAATAAAAGTAGCCTAAGTCCTTCCTCAGGATGCAAGCTATCTCCCTGCCAATTTTCATAAAGATCGGTTCAGCGGTTTAGCCGTATAAAGTTAACACACAGACAAATACACTTTTGCATTTATAATATTGGTATAATCGATTTTTTTTGCAAAAAATAAAATGCATGCATGTCATTAAATAAAAAATATATGCCCTATAATATTAACTTTATAAAATATAACATCTCAATAACGTAATTTATTTTATCGTTGAAATATTACAAGCACTAAACTAAGTGAAAATCTTCTATATGTGAATACAGTCGCTATTCCAATCATATTTTTTCATACCTTTTTCGTTGAAACAATAGCTTTTTTATCACCTCCCATTTCACTCAAGTGCACCAGCTATATAATAACGTGTGTATAATGATATGAATAAATGTAATGTTATAACAGAGTAGAGGATTTTAATGTAGATAAGGTACTGATACCAGTCTCGGACAATACCTTAGTGTTGGACCCTTGTTTAATTAAATGTACTAATTAGAAATATGTATTGATATTTGATAACTATGTACCATATCAATCATAACTTATATACACTCAACTATAAAACAGCTTAATTTGATGACAATCGACCAGTTAGTGTCAAAATGGTGGACACTTAAACTAATTATTAGTGTAATCTATTTATTAATTATTATATTATCATAGTATCTGCTTTACTTTGCTTACAATTTTACCATTTTTTATATTATGACATTTGAGTAGTAGTACCTACTTATCATTAGCAAGTGTCCATTACTGGGTTCCCATTATTGGAGAAAAAATATAAACAAAATAAAAGGCTTAATTAAAAATTAAACTATATTTGTAACTTTGGTAATTGATTTAATAAAGAGGTACTTATTTTATTAGTAGTTTTATTAGAAACACGAGTTCACGAGAATTACAAAAATGAAGCTCATTAATCCCAAAAAACAATATACTTTGCTCTTAATGCGGCCAAGACTGGAGCCAGTACCTACTTTTATATTGAAGAACACATATACCATAATGCAAAGATGCTGTGTTATTTAAGGTTGTTACAGTTGATGGATAACTGCTATTATATATTCAATATAATACATAAACTATCATGTGTTGAAAAATGGCTTCTTTAATAATAATTCTATACAAACTATTTTAATATTTAATGTTCATTTTGCCTTATATATCATAAATTGTGTAGGAAAAATGATGTCGATTTATTTGAATTTTAAGAACATGTAAAATTACATATGTCCGGTATTATAAAGAATTTACTCGAGAGAAAAAGTTAAGCTAACGCTATCTGCAAGGTATTAAATATAAATGACAACCCACTGACAGTTCTAATCAATGGTAGGGTTTATATGAATAAAAGTTTTTAGATTGTTTCAAAGACGATTATTTCTTTTATATCTTTTGTCTCGTAGTACTTATCATTTTGTAATCATTAACAAGTGTCCATTACTACGTAATAGCGGCCATAACTTATGATTTCCAAAATTCTTTTGGGAGCACAAAACCAGATTTATTTTATACGATGAAACCACAGTAATATTCTTTGAACATTTAATAACAATAATCAATATGATCCCCTACAAATGCCCTCATCAAGTACACGGATGATGTAACAATTTTATCATTTAGAAATACATCGCTAATCCTTAACGCTGGGATGGATTCTAAACAGACAGACATTTTAACGGAAAATTCCATCACGGAATAAGTAGACAACTGTCAAAACAATCATTTTATGTTATCTATGTTCACTGACCTGTATCTAGTTCTGTTAAGTAGTATTTCGTTTATTAGTATTACGGGTTCATATCGTCTTTACTGTCATCTTTAATTGGGTTTTATTTTTCAAAAAGGCGAATGACATATATGGAGATAAATTAATTTAATAATTAACTTCAGATTCTGCACACAAATTAGCACCGTGGGAGTGTAAAAAATTTCATATAAAAAATTCTATTTATTATTTTTTAATAAAATTATATAAAAATTAAAAGATTTATCAGTGGTAGTTTCTATAATCATAAATCACCTTTGGTGAATTTAGCACGAGGAAGTACTGTGCATTTACTTACCTGATGTTTGAATTAGGGTGGTTGGGTCTTACATGTTAGGTATTTCCCCCTTTATATTACCGAAACAGTTCCGACTGATTTTTGATATCTTTTTTAGTTCCTCTTTTTAAATTAAATGTATAATAAATATTACGTACATTTATAAAATGGTGCGATTTGTTCAGTTAAAAGGTTTTTATTGCTGTTAAAATTAATTGTGATTGAAAATATAAGTGATTGATTGATTAACAATTCTTTTTAATCTCGCGAAGGTTTGCCCATATAGTAAATGTACACATATACACTTTCCATTAATTGATATTGATGGACTAATCGAAATAAATGAAAAAAAACTATAATTGAAACAACATTTTCCTATTTAAACTACAGAGATTAAAATCTACGGAATTGAAAATTGGTTGTCACAAACAAAATAATTGAACGCAAAATGTTGCAATTAACACTAACTAATCCATATTAGTTGTTACCCGCGACTTCGTCCGCGTGGAATTTGTATTTTTTTTATCTAATACATTTTTCTGGATGTAAAGTAGCATATGCCTTTTCTCAGGATGCAAGCTATCTCTCTTTTAAATTTCATCAAGATCGGTTCAGCGGTTTAACTGTGAAATGGATATGAACATAATATGCGTTGTAAAAACATAATGAAGAAAATTAAAAATATATTATGCTTGGTTTTGTTGATAATACGATACAACATTTAAATGCAGATTTAAACTAAATGACAGTATTATAAAGAAGCAAAACTATTAATTAAATAATAATAATAATTTATTTGCGTAGTTCATACAATGTGGTGTACAAAAAGTCGGAATAAATAATATATAAAAAAATACATAAATGAACATATAAAATATTTAATTTATCTCATTTATATTATAAATATTTATATTAATGAGATATTCTCTCAGTTTATTTTTGAAAATATTAACGCTTTTCTTAAATTTATAAAAAAGTTTAAAACCTGTATATATTGGTGATTTCTCATAGAAAGTGGTTCTATGTATATAATTAAAATTTATTTGATTTCTAGTGTTATACTGTGCTGTTGATGCGTAAGGTTTTTCAAAATATTTGTTTTGCATCAAATAAGAAATAGTTTCATATAAATATTTATTTAAAAATATATCTCTACAAGAGTATCTACTATTTAGATTAAAAATTTGCCTGATAATTTTTTTTGTAGGATAAAAATTCGGTCAGCGTCAGAGCTTTGTCCGTAAACAAATATACTATACTTTATAGTCGAGTATATACATGGGCGTAATAAAATATTATTAATTGTTCATGAGTGAGAAATTTTTTTACTTATCTAATTTGAGCAGTTAACTGATTTAGTTTTGTACAGGTTTAATTGATATGTGGTGGCGCCACTGATGTGAAACGTCTAGAATAATTTTATTTTACAATTTTCGTGTTCTTTCTTGTTACGAATAAACTTGTTAGTATTCGTATAATAGTTTAAATTAATTCAGTCAGTATTGAGTAGCGTTTGCTAACGTATGTATATATAAATATAACTATCCTTATAGTATTGCACCCGCTGTGCATTTAATAGAATACATATATATTTTTATTTATCACACCGCTGTGATATATTCCTTAATTTAATATTAAAATTAAAAGTGAATAAAATTTTAAGTTATTTTTTTGTGTACTTTATGTGTTTTGCAGGGCTTCGAACCGGAACTGAACCGAAAACCGGAAAAACCGTTATTTTTTGCGGAACGAAAACCGGAACCGAACCGAAATATATTTTTTTACTCGAACCGGAACGAAAACCGAAACGAAAAAAATAACGGTTCGAAGCCCTGGTGTTTTGTGTATTGTGAAAGTGAAACTGTATGTCCATTATCCCTTTATTATCCCAACCACATGTACAGTTCACTGGAGGCAGTCAAGGAACCAACCACAAAGAGAGAAAACTGTAAGTAAATTTTAAATCATTATAAATTTAATTTACCATTCCCCGCTCAAAACAGTCCACGCCCGCTGTATAGGTTAAAGGTTATATTACATAACCCACCTGTACCCAATAATATGTGTTATGAATTTGAGAGTTTGATCTACAATAAGTAATTATACGTTTTCGCTCAGGTTTATTGTGGTCTGATTTAATTCAAGACCATCTATATTTGCATTTTTTGTGAGCCGGAAATTAATAATCTTAGTTTTATTTATATTGACTTTTAATTGATTCCTATATATAACACTATTTTTAATAAAACTTATAACAACCTCAGTAGCATCTGAGATCGTCTTTTTAGCATTTTTACCAGTCACTAAAACAGCCAAGTCATAGGTATACATAATCAGTTTACCATTTATTAAATAATCTGGCAACTGGCAACTAGCTCATAGAATCAGTTATATCGTAAAATTATTTAGAAAGCCCGATACAAACTCTTTATTTTACAGCTAGTTTTATAAAATACCGGACACAAGAAATAGAAAAACAGTAAAATAAAAGCAACATTTTACAAACAAGAATCACGTTCGAGTACTTGTTCTAGATAGTAGTTACATAATACACTCGAATGTTATAGACTTGTATCGATACTGTATTACTTGCTATACGTATATCTGCCGTCCTTCGGAGGAATTTGGCTTTGTGCCAGAATGAGTGAATCTTGAACGAAAGGAACACAATTTCTTATTGCATGCCAACAGTAATATCCATTCATATACACATAAATATCGTTCTCTCGGATATACGAGTATGTACACTGCAGAAAGAAAGTTTCACTCAGATAAGAGTAATTTTTATCAAGAGACTTGTTGTATATATCGTGTGTTTTTGTGTCCTCGCAATATCGAAGATACGAGAAGCTTTGTGATCGTTTTAAAATGACAAAAAAAATTGTTCTTCGATTTCAAAATTTTAAATTGATCTTTTAGTTTCAGGTAAAGACAAACACTTTTCGTTCCATATCTATCTGTCTGGTTGAGTCTAGCTTGAGGATGGTACCATTTCAAAATCATCAAAATCGTGTGTCAGGGGGAGGTGTGACATCCCAAAATATGTATTTTTTCAATATATCTCAAGATGTCTGTCGGTCTGTCCGTCTGTCTGTATGTGTATGTCTGTCCCCTGAATCCTTGTCACACGCATAACTCATGAACTACTGAACCGATATTAATGAAACTTGGTTGGATGGTTGGGTCTGGCTTGAGGACGGTCCCATTTCAAAATCATCAAAAATCGTATGTAAGGGGGGGGAGGTGACATCCCAAAATATTATGAAAATCCTTGGTTAATTCTGACAATAAGTACTTTTTTCCTCTTGTGATTTTTCTAGATTTCGTGATTAAATTAGAAGTATTTTTTCTTGCTTAAAACTTTTTGACGGTATTGTACATATGTAAGCTAGATCTGCCGGAACCAATTGAGTATATCAATATAAATATAAACTAGCATCTGTATGTACAGAAAATATATGAACAGAATTTGTATCCTGGAGAGGATTTATAAAATTAAATAATATACCGGGTGTTTTTTTAAAGACTTTCCAGCGGATTATTTCCGAAATAACGAATTTTCGGAAAAAATGTTTAAGGTAGAATTTTCATGGTTTTGAGGGTGCTAAGAATCGACACCTTGATGGGTTTTCAGGATTAACTTTTCTTTTTCAAATCTAAATCTACATTTTTTGTTGCAGATTCCTAATTTAAGAGATAGACTAAAAACTTTTGTTTGAAACATTTTTTCTGAAAATGTCAATTTTTTATGATATGGAGCAAACCAAAGAGAAAATTTTGGATTTCCATAATTTTTTACTCGAAAAGTATAAACTTTTAAGAAAAATAACAAAATTAAAAAAGTACTCAGAACTAAGCAAGAATTCTCGGATATTTGTTTTTCAAATTTATTGTTAATTTTTTTTGCAACTTTTTTATAAACAAAAAATTCTGAAATTTCGAAAAAAAAAATGAATTACAAATAAAATTTTTTTTCTGAGAATCTTTGTTGAAATCTAAGCACTCTTTACCTCCAGTGATTATTTTTCAAAATTAGTAATTTTCGAGTAAAAAATTATGGAAAATCATTTAAAAACATTTATTTATATATATTTAGCCCCCTCGAAACCATGACATATTTATCTAAAATATTTTTTCTGAAAATTCGTTATTTTGTAAATAATTCGCTGGAAAGTCTTTAAAAAAACATCCGGTATGTTATTTTGTTCATCCAGAATTCTAAAACGTCACTAAAAATCTTTGGTTGTAAAGAAATCCATACCAATATTATATGTAAATGCGAAAGTAACTGTCTGTTTGTTACCTTTTCACGGCTAAACCGCTGTACCGATCTAAATAAAATTCGGCAGGGAAATAGCTTGTATCTTGTGGTAGGACATAGGCTACTTTGTATCCCAAAAATTGATTAGATAAAAAAAAATACAAATTCCACGTGGACGAAGTCGCGGGTAATAACTATAGTTGGTTATAAGGGTTTCCAAATAGATATCAGAATACATATCTATTCATGTAAAAACTTCCGAATCACCGATGTGAATAATAATAATGAATTGACCTGTAAAGTCCATTCGCTGACTGCGACTAACTCCGGAGCCTCGTTGACAAGCAGACGGCCGCGCGGACTCCGGGTGCCTTTATCCTTGAACCAGGCTAACGTTGAGTCTTCATATAACACCACCCATTCTTCACGCCATGACCTCCATAGCCACCCACCTGTTATGTTTAAAATCGTTTCAACATCAATAAATAAGGTCCTGGTACCAGTCTTGAAATAAGTATGTGCATGAGGTTAATACAAAAAAAAAATATTTGCATTGATCCACTGTTATCAATGCTCCCCTACTTGGTTTATTATTAACATGTGTTCATGATAATTACAACAAAAAACGGTATACCCTGCTCTTAAAGCGTCCAAGACTGGTGGCACTAATTTTAAGAAGAATTAGTTTTTATTTAATAACAATGAATACAAGCTTTTTGTTGAATTACCAAACTTTTCAAATAAATTATAATATAAACTAAATAAAAACTTAAATTTATATATTATTGTTTGCATTGGTCACACAACATATATTTGAACTCGTCCTAACTTTGTTTTACAAAGTGTTTGTTTATTACCCTGTGTCTGATAACATACTACGTTGTGAACGTGCCTTGTCAAAGATTATTCGGAATAATAATGTATTATGGGATTTATAATAAACTTGTCCTGGATAAGTGGAGTATTTTACGAGATTTATATATAAATTATAGTAGAAATTTATGAATATAAATATATTTCAAGTATATGTACTTACGTTTATATCTTAATAAATAACCGCCTTTAATTTGTTTGCCCATATCTGAAACAAAGGAAATATTATTTTTAATTTTTACACATAAATATATGATCTATATAATTATAGTATAAGATTATATAATGCAAATTTTATGAAAAAAATATAACCGACAGTTTTTGATGTCGATTTTCTTTTTTTCTTTCTAAAATGCTTTTAATTGGCTTGGTACCGAATTTAAAAACCATTAATACCTTTTATAGTTTTTAACTCGTTTTTTTAATTTTTAATTTTTCCCTTTTGAGTTGCGTACCTCGAAGTTCATGGTCAGATTCTGATAAAAGTATATTCTTTCAAACAAACAAAAATCATCCAAATAGGTGCATATTTGTCGGAGTTATGCCCGAACATACATAAAAAAATATACAGTCGAATTGAGAATCTCTTCTTTTTTTTTGAAGTCGGTTAAAAAGCGAAAAAAATCCTTCGACTTTGGCATAAAACGGACCATCAATTGGACACTAAGTATCTATAATATTTTTTCATTAAACGAAATTAGAAAAAAATCGATTAAAGTTCTATAATTATATCATATTTCGTTCAACAATATCGATATATTGTAAAACTTCTTGGCCATACTGTATTAAAAAAATAGGTGTATTAAATTGCTCCGCGGTTAAATAAAATACAGAATCATTAAAATTCAGAAAAGCGTGAAATTATATCGACTTGCTGAAAATATTCACGATAAAATCAAAGCGAATTTTTGTAAAGGAATTCTTTAAAGGGATGTCGCATAAAAAGCACAGTTAGTAAAATTTATACAGTTATTCAAATCCATTTATGTATGGGGTTCGGCGCGTTTTATATTCGACTTCAGGAAACACTCGTCGCAAAGCGGTTACGAGAAAAGCTTTTATCCCTTACGAAAAACCACAATTTGGCCACGATTTTCACCGACGCTAATTTAGGCTTTTTTCTGCAAATTTATAAAAGGATGCCGCCTACTTGGTATTTGTCTGTAATATTCAATAAAGTATTGATCATTATTGAACTCTATTACCAATTGGGTCGATTTTGTTTTAGTTCAAGTAGATACATATATTCTTTCTTGTTATTTTAAAACTTGAAATAGATAGGGCATTCGCACCAGTCTTGGTCGTTTTAAGAGCAAGGTATATTGTTTTTTTTTTGTAACTATCATGAACTTATATTATTAATAAAACAACTACTTCTTTATTATTATTATTATTACCAAAGTCTGCAAATATAGTTTGTTTTTTAAATTATAGCTTTTTATTTTGTTTATGATTTTTTCTCCAGTAATGGATAAAGTAAAACCACAATGAATACCCAGTGATGGGCACTTGTTAATGATTACAAAAGTTATAAAATAAAGTATCGTAAAGTTTTAAACAATGTAAAACAGATACTATGATAGTATAATAATTAGTCCACCATTTTGACACCCATTGGCCGATTGTCATCAAATTAAGCTGTTTTATAGTTAAGTGTCTATAGATTATGATTCAGTTATGGCAGTAATCAAATATCAACAAATATTTCTAATTTAGTACATTTAATTAAACAAGTGTCCAACACTAGAATACTGTCGGAGACTGGTGCCAGTACCTTATATATAAGTTATCAAGCAACATTTTATGACAGTATATCTTCAAGATTAATTAAAGTCTATATCGTTAAATTTTCTTGATTGTTAAATATGCGAACCTATTGAGGTAACATTTAATTCAAAAAACACAAAGTTTCTATTTCTAATTTAGTACATTTAATTAAACAAGTATCCAACACTGGGGTATTGCTCAAGACTGGTACCAGTATCTTAATACATAACAAATCATCACCTGAATATTTGTTTCTGGACGCCATTTTGAAAGGTGTACAATGATTTATTGTTAAAATCATAATAAAAAAATTTATAGACAATAAAATTATCTGTTTGAAATGCGAAATATAGATTAGACATTCCGTTCATTAGATAAAATCTTAGTATGACAAATTTTTGGGCCCTTCAATTTATTAAACAAGTTATACTATGTATGAAAATAAATAGAATAATGGTAATTGTAGTTTAAATTTAAAATCACATTGACATATTAAATTACGGTAAGCAAAAAGCCCACATAATATAAAATTCACCCTACCCATTATGCATTATATAGACTGTATTGATTTTCAATCGAAAATAAAATTTAAATTCAAAAACAAATGTTACATATCACGTTTGGAAAGAACGACATATTCCTAATGCCGCCAATAAATTTTATTAGAATACCCAAGACACAAAAAGAAATACAGTGATACTTACGAAGCAATTTCACAGAGTTTTGAAGAATTCGAATAAATCTGTATCGAAGACAGTAACTTAATGAATATATCAGAACGAACTGTTGAACTCATGGGCGTGGTATGGCAAAATGCCGAGAGGGTGAAAGGGGGAGGCGGTCAAAGAGGTTGAATCCTTATAAATGGTGAATCGTACAGATCAATAATTTATTACGGTGAAAGTCGATAATTTTCTTGTGATCACATTGTACCAATTTTTTCACATTTTTTTTCTTCAAAATTTTGTGAATATTATACTTTAGGAGATATGGATAGCGGGACAATATATTTTTACGATTTTTTTAAAATTTTCTAAATGAAGATTTTAATAATAACAAAATTTTTCTATTTAAATTCCTTTCAAAAAAATTGTTTTTTTTCGGGGACCCTTTTTATCAGAAATGACTGGAGATATCAAGTTGAAATTAATATCAAATACTAAGATCTACAGCTGCATGGTCCTGTAAAAAATTCAAGTTTCTAACTCAATGCGATAAAAAGATAATAATATTAAAGATAATATAAATAAGTAAAGGAAAAAATTCCAAAATCATTAATTTCTAAACCTTTACGGAATTATTACGTGACAAACTTAATTAAGTGGTTTATTTGATAAAGCGTTTTTGTAAACACGCCTTGGGAATCGGATCCATTGTCTACGTAACTAACTATTGTCTATAACTAAGTTTTATACTATAATGGTACGGAACCTTTAGGGCGCGAGTTTTATTCGCACTTTTTCGATTTTAGTACAAATTGAACCTAGAAACAATCTCTTTAAATTTCATAAATTATGAACGATAAAAAACTGTTTACTTGAAGGTACATATACTAGAGTTTTCTCATGTACCCCTTTTCTGAAAGTCCACCCCCTCCCCCTATCCTGTGACTGTGTGAGAAGCAATTTGCACGAAAAGCCGAGAGAAACGAGCCGTGTTGACATACAAGCAGGTGCATCAATAATATACAAGATGTCCACTGGATTTCACAGGATTTTCTATTTTCAAACTGGTGCTGTTGAAATTGATTTATATGTAATATTTTATGACAACGTTACAGTTGACGATTACGTTTTTAGTAAGAGTTATGGACTATCGGATATTTCGCGTTTTCTGTTTTTGTAGGCGCTATTTTGTTTTTCAAGCTCACTGTGATTTTGTAATAAATTACCTCTACATGAAATATTTCGATTGCGATGAATTTTATAAATTCAGTTCAGAATTAAATTATAGGAAAATTATTATATCGCGACTTTGTCTTTTATTTTAATATGTAGAAGCTAAAATTTCACAAAATATAGAAAATTGATTGAGTTATTTCGGAATGACTTATATAAAATTATTTATAACTAGCGCGTAAGACACTGTGTTACACGGGGATATAAATTTCATTTGTAATAAATCATTGTTTTCACGTATTGCTAACTATTTACGCAGCACACGCTAAAATAGTTCTCCGACGATTGTTTTTTTCCTACTTGATGGATTTTACACAAAATATCCTAACCTTCCTCGTCAAACACTTGATCCATTAGTGAAAACCGGAATAAAATTCGTTCAGTAATTACTGAGAAATTCGTGTACAGATAAACAGACAGACATATGCGGCTAGGAACTAAATAAACTAATATTTACGTATTAAATATATACCTACTAGATATTTTTACAAACTTTCTTCTTTCTTGAAATTCAATTTGTCATAAATAGATTTTCATTATAAAAATTCGCTGATATATTATTAACAAATGAAATAACATAAACATATTTTCTATTTCATTAAATTTGTACATTTAAATAAGTCTAATCAAAATACAGCTGCGTCAGTTATTTTATATAATATCTATCACATTTTTATGGAAAAAAATATAAAAAAATTTCATACGAAGTAATTGAATGTTGAAAAGTAAATTTTTATAGACGAAGCTATCACAATAAACGAACTACAAAACAGTTTTATAACATGGCGTTTGAAAAATTGTATAAATAAAGTTTCCTTATTAAATTATAAGTAAGTTTCTAGGATGTAGAGCAGAAACATAATAGCTCAATAATTCAATTTATTTAATCAGAAGTTTAATAAAGTTATTCTATTGTTATTGATGTTACACTGAAAACTCGTTAATTTAAAGCAGTGCTGTTCCAAAATAAGGTCAAAGTGATGAAATATTATATTTCAAGACATAAGAGCGAAAAACCTTTATACAGAGTTGTATTTGCCAATTTTATAAATAAATAAAACGGCCAAGTGCGTGTTGGGCACGCACTTGATAGGGTTTTGCAATCATTACGGTTTGTAATTGTTATTTTTAAATGTTTCATAAACTAATTTTGCAACAGTGTGAAATATAATTTTAATTAAAATCTTAATTCTGGAATTTTTTCAGATATTTAAAATTGATAGTTTAGAAATTAGAGGAAGGGATGCTCTGATAACGACATCTAAAAGCAAATATATCGTGACTGAACGGTTAAAATCAAAAGATCATATAACATTTTCTGTTGCATTTTAGGAGACCTATTTAAAGAATGGGGTAAATGGAAAAAATATGAATACACTTTTCAGTCTATAAGAGGGGGTTCAGAAGAAAATAGAGGGGGAGACAATTTTGAACGCAAATATATCGTGACTGTAGGGTTAAAATCAAAAGGTTTTAAGACATTTTTTGTTGCATTTTAGGAGACTGTATACAAAATACGTAAACTGATTTGTACGCATTCTTTTATATTTCTTTTATACATTTAATCATCTCTCTCTCTCTCACACATAACCGATGTAAATTGACTTGTACGCATGCAATTTTCTCTTATAAATCTACTCACGCATATGTCACGTTCTCCTTAGCGTTTCATCTTTAAAACGTGTTGAATTTTAAAATCTGTCGAGGTCATTCCAACTTGTCTCGTTAAAGAAGTTTCACTTCAATAAAAAATGGATATTTGTACGTGCTTTATTTGGCGTAGTGATATCTAGCGTGCAAATGCAAAACTATACCTAATCATTCAAAAGTAAATCATTTTGTTTTGAATTTGATAAAATTCTAATTAATTAATTGTATCGAAACTCATCTATTCTACATGTTTTAACAATGTGTCAATTTATATTCACGCAAATGGTGATTAAATTAACTGAATTCAAAATTATACATTAGAACAGTGAAATGATAACAATTCTATATTAATTACTACATAATGGAATTAGATTACAATTATTTTGTAATATACTCACGCGATGCATGAATTATTTCGATTATACATAGTTCAGTTTTAGTTGATTAAAAAAGTTTTGGAGATTAAAAAAATACGCAAACAATTATTTGATTATGTTTTTAAAATAAATATTGAAATTTGAAATCAATACAATTAAAATATTTTGGAATTTTCATCGTATTTTAGAGGCAGTATAATCCATTTTGATATATTTGTGTTTATATATTATATTATATATATTATTATTATTATATCTATGATTTGCCGTATTTGAGTTACAGCGTCTACAAATAGACAGACCGACAGATAGACAAACAGACATCATGGCAAAAATAGTCAGAATGGATTAAGGGAAGGTAAAAATGGATAATTCCATCAAAATCCGAATTTAAAAAAAATTGGCTTCACAATACTTACTTTAGTATAAGAAAGTAAAAATATAGCTATTGCCGAATTGAGAACCTTCTCCTTTTTGAATCCTGTTAAAAATCAAAAGACAGCAAAGCTGCATGAACCTGCGAGTAAAAAATATATTTTTATATATTATGTTCATGAAAATGTAAAAGAATTTCAAAACAACTTGAAGATATTTTTCCATGTATTATAATATTCAATAATGTAAATATTTACATTTTTTTCTCATACCTATTCGTTACTTGATTTTTGATATGAATTCAAGATAAAAATATATTTTTTTATGATTACGTACAATTGTAAATTTCTTGTATTCATGTTGAATATATTTTCATGGTTCCCCGATTACTTTTATTTCACAAAATAAAATGTAAAGACAGTTTCTTGTTTTCTTATAGATAATATGTACTCGTTTAGTTTTTTTTAATAGTTTTGTTTAGAAACGATCCTTTCAGTTTTAAAAATTGAATTAAATAATAACTAAAGTATTACTGATTCTGTTGTCATCTGTACTATATTTCTTTATGTCTAGACATTCTTTTAATTTGTTAGCGTTACGATGGGTAGACATTTTTTGTTAGATACATATCTAAAAGAAAAAAAGTTTATTTTTCACTGTCGTCAAATATGTCATTGCCAGATTATAAAAAAAATAAGATGAGCTATTAGTTATATAAATATTTATATTACGTCTTTATCGATTTTATTGCTATACAGGCTGAGTCATATAACGTGGGACAAAGTTATCAAATTTCATAACACAATGGGTTTACAAGATATTAAATAAAATGTAATTTTGGGTAAAATCTTTGGGGGCCTGTAGAATTTCCGGACAAATATTCATATTAACTTTTTTTTCATGGTTGCAATAAGAAAATACTTAATAAAAAACACCACAAGAATAAAACGTGTATTTTACTACCATTTTATTAAAACTAGTTACTAATATTCGTGAACCTTTTTTTTAATTCAAGCGAAGTACGGAGAATTCTAGAAATTTAATTAAAAAGCCTGGTTATTTAGTTATTTTTCCAAATGTCGCATTAACAAACATTGTGTACATATCCCTGGAACAATAGAACGCCAATATCTCGCCCGAAATGTGGAGAGTAAAACAAAACATTCACTGCACACACCCGGTTACGAGTACAATACAAAACTAAGATATTTGACGTCACCAAAGTGGATGGGGGTCTCTCCGTATAACTGCGGTCCTGAAAATGTTTTTATAAGGTACTAGCACCAGTCTTGGCCTCTTTAAGAGCAAGGTATACTGTTTTTTTGTGATTCATGGATATCTTTTTTGGGTTTCGAAGAAAACCTATAAATCTCACTTTGTCGCCCGTCCGTCCGTCCTTTTCAGTCAAAGCAAAATATATCGTAAACTATAAGCTAGAAACTTAAAATTTTTACTGAATATGTACAAATATGTACAAAATATGTACAAATATGAGCGGGCCCGAAAGGGTTAAAGCAAGATAAAAAAAATATATTTTTTTTACCAAGGCATGTGGCACGTCAAAATGTATTACCAAACTAGTGGAATCTGACCCTTTTTCTTATTTTTTCTAAATCAAAAATGGCGCCTGCAGGGAGTCCAAGCAGTAATTAATGTTGTCCCTCCCCTCTAACTCGGTAACTACTGGTAAAAAATCCGAAAAAATTTGGTAACGAGGCTTTGGTGAGACAACTAACGACAAATACCAAAATCAATAATATCATTTCAAACGGAGAAATATGGAGCGTCATAGAATTTTATTTTTATTTTCATATCTAAGTATGTAGGGTGTCGAAATATAGTTTTTTTTTAACTCAAAAATGCACCTGTGGCTCCAAATAGTCCATGTAGTACGTACACTAATAAATTAGTTTAAATGTTCACCATTTTGACTCCCATTAGCCGATTGCCATCAAATTAAGATATTTTAAAGTTAAATGTTTATTGATTATGATTTCTAGTTTAGTATATTTAATTAAACAAGAGTCAAACGCTGGGGTATGATCCAAGACCGGTGCCAGTACCTTATATACATATTATTAGCCTTGACTATTTATTCATTGGAGTTAATCTGCTGGAAACTTTTTTTATCATATAACGAACAAACGGTTTGACAACACAATAAAAAGCAAAAATAGCATGTCAAAAAATTATCAAAAAAATCAGCTTGATTACGAACAATTTTACAAAATGATATAGCAATTGTATCATACGAGTGTATGGGAACCAAATAGGTACTTGAATAATGTACTTGTTTCAATTTCAGTTGTATATGTGATTTTGTGATATGGAACAAATGAAGACTTTATAAAATTATTGATATAATGGGTAGATTTTAAAATTATTTAAATTGTTTAAATTTCCTGGTGTTCTTTTCAAAAAGTTGTGCTATCAAAACTCGATTTGGTAATTGTTTTTTAATTTTATGATATTGCTTTTTTATCATATGTATTATGAAAGACTTTAATATTTAATTAAATTAATGATTTTTGGATTTTTCCTTTACTTGTGCTATAAGACGTTTCTTTCAAGATTCTAGGTCAACGGGAAGCACTCTATAAGTCAGTCAGTCTGTCAGTATCAAAATACGCTTTGAAAGACTGTACCTTTTTATTACATTGAGGAATAAACTTGCATTTTTTACAGGGCTATGAGGCTGTAGACCTTAGTCTTTGATATTAATTTCAACGCTGTATTTGTCTATTTATTAAATATTTGTTTGATTATTTATTATATGTACCTATTACTTTAAACTGTTTGACTTCTGAAGAATCCAAGTAAAGAAAAAAATTAATGATTTGTTTAAAAACACATACAAATTATTCCTACATCAAGATTTAATATTATTAATGTATACATATACAGTATAATACATATATATGTACTTCATTTGAAGCAGAAGTGTCTGCTATATAGTATACATATATATATACAATGAGTATATCATCCACGCCAGTGAAATTCTCGTTAACATTCCTGGAAGTACGCAAGTTGCCTCTCATAATTTTTATGTACAAGACATGAAATTATTTTATCGGTTATTACCGTTTATTTTTATGTCGCACTATACCTACGTCATATTGTATGTTGTATAGTTATTTAGATGAAAATATATTTTTTAACGATTGTATATTATACAACATTAAGAATATAACCGCTGATTCATCCGCGTATATTTCAAAATTGGTGAATGTCTCCACGATTGGCTGTTCTGAAATAAATGTATTAGGCACTACCATTGATATACATTTAAAAAAAAATGTGTAGTTTCAAAAATAAATTAACAATAAGTTTAAACATTCAATTCTGGATTTAACATATTGCTTAAAAAACATCTGCCAAGTAAATGTACAGTGCTTCCTCGTGCTAAATTCACAAAATGTAGTTAATTATTGAACAATTTAAATAAAAACTGGTAGTGTTCAGATAAATACCCTGGCATTATTCAACCATTTAATTTTTATACAATTTTACTAAAAAATATTAATTTGAAATTTTTCTTAAGACGCATCTGATTATTTTTTTTATTTTTTTACAATTTCAATCTAATCTATTTCATTTAACAATAAGAATGCAGTGGTTGCCGGGGTTTTGACGGTACGAATCGTGCATTTTACCGTCAAAAACCACGGCAACCACTGCATTCTTAAATACCTCAAAGTAAATATCAATTTAAAAAAACAAATGACGATTTTTAAACTAAATTGAGATAAATTTTTGTAAGGGAATATTTTACAACAAACGTTGTATACCTAGTTATATTATAGAAAATTGAATGCTTTACAAAAAAAGATTCTATAAAATTTTCAAGTAACATGTGTCGTTTTTTTAATATCGGTTCAGTGCTTCATGAGTTATGCGTGTGACAAGGATTCAAGGGACACACACACACACACACACAGACAGACAGACAGATACGGAACGAAATGTGTTTGTCTTGATCTGAAACAGAAAGATCAATTTAAAATTTGTCTCATTTTAAAACGATCACAAAACCTATCTCATATCTTCGACATTACGAGGAAGCAATAGTTCATCCACCATATTTTACAAGATTCCCTAAAAATGATATACAAACATTCAAAATAAAATTACCAAGTGAACAATCTGAAATCATTTCTGAAACCCTTTCCCAACAACTAAAACATAAACTTTATAAACTAAAATTCAAACAAGAGCACATATGTTTTTCTTAAAAAAATCCCTTTTCCTAAAATGTATACAAGATGTAGCCGACACGCACACACGTATATGAATTGAAAAGTTGTAGGGATGATAATCTTTCTCTACATCAGATGTCGCACCGTCTGCCAGAACAACACAGACGGCGGAAACAACGTGTCTACTAGCGCGAGAATTTAACGTGTGTAAGAGTTTATCACAGAGATATTCGCTAGAAGGTAGGCAGAAACAAAGTAACGTATGCAGTAGCGGATGTTGCAAATAATCTACGAAAATAAATCCAAACAGATAAAGTACTAGCACCAGTCTTGGACCCTTTAAAAGCAAGGTATATTAAATCAATTAAATTACCAAAGCTCGCTAATATAGCTTGTTTTGTTTACTCGCAATATCGAAGATACGAGAAGCTTTGTGATCGTTTTAAAATGAGACAAAAAAATTATTATTAAAATTATATTATTTTAAAATAGGTTAAGACAAACACTTTTCGTTCCGTGTCTGTCCCCCGAATCCTTGTCACACGCATGAACCACTGAACCGATATTAATGAAACTTGGTTGGATGGGTCTGGGTTGAGGATGGTCCCATTTCAAAATCATCAAAATCGTGTATAAAGAGAAGGGGTGACATCCCAAAATATTTATTTTTTCAAGATACACGTTTGTTCAATTTGCTTTAAACATTATTAAATGTAATTTTGACGTTTTAAATGTAATTTTGACGTTTGCATAAATTTAGATTTAGATTTAAATTGTCAAAAAATTAAAAATATACAAAAAAGAAATCAGGTCTGTCTTAAGAAAAATTTCGAAATAATATTTTTAAATAAAATTGTATAAAAATTAAATAGTTAACCAATGCCGCAGGCAATTCATATGAACACTTTATCGGTTTTTATTTAAATTGTTCAATAATTAACTACTTTTGGTGAATTTAGCACGAGGAAGTACTTGGTAGAAGTTTTTAAAATTATATATTTATTTTGTTTATATTTTTTCTAAAGTAACACTTGCTAATGATTATAAAATGATATTTACTATACTACACAAAAGTTATACAATAAAGAATCGTAAAATTGTAAACAATGTAAAGCAGACGCAATGATAATATAATAAACAATTTTAACATCCGTTATCCGACTGTCATCAAATTTAGATGTTTTACCATTAATTGTCAAAAGTTTATGATTCAGTAATGGCAGTTATCAAATATAAGAAAATATTTACACATAATTTAGTACATTAAATTAAACATTGGGGTATTATCTAAGACTGGTGCCAGTACCTTATATACCTCAATAAAAATCTATTTTATTAATTCATTTTAAATATAAAATATTGGACGCCACTGGTAACGGTTAAAACATTCCCGACCTCGAAAGGGTACGTGGATTCTAGAATGAATATTATAATATATACACAAAGGACTTTATTTAAATTTGGAAAAGTAAAAGTGTTTGTATAACGTTAGGTTATTTGTGGACTGATAAAATCATGTGCGAATTAATTAAAATTGAAATTTTGGTATTGGTTGGTAAAATATTTACCGCAATTATCCACTGACATTCATATTTTTACTATTTTGAAAATTACAAAAAAAATTTTTATATAGGTATACATATCCATGAGTAATACATATATTGTAAGAATTATATACAATTTATATTTTTTACAATTAAGTTAGAAAATAATTGCATATACAGGAAAAGTTACATCTAGTGGAACAAACTTGAACAGTTGATCGAGAAAAATATTTCTAGCCAAAAAATTCATGAAAGCATGTGTCCGGAAATTCTTCGTGAAAAGCTACAGCTACAGACCCCCAAAGATTTTTCCTAAAATTAGTTTTTATTTAATATCTGGAGAACCCATTGTGATACAGTAATGAAAAGTATTAATGAATGTTATCGATTTCCAATATCAACCAATGATTATTTAGGCCACATGTGTATGGGGCCAGAGGTCCTTTCTATTTTTATTTTGTATTTTTTTGTTGATTCAAATTACAAGAAACAAACTTCTATGATTAAAAATAATGTATGTTAATATACCTCCAAAAATACATCCTTATATTCTTATATTAAAAAAAATAGTATTTTCGTTATAAATAAAACTTAGCCCAAATAAATTTTTTTCCTGTTATAAAATATGATGGAATATGTTGTGTTCATTAACTTTAATTTGACAAGAAATATATTTTTGTTACATCTTCTAAATTACTTCATTTGTACTCTATTCATCTTCAATCATTTTCGTTTCTTTATTAATTGCTTTCATAATATCTACATCAGAAAAAATTAACGCGGACAGAGAAATGTAGCTTAGATTAGACGCCAAGATAATTCACACTTTTGTATCTCGTGTCCAGAGAATATCAAAGACGTTTTTTAAGATTATAATGAAATTTGTTATTTAAGTACCTTCGAGACGAAGATTAATGTTACAAGCAATCCATTTAGGATTTTGTTCAAATTGAAAATTATACAGTATCTAAAATACTATACTATAAGAAGTGACATTCAATATAAAATTTAAAAAATTAGATTACATATTTATCAATTAATTCAAAAATAAAAAAAGAAGGGAGTTTTCAATTTGGCTGTATATATTTTTTATGTATTTTCAGGCATAACCCCGACCTATTTTACGTAGAAACAGTTGAATGTCCTTTATGCCAGGATTTTTTATCACAATCAAAATTATCTGTAGATTCGGGTCTAATGTCGGATTCGTCACATAAATATCACATAAAAAACAAATACATGGTGCATAAAATTTACAGTATCAGGAAGGAATAATGGTGGAAGGATTGAATGTATTTTCTATTTCATATGATTCTAATAATATTGAGACTTCCATTATAAATATAAGTATACTAGGATCGGTATATGCAGGGCCAGGGCCATTATGTATGTAGAAAGTGTAGTAGGGTAGCTCCTTGTAAAGCGGCTTAGCGAGTGATGTATGATTTTTGTAGAACGGCGAATCCTTTAGCGGGCACGGCAGTATTACATTCACCAGGTGAAGGATTAACCTTTGAATTGTGCTGAGAAAGTACGATTTAGCTGATTCAGCTCTTTTCTCGGATTCCTTTTGTTACGCAATAAGGAACGAAAGTATTATCAATTCATCTTCAGCTTGTTCATTTATTTAAATTTTGGATTTTATATAGATCCGGATTTACTCGTCATGAATATTATAATAGTGATTTGTTTATGTAAATATATCAGGGGTTAACAAACTGTTCTTATTAAATAGATATTACACTGTAATTGTTATTCTTTTTTAGGGTTCCATACCTAGAAATGAAAAAAGACCTTCCCGGGGAAAAATATAGATCTGAAATGATCAAACCAGATATTGATAGATCTGCATTTTAAGACAAAAGCATATTTTTTCACTGGTTTTTGATCGTTGTAGATCGTGATAGAGATTGAAACGTTGAAAATTCATGAATTTTCAATGTTACAACAATCTTCAGATATCTATGTAGATCTTTGCAGGTCTCCGCAGATCAAAAACCAGAGAACATATGTATATGGTTTCATCTCAAAATGCAGATCTATAATGATCTGATTTGAAAATTTCCCGGGGTTTTTCTCAGAAATAGCTAGATGTATCAAGTTGAAATTAATATCAAATATTAAAGTCTACAGCTTAATAGTCCTGTTTTTAACTCGATGCAATAAAAATAGACGCCTTTCAAAGCGTATTTTGATACTAAAAGAAAAATCCGAAAATCATTAATTTCTAATTTTGTGAAATAATTTCATGATAAACTTAACTTTTATACATAAAGACGCCTCTATTGTCTACGTAACTAACTATTGTCAATAATTAAATTTTATATAACGGTACGGAACCTTTAGGGTGCAAGTTCTACTCGCACTTGTCCGTATTTTTTTTATTAGGTTCGATTGAAAACGATGTAACAAATGATTGTATTAAAATAGGTATTAAAGAACAGTGCACTGAAACGATATAATATTTTTTTATATTTACATATCTAGTGCCTATTAGACAATACAAAAACATAAGAATGGTATTTAAATAGCCTATAATTAAAACTAAAGAGCAATTAAGAATCTTTAAAAGAGATTAAGAGATTATTTGTTAAAGATAATCTTTTTAAAATGTGTTTTACGTGATCTTTTAGTTAATGAACCAATTTTAGATGTACATTCAAGGAGGAATGATTTTATTTGAAGATGTTAAGGCAAGTGACAGTAATTTTGAAATGGCTGTACGAAAATATTTTATATTTTTAAATCTCGTGGAAATTGAAGCCATCATATTAAGCTAGTCTCGTTTAAGAAAAATCTAGGTTTATTTTTATACTATACTAGCTGTGCCCGTGATTTCACTCGCGTGAACTAAGGAATTTTTATTTAGGATTTTTGAAATATATAGTTGAATTATTTTAAATCTTTTTATTCTACAAATTTTTTTACCTCATTACATTGTTTAATATTAAACGGTTTAAGCAGCGTATTACTAAAAAGCGTGCTGGCTGCAAACTTTTTTCCGACTTGATTTACTATTATCGTCACTGCTTATTCCTTATGTTACCTAATATAACAAAATATATCTTATAACCTAGCCAGAGAATGTACCTATGAATTAAAAAAAAATGTAAATCGGATAAGTGGTTTTCGAGTTAAAGGCGCACTAACGGGCAGATAGACAGAGAGACTTTATAATATGTAAGGATGTTTATAATTTAATCATTAAAATCTGATCGCAAAATCCTATAAGCCTGTACTGATCATTAAATATTTATATATAAACTTATAAAGTAAGAAACTTACAAACGGTTGTTATTACAAATACATAGCTCAAAAACAACAATAATCCTTATATATAAAGCTCAACGTCTCTCTCTCTCTGTGTCTGTCTGTCCGTTAGTGCGCATATAATTCGAGAACTACTTATACGTGTTTTTATTTTTATTCATAGATATGTTCTCTGGCAAGGTTATAGGATATATTTTGTTACGTTAGGTAACATAAGAAATAAGCAGTGACGATAATAGAAAATAAAGTCGGAAAAAGTTAGTCGTCATTGCGATCTTTTGCAATACGCTGCCTAAATATTGAACAATATAATGTAGTAAAGAATTGAGTAAAACCAAAAGATCTAAAATAAAGCCTGCGATACCATATATCTAACTTTTATATTTAAGCTACAATGACTGCTCTACTAAGAAAATAAAAAATGTTTGGGTTTTGTTTACGTGGACTTTTGACCTGCAAAACATTAATCCTTATCGAAGTAAGTGATTTCATCGTCATAAGTACTTAATGTAGATATAATTAGCCCTTTACAAAATCCAATTTGGTCTTAGTTTAGAAAATAATTTTAAATAAGTTATATACGGTAAAATATTATATAATATAATAACACGGGAACTGAAGAACAAGTGTCGCGTTGGAGCATCTCTGCCGCCATTCGGACTGTCTCGGCTCGGCCGTTGTCTTTTTGATCGTCGACTGTTTATTTTGTTTTCAATAATTAACTTTTAAATTAAAAAAATTATTAGTACTTTATGTTCTGATTCGTTTTTGTTAGGTTATTTGAATTCAACTATATTTTTAAAAAATTCTAAACAATAATTTCATAGTGCACGTGAGCGAAGTCGCGGGCACAGCTAGTAATAATGTATACATGAACAGAATGTAGAAACACAAAGCTATTGATTATGTTTTTCTTTAAGAAACAACAGTCTAGAACCTTTCTGAACAATCTCTTTGAAGGAGAACCAATAAGCCGGTGCAAAATGAGAGTTTGTTTGTATTATATAACTTTATCTGTTTGACATATGCTCGCGATGGAATGCCGCGTGTTCAAAAGAATTGAGAACGAATAATACACAATACGTAGGTAAAAGATCTAATATTAAAAATACATGTTTGTGTTATTACTCTACAAAACAAAATCAGAGACGGGAATATAAGATTTTTTTTAAATATAATAAAGAAGATAGGCAAGTGCCAGTTTCGTACCGTAGTATAAAACTTAATTACATATATATTGACAATAGTTAGTTAGGTAGACAATGGACCCTATTTTCACGTAGACGCTGTATCAAAGAAACCGCAAAATTTAGTTTGTCACGTGATAATTCCATATAGAATTAAAAATTAATGTTTTTTCGGATTTTTTATTTACTTGTGCTATGAGACCTCCCTTCGTGCCAAATTTCAAAATTCTAGATCAACGTTTTGATGATCAGCGAGTGAGTTTGTCTGTCAATATCAAAATATGCTTTGAAAAGCCCTATCTTTTTTTGAGGCTGTAGACCGTAGTATTTGATATTAATTTCAACTTGATACCTCTAACTGTTCCTGAAAAAAGTTATCTTGACGGACAGACAAACGGACAACAAAATGATCCTATAAGGTTTTACGCCAGATACTGGGTGGGTATTTCAGAAACTTGATGTAACGCGCATATATGTTTTGCGCGCTAGCGTAAATTTAAAATCAGTGTATCTCAACACTCAGAGCAGCTACCACGCGGGTCTTGGTCTCAAATTATAGATCTCGATTAGATCTACGTAATACTTGCACAAATTAAAACATTTAACCAGTTTTATTGATTGATAAATTTAATATTATAAAAAAACAACAAAAAATTAAATTTTGTATGTCCACGATTACGCTTGTAAATATTATTTAATTGCATTGAAAAAAATAACAGTATATTAAAATTGATTTTCTACGACCTAACGTTTTTAATTTTTTGATTGAAGTTTTTTAAATTAATTAAATTTCTACGATTTCGTTTGTAAAATTAATTAATTAGTAAATTGTTTTTATGTTCGTCAAATCATCCGCTCTAAAAAAAATCTCTTGAAGAAAAACGTCTAAAAAAACCTAAAATTGGGGCCCTTATTTAAAAACCACTGTTTACATATCTAAATGGACCCCAAGGGCCACAAATCCGTCCCTGCAAAAGATCGTGAAAGATTTATATGTACGTTTCACTGTAGAGATAAACAGGTAAGCACAAATTCATACTTATCCCCGTGGAATCGTAGACATATTGCAGTAGGTAACATTACAAAGCGATGTGTGATGGGGGTAGGGGAGTATACTTGTCAGAAACGGATTTAAATGTAGTTTGAGCCTTTTGTACTTTTGATACCGATTCTTAGCGCAAAGAAAGACGATACGTTTGTGTGAAATTTAAGTACATACTACAATTGCAATGTTCATAAACAAACAAATAAATTAAAAATTTTATTTTAGGAGAATTACGCAACTCATCTAAACTATAATATTTTTAATGTGAAAGTAACTCTGTCTTATCACGGCTAATCCGCTGAACCGATTTAGATTAAATTTGGCATGGTGTAGCTTGCATCGTGAAGAAAAACATATGGTACTGCTATTTTGTATCTCGAATATTGATTTAAAAAATACAAATTCCATGCAGACAAAGACACGGTTAACAGTTTATATGTATATATTTTTACATCCTTTCTCCAAAAAAACTATAAAAATGGTATTATTTTGATGTATGAATCTGAGAACGAAACTTCTTTATAATTATTCTGAAATATTTTACAAATGATTGATTTTTTGTTTTGTATCTTTTCACTTTCGATTGAAGTCCAGTCTTATAATATAAATTCAATAAGTTAAATAATAACTCTCGACTACGTCATGCAGCATTATACAAATTTCTCAACGTTTCTACTTATAGTGTACAAGAACGCAATTACTTTATTAAGTGAGGTATTACTCTATAAGAAATATTTATTATAAATATTTTTTTATTCTACAGTTTCTGAATTTCTTAGATAATAACCTTAAATCACATTCTGATATAAATTTCAACCTTATAATATACCTAGTATCTAAAAAATGAAATTTATATCTACAAGAATTCAAATACACAAACATTAAATTATCTCGGTATTTGTAATATGTGTATGATATAATGCATATGCGTAAACTGCGGGGGTAGCTAAATTGGAAACATGTCATTTAAAAGCTTAGATACAATCAGTTTTAAAATCATTTTTATAATTTTTTTTGTACTATCTTTTTTCACCGAGTTATTGAAAATTAAAATGATTTTTGTAAAGAATCTTTAAGTAGATATTTCAGGCTTTAATATTATTTTTGAAAAAATTTATTGTGGCTATTTTTACTGAAGTTACAGCTATTTGAATATTAAACAAAAATTTGTAAATGTTTTACCCCTCCTCCCACAGGTAAAATGGAAAGTCGGTGCCCATGGGTAAATGCATGTATATGGTAACGATGTACGTTAGTGTATGTCTATATAGATTTGAATATTTGCATTATAGGATAAATTCAGTTGCTCGAGAAACCGATAAAGCAAAATATAAGACCCATTATTCCAGGTTACGGCTTTCATAATGGATATTTTTTTTGTGAAAATCTGACGTTTTTTAATTTATTTTCTCGATTTTTCTAGACAGTAGATTAAGTCTCTTGAACGAACTCGACTTTAATATTGTGATAGCCGCGGCTCAAATGGATATAATCTTTTATAAGTACATTCATGAATGAAATTTTGAATTTCATCAACATGCTAATTTTTGTTATGAAACTTTCTTTTGAATGGAACTCTTTGATTTCACAATTCTATAGAGACATCAGCTGCACAATTGTTTTGTAACATTCCATCGTTCTTAATGCGGATTATGTCTTTTTGCACCTGGAGACGAGATTAAAATTTAAGGAAATTTTGAAATAATACAATTCGCGAAATATTTATTTTAAATTAATTTTACTAAAACAATAACATTGTTGAATGTAATATATTTTACCTACATAAAGTCATATATGTGTTTTAATATATCTTTAAAAACAATCCACTAGATCAGAGGTTCTCAAACATTTTAAAGTGAAGGTACTTTAATGTAAAATTTAAAATAACAATAAAATAAGATATTATCTTTTTATGATAGTTAATGATAGTCAATCATAAAATTTTTTTACCGACTTAAAAATAATATATATTTTATGTATGTTCAGGTATCACTCCGACAAATATGCATCTGACCTAAGACTTTGAAGATATGCCATCAAAAGGGAAAAATAAAATAAAAATTTAAGAAAAAAACCGACATCAAAAACTGTTAAATTTAATTATTATATACTTTTCATGCTCGGTATTATAAAGAATTTGCTTGAATGCAAATACAAATTAGCTTCCAGCGAACGCTATCTATTAGGTATTAAATATAAATGACAACCACTGAGAGATGTAGCAAATGAAATCGTAGTACCTAAAACCAACTTATAAGATTCAGTAAACGTCAATATTAATCTAATATTTATACTCGACTACTTTTAAAATTCCATTTACATTTCTCTGCAATGCAATTTTATTTTAATTAATTTATAATAGAAAATAGCACAGCGAGCAGAGTTACTACTCAGTGTATTGGTTAACCTACAAACATCACTTGTAATTCAACGAGCTTAATAACAGGTGTATTGTAGCCGTACACAAATTTTAACATATTTATAAACATATGTGATATGTAAATTAACGTATCATTAATTCTAGATTACACAGTACGTACATACACTCTGTACTTTAACATTACGTGTATACCTAGTATAAATAATGCAATTAATGTATGGCAACATGTCTGTGTATGTATTAACCCTTTCAGCCCTGAATTTTTATGATTGAAAATAAATTTCAAAAGCACGGATTAAAAGTACGATTGGCGGAGTAAATAGAGCCTTGTAAATGTTATGGTGGGAAATACTACTGACAGAACCAAAAGGGTTAATTAATACTATTAGGTTGTAGCAAAAATAATGCAATAGTCGGTGTATTCCGTCAGTGAAAATTGTGTTATTGTGAAGTTGGCTGGCGTTTTGCCCAATCAGGAACGTGTATTATGCTTTCTATGTAAGCTATCGCTGCAATCTTAAACGAACCAGACTATAGGTAGATTTTTCTCCATTTATTTAAAAAATCGTTATTTGTTTTTTTACAAGAATCGTTATTTACTTTGAGAGATTAAATGCCATTTTAACGTTTGCATAGCAGAAAAATGTAAGATTGTCAAAAAAAAAATAATCAAGCAGTATTTAGGAAAAAAATCGAATTAATATTTTTTAATCGAATTATATAAAAATTAAATAGTTAACTAATGGCAGTTGATCTGAATATTTAATCGGTGTTTATTAAAATTGTTCGATAATTAATTACTTTTGGTGAATATAGCAGTTGTTTTTTTAATTAGAATTTGATTCAAATAAATATTGTTTTCACAGAAACCATGTTTGGACAAAGCTTGTCTCTAGTGTCAACGAGCTTTTAATGTTATACATAACAAAATACAGCTTTTATTATTCCATTACCTGTACCCCAGACATTAATATTTTATTTGTCATTTTAGTGTTTATGGATAATAATATTTTTTATCATTAAATTTGCATACTATGCTATATTGTACAGTAAAAAATTTCATCAAAATGTACTTTGCTTTTTATAGCTGTTATCAAAATTTTAATAATGTATTTTCCATGAATTATAATTTTACTTGTCTTCGTTTGCATATATTTGAAGAGAGAAAGGGACGAAATTCTGGTCACATATATTCTTTTTGTATCATTCAAGGAAGTTTGAATTGTTTTGTGATAGATTACATATACTAATATTTTAAACTTAATTTTTTTGTGTCATTTTACTTTTATATAAATACTAGCACATTGGATCCGTTACTACCCGGGGATAGACAGACAGAGAGACGTTGAGCTTTATTTAGGTATATTAAGGATTAAGGATGAAAAGCAGTGATAATTAACATTTATTTTTAATAAAAAGATGTGGTATTATAAAAGATACCCAAGATTTTATGATAATATAAATTGGGGTATGAAATGCCCAGGGACTTATTTTAATGTTCATTTAAAGATTAAAAAAGATACCATTTTGCTTTTTTATAGTACCTAGATACAAATATATATGTATATATGTATAATAGTAAGAAGCTACAACGTTCTGATATAGATTCTACAGAGCTTCTTCTATGTCGTTAATTTAGTATAAAGGGGACGTTCTTAATGAGTTAGCAAGTTTTTTAATAACAAAACAATAAAAACACTCAAGCTATCCGTACTTTGAAAGCGCTAGACTCTAGTTATACAATATACATACAGATATACATTATTTGATTAATCTTTATACAACGGAGATTCTAGAAATATAGCATAATTAATATAAATATGCTGATATTGCTGTACGATCGTTTTAATTAAATTTTATTTTACATATTTATATGTTGGTAGTAAAAATACGGGTTGACTGTTCTTAAAGTTTTTAACTGACTTCAAAAGGAGGTATAATTCCGACAAATATGCACGGATTTGAACGATTTTTTCGTATGAAAGAGTATTCTTTCAAGGTGGCCCCATATAAATTTAATCAGAATCTGACCATAATGATCTTAGAAAGGGAAAAATAAAAAACTTAAAAAAATAGAACCGCCTTATAAAAACACTGCAAAGTATATAATAATTAAATTTAGCAGTTTTTGAAGTCGGTGCCAAGCCAATAAAAACTTTTTAAGAAAAAAAAGAAAGAACTTCAAAAACTGTTAAATTTAATTGTTATACTTTTCAGTGTTTTTTAAGTCGGTTTTATTTTTTTCTTAAAAAGTTTTTTATTATTAATTATAGAACAAAAATATAAAGGTCTCTTTACACCATCCAATCTGCAGGACCGATTTGTAGGGAGGTAGATGTGGGTAAATCGGGTACCTATAATCGCCTCGATTTGCCTATATACGACCTAATCTGCAGGGACCCTGTAGTTTGCTCCTTCAGATTGGATGTCAAATTGGGTGGTGTATAGAGACCTTTAGTCTAAGTATTTCTTATACCGTAGTGAATTTTTACATAAATTATGTGTTTCTTCAAGTGTATAGTAACTTGTACACTTGAAATATTTGTATAATAAAAAAAACAAACAATAAATTTTGTTATAAATCCATTTAGGTAAAATATTGTCCTAATCTATTATATCCAGATACAAAAAGTTCACAAGACAAACAGTCAGCCAACGCGGGAGATTCTGAATCGCAGTTGTTTTGATCTTGGGTAAACAGATATGGACGGGAGAATAAACACCGCTGAGAATTGAAAAATGTAAAAATTTTGATAACTTTCATTCGAAATACTTGTGTTCAAATATTCAACAACGGACTCATATTTTTTGCTTCGGTTTGTGGGAGACTTAAAGCGCTATATATTTGTGTAATGCTTTTTTAGATACATCAAGAAAATAAAAATGCAGTAAAATAAATCGTAATAAAGCAAAATTATTTCCTGAAAATTTATTCCCGAAATTATTTTTTCTTCAAACATCAAAAAACTTAATACAAATTTACATTTGCTTGAGATTTCTCATTTGAGTAAAAGTCAATTTGACTAGAGATTCAGTAAGTGCGCGATAATGAATTCTGTCCTAGAAGTCTAAATCGCTAAATCTTAATACGCATCTGATTTGCTATTCGTAAAAAGAACTTTAATAAATTCCTTGTCTGTTCTCTACATTTATCTGCCCATTCACGTAGTAAAATAATTCCTAAGGGACTTAAATATATTCATCTACATTGCGAGAACTTTGTCGATCCTACGTCAGAAATTATTTTATATTTGCCACCAGTGGAAAAAATAGGAGCTGTATAATCTGTATTCATTAATTTAAGGACCATTCAAGTATTATGGAAGTAAGCATGGTTAGGAGGTAGAGGGTAGTCTCAATTTTTCTTATTTATGCCACTAAGGAAATAGAAGAGGGATAAACAAAATTATTTTATGAAACAAAAATATAGATTATTAATTATTTATTCTAAAACAGCCAAAAAAATGTTCCGTTGTATTTTACTTTGTACTTACAATTAGATTCGAAAATACGCCATTAAAAAAATAAAAAACTTAAAAAAAATCCTAAAAATGGTGAAAAGTATACTTAATAATTAAACATATCTTCACGTGATAAGGCAATTACAAATGAGCTAACAAACTTTGTTTACTAACAAGCACATTCGAATGATGTATCAAACCTATATGATAGTTCCCTTGAAATATCGTGAAGTGTTTGACAAGTTTCTCGCATGCGCGGTAAGTAAACGCCAACGATATTAAAACAGTAGTGATATTATGAAAATTATTTTGTACGGCCAGAGTCGCCAACTATGTTATAATAAGTTCAAGTATCACTGCTTGAAATTCTAAAACAAATCTATAGATATGTATAATAGCGTGTTTGTTAGCAACGATAAGCTTCTTTTTTTAATATCGGCTACTTTTATTAATTATTTAAAGGATACATACATTTTTCTAAACCAGATCATTTAAGGTTTCAGAATAACTCATATCAGGTTAGATATTATTATGTTCATATCAATTACTATCTATTAGAGAATTACTTATGATCAATAAATGAACAAAGGTTTTGGGATGAGATCCCATTGCTTTAAGTTAAATGAATTATGGTTACAAAGTTATATGGAAGTCTACCCTACTTTCAATAAAGTAGCAATTCATCGACATTCTATCTCTAAAGGTATTTAAACCAATTCTTCGTGCCTTTGTTTTTTGAAGTAAACTAATTATTCTGTAGCTACAAAATTGATTACGAAATTAATGAGAAATAACAAGAATTTATATACATTAATATTGAATGTTGAACGTAGCGTTTTCTCAACTATGTACATATATGTTTGCTATTAGAATCGTGAAAATTATTAATGAGAATAACTATGTCATTAATCATCTATAGAATTTTCAGTTTTCGATATAATTATTCATATTCAGAATACGTATAGCTTCAAATCGCGGAGAAATAATTTAAAACTATGAAGATCAAAAATGATCTGGTTAGATCTATTTTTTTTAATTTAGATCTACAGGGTTCCCCATGCAATATAAACCAAAGGATTTAAATCTAGAGAAGAAGATATTCAGATAGTTCGAAAAAATCAGGGACATTTTGTTTTAACCACTCGATTGCCTTTTTTGCCTTATGTGCAGGAGCTGAGTCTTGCTGAAAGCAATAATAGTCTTTGGCATAGGGTAGCAAATGCTTCTTTAAAACTATCCCGATATAGTAATTTTGATTAATTTTTACCCTTGGCTCCGTAAAATGTAACGGTAATTTGCCTTTTTTTGATAATGCTTCCCAAACTATTATAGGAGACACATTCTGGAAACGTTAGACAACTGATTTACATTTAGGAATAACAGCAAGGGATACAGAATACACTATATCATTCTGTAAAAGAAACATTTTCTCGTCAGAAAATAAAATTTCTGATTAGGTGTGCCAAGAGGGTAACGTTTTACATTTGTAACTAGACACTATTATAAAAGTTGACATCAGTTATGCTGGGGAACCCTGTATATTGTATATACCTACGTCGATTATCAAAAAAAACTGCTAAAAAAATGCACCGTGTTTCCTATTTAAGGATGTCACCCCTCCCCATTACACACGATTTCAATGATTTTTAAATTGGGCGCTCCTCAAACTAGACCCAACCAAGCAACAAAGTTTTATTAATAGCCAGTGGTTCATGAGTTATGCATGAGACAAGGATTCAGGGAACAGACACATAGATGAACGTGGAAAAAAGTGTTTTTCTTGACCATGAAAATTTTGAAGTCGGAGAACACTTTTTTCTCATTTTATAAAACGATCACAAAGCTTCGATATGGCGAAGAAGCAATAATTTTAATAAAAAAAACTTCAAAAATGAATCGGAATTCAATCTGAGAATGTTTTTACAAAATTAAAATCTTTAAAATAGAAAATACTCGTCGCGCACCTGACACTCGACATGCTGGCTCTTTTATTAAAAAAAAAGAAAAACTTAGAACGTGACACGAAAACATTAGACGAGCGGCCCCGGTTGCCATAGGACCAACAAACAAATGCCGAAGTTCGCGGGAATGCTACTCTTCTTATTATAACTTTTCTAATAAGGAGAGAGTTTAAAAGATAATTAATGTGAAATGCATATTTAAGTGAGAGACCCGAAAACAATGACGTAGCAGAATGTAAATAACTGGATGAGAGAAGTTCATGTGGAAGATTTGGAGATTCCATGTTTGCAAAGATATTTTGTTAATTAATACTATAAGTCAGGAGTCTCCAACCCTATGCCCGCGGGCTCACGCCGACCCTTTTACATGTGCCCGCCGTTGTACGACAACGATAAAAAATTATTTCAGTTTTCTATAATTTTTTTTAATATTTAGTAACTAATTAGAGAAATGTAAGCGTAAGTATTTGATTGAAAATTATTATTTATTATATAAATACATATATTATACATAAAGTAAAAGTACTTGTATAAACAAAAACATTCGTCAATAGAAAGTCTACATTTTTACTATACGATATATTTATTTGTAAAACGAATATTATTATAGATCTTACGAAAAAGTATTCTTTAGGTAAATTTGATACCTACTTACCTTACATATAGTTTTAAAACTTACACCAATGCTTTTACCCACTCTTACTATATACATATATGTGTAAAATTTTGAGGGTAACCTTTGGCGTTTAATACTTTATTTCCAAACAAAAGTTTTTCTTTGAAAAGCTCATTGTCATAAATTCATAGGTAAATTCCAGGTATAAGTTGATTCAAGAATAAAGTTTGAATTGGTTTGATTCGGTAAAGCTGTTTGGAAAGTTTGCTTTAGATATGGAAAGCTAAGCATTCCTGAATACTATTTCATGAAATACATATGTTTTGATAACACTAACAGATCAAATATTATTATTTTTCGTACTTTTTGCTTCGACTATCCTTCTACTATATATTTCCATTATTGTTTGTATTCTATAGATTTACTAGTGCATTGGATCCGATGTTATCTGGGGATATAAATTTGATCTGTAATAAACATTGTTTTCACTTATCGTTGACTATATACACAAAATATCCACTTAAATCTTCCTCACGAAACATTCTATTTATTAGTGAAAACCGGAATAGAATCCGTTCAGTAGTTATTTAGAAAATTGTGCACAAACAAATAGACGCGGCGAGAGAGACAAAATATCTGTCTCTGTTTGGTACATGGATAAATGATTTAAATATTATAATAATTAAATGGGGGAGCCTACTAAGTTTGTAATAAGCGAATTTGAATCAAAACTGGTCGACCACGTCTGCATGCGACTCTACAAATGAAAATCAAGAAAAAGTATACATCAGTAATTGAAATGAAAACAGCCAACATATTGAGAACCTTTGATATAAAAAATGAAAGAAGATATAATCGTCTCATACTTACAGATCCTTTGAGATGAAACTAAATAAAAGAAATAAGAAAAAAAAGATAAAATAAGTATTGTAACGTGGAGGTAGATAGAAAGCAGTTAAAAAAATGCTTGGAGTGAGTGAAAGCAATAACCATCACGCGCCAGGAGTACAGTAAAGTTGTACTCAAACCACCCCACAGCTATTATATGAAGCGGGAAAGATTTACCCAACTCAATTTCCAAAAAAACAAACTCTCAAATTTCACAAACCAATTACGTGTAATCTCAAAATTAAATCCCGGTCGCAAGTCTTCTGCCCACGTTCTCACCGGCTGCGCACATCTAAACCCTTTATTGTGTTATTTATTTTATGTGTTACAGTCAACCCTCGCTCCTACGAGCGCCTAATTGGGTTGATAAAAATATTTTTTTAAATAGTGTGACTGTGTCGGGATGCACAGTCGAGAGATTGACGTGAATACGTAGATTTGGAGTTAGGTTAGATATATACCCATAGCAGAAGTTTTTATCCATACCATTCTCCACAGCCCTCCCCCCCCCAAACATTATATTAATCATAAAATAAAAAATTAAAAGTAAAATTAAAATTTCCTCTTGGGCGGGGTTGGTGGTGAATAGCATAAATAAAAACTTCTGCCATAAGGATTCAGGGGACAGAAAAACATACAGACACATAGACAGACAGATAGACACGGAATGAAATGTATTTGTCTTGACCTAAAACGGAAAGATCAATTTAAAATTTTGAAATCGGATAACAATTTTTTAGTCTCATTTTAAAACGATCACAAAGCTTCTCGTATCTTCGATATTGCGAGGAACCAAAAATTAAAAATACGCAAACTGGTGACAAATCTCGAATCGAGTGGATTGGAGTAGCGTCAGCGTAGGGCGTAAAGGGTGGGTTTGATTCTTTTTTATCAGTATGTCTGCACTCTTGATTGAGAACTGTCAATTAAACGAACGGGACGTACTATCATCGCGTTTGTTCACGAACAGATTGATGAAATGTGACCGATACTTTATAATCAGTATAAATCAATATCATCCAGTTAATGATGGCGCTGACATTTATCCGATCACGTGTCATGTTTAAATAAGATTTTCTGCTTCTCTACGTGCGTTAATTTGGTTACAGTTTTGTGCAAATTAATGCAAACAGAATTCATCCTGATGTTCCGAGATAGTTGACACATTTGAAAATACATTTACGCGGAATTGGTTCAGTAAATAATGCAATAGAAAGCTGTGTAAAAAATTGTTCTTTTTTTGGGATTGATGGGCTCCTTTTTGTAATTCTCATGAATTCATGTTACTAAAAAAACAAGTACTTACCTCTTTATTAAATAAATTTAATTAATAAATGACTACGTTTACATAGTCCTGTTGTTCCGGTTTTACTGTTACCGATGTAGTTAAACCTCTTTAAGTAGTGCTGTTAACACATACGAGAAAAAGTAACGTCAGCTGGAATTATAATTCCGATTTGAAATACAGTTATAAGTTCGATGGTGTACAAACAAGAATTCCCAAAAATATTTCGTCTCCTCTACGTCTTACGGATCACGCTTTCTTTTGTCTTTCATATCTTCGTCTCATGTATTTTAACCATGTTTTAATTGGATGTTTTTTAAAATGTTAATGCGAAATCCATATATTCCGTAGGTACTTATATTTTTTGGGGTGGGATAAATAGATATAATTATATTCATGCAGTTTACACGCCTCTTTATTCCGTCTCTAGATCTGATTGGTTATGTCGAATGTAATGCGCCATCTGCACGCATTTTTAAACCCGATTTTACTACATCGGTTACAGTAAAGCCGAAATAACAGTGCTATGTAAACGTACTCAATGATAAGTACTACGACACAAAAGTTTTAAATTAAAAAATCATAAAATTAGAAACAATGTAAAGCAGATGCTATGATAATATAATAATTAATAAATAGGTTACACTAATAGTTAGTTTAAATGTCCATCATTTTGACACCCATTGGCTGATTGTCATCAAATTAAGTTGTTTTAGAGTTAAGCGTCTATTGATTATGATTAAGAAATTGTAGTTGTCAAATATTTGTAATTTAGTACGTTTAATTAAACTAGTGTCCAACACTGGGGTATGATCCAAACTGGTGCCGGTATCTTATATTTACAATAAGTAATAAAAATGAACAATGGGTACTATAGAGATAAAATTGAATAAGAAAAAGATATTAATATAAATCATACAACTTATTAAAAAAAAGGTTCCGTTGAAATGTATGTTATATTTTTTCATTTCTGCCACAGTGATATTCATTTTTCAACTGTATTTTTGTATAGAGTCTCATCTGTTTCATTTTGTTTATGAACTGCGCTCGCCAGAATTTTTCAATTAAATGTTTAAAGCAGATATGTATCAGAGATGTATACAAAACATACGAATGTATATATTTGTATTTTAAATTGACTATATTTTTAATCGATTTGGGATAAGAAAGTACCTTGAAAATTATATTTTTTTTTATATTTTTGACAGATACTTTTTTTTACAATTTTAATATAATATAATTAAAAATTACTGTAACATCTAAATATTTTTTTAACCGTAGAAAATGTTTTTGTATTCAAGCAAGCTATCATTTAAGCTCGATTTATTATTGTATTCAAGTATTTTTTCACCTTTTTAGGGTTATAGGATCGCTTTATTGTCCGTTTGTCCATCTGATCGTCCAAACCCTTTTTCTTAGGAACGGTTAGAGTCGTTAGAGGTATCAAGTTGAAATGAATATCTGCAGCCTCATAGTCCTGTAAAATAGTCAAATTTCCAACTCAAAGCAATAAAAAGATACGGCCTTTCAAAGCGTATTTTGATACTGACTGACCTATAGGGTACTTCTCGTTGACCTAGAATATTGAAAATTGACACGAAGTAAAAGAAAAAATCATTAATTTTTATTATGATCTATTCATGTAAAAAATGTGATTTTTTTCTAAATAAATCAAAAAACTAAAAAAATAATAATAAAACGAAACTAATCCATACTAATATTATAAATGCGAAAATATGTCTGTCTGTGTGTTACCTTTTCACGGCTAAACCGTTGAACCGATCTTAATTTTTGGCAGGGAGATAGCTTGCATCCTGGAAGAGGACATAGACTACTTTCTATTTTTTTATTAGATGTGTGACATTTGTACGCGCGTTTTGTTTTATCGACTATCATAACAGAAATCTGTATTACCTAATCTTGTTCTTCTTCTTCATGGGTTTTATGTCTAACAGCTCCTACTTAACCTAACTTCCACGCGAACGAAGTCGCGGGTAACAGCTAATAGACCATATTTCTAAAAAAAGGACCTTATCAGAATTCCTTCTTTCGTTACAAAAATATGAAGAAATATAAATATATTATAATAATAAACGTTAGTTTATTTCAGCTATGTATATAGGTTCACTTTGTATAATTCTGACGTATTTTTACGCCTCGAACATAACTCGGAGTGTAATATTTTGTAAAAGATCTCGGACGTAAATATTTTAATATAGCATAATTTATTCTGTGGCGCTACATTTCTTTATACACATTTCTCTAATGCCAATTAAACAATGTTAATTAAACGCCTGCAAACGTATCTTCATCTGACTTGATCCGACGGTTATATTTTTTGCACTGACGTGTTATTATTAACAAGGGTAGCACAAATTATGTGACCTATATACAAATATTGTGTTAATATTAAATACGAAGATATTTGTTTATTGTTTCATATCCGTACTCATAGGTGTTGAATCCGTATTGGGGGGGGGGGGGTATTTAAACATACACTAGTCAACAAAATTAATGGGACTATTTATTTTCCTAAATTTTATGCAAAATTCTAATAGCTGTAACTTTGATAAAAACAATAACTAAGATTTTTTTCAAAAATCAACTTAAAGCTTAAAATCTACTTTGTATCCTTTTAGAATTTTTATTTTCATATCAAAATCGTAAAAAAAAACATTTTTACACACGGCTATCTTAAAATGCGGATCGTGTTGTCCAGTCCATGCATCAAACGACTACTGTGCTATAGGCAATGAGTACACTTACCTGACGCACACAGTTACCCCGAATGATTCTATAGTGTCTTATATAAATGACTTTAACGTTTAAATAATATACAATAAATAATATATACATACGAGATTCAAGTAAATTTGAGAATCTAAATATGGTGCGATTTTGGGTTGGGACGCAAAGCGCTCAAGGACAAAGCTCCTTCTTTATAATATTAAGGCCTCTATACAACCGTCAGGAAGTTAGCGCGGAAAAGTGAAAAACCAAATTTTTTTTTATCTCAAAAAATTGCTCCTTAATTGCTCCTCATATATCTGAAATTGCTCCAACTCTAATAAAATATAATCAAAAGTTATTAACTAAACAAAGAAAATTATCCTTATATGGTATTTTTCAAAAATTAATCGTTTTTCGAAATAATTTTTATGGTCAATTAATTGCTCCTAAATTGCTCCAAATTGCTCCTCACTTAGTTTTTGAAAATTATCAATATTTTTAAATCAAAATCAAATATATATATTTTTACTTAAAACGCTATCGACGTTCCATTATGAGTAATATGGCAACGTTGTCTAGGTATATAAAAGGCGGCAAAATTCAAATGTTGCATTTGATATTCTTTTGTTATGCATAATTAGTTCGTGTCAACAGTATTATTAGAGTTGGAGCAATTTCAGATATATGAGGAGCAATTAAGGAGCAATTTTTTGAGATAAAAAAAATTTTGGTTTTTCACTTTTCCAACTTTGCTCTAAAACATATTTTACAACAATTAAAATTAGTAATTTTAATTTTGACTTATAAATATTGACAATTTTGAAAAACTAAGTAGGGAGCAATTTGGAGCAATTTAGGAGCAATTAATTGACCATAAAAATTATTTCGAAAAACGATTAATTTTTGAAAAATACCATATAAGGATAATTTTCTTTGTTTAGTTAATAACTTTTGATTATATTTTATTAGAGTTGGAGCAATTTCAGATATATGAGGAGCAATTAAGGAGCAATTTTTTGAGATAAAAAAAAATTTGGTTTTTCACTTTTCCGCGCTAACTTCCTGACGGTCTCTATACACCACCCAATCTTCAGGGCCGATTTGTCGGGAGATAAAGGCGGGGTACTTCAGATTGGGTTGTGTATAGGTAAATCGGGCCGACTATTCGCGGAATAATCGGCCCGACTTCCTGACAAATTGGCCCTGCAGATTGGGTGGTGTATAGAGGCCTTTAGTACGGATTTGAATTAACTCCACAGCATTCTGTATGAATACAAATATATACAAGAATTGTTTATCCCTATAATATCTATTTGAACAGCAATTGTGTGTGTGTGTGTGTGTGTGTGTGTGTGTGTGTGTGTGTGTGTGTGTGTGTGTGTGGATGTGTGTGTGTGTGTATGTGTGTGTGTGTGTGGATGTGTGTACGCAAAAGGGTGTCAGAGTGACGTATGGACTGTGTCTGTGTGACCGTTGCAAGAGAGCACTAATGAATAGTCGCCGAGGTCGGGCCTGGGTCATACCGACTGCAAAAACACTCTACAGAACCCTGGCGTGATTCACACTCTAATGTATAACAACATTTCTAACGCTACATTTGCTACACTGTAAATATAAACACGGCATTTTTTATCGGTAGTACATAAATATGGAACACAATAAAATACTGGAAATTTATGTTAGAAAAAACTATAAAAGGAATAATGAACATTGCAATTACTGAAGAGTAGAAATGGTAAAAGCGGAAAGTGCCACTATTAAAAGAGTATAGATTGTAAAATTTACATATTAAATTGCTGTTAATTAAAGTAGGGTCTCTTATTACGTGGTAGATATGTTCTACAGAAAACCGTATACAAAAAATTCCATATATGTTTTATATTTTTCTAAAACCGTGTAATACCAAATCAATCAATTAAAATAGGTCGAAAATGGCATAAAAAAAAGAAAAATGAGGATGCAGATACGAATTTTTTTAAATTAAAAGTTTATACATTTATAATAATTTTCGTCCTGAATCCCCAAAAATGATATTTGTATTTTTTTTGTTTCTAACTTATAGGTCACATATAATAATAACAGTAACTTACATTTCTACTTGAAGATATTGTAATAAAAATACCTCTAGAAATTATCAAAGAATCGTACGCTTGAAGAGAAATAAAAGTTCAATGTATCTACAATTTGAAAACATCAAACATTATAAAATAATTTCGTTCGTTTGATTTATTTATAAAAATTCAAATTCCTTTTGGAGCCTTCGTAAAAAGAAAACCACTTTAAATTTCTCTACACTCTTTTGTACATTACTTGGAACAACTTGTTATAAAGTTTCTGTGTTAATATTTCGTATCAAATATAATACATTAAGTATCATAAAATGAAACGAAAAGAAAATTTAATATATATTTTCATGATTCGTTAGAGCTGTTTCAGGAATACTTGACTTACAAAATCAAAAGAGTTAATCAGCAGCCTTTATATACTTTTATATTATGTAGTTAATATTATAATTAGTACCTACTCACGTAAATATGGGACATTTTAAAATAAATAAAAATTATATTTTTCAGGAATATTATGAAGGTGTCAAAATTTCAGTTTTTAAATTTTAAGCTTATTTTAAGATTTTTTTTCGAGAAATTTATATTTTATATTCATTTTAACTTGATGCAGTTTCTGAGAATGGTCTTGACGTACAGAAAGACGGACAAAAGTGATCTTATAAGGGTTTTTTATTTTTTATTTTGAGGTACGGAAACCTAAAAATATTATAAATTATAACAAACAATAAATTAGCCAGCCCTGCCTATATTTCAAAATACAATCCTTAACTCTTGTACTGTTACATAGGTATATGTATTAAACAATTTCAATTGAAATTATTCCAATTAAGGTTCCATATTATATTATATGTGCCTTCACCTAATACCAATTTAAAATTCCGTCTAAAGAAAGCCACAGAATGTTCGCCGGACTAGAGTTGTTGAAACCACATTTTAATTTTCCAGTTGCGGTTGCCCGTATTAGTTTTCCAATAAAGTATTTACCAACCTCTCGAAAAGTCGATAGCTAGAACTTTCGATAATGCTGACTTAGAACATTGCATGCTGAATTGACAAACAGTAATTTATATGTTAATGTATAGGGTGGACAAAAAAACGTCTCTCGTTAGCGACAAAAATAAATAAAAAAGTAATTTTTCCCTGGGGTATCAAATGAAGAATTAACAATTCAAGGAATATAAATATGTAAACGTTTTGTTTTTATAAAAATCTTTGTTAAGCAAATTTTCAAAATTAATCTTAAACTGTGCATTGGATCTAGTGTTACCCGGGGATGTAAATTTAATCTGTAAAAATCTATTAAATAGAAGATATATATCAAATGATTGTTTTTTTTACAGAAAATATCCACAAATTATACACCAAAACCTTTTTTGTGAAATACTCTATCTATTAGTGAAAACCGGAATAAAATCCGTTCAGTAGTTACTGAGAAAATCATGCGCATACAGACAGACAGACGCGGTGAAGGACTTTATTTTAAAATATGTATAGATTCATTAGAAATCAAATAAAAATAATATAAGAAAAACATTATTAAAAAAACCTTATCAGAAGACAATATAATTACACAAAAAAAACTAATTTACATCTTAATAAATGTAATTTTAACACGACTTAATGAAGTGTCATGATACATAACAAAATTAACTTTATAATAAACGTCTACGTTTTTATGTCACCTTCTTACTTTGTTTATAAATTATGCGCGTAGGTAATTTGACAGAATATTGTACATAATGAATGACATACTCAAATATGCTCGAATAACTTACATCTTGTTTTCTGCCGTGATAAGAAAAGGAGATTTGCAAGCATTCATCATGGTTTTATAAATTTATAAGTAAGGAGTAGAAATATATTTATAACAAAGGGAAGTAACATGTTTAGAATATCCTATGTATATGTATAAACACTTTTTAATTTTCTTTGATAGAAGATTTACGTGTATTAATTTTTGATTTAATGAGAAGTTTTTCATTGAAATTCGTTTATCACAAACTTAGTAGGTTTCTCCCATTTTATTAATATAATATTTAAATCATTTCTCCGTGTATCACACAAAGACAGATATTTTGAAACTCATTTACTATGTTTAAGTATAGGTAATGTACATTTGTAGACATATTTAAGTATCGAAATAAAATAACTGTACATCTTTGTACAGTCTACAGTTAATTAAATATTATCTTAACCAGTGGCGAAGCATCCATGGAAGCAGGGAAAGCAGTGCTTTTCTTACTTTATGGGTAAATTAATACAAATCTGTATATTTTCTTGTATTTTAGTCGATGTTTGTATGATGAGTTGAAGTTCACTGCAGGAAATTTCACTAAAAAATTTCAAATTTTTGATTTCGTTAAAAATATGTTTATTGTATAGAAAATGACGTGAAAAGTGGAAATTTTCAAACCGCAGGTCTGTATCTCAAATTGTTCTCGAGATATAGCCTCTCAAAGTTTCAGTTTTTTCAAAATTTTGAAGAAAAATGGCCCTAACTTTTGAACGCGTGGTCGGAATTTATTTTAGTTGACGGATTTGGAATCAGCGTGTCAAAATCTATATAATGACATGTATAATACCTTAAAACTCGAAAAAAAAAATTTCGCTAAAAATCGAAAAAATTCAAAGGGGTATACCTTAAAAAAATGTCGATTTTTGACCAAAATTTTTTTGTCGGATTTTAAAGTATTATACATGTCATTATATAGATTTTGACACGCTGATTTCAAATCCGTTAACTAAAATCAATTCCGACCACCCGTTCAAAAGTTATGGCCTATTTTCTCCAAAAATTTGAAAAAAACTAAAACTTTGAGATGCCATATCTCGAGAACGGTTTGAGATACAGACCTGCGGTTTGAAAATTTCAACTTTTCACGTCATTTTCTATACAATAAACATATTTTTAATGAAATCAAAAGTTCAAAAAATTTTAGTGAAATTTCCTGCAGTGAACTTCAACTTGTCATACAAATATCGCCTAAAATACAAGAAAATATATAATAATATATATAATATAATATAGTATAATAACTATATATGAATTTATTTAAAAAAGTAAAAGCTTGAGCTTAAGTTGTTTCATAAACTAGTTTTTTTTGTTAATAGGAGGGGGAAGATTGACAAAATATGCTTTTTAAATCCTAAACAATAATTCTGTAGTCCACGCGAGCGAAGCCGCGCGGGCTCAGCTAGTCGTTTATAATACACATATATATTTGTGCAATTAAATTATTATGTAATCTATTGAAAATTGTATAAGTAAATTTTGTGGCAAAAAATATTTGTTAAAAATTTGTTAAAAATTTGTTAGACTTGATATAAAATTAATTAATGAAATGGATGTTTATTTGTATTTTTATTTAAAATGATGTAACTATACAAGCTCCGCCCTAGAATAAGGTAACCCATTAAGCAGATGTCTCGGGAAATTCGTCGCATTTGGAGGTCTCTGCCGCGTGAGTAGGTATGCTAAAAACCTGATTCAGGCCATTATTAACTCTGGTGGGGACTGGATGAAGTATTACTGAATACATGGATTGATGTATGAGAAAAAAAATTTTTTTAAGCAAATTAACACGCTCCTACTTGACAGACTGTACCTCAATAAATGTATATTTCAATAAAAAAATTTTAAATGCAAAATTCACTTGATTTTTCGGTCGGAAGATATTTAAAGGAAAAACTTTGTTCAGTGAAAAAAACACATGTTCATTCTGTAAACTTTGTTCTTTTTGGAAAGTTCAACAGAAGTAAGAAACGGTATCATTGTGACACACATACATTTGCTGCAAACCCATTGTCGGTTGTCGGGAGAAGCATTTATATTCGGAGCAGTCGATGTGCCTTTTTAAAAGAAAAACGAGATGAAGCAGGTAAAAAACGACATATACTTACTCATGGTGTTACCCATGTGGCGGGTTTAGATGAGACAGGAAGTGGGAGAGAGACAGAGAGAGAGAGAGAGATTCTAGTATCAGGCCTGGAGAGAAAATTGATATTTAGGGTGAACTATAAGTCACGTAATGTTATAGAAGGTCGTAGGTTTTATGGGTAATTGTTTCGTCCATTAATTATATCATTGTGTTCGTATATTAATTTTTATTTTTGTCACGGTACTTTTTTATATAAAATACTGAGAGTTAATAATGTACTTGTTTCTAATTTTAATAAAATAATATTTCTGGCAAACTAATAAATTATAGAATAAAATTAATAGGACATAAACTATAGATAATAATATTCTCTACAACATGTACCAAATGATTTTTTTAAACGTTATTACTAAACTAGAAACGGATGTTTACTCTTTTCAATTTTTGAATTTTCGAATTATTTTTATTTATTTATTTATTTATTTATTTATTTATTAAAACGGTAAAGTATATTATTATCTATAATTAAGTTATGCCCCATATTTTTTCCACCATTTATGATTTAGCCAGAAAGAATTTTTTTTATCTGTTATGCTAAATTTAAAATTTCACCCTTCTACGATTTGTCGTATTTACATTACAGTGTCTACAGGCCGATAGACAGACACACATACATCATGGCGAAAATATTCAAATTGGATTCAGGGAAGGTACATTTGTACATAGGTATAAAAATATAGAAACTTATATGTTACTATATTACTGACCTTATAACATTTCTTACTAGAAATAGAATTCACACGATGCTAAATCAGTTGAAATAATTTCAAGTAAACTGACAATAATTAAAAATATCTGCTTCCCCCATTAACTGAAAATACGATGAAGAATAAGTTGCAAATTGGTTACATAGTGTTTTAACGTCACGGCAATATTTCAGTGTTGATTGGAGGGAGACTAGATTGAGACCAAACCGAGACCTGACCGAGGCCGGCTCGATAGTCTGGATCGACCTTAAATGAACTAAATTTATAATAATGCAGTAAAAGGTTAAAGGATTTTGACTTGCATTGAAATACGATTCAAACCAAGACTTGTAAAGTAGATATCACCTCGGGCTTATCTCGTTTAAATGTAAAATGCAAGGACTCTCGGCTTCATCTTATCGATATTTAATTGAAGACCGAGAAAAAAAATCTAAAGACCTAAATAGAACATATAGACTTACTGAATGAGTTCCCCATATTTGGGTTCTGGTGTTGTAAACGCCTTGCGTCGGCAGGGTGGGTCTGACGCCGGCCTGCGTCAGACCCTTTAGACACGCACAGTGTGAACACTTTGTCAGCAAAGATGCAACGCCGCAATCACATGCCGCGTGTGCACTAGACGTCAAATTACAACGACTGATACTGCGATACTCAAACGGTGCTTCGGTGGTTTCGTTGATCAGACTGAAACACAAGAGAATTGTTTATTTGGTATTGAATGACAAATAAACGAATACTAGGGTTGCAGACGCACACAGATAAAAAGACGTGACCAAAACCTGCAATGCATAATTCTATGTTAATCAGATCAGACGGAATCAATCTAGAATATGCTTATTTTTAGGAAGATAGAAGTGTAAGCTAGCGGATTTGATAAGTTTTATCTGCTAATAATTGCTAAAATTTTAACATACAAAATACATATAACAAACAACAGACAAAAACTATGGTTATGACTTATCAAATACAAATCCCCTAACCTTTAGACTTACGCGTGTTTCAATAGCAATGCTTTCATCATCAGAGTTATTTTTAATCATAGTATTCTCTTGGGCAAAATTCTGGTTACATAGACTGTCAAAATCACAACCGCGAAGCTAGGGCTTCACATATAGTCGGGTAAAGATTGTAAAATATGAATTACTATAAAATATGTTTTAAGGTAGAAGGTAACATTAGTTAGGTACATAATATGCATCTCAAAAATTTAATATAAACCTAATTGAAATGTAATAGTCCACTGTAAATTTAATTTTAAATAATTTATTTGTTGGATTTTATAAACCATTTATAAACATAAATAATATAAAGTGCACAACATTAAATACAAAACGTTTTGTAAAGTTAAAATACAATTATAAAAGTTATTGTTTATTTAATTTGCCAAGAATAAAACAATGAAATGTTTTCAGTTAGTGTAATTTAATCCTGCCGTTTAAAATTTTATAAAGTATGCATTAGTAAAGCTAACCGCATATGAAAATTTATTTAAATAAATAAAATGTTTAAAAATAAAATTATAAAATTAATAATTTAATTAAATACATTATATTTGTATGTTACAAAATGAATTAAATGTAATATTTTTTTAGTTTTATGTTAATATACATATTAAAAAAAAAAGTATTTTGTTAAAACAGTTTTGTTATTCGTCTGTCTGTTCATCGAGACCTTTTTCTCAGGAACAGCTAGATATATCAAGTTGAAATTAATATCAACTACTAAGGTCAAAGTCTCATAGTCCTGTAAAAAAATCATATTACTAATTCAATGCAATAAAAAGAAAAAAGAGTTTTTTTATACTGACAGACTGACTGATCAATAAGGTACTTCCCGTTGACCTAGAATCTTGAAATTTGGAACTAAGGAAGGTTTCGTAGCACAAGTAAAGGAAAAAATAAAAAAATTATAAATTTTTAATTCTATGTGGAATTATTACGTGGCAAATTAGCGCTCTTAAATTAAAATTTTTATTTATTTTTCAGTTGTAAATTATGTAGGTACTGTATGAACTAAATATATATTTAAAGGTAAAAATTGTGTAAATTTTCCTTTCTATAATTGTTTTATAGTTAGTGTTATTACTACATAGAGATTGGAAAAATAGTTTTTCAACTTTTGCGTAAAACTGCATTTATTGTAATTTTTATTACATATCTCCACCGTTTTCAGAAAACTGGTTTCATTGAACATAATTTAAAATCAACTATTTGCAACTTTATATAAAGTAAAAATCTGCAATACTTTTATTTTTTAGATATTTCTCTAAAACTGTTGATCCTATAATAATTGAACAAAGTAATTGTTATGTGTATTTTGTTTCATATCATATTCTACAAGTACCCAACTAACTAAAAAAGAGCATCACGCACTTAAAGACCTTCGCGTGCTCCTTCCCTTTTTAAAAACAAGTTAAAACTAAAAAAACAAATTAAAACTCATACGCTAACAAAGAAGTAAATTGAATAGTTAATATCTCAGCTTGGCGCGATTGAGGAGACTCCAGTTTTTTTTTTAAATGTAGCTTACACTATTATCTTTAAGAGCATCACGCACTTAAAGACCTTCGCGTGCTCCTTCCCTTTTTAAAACAAGTTAAAACTAAAAAAACAAATTAAAACTCATACGCTAACAAAGAAGTAAATTGAATAGTTAATATCTCAGCTTGGCGCGATTGAGGAGACTCCAGTTTTTTTTTTAAATGTAGCTTACACTATTATCTTTAAGAGCATCACGCACTTAAAGACCTTCGCGTGCTCCTTCCCTTTTTAAAAACAAGTTAAAACTAAAAAAAAACAAATTAAAACTCATACGCTAACAAAGAAGTAAATTGAATAGTTAATATCTCAGCTTGGCGCGATCGAAGAGACTCCAGTTTTTTTTTAAAATGTAGCTTACACTATTATCTTTAAGAGCATCACGCACTTAAAGACCTTCGCGTGCTCCTTCCCTTTTTAAAAACAAGTTAAAACTAAAAAAACAAATTAAAACTCATACGCTAACAAAGACGTAAATTGAATAGTTAATATCTCAGCTTGGCGCGATCGAGGAGACTCCAGTTTTTTTTTTAAATGTAGCTTACACTATTATCTTTAAGAGCATCACGCACTTAAAGACCTTCGCGTGCTCCTTCCCTTTTTAAAAACAAGTAAAAACTAAAAAAAAACAAATTAAAACTCATACGCTAACAAAGAAGTAAATTGAATAGTTAATATCTCAGCTTGGCGCGATCGAAGAGACTCCAGTTTTTTTTTAAAATGTAGCTTACACTATTATCTTTAAGAGCATCACGCACTTAAAGACCTTCGCGTGCTCCTTCCCTTTTTAAAAACAAGTTAAAACTAAAAAAAACAAATTAAAACTCATACGCTAACAAAGAAGTAAATTGAATAGTTAATATCTCAGCTTGGCGCGATCGAAGAGACTCCAGTTTTTTTTTAAAATGTAGCTTACACTATTATCTTTAAGAGCATCACGCACTTAAAGACCTTCGCGTGCTCCTTCCCTTTTTAAAAACAAGTTAAAACTAAAAAAAACAAATTAAAACTCATACGCTAACAAAGACGTAAATTGAATAGTTAATATCTCAGCTTGGCGCGATCGAAGAGACTCCAGTTTTTTTTTAAAATGTAGCTTACACTATTATCTTTAAGAGCATCACGCACTTAAAGACCTTCGCGTGCTCCTTCCCTTTTTAAAAACAAGTTAAAACTAAAAAAAAACAAATTAAAACTCATACGCTAACAAAGAAGTAAATTGAATAGTTAATATCTCAGCTTGGCGCGATCGAAGAGACTCCAGTTTTTTTTTAAAATGTAGCTTACACTATTATCTTTAAGAGCATCACGCACTTAAAGACCTTCGCGTGCTCCTTCCCTTTTTAAAAACAAGTTAAAACTAAAAAAAAACAAATTAAAACTCATACGCTAACAAAGACGTAAATTGAATAGTTAATATCTCAGCTTGGCGCGATCGAAGAGACTCCAGTTTTTTTTTAAAATGTAGCTTACACTATTATCTTTAAGAGCATCACGCACTTAAAGACCTTCGCATGCTCCTTCCCTTTTTAAAAACAAGTAAAAACTAAAAAAAAACAAATTAAAACTCATACGCTAACAAAGAAGTAAATTGAATAGTTAATATCTCAGCTTGGCGCGATCGAGGAGACTCCAGTTTTTTTTTAAAATGTAGCTTACACTATTATCTTTAAGAGCATCACGCACTTAAAGACCTTCGCATGCTCCTTCCCTTTTTAAAAACAAGTAAAAACTAAAAAAAACAAATTAAAACTCATACGCTAACAAAGAAGTAAATTGAATAGTTAATATCTCAGCTTGGCGCGATCGAAGAGACTCCAGTTTTTTTTTTAAAATGTAGCTTACACTATTATCTTTAAGAGCATCATGCACTTAAAGACCTTCGCGTGCTCCTTCCCTTTTTAAAAACAAGTAAAAACTAAAAAAAACAAATTAAAACTCATACGCTAACAAAGAAGTAAATTGAATAGTTAATATTAATGAAAATTTATTTAAATAAATAAAATGTTTAAAAATAAAATTATAAAATTAATAATTTAATTAAATACATTATATTTGTATGTTACAAAATGAATTAAATGTAATATTTTTTTAGTTTTATGTTAATATACATATTTAAAAAAAAGTATTTTGTTAAAACAGTTTTGTTATTCGTCTGTCTGTTCATCGAGACCTATTTCTCAGGAACAGCTAGATGTATCAAGTTGAAATTAATATCAACTACTAAGGTCACAGTCTCATAGTCCTGTAAAAAAATCATATTACTAATTCAATGCAATAAAAAGAAAAAAGAGTTTTTTATACTGACAGACTGACTGATCAATAGGGTACTTCCCGTTGACCTAGAATCTTGAAATTTGGAACGAAGGAATGTTTCGTAGCACAAGTAAAGGAAAAAATCAAAAAATTATAAATTTTTAATTCTATGTGGAATTATTACGTGGCAAATTTAATTTTGCTATTCCCCTGATACAACATGTACGTAAAGATGCCATGAAAGTCGGGTCTATTGTCTATAGATAACTAGTTATTTAGTCCAGTAAACGGAAGCATTTTGACACGAACTTTAAGGGGCAAGCAATGTTAAAGTTGACTTATAGATTTTGAACCAGAGAATTCGAAAAAAATAACCTGGACTGGCGAAAAGCTGTTTTCAATCGTTTTTTCAAATCATCACAAATTATAAAGCGACAATGGGGTATTTTTATGGTTGATTTTTGTTGGGGACACTCAAATCGATTGGGACCACATTCACTTCGTCCTCGTGGAATTTTTACATATTTTTTTATCTAATAATTTTTTCAGGATACAAAGTAGTCTATGCCCTTCCTCAGGATGCAAGCCAAAATTTCATCAAGATCGGTTTAGCCGTGAAAAGGTAACAAACAGACAGACAGACACATTTTCGCATTTAGAATATTAGTATTTTTTTTTATGTCACAATAAAAAAATCTTTTCAATGATACAAAATAAAATGGTCTATATATTGTCGTTTAGAAAAAAGGTTTCATGACAGCATAACTATGTATTATGAAGAAAACAAAAAGAAATGGTTGCTTAAAAATGCGCTTGAAGTTCTCATTGAAGTTTTATTAAGGCATTTACATAATTGATAGTTATGTAAATGACTTACCCGGTCCTTACATCTCAGAATTTGTGGACCTATATAATTTAAACAATTTATAAAAGGTACCATAAAAATATGTGTTTTGTATGATTTATAATTTACAAGCGTATTCAACCCAGTGTTACCCGGAGATATAAATTTCATCTGTAATAAACCTATTAAACATTTTTTTCATTTGTCGCTAACTATTTACGCTGCGCACGCGATAGTTTATTTCAACAAATTATATACCTAAACCTGCCTCGTGAAACACTATATCCATTAGTGAAAACTGGAATAAAATCCGTTCAGTAGTTACTGAGAAAAACGTGCACAGACAGACAGACAAATGGAGCAAATAATGACTTTAATTTTTTTATATTTTTATTAAAAAGTTTGTTTTTATTTTAATCGCAATATCGAAGATACGAGAAACATTGTGATCGTTTTAAAATGAGACAAAAAAATTGTTCTCCGATTTCAAAATTTTAAATTGATCTTTCCGTTTCAGGTCAAAACAAACACTTTTCGTTCCGTGTCTGTCTGTCGAGTGAATCACACACATAACTTGGTTGGATGGTTGGGTCTGTATTGAGGACGGTCATATTTCAAAATCATCAAAATCGTGTGTAAGAGAGAGGGGTAATATTCCAAAATATTTATTTTTCCAAGATTGCTCAAGAACGTTACGTGAAAATTTTATAGAATATTTTATGTAGATCATTCAATTTCCTATAATATAGGTTACAACAACGTTTGTTGTTAAATATTTCCTTTCAAAGATTTATCTCAATTAGCTTTAAAAAATCGTCAATTATTTTTTTAAATTGATATTTACTTTGGCATATTAGATGTCATTTTGACGTTTGCGTAAATTTAGATTTAGATTGAAATTGCAAAAAAATTAAAAATATACGAAAAAATAATCAGGTGCGTCTTAAAAAAAATTCGAAATAATATTTTTTAGTAAAATTGTATTAAAATTAAATGGTTCACCAATACCAAGAAAATCCGAACAGTTTATTTAAATTGTTCAAAAACTAATTACCATTGTTGAATTTAGCACAAAGAAACATTGTGCAGATGTTTTTTTTTAGAAATATCGATTTATTTACTAGTTATCACTATTATCTTAATATCAATCAAAATCTTACCAAATAACTTATCTTCTTCACGTTTCAACGTCTGTTTAATCCCCGCAAAAATATAAACGTATATAAACAAAATTGAAATAAAAGCACTCACTGTAAAACTAAACCAACTGAACCACTAAACAACAAATACCGGCTGCGACGGCGGCGGTAGTTGAGTACACGAGTTCAGTCACAGGTTACGACGTGAGTCACACACCTCCGGCCAGCCGGCATTTCGCACATACACTGGCGCGTCCAGACGCTGCCGCCGTTGTCGCGCGTTGCTGTACGAGAGACGCCGAACTGTGCCGAAAGACGCGACGAATCAGCGGGTGGTGAAGATTATTATTGCTATAGGTTCTGTTAATTGTATCGGCCGGTGGTGTACATGTTCTATCTTAAGTAGTGGACATGGATATTGTTTATTTTATTTTACAGTAGCACCTCGCAATAACGGCTACTCGCTTAACGGCGTTTCGCAATAATGGCGCTCTTAAATTAACATTTTTATTTATTTTTCAGTTGTAAATTATGTACAGATACATACTAAATATATCTTTAAAGGTAAAAATTGTGTAAATTTTCCTTTCTATAATTGTTTTATAGTTAGTGTTATTACTACATAGAGATTGGAAAAATAGTTTTTCAACTATTGCGTAAAAATGCATTTATTGTAATTTTTATTACATATCTCCACCGTTTTCAGAAAACTGGTTTCATTGAACACAATTTAAAATCAACTATTTGCAACTATATATATCTAAAGTAAAAATCTGCAATACTTTTATTTTTTAGATATTTCTCGAAAACTGTTGATCCTATAATAATTGAACAAAGTAATTGTTATGTGTATTTTGTGCGATATCATATTCTACAAGTACCCAACTAAGTAAAAAATTAATGACCAAGAAAATACTTGATAAAAATCGGCGGGCCCACTGTCCCCAAACACCCCTGGTCTAAATTATAATTGTTTGATACTGGAAATCGATAACAGTTATTATAAACTGGATGTCAAATTTCATAACTGTACCTTAATGGGTTCTCTATAGATTTTGGACAAATTTTTTTTTCTGTTTGAAAAATGATCACATAATTTCTACTACTCTCAAAACAGTTGAAAAAATTCAATATATTCAAACCAATAGAGAATTTTCCAATAGCAAAACACGCTTACTTCTGACTCTACATGAAGGTAATGATTTCTAAAGTTGAGGTTGCATTTGTGTTATCATTACGATACTTGAACCAAAACTATCATTACAATGTCATCTGGATTTGAAACGGTCGTACGTAAGGTAAAGTTATATATCGCGTACTTAGAATGTGATCGTTTTATATCCATCGTAATTTAATCTAAAGTTTAATTACTTTAGATAGAAGTTAGCAATTTTGTGATAAATTTGTGTTCAAAAATAAAAATTGAGGAAGCCGAATGTAATAATTTTTAATGGTTTATTTAATGGAAAAGTGGAGGGAGGTCTTTTGACATCAACAAACATAATTAAAGTATTATTAAAGTTTGTAATTTAATAATGGACATTGTTAAAATTGATGAATTTTGTTGAAAAATAAAAAATTCCGAAATGATTATTTTTTATAATCGAAGTATGTCAAAATAAATATATACAGGGTGTTCGCGGGAACATTGTTAATATTGGAGCTAGAATATTGTTTAAATTGGCAAAGATCTGTATGAATAATGGCGGTGTCAAAATAATAATAATAACAATATGTACCTATATGAAATACATATTATTTTGTTAAATTTTCGTTGTAATTGTAATATTTTTTTCATTTATTATTTCATTTTAAATGTGATTTAAATGAAAAATTTCATGAAAATTATTATTAAAAAAGTGAATTATGATGTTTCTTCTTATTTTCTTATCTTTAAATTGATTTTTCTATGGAAAGTTAAAATTAGAACCATGAAATTAGATTAAACAAATTTTAAATAGTAAAAATAGTATAGTAAATGAAGTAAAAGTTGAAATTTTCAAACCGCAGGTCTATATCTCAAACCGTTCTCGAGATATGGCATCTCAAAGTTTTAGTTTTTTTTTTTAATTTTGGACAAAAATAGCCGAAACTTTTGAACGCATGGTCGGAATTGAATTAATCTTGAGTCAATATAGTCTGGCTAATTTTAGGAACTTTTCATCCTTTACAAAATTTTCTAAAAGTTAATCCTTTAGAAGATAAACAAATATAGAATGTTTGGGTGCCCTTTGTAGGAGAAATTGTGGCTTTTTGTAGGTTATACCTATTATAACTTTTGATCAACATACTTTCATTAAAAAATTTCAACTAAAAAGCAAAATTTATTGCATTTGTGCAGGATTCTTTCTTTAATGTCATCGACAACTCCTGAAAGTTTTTTGGTATGTTTACGGGACATACTGTATATGTATGAGTTACAAAAAAGTAGGTATATATATGTAGGTAGTATAAATATATTGTATAAAGATACATATATTTGTTATCGATGTTGTAAGGGTATATTTCCTCATGATAAAAAGGTATGTTAACATGAAATTTTATTTAACAATAAACATAAATGAAGATCGTGTTACATTTTTCTATATGTTATTGATATGTATTTTATATTTATGAGAATATATACTTCTAAAGTTAATTTGTTATTTCTACATAAAATATAACATAAGAAAATTACATAACTTTTATTTTTAAATGTTTCACTTATTTTATGTACATATTTTAAAATATACACCTACATTTCATAAATATTTTATTTTTAAATTTATACAAAATGAAGTTTCAAAAGTTTTAAGTATTTTCAAATCTTGGTAAAGTTTTTAATAACTATATACAAAAAATATATATATATACATATATAAATATATATACATATATCTCTTTATTTGGCATCATCATTTTCTATAGATATAGAGATACTGGCTGCCAAATAAAGGGTACATAAAATCAGGTGGAACAAACTTACAAGGGGGCATTAAATCTAAAGAATTTGGGACTTTCTTTTTTGTTTATTTTTATTTTTTGGTTAATTCATTCATATGTTTATATTATAAAAAATAATAATATTATAATATATAATTTTTTTTAATTTCTAGGGTTATTTGGTTAAATAAAATAAAATTTATATTAAATAGAAATTTATTGCTATTATTCATAAAAAAAATATATATATATAAAACTCTCCAGTAAAACCAGTAATGGGCACGCAGTCTAATGATTACAAAATGATAAGTACTACCACACAAAAGTTATAAAATAAAGAATGAATAAATAGATTACACTTATAATTCCTTTAAATGTCCACTATTTTGACATCCATTGTCATCAAATTAAGCTGTTTTAGAGTTAAGTGTCTAAAGATTATGATTCAATAATGGTAGTAATCAAATATCAACAAATATTTATAATTCTGTACATTAAATTAACAAATGGGGCATTATCCTAAACTGGTACCAGTACCTTAATTATTGCTTTGACATATAATAAACAATTATTGTTTATTTGATAAACTAGTTAATTTCAGCCATGGACACAACTGGAGGCTTATTAAGTCTAATTTCAATTTCGTAATCGTATCCACTATTTTCGTGAGATATAATTAGTAATGTAACCGAGTTTTGGTACAATCCACCGGAAATTAATCTCACATCAGCTTTAAAATTTGGTTCCTTTTCTTTCAGATCTTTGGCTTTGATGCAAGTTATATAAACATCTTTTGGTGTTCCTGGTACCTTATATGTAACGGTTTCTTCAAGAACTTTCCCAAAAATTGGATCACGCTACAAAACAAATATTAATAATATTATAACTCATAACCAACAAAAAATTTTAAAAAGTGCAAGTTATACTTTCATCAGTCCTCCAATTAAAATTTTGAAAAATATGTAAGGACAAAAGTTGTTCCTTACATCGTGAGAAATATTTTTTATCTAAAACCAATGAATGGTTTATCAGTTATAAGGAAAGAAACAATTAAATTGTATTGTTTTTTTCAGATTTTTCTGAGTGGTCGTTTTGGAAAATTTATCTAGGACTAAATATATGACTAAATATTACACACTAATTGTAAGTATAACTTACATAATGATGACTTGTTCTTGCATGAATTCCCTGATTACCTTCAACGCAATCTTCCAAAGAACTGTTTGGTTGAATTTCTTCCAAAATTGGATTGGTGAATACAGCACCAACCAATACTGCGATAATAATAAAATACTTCATTTTGTAGGTCCGTTTAAATCAAATCGAAAATTGTGACTTAAAAAATGATTTTTTTTCGATTTTATATGTTTTCATACAATAATATCTTGTTTTTTATTTATCTATAAATGCACTTGTACCTATGATTTCGTGGAATTATTGGTTCTCTGATAGTATTGTTATTTTTGATAGTTGATATCTATATAATTGAATATGGAGTTACGTACTATGGTAGGGCTGGCCAACCCGCGGCCCGCGGTCACATATGAGCAGATTATGTTTATATAATGTTTATTTTAAGTATCAGGTGTTTCAGAATGACTGAGGTTGGTATTAATTTTCCATTAATTTCTTTAAAATATTGTTCTACTTATAAGACTTAACTAATCATTTTAATTGATAATTTTGTTTTATAATATTATTAGTATTTTAAATACTTGATACCATACAGATATAATTTGTTGTTGATTAAATACATTTCAATATAATTGAACACTTGCTTGTTTTTTTCCCCTCGAATCGTATTAGACAAATTGCAACCCTTTATCTGTGACAGGGAGTAATATTGAGATTTTTTTCGCTTTTTATTTATTATACAAAATCGTAAATATCTCGGTTTATATGCGAGGTAGTGGGTAATTTTTTTCCCTAAAACTCCTACATTTATGTAGAATTTTTCGCACCGGAACGAATAATATCATTTACTACCCTTTATCTGTGACGGGCGAAATATTGAAGGTCAGCTGTATATATAAAATCTTATTAAACTTAGCTTTATATTTTTAAGCTAATACATTTAAGAGTTTAGAGATGGGGGGAGGGGTTAAAAGTTATTTTATTATAAAATTGATTATATAAGCTATATATTGGATTTTTATTTATTGCTCTATGATTATTAGTTCCAGAGATATAACCTAACCTTGCAATGTGTGACATATATTTTCGTTACATTCGTGTTTTTGAGGTTATTCCCTAATATTGCCAAGGAAGACGTAGTTTTACTTTAAAAAAAATTAAAAACCGGAAAATCAAATTTTTTATTGCATTGAGTAAGAAATTTAATTTTTTACAGGACTCTGAGGCTGTAGATCTTAGTATTTGATATTAATTTTAACTTGATACATCTAACCGTTCCTAAGAAAAAGTGTCTTGACAGACAGCCAGACGGATAACAAAGTTAAGTTTTTTAGGAACCCTAAAAAACACCCAGAAATAAAAATATCATGATATTGTTCCCTCCAAACTGAATAACTTAACTAAGTTTTTTTATAAGTGAGCTTATTTTGAACACCCTATATAATAGTTCTTACTTTTGAGTAACCCTGAACATACATACCATATCCCTACACCCACAATTTTAATGAGAACAATTGCCAACTTCAAGTGGAAAAAGCGAATGATAAAAACAGCATTATTAAGCAGTATCTGCTTTGTTAATAATTTCGAAAGTATAGCTGTCAGTCTGCGATGAACAGCGAAGCGGTAAAAACCGCTGAGATAGTATTTCTGCAGTGAGTGTGTGCTACGCCAGTCACAAAGGGCATTAATTATGCCTGCCTTGCTGTGATCCAGGGGTTTGTTATCAGTTAGTCCTGTCAGACGGTCCTCTACTAACGAGTGCCTGTGTCTGTACATGTAAACAGTTATTGTTAGCTAAGAAAAATGTATATATGAAATATGATTTTGTTAACAAAGGTACTGGCACCAGTCTTATAATAATAAATTAAATGTACTACATTATAAATATTTGTTGATATTTGATTACTACCGTTACTGAATCACAATCTATAGACACTTATGTTAACTAGACCTGGCCAACCCAAACTGCACCGCGGGTCGCATTGACGACCTAATATTTTCCGAGGTCTGAACATAAATAAGAAATTTTGTAAAAAAAATTAGATTTTTCGGTTTTGAATTTTTTTCTAATTAATTTCTTTTCTTTTTTTGTAGAAGTACCTACGTCTTATCCGGCAATATTAGGAAATAACCTCGGAAACACGAATGTAATGAAAATATATCACACTTTGAAAGCTTACTTACTCTTCGGAAGTAATAATCATAGAGCAATAAATAAAAAGCCAATAGAAAGCTTATATAATCAATTTTATAATAAAATAACTTTTGACCCCCCCCCCTCAAAAAATCTCAATATTTCGTCCCGTCACAGATAAATGGTTGTAATTTGTCTCATTTGATCTGAGGGAAAAAGAAGTAAGTGTTCAATCATAGTAAATAAAAAAATATTTAACCAACAACAAAATATATCTGTATGGTATATAGTATTTAAAACACTAATAAACAATGGTTTTATTTATTCACAAAAATACTTCAAATTCCAATTTTGTATTAAATTATAAAACAAATTATCAGTTAAAATGATTAGTTAAGTCACATAAATAGAAAAATACCTGAAAGAAATCAATGGGAAATTAAAATCAACTTCAATCATTCTGAAACACCTGATACTTAAAATAAACTTTATAAAAATATAATTTGTTCAAATGGGCCACGGGCCGCACATAAGAGCGTCGCGGGCCGCATGCGACCCGTAGGCCGCGTGTTGTAAAACAGCTTAATTTCATGACAATCGGCCAATGGGTGTCAAACTAATTATTAGTGTAGGTGAAGAATTCATTGACATTAACGGTTTTTTCTAAAAACAAAGGGTTAAATAACAGTAAGTCTTTCTGATTCTCTCTTTACATTTGTAGCACAGAGAAAAAGGGGTTTATTATTGCAGCGCTGAAAGATGCGACTGAAAGCAACACTATATCTTAGTTAGTGAGCGTTCTCCTTGCGGGATACCCCCTCCCCCCAAATCCCCTCATCAGTGTTCCCATTCACTGGAGTCCGCACCTTACTGTATCGATTCTCCAGGACAAAGATATTTCTTTTTGTACCCTTCTATACATATCTACATGTATGTAGTTAGTACGTAAGAACATGTGATATATATGTGTGGGGGTGTATGGGTGTACGTTTGTATGTGCTTTATGTGTACAGTGGTGGATATTGTGGGGGAGAATAGAGAGAAAATCTTTTAAATAATTTTTATTACATGAAAAATTTCAATGGGATTTGTCAGAAATCAAATTCACCTTTGTATTTTTATAGACAATAGTATAATGTAATACACATTTGTAGAATAACTAATCTGACAATTTGAATTTGAAAGGTAACATATACCAATCATTCTCGATAGCTGTAGGTTTGTACCGATAATACTAAATTATTTATCCTACTTAATACACGTTTGGACTAATATGTTATTAAATGATTAAATAATATCCAAAATTTCTATATGTTTTTCATTTTGACAATATTAAATCATAAACTAAATATGAATTTGGACTTTTAAAAATTAATTAAATAATACCTATCTGCTTTAATAATATCATTTTGTCTTTTATTTAATACATTTCCCAATATCATCTTGGCATTCTATGGAATTCGTAGGTGTTCGATATAATGCCTAGGCAAAGTATACAATAAATTTCTATTAAACAAATATTTCATACTTTGCAACAAAATCCCTAGCCGCGTCTGTCTGTGCACGATTTTCTCAGTAACTACTGAACGGATTTTATTCCGGTTTTCACTTATGGATAGTGTGTTTCACGAGAAAGGTTTGGATGTATAATTTGTGGATATTTATTTAATATTTAATTTTCAAGTATTTTTTGTTGACTTTCTCTTTAACTTTTCTAGTAGCCACCACTGTCTATATAGCACATATTATATTCCCTACTTCTGTTCGTACATTGTGTTGTACAATGTACACTCAAGTTTTGTTTTCTAAGAAAGGTTGGCTTACAGTAACACAGCATTAATTGTTTCCTTAAAGATGAACATGAATACATAAATTTGTTTCCTTCTATTATTTGACTTGAAATTAGTTACGCACAAAAGGAAAACCTCGAATCTAATCTCCAGACAGTTGTATCTTGTGTAGTAAAATAAAACATGTTTTCATATTGTGTGCTTGGTTTTTGGGTATAAGTTTTACCGCCATGAACAATATGCAATTAAGTATTAAGGGGGAAAACTACTGTGACGGGTCAAAAATTGTCAAAGTTTAGGATTTTTTTTACAGCTATAACTAATTATTTTAGGATTGGGTAGAGGACATTTTATTAAGTATATATTCAACTTATTCATTACCAATTTTTATTGACAAATATTGAAAATTTTCAGTTATGAGCCACGATGTGACGACCAAAAAAATATTTTTCTCCATTGTCCCATCGAAATTTTGCTGAAGGGTTATCGAATTTAAAAAATCAAAAATTATCAATACTTATCTATATTATGTGTAGGCTTTTTTTATTTTATTTTTTCACAAAATGGCGACGGTTTGAATTTTTAAATGTATTTTTAATACCTGACGTAGCAACGAAAATTTAGAATTTTTTTTTTTTAATTGGTTCATTAGTCTTTGAGGAATCGCTGGGACAAGGTCAAAAAAAGTCGTTTCGAGAAAAACGCCATAAAAGTTTTCTGAGAGTCATAACTGACTGCATTGCCTGCCTCAATAAATTGATTGTTATTCAAGCAATTGTCGGAATTTTAATTAAATTATTTTTTACATATTTTTGAATAAAAAAATTGATTATTTTCCGTCCCAGTGGCTTTCCTTCTTAACATTGCTTTCTACAAAAATTGATAAATGGGATATAATATTATAAATACAGTTAATAAGAAAAATATTATATATTTCGACACAGTATTCATTAAAATATTATTGATTTTTCTTCTTTTGTATTGGGCTTGTAAGTTTTGACTTATTGGCGAAGAACCATTTACATATCTTCTTTATAACAATTACAGTGAAAGCCGTACACAATAATAATACTGTTATCACAAAAGCAATCACATCTAGTAACAAGTACTTGTACAAGGGCATTCCAGTGGTACTGCAACGTAAATGATAGGCTCCTTTATGACGTACAACATATTCTACCCAGTAAACAAAACTTTTTAAAGGATCCACTTCTCGATCTTTAAAAATCTGAGAACGTTGTTTGACATTTTCAGTGTATCTGTAAGAAAATTTATTTTAATTTTGATTGTACAAAATACATAGTAAAGTACACCTACTTTGGATTGTTTAATATTTCATTGATACCCCATGATATGGACTGTTCAGTAATATTAGTAAAATGAACTTGAATTCCATAACCCATGGTTATAGCCTGACCTATGTTATTTATCTGATCACCATAAACTGGAACACCAAGAACTGGAACACCTCTAGAGACAGCTTCTATCGAACTTAACATACCTCCATGTGTGATGAACAATTTAACATTTGGGTGGGCTAAAATAGTAAATTGTATAAATCTATGTTAATCAATAATTACATTTAAACCTTACCTAATATATCTGTTTGTGGAAACCATTTACTGGTCATTAAATTCTTAGGTTTGTTCGGAAGATTGTCGTCTTCCCATTTCCAAAGGACTCTTTGTTTAAGACCAGAGAACACTTTAAGAAATGCGTTTCTTTTTTCAGCATCGAAATCTTTACTCAGTACATTTGATCCCATACTGAAATATATAACGCCATGTGGAGAGTTATCGATGAATTTTTGTAAATCACCAGGTAATCTTTTTGGTTTATCAACATGAAAACCTCCAATTTCAATCATGTTTGGTACAGCGGGTTTTGGATATGTCATAGATACGTGAGAGTTTAGAAGTACCAGAGAAGTATTCATCATTATATCGTACAGAGGTGGTACATTTTTGAAGTATTTTTGCATAACGGCTTCCTATAAATATTAAAGGTTTTGGTATTATTTAGTATTGTACTAACTGCAGAAACCACAAACCTGTTTTGGCATGTACCAATAATATCTCAAAAACAAATTTAAATTTGATGCAAAAGCATTTAATAACCTTTCACAAAAATTCATTTTATCAGTAAATTCTAACATAAAATCGGGAACTGTAGCAACTGGTGCAACATTTCCAACCAGTTCATTTGTAAATATATAAGAACCGAATGAACTGAATGTAATCAAAGGTGCATTGAAATGATGTGCTATAGCGTACAAAGCTTCATGTAATACCACTTCTACAATAACAACGTCAAACTTTTCATCAGGTGAGGTAAGTAGTTTTTGCATTGCTTCATCTTGTAACATCAAGTCAGTCAATTGTAGCTCAATATTAAAGAAATATAACATAGATGTTATTATATTTTCATCAAACAGATTAAATGTGTTGCTTGTACCATCTTTTTCTGAAAATCAAAATAATAATATTATTTTTTCCATTTAATGCATTTTTTCACCCCACTGCCTTTTCACGCTGCATCACATTTTTTCTACCTCATATCTAATTATACGTCCCCCCAGATGAATTATTATTTTTATGATATATGATGTCTAAAATTTTTCATTTATTTATTGATTTTTTCAATAAAAAAATAATAAAGTAATCAGATTGCTTTACCATGAAACATGTAGTTTCTATTTGGTAACACAATATCTATATAGTTCTTCATTGGTTTCTCTAGAGGCATCGTACTGACCATTGTTACTTCATGACCTGCTGCAGCTAATTCTTTCATTAAAATCTGACCCAAAAACCAATGACTTCTTGAAGGTGTTGGGAAAATTCCCAGTATTTTTAAACTTTCTACAGGTAACACTACATTGCTTATAAATACTGTACCTAATATAGTTAACAAGAGGCATTGGGAAACACCCATTGTTATTTAGTATTCATGTAAGAACTGATGTAAATAGTGTCAGAGATATGTTTTATATTATATTTTTATCTTATATTATCAACTTTCGAATATTTATCACGAAATAATATTGATTAATTATGAATTTATATGCGTCATTAGATTTTATAAGTACAATCTACAATAATAAGAGATAATAAGGTATTATTTAAGTACAAAAATATAAGAATAGCCCAAAAATCAGTTTTTTTAAATTAAGTAATGAAATCAATTCAAGCGAAATCCTAGAATTAAATAGCTGTACATATGTGTCCGCATTAAAATAAAAAAAGTTTGCAATTACAAAACTTATATAAGTTGATTTGACATATTAATATTTTTTGTTTTATGTAATAGGTTTTAAAAGAATTTAACTCAATCTTATCATTTAACATTGTTTTTATTATTAAAAAGAAAGATTCACTACAGTTCAATTTTATTTTATTTGATAAATCTATTTTTTCTTTATACTTTCCTGAAATAATTAGAATACAGTTGAGCGTCCCAAAACCTCTACATTTGGAACCTGGCAACATCTATGTATAAAATAATATTTCCCCTCTAACCTTCATACAAGTTGAAATTTTATAAAAACTAATTTAATTTTTTTATTGTTTCTTCTTTTTTTGAGTTCTTAGTTCTGACTTATTGCTGAAGAACCATTTACATAAATTCTTTATAAGAATTACAGTAAAGGCTGTACATAATAATAATACTGTTAACACAAAAGCAATCACATCTAGTAACAAGTACTTGTACAAAGGCATTCCAGTGGTACTGCAACGTAAATGATGGGCTCCTTTATGACGTACAACATATTCTACCCAGTAAACAAAACTCTTTAAAGGACCAACTTCTCGATCATTAAAAACTTGAGAACGTTCCTTTATATTTTCAGTGTATCTGTAAAAAATGATTTTAATTTTGATTACATAAAATATAAAATAAAGTACACTTACTTTGGATTGTTTAATATTTCATTGATGCCCCATGATATAGACCGTTCAGTTATATTAGTAAAATGAACTTGAATTCCATAACCCATGGCTACAGCTTGACCTATGTTATTTATTTGGTCACCGAAAACAGGAATACCGAGAATTGGGACAGCTCTAGCGATAGCTTCTATCGAACTTAACATACCTCCATGTGTAATGAACAATTTTACGTTTGGGTGAGCTAAAATATATTAGGCATGATTATTTTTAATTTATTATCAATTTTTTTTAAAACTTACCTAAAATATCTGTTTGTGGGAACCATTTACTGGTCATTACATTATTGGGTTTGTTTGGAAGATTATCGTCTTCCCATTTCCAAAGAATTCTTTGTTTAAGAACAGAGAACACTTTAAGAAAGGCATCTCTTTTTTCAGCATCAAATTCTACACTCAGTACATTTGATCCCATACTGAAATATATAACGCCATGTGGAGAGTCGTCGATGAACTTTTGTAAATCACCAGGTAATCTTTTTGGTTTATCAACATGAAAACCTCCAATTTCAATCATGTTTGGTACAGCGGGTTTTGGATATGTCATAGATACGTGAGAGTTTAAAAGTACCAGAGAAGTATTCATCATTATATCGTACAGAGGTGGTACATTTTTGAAGTATTTTTGCATAATGGCTTCCTAAAAATATTGAAGGTTTTAGTATTATTTAGTATTGTACAAGCTAATGAAAAAAATTACAAACCTGTTTTGGCATGTACCAATAATGCCTTAAGAACAAATTAAGATTTGTTGCAAAAGCATTTAACATCCTTTCAGGGAAATTCATTTTGTCCGTAAATCCTAACATAAGATCAGGAACTGCAGCTACTGGTGCAACATTTCCAACCAGTTCATTTGTAAATATATAAGAACCAAATGAACTGAATGTAATCAAAGATGCATTAAAATGATTTGCTATAGCGTACAAAGCTTCATGCAATACCACTTCTACAATAACAGCATCAAACTTTTCATCAGGTGAGGTAAGTAGTTTTTGCATTACTTCATCTTGTAACATCGCGTCAGTCAATTCTAGTTCAATATTAAAGAAACGAAACATAGTTGCAAATATATTTTTATTGAATATATTAAATGTGTTGTTTGTGCCATCATCATCTTCTAAAAATTAAAATAATAACATTATTTCATATATTCCATTTATATACGATATTTATACACGAACATTTCAATTACTTCTCACTACATAGGAAATAAATTGAATTGGGCCAAGACAATCCTTGTTTTATCTTAGCTCAACACAATTTTTCTCCTGTGAATTTGAAGATAAAATGTTGCTTTACCATGTAACATGTAGTTTCTATCTGGTAATACAATATCTATATAGTTCTTCATTGGTTTCTCTAGAGGCATCGTACTGACCATTGTTACTTCATGACCTGCTGCAGCCAATTCTTTCATTAAAATCTGACCCAAAAACCAATGACTTCTGGCTGGTGTTGGGAAAATTCCTAGTATTTTTAAACTTTCCACAGGTAACACTACATTGCTTATAAATACTATTCCTAATATAGTTAACAAGAGGCATTGGGAAACAGCCATTGTAATTTAAGTAAGAACTGATGTAAGTAGTTTCAGAGATATGTTTTATATTATATTTTTATCTTATACTACTATTATCAACTTTCGAATATTTATCACAAAATAATATTTGATAAATAAAGTATTTGTATGCGTCATTCGATTTTATATTCACAAACTTCAATAATAAGAGATAATGAAGAATTATTTACATACAAAAATATATGAATAGCCCAATTAGTAGCTGTTTTAATAGAATTATAAAACTAATTTATGCTGAATCCTGGAATGAAATAGGTGTATGTGTGTATATTAAAATAAGAAATGTCTAATTTATCATTAAATCATTAATTATTAAAAAAAAATGAATTCACTACAATTATATTTTATTTTATTTGATAAATCTCTTTTTGCTTTATAATTTCCTGAAATAATTACAATACAATTAAACCTCCTAAAACCCCTACATTTAGGACCTGGTGACATCTATATATAAGAGAATATTTCGTCAAAATCCTACAGTATGTTTATATTTTATATAAACTTATTCCATTTTTTATTGTTTCTTTTTTTAAGTTCTAATTTCTGACTTATTGTTAGTTCCCAAGAAAAATTTACATATGTTCTTTATAACAATTATAGTAACAGCCGTACATAAAAATAATACTATGGACACTAAAGCAATAACAAAGTACTTCTACAGGGGCATTCCAGTGATACTGCAACGTAAATGATGGGCTGTTTTAACATATTCTACCCAGTAAACAAAACTATTTAAAGAATCCACTTCTCGATCTCTAAAAATTTGAGAACATTGTTTTATATTTTCAGAATACATATAAGTAAATTTAAAAATAGAATAATAATATATGCATCTAATAAAATAAACCTACTTTGGATTATTTAATATTTCATTGATACCCCATGATATGGACTGTTCAGTTATATTAGTAAAATGAACCTGTATTCCATAACCCATGGCTACAGCTTTACCTATATTATTTATTTGATCACCATAAATTGGAATACCGAGTATTGGAATACCTCTAGAGACAGTTTATGTCGAACTTAACATACCTCCACTCCATGTGTGATGAACCATTTAATGTTTGCACAAGCTAAAATATACTCCACGATATTATTTATTAAAATAAATATTTGTTTTGTATTTACCTAAAATATCGGTTTGTGAGAACAATTTACTGGTCATTCAATTCTTAGGTTTGTTTGGAAGATTATCGTGTTCCCATTTCCAAAGAACTCTTTGTTTAAAACCAGAGAACACTTTAAAAAATGCATCTCTTTTTTCAGCATCAAATTCTACACTCACAAGGGTAGGGTCAGGTACCCGGATTGTTTAAATTTTTTAAACTTATAGCACGTGAAAATATTCACTTGCACATTAACGTGTTACAGCAATAGAGCGCACTATTCAGCCATTCCCGAGAAAATCAAAATCAATTTTTTTTTCATTTACCGCATATAAAACGGTTATGAATTTTTATTTCAAAAAGTAAGCTGCTTACAAAAAAAAATAGTGCCAGTACCTTATACGTTTATACAACACCAAGTAATATAAATTCATAAAAGTACAAATGACAACAGTTGTATACGTACATTTGTATACGTGATACTTACTTACAGATTGTGTATTTTGCTCACATATAATACACACAGCTCGGAGATAAAGCACTATAATTCAGACATTCGAAATTCGTAACGCTTTTCTAAATCTACTTTAGGGATTATCCTTTTTGTAGACGAGAGATCGACACATCTGGAGAGGTTTTTTTTTGCTTTAATGTAAATATGTACTTTCTCTAATTTTAACATTGATTTACACGAAAATATATACACATGTTTTATCGATAAAAAATAAATCACGTACGCCTGTCTTAATCTATATACATATAATAGTATATTAATTCGTGAACATCGAAAATTGTCATACGTTTTTTTAGTATTTTTTATAAAAGGAGGTGAATGAAACTTGTATCATTCGTGCACAAACTATTTTTTTATTTTATCTGCCGTTAAGGCAGGTAAAATAAAGTTAACTAAACTTAACTTACTCCATAATAAAAATGCGAGGTTCTTTATTTTATTTCTTCACATTTATTTCATATTATATGAAAAGTTTGTAATTTTTAAGTATTATATATAAGGTGAATTTATTAATATAACATTTTATTAAATCTTATTGTATCTAATACTTGCAATGGTTTAATTAAGGAGGAAATAAATTATAAAATTATTATTTATATAGATATTCTGTAACAAAATTCGAATTAAGGAAAAGTAAAAAGTATTTTATAGTATAATTAAAGTAAAATATATATTAAAAAACAATCCATACAAAGATTCAATCTCTTTTGTTTTTCTTAGCAAAGGGGTGCCTTGTACAAACAAACTTACACAAACAACGAAATACTAAACTAATCAATGCTAAAACTATAATACTGATAATAATAATAAAAGCGATTACATCTAATAACAGATATTTGTACAGCGGCATTCCAGTGGTACTACAACGTAAATGGTGGGCTCCGTTATAACGAGCAACGTACTCTATCCAGTAAACAGCACTTTTTAAAGGATCTACTTCCCGATCTTGAAGAACTTTTGAACGTTCTATTATATTCTCACTGTATCTGTAAAACATAAATAATTATTATAAGATACTAGCGTATTGGATTCGGTGTTAATATCCACAAAATCATGGTGACCTAAAATATTCAAAATGCCCACCCAACATGTACACAACACACGATTCACTGCGAATTGTTTTTTCCGAATTTACACAAAATATCCACAAATTCTACATTAAAACCTAACCTTTCCATTAGTGAAAACCTGAATAAAATCCGTTTGGTAGTTAATGAAAATGTCGTGTAAAATTATGTTTTCAATGAAACACCAGGTTCCGTCTAAAGGTTATTAAATTATACAGGTTGTCTCATAACTAAGCATTTTGGCGAGGGGAATGAGCGGGAGGGGAGTGCGTGTGTCGTCATATTTAAACCGTAAATTCTTGTAAATTATTGAATTCTTTATTCCATAGCTACCTAATATATTTTTATATAAATGACAGTTGTATGATCTGACATCATGGAAACAAAACACGACTTGATAAAAATTTTTTTAATCTTTTGATGTTAAATCTAAGGATTTCATAAATTATTAATAGACACGAACATGCACAGAAAAATGATGTAACCATTGGTGAAAACTACATTGAAATCGGTTGAGTATTTCCCGAGTCTATAAGCCTTATTATAGAGATTAAGGTAGTTTTCGTGCAAAACATATTTTCGGTATGATTTAAAAAAAGTAGGTGTTTGTACTTTTGTACGCGTATTAGAACTTATACTTCTTTGACGCAGTGACATCTAGCGTGCAAATGTAAAACTAAATAAATATCATTAATAACATACTTTGGATTATTTAATATTTCTCTGATGCCCCAGGATATTGATTTTTCAGTAATATTTGCAAATTCAATTTGTATTCCATAACCCATAGCTACAGCTCGACCTGTATTCATTTTCTGATCTCCATAAACAGGGATACCGAGAATTGGGACACCTCTACCGATAGCTTCTATTGAACTTAATAGACCTCCATGTGTGATGAACAGCTTCACATTTGGATGAGCTGAAATATATTAAACATAATTAAAAGTTACTACAGATGTTTTAAATTCTCACCTAGAATATCTGATTGTGGAAACCATTTGCTAATCATTACATTCAAAGGTTGATTTGGAAGTTTATCACCTTCAAATTTCCAAAGGACTCTTTGTTTTAGACTAGAAAACACTTTCAGAAATGTTTCTCTTGTATCAGGTGTAAAATCTGAACTTTTCAAATTTGATCCCATACTGAAATATATCACTCCATGTGAAGATTCATCTATGAATTTTTGTAAGTCTTTAGGAAGAGGTTTTGGCTTTTCTATATGAAAACCTCCTATTTCAATCATATTTGGCACCATTGGTCGTGGATAAGCTAACGATACATGCGAGTTTAGTAATACTAATGAAGTATTTAACATGATATCTTTTAAAGAATGATCAATTTTAAAATATTTTTTCATTATGGTTTCCTAAAACACAAAGATACAATTTTAGTGTTCAAGTATTACATAAGCACGCTTACGGGATGGTTTAAATTTTTTCTTTCTTTTGCTGACAAAGGAAGTGGGCGAGAGATAAAAAATATTTGTTTAATAATATCCTTTATTTAAAATTTATAAAATTACTTGTTTTACTTCCATACTTTTATTTATATATTCTATACTGGTGTAGCTTTACGTAGAACTCTACTTAAATTTAACGATGCTGAATTCGGGGAATCCCAGACATATTTTAAATAAATTGAATCAACAAATTCAAACTAGACATTTGAAAATGAGCCATGATATTGAAACTTCGATACACTCTTAAGATGAATGATCCTTAATTATTCAATTATTTAAAAAAAAATAGTTCGTTAATCTTAGAAATAATTTGATTTTTGTTTTAATTTTGATGTATTATACATAGGTTATATTTGAACGTTCCCTTAAATAATTAATACTTATATCAGTAAAAACTTACTTGACTAGGTAAATACCAGCAATATCTTATAATTGAATTCAATATAGATATTAAAGTATTCAACAATCTTTCAGAAAAATTCATGTAGTTAGTGAATCCTAAAAACACTTCAGGAATTGCAGCGATCGGTGCAACATTTCCAACTAAATCATTAGTCCAAGATGTAGATTCTATTGTACTGAAAACTATTAATGGGGCGTTAAAATGGTGAGCTACAGCATACACTGCCTCGTCTAGGAAAAGTTCTATTATAACAATATCAAACTTCTCATGTGGAGAAGTGAGAAGTTTCTGGATAGCTTTTTCTGTGAGAACCATTTCTGTTGCTTTTAGTCCAGAATTGAAAATGTTGAATATTGCTGTTAATGGGTTGCTGTCTTTGAGTAGATCTATTGTGTTATTTGTGTCGTTTTCATCTGAAATTAATGTTTGATTGTTTAAAAAAAATTAACAGTTATGTAGGGTGAAGTGGGGGTAAATGCAAAATCTCAATTTGTCGTACGTCCTTTTCAGTCAAAGTAAAATATCTCGTAAACTATATAAGCTAAAAATTTTAAATTTTGTACTGAACATGTAAAGTTATGCCCTCTAGATGTTAAAATTAACAAAAATATAAAGGGGAATGGATGTTAGTTAGTCTAGAAAATTGATGTTTATATAAGTAGATTTAAATGGATGTTATAAAAAAATTAATTGAGCGATTATTTTTTTTCTACGTACATCTTTAGTTAAGCATTTGATATCAAAATTAAATAATCTACATAAATTGACACGATATATTTGTTTATCTTTATAGATGGGTATGTATAAAGAAACATATATATTTAGGTACTCCTAATGATAATTAATGATTATGAAAATTATATTGATAGTTATATTGTTATATGTTCGTAAAAAATATCTCTAATGAAATTAATTATTTGAGTTTGGAAAAAAAGTTACGAAATAAATCTTGTTAGTAAAATATAATGTTAAAAAATAAAGTTATGATCAAAAAAGGGAATTGTGTTTAATTTATTAATTAACAATTTCTGTATTTAGAAATAGAGTATCTACATTATTTTAAATAATTGTAGAAAAAAGCTATAACATTAACAATTTAACATACATACATGTATTTCTAGATTTTTTAAACATAAGCAATCTACAATGACAAAAATTTGATTAAAATATAATACAATTTCTATTTAATTAACCGTGTTATAAAAGATAAGCATACAAATAAATATATTTATATGTATAAATGTCTATTAAAAAATCGCACAATAACGATAAAATAATAAACCGGATGTTCAAAATACATATAACGTTATAATGTTTATTTTTGCACGTAGAATTTGATTAAAACAACAACAAATAAAAAAAATATATAATATTGCGTTTTCAAAACTGAGTGGCGTTTGCCTGGAAGGTTGTTTTTTGTAAATAACTTGGATACTTTTCGAAATACAAATTGTGAACAGAAAATTAAATTTATAATTTTTCTTATTTCCTTACATAAAACAAAAATGTATAGTCTCATTAAAAAAGATATAATAATTAAAAAACACAAATTAATTTAAAATTCGTTAAAAAAATGTATAACATTTTATTTTGAACACCTTGTATATATTTTTATTAATAAATGATTTAAGAACAAAAATTACCAATTAACATTTGAAATCTATTCGGTATCACAATATCTCTATAATTCTTGACTGGGATCTTCAAAGGCATTGGACTAACCATCGTAACTTCGTGTCCTTTTTCAGCTAGACCCTTCATAAGAGTCTGGCCCAAGATCATATGACTTCTTGCAGGTACAGCAAATATAGACAATATTTTTAAACATGCTGCATTTTCTATTAACACAATCACTAATAGAACTAATTGAACAGATCGTAGAGTGTACATGTTTTGAATATTTTTGTGTTTATTGTATGAACGACATAGAGGCTATGCCATAGACTGTGTGTTTGGATGTTGAGTATTTTAAATTATATATCATGGTATGCTATCTCAATTTAAAATTGACCTTCCTATTTGTCATTCAATTAGGTATTATTTTTAAAATGTGTTTATCGTTTATTTGTAATACATATAACCACAAATGTGTGATTATTTTTATGATTATTTTGTGTGATGCTGTATAAAATGCAGTTTAAAATATATTAAAATATTAATTGATTTAATAATTTTATATATATAATGTATGTATGATAATGTATGATTCTCAAATTTATTTTTTAACTCACAAACACAAACATTTTAAGGTAACACAATACGAAATATTTCGAGATGTATACATTTAAAAAAAATGTTATGAGTAAAAATGTATTGTTTCAAAAGATATATAAATGGCATAGTTTATTATATTATATTTAGTCTGAAACTTTCTTTTACATTACTACAACTGAATTTTTCAGTTGTTTTTTTAAGTACCCCGTTTACAAAAAAAAACTGAATAAATTTTTTTTAAATCTTTAAAATTCATCTCTTGCATTTTTTTTTAATTTCGAGTAAAAGTTCATAGAAATAAAACAAAATAAGTAAAATTTTCTTAATGTCATAAAAATTTAAGTTTAATAAAAACTATTTTGTCAAAAGACCGTGTCTTTGAATTGAGCCAAAAATTTGAATATTTTACAGGACTATAAAATTTTAGACCTTAGTATTTTATATTAATTTCAACTTCACAAATCTAAAAAAACGTCTCGACGGATAGACAGACAGATAACAAAGTGATCCTATAAGGGTGCAGTTTTTTCATTTCAAACCATAAAAAAGATATAAAATTCATAAAAAGTATGTTATGCACTTTATTGAGACGTGACAATTAGTTGAAGTGATTTTTAACGAAGATAATAAATATGTAACCAATAAATTGACGAAGTATGAGTGAGATAAATCTCAAGGTTGTGCGTAATAAGCAAATATTGTACTTAATTAATATCCATTGAATGTTATTGTTTTAAAATTATCTATCAGATTGATTACATAATTTATATAAATATTCATTTTGGTAATACAATTTATAAAATTTCATGATTCGTGTTTTTTAAATTTTTCAGGAGTAAATCACATTAAGTTTCTTTTAAGCTATTTTTCTTATTCAGTATTACCAAATTAAAAAATAAAATATATTTTTTAAAAGTACTTAAACCTTTTTTAGAAGTTATTCCAATTTTTAATTTGACTATTTAAATAATTATTATAAGTACTTTGAGTTATAAATGTGAGTAATAAATGTAGATGAACGTTTTTAATAATAACGTAGAAACTAGATGGGGTTTAATAAAATCTCAAGGCAGTCAAGTATTTATATAAACATTTTAATACAAAATAAATAATAGTATTTAGAAGTAATTATTTCGATTAATAAATACATTGATATGCGACGGTAGTAATTATTTATAGATCTAAATTATAAAACTGCATTATTTATAATTTACTTATTCCTTTTTAATTTATTTCTTATATACCTACTTAAGATTGTTTACTCTTTTATCTAGGAAGAATGTGCATAAGATAAACAAGAAATAACATAATTTACAACAAAAATACCTGCTGCACTAGTTAAATAAATACATATACATAATTCAGTTCTGACCACACTAAATTATATAATATTCTAATTCGAAAATACGTGGCGATATTTTGATGTTATCAAAAGTTGTTTCAATGTTATCATTATTTTATTTAGCTTGGAGAATCCGATATAATATTTTGAATTTATTTTATTAATTATTATTTAGATACTTAATAAATATATATATTTCTTTATTAATATTATTAAAAATATACAAAATTTTATTACAATCTAATCTTTTTTTATCATTTTGATTGATTTCTTACATTTCTTGCAAAATATAATTCTGCATAGACATCGGAAAAAATAATACAATACTAAAAGAACTAAACTACTAATTAAAAATATAAAAGCAATCACATCTAGTAATAGAAATTTATACAGGGGCATTCCAGTGGTACTACAACGTAAATGATGGGCTCCTTTATGACGTATCACGTATTCTACCCAATAAATAGCCCTTTGTAAAGGTTGCACCTCTTGGTCTTGAAGAATTTTAGAACGTTGTTTAATATTTTCAGTATATCTGTAACATTGAATACATAGTTAGATATTTAACAAGTTTTTTATTTATTTAACTTACTTCGGATTATTCAGTATTTCATTGATACCCCAAGAAATCGATTCTTCTGTAATATTATTAAAATCTACTAGAACTCCATAACCCAAATGTTGACCTCGTATTGAATTCATTTTTTGATCTGCCATTACTGGAATACTTAGAAGTGGAACTCCTCTAGCAACTGCCTCTGTGGAACTCAAAAGTCCTCCGTGTGTAATAAACATTTTAACATTAGGGTGAGCTAAAATTAAACATTGAACATAAATATCATAGAACTTAGAAAGTTGAAAATAAACATACCTAATATGTCTGATTGCGGAAACCATTTACTAATCATCAAATTATCTGGTTTGTTTGGAAGATTTTCATCCTCCCATTTCCATAGGACTCTTTGTTTTAAACTGGAGATGACTTTAAGAAAAGCGTCCTTATTTTCAGGAGGTAACTCGGAAGAATTCAAATTTGATCCCATACTGAAGTATATAACTCCATATGGAGATTCATCTATAAACTTCTTTAAGTCTTCTGGTAAAGGTTTTGGTTTAGTCACATGAAAACCTCCAACTTCAATCATGTTTGGAACTAAAGGTCTCGGATATGTTAGCGACATGTGGGAATTCAATAGTACCAATGAAGTGTTCAACATTATATCATCTAATGAAGGAGCATTTTTAAAATATTTTTTTACAACAGCGCCCTTTAAAATACATAATTTATATTTGATAAAAAAGTTTACCTAGTTGTGTTTACAACAAATATAACTGTCATAAAAAACATACTTGCATAGGTATGTACACAAATTTTAACGGAAAACTGAAAAAATATAGAAGAGTGTTCATTACTCTATCAGAAAACGTCATATCACTGGCAATCCCTAGATACATCTCTGGGATTGCTGCCAACGGAGCATAATTTCCAACTAAATGATTACTCCACATGCTACTTCCTAATGTACTAAATACTATTAACGGTACATTAAAATGATGTGCTAAGGCAAAAAGTGCTTCGGTCAAATACATTTGTATAATAACAACATCGAAATTTTTATTTGGAGATGTTAGTAAATTTTGTACTTCCTTTTCATTTATTATTAGCTCTGACAAATTTACTGCCGCATTCATAATAGTGAACATTAACGATATTGGATTTTTTTCTTTCAAAACAGTGAAAGTATTATTCATTCCATCGCCACCTGGAAATTTTTATGTCATACATAATAAATTTAACATTGTTATAATTAGCCAAACTTACCCATGATTAAATGTCTTACATCTGGTATAGTAATATCCCTATAGTTCTTCATTGGGTGTTTTAAAGTTTTAGGACTAATCATCGTAATTTCATGTCCAGCTTCAACTAACCCTTTTCCAAGTGCTTGACCTAGAATCATGTGACTTCTAACTGGTAACGGAAAAATAAGTAATATTTTTGAACTTTCTGCATTTTGCACTACACTTTCCAATAAAATTAAATACATTAATATTGTTGATGTGAATACCCGTAAGGAACCCATGTTTATATAATTCTGATTACACTAAATCATCTTATTTTAAATTAAAATACATGGTGATATTTTGATGTACATGTTATCTCATCTACCAAAGTCTATTGTATCAATGTTATCAATATTTTTATTTAGTTAGGACAATCTAATAATATAAATAAATAAATATATTGTAAAAATATACTTGGAATTTATTTTATTAATATAAACTTATTTTCTCAAAGAATATAAGTTTCAATATTACATTATAAAAATATACAAAAATGTATTATGATTTAATCTTTTTTTGTCATTTTGGGTGATTTCTTACATTTCTTACAAAATATAACTCTGCATAAACATCGAAAGGCAAGATAAATTACTAAAATAACTAAACTACTAATTAAAAATACAAAAGCAATCACATCTAGTAATAGAAATTTATACAGGGGCATTCCAGTGGTACTACAACGTAAATGATGGGCTCCTTTATGACGTATCACGTATTCTACCCAATAAATAGCCCTTTGTAAAGGTTGCACCTCTTGATCTTGAAGAATTTTAGAACGCTGTTTTATATTTTCGGAATATCTGTAACATTGAATTCATAGTTAGATATTTAACAAGTTTTTTATTTATTTAACTTACTTCGGATTATTCAGTATTTCATTGATACCCCAAGAAATCGATTCTTCTGTAATATTATTAAAATCTACTAGAACTCCATATCCCAAATGTTCACCTCGTATAGAATTCATTTTTTGATCTGCCATTACTGGTATACTTAAAAGTGGAACTCCTCTAGCAACTGCCTCTGTGGAACTCAAAAGTCCTCCGTGTGTAATAAACAATTTAACGTTAGGGTGAGCTAAAATTAAACATTAAACATAAATATTATAGAACTTTGAAAGTTAAAAATAAACTTACCTAATATGTCTGATTGTGGAAACCATTTACTAATCATCAAATTATCTGGTTTGTTTGGAAGATTTTCATCCTCCCATTTCCATAGGACTCTTTGTTTTAAACTGGAGATGACTTTAAGAAAAGCGTCCTTATTTTCAGGAGGTAACTCGGAAGAATTCAAATTTGATCCCATACTGAAGTATATAACTCCATGTGGAGATTCATCTATAAACTTCTTTAAGTCTTCTGGTAAAGGTTTTGGTTTAGTTACATGAAAACCTCCAATTTCAATCATGTTTGGAACTAAAGGTCTGGGATATGTTAGCGATACGTGCGAATTTAAAAGTACTAATGACGTATTCAACATTATATCTTCTAGTGGAGGAGCGTTTTTAAAATATTTTTTCACGATAGCACCCTTAAAAATGAATAAAATATGATTTAATAGTTATTGTCACATTAGCTTCTAAATCTTACCTGCTTAGGTATATACCAAGACTTGAAAATGAAAGAAAAGAGATACATAACAGTATTCTTTAGTCTATCTGAAAACTTCATATCATTAGCAATTCCTAAATACATCTCTGGAATTGCTGCTAATGGTGCATAATTCCCTACTAATTGATTAGTAAACATAGTACTTCCTAATGTACTAAATATTATTAACGGTGCATTAAAATGATGTGCTATGGCATAAACTGCTTCACTCAAGTACATTTGTACAATAACAACATCGAAATGTTCATTTGGGGAAGTTAATAAAATGTTTACTTCCTTCTCAGTTATTATTAGTTCCGAAAAGTTCACTGCGTTATTCATGGTAGTAAACATCATCGATAATGGATTTTTTTCTTTCAAAATAGTGAAAGTATTGTTCATTCCATCGAAACCTAAAATTATTTAACTATAAATATTAATATAACATATTTAATTATCACAAATTACTTACTCATTAATAAATGTCTCATATCTGGTATAACAACATCTCTATAGTTCTTTATAGGATTTTTTAAAGCTTTGGGACTAATCATCGTAACTTCATGTCCAGCTTCAACTAATCCTTTTCCAAGTGCTTGACCCAGAATCATGTGGCTTCGAACCGGCATCGGAAAAATAAGTAATATTTTTGAACTTTCTGCATGTTGCACTACATTTGCAACTAGCATTAATATTGATATTGTTGTTATTAATAAACGGGAGGAACACATCTTTATTAAGTTTCGAACAATATTCTCAACCAACTAATTATACATTTTTTAATGTCGAGTGATATTAAGATAGGTGTTATCTTATCTATCAAAGTCTACTGTTTCACTGATATCAATATATTTATTAAAGTTATAGAAAAATCATTATAATTTATTTATTTGCTGTCTCATATTAAATACAACACTTATAAGGCTTTTTTAGAAATTTTTCATGAAAATTATGATATACTAAAAACGTATTTGTTATAAATAATAATAAATATATTTAATTTCAAATTATAGTTTATCCACATAATTTTTACTGTAATTAGAATAACATATTGCTGAAAATTTAGCAAACACGTATTTAATAACTAATATTTGTATAATAGCATTGGAGTGGTTCTGCAACGTAAATTATCGGCTTTTTTATGACGACAAACGTTCTTTATCTAATACCTGAGAACTTTCTTTTATATTTTCTGCAAAACTATAAAAATATAAGAAAATAAAAATACCTAGGGGTACTTATTTTAGTAATTTATTAAGAATTTCATAACTCATGGCAATGAATTCAAGGAAAATATATTTACATTGCAAAAATGTATATTTCATATGAATTAAAGGTTTTATCACAAACTATCATTAGATAACAGTATTAATTTTAAAATTATTGCTTCTTCTTCTTTTGAGTTGTATTTGTATTCTTTGACTTATTTCTACAAAACCGTTTACATATCTTCTTCATTATAACTACAGTAACTGCTGTACATAATAATAAAATTGTTGATACTAAAGTAATCACATCTAGTAACAAGTATTTGTACAATGGCATTCCAGTGGTACTACAACGTAAATGATGGGCTCCTTTATGACGTACAACGTACTCTACCCAATAAATTGCGCTCTTTAATGGATCCACTTCTCGATCTTTAAGAACTTCAGAACGTTGTTTGATATTTTCAGAATATCTGTAAAAAATGTATTTTAAATGGAATATAGTTTAGAATAAATAAATACAATAAACATACTTTGGATTATTTAATATTTCATTGATACCCCATGATATAGACTGTTCAGTTATGTTCGTAAAGTCAACTTGTATACCATAACCCATGGATACAGCTCGAGCCATGTTCATTTTTTGATCACCATAAACAGGAATACCAAGAAGTGGGACCCCTCTAGAGATAGCTTCTATCGAACTCCCCATACCTCCATGCGTGATAAATATTTTCACATTTGGATGAGCTAAAATAGTAAATTGTATATTTCTATGTTAATAAATAATTACTTTTAAAACATACCTAAAATATCTGTTTGTGGGAACCATTTACTGGTCATTAAATTCTTAGGTTTGTTTGGAAAACTGTCGTCTTCCCATTTCCAAAGGACTCTTTGTTTAATACCAGAGAACACTTTAAGAAATGCGTCCCTTTTTGCATCTTCAAAATCTGCGCTTTTTAAATTGGATCCCATACTAAAATATATAACGCCATGTGGAGAATCATCGATGAATTTTTGTAAATTTTCAGGTAGTGCTTTTGGTTTACCAACATGGAAACCTCCAATTTCAATCATGTTTGGTACCAATGGTTTCGGATATGACAAAGATACGTGAGAGTTTAAAATTACTAGAGATGTATTCATCATTATGTCGTATAGAGGTGGTACATTTCTGAAGTATTTTTGCATAATGGCTTCCTATAAATATTATTCAATAATATAAAACAGAAAGATATGAGGCGGTGAGTTCCAAATCTCGTTCCTTCCATTTAAAAAAATCGAGATGTTAGTGGAGTTTGAAAGAAATTTTGGCATTATTTCGTATTGTAATGTCACTTTTGAGTAAAATTCAGTTAATCATAATATGATTGATCGAGTTTTGCTCAAAACTTACATTACAATACAAAATAATGCCAAAATTTCTTTCAAAATCCACTAACATCTCGATTTTTTCAATGGAACGAACGAGTTTTGGAAATCAATTTTTTAAACAATTCTACACACCTGTTTAGGCATGTACCAATAGTGCCTTAAAATCAAATTAAAATTTGACAAAAAAGTATTCAGTAATCTTTCAGAGAATGTCATTTTATCAGTGAATCCTAAAAATATTTCTGGGACTGCGGCAACTGGTGCTACATTTCCAACTGGTTCATTTGTCCATCCAGATGATCCAATTGTGCTAAATATAATCAAAGGTGCGTTGAAATGATTTGCTATTGCGTACATAGCTTCATCCAAAAACACTTCTACAATAACAGCATCAAACTTTTCTTCGGGTGAATTAAGTAGCTTTTGCATTGCTTCATCTTGTAACATAATGTCTGTTATATCTAGACCAATATCCATGATTTGAAAAATAGCTTTCATTACGTTGGTATCATTAAACATTTGAAATGTATTCTTGGCATTATTTTTTTCTAAAAATCGAAACATTGTATTAGTTTTATTATAATATACACAAGCATATAATTTCTATACAAAATCAAACATATGTATATGGATGCTTCAAATTACACAAAATAAAGTTATAGTCTTTTTTTTATGAAAAAGAAAAAGAAGATAAAAAGTTAATATAAATATATCTCCTAATACTTATCATCATAGAGTTAAGTCTCCAACAGACCGGAGCGAAACATTCGCAGCGGCTGCCTTTTATTCGCATATTGTATGTGATAAAATAAATAATAAATATTACCGAAAAACATATTATGTTTATCTGGTAATACAATATCTCTATAGTTCTTCATTTGTTTATTTAGAGGCATCGGACTGATCATTGTAACTTCATGTCCTGCCTCAGCTAACCCTTTCATTAAAGCCTGACCCAAAATCAAATGACTTTTTGCTGGTATTGGGAAAACTCCAAGTATTTTTAAACTTTCCACAGGTGGCACTACATTGCTTATAAATATTGTCCCTAATACAGTCACTAATAACCACTGAGAAGCAGCCATTTTATTTTAATTGACAGATACTTAAACTTAAAGATTCAAATATGTACTGTTTAAATTATTTAATTTACTATATTATTTATATATATAAAATTTGTTATCTTATTTTTGTGATAAACGATAAAAGTCTTGTATTGTAGAGTAGTTGTGGTTTATTTCATTATCTATCATAAAATAATATTTGATAATGTAGGAGAGTAAATATACATTTTAAGTAATATAGCGTTCTCATGGAAGTAAAATAACAACAATTATAATTATAATAACAATTGACGAAACGTTTATTTCAATGTTTATTTGCAGACTACTCATCGATAGATTAATCTAGTTTCGCCCAGCTGTTTATCAATTGTAAGAATTATCATAGTACGTTTACAAATGTATACAAAGTTTATAGTTTGATATTACCCTAGGGGGGTCATGTTATTATTTAATAATATGACCTCCTAGTGTAATATCAAACTGTAAACTCACCTTCGCTATTTTGCATTTTTTTTAGACAAAATACCTGCTATATACATGCATATTTATTGTTAAGAGGAAGTAGAAGTTAATTAGCTTATATTTATTTTATAGTAAATAAAACCGAGCGCGCTCATTATAGGATTATGTAGTCATTTTCACTAACATACTCTACTTGATAATACGTATTGAAGTTGACGAAAGATATAATTTCTATAAAAATATTCGTGTGACGGTATATAAAAAAAAATTATTAACTATTTTTACTACATTGTTTATTATATTTTTCATCGAGTGCTAATAAAAAGCTACAGGGAAAAAATAAGATTAAAATCTCTACTTTTCAAATTTTTTTGCAAATTGCAATGTTATTCAGTTATAGAATTAAAAAAGAATGTAAAAAATATGTACATTTTGTAGTGAACTTGATAAGTCAAAAATCATTGGAGAACAATATTAAAATTAATTTATTGAACCTTTTAAAAATATATGGTTACCGGTTATTCATGACAAGGTTCGGATTAAGATTCAGGTTCGTAGACTTTGAAATATAACGGTTCTATTCGGGTTCGGATTAATGAAAAATACTGGTTTTAATAACTATTTACGACTAGGTACTGAAAAAGTAAAAAACAACAAAAATAAAAAAGCATAATACAATATTTATTAGATGATTTAATTTGACAGATTAAAAAATGTTTCATATATCAATTTGTTAAGTCATTGCAGATAACTGATAAGAAATATGATAATTATGATTGATGTATTACTAAGCAATTATAATTGTTATAATAAATATTTGTATATAAATAATTTTATCTATTATCAATAACAAGATACACATAAATTGAAAACCCTCATAATTCTTTTACCTTCACTGTTCTTGAATCTCGGCTTCTGGGTAGACTAAATTGACACGACTTACACCCAGAAACCATATCTATATCCAGATTACCGCGGAAGTCTTTTATTTATTAATTTCGTTTCTTTTGGTCTATTTTCGTTATATTTTTTTTATTAAAAATAATTCGATATAATTTTTTTATTGTAAAAACTATAATACTGACACTTATAACTAGTACTGTTAAGATTAATGCAATCACATCTAACAAGAGATATTTATAAATGGGCATGCCAGTTGTGCTTGAACGTAAATGTTGGGCCCCTTTATGACGTACAACGTATTCTATCCAATAAATAGCTCTTTGTAATGGCTTTGTTTGCTGATCGTTAAAGATGTTCGATCGGGTTTTTATATTTTGAGTGTATCTGAAATAAATTAACAGTATGCTTATTTTATCTTTTCGAAAATATGTCAAGTGTTTTTTTAAAGACTTTCCATTTAAAATATTGAGTTTGTTAAAAAAATAAAACTTTTCATGGTTTCGAAATGGTTCAAGTTTTTTTTTTCAAATCTAAACCCATGTTTTTTAGTTACAGATTCGTAATTTATGGAGAAGAAGAAACAACTTTTGCCTACAATTTTTTTTAATGTTAATTTTTATGATATAGAGTAAACAACAGAAATTTCTGGATTTTCAAGCATTATTATTCATTTTTTATGCAACTTTTTTTATAAAAAAAAGAATTATAAATTAAAAACAATCTCTGAAAATTCTAATTAATTCTAAGAACTTTTTACCTCATCATCATGAAGTTAGGTTAGGTACATAATACAAATTTCTGTTTTGATAGTCGGTAAAGCAGGTTTTTAGTTTTACATTAGCATGCTAGATGTCACAACGCTAAAGAAGTATAACTTCTAACGCGTAAACATAAGTACACACAAACCAACTTTTTTTTTAAATTCGTTATTTTAATAATCCGCTGAGAAGTCTTTGAAAAAAAAACACTTGTTATACAATATAAATTATTTTTAAATACTTACTTGGAGTTAGTGAGCATTTCATTAACAGCCCAAGATATAGATTTTTCAGTTATATTTTCAAATTCTAAAAGTATACCGTATTCCATTTTTTCCGCTTTACCCATATTCATTTTTTGATCTCCAAAGATTGGAATTCCAATTACCGGAACTCCGTTCATTATTGCTTCAGTTGTACTTAACATACCTCCATGGGTGATGAACATTTTTACATTAGGATGTGCTAAAAATTTACAAAAATATCTATTACTAGCGCATTGGCCCCTATATTAGCCGGGTTAATATCCACAAATTATATACCTAAGTTAGTAAAATATTGAAACCGTAATTTATAAAATTCTTTATTCCATGGCTACTATGTTTTTATATAAATTACATTTTGTATGCTGTGGCATCATAGAAACAAAACACAACTTGATAAAATATTTTTTTAGTCTTTTGATGTTAAATCTCAGGTTTTCATAAAATATTAATAGCTAAGAACATGCACTGAAAAATTATATAACTATTGGTGAAAACGGCATTAAAATCGGTTCAGTAGTTTTTGAGTTACTTTTTTTTATAGAGGCAGAAATAAACAAATAAGCATGCATATTTAATTTTTTTTAATAATATATTATTGACTACGCGAAATTTAAGTTAGGTAGGAGCTGTCAAAAAGCAGAAAATCCACTTGACATAAATTCCGTGAATACGAAGGTAAGGTTATACGGATTTCTGTTATGATAGTCGATAAAATCAACCACGCGTACAAATGTCACACACCTATTTTTTATCTAATACATTTTTCAGGATATAAAGTAGCCTATGTTTTTCCTCAAAATGCAAGCTATCTCCCTTTCAAATTTCATCAAGATCGGTTTGGCGATTTAACCGTGAAAAGGTTACAAACAGACAGACACACATCCACATTTATAATATTAGTATAGATTATTACGTGTTTCGACTTCACGAGAAGTCCTCATAAGGATTATAAGGCTCCTGTTGAAACACGTGATTGTTTTCTTGAAGTAAAGGTGTATACATTTAGTTTTCCAGTTATATTATTTCAGAGCTTACCCAAAATATCTCGTTGAGGGAACCATTCCTTGATTTTCAAATTATCAGGTTTATTAGGTAAATCTTTATCCTCCCATTTCCAAAGAACGTTTTGTTTAAGTTTTCCAAATGCTTTAAGAAAAGCATTATATGTTTCAGGGGATAAATCTGCACTTCTTAAGTTTGATCCCATGCTAAAGTAAATAACACCCTGAGGAGAGTTGTCAAGGAATTTCTGTAAATCGTCTGGTAGTGGTTTTGGATTATTTATATGGAAACCACCAATTTCTTGCACATTCTGGGTTAGTGATCTTGGATATGTTGTTGAAACGTGAGAGTTAATTAAAAGTAAGGATGTATTGTACATTATTTCTTCAAGAGGTGGTGCGTTTTTAAAATATTTCTTCACTAACTCTGCCTGAAAGTGTAAAAAAATTATATTAATTAATTGAATATTAAAGTTACATTCGTAATTAAATAATCTTAAAATCGTCTTGATTAAAATATAGTTTAAAACAAGGACAGTTCTATTTTAATCTAATACTTTTTGAGATTATTGAGTGCATGGTAACAAGATAAATATATATTTTTCAATCAAGTAGGTACCTACTTTATCTTTTCTTTATTTATTTATGTAATGCAACATTATCTATGGTATATTACAAAAAATACATTGCATAAGGGCATTCCATGCGAAATCACCTAGCCCATGACTCTGACCACTTTTTTGTAAGTATTCAATTTTCTATGATTTAGGTTACAACGTTTGTTATAAAATATTCCCTTACAATTAAGATTGAAACTGTCAAAAAATAAAAAATATACGAAAAAAATAATAATTTTTAGTATGATTGTATAAAAATTAAATGGTTAACCAATGCTAGGCAATTTATCTGAACACTTCATCGGTTTTTATTTAAATTGTTCAATAATTAACTACTTTTGGTGAATTTAGCACGAGAAAGCACTGTGCATTTACTTGGCAGATGTTTTTTTTTAAATTTCTTATAAAGAAGTATTTCTAGCTGTAGTTAATTGAAGTAGGGAACTCACTTGTTTTGGTAAATACCAATAATGTCTCAATAATAAATTTGACGTCGAAAGAAAAGTATTTATCAGTCTTTCGGTAAAGGTCATATGATCCGAAAATCCTGAAATAAGATCAGGTACTGCAGCAAATGGGGCCACATTCCCAACAAGACTGTCGGTCCAAGAATTAGCCGTTGTTGGACTTAAAATTATTAAAGGCGCGTTGAAATGGTGAGCTATTGCGTAAAGTCCTTCATCAAGAAATGCTTCAACAATAACTGCATCAAACTTTTCGTCAGGTGATGTTAATAATTTTTGAACTGCTTTATCCTGGATTGTTAACTCAGTTATTTTTAGACCAATGTTGAATATCGTCTGTATGGCCGTTAAAGGATTTTGTTTTTGATTTTTAAATAAATCAAATTTGTTTTGCATAACTCCAGAATCTATTAAAAAATATTTTTTTAAATGAAACATACTAAATTCCAAAATTAAGGGTACTTTATGGCTGTATTTCCGCAAAAAATGGTCGTAAACACTTAAAAAAAATGGTTTTTAAAGATTAGACGTTCTAGTTTTTATATTATTTATTGGAAATTTTAATATTCTCTTGAAGATGAAACGCGAAAAAAAATTTTCAAGAATTTATCAATTTTGAGTGGACTTTTATTTTGATCAAATCTAATGATTGAAATTTGTAGATCAGACTTTTTCTATAGTTTTTTTTCTATCGCTAAACGATCATTTTTGACCAAGTTATTTACAAACATGGCAAAACCAGCATATTTGTTAATGAACAACTAAAGGGCGTTAAAGAAATATCTCCAGCTTTCAAAATCTGCTCTAACTAGAGCTCAAAATTAAATATGTAATTTTTGCTTTGATTGCAAATAACATAGTTAAAAATAATCGTAGCGATAGAAAAAACAAATTATAAAAAAAATTTGAATCTTCAAAAATTAAATATACATTTTTGGAAATCTTTTTTCGGCATTTCATCTTCAAAAAAGAGGTTACCCTGAGGGATATTAAAATGTTCAACAAATAATTAAAAAACTAGAACGCCCGATTTTTAAAATAATTTTTTAAAACTGATCTACGACCATTTTACGAGGAGATACTACTATTCAAAAATACCTAAAAATATTGAATATTTTTTAGTGATCCCTTAATTTTGAACTTCAGTGTATATTAAAACTTTTTAAGTTAAAAAATAAACAATGTCAATTTGTTACTACAAATTGAAGTGATAATTGTTTACTTTATTTATTATTATAATACTCACCAAATAAATCTCCTATTTTGACATTCAATACAATATCTCTATAATTTTTGAACGGTTTTTCCAATGGAATTGGACTAATCATTGTAACTTCATGACCAGCTTCTGCTAGTCCTTTAAGAAGAGAATGTCCTAAAATAAGATGGCTTCTTGACGGCACAGGAAATATAGAAAGAATCTTTAATCCTTCTACATTATTATTTACAAACAATAACAACAAAAACGTTAATCCAACGTATCGTAGACTCATCATTATTAAACCGTTCATGAGCCTTGATAGATGACAACTGAACTTACACTTGTAAATTATGCACTATCTTTATTCAAACATGACCTCTAGGCTTGTTAGTCAATTAAAAGCAGTTTCTAGTGTTTATATTATCTTTGCAGATAAATTTTATTTAAATATTGTTTTTATACTATTCAAACATAAATTGTTTATTAAAAATATTGTATAATAGTAAATATATGACGTCATAAATGATATGCAGTTTATACAGGATGTTTGTAGTGTTCCGTGAAAACGAAACACTCAGTGTCTGTCCGTCTGTCACAGGTGATTTTCTCTGAAACTATTCGACGTAAAAATTTGAAATTTAGCACAGAGATAGAGTGTAGTTTAAAAGACATCGTGTATACTATACACTGTATAGGATATCAAATGAAAGCTTATTAAAGCACGAATTCAGCAATATATAAGGTATATGATCTATTATTTTTTTTGCATTTTTAAAAACATTTTTCGGAAAAACGGCTTTAAATTTCTGTCCCCATCCTTATCACCAAAAAGATCGCTCAGATCAGAGAAAAAATGTGTAGATTAAACAAAAATTAACAGGATTGAAAAATTCTAGCGCGATTAATTTAATTGTTTATTTCTTTATAACTGCTGAACTATTGATTTTAGAGAAAAAGTGCTTCAATAAAAATTATTTCTCACAATGCAATGTAAGGAACAACTTTTGTCCTTACGCATTTTTAAAAATTTTCAATAATTAATGGGGGACTGATTGCACGGTACATTAACTGTGCAAGTATAGGTTGCATTTATTTTTTTTATTTATGAGATTATAGTGAATTAAAAAAAAAACGAAATAACTTTTATAATTTTTACTTATTTATCAATTCTTCTTTTTATTAATATTTCCATCACGGTCTTTCTTACAACAAATACATTTATTACATATTTTCCGTATTGTAAACAATATGATAGAAATTAATACAATACAAATTAAAACAACTACTGTTATTACATCCAACAAAAGGTATTTATACAAGGGCATTCCAGTGGTACTGCAACGTAAATGATGAGCTCCATTATGACGTACAACGTACTCTATCCAGTAAATAGCTTTTTGTAAAGGCTTCACTTGTTGGTCATGTAAAATTTGAGATCGATGTTTTATATTTTCATCCCATCTATAAATAACAATAATAATAATAAATAGTGATGTGTACCTCACCCATATAAGACAACGGTTGAAGTGGAACTTCTTTTGTTTTCATTAATCATGCGAATTAAATAAATAAAGCTAAACGTTATAAATTAATAGTCAAACTTCACCTCATCTCTCTCTCTCTCTGACACATAACCGACATAAAGTGACTTATACGCATGCGTTTTTATTCCATATTTCTCTTATACATCTACTCACGCATATGCCACCCTCTAGCGTTTCATATTAAAATCTGTTGAGGTCATTCCAATTCACTAGTCTCGCTAAAGAAGTTTCACTTGAATAAATAATGGATTTGACTTATTGCTTCCTCGCAATATTGAAGATATAAGAAGCTTTGTGATCGTTTTAAAATAAAACAAAAAAATTGTTCTCCGATTTTAATTTTTAACTTGATCTTTCCGTTTCAGGTCAAGATAAACACTTTTCGTTCCGTGTCTGTCTGTGTGTATGTCTGTCGAGCGAATCCTTGTCACACACATAACTCATGAACCACACAACTTGGTTGGTTGGTTAGGTCTGGCTTGAAGACGGTCCCATTTCAAAATAATCAAAATCGTGTGTAAGGGGGAGGGGTGATATTCCGATATATTTATTTTTTCAAGATATCTCAACTATGACACATTTTACGTGAAAATTTTATAGAATATTTTTTGTAGAACATAATTTCCTATAATATATGTAGGTCTACAACGTTTGTTGTAAAATATTCCCTTACAAAGATTTATCTCAATTTGTTTTTTTTTTAATTTTGACGTTTGATTAAATTTAGACTTAATTTGAAATTGTTAAAAAATTAAAAACATACGAAAAAATAATCAGGTGCGTCTTAAAAAAATTTCGAACTAACAGTTTTTAGTAAAATTGTATGAAAATTAAATGGTTAATCAATGTCAGGCAATTTATCTGAACACTTTATCGGTTTTTATTTAAATTTTTCAATAATTAATTAACTGACTTTCGTGAATTTAGCAAGAGGAAGCACTGTGCATTTACTTGGCAGATGTTTCTTTTAACAATGTTTAATCTGTTCGTAAAATATACCTGGAGTTTGTTAAGACTTCATTGAGTGCCCAAGATAATGATTTGTCAGTAATGTTTGTAAAATCAACAATTATTCCATATCCTTGTGATTGGGCTGTAACCATGTTCAATCTCTGGTCTCCAAATATTGGGATACCGATTATAGGAACACCTCTTGTTATTGCTTCAGTGGTGCTTAGTAAACCTCCATGAGTTATGAAAACTTTTACATTTGGATGAGCTAAAATATAATCATTATTTTTGTTACAAAAATTTATTTTAATAAAAATAAAACATTAAATATTTTAAAAAAAGTGGATTTGTGTACGTTTGTACTTATGTACATGCGTTACAGACGCTATCAAAATTATAACGCATTTCGAGCGAATCTGACAGAGACAAGCATACGCTAGTGTAGCACCGAGAGTGTGAGAGCGTTTTGTACTTTCGAATACAATTTTATCTCCCTCGTTCGATTGAACGTTTCACTTCCGAGTCTGACGCATTTGACTTATTTACTGCTCAGGAAAAACTATATACACGATGCGCCTAAAGAAGTATAACTTCAAAAAAATATTAGATATCTAAGTACCTAAGATATCCTGCTGTGGAAACCATTTACCAATTTTTAAATTCTTTGGTTGGTTTGGTAATTTTTCATCTTCCCATTTCCATATAACGTTCTGTTTAAGATTACCAAAAACTTTTAAAAACGCATCTCGTTTTTCAGTTGATAAATCTCTACTTCTTATATTGGATCCCATACTGAAGTAAATAACACCTTGAGGAGAATTGTCTAGGTATTTTTGTAAATCTTCTGGTAGCTGTTTCGACTCTCCTACATGATATCCACCTATCTCTATCATATTTGGAACTAACGGAGTTGGACGACTCATAGAAACATGTGAGTTCAATAAAACTAATGATGTATTTGTCATAATTTCATCTAAAGGTGGAGCATTTTTAAAATGTTTTCTCATTAGTACATCCTGAAATATTTTTAAACTGTTAATCTATACAAAATCTATAGCATTATTGAAAAGTTATTAATAATAATATTAATTTACAACGAAATATTTTACGAGAATAAAAAATAAAATCAAACAAGCTATGGGTTCGACCCTTAAGGTCCACACAACTAACATCCCAACATGGTATAACTATAAATACTGATTATTAAAAGTTTTTTTAAATTAAATTAAAAAATTAAAAAAGTAAATTTCGTATTTCTACAATTTCATTTGTAAATATTAATTATTATCTTTATGTTCATAAAAATCATAAGAAATAACTATAACAATGCTAGTTATATATTTCTTTATTGGGACTAAGTTTACGTCAACTTTTTATGGCCACTTTACAAAAATTAAAACATTTCTATGTAACAAAAATTAATAAAGATGTAACAATCCATGAGTCTGGGTTATATTTAACCCCACTTCCAAGTATTCACGTCAATTCCTCGACACAGTCACACCCATTTTTTTTCAACATTCATGTTTCTACTTTCATTTTAACTAAATACATTTAAGCATTCAAATTTTGACACTCTTTATTAGAATAAGATACGTACCTGTCGAGGAATATACCAATAATTCCTCATCAATGAATGTACTGACGAATATACAGAACTAAATACTCGTTCTACGAATACCATTGGATCAGAATAACCTAACATCATATCAGAAAATGCTGCAAATGGTAACATGTTTCCAACTAAATTATTTGTCCATACTGTAGGTCCTATTGAACTAAGAATAATGAGATGGGCGTTAAAATGGTGAGCTAAACCATATAATGGTTCTTCCATAAATGCTTCTAATATAATTACGTCAAAATTTTCTTTTGAATTGATTAACTTTTGAATTTCTTTGTCCTCCATAAGAGATTCGGTATATTTAATATTCAATTTTAATAATTCATAGAGTGCTATGAAGGCATTCCCTTGAAACGCTTCGAAGGTACTTTCGTTTTGATGACCTGAAATTTTGTATGTATAGTAGGGTCTCTTTTTACGCAGTAGATACGTTCTACAGCAAATCACGTGTAAAAAATCGCTTACATTGTAAAATTAGGGATACGTTCCATAAATTTTAAAAACCGCGTTAAATTAAATCAATCAATTAAAATAGGTCGAAAATCGCGTAAAAAAAGTTTCTGAAAATTTACGAAAATAAGAATGTCTAAAAAAACACAAAGAAAATTAATTCGAAAATCTGAAAGAAATTGATGTAAAACTTAAAATAAAATAAGTTTTATTTATTTAATTTTATTGAAAAGTAACAATATTTTTTCATCAGAATTATCGTCAATATCTGAAAATACAACTCGGCATCGTTTGTAAAATCTTGTTAAACAAAAATTTTAATAATAACAAAACGTTTAACATATTTAAATTCCTTGAATTCAAATCCGCGTAAAAAAGACTACTGTATATGTGATTAAGTACATTTTAATGACATTAAGTAGAAATTAGTTTACTTACCAAAAATATCATCATGTTTATTTTCAATCACAATATCTCTATAATTTTTCATAGGCTTGTCTAATGGATATGGGCTTACCATGGTAACTTCATGGCCTGCTTCAACTAATCCTTTTGAAAGAGCTTGCCCTAATATTGCATGACTTTTAGCTGGTACAGCAAAAACCGAAAGTATCTTTAACCCTTCCACAGTGTTTTCCATAAAGAAAAATGATATTATTAATAATTTCCATGTTTTATGGCAGAACATTCTTGAGTGCTGTTCTGAATCTATATTAATATCTACTATTTTAAATTATATTATAGTTTGCTTTAGATTGAAGCTATCTTGTATTGACCTCTTACTTAATTCAAGGACGCAATTTTTAAATGTATAATTTAAGTTAACACGTTGACTGTCACGTATCTCAGTGCTCGTAGCAAATTTAAATAAAAAGTGAATGTGATTCCAGCTTGTTTGTAGATTTTGAATCGATAATAATAATATTTTTATTGTTTTTGACCAATATATTGGTATAACAATACCTACATCAATTACAAAGAATAAATAAAATTACATTTAAAGGCTGTACGGTTCCTGCTGATAAAAAGATATTTTAAATATATTAAAAATCTTTTTTTATTTTTTTCTTGTAATATGTAAGTTGTAAGAGTTTTTACAATTTTATAATTAAATGCCTAGGAGGTCTTTCATAAGAATTTGTTTTGTGATATATTTCATAATTATATTTTCTTAAATTATATTGTTTATCTTCTATTTCATTTTCTATGGATATATATTTAAACAGTTCTATTACATATATCTCCCAAAATGTTAATAATTTATTATTTTTGAAGAAAATTCGCAGTGTTTGCATTTTATTTAAGTTAAAAATTAATTTAATTATTTTTTTCTGAATTATAAAAAATTTACAGCATCTATCTATCCTTACAGTGGAACACCGTACCTAATTGCAATATTTTAAGACCGAAAACAATTTTTTTAAATAGTTATGCGTTTGTTTGCAAACTTTTATAGTAAATATATATTTAGTTTTTAGTGGATATCTTGAAAACCCATTGTGATAATGTTATGCAATTTTAAATACATTTTAGTATTAAAAATTGCTGTCGACTTTCTATATCAATTAATACACCAGGGTTGTATTTTTGTCTTGTAGTTTTATTTTATTTAAGTTTTATCATGGTTAGGAGGTGCTTACATATGTTTATATGATAATAATACAAAAAAAGTACTTCTGGTTCTTGTTAATTTGTCATAGGATTAGCCGTTTACGAGAAATATTGATACAAAAGAAAATACTGTATAATTTTACCTAATACGGATGCTTCAAATTACACGAAATAATCTAAAGATTTTTTTCACTTGTTTGAATATACGATATTTTTAGAAATAAGAATACAGGCTAGACAAAATGGACTATACTACATGCAAATATTTTTTTTTCAAACTAGTGTAGTTTAGGGAAAATAAAATCGCACAATCAAAAGTAAAAAATTATTTTTAAGAGGAAATATAGTATTATTTGCAGTGAACGAAAAATTTAGAAATAATATTACCAAATTGTAATATATTCATAAATATTTTTTTAGTTGGGGGGGGGGGGGGTCATATATTTGGGTCTCGGCCGCAAAAATGATGTTGACCGGTGTTATTAATTAAATGGCTGTAAATTTATTAAAAAATAACAACAAAAAATAAAATTCAACTTTATTCAAACTTATTATTTATACAATATTAACAATTTTTTTCAACGGATATTTAAGGCACATATTTGAATAAGGCACATAAAAACTGAACACATTTTTAAAAGTTGATAGAAATACAAACTAGAACAAAATATTTATATTTAAGTACAATGTCTTCTAAAAATATAAAATATTTATTAGGATATAGGATTTTAAAAAGAAGAAAATTATTTTGAATTATTGTATATTAAAAATTATGTTTACCTACTTACATAATATTATTTACACAATAAAAAAATCAACAAAATGAAATAACAAAGTAAAAAAATCTACTAAAATCACACATTAATTATAAAAATTCTTTCAACTGCTCCATTTTTTAGGGTTCCGAAGAAATCCTATTAATCTCACTTTGTCATCCGTCCGTCCTTTCAGTCAAAGCAAAATATCTCGTAAAATATATAAACTAGAAACTTGAAATTTTTACTGAACATGTAGAATGATGCCCTCTAATAAAAGATGTAAAAAGATTTGTTGAAAAAAAATTGGGCTATCAATGACAGATACTAAAATTACCAATATCAATTCAAATTTTGGAGAAATAGGAAGGGGCGTCATATACTTTTTAATTTTTATTTTTATATCTAGGCAAGTGGGATGTCAAACTGTAGATCTCAGTTAGTAGAATATGTCATTATTTTTATATTTTTTTCTAACTCAAAAATGCACCTGTAAGTGGACAGTCCACGTAGTACGTACTTCGGAACCCTTATGGCATACACCCGTGTATGTCTTGACCGAATTTTAAATAAACTAAAATTTCCAGGTAAAAATACTGTCAAACTCACAATGTTTCCTAATCTGTAACTTATCAGAGGTTTAAATAAAAACCAATATTACAATTTTAATGAAGTAACCGTTAAAAAATTTAAAAAAAAAACTAAATTCTTATAATATCTTACTGCTTCTTCTTCTTTTTCTCAGCTGTCTTTGTACTTTTTTTACCAAAAGCTACTTGCCATGCTTTACACAGTACTAACATAATTAGAGTTATTACCAGTGCAATAATCGTTATAACGAACAGGATTACGTCTAGTAACAGATACTGATAAAGGGGCATAGCTGTAGTGCTAGACCGGAGATGGGTGGCGCCCCCATACCGGGCTACGTATTCTACCCAGAACACTGCTTTCTTCATTGGCGGAACTTCCTGGTCGTGGAGAACTTGTGAACGTTTCTTCGCTGTTTCTTTATACCTGAGAAATAAACGTCATCCATTTAGAAACCTATTAACATCATAATCCATACTAAAAATTTTAAAAATTATTTAAAAAGATAGAAAGAACATAAAAATCATATATGGTTCTCCATACGGATTTTTATTTTATTTAAGCATTAACAAAAAATATACGAAATGTTAAAAACAATAGAATAATTCTCCATGTTTTATTAGACTAAAATAAACATTTTTTATAACATGTACTTTTTCTCTAAAGTTTATTGTTTCTGAGTGAAAAATTCTTGAAAGTCAAAAATTATTGTTTTTTTAGATATCTTTGAAAGTTTAGGTTGTTCAAAAAAAGTTTCAATGAAAGAATCGTGTATTTTTTCGTAGAATAAGATCACTAAATAAAACTATAGGTTCCTATTTAAATAAAATGATGTTGACTTTAAAATATCCTTGAAAGCCACGATAAAATATCAAATAAATATTCGATTACCCTCTCACAACCAAACATTTTTGGTTTAAATATTTTTTTTAAATATGCCATGGTTCTTTAAATTTATTACACACTACACTGTATAGATAATAATAATTGATAAAATAATCTCATCAATATTTGTTACAACATGGAAAATATGATTAAAATTGTATAATATTTTTGTAAATATTATAAATGTACTCGTAATAATTAATTAACTAAACAGATTTTGTTAAGTAAATAATATCAACTTATCGTTACCTATTAGAGATAAGATTAAAAAATACAAAACTACTTGAAAACTCAAACTAAATAAGAATAACAGTGAGTTGTACAATTTATAATTCATTATGTTTTCCACTTTATATTATTTATTGTTTTATTACGAAAACTTGCTCTTATAGCAGCCATAACTGGTGCCTTTACCATACTTAAGTATATACTTACTTAGGATTATTAAGAACTTCGTTTAGTGCCCAAGCGACAGATTCGCGAGTAACATTTATATAGTCCAACCTAACGCCATATCCTAACGATTGAGCACGTCCCATATTGAGTTTCTGGTCTCCAAAAACTGGAATACCAATTAGAGGAACACCCCTCTCTATAGCTTCAGTAGTACTCAGTAAACCTCCGTGAGTTATAAATACTTTTACGTTAGGGTGTGCTGAAATAATAAATGCCAATTAATATTAAATTTTTTTGCATTCACAAAATTGTAAAACAAATACATAGAGATTATCACAGAATTAATACTCAAACTAGAAAAATTTACCTAATTTTAAAATGAATTAAAAAACTAAGTAAACATTAGTTTTCTATATAATATAATATAATTAATAATAATATAAAGAAATAACCACAACCTGCATGGGACATTATTAACTAAAAAAAAACACGTTAAAACAGCCAAGTGCGTGTTGGGCACGCACTTGATAGGGTTCCGTAGTCATTACGATTTATAAAAAAAGAGTTATTTCAAAATTTTCCATAAACTATTTTTGCTATAGTATTTTTTATAATTTTCATTAAAAGTACTCATTAACAGCAACATTCTGGAATTTTTTCAGATGTTTTGAATTGATAGTTTAGAAATTAGAGGGGGGAGGGACCCAAATAATTTGTGACTGAAGAGTTAAAATCAAAAGGTAATATAACATTTTTTGTTGCATTTTAAGAGACCTATTTGAAACATCCCACTCAGTGGGGTAAGTTAAAAAAAATTGTGAGTTCACTTTTGAGTCCATAGAAGGGGGTCCAATAATATTTAACAGTGTTCGTTATAATTTTCATTGAAAGTATGTACTAATTAAAAGCTAGAATTTTTTCCGATTTTTTGAATATAAATTAGAGGAAGGGAGTAACTCTCAGGGAATTACAATTTTTTTGAGTTTTTGATTTAAAAACTATAAATTGTAAGCTTTCGAATGAGCTTTGGATCATTCAAATCTAATAATTTTTCGCGGATATATAACTGTTTCAAATTTTGATTTTTTTATAAAAAAAGTATACAAACCTAATAAATCTTGTTGAGGTAACCATTTACTGATCCTCAAATTCTTTGGTTGATTTGGTAACTTATCGTCTTCCCATTTCCATAATACCTTCTGTTTGATATTTGAGAATGCATGCAAGAAGGCATCACGTGTTGCCGGTGGTAAATCTTTACTTTGTAGATTTGATCCCATGCTAAAATAGACAACACCTTGTGGGGCGTCGTCTAGGTACTTCTTCAAATCTTCCGGGAGGGGGTTAGGTTTCTCCACGTGGAAGCCACCGATCTCTATCATGTTCTGTACTAGAGATCGCGGATGTGAATAGGCGACGTGTGAGTTTAACAGAACCAAGGAAGTGTTGGTTAAAATGTTGTATAGGGGAGGTACGTTTTTGAAATGTTTATTCATTATAGCTTCCTGTAAAAATATATTTTTTTAATATTCAGAATTTTTCGGCGGGTCTTTTGGACCCACTGTATTTTTTAAATATGGGGGGGGGGTAGTATTCTTAATTATGTGTTAGTCCTTGTAAACCGTAAGCTAAACTAAGCTCGTAAAAAATTATAAGGTCTGTAAAAAAATTAGAATGTTCGTTTATCTATAACTCATGATTCTAAATAAGGTCCAAAATAATCAAATGTACACTGTTCCATAACTTTAAGAAATTTAACTTTAACCGACTTTAAAAAAGGAGAAGGTTCTCAATTCGACAATTGTTGGTTTGAATCTCCTGGGGTGGTTCCATATAAATTTTATCAGAATCTGACTATGGACTTCTAAGATATGCCATTCAAAAGGGAAAAATAAAAAACTTTTTGAGAAATAAAAAAATAAAACCGACTTCAAAAACTGTTATATTTAATTATTATATACTTTTCAGTGTTTTTTTAAGATTATTACTGGCACCAGTCTTGACCTCTTTAAGAGCAAGGTATACTGTTTTTTTTTGGAATTGATGGGTTTCTTTTTTTGTAATTCATGTTACTGATAAAACAAGTACCTTTTTATTAAATCAATTTAGTTACCAAAGTCTGCTAATTTAGTTTTTTAAATTATAGCCTTTTATATTTAAATTAAGCTGTGTTAGATTTAAGTGTCTATAAATTATGACTTATTGTCAGAAATGGTAGTAATTAAATATCAACAAATATTTCTAATTTAATACATTTAATTAAACTTGACTTAATTAAACAAGACTGTTGTCAGTATCATATTAATTAATTTTATTGTTTTAATTTAAAAAAAAATTAAATTATCCTTTAAAATATTACAGAATATTTCATCATAGTAAAGATGGAAAAACAGGTTCTAGAACAAAGTCATAAACAAAAAAATAATAATTAATCATTTAAACACGTTATGATTTTAAAACCAATGTTCAATTATAAATTAAAATCAGAGGAGTATCTAACGATAAATTACAAAAATATTAAATTTAAAACGTACTAACCTGTCTTGGCATGTACCAAGCATATCGAATAACTTGATTCAACGTGGAAACCATTGTATTGATCAATCTTTCAGTGAATGTCATATGATCTGTAAGTCCCAAGAACATCTCTGGAACTGCAGCAAAGGGTGAAATGTTCCCCACCATCTCATTAGTCCAAGAAGAAGCTCCAACTGTACTAAAAGCTATGACTGGGGCATTGAAGTGATTGCCCAAAGCAAAGACAGCTTCGTCGAGGAATACTTCGATGATGATTATGTCGAATTTTTCATTGGGGTCAGCGAGGAACTTCTGGAAGGCAGGATCTGATAGAGCTGCATCGGTCATATGAAGACCCATATCGAGTACTTGGTGAATAGCTTTGATTGGACTACTTGATTGCATGTCGAAGAGGTTTTGCGTACCTTTGTCGTCTGGAAGAAATTAAAAGTTGTAAAAGAGTTACATACCTCCAGAATTCGTGAGTGAAGCGTTAAAATCAAAAGCTCTCAGTTTTGCACACTAGCGTAAATTTATAAACAGTATATCTCGACAATCAGAGCAGCTACCACATGGATTTTGGTCTCAAATTATAGATCTCAATTAGATCTACGAGGTACAAGTAAAAATCAAAACATTTAACCAGTTTTAATGGGTGAAAATTATACAAAAATAACAACAAATAATTAATAACAGGATATTATAAGATATTTTCTATGACCTAACGTTTTTAATTTTTTGATTAAAGTTTTTTAAACTGAATAAAAAATATAAACAACAAATCATAAAAAATAACTATATTAAACAATACTAGTTATATATTTCTTTATTAAGACTAATTTTAAGTTTCGGTAACGTTTTGTATCCATTTTATAAATATTCAAACAAAAAAATTGAAGTTGTATCAATCCATTAATCTGAGTTTTATTTAACCCCACTGCCACGTATTTATGGCAATGAGCATCCTGACAGTTACACCCATTTTTTTGTTGCATTTTTGGAAACATATCTAAAGACATCCCACTCAATGGGATATGTGAAAAAAAATTTAGAGTATACTTTTCAGTCGATGGAATCTTAAAAAACGTCTGCACCGAGGGAGTACTGTATCTTATCAATTTAATTATAATTTTTTAAATTTCTTATAAATATGTATTCTACAATTTTCCTATGAACAAAAAATATTAAAATATTTCGAAAGTAATATTATAAATTTTGCTACTAAAAATATTGGCAATGTAATGATTTTTTTACAGAAACATTTAAAAATACTTGTTGATGAATAGATGTTCCATAGTTTTAAGTTTGAGTTAAAAATATAAAAGTATGTTTCCAAAACTCCTGGAAATTGGCATCAATGCCAAATTTATTTTAGAAAAAAAGGTATGTAATGTACATTTTATAATTACATTTTTTAATACTTTTATTCAATATTACTTATCCTAAATATTTTATATACGAGTATAAATAATTATTAGGGGAATGGCGGATAATATGGCGCAGCGGCTAATGGGGCGCATTCAGAAAAACATTACTTAATAAAGCTTATATGTTTAAAAATTAATTGTTTTTTTAGGTATTATTTAGCTAGGTAATAAAGATTTCTGTTATAAATAGTCGATAAAAAAAGGTTTTTAATTTCGTATTTGCCCGCTAAATTTCACTAACCTAATCTAACCTATTGCGCGTACAAATGTCACACATCCATTTTTTTATTTAATAAATTTTCCGGAATACAAATTAGCCTATGTCCTACCTCAGGATGCAAGCTGTGTCCCTGCCAAATTTTATCAAGATCGGTTTAACGGTTTAGCTGTGAAAAGGTCACAAACAGACAGACAGGCAGAATTACTTTCGCATTTATAATATTAGTAAGGATTAAATTAACAACAAATATAAAAAATATATTGTCAAATAATATAGCAAATATTCAAAGTTATGAAAAAAAACGTTCAATTTTTTCTATATTTTATTTTTTATTAATAATATTCCCGAATACCGAATATGAATTTGTCAATACTAAATTTTATTATATCATTATTTTGTACCCTCAGGTTTATATTTTGGCATTATTATTTTTTACTCCAAGGTTGCTTTTTATTACAAATTAAATAGTTGTCATTAATAATAATGAAGAAGTTAATTAATTCTAGAGATAAATATATTGCTACTTTATTTAAATTCCTATTTTACAATAAGGTACTGGCACCAGTCTTGGCCGCTTTAAGAGCAAGTTATACTGGAAGATTAATAGGCTTATTTTTTGTAATTCTCATGCACTCATGTTACTATTAATAAAATAAGTACCTCTTTATTAAAACAATTTAATAAGCAAAGTTCACAAATATAGTTTGTTTTTTAAATTATAGCCTTTTATTTTGTTTATGTTTTTTCCCTAGTAATGGATAAAGTAAAATCAGTAATGGATACTCAGTGATGGACACTTGCTAATGATTACAAAAAGTACTACAACACAAAAGTTATAAAATAAAAAATCATAAAATTGTTAACAATGTAATGCTGATGCTATGATAATAAATTAATTAGTTTAAATGTCTACCATTTTGACACCCATTGGTCGATTGTTATCAAATTAAGCTGTTTTACAGTTAAGTTTCTATAGATTATGATTCAGTGATCAAGTATCAAGAAATATTTGTAATATAGTACATTTAATTAAACAAGTGGGGTATTGATCAAGACTGGTTCCAATACCTGAGATTAAAAATTTTAATTTTACTAAAAATAAAATAAAATGTACGATAAACACGTGTATATTCATATATTTATTATTAAAATAATTTTGTGTATTTATTTTTTGAAACTGTGTTTGTAAGTAGATAATAATGTTGGTTTAATTAATGTCAAAATATAACCACATATGATATGATTTTATCTGAAATAATTACGTCCAAGGTTATTTAAATTTTATTTTTATTAAAAACGTAAACAGTAAAAATACGAACCTGAAAACTTTGTAATTATAAACTTTTTTTATTTTAATGATGTTAATTATTATTAGGAAATCATTTCGGAATTTTTATCAATTATTATTGATAAATCGTTGATATATACATACATTTTTGTTTATGTAATGATTTGTTAGTTAATTAAATATTTTTTAATTTTCCTGTAAAATTAACTAAATATCTATTTTGATATAAATAAAATAATGGAATTGTTGGCGAGCCACTTTAGATTATTTTCTTATTTGAATGTCCTCTTTTAGGGGTTTCAATGGGAAAAAAATCACAGGAATATTTGAATGACCTTTTTATATATTTCCAATTAAAAAAATTTATTCGTAAATACTAAACAATGATTTTTTTTGCTCGCCACGCCCGGCCCTAAGACTCGAATCGTATCATCCCCCCCCCCCCTATGTGGGGGCCCGGTTTACATTATTACTTAATCATCTCAATTACTTAACAAAAAGTTGATCAGCAAGCAAATGGCGTATCGCCTTTGATAATTGCAGAAAAATGTGACGTAGATACATAATTTGGCGCTTTGTCATTTCACTTTTTTCTCACGCTGCGCTGAGGTGAAGTCGCACCTCTTTACAATCTTAGTTATGAGTTCTTTTAAAAATTTGTAATTTAAAAATTATTTTTTATTTAAACTATTTTTTGAAAATTAAACTTGGTTATTAGTATCTTTTTTCTATATAAAGAATCAACGCGCTTCGTTTCCTTATACTGGCAATACTAAAATGACAATTTTCAAAATTTAATATTTTCATAACGACGTGATAAAAATTTAAAAAAAATTCAATTTCAGTAATATTAATCTTGGTTCATAGAACAACCTCCTTAAATAGATTTATTACAGATAAAATTTATATCCCGGGTAACATCAGTTCCAATGCCCTAGTAAGGAATAAAATGTTAAAGTAAGTATAGTTTAACGCCCCGAAATTTTGCGATCGAAACTAATATTTAAATTAGATCATTTTCCACCTACCAAAAATTACTTTTTTCAAATCCTGCAGCTTAATATCCCTATAATTCTTCACGGGTTTCTGCAGCGGAAACGGGCTAATCATAGTGACTTCATGGCCTGCTTCTGCTAGTCCCTTAAGCAAGCCTGTGCCCAATATCAAGTGACTCTTACTGGGCGATGGAAACACCCCGAGGATCTTGAGTCCTTGCGTTTGTTGTGTCGCGGTCAGCAAGACCGCTAGAACAGCTAATCCACAGATCCTCCACATTGTTGCCGTTGTCTCAGATACACACAGGCATACATACACACGCACTAAACGCAAGCGACTGTGGCCAAAACTGGTTCCTAATTCGTCGTGCGAGAGATTTATAATTTAGATGATGTACTTACATATACATAGGTAATCATGTGTATATACAGTGGCCTCGGAAAGTAAGTTATCAAACAAAAAATTTCTGATAAATATAAATTGTGAATAAAACCTTTGATTAATGGCAAATATTTTATAATTATTATTTTACATACCTTTACCTTTAATCTTTAATGACACAAAATTCAAAATATATATATACAAATTATTTTTATTAATTTTTTTGGAAATTTACATAAATCGGAAAGTAAGTTAACATATAGAAAATTATATAAACATGTCACCACTAGTTCTTACTTATAGTCTTACTGTTTTAAACTGGATCGGTAGATTTAGTGTCTCTTTTAGTTGTTTTGCTGTACAACGAGGGTTTTAAAAAAAAAATTTAATTTGACGATCTTGTCGGGGTGTAGTTTTCCTCTTACGCCCGGATCGTATCAAATTTTCGGAGTTTCCATGCTGCTGGAGTTTTCCGACTATTTTTTTTACTTCTGCCTTTGAAATATTATAATCATTAACTGTCGACTGTAATTTTTCTCCATTTATACAACCCCTAAATATTGCATCATGAGAAGTCAATATTCTTACTTTAGGCATTTTAAATACAATATTTGAGTTAATTAAGTAAAAAAAGGAAAACAGTTTGTCATCTTACCTTAAAAATAACACATAAAAAAATACACAATCAAACCAAAAAAAAATGATCAACTCACAGTTTCTTTAAATCATTAATTTTAATGTGTTAACTTACTTTCCGATTCGAAAAAATCGCACTACTAAAGCAAAAAAAAAATACTATGGCTGATATACACATGTTTTCACGGTAATATTTCAACTAAATGAAGATAGATACCTGCCAAAAGGACCTACAATAGTAATATTTCGATATCGATACTTTTAAGAATGTTACGAATATCCATCCATAATATATATATTTGTTAACTTACTTTCCGATGCCACTGTATATCTAATGTGTGTAGGAATTTGTAGATAGGGACAGTGGTGTCGACATTTTTTAACTTTCAACGTAGTACTTTGTGTGTTGGTGATAGGGCTGAACGAATATATTTGTGAATTCCATAGGCGTATACATACGGAGGAAGAAATTTTTGTATTTCTTTCATCTAAAGTTTTGTGTCAATTAAATTTGAACTGTAGGTTACAAAATAATAATCAATTTAATATAATAAAGCTTAATATAAAAAAGCTTTTTAAAATGGAGTGTCATGGGACTTTCTTATACGAATTACATAGATTAAACAGTGTAATCTGCTACAGATACCATGTGACTTTCTTATATGGAATATTAAGTGTGGGTGATTCTAATTAATTAAGTACAAAAAATCTTTCTGGCTAAATCATAAATGACGCAAACAATGAATGGGGCATAAATTATAGGTAATATTATACACGACATTTTTTAAAAAAACATGTTTTTCTTATTTGCACCGTTTTGGCAAGAGTAAACATCCTTTTCCGGTTTAGTGATTACGTTTATAAAATTATTCGTTTGGTACATATTTTAGAGATTATTGTCATCTATAATTTATGTCCTATTAATTTTATTAGTTTCCCAGATAAATGTTTTAATAAAATTAGAAATACGTACACTGTTCACCCTTAGTGTTACGTATAAGAAAGTCTTGTGGCTCCCATGGCAGATATTTTTATTGTTTTGATTCCTAAATTTAACATATGCAAATATTTAATTTCTCTTTATTTCAAGGTAAATCAGTATTTGTAGAATGAAGTAATAGATTAAATACAGTAGCACTTCGCAATAACGGCGTAATTGGGACCGAATAATCGCCGTTAAGTGAAAATTACCGGCTTTTTTGTGGCTCACGAATACCTGCAAGCATATGTGTATATTAATATATATATATATACTCATATATGTATATTAAGTGTGTAATAAAACTAACTATAAAACAATGATAGAAAGGAAAATTTACACAATATTTACCTTTAGGGGAAAGCCACTGTGACAGGTCAAAAAATTGTCAATATTTGGAATTTTTTTTCGTATGTATAACGAATTATTTTAGTCATACTATCTGCTCTCACTAAATTGACTGTAACTCAGGCAATTTTCGGAATTTAATTTAATTAAAATAATTTTGAATATGTTTACTTTAAAAAATGTATAAAAATCGATTTTTTCCGCCACAGTGGCTCTCTCCCTTAAATATATATTTAGTACAATGTACATACAGCACATGATTTACAACTGAAAAATAAATAGAAATATCGCCGCTAAACGAGTAGTCATTTTTGCGAGGTGCTACTATATGTATGTATAAAAAAAACATATTAGTAAAAAAATATTGTCCACGATACGCCTATGAAAAGTATTTAAGTTTTATCGAAGAAAAGTAAATTAAAAACGATGACAAGAAGTGGACTAGCTGATCTGATTTTTTGCCAAATAATAACTATCTGGAGAGTGGCGACACATTCTTTATCTCTCTTTTTTCCAATAGCCAGGTCCAAAGTTTCCTTGTCCGTTCTCGAGTAGGCACACGTCACACACTTTTCTATTTTTGTCTTTGCTGGAAACAGCTGGAAATTAATTAATATCAGAATTGGACTCTGATTCGTGTTTTTTTCTCTCATCGTTTTTTTTTTTTATAAAACTACACAATTCGATGAAATTTATTAGAAAAAGTTTATTATAGAGCTGGGCGCGTGAGTGATTTTTGCTTACGATCACCACACTCACGAAAGAAAAATTTTTAGTCACGTCCGCTCACTCACGGTTACAAAAACAGTATTCACGATCGCGCACGCTCACGAATCCTATTTTTTTTACTCACGTCCGATCACGCCCGGCGGATCACGTTCGTAACCCGATTTTTTATAAATGTATTAACGTATAAACATGGGCACTAATTTATCCTAATATCTATTAAATATATGCTACAGTGGAACTTCGTTAGTACGTTTTTGAAGAGATGGGGAGGAAAACACTTATTTACGAAATATTTTAACATGAGATCTAATGGAAAATGCCGGGACCTACAAAAATGTACTAAAACAAAACATACCAACGAGAATTCATTGTTTCATATATAAAATAATCTTTATAACCGAATCGTATACCATAGATCAAGGATAAAGGCAATCATTAAAACGAAGATCCGATCCTGCGTAAGTGGCAAATTATTTTCCCGAGGTCGTGACTAGACAAAACGTAACCACTTCAATTTTCGTTTTCATAACTCTATACACACACACACACACACACTCGATCATCATAATAATTAACCTTGACCATAGATAAATCGTTTTGTCTGAAAAATGTGTTTTCAATGTTATCAACCATTATTGTTAGAGTTAGTTAATATTGTTTTATTATTTATATTAGATTGTAATTATATATTTATCTATTTTTTAGTTTATAACTATAAGTGATATAATTTATACACCAGTTTAATGAAAATGAAAAATTTGATTGCATCATACGACGAAATATTAGTTGAACATTAAAAAAAACAGGATAATTTAAAAAAAAACAAAATTTTACTTTTCAAACAGTTATATCGCAAAAATTATTTAATACATTTAAGTTTTGAAGTTTTTTTTAGGAACCCTAAACATATTTTTCGAAATAAAAAAAAAGAAATATCTTATAAACGTATTTTACTTTAATTATTGATTTAGAGATTGATATCAAATAGTAAATTTTTACTTATTATTGATAATATTTTAAAACTGAAATTATAGACGAAACTCTCGACGTCTCGACAATCGTCTCTGTTGTGTCTCGTCCAACTTTAAGGCATTTTCGTTCCAATCTCGTATTATCTGAATTAAAGACACTTTATCAATGTTTACTAAAGGCAGATTTTTTTATTAACCCCAACCACTTATTTTATTTGATGTATTCCGTTTTTGCAATAATAAAATCTAGCCACCTTCGTTAGAATAGGTTTACTTTTACTTATTGTTAGGATAATTTCATTTGGTATAATATTCTCATGAATATTATACTAATTTAAAAGTACATATGTTCACATCAGCAAGCCTTGAGTTCACTGTCAATGCTAATTTCATCAGGAATAATGTCAATAGATCTTCAACATAACGTTTAGATTTTTACCTTGTCCATCGTTATAAGTACATATTATCATATATTAATCTAATATTATGTAGTATCTACTGACTTCAAACACGAAACGACTTAATAAATAAGAGTATAAATATTCTTGGTATAATATTTTCATGAATATTATATTAATTGTAAGAATAATCTGTTTAAAAGTATGCTCACATCAGCAAGCCTTGAGTTCACTGTCAATGTTAATTTCATCAGGTTTAATGTCAATAGATCTTCAACATAACGTTTAGATTTTCACCTTGTCCATCGTTATAGTAAGTACATAATTCGCACCCTTAGAATGAAAGTGACCTAACTCAAAAAATGAAAATGAGCAAGAAAGTCTTCAAAAAAGTATAGAATTGAATTTTGAATGTATCTCTCCCGTGTTTCATCATTTTTTCCGATAAAATACGAGAGAGATACATTCAAATTTATTATCAATACTTTTTTGAAGACTTTCATGCTTATTTCCCACAAATTGCATTTTTGACTTAGGTCACTTTCATTCTTGGGTGCGATATTATTATATAATAATCTAGTATTATGTAGTACTGACTTCAAACACAAAACGACTTAATAAATAATAGTATAAATATACCTCTATTTAATGGTATGTTTAGTAGCCGCAATTATCTGTACTTATTTCTTTTGTAAAATGCCATTTAGCTGTAATTTTGTTCTTATGTACCAATGTTTAAATAAAATTGTCTCTTTTCATGGTTCGTAGAATATTTTAATTAAATCAATATGCCGTTATTATTATCATTATTATTTACAAAAATTTATTTTATTATAAATATATTTGTATTGATCAGAGCTGAAAAACGAACCAAACCGGCATAGCATTTTTTTCTGAACCACAATTTAAAATATAACCGATAACAGCTAGTTATGTATACAGATAATTTAAATAATATTTTCATAAACAACACCCGCCTCTGGTTAATAAATATAAATGATATTTAAATGATTGTCAACAAAAAGAGTTAATTACATCGATTGTGCGTCCTTCACTTATACAGTGAGTACTACGTGTTATATTATATATTAAGTAATATATAAATATTATTTAATCTAGCTATGACAAACATAATATAATAAATTTATTTTACAATCGGTTATTTTTAGAATAAAAATGTATTAATAATTTATATTTTTATGTTATGTTATGTTATTTAGTGATAAATTAATTTAAATGAATGATTAAATTAAATTTATTATTATAATTATACTAGAGACATCTATTGACAGTATAAGAAAAATATCAACGAGTTGAAATATCAGGTTTTATTTCCGAACTACAAATAGGTTCAAATACATGATATTAATGTAGTAGTTCTTCGTTAGATGTCACCACCAATTTTCACAAGTAGGTATGTATATTATTTTATTATCAAAATCATTGGTGTAACCAGCGCGGGGAGGTGAGAAGGGGATTAAGAGGCCTTTTGTCTTTTCGATTTTTGAGCCCTTTTAAGGTAACTTTTGCGCACTCACCCATTTTAGTGTAGACTTTTTTTTCTTTGTCACATCTAAACCTTATATCCTTAGCAACGCCATTGGGTTTAAAGGAGAGAGGGGGGGGGGGTCATAAAATCTTATTAAATCTTACTTGGATCAGGGGGAAGGTCCATAGGGTTTTTACTAATAAATTATTTTAAAATATTAAATTAATTAATTATTTTAACAATACCACATGGACTGAAAGAGTTGAGATTTATTTTTCAAAGATTATATAAAAAATCAGGAAAATTTGTTACTGCCGTTACTGAATTTGGTGACCTTCGTTCTAGTCAATTTTTGGCCGAAGACGAATTTCGGTTTTTTAATAACTTCGGCTTTGACCGAAGGTAATCAATATCAATTAGAATAATTAGAAAAAACGTTACAATACATAGTACTGACATGAGAGTAAACAGTGCAAGTGTTTCTAATTTTATTAAAAAACTCGCTCACGTGTACTACGGTGTTATTGTTTAGGATTTTTGGAAAATATAGTTGAATTATAATTAGTACTAATTATTTTTTTATTACTGTTCAATATTTAACGGTTTAGAAAGCGTATTACAAAAGAGTGCCATCAGTGCGAAACTTTTTTTCCGACTTGATTTTTTTATTATCATCAATGCTTATTCTATATGTTACCTAACATAACTCAACAACCTGACCAAAAACATATCTATGAATTTTAAAAAACATGTGAATTGGATAAGTAGTTCTCGAGTGATAAGCGCACTAATGGACAGACAGACATTGTGTTTTATAATGTATATATACAGTAGATATAGATATCATCTACCTTACATTGTTTCAAATTTTACGATTCTTTATTTTATAACTTTTGTGTCGTAGTACTATACTTTGTAATGTTTGTTTGTAATCATTAGCAATTGTCCATCACTGTGTGCCCATTATTGGTTTTACTTTATCCATTACTGAAGAAAAAAATTAACATAATAAAAGCCTATAATTTAAAAAAACAAATTATATTTGCGGATTTTGGTAATTAAATTGATTTAATAAAGAGGTACATATTTTATTAGTAACATGAATTCCTGAGAACTACAAAAAAGAAACCCATCAATCCCAAAAAACTATATACCTTGCTCTTAAAGCATCCAAGACTGGTACCAGTATTTTATAAGTAGTTGTGTTAAAATTTCTCATAAATACGTGCTATTCTTTTTAATTGTCTGTTCTCTTTAAAACAAAAAATAATTTGCATAGTGTCGTAAACTGAATAGAATGAGACAGCTTCATCATCTTTCATATTATTATCTACATCTATACAAAAATAACGCAATTATACCATCTTTGTATGAATAATTAAATAGAGCATCTCAAGTAACACGAAACAAAAAAAAAAGTTCTGAAAGAAGGGAAATACCAAGATAACAGAGGGACGAAGATATGTATATGTTGTTATATGAAAGAGTGAGTGAGATAGGGTTTAAATTATCGTGGAATAGCACGTTAGGGTTGGATTATTATATTTAGATAATTAGTGATAATTTAATGTTGTTTTGGACAATGTTTAATACCTGGGGATTCTGGGGTGATAGTAAATTTTTGTTAAATATCAATTATCACGAAAAGAAGTTTGTTTAATATTAACGAAAATAGAGGCTTTGCCCCTGGGTGCTTCGCGCCCCAACTTTTGATCGCGTCATATTTTGATATTCAAAACTTCTATGTATAAAGGGTGACCGGATTTTAGTTTTAGTTTTTGTAAACCCTGAAATGTAAATTCTTTATTTTTTTCGTTGACATCTAAAAATGTCCACACCCTAATCCTCACTTTTATACCCCCTGCTATTTTTGATCGTTTTTTTTCGTTGTCATCATTATTACAAAACCCGAAGAAATTATAACAAACCCCGAAGCCCGGAGAAACGGTATACATACCCTGAGACTCTGGGTGAAAATCACCATTATTTTTAATGTTTTACAATTTTATTAGAAACTATTACTTTTAAATATTTTTAACACGCCTCTGACCTATTTTCTAAATAAAAATTTATTGATTCATCACTTTATAATACATTTGTATATGTTTGTATAACAAATAATAAAAGTTAATTAGAAAATAAAAATTCTAAATTTGTTTGATACGATCCTGACATAATTAATTTTCGTATACTTCTGAAATTCTTCAGTTTTTCAAAAATTTCAATTAATAAAATCCACTGACATTGACAGCTGTCAGTTGCCAGTATCAGTTGCAAATCACACCCATTTCAGACGTCGAGAGGTATCTTTGCATGCACTGCGTAAATAGCATAAGTGAAAACAATGTTTAATAGATTTATTACAGATTAAATTTATATCCCCGGGTAACAACGGGGTCCAATGCACTAGTGTATTAATGAAACCTTATATATATGAATATTCGCTTATATGTTTATGTAGAAATAAATATTTTTTTAAACCTACCTTTGTATATAAAATTTATTTCCACGTATTAATACCGGAAATTAAAAAATAAAGTTTTGAATAACCTTTCAAACATTTTAATACCATAAACTTTAGAACGGCAAAATAATACTTTTAAATGGAAAAAATATTATGACATAAATTACATCTTGACAGACGTTAAAATTTCAACTTAAGATAAAAATATATATTAAATGTCAAGCAAAGTTCACCGAGTCATATATTTGACTGTAAAGCCCTTTTAAAAGTTATTAAAAAGTAGTCGATTTGATTACCAAAACTCTAACTCCGTGGAGTTTGCATGGACTTGCCATCTATGATTGAAAATAATAATTAATTCACCAGCCTACTGAGAAAACTGTCCCGCCTCTGCGACTAAAAGTTTCTGTTTGAATTTTCCACCCGTTTGAAAAGACAAAACGTGCCACTTTTATGCTTGTGTCTTCTCTCATTTGTTTTCAAGTGTCATCAAGAAACGAATGTTCGTCTTTTTTTATTACCTACTGTATTTTAAGTTTGATATTTCAGATCAAATACACATGTTATATAATTTATTTAAGCTGCCCTTTTATAATCGTATAAGTATCGGTGAACTAATATAATAGGTCGTTACTCAAAATTTTCGTTTTGAAATAAATATTAAGGCATTTTACATCTTATTTACACGCGTTAGAAGTTATACTTCTTTGGCATGATTGAAAAACAACTGCTGTGGCTAGTAGTGACATATAGCGAGTAAATGCAAAACTAAAACTCAAATAAAAACAGATTCAGAATTCTGTATTATATACACACTACAAAAAATACCTATATGCACAGTTAAAGTGTGTCAAAATAAAACAATAATTTTTTTCTTCGTTCTCATTACGAAATTAGTTAGTTTATGATCTAAAAAAAATCCTTGCCGAAATATTACCCTGTACTTCAATTTTTAGAGATACCGCAAAGAGGTCCAATTTCCTATTAAAATAATATTGAAGAATTATTGTTTAGTACTAAAGTTGGTATTACTGATTCATGATAAGTGACAAAAAAAATTTAAGGACGTCATTTTGTAGAGAATAAAATTATTTTCTAGTAATGCCAGTTGTCGACTGAGTCTTCCTTTTTCCAATAACTCGGTAGTAGGGTTATACATACATATATTGCTATTTAATTGATATTTATATAGAAAATTGACGTTAAAATGCTGATTTTTGTAAAAAAATAAATATTTAAAGCACTTATAAGATTCAACTCATTGCATTTAAACTGGACTATTTTTTATAGAAAATTATAATAATGTAGAGAATTTTAACTTCTACGAAACGATGTCCTTAAATTTTTTTAACAATTATCATGAATTAGTAATATCAACTTTAGTACTAAAGAATAATTTCCCCATGTTATTTAAATCGGAAACGGAACCCCCCTTTGCAGCACCTCTTAAAATTGTACTACAGGGAAATCCTTCGGCGAGGATTTATTTTAGGTCATAAACTAACTTATTTCGTAACGAGAGCGAAAGTTCATTTTTTTTGACACACCCTAATTCACACCTAACTTAACCTAATCTAATTTCAGCCTGTTATTTTCGTTGCATGGTGCGCGCGCATTTCGTTGCATTACTAAAATGTCATCCTGAATGCGCCTAAGGAAGTATAACTTCAAAATTGTAACTAATTTTTTGTACTTTTGTACTATCGTATGTACACTGTTCGGTTCAATTTAATTTTTTACTAAAATGTAAAATTGGCTTAATAAGATGTTTTTTATTTGTTCAGTTTATTAAACAAAGATTTATCACCACTGAGATGATCCCACAGTAAAATAAAATCGCGTTGAAATTACTACAAATAATCAGTGTTACGCACTGCAAATAAAACCTTTAAATGGCTCATAAAAAATTAGATGGCGTTGCAAGCTACCTTCAGTGTCGTACCTAGACATTTCAGGCCCATATAGAAATATATATATACTCTATTTTATTTAAGAATGCAGTAGTTGGTTTTTGACGGTAAAATGCACGATTCGTACCGTCAAAACCCCGACAACCACTGCATTCTTAAAAGAGCGTAGATTCTTTATTCAGTTAAAAAAATTAAAAAAGCAATTTGAATTTAAAATGTTACATAAAAAATTACAAACTTAAAATTCCTTGAAGTGTCAGAGTTTTAATTTCAATACTTCACTCGATGGGATTGAAATAATTTTTTTATCGATTTGACCCCCTAAAAAAGTATCAGGTCTATTTCTCATGCTCCACAATTTATTATAATAATGCTTCATAGGTAAATTATTACAGTCGTTAGAACACATTCCATTATTTGTGCCCTTTTTCTGATTTTAGTACGGAAATGACTTTTGTATTTTAAATAAGGTACTGGCATCAGTCTTGGCCGCTTTAAGAACAAGGTATACTGTTTTTGTGGAATAATAGACTTCTTTTTTTGTAATTCTCATGAACTCATGTTACTAATAAAACAAGTAGGTATCTCTTTATTAAATCAATTTAATCACCTTAGTCCGTTGGACAATTGTCATCAAATTAAGTTGTTTTACAGTTGTGTTTATAGTTTATGATTTAGTAATGACAGTAATCAAATATCAACAAATATTTCTAATTTTGTACATTTAATTATACAAAAATCCAACACTGGGGTATGTATGATCCAGGATTGGTGCCAGTACCTTATACTTTCACACTTTTACAAACTTTTACTTAACTTCAAATGTATGTTACTATACCGGAGATACAAAATTTACATCCGATTTTTATTATTCATAGTACTTATCTACGGCACTGGTTACTTTACCTACTTTCCTTCATCTTGTTCAATGCCAGTTCTGAGATTTATTGTCGTCCAAGTGTTTTGCATTTAGAGTATGCTCCATCACTCTCCCCTAACGCCCCCTAACGACATCTAACTCATACCACTTTATGAAAGTTTTATACTTATTTATAAATAACGGGCATTATCTTTCCTGAAAAAGATATTGTCTTTTATTTTGTTTCGTGACGTTTTATTTTATTTCAAGGTTGCGTAACTCAAGTAAAAAGTTTTAGTCCAAGCGAGTGCTTAAATTCACATTTATTTATTTTTTCAGATGCTTAAATGACTAACTATAAAACAACTGCGGATTGAAGAACTACATCCAGTTGTTGGTTATATTATCTTTTTAAGTTCCGGTGGTGTTTTATTAAGATTCGTTTGTTATAGAATATTTATAAAATGTTTATTTATGTACTTAACAATAAGACAATACTTCTAGCATATACAGTGTTTTCACATGTTACAAAATTGGTTTATGTAAATGAAGTTATTATGAAGCCAAACCAAATAACTCCACAATTTTACCCTTTTAATTTCTCGTTGTTTTCTTTAAAATATTGTTCTATTTATGTGACTTAACTACTCATTATAATAGATAAATCTTGTTTTTATAATATAATACAAAATTAGAATTTTAACAGTGGCTAAGCGTCCATGGAAGCAGGGGAAGCAGTGCGTCCCTTACTTTATTGGTAAATTAATACAAATCTGTGTTTTCAGTTAATAAATAATTTAAAAATATTATTAGAATATTCATTTAATAAATATTAATAAACATTTAATATTAATTTACACTCTCAATTATAAAACTATAATGATTCTACCGTCTTATTCTCTTGTATTTTAGTCGATATTTGTATGACGAGTTGAAGTTCACTGCAGGAAATATCACTAAAAAATTTCAAATTTTTGATTTCGTTAAAAGTATGTTTATTGTATAGAAAATGACGTGAAAAGTTGAAATTTTCAAACCGCAGATCTGTATCTCAAACCGTTCTCGAGATATAGCCTCTCAAAGTTTTAGTTTTTTCAAATTTTTGGAGAAAAAAGGCCATAACTTTTGAACGCGTAGTCGGAATTGATTTTAGTTGACGGATTTGAAATCAGCGTGTCAAAATCTATATAATGACATGTATAATACTTTAAAATCCGATAAAAAAATTTTGCCAAAAATCGACATTTTTTTAAGGTATACCCCTTTGAATTTTTTCGATTTTTCACGAAATTTTTTTTTCCGAGTTTTAAAGTATTATACATGTCATTATATAGATTTTGACACGCTGATTCCAAATCCGTCAACTAAAATCAATTCCGACCACGCATTCAAAAGTTAGGGCCATTTTTCTTCAAAATTTTGAAAAAACTGAAACTTTGAGAGGCTATATCTCGAGAACGGTTTAAGATACAGATCTGCGGTTTGAAAATTTCAACTTTTCACGTCATTTTCTATACAATAAACATACTTTTAATGAAATCAAAAGTTCAAAATTTTTTAGTGAAATTTCCTGCAGTGAACTTCAACTCGTCATACAAATATCGACTATAATACAAGAAAATAAGACGTGGAATCATTTAGTTACTATATAAATATATAAGAATTTATTTAAAAAAGTAAAAACTTGAACTTAAGATGTTTCACATTATTAAAAATTTCACGCCTCGCCACTGAATTTTAAGTATTTTTTTGAATAAATAAAACCATTATGTATTAATATTTTAATTTAATGCAGTAAAAAGATACGGCCTTTCAAAGTATATTTTGAATTTTGAATCGTGCTAAAAATAATACACAAATTAATTATTGAATAAATCGCGTCACTGTCATAACTCCTACTACAGTATCTCTTAATCTAAATATACTATTAGAAAGAAACTAAAATTGTATCTAGTTTATCTTTTTGGTTGTAGTTGAAAAAACCTGCACAAGGAAGATAAAAGCTAGTTTTGGTGTATACACTTAAAATTAAATATTGAAAATGATATAATAATCAATTCAGATTGATTTTATTGATAAAAAATAAAACACGCGAACTTGTTTTTATGTATTTTAATTAAATTTTATGGTTTAAAATTTTATGACAATTTGATGTCTTGTTTTTAAATTACTGAAATCAATATTTCCATTTGTTTATAGTCATTTTTACGACTGAGTTTAGGGATCACAAATATTAACATATGCTAGGGATGGTGTGATTTCATGGGGCGTAATATTATAAATAAACTAAATAAAAACACCTTAATCACAAGAAAACAATGTCATTCGATACGTGCTTCGACTTCACAAGAAGTCCTCATCAGGAGTCTAACAGTTCCAGATAACCACAGTTTCTCCATTGTCAAGTACGAACATTTTAATTAAATTTAAAAAATACAACTTTCGCGAAAGACATATTTAGAAGATAAATATAATTTAAATTTACATTTTACAGTAAATTACGTTCACTTGGAACTGATTTATGTTTTCAACTTATTGTGAAATTGATGAATGGACCAACTGACGTGAAGATTGCTTAGTTTGCTGTCTGATTTCAGGATTTCTAAGTTATTTTTTATGTCTGCACTTTTAAAAATAAAATAAATCCGATTTCAAAAAAACGCTAAAAACATTGAAAAGTATAGGGAAGGGAGATATCAAATGTAACAATTTTTACAAAAAAAGCTGTAAAGTCTATTCCAATTGACGAAACTGATTTTAAAGTGTATGATTAATAATTTATTCAGGAATCAAATGTGTAATAAAACAATTTTGTGGCACTTAATGATTTTTATTTAATTATTTTTTTTTAACAAAGTCAAAATGGTACAAATGACAGCACAGTGGTGTCGGATGTAACGACGCTGGTACCGTTTGTAACAAAATGTAAAAAAAATCAGTAATTCAGCAAAATAATCAAAAGGACCTATATTTCTTGTATTATTATGATTGTCAAACAAAATATATATAATCACTACAAATAATAAACTGTTTTTAAATCAGAAGTATCAATAAACTATGAGATCGTATATATTTTTATATTAATCATGAAAGTTACTAAAAATAAAAACAATATCTTAATTAAACATAAAAAACTGTTACTAATAAGTAAATAATTATTACAGGTATTTTTCTAGCATTCATCTTTTAATCACTGTCAGACCTGATCGAAAAAAAATTCGTAGGGGACCCGTTAACAATTCCAGGCTGGGAGCCCCTGATTATTCCTCTTTACTCGAGAATAAGGTTGTAGGCAAACCAAACAAAGTTCATCTTCACTGTCTTCATCCAATTCTTGTTTTTTTTCGATTACTAATTTTTCTTCTTCTGTTCCTTTTCCCTTATCCTTTCCTTTATTTCATTCTTTGGCTTCCTTTGGTTTAGATTCAGTCTGGAGTTTCTATCAGTCTTTTTTATAGTTCAATATGTTTTCTTTTTCCAGAGTATCAGTCAATATAACATTTTTTTAATGTTACAACACTTTACAAACGACGCCATCAATTCTGTTACAACTGTGACTTTGTTAGATTTTTTTCAAAACTTTTAAACTAGCGTAAAAACTAAACATGAAATACAAAATTAAATTGTGAATACTTACTCATGCACAGAAACTTTCAAACATGTTTTTTTTAATAATGTAACAATATTACCCTATTTAAAAAAAATACTCGAGCCGGCCAAAACTCTTTTTTTGCCATTTATAAACTGACATGATATCAAAATCACAGTTTGGTAGTTCATTATGATGAATACTGTTAGGCCGTTTTTCCACACACCGGCAAAACAGGTGCCGGTGACGTCACCGGCACTGGTAATTTATTTATTTTGTCGTTTTTTAAGTTTTCTATTTTTCTCTTTTCAGTGGCGTACTCGAAGTCCATTATCAGAATTTGATAAAATTTATATGGAACCACCTCGAGAGTATACTCTTTCATACAAACAATAAAATCATCCAAATCAGTGCATATTTGTCAGAGTTACATCCGAACAAACATAAAAAATATATATTGTCGATTTGAAAACCTTATTTTTTGAAGTCAATTAAAAAGTAACGCAATGCAGTAAAAAGACGCCTATGCAGTCGACTGCCAATGGGCTGATTAATTTGTATAATTGAGGCTCTTGCATGATTAATGATTGGCCACGTTTCGTCGAACATATCTTTTCTGTCATTGTATGGAAAATTTATGATGGATAATGTTGCGTTTTGTTCGACATCATTTAGGGATCTTTATACACGCGGAAAATTACACAAGAATTTATTATTTTTTTCATCATCGTCATAATAACTTATTGAGAAATTCTATAGGCGTTTAAAATTCAGCCAGTGATTTTAAGATGGTTTTTATGTAAATGAATATATACTACAATATATTTTTATTTTTTTATACGTAAAAAAGTTAAAGAGAAACTGAATATAGGTACGTCAGATCTTTTTGTTTGTTTTATATAATAAAAATATAAATAAAATACTTGATTTTACTGACAAGTTTTAGGCACATATTTGAATAGAATTTTATCTGTTTTTATAATTACTTAAAAGCTAATGTGTTACACATTTTATAAAAATTTGATACATTAACCCTCTTATAGACTCGCATATTTTTAATATCGATTAGAGGGGTAATTTAAAACTTTAAAGACTGGTGAAAATAGTAGCTTATTGTAGATAATAAAAGCACAAAGCGATTATAGTGTTTCATTTTATTATTTTTAAAATCTACAAAAATAAATAAGACCAAAGAAAGATCTTTAAAACATCAATATAATTCAGAAAAAGAAAATTGACCTAATAAACTGAATGCTCTATAAACATAAACTTTTCACGTAACATGTGTTTTTCTTAAGAAATTTTAAAAAATAACCAAATGATTTTGAAATAGGACCGACCTCTAGCTAGACCCAACCAACCAACCAAGTTTCATTAATATCAGTTCAGTGGTTCATGAGTTATGCGTGTGACGATTCAGAGGGAAAAATTGAACTGAAACAAAAAGATCAAGTAAAAATTTTGAAATCGGAGAATAACTTTTTTTACTCCCTGTAAAAACGATCACAAAGCTTTTCGTATCTTTCAGTTCGGAAGCAATATTTTATGAAGTTTGAATTTATATATTATATCAATCAATGGTTTCCGTTGCCCATTGTTTGTACATATTTAGACACTACATAATATAATATATGTAGTTATGTAGATCATCACTCTTGAATAAATTTAGGTTTGCTATACTTGACTGAATTAGGGTCACTTGCTTAAGATCTGTTGTCTTACCAAACCACACACACATTTCACGTTAGCTTGTATTAATATCGTGAATTAATTCAAATTCCTGTTCCTCTAGGGAGACAGTTGGTCTAAGATAAGAGTATTTGATCCTGTTTAATCCTGCTGAATATTATCCACCGTAAACCTTCTGCAAAATATATTTTGCTGTCGGTTGAAGCCATTAACATTCTTAAAATTAATTGTTTCACAGAGACGGACTTACTAAATTGTAAAGAATATCTTAATTTTCATACCGGAGTACCTACAATTAGTCCTCGGTTCCGGCTTTAAATTTTGAAATAAAAAATACTCATCTGAAACTTCGTGAGTGGATTCATTTTAGCGTAACCTATAACTTTTTTATTTTCGAAAATTCTGAGAATTGGGGAGTTTTTGATGTGGCATGCGTCAAACATGTCAATATAACGATGTAAGTACAGGAAATCTAAGAAATCCATGGTCAGATTCTGATAAAATTTATATGGAGCCATATCGGAAGTATAATCTTTCAAATAAACAAAAAATGTGCAAATCGGTGTATATTTACCGGAGTTATGCGGTTAAAAATAAATAAAAATACAGGGTTATCGACTTTGCAACAAGTATCATTCAATAAAAATAAAATAAATTATTTTAAATGTCACTTATTTAATAGTTCGATTATGTGTCTTATAAAATTTATCAAAATATTCAATCACAAGAGAATAATTAATGTGATAGAATTTTCCGCCGGTATTATATTGTACAGTTGATTGTTCCCGCAGACACAAAATAGAAATCTATCCAACAGGAAGCACAGGAACAATTGTTGTACAGGATAAATAGTCGTCTAACTGTTTAACGCTACCACGCAATCAACCGGATCAAGAGATAATGGAAACGATCAGTGGCGGACGTGCCTATTTCAATCATTGGGATTATTTTTGTTAATCGAAAATGATCAAAACTATATGTGCATTGTAATAAGTAAATTTATTTAGCCATTTGCCAATAGGTATTAGATGTTCTTTATGATTTTTATTTTTGGTTATTAACAGGTACATTACATTAATGGGGGGGGGGCACGTATATATCCACTATTATTTCCTATATCCATCATTATTTCATCTCTTGTTGACTAATTATTAATTAAATGAAAGTATTCTTAATGTTACTAAAAATAAATATTTCTATCATTTTTTTTTACAGTTTTCCAAACACATTCATTTTACTTGATCATTGTTGTATCCGTCAAGACCCTTTTTCTCAGGAACAACTAGAGGTATCAAAGTGAAATTAATATCAAGTACTATGGTCCACAACCTCATAGTCCTGTAAAATATTAAAGTTTCTAACTCAATGCAATAAAAAGATACAGCCTTTCAAAGCGTATTTCTATACTGACACTCTAACTCACTAACTGATCATTAAAACTTATAGGGTTCTTCCCGTTAAAAGGAGGTCACTTAACACAAGTAAAGGAAAAAATCATCAATTTATAATTATATGTGAAATTATGATAAAGTTAAGTTTCTTTGATACAGTGTCTCCATAAAGAAGCCTTGGGAATCGGGTCCATTGTAACTAATTATTGTCAATAATTAAGTTTTATATATACGGAACCCTCATGGCGTGACTTTTACTCGCACTTGTCCGTTTTGAACTTCATACGAATATTTCAGTAACTGTAGAGTAACGAGAATCAAGGAATATTTGTATTATTATTAAAATATATTTTATAATATGTATATATGTAATATAAAAAAAAACAGTTAAAAAAAATTAGGTATTTTTTTAATAACGTAAACCTTGTATGTTCGTAAAGCACTTTTGTACTACTTACTATCATAATGTAATCGAGGCTTAAACACTAATTTAAAGTGTTTACATTAAGCTAGTAACGCACTCTTCCTCCATACTCTATTACTTACTACCCTAATATAATCGAGGCTTAAATGACATATCCTCAATAATACATATTAACACCGAAAATATCTTAATACATGATACTTCGTGAATAAAAGGCGAAAATTTATTGTCAATTAAATGTTTTTTACTTCCTGTAAATAAAAAAAATATCAACTCTATAAAAAAAAATCAGTAAACCGTTTTACCTTTTAAAAAACTCTTATAACGTATCGTAGCAATATAGGTCAAATTACAATATTTAAATACACATATTAACATAAATTTTAAAATGATTATTTACAATTTACATTACCTACATATTGATAATATCAGCTCCTAATGTGTCTTTGCATGATATTTAAAACATATACTGCATTAAATATATAGCTATAATAATAATAATTGCATTACTAATTGAATATAAAATTTATCAGTAATCGCATTAAGTCTGAACCCCGCGTTATTGTAGGTTGAGTATTATACCTCCCGTATGCAAAACCCATTAATCATTATTAGTAGAAAGGAGCAGTATGTTGTACTGTATACACTATCGGTTTATTGTAACCAGTGGCGCCTCTTCTATATGTTTAAATGAGTATATTACTACCTACATAAAATTTTATCCCGCTTCAAAATTTTTATGAATATTGATTATTTATATATTTAACCAATAAGGTATTGGCACTAGTCTTGAACAAAACCCTAGTGTTGCACACTTGTTTAATTAAATAGACTAAATAAGAAATATTTGTTGATATTTAGTTATTGCCATTACTGAATCATAATCTATGGACACATAACTCTAAAACAGCTTAATTTGATGACAATCGGGCAATGGGTGTCAAAATTGTGCACATTTAAACTAATTATTTGTGCAATTTATTTATAAATTATAGTATATTATGATAACATCTGCTTTACATTGTTTACAATTTTAGGATTCTTTATTTTATAACTTTTGTGTCATAGTACTTATCATTACTGATTTTACTTTATTCATTACTGAAAAAATAAACGTAAAAAAATAAGACTATAATTTAAAATAAAAATATATTTACGGACTTTGGTAATTGATTTAATAAAGAGGTACTTGTTTTATTAGTAACATGACTTCATAAGAATTACTAAAAAGAAAATACAGTAATCCCTCCATATACGCGGTCTCCATTTACGCGGATTCACTTTTGCGCAGTTTAAAAAGTATGGAAAAAAGGGTGAAAAGATAATGGAGGAAATACTGTATACCTAATAATATGTGTTTTTCTTGCATGAATAAATTTTAATTTCTTAACGTACATTTTATTTTAAAAACACATCACCACATAACAGAAGCATTGAAATAATAGCTCTCATGTTTTGACGTTTCGCCAGTATATCATTGTTCGGCGTACAATGATGCACATAATGACGGAAAACGCCGTCATCTGTTGCAGAACAATGCATTATGTTTCTGCTACGTCCAAATTGAACATTACCTACTATTCTCCATCAGCTTAAATCACAAACTGTACACACTAGTACTGTTTTTATACATGTAGAACATTTTATATGCCTACATCCTTACTCCCTAATATATATAAAACTCAACGCTGTCTGTCGAGATCCTTTTATCCGATTTACGTGTTTTTTTTAATTCATAGATATGTTCTCTAGCCAGGTTATAGGATATATTTTGTTATGTTAGGTAATATAAAGAATAAAAAGCGATGATAATAGTAAATCAATTCAAACTGTTTCGAGTCAAAAGATCTAAAATAAAGTTTTATATTTAAGCCACAATGACTGCTTTTATGTTACAAAGAAAATTAAAAATGTTTGGGTTCTGTTTACATGAACTTATGACCTGCAAAACATTAATCCTTATCAAAATAAATGATTTCATCGTCATAAAATTACTTAATGTAGATATAAGTTGGCCTTTACAGCATCCAATTTGGTCTTTTAGTTTAGGAAATAACTTTAAATAAGTTATGTATATATACGGTAAAATATTATTAATAACGCGCGAATTGAAGAAAAAGTGCCGCGTCAGAGCATCTCGGCCGCCATTCAGATGCACTCGTTGACTTTTGATTGTCAATTGTTTATTTTGTTTTCAGTAATTAACTTTTAAATCTATAGAACAAAAATTTTGTATTTTTTTTTAATTGTTAAAAGGAGGAATATAGATATGTTTTTTTACTTAATTAGTTTATATTCGATAAGAAAGAAAAATATATTTGTAGATACCTAAAAATATAAAAATTGTAACTTTATAGGGATGTCTATTTAGTAAAATAATAATAATAAAAGCTAGTTGGTTACATAAAATGAGTGTATTATTTACCATTTATAAAGTGTTATCCAGTTTCATTATTGAAACTAGCATGGTTCAGTGTGGGCCGCAAATATCCCACGATACCAGTTACGTTTGTAAAATTTACAATACCAGTTAAGGGTTAAAAATTTGATGATTGATTTTGAATAAACAAAGATGCTATATTTGTATGATTTTTTTTGTTGTTGTTAGAAACTAAAATATTTGAGAATATGAAACATTTACCTATTTTTACATGGATTTCTATAGCTCCATTTACTCTGTTTTCATGGAACCAATAATCAGCGTAAATGGAAGGATTACTGTATTTATTTAAAAAAAAATATTACCTACAGAAAAAAGTTACAACTGTTCTTCACTATTTACAACAAGAAAAAAAATAAATTGAACTCGAGAAAAAATAGCAATTTAGTTAATTCACAAAGAAACTGCAATGCAAATTATAACTGCACACACGGCGCAGGTTGCATGGTTGGGAGCAAAGCTCGGCGGGTATCAACAATAGTAGCGCGGTGTGTAGGGTAGGCGGTGGGGTGGGGGGCGAAGTACGGGCGAGTCTATTGTGACGCGTGGGGGGATGCACACAGCAGCTACCGCCGCGACGCTCAAGACGTCTCGTAGTCGTCGATCGATTCCAAGAGTCGGTGTTAGGCCAAAACGTTACTCGCAAAAGTATCGGGTGTGACGTCACATTGATGAAAAGTATCGGGTGTGACGTCACATGGATGAAAAGTATCAGGATGGGGTGGATTGTGAATGTAACTGAATGTTAATAAATATAGAATAGAGTAGATAGTTTAAAGCTTAGATAGATATAGGACTCATAACACAATACCTAGCATTGTTACCATATCGCTCCACAAAAATCATTAGTGTATCATTCGGATTTTAAAATAAATATAAATTCAATTGTAATTTAAATCATATTTGTGTATTATAAATTTTCAACTGACGCCTCTGATATAGTTTCATAGAAATGACATATAATACAAGATGGCCGCCATAAGTTTTCGTAACAGTTCCGTATATGGACTAGTATTATACCTATTTTTAATTATACCTATGTATATGATTACAATTTTTTTTGAAATTCTAAATGTGATGGAATTATCCATTCCGACCTTCCCTGAATTCATTCTGACCATTTTCATCATGATGTTTGTGTGTCTGTCTGTCTGTAGACGCTGTAACTCAAATACCACAAATCGTAGAAGGGTGAAATTTTATATTTAATTTATATTAATTTTTGTCTGGGAAGAAAACTTCCAATTTTTGAAAACGATCATTTAATCGGATATGGATGTTTACTGAGGTCGATTTTTGAATTTTTCGAATTACTTTGAAATAGTGCGAATTAGAAAAAAATATACTCGACAATTTTTATCTAAAACATTTTTTTCTTATTTGAAAATTAATTCGAAAATTCAAAATTTTACAAGAGTAAACATCTATTTCCGGCTTAGTAATTACGTTAAAAAAATCATTTGATACATGTTGTATAGAATATTATCTATAATTGATGTCCCACTCATTTGCGTCAGAAATATGTAATATTATGTTAATAAAGTAAGAATCACTGTACAGTATTATGTATAAGAAAGTCCCGTGGCTCCCATGGCAGATATTTTTAAAAGCTTATGAAAGGAAAACATAATAAGGTACTGGCATCAGTCTTGGATGCTTTAAGAGCAAGGTATATTGTTTTTTTTGATTGATGAGCTTCTATTTTGAAATTCCCAAGAACTCATATGACTAATAATAAAATAAGTATCTCTTTATTAAATAAATTAATTATTTAAGTCCGCCAATATAATTTTTTTTTAATTATAACCTTTCATTTTGTTTATGCTTTTTCTCCTGTAATGGACAAAATAAAACTAATAATAGTCACCCTGAGATGGACACTTGCTAATGATTACAAAATGATAAGTACTACGACACAAATGTTATAAATTAAGAATCGTAAACAATGTAAAGCAGATGCCATGTTATTATAATAACTAATAAATAGATTACACAAATAGTTAGTTTAACTGTCCACCATTTTGATACTCACTAGCCGATTGTCATCAAATTAAGCTCTTTTAGAGTTTTGTGTTTAAAGATTATGATTCAGTAATGTCAGTTATCAAATATCAACAAATATTTATAATTTAGTACATTTAATTAAACAAGTGTCCAACACTAGGGTATTGTCCAAGACTAATCTCAGTACCTTATGTACTAGATACATAATAAATTAATACAGTGAATAACACTTAATTGGCCAAATGTTTTCAGTTTCGATTTGTCTCAATAATAGAGTCAAACAATGTGAACATTTACTCAGGGTAGGTTTTTATGGTATATTTAACTATAAAATCATTTAAAATTTAACAACCTAAGAAACACTTGAAAATAAAACGATTTTTATGATAAATACCAAAACACATTTGTAAACAAAGTAATGCTAGTGGTTATTTTCCGTCTGATTCTAAAGCATGACACATGAGTACTATAAGCAAGAATCAACCGCTTCATCGGTTGCCACACCGGAGCTGTTGAACGGAGATAGAAATTCCGGAGTACCGGAAAAGTGCGAATACTTATCTCAGTCTTTAATTGCGTAAGAATGCGATAAACAAAGACAAAATATATTATCTACATTGCAAAAATGAAATGGGTTCTTTACTGTCAAATCTTGCTGAAAAAACTGTAGCTATTTTAATGAACAAGAGAGATAATTGGATGCAGAAACATTTATTTGTTGTGGTGTTATCTCTTTCTTATAAAACCAAGTTTAATATTTTTAATTTTGTTTTTGTATCGTTCTATTTAACTGAAAGATCATCTTTGAAGGTTTTGATTTGAAATAAGAAAAAATCAAATATTCTAAAATACTTTTTGTTTTATTCTGAGTGAGTAGATTTTAGAATGTAATGTTTTTTTATATATTTTTTTCAATTGTAAAAAAATGTTTTATACTCAATAAAATTCACTGGTGTACCATAGGTTTCTGCCGCCCGGGGCAAATGCCAAATTTGCCGCCACTTCTCCCTTACACTCAAAGAAAATATGATTACTATAAAGATAAAATTTTCTAAAGTTATGAATGAAACTTTGAGAATTTTCTACAAAAAATGTTTGTTTCTAAAATTTAAAATTCTTAAAAACAAAAAAACTAAATTTAATTGTAAAAACATGAAATTTACATTGAACTTTATAAAAAAAAATATTCAAATTACGTTGCAATATAATAACTACATATATTTAATAAATTCAGTAAAAAAATCATTTTTAACATCAACTTTCAAAATTCAAAAATTTCAGTGTGATCATTTTATTACTTATGTTACAACTATTTGAATATTATATATTTTTGGGGGGGAAATTTTACCCCCTCCTCTTCTTTCTACCATAGTTATGAAAATGTCACCACCCCCCTCAGATAAAATGAAAAGTCGTCGCTTGTGGTTAGGTATATATTTTTAGAACTGTAGAAATATGCTATTTCAGTTTTTATTTGATAAATAGCATGAATAAAACTAAAAATAGTTAAACGGAAATTTGATAAAAGAAATAAATATTAATTTAAGTCTTTTTCGCGTAAAAATACAATAAATATATTTTTTTAAGGAACTTCGATATCTGAAAAATGTGAACAAGAAATTTTACAATTTATTATTCAAAATTACATTTAATCTATCACATAAAATAATATACTTTATGATATTTAAATATAAGTTAGTAGAGCGTTACAGGAATCTACCTACACATCGTTTTTTATTTAAATTTTCAAAATATTCAAGTATGTTTATTAATATAAGGTAATTCTCATGAATTCACGTTACTAATAAAACAAGTACCTCTTTATTAAATCAATTTAATTATTTAAGGCCGCAAATATATTTTGTTTTTTTAAATTATAACCTTTATTTTATTTATTTTTTCTCCAGTAATGTACAAATTAAAACTAGTCATGGGCATCCTGTGCTGGAAACTTGCTAATCATTACAAAATGATAAGTACTACGACACAAAAGTTATAAAATGAAGAATTGTGAAATTTGAAACAATGTAAAGTAGATGCTATGATAATATAATAATGGACACTTGTTAATGATTACAATATGATAAATATTACGACACAAAAGTATAAAATAAAAATCGTAAAATTGAAACAATGTAAAGCAGATTCTATAATATAATAAATAGATTACACTAATAATTATTTTAAATGTTCACCATTTTGACATCTATTGGCTGATTCTCGTCAAATTAAGATGTTTTACAGTTAAGTGTCTATAGATTATGATTCAGTAATGGCAGTAATCAAATATATTTATAATTCAGTACATTTAATTAAAGTAATTTAATTAACTAAGACTTTTGCCAGCACCTAAAAGATAAGTAAATATTATTTACCCCAAGTTTGATTTTGAAATCGCACTGACGTATTAATAATAAGGACATTACTGTCGAGATGCAAACAGTGCTGTTTTTTACTTATTATTTTCTATAAGGAAAAAATCTTCTGAATTTGGCTGCATGTGCTGCTACAGAAACCTCCCCTACGTCGTTTTCTTTATAGTCGGAAATAAAAAAAGTTAAAAGAAGCTATACTTAAATTGTGTAGACTGTAGGGGATGATTTAGCAATTTAGTAAAAAACTTGAAAGTAGTATTTACAGAAGAGTGTACAGTTACAAAATATTTTTTTGTTACTGCAACGTATCATTTAAATTTATTGATTAAATATAAAGTTATTTATTTTAATATCTTTTTTTACAATGTGCTCACTACGATTAGAAAAACAACTACCATGTAAATGCACAGTGCTTCCTCGTGCTAAATTCACCAAAGGTAGTTAACTATTGAACAATTTAAATAAAAACCGATAGTGTTTAGATAAATTGCCTGGAATTGGTTAACCATTTAATTTTTATACAATTTTACTAAAAAATATTAATTTTCTAAAACGCACCTGATTATGTTTTCGTATATTTTTAATTTTTTGACAATTTCAATCTAAATCTAAATACTAACTACTGGCTCAAAAAATAATAAACAAGAATTTTAGAGAAATAGAAAGGGGTGTCATAGAGTTTTTCATATCAAAGTATGTGGGGTATCATGTCTATTTTTATATTATTTTCTAACTTACAAATGCACCTGTAGTATGTACTTTGGAAACCTTATGTCTTCTAAATTTCGGTTATATGAAGTCTAATTATTTATTTATTTACATTTATTGCAATATAAGTCCTTCAACATGAGCCAATTTAATGCAAACACCTTTAGAAGAGTCTTTAAGATGTCCACTGCAATGTGTGACGAAACTTTGGCCGATAACATGACCAAATTGACGCGGTTTACACCCAGAAGCTTATATACACAACTCATTTTCAATGTTTTTAAAAATAACGAATTTCATAATATGATTATTTTGTGTGTACGTGTTTTATACGAAAAATAATTTAATAAACATTAAAATAAAAAAAAACAATGATGTAATATATTTTAACATAATACGTGCTGAAAGAAAAACATTCTAATAAGTATGTATTACCTAAACATGAAGAAAACTATAATTATTCTAAAATTATCCAGCGTTGTAACTTAAATTCATTTAAATTTAAAGTTTTTGTCAGAAAATTATATCTTGCTGTATGTAATTATACTTAACAAAAAACTGTGTTTATTTTTTTCACCGCATGCTATAATAGTTTCAAGTTTAAAGTTGGTGAGGCTATTTTTAAAAATATTATGAGGTGGGTAGATAAACCCTGTTTTTCGCCTATAGTATACGAAAAAAAAGTATCATATCTAAAAATATTTTTTTGTATTATTGAGGATATGTCTTTTTTACGAACATATAAGATTTATGTTATTAATAAAACAATAAATTATATAAATAGCACGTCAGAAAGAGCGCATTTTCGATTTTTACGCTTTTTTACCCTTTTTACGAATAATTCAGTAACTAGCGTAACGTGAAACATATTATTATTAAAGAGTATTCTATAAAATTTCATCTATTTTGGTTCATATATCTATATGTAATAAACTGTCCTGGTCGGTACAAGAATTTTTTATACATCATGATACAGAAGAAATTACATAAGTTAACATTTTCTGCTAAGAAATTGAATATAAACTAAATACATTACATTAATTGTTGTTTTTGTTAATGTTTGAGATATATTTAAATTCTATTCTGTTATTTAATTTCAAACGTTTTTATTATAAATCTGTATAATGATTTTTCTATATAATAGTCTTAGGGGTATGTGATTAAAAAAGTTTGGAAATCACTGGTTTAAAACATTATAGCAAACTTCAAAAGCCACAAAACTTAACGCAGCCATGTTGAACTTTTGAAGAGACTGGGCATTTTGAGGTTTCATCCTTCTTATACATAAGTACATACTATAGCAAGTATTAACTTTGAAGGGATCGTTCAATATGTTTTTATTTATTAACCCTCTAGGTACTGGAGGAAGAAAAAAATAAAATCAACTTCAAAATTTCTAAAATTTAATTATTATGTACAGTTACATCTCGCAATAACGGCGCTCTTGAATTTTATATTTCTATTTATTTTTCAATTGTAAATCATACATTGTACGTACTAAATATAAATTTAAAGGCAAACATTGTGTACATTTCCCTTTCTATAATTGTTTTATAGTTAGTACATTGTACACTTAATATATATTAGTACTTAGTTTTGCTTGCAGGCACTCGTGAGGTACAACAAAACCTTAATTAACTTACCGGCGTTTTTCAGTAAACAGCGAGAATCCAGTCCCAACTACGCCGTTATAGCGAGGTGCTACTATATATAATTTTCAGTGTTTTTCAGTTTTATTTTTATTTTTTAGTTTTTTTTATAGTATAACGAATATATACCCATCATATATAACTATATTTATTTTTTCGTATCATAGTTGAGTTCTTATCCATATTTCAAGGAATATTAATTAATTAGTGTATGTTAAATTTCATCTTACTATGGGGAGACTATGTGAAAAAGACAGATTAACAGGTTGAAACCATTAGGGTTTTCTATAGTATGTTTCATTTAAGATTGCAGCGGTAGCTAGCATAGGAAGCATAATACACGCTCTTGATTGGGCAAAACGCCAGACAGTTTCACAATAACATATTATTATTAATTTTCACATAATACATCTACTAATTCATGTTGCCTTGGAAACAAATGCAATTTAATTCAAATTGTCAGATTACAAAGGTGAGTTTTCTATTTCTTACAAATTTTAGAGTGTAAGTAAAAACGATTACCAGTTTTTTTTACTATCTTATCTCTGTGGGTTAGCCTGTTGCGAGAATAGTGTCCGTGTGAATCGTACCGTCTAATCCCCACCCACCACTGCAATCTTAAATGAAACAGACTATAGTTGTCTATGGATCCCTAAAAACATTATACAATTTTCTTAAAAAAATAAAAGTACACATTATGGAAACTTTTGATGACTGCTGATATAGATAATAACAATAAGGAGGACGATTTTGATTGCGCGTCAAGGTTGGTAATGATTATTTACCTATGACCCCTTGCACGATAGAGCGTGGTATATTTAATGCGTGCCACGGCCAGACATTGTAGATAGCGGCAGTTAGAGTTTTCCAGTTTTGGTAAGTCATCCATCATCGGTATAATAATATACCAGTGCGCGTGGCCAGCCCAAACTATCTCTACATAATGAGAGGAAAATGTATTGGGTAAAACTTTATGGTTATATACATACATATGTATATTCATATTGAAATATTAACGAAAACCCCCTCAATCTGTTCTTTGTGATCAAAAAATAAGGTAGCCATAAATTCAGCGTTGACAATTAATATTTAAGCTTTATTTAAATCGCAATTTTCACCTTTTTCTCAAAATACTACTTTTCTCTCAATTCTTCTTATTTTTTCTTGTGTATTATGACTTTTTCTGGTAACTGGAAAATTAAAAAAAAAAGACTATAGTTTTTAGGGTTCTGTAGAAAAAAAAAGATCTCTTATAGTTTCGCTCTGTCCGTCTGACTGTCTGTCTGTCTATATAAATTGTATACCGATTAAAATGAAATTTGGTATACGGACGAAGAATGATAACCCAAAAACAGAAATGATAAGATTTTTGAAAAAATACAATTATTTTGGACCTCCTTTCCATAGACTGAAAAATATTTTTAAAAAATTCACTTAATCCATTAAGTGGGGTGTCTTAGGTCTCCTAAAATGCAATAATATGACCTTTTGATTTTAACCCTTTAGTCATGATATATTTGCATTCAAATTCGTTATCAGAGCCCCCTCCCCCTCTATTTTTTAACTATCGATATACAAAATCTGAAAAATTCCAGAATGTTGCTTTTTTAATTAATACTTTCAATGAAAATTATATCGAACACTGTATCAAACTCGTATCAAACAAATCGTAATAATTACGAAACCCTATCATGTGCGTGCCCAATACGCACTTGACCATTTTATTTATTATTAATTTATAAATTCCGTCTCCTCAGAAAATATTTAGATTTAACATAAAAATAAATAAAATATTATCTGATTGGTAATACTCAGAAAATATTTAGATTTAACATAAAAATAAATAAAATATTATTTAATATATTTATAAATGTACCTATCCATAATCTTTTTTTTTATTTTTCAGTTAGGATATCTCAATAATAACCTGAGCTAATTGAAAAATTCAGAGATTGGATTTGGTTTGAGCACGTCAAAAACCTTCGAGCGTTTATTCAGATCTCGTATATTTCTTTCATAGGGTCTCGTCCGTATTTAAGGTTCTCTCGTCTCAGCGTGCAACCGTATTCTAAGCTGGTATTCTTTTGAAATTATGATAAAAGGTTTACCAAAATGACACAAAAGAATCTAACACTTACACTACGGAACCTAAAACTCATCTCAAATACATTATTGTATCAGCTATAGCAAATATAATAATCGATATATATTGCTGTCAGCTCTGCTTCCAATTCTCCGTGAGCGGGTCGATACAAATGATTTTATTATTTGAATTCGGATGTTGAAAGTGAACAACGTGATCTCTATTCTGTTCAAGAAAACTGTTGTTTATTCGATATGCAAACGTGTACCATTTTGTTGTAACATTATCAAAGTTTATAGCAGTAGTTTCCAAACTTTATTAGCAAAACTCCCCCTTTTTATCGCCCTTGATGAAACTTATTAGAGTTTTCTAATTTAAAAAACTAATGAAATGATAAATTATAATGATTTTCACTTTCTAGGTTAATGAAAAAATCGTTTAAAGGTGATGTTTTCAAGAAAAAATATTTAGGGGATAGTAGGGGAAAATCAAATAAATTAAAACCTGAGTAAGAAACCAAACAAAATGATATAATCTATTTCAGTATCAATTTTAATACAATAGATATAAGAATTAAATTAACATTAACGAAAAAACTTCGTGATTATTCGACTAGCATATGGGGTAATCACAAACAGTGGGATAATTAAACCTAATGGGTACAAAAGTCGCAGCGAAAGCCTCTAGATGTACTTTGACCATTGGCACATTTGCCCATAAATTGCACTTGTAGCACATTATTTAGTCTTTAACAGGAGGATCTTTATATTTTTCATCACAATAACAAAAATAGTTCTTTTCTTTATCAACATCTTCGTTTCTTCCTTTTTTACTTGGTACTTCATCAATTTTCTTCATTTGGTTATTCTCTTAAATATTACTGCGATTCCTCGCACTTTTTCTAGTTTTATTATTCATTAGCCTTTTTACAACGTTCGTAATTAACCCCCATATAATTCGTACGAGGTTGAAAAAATTAACAAATATTTTAGATTAAGATCACATAATTTATACTTTATTACATTCATATTAATTAAATATCAGTTATTACATGGCTTTTATTTTAATAAAATATTGGATGAAATATGATATAAAAATGAAACTAACAATAAGCTTATTTTGTACTGTGAACGTGATCTATACTGACAGCTACCAAATGTAGGTCAAAATTGTGTCGGTAAGTACAGAGAGAACATTACCTTTCCTTTTAAATAACTCACTGAAACTACTGAATTCGCGACTACCCCGCGTTCGTGATTACCCCACTCTACCCACCATGATCTTATGGACATATGTAATATTTATACATATTTATAATACCTATTAAGTATTTTTAAAGTAAAATAATTACACATAAAGTTTAGATTGTATCATAATATTGCTGATTAATTGATTAACTTGAGTAAACTTCAAACCTATAATTAAAATAGAGTTTGCATGTTTGTAATTTTAAACTCATTAATAATGGAAGTTTCTTTTATCGTGGAAAAAGATAAGATTAATTTTGAATAGTTTTTAATCGACTTTAAAAAAGGAGGAGGTTCTCAATTCATTCAAAGTATATTTTTAAAGAATAATATGCACCGATTTAGTCGTTTTTTATTTTGTTTATACTATATCAGAATCTGACCATAAACTTCAAAAATACGCTACTCAAAAGAGAAAATAAAAAACTTTTTATGAAAAAAATAAAACCGATTTAAAAAACTGTTGAATTTAATTATTATGTACTTCTCAGTTTTTTTAGGTTTTTTTGGTCTCGTTTATTTTTATTTTTTTTAATTTATTTATTAACTAAAATAAATGTATGTGACCACCCCATAACTTTTTTATACATTAGTATAGTATAATTTGCACAATATTGACTTTATTTTCACTGAATTTTTTTGTTTTTTGGATGTATACAATAATCTCGACATGTGTATAAAAATGAAACATTTTTATAAAAAAATATAATGTCAAATATTACAAGTGCAAATATTTAGAACATGTAAACACCGATATTTCATATTAAATCGTTGAACGTTCTTTTCATGCTTGCATTTGGTATATGTTCCTATGTATATATAAAATATACACATATATATTCAGCAATAAAATGTAATAAATCTTGTATCACTACTGCAATGTAATAAAAATGATGAATCGCTGATACAAGCATAATATCGTTTTCTGTTAGGCACGCTTGCAAAGATCACAAATATAGAAAACGACACCTTGCATTATGTGCTTTACTATTTTATAGATTTTTTAATAAAATAAATTTTATTTATTTATTTAATTAAATTTAATAGAAGTCATTGATTATAAAATAAAACTGCCAAGTGCGTATTAGGCACGTACATGATAAGGTTCCGTAGTCATTCTCACTACGATTTATAAAAAAAAATTTCATAAACGATTTTTTACGTCGATAGTTTAGAAATTAGTGGGTAGATGCTCTGATAACGACTTTGAAAGCAAATATATTGTGGCTGAAGGGTTAAAATCAAAAGGTCCTTAGACATTTTTTATTCTATTTTAGGAGATCTATCAAAAGACAAATGGAGTAAATGAAAAAAAAAATTGAATTTTTTAAAGATCATCAATCTACGCCCGTGTACCAAATTTCATCTTAATAGGTATTTAAATGAAATAATGGGAGGGCTCTGACATAGACAGACAGATCGAAATTAAATATCCTTCGAGTTTTTTTATCGTTCATCTTTTTAAAATCAAATATGTTACTACTAACCCAGTCAGAATATACACTATACACATATACTGGATGCATAAAAAATAGCACATTTTAAAACTTAAAGATCTCGATCAATCAAAAAATCAAACACTTCAGTAACCGTGTTTTTTACCGCAGCAGTAGACTTGCGCTATTCTAAAATATAAAAAAAAAAATTCTATTTCTAAAATAAGTGATTCATCAATCATTTGGATGATTTTTGACACGTTTTAACAATTGAATATTTTGAAATATATTAATTGAAAATTGAAATATAAGAACAAAATTTCACTTCCAAGAAAGTTAAAATATTGAAATTAATTATGATTGTTGCTAACCTATTTATTTATTTTGATTTTCATACAAATTCTAGGACGGGAGTTTGAAAATATAATTTTACACGATTTTCTCAAAACTACTTTATTCCGGTTTTCACTAATGAAAAGGTTAGGTTTAGGAATATAATTTGTGGATATTTTGTGTAAATTTCATGAAGTCGGAAAAAACAATTCGCGTGTTGTGGACATGTTGGATGGGTATGATTATTTTATGTTTAGTTAAATTAATATCCCCGGGTAACACCGAGTCCAATGCGCTAGTTTAAAATAAAAATATTTCTCCTAGTTCGGGATACACGGTTTGTTTATTTAAGGTAAACTTAATATGGTTTGAAGCACGGTCAGTTCCGGGTTAATCACATACACACATACTACTAAATAAATGCACACGTAGTAGAAATAGGCAGAAAGAAAGAGAGAGAGAAAGAGAGGGAGGTATTGGAATGATAAAGTCGAGTGAGTTTTGATGCGACGGTGACAGAGCTTAGAACCGTTCCGGAATATGACGCGGTCATCAATAACTGTCATCCAGAAGTCGCTTTTTACTGCATCAAGTGCGCGCGGCCAGGTCAGCTGCGATTGATGTCATCAGTGCATAGAGACCGTCACGTGTCACGCGCAGCATCGCTACTATAGTTACTTTCTTATCATTTGTTTTTGGGATGTTCTTTTTTTTTAATCTCAACGATGAAAAGTTAAAAAAATATATTTTTGCGATTTTTGTATTTTTTATTTCATTTAAATATACAGTGTATTCCAAGATGGTTAAGCCATAGGAAATTTAACATAGGGACAATTAGAAGTGTTATAGTAACCTTTGATCAAATTTAACGATATGTGATTGGTGCATTTTGAATTGCCGCCTCGAAACTAACTGATAAATTTTAAATTAATCAACAGTATTTTGTTCTCAACTTTAATTTCAATAATTTAAGCATCCTAGATAAAATTATAATAATATTTTTTGACAGATATAAATTTGAAAACAAAATACTGATTACTATTTTATTAAATTTTGTGGCGGCATTTCAAAATTCACCAATCATCATCGTTAAATTAGACCAAAGGTTACTACAACATTTCTAATTGTCTATATGTTAAATTTCCTATGGCTTAATCGATTTGGAATACACTGTATAAATAATAATATATATGATAATAAACCGAAGAAATTACGTAAGTTAACACTTTCTGCTAAGAAATGAACTACATTTAATTAATTATTGTTTTTGTTGAGATATATTTTAATTCTATTATGTGATTTTATTTTAAACATTTTTATTATAAATCGGTACAATAATTATTCTTAAAAAAATTTTGTTTTGTCAGACTTATTATTTATTTATTATTTCAACAGTTTAACGCGTTTTTAATATTATTATTTCTATACATTTATTTAATTGACAGTTGTAATAATAAATGCTTTTATTTTCATAGATAACTAAATTATTTTTAAATAAAAACTAAAATTATTATATTTTGGTCAATTCATAAAAGATACAAAAAAAGAATAAATTGTAGAAAATAACGTTCTCTGCAATAAAATAGGAGGTGCACATCTACAGTATACAAGAATCTTAAGTTTAAAATTCCATGTTAGTACGTCTTGCCTTGTGAACTGATGAAATTTCGAAGGGAGATAGCTTGCATTCCGAGGAAGAACATAGACTTTGTATCCTGAAAAATTGATTAGATAAAAAATACAAGTTCCATGGTGACGAAGTCGTGGGTAACAGCTAGTATTTATATTTCTAACATATTTATATTGATCGACACTAAAAAAAACATTTTAAATGTAAATAAACATACAAAACAATATACCTACATGTAGTTAGTGTTTACATTGCGGTCAACCATGATTGACATGTCAGTAGTATTACATATGAATACAATATATGTACAAAAGGTCATGAAATCCAATACTGACTTTTTGTTAGTACTATTGGTTTGTTTGAGACATTGCTATCCCGTATTTATTACATCTATTGCACGACACGGTACTGGTGTATATATGTTATCTAAGTAGGCAGGGCCATATTTACTAGGTTACCGCACCACAAAAATACTATTTAAAAATATTAATTTTGAATAGAATAAAATAAAAATATACAAATGTTATTTTTAAAATTGAAATACATACTGAATTTTTCATATAGACATGTGCTATTTTTTAAATAATAGTTGTTCATATCATAGTTTTAGTTAGTTAGTTTTTAAGTCTTTATATCAGTTAACGATATGATCAGTCGGTTCTAACAGTTACAATTAATATACAGTAAAATCAATAAATACGTTTACACAGATTGCACATGCACACGTCTTTACAAAACATTATTTCATAAAGAAAAACATTTAAAAATATATTTTTTGTGGTACGTAACCTTAAATGAACAATTTATAATATTTAAGACTATAAAACTTATATGTATTAGGCCAATAAGGCTAGGCTAGTTGTTCATAGCAATATTACTAAATCGTGTTAATTAAATACCTTAATGATTTTCACTTATTTCCATTTTTTTTATCTCACCAATTCGTTATCTCCTAAATACTTTAATTTCTAAAACACGATTTTTTGCAGATTAATTTTCAAAAAAATCATCCCCGCACCACGGGTTTAGCCAAGGGGTCTATAGATCCTAAATACAGTCCTGTATGTAGGTTAAGTCTACAATGTAGGAATAAGAACTGGGTATGTATTGTGCACTCGCGATAACAAAATAGTGAGTTTTATGTAAAATTTAAATTTAATTTTAATGGCGTTTTACTGACAGACTGACTCACCAATTATCAAAACCATATGGGTACTGCCCGTTGATTTAGAATCTTGAAATATGGTAAGAATGAAGGTCTCATAACGTAAGTAATGAAAAAAATCCGAAAATCTTTAATATCTAATTCTATGTGGAATTATTAGCTGACAAACTTAATTTTGCCGTTTCTACGTAAAGACGCCTCCATTGTCTAAGTAACTAACTATTGTCAATGATTAAGTTTTATATAATAAAATATAATTTTTATATAAACGGTACGAAACCCTCAGACGTGAGGATGAGAGGTTATAAATGGAACGATATACAGTAAAACTTCATTCTAACGCTCTTGCGTTGATTGGATCAGGAACGCGTAATAGGCGGCAAATAAATTAGAAAAGAAATATTTTTTCTAAAAATATATTTAAACAAAGAATCATATTTTTTTTATAAAATAAAAGAAAAAATTACATACGTTATGTAAAATATGTACTTGAAACGTTTTTCTTAATTTCTTGATAATTTTTAAGAATAGAAAAGATAGTTGAACCCGAAGTTCCAAGAGTCTTCGCAAATTTTTTTGTTTCAATACTTTTTTAATATTTTTGTAAAAATCACCATTTTTCCGCTAAAAAGAGTTTGGAATGGTTAATACTTGCACAGAAAAATGTTGTGAAGTTGATTTGAAAAATTTTGACAAAAAGGTGCTAACGAACGGGTCTGTGAGCGTTAAAAACGAGAATATTTGTATATTAATTTACGTATCGGGGTCGGGACCATGATAAAAGCGTGTAATACACGGGATAGAGCTATAAACGTGAGTGTTATATCGAAGTTTCACTGATATAATAATAATAATAAACTTTATTCTGTAAAACCATACAATGGTATAGAATGAGTCACAAACAAAGAAATATTAAATAAAAGTATTAATTCTAACATATTTATGTTATTTATGTTCAAATAAACCCAAATAAATACCCTATTTAACATATTTAAACTAACTTATTAATTCTATCTTAATTTAATTATCTTAATATTTTATATATGAAAGGATAAGGTATTAACATTAATTATAGGTTACTCATAATCACTTATGTTGTAGTGATTTTTGGAATTTAGATATTTTTTTAGTTCTTTATATATTGCTCTACGAATATTAGTACTGGAGATATAAGCTTTCAATATGTGACATACATATTTTCGTTGAATTCTTACTCCCTCTAGTACCGAGCCCCGGAGAAAACGTAGTAGTACGTCAAAAATATGATTATAGCAACAAATAGTTTTTATTACTTCATAATAATAATAATAGTAGGCATTTATAAAATATGTATTAACAATACACACGCTACAGACATATTTATGTATTCTATAAGCCTGAGCTTTTATAGAAACTTTATGTCGTATTATGTAAGCTACCAACCATTAAAAGTTTTAAAATCATTTATTAATAATATAGTTTATCTAGTATAATGTATTAAACATACTTTGTAGAACTTTTACATCGAAAAGTATGTACATATATCTTTGATAAATCAAAATATTGATATAATGATTTTTTTATATATTATTCATAAAAAAACATCTGCACAGTCCTTCCTCAGGCTAAATACACTACAGTATTTTAATAAATAGCGGTAAAATATTCAGGTAAACTGCCATTGATTAACTATTTAAACGTTTTATACAATTTTATTCGAAATTTTTCTTAATACGCACCTGATTATTTTTTCGTATATTTTTAATTTTTTAATAAATTCAATTAAAAAGTCACAAAACAAATGGAGATAAATCTTCGTAAGGTAATATTTTATTACAAAAGTTGTGGTGACCTTTTTTATGAAAAATTAAATGTTCTACAAAAAATATTCGTTCTTGAGATGTCTTGAAAAAAAAAAAATTTGAGATGTCACTCCTCCCCCTTATACACGATTTTGATTATTTTTAAATGGGGCAGTCCTTCAGCAAGATCAAACCAATCAAGCAAATTTCATTAATATCGATTCAGTAGTTCATGAGTTATGCGTGTGACAAGGATTTAGGGGACGGACGTTCACCCAGACAGGCAGTTGAAACTTGACCTGAAACGAATTATCAAATGAATTTTTTTTTCTCATTGAAAAACGATCGCAAAGCTTCTCGTATAATTATCACAGTTTCTCTTTGATTCGAAGTAAAATTATATAGGTAATAATTATATTTATTTTGATTAAATGTAAATTCTTCAATGAGTTGCTTTTTTACTACGGTCGTTTTAAAATATAGGTTATGTCTACAATACATAAAACTCTGTTGAATACAAACAGTAAAATAATTTTTACAATGTTAACAAACACAGAAAATGCTACTTGACATACTTTTCTTACAGCAGAAAATATAAAATCTCATTGAATATAACAAAAATGTAGAAAAACTGTACACTGAGAAAAAAAATTATTTAGAGATAACGGGATTTGATTATAATTTATAATACGAGTTTATTAATGTATAGTTGCTAATGGCGAACACGATATTTAGTTACTGTTATTATGTTAAATCCCATGTTGAAGCTTTATCGCTCTGTTGTTAGCATATATCTAATTGATAACATTTATTAAATTTGTTATTTTCGAAAACACGCCAACTAAATATATTTGTTTCCTATAAAACTAATCTTTTTTCTCAGTGTAGACAACCATTACTTTACTAGTTGTGACCACCATACAACTTTTTTATAGACAATAAATAAAAAATAATATCGAAAAAATTGTTAGGTCATAAATTTTAGATAATAATTATATCTTTACATTTTTTATTTAAATATTTTTGTCAATTATGAATTATTTTGAACAAAATTGAAAAAGTTCACACAACAAGAGTTAATATTAAAAACAATATTACAATTGATTTGATTGAACCAAAAATTGTTCATATTATATTCAGTAGTTAAACGTTTTCAGTAATTAAACATGTCTAATTAGTGAGCTTTTACTGTATATTTTTTTGTAAAAACAAAAACATGTTTATGTTAGTTTTTATCATAAAAATTGTCTTTGATATTGTACAATAGTGAAAAAAATTCTGGGTATATTAAATCACAAAACCTATTTACTTTTTTCTCATGAATAAATACAAAAGAGATCAAACAATATACATATTATATCAAGATTTTACAAAATAAATAAATGCACTAAAAATTTCTGTCTGGATCAATAAATCTATACTAAACGTATATCATTATTTATTCACGTATAAATGGCTTCTAATAGCAAAGGCACAGAATGGGGGTGGGATAATTGCATCCATCAGACTTACATGGTTTATTAAAAATTCAATGTTTTTTAAAATTTAAATTTATGTATTTTTTTTAATATCAAATATAAAATATATGTATTACATAGGTGTACATTTTATAATAAGACAATATTTTTATTTACATTTGTGCTATTCTAGCCCAGATATAGTACACTGGTAAAAAAATAAATCCTAAATTTGTGTCCCCGTTATATGTAGGAATAGATATGAGAATGTCAAAACGCTTAGCCGATCTTGATGAAATTTGACAGGGAGATAATTTGCACCCTGAAAAATTTGTATACCGAAAAATTATAAATGCGAAAGTAAATCTATCTCTCTGTCAATCTGTATGTCTGTATGTCTCTTTAGTTGAGAAGTGTCCATTATAAATTGTGGGCGGTACCACATTTATGCTATTTTATAGTTCTTTTAATACCAAACAAATTTTGTATTTATTATACACAAGTCACTGTTCGAAAGCGTTTTACGAGCTATTTACAGATTTAAAATTTTACCCTCATTTTCAAGGGTCGATTTCACCCCTTAAACATTAAAACAAGCACGTATAAAAAATAGGTGTCCTTAATTTTTACCTGATTAACGTTCTTACCAAGTTTCATTAAAATCCGAGAGTGACACCTGGGGATCTTTCCTTGTTAGTTTTATTCTACAACTTATGTTGAATTAAAATCAATAAGATAGTCATGTATATATGCAACAAGGTTCTATTACTTTTATATCCACCGTTTAAAAACTTTCCCTACAAACTTTCATAGAAAATTTCACCATTGTACAGCTTATGATAAAATAAATATCTCTGAAATCAAATTTACTTCAGTATGGGTGAAGTTATTCTAATATATTCAAATGCCAGAGGATTAAAAAGACAATCGTGCTTCTGCAGGAATGTCCCACAAGAATGTCTCTTGAGAACTCTGCCACTTTGCAGGAATTCTGTTCAGGAGCGTAGGTTTGAGAGGGGGTGTAAGATGATTAGCACTAAATTCCATTGGATCGGGAAATCTGGTTTTCATACAAATTTCATTAACACTGTGACTGCGTAGATTTATTTATAAACTAATATTACTTACTGTCTTATAAATATAATTGAGATTCCCCGCGTCTTCATCCGCGTTTATTTCAAAATCAAAACTTTCTATTTTTAATCAATCTATTTCTCAATTCAATCAATATCTATACAATTTTTATCAAAAGTATTTTTTTTTCATTAGCACAAGAGTAAACATCCGTTTCCGGTTTAGTGCTCATCTAAAAAATCATTTACATACATGTTGTCGAGAATATTATTTATAATTTATGTTCCATTCATTTTTTCCATCATTTATGATTAAGTCAAAAAGATTTTTGTGCATAATTATAATAATTAGAAAAACCCACTGTTCACTTTCAATATTACGTATAAGAAACTCCCATGGTACCTAGGGTAGACACGTACACTCTTTACTTTCAGTAATACGTATGATAAAGTCGTATAACACTCATGGCATATATGTAGTACTAATATTGTACTTGACCATTTTTCTCTAATTCGCACTGTTTCAAAGTAATTCGAAAAATTCAATAATGCACTATTATGATTAAAATTCTGAAAAATCTAACATACCTTCTCCGTTTTATAACAAACAGATATCTTCAATAAAACAAGAATATAGTAAAAGTTTTCTTCAACCCAACTACTTTCATGAAAATTCTTCCAAATCAGAAATAAGTATCTGTTGTCAACTGAAGATAACGAATCTACCTACATTATACATTCATAATAACTTTTATATAATGTTATATGATGAAATGTATTTTCTTATTTCAAGATAATCATAAAATTTAATATGAGTTGATATTTATTTTTGATATATTGTTATAAATTTATTGTACACATATACAGGATGAATAAAAAATATGGAATATTGCTTATATTTTTTAAATATTCATTATTTAAAAAAATGTTTTAGTAAAACGTTTTAGAGAAATTATTTTCTATATAATGCTAATCTTCCAAAAAAACTGATGCTATCAGTTACGTTACTATGGCATCCAACTGTATTTTTTATGAATAAATCTTATTTTATTGTATACAACCCCGTAAAATTTTATTAAGATTGAAAAAGAAAAAAATTGAAAAATTAACTTTTATAATCTCAGATTACATTTACTACAACTAAACCAAGTAATTTTGAATAATGACTGAAACTTGCAAAACATCAAAAAAGAATCTAACGATCAAATAAATTAATTTAAAACCAATTTTATTAACAATTTATAATGCATCAAAAAATCTCGTTAGTAAGTTCTAGGTAGTAAGTTCTGTCCTGAATCTTTACCAATTTTTTTAATTTTGTTTTTATGTCATGTTAGTAATGATCATTAGAAATATATTATTTGCTGTAAATTATCACTGAAACACATCACGTATATATTATAACTAATATTTATAAACTTTAATAGATTTCGTTCTATTTAACAAATTTATATATAACAGTGGCGAGGCGTGAAATTTTTAATAAGGGAAGCATATTTTGTCAATCCTCCCCCTCCTATTAACAAAAAAAAAACTAGTTATGAAACACCTTAAATTCAAGCAAGCTTTTACTTTTTTAAATTCTTATATAAATATTTATATAGTGACTAAATGATTCTACGTCTTATTTTCTTGTATTTTAGTCGATATTTGTATGACGAGTTGAAGTTCACTGCAGGAAATTTCACTAAAAAATTTCGAATTTTTGATTTCGTTAAAAGTATGTTTATTGTATAGAAAAAGACGTGAAAAGTTGTTCGTTTCAAACCGCAGGTCTGTATCTCAAATCGTTCTCGAGATATAACCTCTCAAAGTTTTAGTTTTTTCAAATTTTTGGAGAAAAAAGGCCATAACTTTTGAACGCGTGGTCGGAATTAATTTTAGTTGACGGATTTGAAATCAGCGTGTCAAAATCTATATAATGACATGTATAATACTTTGAAACTCGAAAAAAAAATTTTCACGAAAAATCGAAAAAATTCAAAGGGGTATGCCTTAAAAAAATATTGATTATTGGCCAAAATTTTTTTGTCGGATTTTAAAGTATTATACATGTCATTATATAGATTTTGACACGCTGATTTCAAATCCGTCAACTAAAATCAATTCCGATCACGCGTTCAAATGTTATGGCCTTTTTTCTCCAAAAATTTGAAAAAACTAAAACTTTGAGAGGCTATATCTCAAGAACTGTTTGAGATACAGACTTTCGGTTTGAAAATTTCAACTTTTCACGTCGTTTTCTATACAATAAACATACTTTTAACGAAACCAAAAATTCTAAATTTTTTAGTGAAATTTCAATTATCAGTTTCTTTTTTAATTCATAGGTACATTCTTTGGCAAGGTTATAGGCTATATTTTGTTACGTTAGGTAACATGAGAACTAAGCAGTGACGATAATAGTAAATAAAGTCGGAAAAAATTGGCCGTCGCGCGCTATTTTGCAATACGCTGCCTAAACAAAAGATCTACAATAAAGTCAGCGACACTATATGTCTAACTTATATATTTAAGCCGCAATGACTGCTTTTATGTTACAAAGAAAATTTAAAATATTTGGGTTTTGTTTACGTGGACTTATGACCTGCAAAACATTAATCTTTATCGAAATAAATTATTTCATCGTCATAAGTACTTAATGTAGATATAATTTGCCCTTTACAGCATCCATTTTGGTTGTATAGTTTTGAAAATATCGAAATATACATACGGGAACAAATTTTTCGCGCGATGGCGACCCGTGTCGTGGCGTGCGGTAAGGAGGGAGCGTATCAAGTAGACGCAGGGCAGGGAGAATGATCACAGACGGGTATTCTTTTGATTGTCAATTATTTATTTTGTTCTGAATAATTAACTTTTAAATTTAAATAGAACAAAAATTATTTTTACTTTTTGTTCTGATTCGTTTTTGTTAGGTAAGTAATTTAAGTGTTGTATGGTTTTTATTACAAAAATAACTAATCATGTTTGTACTATATATTTTTTAAATCCTAAACAATAATTCCGTAGTCCACGCGAGCGAAGCCGCGCGGGCCCAGCTAGTTGTTTTATAAGTTTTACATATTTTCCATACAATCTTTATATAAGAATTGTTTTCGCGATTTAATAAAAGTGAAAAATAATGTTTTTAAAACTTTTTTCCAATGCATATAGTTACGTTGTTCTAATTCACTTCAACAGTATTGGAAAGGGAAAGAACACATTTATCTTCTGTAACATTTATTACTTTCAAAGTAAACAAGTACGTAGATATATGTCAGTGCGTTATACCTACTTCCCACATTAATATACAGTAGAGACTCTTTTTACGCGGTAGATACGTTTCACAGCAAATCGCGTATAAAAAATCGCACAAAAAAACATAGCTTACATTGTAAAATTAGGTCCATAATTTTCTAAAACCGCGTTAAGCCATATCAATCAATTAAAATAGGCCGAAAATCGCGTAAAAAAAAATAAGTATACTAAAAATAAATAAGTTCGAAAATCTTAAAGAAAATGATGTAAAACTTAAAATAAAATAAGTTTGTTTTTCAATTTTATTGAAAAGTAACAATATATTTTTTTAATACTAATTATCGTTACTATCTGAAAATACAACTTGGCACCGTTTATGAAATCTTGTTAAATAAAGATTTTAATAATAACAAAACGTTTACATATTTAAATTGTCATTGAAAGCTGACAAAACTCACCAAAACTAGGAAACCCAGAATTTGCATGAAAATCGCACAGCGTAAAAAAAGACTACTATATTTAATTTATAAATATATAACAAATACAATTGTAAATGTCGTTTTTAAATTTATAATTGAATCGATACATTCATAAAATATTGTATACAAGAAAATTTCAAATTAAATAAAATTTTGTAAGAAATTCATTACATTGTATTATATATACAATATACATAGGTATATTTATGTATATATATAAGCAAGAGTTAAAAGTACTTGAGGTTTAAAATTTTAATAAAAATCAACGCTTCCATGTTCGGATGCACGACCCACATCAAACGTAGAAACGGCATTGCGTCCAACCCCCGTGCGGCGCATGCGTGGGCGTGCGAACAATGACCGCGCAAGCGTCACAAACTCCGCGACAACTTCGTCCCCCTCCGCGCACCCGGAATACGTCAGTGTGGCGGCGACAGCCCGGAAACGCGGACACCTCGACTTTCGTCTCGCAATCGATCGAGTTGTATTAATTAATAACTGAGATACTATCGGGTTCTATCTATCTCTTAACTGAAATATAGTTTGTGTGGAATTATTCTGTGCTGTTTTATCTTGAATTGAATTCCGTGATAACCGACGCCGTGGATTTAGAATGGGATCGATTTTTGTCGACATTGATGTGTGGTTAAGATTTTTAACACTCTAACCACAAAAAAGGAAAATGCTACAATACCTTTATTTGATTGGATATTCGCGAAAATGACTCAAGAATTCAGTGTTCGTATTAATAGACTATCTGTGGGTTTCTCTAAATATACCAGTTAAATTATATGTTACTAGCACAAATTGTTTTTATAATTTTGTAAAATACTACATTCACAAAACTCAGTTAGTGCCAAATTTACAGGGTTAATACATAAATAAAATAATGTGAAATTGTTAATTTTTCATGCAAAATCAATAATATAATTTATAAATAGTACAGTTAAAGGGTGAAAATACATATATTTATAGTTAAAGTTAGATATATAGTATATTTGTAAATATAAAGTAACATAACCTATAATTTTAAACATTTTAGAATGAGGAATATAACTAAAATAGTGACACATGGTGTAAGACTATAAACAAACATTAATCCAAGACACATATGATTGTATTTTGATCTAATTGACTAGAAGAAACCAACGCACAAAATGTATATCAATCAATTTTTCCATCGTGTCATAGAACAAACACCAACATTATTATTATTAGTGACAGTTGCGATCGGTTTTCAACTGGACGATTCGCCCACTTCGTATGCCCAGTTCCGGAGATGGGGTGGAGGCTACAACGGCTCGTTAGAGCTAGAATTCAAAACAGAAAATCCTAACGGTTTGTTATTATACACGGATGACGGCGGGACTTATGATTTCTTCGAATTGAAGTTAGTTGAAGGGGCACTACGGTTGCGGTATAATCTTGGAGGTGGTGCACAGATTCTTACCGCTGGGAGAGATTTGAATGATGAGCATTGGCATCAGGTGCGTACATCAACGCTACTTGATGAGGGTGTAAAGATAATTCATTTATCCCGGACTCGTTTGTAGTTGATAACGGCGTTAACGAATTTTAATTTAATTATCCCTTTTATTTCACAGGTATATGTATAAGTGTGCTTGACTCTTTGTGAGGAACAGATTTGGTTTAATTAATTTACCCTCAGTACCTTTAAAAGTATATGAATTAATAATTTATAAATGTATAAGAACGATTTTGAAAATTTTAATTATCATCAGAAATTAAAATAGATAATATTATTATCTATAATTTATGTTCTATATTAGTATAAATAAAGAAAAAAGTTTGACATATCCTCAAAATAATTATCAATACATTTTTATTGGACACTTACCGTTTTTATACATAAAAATTAATCTTGATTCAACATTATGACGATAACATAAAATTTAATATCCTTTTCCCCAGTTATTTTAGCTTCTACAAATTAAACTTTTGATACCACCCTGGATTAAGTTAGACGTGTGAGTAATTTTTGCTTACGAATTGTATTTTTTTATTCACGCACGATCACGCTCGTGATAAAATTTTATATTTATATTATTTTATAAACTAATTTTCAAAATGTATTATAACCATGAAATTTTACTTTTGAGTTTCAGATTTTGTTTAAAGTATGTTTATTATAGAGATAGATCTGAGTTTTGATTTCAACTTTTTACTTCATTTTTTGTACAGAAAACATACTTTTAAGGAAATCTAAAATTCAAACTTTTTTAGTCATATTTCATAGTTCAAATATTAATATTAAATTTAATATTCAAATATTAACTTTCCATAGAAATATCTTTTTAAAGACAAGAAAATATGAAAAAAAATCATAACTTACTTTATAAATAATAATTTTCATTATTTTTCATGTAATTATTCTTTTAAAGCACATTTATTTTAACATTAAAATGCGCGAATATAAAAAAAAAAATCGTTTACACTATCGTCGGGTCACAATCGTGATCCAAAAAATTTATGATCTCTATGCCAATGCATACAATTTTTAACAAAACATAATAAATTAAGAAATATATCGCAATTACAACGTAAATTTAACAAAATAATATGTATTTCATGTACATATTATAAAAAGCAAAATTATATTTTTATATTTATTAATAAAGAACTAATAAAACGGCTATACCCAGAAGCCAAGAAAAACATAGATATAATAGGTACTATTTATAAGATTTTGGAAACCCTATTCTTAAAGAATATGTGCCCTACCTCTTCCCCATCTACACAAAAATCAAACATTTTTTTTTATTTCTAGAAGAAAATACCACCTTAGTGTTAATGTTGAATTGAATGTATGTCTTTGTGGTACTTATTAATAATTTTATATCTCCTTAAATGATTGTGTGAAAAAACAGGATGTTGTTAGAAAACATGTTATCAATATTGCGGTTAAAACATAATAAAAATAGTCAATAAGAACAAATAACTTATATTATCAGTTTTTTGCAATGCCGCAAATTCTAATCTTATTTCCGATTTGTGAACACAAAGACCTGTTATCTGTTGTTATGACATAACATACAATGTATATAACATATAGAATATGTAAATAACATATTTTTTAATGAAGCATCATATTATACTAAACCTTAAAAAATAAATTGAATAAATTAAACCTTAACTACAATAAAACAATGTCACTCGACACGTGTTTCGATTTCACAAGAAGTCATTATCATGATATATTTTTAATTTAAGTGACTAAGAAACCACAATTTCTTTGTTTTTCCAGAATGATGATATATATGTCGAATATATCAGTTTTATTTAATTTGATTATAAAAATAATTCTATAAGAGTACATGTTATAAGATATTTATTTATAAGAAAAGATATTAATTTCAAAGTTTAATATTTTAGTTCATTCACAAAGGCGAAAAAATACATTTTAATTATTGTAAACTTAACATTGAAATATGTACAGTCGCATACAGAAGTGGTCGACCAGTTTTCATTCAAATTCGCTTATCACAAACTAGTAGGCTCCTCCCATTTGATTATTATAATACTTAAATTATTTCTCCATGTACATAGATATTTTGAAACACATTTACTAGATAAAAAAATACTCTTCGTTTATAGTACTCATATACATATATTTGGGCGATTAAATTATTATGTTATCTATTGAAAATTGTATGAGTAAATTTTGTGGCAATAAATATTTGATATTCCGAAATTTATTATTTAAATATGTTAAACTTGATATCAAATTAATAAATGAAATGGACGTATATTTGTGTTTTTATCTAAAATGATGTAACTATGTATATAAGCTCCGCTCTAAAAAAAGAAGATAACCGATGATATTTGTCTTAATATTTTTGAATCTGTTGTAAGCGATTCTGATCTTACACGACTTCTGAAGCCCATAGTATATACAAATAGGTATAGTAAATAGTAGATCTTCCCCGCGTTTTCGTCGACGTGTATTTTTTGTATTGTATTTTTTTAATCTAATCAATTTTTGGGGTTACAAAGTACTCTATAGCTTTACTCAGGATACATACTATTTCCTTGCCATTTTCGGTTCAAACAGGCAGCCTGATAGACAGAACATCCTATGAAAATTTAAACTTATGTAATTATAAATTGGACTATAAAAGCTATCAAAACTTTTACAGTTGGCCCCGTAATTTTTAATAGTCGCCCATAGAATATTTTCAATAATAATTCAATATTTTTTGCTAACTAAATTTTTTCTTGGTCACTTTGTATATTTTACTCTCTGAAACTGTAATAATATAATTTTAGGCTATAATTTTTGCAGTTTACCCATCAATTTATATTAAGTATCTCATGAAATTTCTAAGTTAAATTTTCCATGGTAATTTTGCTTCTTATAAAAATCATGCGTTATTTTTCGCAAATTATTTTTTCCCGTGTATGTAATATGACCACAAACAATTAAAATCTATCTACATAAACTGTAAATTTTATTAAAAAATACCTAATTGGATTAGTTCCGTATATGTATGACATAACAGAATGTGTTACATACATGTATATCCATATAAACGGTTATTTTAATTAAAATGGTACACAATATCCCGGCCAGGCATTATCATTTAGCAAGTCTTGTAGCAACAACATGCTTGTACGAACTGGTTTGAGTTGACCGAAATACAAACCGCTCAACACCGCGGCTCAAATTGAACTCTACAACTGTGCAATGTGCTTTTTGTTACAATGAAATTGATATATGTATATAACAGTGACGGGGGGTTACAAACTGTGGTGAGCTGTAAGGAGGCTCGCGTGAGCCGTTTGTTAATACGTATATGTATTATTTCTTATAAATAAATCATATAATTAACATTTTGACGTGAATAACGTCTAGATTTTAGGGCAGATACAGGGTGGGTAATTTAGAAACTTGATGTAACGCGCAAAGATCAGTTTTGTATATCTCGACACTCAAAGCAGCTACCACGTGGGTTTTGATCTCAAATTATATTATTATTTTTAGTAAAAATCAAAACATTTAACCAGTTTTAATGAGTGATAAATTTTATATATTAAAAAACAACAACAAAAAATTAAATTTTGTATTTCCACGATCGCGATTGTAATTATTAATTAATTGAATTGAAAAAAAATAACAGTATACTAGAATACATTCTCTACGACGTAATTGTTTTAATTTTTTGATAAATTAAATAAAAAGTAAATTTCGTATTTCCACGATTTAGATTATAAATATTAATTAATTGATTTTTTTAAATCACATACGTTTACGAATTGTTTTTTTTTGCACACCCGTTACACGATTTTATATAAGGTACCAGTCTATTATAAATATTTTTTGATATTTGATTACTGCCATTATTGAATCATAATCTCTAGATACTTAATTCTAAGACAGTTTAATTTAATGACAATCAACAAATGGGTGTTATATAATAAAATAGTGGAAATTTAAACTGATTATTAGTGTAATCTATTTATTAATTATCATAGCATCTGCTTTACATTGCTTCAAATTTTATGATTCTTTATTTTATAACTTTTTGTAATCATTATCAAGTGTACATCAATGTGTACCCATTATTGGCTTTACTTTATCCAGAAAAAAACATATATAAAATAAAAGACTATAATATATTTACGGACTTTGATAATTAAATTTATTTAATAAAGAGGTACTTGTTTAATTAGTAACATGAGTTCATGATCATAACGAAAAAATCCCATCAATCCCAAAAGTATACTTTGCTCTTAATCAGAATACTCTTTCAAACAAACATAAAAAAACATCTGGGAGTTACGCCCGAACATACATAAAAAATATATAACCGAATTGAGAACCTCTCATTTTTAGGGTTCCGAAGAAACCCTATTCATCTCACTATGTAGAGTGTCGAAATGTACATCTCAATTAGTAGAATATAACCATATTTTTATCTTTTTTCTTATTCAAGAATAGTGCCTGTAAGTGGCTCCAAACAGTCCACGTATTACGTACTTCGGAACCCTTATAGCATACACTCGTGTATTTCTTGCCCGAATTATTTTAAATTAATCTAAAACTCTCTCTATTGCAGGTCCGTGTCCACCGTCAAGGCGAACGCACCCGGCTAACCGTCGACGGCGATACACAGGAAAAGGTGTCCCGCGGTAAAGAATTCCAGTTCGGCAAGTTCACGACAAACTCGGACGTGTTCGTGGGCGGGATGCCACCTTTGTACAACAACAAGCTCACCCTATTGGCGCTGCCAAGTGTCATCTTCGAGCCGCGGTTCGTCGGCTCCGTCAGGAACCTTGTGTACGCGGACCAGGAGTTCGGCGCACCCAGGCGACAGGAGATGAGGGCGAAAGAAATGAAGGTTAGTTGATTAGTTCTCAAATAAAGAGCATATTATAACTGTCATATGAAAACTTTCTATACAATATATTTAAATACTAATGTATATAAAAATTAAATAGTAAAATGTTAAAAAACTGCGGAACTTCTTTTGCAATAAATGTAATTAAATTAACAATCAACTTAAGGTATTAGTTAATAATACAAATACTACATTAAAAATGATCATAGATCTCAAAATATATCTAAATAAAATTTTGTTTAATTTGAATTAAATTATATTTAATATGTACCACTTATGTACAGTCACCTGCATTAATAGTCTTGCAGTTTGTATTCATTTTCGTTCATCACAAACTTAGTAGGCTCCTCCCTTTTGGTTATTATAATATTTAAATCATATCTCCATGTATCAAACAAAGACAGATATTTTGAAATTCATTTGCTAGATAAAGAACTACTCTTCGTCTATAGTACTCATATATATTTGTGCGATTAAATTATCTATTGAAAATTGTATAAGTAAATTTTGTAGCAATAAATATTTGATATTCTGAATTTTAGTATTTAAATATATTAAACTTGGTAGAAATAGATAACCGATGATGTTTGTCTTTAAATTTGAAATCTGTTGTAAGCGATTCTAGCCTTTAGGGTGCCAGACGAGTTCTGCAGGCGACTGTACTCTAGTCCATTTTAATGCGAATAGTAGCATGAAACGGACAAAATGATTTTTTTTAAACATGTCATTTAATTATTTTCTTTTATTTTTATGGTGAAAAAAGATTAAGTATAAGAAACTCAATTAATTAGAGATATAATTTTTTTATAATGTTTGTAATTTCAATAAAAATAAAACTTTTTTAATCTAAAATGTCCCTTTTATAGCGTATCTCCCTTATACGTGTACTAATATGCGAAGCTTGATTATTTACTTAACAATAATATGGACTGTGCAATGCACATGTATTCTGATGTCAGCAAGATTTGAACGCGTTACTTTAGATCATACATTACGGTTTTAGTGTAACATAAAATGTGACATATGCAACCATATTAAACAGTATTACATAATCGCTCAGCGTGTAATCTATGTATGTTCTAAATGTAAACATGATTCATAATATCTGTTTCAGACAGCCACCGTATACATTAATAGTTGGTTTGTATGTTGAAATTAATTATTAAATAAATGAAATTCTTTTTAAACGATTCAATTTAACTCACATGTGACAGAGGTCCTTAATTAGTTTTCGTCGACGCTCATGCCTTTTTGTTTGTTACTTTTTCACGGCTAAACCGCTTAATCGATCTTGATGAAATTGGGCAGGGAGATGCTTGCATCCTGAAGAAGGATATAGGCTAGTTTGTATTTCGAAAATTGTATCCTGAAAAATGTATTAGATATAAAAATGTGTATGTGATATTTGTATGTACGTGCGACTTGTTTTATCGACTATAACAGGAATCTGTATTACCTATTCTTCTTCTACTTCTTTTTCTTCATAGGTTATATACAACTTATTATATATATGACGTGAACAAAGTTGTGGGTAAGAGCTAGTATAAAATAAATTCATTATACTATAGACAGGGTGTTCCAACACTATGTCAAAGTTCAATATTTAATTTATTATAACAAATGGAAGAAAATTTTAAATGTAAAAGTTGTCAAGTTAGACAAGTAGCAAAATTTCGAAATAGTTACATTTATACAGAATACCCCATTAGTGCGTTACAAATCAAAGTTATATTTTTTTAATTGATAATCTAAAAGCATTTATTTTTTTGTACATTTTGATACAGCATGTGTGGGATTATACTGAGCGGTTTAGAAATTTTTTTTCTAAACTATTTTCAAAATTTGCTACTTGTCTATCCTGATAACTTTTGTATTTAAAGTTGTCTTTCAATTGTTATAATAAATGAAATACTGAACTTTGACACAGTGTTGGGACACCCTGTAGGTTGATTCAGGACAATCGTGTCAATCTTGAACAGTAGATTGAGACAAATATTTTAAGAAAAACCTTTATATGAACATGTGTTAGATTATAAAATCCTGCATAGATTAGTAAATAGTCATTAAGAAAATATTTACTCATTTACATATAATATACCAAACTTATATTTGTATATTTGTGTAGTGAAATTACTTCTTGTTTATTTCACCTCGGGCATTATTTCACAAAACGAGTAAACATCTCAAATCTGAAGATTGAATTTCATAATATTTGTTATATAAAATCATAATTAAATAATATGATTTGAGGAAACTTTGAGAGACATTAATAATAAACTTCATTAAAGATGAAAGCAATGAAACTAATTTATATTACAATTTATATATAATACATATGTAATATGTATATTCGGTGTATTCAAACACCGCGTAATGTCTGGTAATAAGAGATATTTAAGCAGTTTACACCACCATATAAATTCATCTTGTCACAAGCGGATCAAGATGCGGCATGCACGGGGTAAAAAGGGGATGGGGCGTGTCGCAAAGGTCGCGCTAGTTACGGGGTGCAGTAATTAGTGGTGACGTAATACTGTTGTAGGAAATTCTGCAAGAATGTGGTATTACACGTGCTGCTAGTTTTTATTTACCTTTAATCGTAAACCTGTGTATATGTTTATAGACATAATGTTTCATACTTCTCTGGCGCTTTAAGAGCAATGGCTTCTTTTTTATAATTCTTATTAACTCATGTTACTAATAAAACACCTTACCTCAATTAAAGTCCGCAATTATAGTTTGTTTTATTTCTATATGTTTTTTCTCAAGTAATGGATAAAGTAAAACCAATAATGAGCACTCAGTGATGGACACTTGTTAATGATTACAAAATGATAAGAATAAAGAATCGTAAAATTGTTAATAATGTAAAGTAGATGTTATGATAATATAATATAATTAATAAATAGATTGCACAAATAATTAGTTTAAATGCACACCATTTTGACACACAAGTCATCAAATTATGCTATTTTAATGTTAAGTGTCTATAGATTATGGTGCGGTAATGGCAGTTACCAAATATCAACAATATTTCTAATTTAGTACATTTAATTATACAAGTATCCAACACGGGAGTATTGCTCAAGACTGGTGCCAAAACCTTAAGTGATAGTATAGTAAAAATTAAAAGTTGTCGAACATTTGGAATATTCTTGTCGGTAAAACAGAAACCCTCAAAGTAAAAAATTCGAATTTGTTTACGGTACAGGGCAATAATGAATTTAGTGTGAGTTTCCAAGAATATATAAATATGCATGACTTAATTATAACGACATAAAAAGCCACCGTCGCTACGCCATCTGTTATTTGGTTATGAATAATAATTAGCTGCGAGTATATTGTAGCCGGTTCTTTACACATTGATTTATTTTTACAGCTTAGAAAATGTATGCGTTCCAAAATACATGAAATATGATATCGGAACTTTTGTATTGAATTATATTTGGTTATCTTTTTTGCATGTATGCAAAATGGCGCCAAAATGTATGTGTTATTGATTTGATTGTGTTATTCAGAAATAACAATTAAATATGGTATATTATGGCTTTTTGTAAGATATTGTCCAGGCTTAGCAAAAAGTGAAGACTGGATGATTTTTTTCATGATTATCAAATAAAAAATATTTCCAAGTGTCCATCACACTGTGTCCATTATTGGTTTTACTTTATCCAGTACTGGAGAAAAAACATAAACAAAATAAAAAAAAACTATATTTGCGGTCTTTGGTAGTTAAATTGATTTAATAAAGAGATACTTGTACGTATCAATTTTATATTTAGGATTGATATTTATCTGGGAAAAGAACTTACTATTTTTCAAAACAACAGCTTACAACCAGAAACGGATTTTCAAATTATTTTTTAAACGAGGTAAACTAGAAAAAAAGTTTTAGAGAAAATAATATTTAGTATCTATAGTTTATGTCCTATTTTTTTAACAATTATCAATTAGACAGATAAGTTTTTTATAGGTATAATTAGAAACACATACACTAAGTGTATACTAAGAAAGTCCCATGGAACCCATAATTATAAAAAAATTATTTATTTAATTTTATCAATCCTATTTCAATTATATATGAATTACAACAAACAAGTTGTACATCTTCAGAGCTGAAGATATCCACTGAAATGTGTTATGAAACGTTGGTCGACAACACTACAAACTTGACGTGGATTACACACAGAAGCCAAGATCTCTAAAATGTACATTGTTCCGCACCTCCACCATGGATATTGATTTTTAAATATTTATATTTATAAAAATTGTTCCATCAAATAATGATCGTGAAAGCAACGACGCACCCAAGAAGGGGGTTAGAGAATAGACCCCCCCCCCTGAATTTGTAAATAAACATTATTTAATTTAAAAATTGTGAATTAGTGGTATATAAAAAAATAAAAATATAATTCCAAAAAAAAACTAACCCCCGATCCAATTTTTTCAGAATGCGCCTATGTGTGAAGAAGTTTTAGTGTATTTTATTTTAAATTTATTATTAAAGTCACTTGATACGACAATAAATATTATATACAAATTAATACACAATAGTCTAATGTTATGTTAGTTGAGATTTTGATAAAAAAAATATAAACCCTTAGAAAATATCTTTTGAACATTTTTATCAAATAATAAACATTCTAGCTGCTACCCGCGACTTCGTGTGCGTTCTAATACAGATTTCTATTATGATGATAAAACAAGTTTTTAGATTCGCAATCTAATAAAAAAAAATTGGAATACAAAGTAGCCTATGTCCTTCCTCAGGATGCAAGCCATCTCCTTGCCAAATTTCATCAAGATCAATTTAAGTGTTTAGTCGTAAAAAAAAAATATTTAAATTTTAAAAATACACTCTTTTGATTTAAAATAAAATAATTATGAATTAAAATAACTAAAAGTAAATATCCAATCATCTATTGCGAATATTATAATATATTCGCAATAGATGTCACTATATCTAGATACAACGCTGGTTTTAACTTCGAGGAAATACCTTTAATTAATACTGAAAGGGTAATTCATTTTGCTATTGAAATACGTATCAGTTCTATCAATACAACATCAAAAGGCACTTTGTACTTATCGAACGGTACGTAATAATTTGGTAATAAATATAATATACGTCTTGTAATACCACTTTTGATAACTCGATTAGTAAGAATTAATAGAATATGGTATATGTTTTGTAGCAACTTAATAAATAATTAAACTTATTATTATGATGCTACTAGGTGTTACCCGTAACTTCGTCTGCGTGGTGATACAGATTTCTGTTATGATAGTCGATAAAACTGGTTTTTAGTTTCGCTACTACACACACCCATTTTTTACCTAATCAATTTTTGGAATAAAAAGTAGCCTATGTCCTTCCTCAGAATGCAAGCAATCCCCTTGCAAAATTTCATCAAGATCGGTTTAGTGGTTTAGCCGTGAAAAGGTAACAAACAGACAGGCATACACACTTTCACATTTATAGTATTAGGACGGGCTGGAGTTCGGAACACATCGATTGGCTTCAAACGTTTACCAGATACTCCATTATTTAGTTTGAAAACTGTAGGAGATATTACATTTATTTTATTTGACAGAATTATTTAAAAACAGTTCATGCTAGCAGAAATTAAACTAAACTAACATCCTTTCGCCCCAATAGATTGTCCTAACCAAAGCGAAGATTAAATCGTCCTTTTTAAACTAAACTAACTTAGAGGGCGAAGGGGGATGTTAATAATTTAGACGTAGTTAATTTGGATAAATACCAAATTTTTTAAATAAAATACGTCATTTAAGCTATTACAAAAAAATAATGTTTCACCCCTTCCGGTTCGAATCACTAAAAATCCCTTTAGGTACTTTTTTTAGGTGTAGTTGAATGTTTTTGTAAAGTGACAAGTGATTCTGAGGGTGCCACTTTTCGGAACTCCAACCTTAGTATGGGTAGAAAAAATACATTAAAATTAAAAATCATTCAATCTGATAAAATATTTCGTTACCATTTATACCGAAAACAACATCTAAAAATAAATAAATCACCAATTGAATTAACCATCAAATAATAATTACTAACTAAATTTTAAATATTTATCCATACATAATTAATATTTATTATTATAAATTATATTCGAAACCATAACAAAAATAAAATACAAATTCCAGATCCACCCGAATTTACTGATTTCAATTACCCCGTTCATAAACCAGTTGGCATTGCACCAACAATACTCATTTATTAAAACTAATAAGTACTTTTCCGGCATACATAGGGTCACTAATGTATATGATAATCTAAACACTATAAATAATTAAATACTGCTACCCAGTATGCATTAATTTTTAATTCCACATCACTCATCACACCATGTATAAATCTGTTAGAACAGTATGAACATTAAATATTAATATTACGTATGTGCTCACTCCATAGATTAAAATGTAGGTTTAAATATAACCCATAGATCAATAATACCTACCAAGAGTAAATATTTATTTATTTTCTTTGTTTTTGTTATTGTTTGGTTAATCTATTATTATCTGTTTCATTAATATTAAGAACAAGGTTGTAGAACAGATATTACCTGAACTAGTTCGCAAAGAAAATTAATTTCCGGTTCATTTTTAGTTTCCTTGCAATCGGTCCAGAAATCGAAATCAAAAATGTCAACATATTTTTATGTTACAGAGTCACTATAGTATATTTACATTATTTTCAGAAATGTGTATGTGTGTGTGTCAATTGAAGCGTCTTGACGTGAATATAATCTGAAAGAAATAATTTTTTGAAATTCAACCCCTACGATGGTAAAAGGGAGTGTTAAAGTTTGTGTGGGCGTACAAATGTCACAATTTTTTATCTAATACAAAGTAACCTATGCCCTTCCTCAGAATGCAAGTTATCTCCCTGCCAAATTTCATCAAGATCGTTTCAGCGGTTTAGCCGTGAAAAGGTAACAAACAGACAGACACATTTTCACATTGAGTATAGATATTTACAAAACGTTGTAGACGCCATCAAAAATATAACGCACTTTGAGCAAATCTGACAGAGACAAGCATACATTAGTGTAAGCCACTGAGAGAGTGAGAGCGTTATGTATTTTATAAGGCAGTTTTATCTCCCACGTTCGGTTTTCCCCGAATTTACCCAAATAAATCTTATCTTATTCACTTTTTCTTAACTTATTCACTGACTTGAGTGACAAGCGTACTAGACAGACATACAGACAGACGTTGCGTTTTATAATAGAAAAATAAAAATAAAATAAACAATACGAATATAAAAAGTAAGTCTTTAATAACTGTAAAACTTTCAAATATTGAAAATACATTTTCAAATGAAGTAACAATCTTATGGAAGTAATACATATGCACAATACACAGTTAATAGTAATTGAAGTTCCGGTGTGCTCCGCCACCCACGTTATCAAAAACGACTGTGGTATGGTGGTGCAATAACATCAAAGGGAATTATATAACGGCACCATTCTGGGAAGTGGTTACGTTGGTGCTGCATGTTGAACGGTTTCCTAGAACATGTCACCACGATGTCATTTTGCGCTCATGTATAATAATAGAAAATCAGACGCTTAGGGCTGAGACGCACTACTTTTTATCTAGGTGGTTTCTTGAATTGTACTATCTACTCTCTTTTTACAGTTCCTGAATAAGTTAGTCAGAATTTCAGTGTAGAATAGTTTAGTAAATATAAAGGAAAATTGGAAATATTATGTCCGGTATTACAACCTAGCTAAAAACTATTTGCAAACACTTTCAAATGGGATATTAAACTTTTATTTGACAGATAATTGAATGCATAGTAAGTAAAAACAAAGGTATGTAAAGTATATTTACTAAACTAGAGTGAAAACGGTAAAAATCAACTTACTACGCATACAAAACTCGAAGAGAACTGTCATATAAGTTTGATACCCCGTTTGAAAGTACTTGCAAGCTAGCAATTTTTGTTTAGCTAGTCTGTAATACCAGACATTAATGAAGAATAATCAATATTTCGAAATATAAGTTTTTTAATTGCTTCGATTTAATGTATACTTACTTGCATTTTCATGTACGAGTATACAGAAAAAAACATGTATAGTGTGGACCTTGGTTTCTGGGTGTATGCCGCGTCAAATTGGTCGTGTTATCAGGGTTATTCTAAAAGTTCACGTTGTACGATAACACAACCATATTGACGCGGTTTACACCCAGAAAACAAGATTCATATCCATATCACCGCGGAAGCCTCAAAACTTGCATGTATGTATGTGTACACCTACATATGTATATAAAATTTAAATAGATCAAATTTCTTCTGAGTTAAATCCCAGTTAAATTCATTATATTTTCTTAATTATTTAGTAATTATCTTCATAGAGGTATTTTCATATAATTCCCTGACACAAAAACATAAATTCATGTTCAACCTACTAGCGATGGTTTTTGTTCAACCAGATCACGAACACACACCCACAAATATGGTTGTTTATACATATGTATATACTACATCATGTAATATACAACGGCGCGGCGTTTTGTGTGTACACTATACAGAAATTAGTACAATATACAGGATCTCCAATAAGTATCTTTACAATTTAAAAAATCAAATTAAAAGATAAATATTTGAAATTTTTTTACGATATTGAAGTTTTTTTCCATCATTTAATTTATCTCTGTATGAGCATCATTAGTTGCACAAAGCATATCAAAACGGTACACACTCGATTTCTTGCTATGTTTCCTGTAGCAAAGCCTCATCGATAGTGGCAATTACATTTACATTACGGTTTGAATATTTGAAAAGCACATAAAAAGTAAATTTAAAATCAAAATGTCATTTGACATTTTTAGTTACATTTTAGGAGACCTATCTAAAGGCATTCAATGGGGTAAGTGAAAAAAATATAAGTACACATTTCAGTCTATGGGAGGGGGGTAATTTTTTAACAGTGTTCGTTATAACACAAATTAAAAACGGCATTCTGGAATTTTTTCAGATTTTTTACATCCATAGTTTAGAAAATACAGGGGGGCGCTCTGAAAACGACTTTGAACGCAAATAAATCGTGGCTGAAGGGTTAAAATCAAAAGAACCTAAAACATTTTTGTAGCATTTAGACCTATCTAAAGACACTACACTCAATGGGATAAGTGAAAAAAAACTTTTTGAATATACTTTTTTTGTCTATATGAAGTCCAAAAAAAAATATTTTTTCAAAAATCTCATCATTTCTGTTGTTGGGTTATCAATCTACATCCGTACACCAAGTTTCATCTTAATCGGTACAAAATTTATATAGATAGACGGACAGACAGAGCGAAACTATAAAGATTCCTAGTTTTCTACGGAACCCTAAAAATTAAATCGATTCATTAGTCTTTGAGTAATAATTTTAAGTTTTCTGGAGGTCATAACCTGGTCTCACTAAACTCAAGTATATTTTGTAATATGTATACTTTAAGAAATATAACAAAACAATCTAATTTTTTGAACCGTCACAGTGGCTTTCCTTTTAAGATATGATCTGTTTAGTTTTGAACAATTAAAATCCAAAAAATTGAAAAATACCCACACCTATATCTTTACAAATACAGAGATAATTCTCGATTAGCCATATAATAATTATCGAGCCGCCACTGGTTGAAATGTTTTTGTTGGACACATCATAAACACGCATATACTCAAACACACATCACATGGTCGTGTTTTGTTCGCGCCACTTAACCTATTAGAACAGTTTTGGATGTAACCACGGGGGAGCCGTGCAGGCCTTCCCGTTGATTCTGGCCGCTTTTTACATGATTAATGGTTTATTTGGTGACAGAGAGTTTTATTATGGTACAATTTGCATCACGTCTCGGCTACAATACGTGAAACAGAATAATGAATACATAATATACGTTTCTCTGATTATGTCTGTGTGTCTTTTTTATCGGATGAAATATGATTGGTTCTGAGAAATGCAAAAATAAAACAAAAAATGCTGTTTTACAAAGCAGGTACTTTATTTTGCATCAATCATGGTTTTTTACGTGTGGTTGGTACAATAAAATTAAAATGAATTTGATTTATGCTTTGATATTATAATATTGATTGTTCGTTTCAACGCAATATTATATAAGGTAGAGAATTATTAACCGTCTAATAAGGGTTCACGCGAGATTGGAACGAGAATGGTTACAAAACACGAACCCAGCTCAATTTTTAGGGTTCTGTACTACAAAAAAAGAAGAAAGAAAAAGAATCCTTATTTTGTCTGTCAAGAAACTTTTACTCAGAAAATTAATATCAAATACTAAAGTCTACAGCCTCATAGTCCTGTAAAAAATCAAGTTTCGAACTCAATGTGAGCAATAAAAAGACATACGGCCTTTCAAAGTATATTTTGATACTATACTATACTTTACGTTGACGAAGGAAGGTCTCGTAGCACAATTAAAGGAAAAAATCCCAAAACTATTACGTGACAAACATTATTTTGCGCTTTCTTTGATATACGTAAACTAACTATTGTCAATAATCAAATTTTATATTCCCTAGTAGCTTCCAACCTACACATCCCCTGTACCCGGCCACCCTGTACGTGTCAACCTGCGATATCGGCCCATCAGCACATTCCTCTTCTATCTTGTATCCCTGTTAATTCACAAAACACGAAAACAATACATAAAACGCCACTGAGCTGTTGGAAAAGTAACTATCCAGCCGACAACAATCTGCAGTCATCATCATAAAATTGTATATAACAGTACGGAACCCGCAGGGCGCGAATTCTACTCGCACTTGTCGGAAAAAAGATCATTTCTATGAAAATCTGTCTGTTTAAGATTTCTAGCTACCGAACTATTTGACCATAAAATCTGAGAGTTGGCATAATTACGGTTGGGGAGAGAGGGGTGGGGGGGGGGGGGTAAATGGGTAACCAAAAATATTTTTTATTTAATTCCGACGAGTGGGATATATATCAAATTTAAATATTTGAACATTTTGTTATTCAAAATTATAGTATGGTTTTGCAATCTAACACTTAAAGAGCTTTAAAAACTAAAATAATCGTTTGAAAGGTTTAAAATTAATACATAAATCTAGATTATATAACAAATATTTTAAAGCTATTTCGAAGCTTTTATGATTTATATTTCTGGAGCAGTATGTTACAAAACTTGAAACGTTTTTATTTGAATAAAATAAGTGTCAAATTTGTTGACGTAGATTTAATTATTTTTATTTTATTTAAAGTCCATTAGTAGATTAAATTGTTAATTTTTCAGGGGAAAATTGCTATTCAATTAATTATGTAGATTACGTGACTCGAATGTTTGTTAATCGCATAGGAACATGTGATTACATAGAAATCAGTAATTTAAATTTATAGATTTAATCAAAACATTTCAATATAGTATAATCTGTGCATTAAATTGAATTACACAGCATTGTACTCAAAATATATACAGGGTGTCCCGTAAACAAACTGATAAAAGTTGTTGAGGACATTAAAACAATTGCTTTTTGTTAATAAACCCATGTCCACAATTGATCCGTTTTAGCAGTAGAATAAAAGAAAGGACCCCGTACAAAATCAATGGATTTTGCCATTTGATTGAAATTTTTTGTAACATGGGGAAATGATAGTTCAAATTATGCTGATCAAAATTTGTAATGGGTGCAACCTACGAAAATCCATAATTTCTGCTCAAAAGTACACTAAAGCATTCTATGAATATGTTTATTTTTGTGTTTATCTTCTAAAGGATACACTTATTTGAAGATGATAGAAATATTTTTAGAATTTTTTATAAAATTATTAATATTATTAAAAAAAACTGCTGAACCAAAAAAACTAAAATTTATAAAAAATATATTTTTTTGTGTGTGGAGTTCTTTCTTTTTCTCAACTGCTAAAATGGCTTGTTTGTAGACATGGGTTTATTAACATAAAGCTCTTGTTTTAATGTCCTCGACAACTCCTGAAAGTTTATCGGTATGTTTACGGGACGTCCTGTATATGAACAAAAAATAATAAATCATTTTAATGGTTTTCCTATTCTGAAAATGACCTAGGTAGAAACGATTATTATTTATGTCAATAATTGTACTAATAACTTTTAGATAAAAACATACATAATATTTTATAGGTACATAAATAGTAATTGCAGTAATTTTAAGTAAACAATAATATACATGTCGATGTTCACATGTAATCATTTATTATTTATACATAAAAAAATATCGATTTTACGTTCTGATGTAAAAATACTACCAACTCACGCAATTGCATTTATATTGCAGGAAATACAGCACAGAACATAGACTGTATGTCCCCTTACATGGTTTTATCGGGTGATATTTTTAAACTAACACAAATATATATTTTAGTTTCTTAGAACTCTTCGAAACAATAATAGTTTTATTTGTCTTACATTTTTTTTATTGACATATATGTATTTTATTTTTATTACATTAATTCGAGTAGGACTTGCGCCCTTGGAGTTCCCTACCGTTATAAAAAACTTAATTATTGACAATAGTTAGTTACTAGTATTTTTTGTTCTTAAATTTTTTCTGTGTATTTTGTGTCATATGCCGTTATAAATGTACCAAACACGGGAAAAAAATCAAAGAACAAAAAAATACTAGATAAAAATCAAAGTCCCACTGGCCCCATACACCCCTGGTGTAAATAATCATTGATTGATACTGAAAATCGATAACATACATGTATTAATACTAAACCGGGTAAAAAATTGCATAACTATATTATCAAAATGAGTTCTTCAGATATTAAATAAAACCCCATTTTAGGCAAAATCTTTGGAGGTCTGTGCTCTCTCACAAAGATTTTCCGGACTCATGTTCATATGGACTTTTTTGCTTGAAATATTTTTCTCGATCAACTGTTCAAGTTTGTTTTTGTATATATAACTATATATAATATTTTTAAATTTAATTTCCAGTATCTCGATAGCTATTTTACAATTAATTTAGATATTTATTTTATATTTACATAAATCAAACAAACAACCTAACGCCTCCTCTACTTCCACTCTACAGATCTCATTTTGAATCAATTGATAGATTTGTTTTCACAGCTTCCACGAATGTGGGTGTTACCTACGGACATCTCTCATTTCTTCTCCAAATACAAATTAAATTAAATGACATTTGAACCATGGCATCAAAGTATTATTCATTTTAATTTTGTATTTGATAAGAATATATTATGATTTAATTTTATTCATCGAATTCTTTTTAATTAGTTTATAATTAACTAAAATTAATTTATCAATAATTCCTCCACTTAAATAAGGGCATGGTCGATATGGTAATCGAAGAAAATTTATTGTAAAATATTAACATATTTTGATTATACACACTAATGCATTGGACTCGGGGTGCCAGGGTTATAAATTTGATCTGTATTAAACATATTAAGCATTGTTTTCACTTAAATCATTAATTTCTCATTCTAATTCAATGGAATTCAGGCCTATTATCTACGTAACTAAATATTGTCATTATTTAAAAAGTTGTAAACAATAAAATTATAATGTAAATGCCGGCTGAATTTTTATTCTTTTGAATGTATAAACATCGTTTATAAACAAATTTAAGTAAATTTGATTGTAGAGTTATAGTTCCATGGGCGTTTTTCCTTAGAATTGAGAGTAATTTCACTAAGGAGGGTAGCCGAGGTCGGTTCGAAAATTGCCCACCCTAATACACATACATATATATTTCCTTGTAAAATTCATGAAACGAGAATTTACAGACATCTTAACACAATTCGCGAGATCTGACCTGCAAACCACCAGTTAGCAATATCTAATTTATATCATCAGTAAATAGAATAGACACTATAATGTATAATACATACACACAGAAAGCAGGTACACGCTAGGTACTGTCTGGGTCGATATAGCGAACTTTAGATAAAAAGCCAGACACCAGATAAATGTCGTTATCTCTCTATATATATGTAGCTCTGACCTACAATGCTCACCTGCCCAAACAGGTGTACAGGTACGTGTGGGATATTACTTTTTTCCACCATTGAAAACTTGACGTGTGAATTTTCGATGTCATTAAATTTAAAACAATGATGTAAAGTTTTTTGTTTAAGTTGAAGTTTTAATACATTTAAAAGGGTGGAAAATGTTAAAGTGTACAGTGGAACTTCTTTAGTACGTGTTTTAACGTGAATAACGTTTAGTGTTTCACGCCAGTCAAATACTGGGGGAGGGGGTAATTATCATTGCTAAACCGGTTTTTATTTTTAATACAATATCAATAAAATTTACAAAAAAACACATATAATCTATTCTCAATAATGATATCTATACTTTTTTGGATATACTAAGTATATGTTTTTATAGATCCCTACATAAACGGCCTTCATATATATGTATTATGTATAATGCATCAGATTCTAGCCCATGCATTTGTCTGCCGTAATTTATGCAATGTATTATAGATTGACGTGTACTCGCTAATGGATTACTCTAATATTATCTATATATACCATAGTACATTATAATGTTGATACATTCTGTTTTCAATTTGCTTAGACAATTGTGTCTCATGCTTGAAACCGTCTATTATCTGAATTACTGAATACAACAATAGTAGGTATGGAATCTAACTCGATCTTGACGAGGATTCGATGTTTATTTTGCTCCTGAATATAGTTTGATATAATTTGTTTTCATGTATATCATTAGTTACTAACTATATTTCATATAAGAGGTGCTATAGTTTGTTATTGAGACGTCAATATGGATAACTTCGTTAGTTTTTTAATCGACTAGACATAAAACATTGCTGTTATTTTTATATTTTCCATCTAAGTAACTGGTAGCAGTCTTGGCTTAGAAAAGGAAATATAAAGGACAAATCACTTTACCTAGCGTTGTTACCATATTGCTTCACGAGTCATTGACGTATCATTCAGATTTTAAAATAAATATCAATTGTTTTGAATTATAAAATTTATTAATAATAAATGTTGTATATTGTCTTTTAAAGTATTTCAGTGATAATTGATTAACAGAAAAATGTCTATTTGGATCTTTCATCTCTCATACATACCAAATTCAATTGTAATTTAAAACACATTTACATATTATAAATTTTCAACTGATGCCTCTGGGATAATATGCATGGAAATGACGATAGTGACATTTAAGAAAAGATGACCGCCATCAAATTTTGGTAACAGTTTCATATACGGGTTGGTTGTTATGTATATATAGTCTTTCCTAATCTAAAGAGTCTTTTTGGGGATTAATGGGTTTCTTTTATGTAATTCTTATGAACTCATGTTACTAATAACACAAATACCTATTTACTAAATCAATTTAATTACTTAAGTCCGCAAATATAGTTTGTTTTTTTAATTTATATATATTTTTTGTTTATGTTTTTTCTCCAGTGATTGACACTTCCTAATGATTACAAAATGATAAGTAATACGACACAAAAAGTTATAAAATAAAGAATCGTAAAATTTGAAACAATGTAAAGCTGATTCTATGATAAATTAATAGTTAATAAATAGTTTACACTAATAATAATTAGTTTAAATGTCCAACATTTTACAGTTTTACAGTAAAGTGTTTAAAGATTATGATTCAGTAATGGCAGTAATCAAATATCAATAAATATTTATAATTTGCATACACTGGAGTATAATCCAAGACTGGTGCCATTACCTTATTTAAAAAAAATATTTATTACTTAAAACTGTTAACACTTTATAACAAAAACGACTTGTTATTAAAATTAATTTATTTTAATTTGTAAATATAAACGAATCTTCAGTTAGATCATAAATACCGAATTGGCATCAAATGTGCAGGCACCGAGAAGTTATTTTCTTCCATTAATATTGTATCACATTTTGTAATTTTAGGACTGACTAAAAGCTTTTAGTCACAGTTGGTTGTTTTAGAACTCATATGTATTATTATTACAACACGAGGTATTAACTCCAATTGGAATTGAATTCCATGTTTTATAGTAATTAGAAACATATGAAATTCATTAAACATAGTTTTGACAAAGTTTCAAACTATTCAATATAATAAACAGAAGCAAAGCCGCAAAATCAGAAAAGAAAAAAACTGTCTAGATATTTTTGTATAATACTTTCACAATGTTAAAGAAAAGATGTAAAATGTACATCGTGTTTTAACTTTTTTGTTGTTGTATAAAAGTATAGAAGTATCGAGTTTTTTACAACTAAATACGGTACAAAAAAATATCTGCCAAGTGAATGCAAAGTGCTTCCTCCTGATAAATTTACCAAAGGTAGTTAATTACCGTACAATTACCTGTCATTGGTTAACCATTTAGTTTTTACACAAATTTTATTTGAAAATATTAATTCGAAAATTATCTTAATAATCTGATTATTTTTTCAATTTTGCTCATAAAGACAGTCATTTAAAACATCAAAATGACTGAAATATGTCAAAGTACCTAGCGATTTTTTAAGCAAATGGAGACCTATATTATAGAAAATTGAATGCTCTACAAAAAACGATCCCATAACATCTCGTTTCTTATTGTTAGATATGGCAAGGAAAAAATATTAGTTGCAATATCTGCAAATTAATACATAAAATTATATTAGAATTGGTTTAAAAATATATTATTGTATTTTTATATTTTTTAAATGCAAATTTACCAAATTTTATCTTGAATAAAGATGTAACATAAAATTCAATTCATTTCAAAAATATATATCATCATATGAATGTAGGTACCTACAAGGAGGGTTAAAAATTAAATCAAAAGTCTAATAATAATTATAAATGTTGACTTACACAAAAATCATTTGTGTAAGAGTACAAAGCGAAATGAGTTATACAAATAAAATGAAGATTTTTATTGACGGTGAGTAGTGAAGACATAGTAAAGAGCACACCAACAATAAAGTGTACTCAGCACTAGTAGCTCTTGAATAATAAAGCGTCGGGTTGGAGGTCATACGAAGGTTGCTCTTTATTGTGTCCTTCCGCTTTGTGCGCCTCTATCTGACACAATTCCTATAAGATGATTTCAAAGCTATTGGTTCTAGTGTCTACTACGTGTGGGTTTTTAAATAAGCTGTCCTGTCGTAACAATGCATCCAAATATTTCATCGCTGTATTCAAGGGTCTTTTCCTAAAATGTTCTCTAAAATGAAAACTTATTACTTTTTATAAATAGTATCATAAATGTTATAAGATTACATTTTGCTTGGGTTGGTTTGTAAGCTTTTATAAATTATTTATTTAATCTTTTAAGAACATAAATATTAGCATAATTCGTAATATTTCTGAACAGGCTGAAATAATTTACGTACGTTTTTTATTTAAGGGGTTACATTTTATATCTAATCGTCACTTCGGAAAATGATACTTTTTTAGGAATTTTTTTTAAGTAATAAAAAAAGCAATCAAATGAAATTTTGAAGGTTTATTGTATATGTCTCGAAGCATAAAAAATTTTTTTTAATGAAATATAAAACAAAATGGTGACTTAATCGTTGTTACTCTGAGTGCATATTTTTTGTTATCTGCTCCACTGCAGAAACTGAACTTCCATGGATCAACATCCAGAACAAAAAACATTTTCTCGTTATTTACATGAGTTTTTCCATCGAAGTACAACGATTTTGTATCAATTTGAACAAAAAATCGCGTTTTTGACGAAAAAAACGACCTTAAATTCTTTATAAAAACCGTAATTGTTAACCAATCGTAAAATCGTATGAACAATGCAATAAAAAAATACGGCCTTTTTATTTTTTACCTTTTCAGGACTAAGCCGCTGAACCGATCTCGATGAAATTTGTCAAGGAGATAACTTGCATCCTGAGGAAGGACATTGGCTACTTAGTATTCCGATAAATTGATTAGAAAAAAAATACAAATTCCACGCGAACGAAGTCGCGGGTAACTGCTAGTTATCAATAAAGTAATGATGTGTTTTAAATGCGATTTGGCTTCTGAATATCTTAACAGACAAAACACCATTATCAGAGATTATTTTTTGGAAACAAAAGTATCTCGATCCGAGTTTATTTTAGTTTGTTGCACGAAAACGGGTAAAGAGAACAGAGTAATTAATCAAATTAGATGTTACGATGTGGTAACAATGGCATTATCTTGGCCCATTGTTGTATCGACGTACACAGAATGAGTTCAGCGAAGCGAGGCGTTGTTTACCTGTCCAACGGACATATTATAAATTAGTAATTAAATGTATACGTACACCTATATGAGTATTAAATATTATTAAAATATAGTAGTTTAGAAATTAATTAGTTGCCAGTTATTTTATTTTATTCTAGTTTGGTAGTGCTCTATTATATTTCTATTAGTTACAGTCTAGTTGTGAAATGGAGTGAGGTATATTTTTAACTGACTTAAAAAAATAGGTTCTCAGTTCAGCTGTAAATATTTTTTCAGGTTTATTTAATTGAAAGATTACACTCCTGAGGTGATTCCATAAAAATTTTATCAGAATCTGACCATGGACTTCAAAGATACGCAACTCAAAATGGGAAAATAAAAAACTGGTTAATAAAAAAATAAAAACACTGAAAAGTATGTAATAAGTAAATTTAACCGTTTTGAAGTCGTATTAAACCAATAAAAATGTTTAAAAAATTAAACCGACTTCGAAAATATAAATTGTTACATACTTTTCAGTGTTTTTAGGTTGTTGTTTTTTTAAGTTGATTCAGCATGAAGTAAACATTATAATAAATATGGGTTAATCGTTCAACATTACAAAATTGTTATTTGTAAGAAAGAATGATTCATAAAATTTCCATATGATCCTCCATTCCCCATGTAGACAATATATGTGTACCCCCCCCCCCAAGAGTTACGTGGTTTATAGATGTCCCCTTAAGAAATATTTAACATCTGTTTTCGATATTGAGAAGTATTCTACTGATCATTTTTTTAAATATCAACAAACATTAGAATTGGAATATTTACCGTCTGAAAGATTGAACAACAATTTTATTCTTATGTACTATATACCATCTTATTTATTTTCATATTTCATAAAACACAATTCCCCTGCTTTTTCTGCTATTCCTCCATCTATTTTTTATTGATTTCTCTACTTCTTAAGAGTTTTTTTTAATAAATAGTAAACATGTTTCACAGACATTATACATTTTACTGCACTTTTAATTTAATGAAATTTTTTTCATAAAAAAACTGGTATTGTTCTAAGAAACTTGATATTTTAAACAAAGAAACTATACTATAACATGCTCTGTATTTCTATTGTATAAAACATATTATAAAATTACTATTTTCTGTACAAGCAATTTTTTAAACACACTTTGTTGAATTAAAATATGAGAATAACAAAAATACGTTTTGTTTAAAAATGACATTCCTATATAAATTCCAATTTCAGTAAAGAATGTAAAACATTTTCGATATTAATACAGACAAAATTTCAAATTCCAGATTCATTACACATTTTTTTGTTGAAACTGATGAATATTACGCTGACAGGCAATGAAAAAAAGTTTTAATGAGTAAAAGCTAGATTGAATTCATTCAATATTTGTTCAGAGATTTAGTTGAACTGTCGAAATAAAATGTTAGCTATCGAGTTGGCCACCCACTCACTCTGGTTATCTGTCGGTATGTGCGTGTGTATATGTGTGTGTATGACATCAGAAAACAAGACGTATTTTGTTGAAAATTTACTGTAGTAATATATGTAGATACTATGAGTTGTTAAGAGGATCTGTAAGATCAAATAGAGCGACTAAAAGGAATGCGGATAGGATTGTTAACTATTTTTTTATGTTTTGTATTGATCCGTATATTTTTTATGTCACTTAAACTAAATTCAACATTAGGGTGTTTTTAATTTTTAATTTGGGTTCCATTGAATGCTTTAGCTTTGGATCTAAAGAAAATTCTCACAAAATTTGACTCGTAGATCAAACCTGTAAACGACGCAAACATAGTTTTTACTTACACGTGGTTAGCTCGTTGAAATATTTTTTTATTATCTCACGTCAACATTTTGTAAAGAATTAAAGGACTCCGCAGAATCTTTACGGCTCTTGGACAAACTTTGGATTCTAATTGTCTTTGATGAGTAGATCAAATAGTTGTGTGAAAATTAAGGTTCTACAAAAACCTTATGATTCCCATCTTCAGAGGGCTATATCTTAAAAGTTTGAGTTTTTAGGACTTCTACTCATCAAGGACCATCAGAATCCAAAGTTTCAACCGAGAGTCGTTTCCCGTAAAATTATGTGGGGTCCTTTCCTACAAAAAAGTTCCTGAGTACTCAATTCATAGATCCTGTATTTTTTAAAATATGTTCGTGTAAACATTACTAGAAAAATTGGATTATACAATGTATTCACAAGAAAATTAGATTTCTTTTAAAACATATAAATGTACTATAAAAATTTCCCCCCCCCCAAAAAAAAATCTTGATTACGCCACTGTTGAGAGTAATTAATAAAACACAGATTAACCGTTTCATTCACTGTTACCACAATAGAAAACGTTTCCGCTAATTGAAACCAAAAACACAAGCGCGCACACTGCAACCCTTTAACGCCTAATCGAGTGCACCCACGCATCGTGATGCCCCCCCCCCCCCCTCTCCAGGTCCCCCCCACAAACTCTCCAGACAGGAGCTTTAGTGCAGAGCTCTGCTGACACTCGAAAGCTCGCTCGTGACCCCCATGAGGCTTAGTGGGGGTGAGTGGGTATGTGTCGAGTAGTTTGTCAGTGGCGGAACGGAAATAAATCAAAAATCTTAAGTAATTAGAAAAAAAATTAAGAAAAAAAAAATTGCAAAAAAGTATTCGTTGATTATCGAATTATCACACCTTCCTTACAAATCATTCATCTAATTTACCCAATTCTATACTATCTATTACACGCGACTTTTCACGTGTAATATAGGTTAGATACGAGCTGTTAGAAAAGGAGAAAATCCACTTGACAATAAACTCATGAAGAAGAAGAAGGAGAAATTAGGTAATACAGATTTCTGTTATGATAGTCAGTAAAACAGGTCGTGCGTTGATTTTACTAGTTTAACAGTTTCTTAAGGCCTTATATCTAATATATTAACTAATTTTTGACAGTTTTTTTACAAACTTAAATGATGTATAAACATCTTAAAAATGATATTCAAAAGGAATAACGAACGAAACAACCTAGATGGTGAAAGAGGTGAAAAATGAGTGATAATACATATCACAAAAAAAAAGTCGGAACTAACGTCGACGTTTGCATGTAATAAAACAGTTTTCAAACTTTAAACTTATTTTTATCGAAAACATGTTATTAAAAACTGCGGAAAACGTATCTTAACCATTTTCCATCCGATCAATTTGAAATTTTAACTATAACTTCTTAGATAGATTTTACATCGAAGTACATGCAATTTTTATAATTGGTTGACAATTACGGTTTTCATAAACAATTTAAGGTCGTTATTTTCGTCAAAAACGCAATTTTTTGTTCAAAGTGATACAAAATTTGCAAATCATTTTTCGAAGTGACGATTTAAAAAAATATTGTTTCTCTGATTCTACGAACAGCATCTTGTTAAATATTTACCATATTTCTTATCAAACAAGAATGTTTCACAACGTGCGCTACTGATTTCGCAGAGATGCGATTGTAAATCTTAGGTGCGCGTTGCTGCGCTCCCTCTATTGTATTTCGTGGGAATTACAACACAATAACAAGATTTGTCTGCTTTTACCTTGTCCCGCACAGATGCTGATTGTTTTGTCTCGTTTATTTTTGATAATTTCAAGATTCTTTGTAAGATATATGGCCGACGACGTAACTGAATTACGTTTAGATCCTTTTAAATAACAACCGACATCAAGGTTTATATTGCTAATTGTTTGTTTCAACTGTAGATGGAAAAGTTTAAATATATTGTGTATATAATATATATTATATAGGTACACATTTAGTACACTGGGAATATTTTATATGGTCTTTATACTACCAGAAACATGATTTTATACTCTCTCTAGGAATAATAATGTGACTACCTTTTTTTGTTTCTGATAAGTAGAAAATATTACTATAGTAATAATAATAATCAAATAATACTAAAAAACGGACTTTTAACGAAATTTAAAATTAAAAATTTTTTAGTTACATTTCATGGTTCAATTTCAACTTTTAATTGAAATATTAATTTAAAAATAAGAAGAAACATCATAACTTACTTAATAAATAATAGTTTTCATCATTTTTCATGTAATTTTTTATTTAAATCAAATTTATTTAAACATTAAAATGTGTGAATATCAAAAAAAGAAAATCACTTACACTCACGTCGGGTCACAACCGTGACCCAAAAAATTCCTGATCCGTACCTAGATGTACTCTGAATTCAACGTCAATGCATACAATTCTTAACAAAACATAATAAATTAAGAAAAATATTGCTATTACAACGAAAATTTAACAAAATATCATACATATAATATGTATTTCATATACATATCATAAAAATAAAAAATCATATTTTTAAATTCAATTATAAAAGAATTAATAATCACGGCTATACCCAGAAGCCGAGAAAATTATAAATACAATAATAGCATACAAGTAGTTATGTTTCTCTTATTCGCACTATTTCAAAAATAATTCAAAAATGTTTAAATTTAAAAGAGTAAACATCCGTTTCCGGTTTAGTCATTACGTTTAAAAATTCATTTAATACATGTAGCAGAGAATATTATTATCTACAATTTATGTCCCATTAATTTTATTCTATCTTTTGTTAGTTTGTCAGAAATATTTTTAATAAAATAAGAAACACGTACACTGTTGACTCTTAGTATTTCGTATAAGAAAATCCCGTGGCTCCCATGGTAGATATTTTGTAACAGTACTGGCTTTAGTAGGAGTGAGGGGAGGGGGGAGATATAAATAAAATATAACTCAATTATACAATATTAGTAGACAAGTTGTGGCCATTAAATCTTGGTATAACAAAAGAACGTACCCACCTGCATTTTATTGTCGCCATTGATTTTATACTTGCACGTATTATAATGATTGTTCAATGTAAAACAGCTTTTATAGTTTCTTCTGTATTTTACGACATCCAATAATTCAAGATAGTGGAACTTCTATCGATTTTAAGTTAAAACAAGTTTTTCTTAAGTTATAAATGATATAGTTTCCATAAAATATCTACATCCTTATAATATGTAGTCCTTCTTATAAATTAATGGAATTTAGAACAGTGCTGGTGTCATCCTTTTTTAGGTTTTAAATATTTTGATAATTATATAATATTATTAGCGCATTGAACCCGGTGTTGCCCGAGGATATAAATTTAATTTGTAATACACCTATTAAACATTGTTTGAAGTAGCCAGTTAAGAAAAGAAAAAATTGCATGAACCTTTTATTTCAGACCTCAATTTTAAGAACAATTGAAATATTTTATAATGGTACAATATTATAAAATTTAACAAGTTTGTTAAGGTACCAGTCTTTTGGAATTGATAGGTATCTTTTTTGTAATTCTCATAAACTCATGTTACAAATAAAACAACTACCTCTTTATTAAATTATTTTGCTTAGTATAATTAACAACACAATATTATATAATTTATTATTTTACTAATTACGTGCTAATTACAATGATTACAAGATATTTGAATGTGAAAATTATATTTTATTTATAATGACAACTGTGTTTTCAATTAATTGTTTTATTTTACAATTTAATATTTTTAATAACTATCACTAGCAACTGACGCCGAGGGCACTACAAAGTTACAAAATCAATTTAATTACCAAAGGTTGCAAATACAGTTTGTTTTCTAAATTATAACCTTTTATTTTGTTTATGTTTTTTCTCCAGTAATGGGCAGCCAGTGATTGACACCCACAGGCCTACTGTCATCAAATTAAACTGTTTTACAAGTTTCTATAAATTTTGATTCAGTAATGATAGTAATAATATATCAACAAATATTTCTAATTTAGCACGTTTAATTAAACAAGTGTCCAACACTGAGGTATGATCCAATGCCACTCTTTAAATTAGAAAAATGCGACAGATTAAGTTACTATGATATAAAAAATAAGGTTGGTGGAGGCGCTGGGAATTATCTAAAACTAAAAATAAATATCGTAAAATTTGAAACAATGTAAAGCAGATGCTATGATAATATAATAATTAAAAAATAGATTACATTAATAATATGTGTAAATGTTCACCATTTTGACACTCAAGTCCTCAAATTAAGTTGTTTTACAGTCAAGTAGATTATGATTCAGTAATGACAATAATTAAATATCAACAAATATTTTTAATTTAGTACATTTAATTTAACAAATGTTCAATACTAGGTTATTGTGCCAGTACCTTTTACAATTATTCTGAATCACTATAATACACATACTATAAAACAGCCTGAACATATTTGCTCTATCTATTAATCACGATTAAGATATTAGACGCACACTGATAACCCAAGTTACAGTACTTATTAACTATAATGGCAGTAGACAGAAATCATTCCAATAACTATTAGTTTCATTGTAGTTAATCCTAGAACCCATATAGTTCATGCACATAAAGTTACTTGTATTTTACAAGAACCATTTATTCCAAGTTAGAAATGGAATTGAATTGTTCTGCTAGCTATGCAATTACTGCATGATTCAATTTGGAATGTTCTATCATTTGTTATATCTATTAATAGAAAAGGATTTCAGTTTGTACTATTAAGTAGTTGCTATTATTGTTAGGTATACATCAAATAATAGAAGCTTGTTTATTATTTAATTAAACAGGGCGTTTAATTATTATAAGATCATGCATTTATTTCTGTTACTATTGATAGTATCGAAAAAGTTCAAATAAAAAATATCTCTGGTTTTGTATAAAACATTTTTTACTTAGAGCAATAATTTAGACGTCATTTAAAATTGATTTTGGATATATACTCTGTCTAAAAATGCACATGTAAATAAATGTTCTAATTGGATTCCAACAAGAATATTTTTTGTCCGGCCCCTCATGTTTATAAAAAAATTCGATCCGGCCCGTTTCTCGAAAAGTTTGGTGACCCCTGATGTAAGCTATCATCTTTAGGATGGATATGTGACATTTGAACGCGCGACCTGTTTTATCGACTATCATAATAAAAACTTGTATAACCTAAACTTCTTCTTCTTCATGGGTTTTATGTCTGACAGCTCCTATTTAACCTAAATTTTAAATTATTCAAAAAAATTTATTATATTTTTATTCTTTAAGTTTTTCCTGCGTTATACATAGTATATAAGATATAAATAACACAATAAGTACTTATTACATAGACATTGTCTTAGTGAGTAATTACTAGTGTTGATGTTTTCATTCAAGCTGTTTGATGTAGTTGAGAAGAGGCTTCTCGCATCAAATGGCGAATCCGCAATTCAGTAATTATCTTAAATACATACTGTGTCTAACTTAATTGTTCTTCTTGTGTTCTCTCCCTGTTTCTATGACATTCAACAAAACTTTTAAGTCTTTTATCTTGTTTTGGGAGTATTTTTTTGTAAATGTTATGTAAGAGTGACGTTAATGCCATAACTGACATGTTTTATAGTAAATATTTATGTATAAGACAATTTTATTTAATCTACAAACAAATAGCATTCATTTTTGTTAATATGACCATTACTCATCGTCATAAGATTTTTAATCAAAAATAGACGGAAATCTTATGAAAATTGTTTCTCGAATATAAATATTGACAGGTTGATTTTAAAATGTTTTTAAGAAAAAAAAAAAAATTTATTTAAAAAGAACCCTAAAAATACTTTAAAGTATATTATAATTAAATTTAAGTCTTTGAATAAGCTTTCATTTTTTTCTTACCAAAAAAGTTTTTTATTGACTTGGTACCGACTTCAAATTTTTTTATCATTATATACTTTTCAGTATTTGTAGTCGGTTTTATTTTTTTCTTAAAAAGTTTTTTTATTTTTCCTTTCTGAGTATCTTTGAAGTCCATGATCGGATTCTTTTAAAATTTATATGGGACCTTCTCGGGAGTATACTCTTTCAAACAACGTAAAATAGTCTAAATCGGTACATTTTTGTCGGAGTTATACTCGAACATACATAAAAAATATATATTGTCGAATTAAGAACCTCGTACTTTTTTGAAGTTGGTAAAAAAAAAAACAAAAAAGTAAAATTTAACCACCAGTTCAAAAGATACGGTAATTTGTTTCCAAAATTGTGAAATATGAAAATTTATATAACCAAAATCGTCATTTTTGGAACTTTTTAGCTATCAGGTCGCCAAAACCTTCGAGTTCTTTATTATAGATCAAAGCTATTTTTTGTGGCACAGTACAATTATTATAAATAAATTAAATATAAACTAGTGTGGCCTCTAAAATTGTTTACTTTACAAATAAATTACTAAATATTATCAATTCAAGGTGATTAGTCACTTAAGCTTCTGAAAAGCTTATGTATAACATTTGCCTGTACTTCAATCAATCATTAAATATATATATGTAATATATTAATATCACTAAAACATCCGATCGATCAACTATGTCTTATATTAAACTGTAAACGTCTTTAATATAATATATTTACATTTTAGTCAGGTTACTAATTGATATTCAATTATATTATATATATAACATACAGTACATATATGGAATAAAAATACATTAGATCATTATTTTTCAAATAAATTAGTTACATGCACTATCCATTTTCTGATAAAATTGATTGTTAATTTATAAAAAAAACTAACACATTGAACCCAGTATTACCCGGAGACGTAAATTTTATCTGTAATAAACCAATTAAACGTTGATTTCACTTATCTTTAATACGGTTGTTTTTTTTTCGACTTCATGAAATTTACACAAAATTTGAAACACTCTATCTATTAATGAATATCGTAATAAAATCCGTTCAATAGTTACTGTGAAAATCGTGCACAGACGCGGCGAGAGACTTTGTTTTATACTTTCCACGTATAGATTACTATTATTATTATATACTTAGAAACAAAAAAATAAATAATGGAATTAGAATTTAATGATTTCGGATTTTTTCCTTTACTTATGTTATGAGACCTACCTTCATGCCAAATGTTAAGATTCTAGGTCAACGGGAAGTACTCAAAATATGTAGAAGCGAGTAACCTAGTACGCATTGTAATTTTGCGTGTCACTGATTATTTTGATATTTTAAGTAAAGCGGCCCCGCAAGCGCCACGGGCTGGTGAGTACACGAACCAAACGACTTTAATTTCCCGTGTTGTTACTACGTACACTCTACATAAAGACAATTAATTTGAAATTTCGTAACAAGTGACTTGTGCTTTCATGGTCTCGTTTCAACACAAAGTGGTTAAAATTTAATTTCATTTACTGATATTTACTGCGTACCTACTACCCAATTTCTTATGTTGTACGGAACATTTTGTGCCACGGTGATAAAGTACAATCAGGGGCGCATACAGATTTTTATTTTAGGGGCGGTCCAAAATATATATATATTTTTCAACACATATAAATAAGGGTAAAGTCAAATCAGCTGAAACCATAGACACACAATATTTTTCCATCTTTTGACCTTTTTAGAATTCCTTACGTCAAAATGAAAAAACGGAACTTTGTTGTTTATCTGTTTGTTCGTCAAGACCCCTTTTCTCAAGAACGGATAGAGGTACTAAGTTGAAATTAATATCAACTACTAAGGTCTACAGTGTCATTGTTCTGTAAATAATTCAAGTTTCTAACTCAATGTAATAAAAAGATACGTACTCACCTATATTTCCCGTTGACTCAGAAATTTGAAATTTGCCAAAAAGGAAAGTCTTATAGCACAAGTAAAGGAAAAAACCCTAAATTTCTAATTCTATGTGGAATTATTACGTGACAAACTTAATTTTGCTGTTTCTTTGATACTGGAATCGGGTCTATTGTCTACGTAACTGACTATTATCAATAGTCCTACTCGCACTTCTCCGTCTTTTTTAAACATTCTAGATTATTAAAATTTAGAATCCCACTACTGGATACATTCAAGATTATCTGAAAATCTATTTATGAAATTTCAAATCTCATATATTTTCGGGACAATTCAATATATCGAAACAATATAAAGATATCTAATAATATCTTCAATAATAACTTCTCAATCAATAAGTCGTAAACTAAACCAATAACCAGAACAAAGTAATATGTACAACAATTGGACGTTCATTCTTTTATATTTGTTTATAAGTGTAATGAAACTTCAAATTGCTCAAATCTATTTTCGTAAAACTAGTACGTAGAAATAGAGAATAATAAAAATATTGTTTAATAAATATTCAATTTACTTATCTTCACCCATTTTACTTTCTTATACGTTCATATGTATTGTAAAACCGTTTTTTTAATTCGATATTATTTTCTCAATAGCGTCTGTGTGTCTGTCTATATGTAGACGCTGTAACTCAAAAACGCTTAATATAGAAAAGTAAAATTTTACATTTAAGATTAATTTTCGTGTGAGAGGAAAACTTTTTTTTTTAATCATAACTGGAAACGGATACTTACTCGTGTTAATTTTGTAATTTTCGAATTATTTTTGAAACGGAGATAAGTTAATATTTACAATACAATGATTTTAATTTTTATATATTTTTTTTCTGATGAGATTTTCTTAAAGACTGAAAAATATACTCAATTTTTTTACACTTACCCCATTAAGTGGGGTGTCTTTATATAGGTTTCATAAAATTAAAAAAATGTCTAAGGACCTTTTGATTTTAACCCTTCAATCACGATATATTTGCTTTCAAAGTGGTTGTCAGAGTACCTCCCTCATCTAATTTCAAAACTATGGATACAAAAATCTGAAAAATTCCAGGCTGTAGTTTTTAATTTGTACGTAAAGTATGTATGTATGTTAACGTTTTTCCAATATAAAATAATATTATCGGAATATAATGTGAAGGGGGGTGGGGGGGGTAAATTCAAAACATAATCAGAGTCCTCATTAACCCTTAATCCGTTTCTGACTACCCAATAATTTTCAATATTACCGGCCCATGTTTACAAAAAAAAGTTCAGACAACTCGAACCTGCACAAACATTCAATTTTTTTAAGTATACACAGTTTGTTTTTAATTAAAGAACGATATGAAAAATTAAACCACTACAGAAACACAATTTAAGTTTCGAACGCCATTTCATTTAGGGGAGCCTACACGAGTAGCAATCTAAATATAATATACACATCCACGTTAACGGAGTCGAGTATTGTTGTTAAGAAGTTAGTTCCAACGTCCGTCGCCACCTGACGCTGCTGTTTGTTTTTTCGTGTCCCGCTGTCGTCTTTGTTTCCGTTTCCCGTCCTTTTGTAGCCAATCTCCCGTCATCTCGTACCAGTGGCGACTCATGAAATATTATAAAGGAACAATTTTACAGTCAGAATAGATAGGTCTCCTAAAATGCAACAAAAAATATTGTAGAACCTTTTAATTTAAACCCTTTACTCACGATTATTTGCTTTCAAAATTGTTATCATAGCATCACCCCCACCCCCCTTTTATTTCTATATTATCAATGCAAAAAATTTGAAAAAAAATTCAGAATATAGCTTTTAATTAGTAATTTCAATGAAGCAAACAGTTTTTATGAAAAATTTGGAAATAACTTTTATAATCGCTACACGTGCAATTTTATAGAGATTAAATTTTTCAACAACATGAAATATCTCTTGATACGTATTATTGATAATGGCTACGGAAGCCAATAACGCACTTCTTTCCGATGCATTTACAAAAAGATACTTTATTGCAGAATTTAGTTTAGTCTGAACATTTTTGACAAGCAATAAATTATATTTATTTATAAAATAAATCAAAAAAAGTACTCACTTTATTCTTTCGACGAACGCCACTGTATCATGCCTTCCGCCTCCCGTCTTTACTTCCGCCCCGTCCACGGCAGCAAGACGGATTTGAATGTTGAGATTCTTGTTCTATTATAACAATTAGCATGCTCATGACAACATTGTGCTTCCGTTTTTCGAGAAGGAAATTAAGTTGTTGCGAATTTTAAATTTCAGCGGGAATACAATTACTCTAAAACATAATATTGTATTGAATAATTTAATTTGGAACACTCTATTTTTTAAGAAAAAGGTAGTAGCTTTATTTTACTGTTAATGTATTATTTCTGTTTTATTATTGTTTCGTAAACTTCGTTTTGGATTCTGCAATAAATAGAAATGTGTCTTGAAAATTTAAATAAGTCTGAAATATTTCTTTGTTACTTAACAGGGGGTTAAAAAAATATCAATTTGTTTTTTTTAACACGAAAATAAGGTACTGGCATCAGTCCTGGATAAAACCCTAGTGTTGGACACTTGTTTAATTAGATAACCCAGCGCCTCCACCACCGTATGTCATAGTAACTTAATTTGTCGCATTTTTCGAGTGTTAGGAGTGGCATCGTAAGGTACTGGAACCAGTCTTGGATAATACCCCAGTGTTGGACACTTGTTTGTTAAATGTACTAAATTAAAAATATTTGTTGATATTTTATTATTCTATAGACACTTATCTGTAAAACAGCTTAACTTGATGACAATTAGCCAATAGGTGTCAGAATGGTGAACATTTAAAATAATTATTAGTATAATCTATTTATTAATTATTATATTATCATAGTTTATAATTTTATTTATTTTTTATAATTTTTGTGTCGTAGTATTTATCATTTTGTAATCAATAGCATTTGTCCATCATTGGGTGCCCATTACTGGAGAAAAAATATAAATAAAATAACTGGCTATAATTTAAAAAAATAAACTATATATACGGACTTTCGTAATTAAATTGATTTAATAAAGAGGTACTTGTTTTATTAGTAACATGAGTTAATAGAATTACAACAAAAAAGAAACCCATCAATCCCAAAATAAACAGTATAGCTAGCTCTTAAAGCGGCCAAAACTGGTGCCAATACCTTATGAGAAATAACTTCTAATTTTTAATTTAATTTTTATAATTATAAATAATGAAAATCCAATATACAAGAAATAAACAGGAAAATTGCAACGTATTTTTGTTATTCATCGAAAATGTGGTAAAAATATTCGCATTTCTAACCACAAATATTTCAGCTATTTTTGTTTATGAACTAAACAGTACAGCTATACGTATATAGATTATTGATTATGATTATAAATTAAATCAAACCAAAAACCACACAATTTTTTTTTTAATTCTCTAAATTATATATATTTTTAGTGTACCGTACCGAAATCCAAAAAAAAATAAACATTTATGGAATCAAAACTGTGTTTGTCTATGATAGCCTTCTAGCTACTAAAGTGTTAGACCTAGAAAGCTGAGATTTTGGTATAAACTAAATATAATAAATGGTGAACCAATATAGACCTGAATTATAAAAATAAAATTATAGTTTTTCACGCTTTTTAAGGGGAACAAATGTGTTACCAAAAAAATATTTTATTCAATCTCAACGAGTGAACATTTTGTAATCTATAATTTTCTTAAAAACTAAAATACAATACATTATAATATACATATTTATAAATAAGAGCTACTGAAGAAAACAGAAGCATTTAAATAACAAAACACTATTATCCAAGTAAACATACCTTAGAAAGAGACGGCAAGCACGGCAGCCATTAAGGAACAGTGCTTCTTTGTCTTGCAAGCTACTTCCTGTGAGTGTATCCACCCCGATAACATCTTAAGCAATTAGTTTAATTGCGAAAATCCCTGTTCCTTTAAAAGGTGTAATTTCCAACTTATAATAAATATTCTATTTATTTATATAATACCTTAATATTTATCAAAACAGGGAACATCCGATTGCTATGTACGATAATTTTACTCATTTCTCGTATATGTTTTCAACTAAATACAATGTAAATGTCTGTGGCTTATACAGTTTGTCCTAGTTTGAATATCTAGCACTTAGAGAGCGATTAATAATTACATTAGTATAATTCCTTTAGTTTGAATCCCCCCCCACCCCTTTGTAAAAAAGTATATAAAAAATTCAGGTAGTCATTTTGACATACAAACTAAATCGCCTCATCTCTAGATTTTGTCGATATCTACATACATTATAATAAATAATTAAAAATCGCATTAAGCACTTAGTTCTAAGATTTTAAAGTAAAATGTACTACGAATGTTAATATAAAAAAATCTAAAATAAGCTATATGTTGAATCCATTAATATATGATAACATCTACTCAAAACAACGAATAAATCACCGTCCTATGTATCTTTATAAAAACAAAGAACCGTAGTAGACAGTTATATTTATTATTTATCTACATCTATCATAAAAATATACAGATACATTTTTTATAACAAGAATAATCGCTCGGAAAACCGGGTTACGCTATCATAAATAAACAAGAATATAGCAGGCATAGAAATCCTTATCCACCTGGCTTATTTTCTACCTCAATAAACATCTGCCGAGGTATATATACCTGTTTTCCCAACACATACCCCAAATGTACGTCCGTATAATACAAGCTATTGGAAATATACGTATTTGTGTGTCTTTATATGTCTAGTACTTACAGAAAATCTCTAAAAACGTATATGGACTTACGAGAAATACTATATACAGATTTTCACATAATACAAATAAATTCATCTAGGTTTTTTTTGGTATGAAATTAAAACAATATGATAGAGTATTTTAAAAATTGATAAAGGAGAATAACTAATTTAATAAAATATTAATATAAACTAACGCTCGGTTAAATATAAAAATTAGATATGCGTATGTATACACTATTATTTACTACATTATTTTGATCAATATTTAACGGTTTAGTATTGCAAAATATATATTCTAACACCTGGCCAAAGAACATATCTACCAATTAAAAAAAAAAGGTAAATTATAACCGATCTTGATGAAATTTGACAGCTTACAGCCTGAGGAAGGATATAGGCTATTTTGTATCCCGAAAATTGATTGTGTGTACATTTGAACGCGCGATAGGTTAGATTAATTTAGTGACATCTACCGTGCAAATGTGTTTTATTTACAGAAATCGGTATTATACCCATATTTAAGAAAGTAAAAATCAGAATTTTTAAATAAATATGAATATAATCATATAGAATATTTCGTTTAATCCAAAGAGACGTTTTAAAAATTATTTGTTTGCTTTTCATTCTTTATATAAACAAGAAATTCATGTTAGTAATATATTATTTTTAATATTACTTTCACTATATAAATATGTACGAGTACAAATATGAATAATATACAAATACTAGCTGTGCCCGTGGCTTCGCTTGCTTGGACTACGGAATTGTTGTTTTTGAAAAATATACTTGAATTATTTTAGATCTTTTTATTCTACAAAATTCATTACTACATTATATTATTCAATATTTAACGGTCTAGGCAGCGTATTGCAAAAGAGCATTCCGGCGGCAAACTTAACTAATCCGACTTGATTTACTATTATCGTCACTGCTTATTCCTTATGTAACCTAACATAACAAAATATATACTTACACCTGACCAAAGAACATATCAATTACAAAAACATAAATCGAATAAGTGGTTTTTGAGTGATAAGTGCACTAACGGACTGCCAGACAGACAGAGAGACGTTACATTTTATAGTAAATATACGGCTCTAAATTATATCATAGACATTTTATATTTTTTATAAATTTAAATTTTTACATCGAATAGTTTCAAAGAAAATCGCTTGTGACGGACGGACGGACACCGAAGTGATTCCATAAGTGTTCCGTATAGCTCGGAACACTAAAAAGAGCAGACTTATTCTAGTCGATGTGCGATAACTACAAAAGCTATAGTAAATAAATTCTAATATCATCTACGAGTATGAAAACTATTAGATTTTATATTATCATGGCGACTATTCGTTAATAATCACGTCTATTTAGAACAGATTGAAGATAGTTCCAAGTTTTAGTTAGAATGTTAACATTGATGAAGTTCCTCACAGACTGGAATGTATTTAAGAATTTCTCTGCAGCGAAAATAGGTTGTTGGAGTTTGAACTGAGTTGAGAATTCGGATTATTTTGTCACAGATACTATATTTAGCTAACCATTTTAAAATCTTTGCAACGTTCTACTTACCTCAAAATATTTATTATAATAGGCACCTAGAATTTTAGGAATTTTATGTATCTACACACAAAGAATTAATGTAGAACGTTTCACGTTAAAATATTTAATTAATTTGGAGATTTTCATTTAATTTAATGTCAAATAAAGAAACTACACGTTTTTTTTAAATCGTTAAAACTTTTGGGAAGTGTATAATTAAAAAGTTTTAACTCACTTTATTGTTTTTTAAATATCATCATAGATTTTCTCTATATGTCGTTTTAATTCCATTTTAGTAGTATTTTGAATTTTTGAGAAGAAAGCAGAAAATTTAATGCTCTAAAAAAAGATTCAATTTTCACAAAACATGTGTCGTTCTTGAAATATCTTGAAAAATAAATATTTTAGGAAGATTTTAAAATGGGACCGTCCTCTAGCCAGACCCAAGTAACCTACTAAGTTTCGTTAATATCTTATACGTATTACATAGATTGGACAGTGTTCGTGTTTGCCATAGGTACCATTGGACTTTCTTATACGTAATACTAAGAGTGAACAGTGTAGGTGATCCTTATTAATTATTTATAAAAAACTATTCTGGCTAAATCACAAAGCTTCTCTTATTTTCGATATGGCGAGGAAATATAAAATGAATTCAAAAAGTTTAAAACTCGTTTTTATGTCACACACGGTAAAAACCAAAACAGATGAAAATTATCACAATTTCCATGAAAATCATACACATTTTTCATTTGATCCGATAAACAGTCAGTTCAATATAAATGCCACATAAATTTAGCGCGATTAATTGAATTGGCATTAAATGCATTCCGCAAATATTACCCGTTCTCAGTTGTTCTATCCACGCGTAGGTCATTTGTACGTGCGAAACCAATGCACTTCGCCCACATCATTACTATGATGGCATTTCGATAGGAAAAGTAAATGGTCGGGTCTATGTTGGTATGCTGGGAAAAATATGTAGCAGAAAGATAAGAAGGGATTGATTTTTGATTAACCATGGTTATCTTTAGCTCGAAGATCTTTAATTGAGACATTGAGAAACCAAAGCAACTAAATCGATTAAACATGTAGGGGCTCGTCTATAAAAAATATCTGCCATCGGAGCCACGGGACTTTCTTATACGTAATCCTGACAGTGAACAGTGTACGTTGTTCTTATTTTATTAAAACATATTTCTGACAAACTAATAAAAAATAATAAGAATAAAATGAATGGGACATAAACTACAGATTTCTTCTCTGTTAGGAACCATATGATTTTTAATAATTTTTTTGTTGTTTGTTTTTTAGAAAAAATGAATAAAACATAAATTATAAATAATAATATAACCTATAATTTTTAACTTGGCCATTTTTCTCTTATTCTCACTGTTTCAAAGTAATTCGAAAATTCAAAAATCGACGTCAGTAAACATTCGTATCCGGTATAAGGTTTTCTTCTTAGAAAAAAATTAATCTTAAATAGGGGGGTCCAGGTTTTGCGGCACATTATTAGGTACGGCGTTGAAAAAGCTTTAAAATTACTGTCTCTCACCCTTATCACAAAAAAAATCAGAAAAAATCATGAACATTGAGAATTAGATGTAGATTGAACCAAAATTAAATTATTAGGATTGAAAAATTTTAGCGTAATCAATTTAATTGTTTATTTCTTTATAACTGCTGAACCATTGGTTTTAGAGAAAAAGTATTTCAATAAAAAATATTTATCACGATGTAAGAAGCAACTTTTGTCCTTAAAGGTTTTTTTAATTAAATTTAAAAATTTCAAAAAGTAAGGGGGGGGGGCTGATGACATGGAACACTAACTGTGCAAGTATAGTCTTAATTTTTAATGACTGAAACAAGGCAGTTCTCTTCTTTATATGCTATTAATATCAAATCGTTACAAGCAAGTCCTTAACAGATTGTATGGGTTGTTTCCTAGAATCTTCTTACTAAAGATCTGTTTTCTATAACAACAACTTCCTTCGAGGAATTTAATATATTTAATATCAGTTCCATCTACATAGCCGTAGGTATGTATTTATCTAACGATGTTCAATTCTTCGATAGTTCACTTATAAGTATGCTACATTATAGAAGAGATAATACCCTAGACTATACAACCTTTAACTGCAAACATGTCTCAGCTAACAATGTGGTATTAGATAATTAATCTCTGCTTAACAGGTTTCATCGTAGTATTAAGAACAGTGTTTTCACTTATTTTCTTTTTGTTTTGTAAGAAACTAAGCTTAAAGACCAGAAAATAAAAGCGCTATCGTCTCGAAAATTATTCCGATTGAATTTATTGTTTTTATCTTATTGGGGAGATTGGCCCAGTTATAAAAGTGCAAGGTGTCAATCGATACCTCGATCGGATATTGTTAAAAAAAACATGTTTTTTTAAATCAAAAAAATTTACTTTGATTTGGCTAACAAACAATAAATCTTTTAAATAAAAAAATAGTAAAATTATTTGAAAATTCGATTTGAAACCCCTAGAAACAGGCTTTTCATTAGAAGCTAACACAAGTATCCAATTTTCAGCACATAATATAGAGTCGGTGTCACCGCCAATTTCATAATTTAATTAGAGAGACGTGACCGAACTGCATCGCTCTACACTTTACACGTACACACACTCACGCACTTATAAAGTTCGAGGGTAGGGGGGGGGGGTTAACTATTCAGAGTTGCAGCTGTGGTTTTGTTGCAGATAGTGTGTGTTGTTACAATTTGGCGATAATAATGATGCGGTGGTCATTTGATAATTGGAATAATGTACAAAGATTGAAAATTGTGCAAAATTCATAATTTTATATTCATCAGTATACTACAACACTGTTAAGCCTTTTTAATATGAATAATTATAGACCTTAGTAACTATATTTAGTTCGCAATAAACATTTGCCTTCTTTTGACGGTGTGTGTGTGTATGTAGAAGGTACTTGCTTCGTATCTCTCTTGTTTATTTTCATTCACTCGGAGAAAATTGTTTGTGATATACTCGCGGTAATGCTGTTTAGATTTATTTCAATGAGCGTAAATTGTATAGAAGTTTACTAAGTACAAAGTATACATAAGTATGGTTGTACATGCTCTTATATTGCACAGATGTTTGTGTACAGTAAACAGACGTGTACGTTTTATAGAATCATAATATACGTCAGTTGTTTCACGTTCTACGAAGTGTTTTTAATTATAAGATAAACTCAATGTAAAAATTATATTTATAATTGGAAATTTCCTGCATGTGTTTTAAAATTGACGAATACCAGAACAACTGGCTACTGTAAGAATGTAGTTAGCATCAAGAGTGTTGCAAGGGGGGCAATTCTACAGATAAATATTACTTAGCTGTAGAAAATTATTTCCAGCCGACACGAATCAAATTAACAAAAGAAATTATATATTTACACAAAACATAAAAATGGTACTTTTATTAAACAAATAGAAGCCTATATATAATTATTATGTATACATTAAATATTATGTATAATAAGTACATATTATAGTGTTGTTTCATAATTGAATGTCAATATTGAAGGAGACTAATCTGTAGATGATTTTAAGAATTCGCTTTATTTTTGATATACAGAATAATCAAGATTTTTTTGAAAATTTGTTTTTTTTTAATAACCGAAACTACATTAGATATTTTTTTAAAACTTGGTGGGCGTAAACAAGGTGTAGAGACACATCTTTTGTAAAACAAAAGGATTTTCAGTTTCAACCAGTGGCGTCCTAATTAATGTCACCTTGATTATTTTGAATGAAAAAAATAAAGCGAAAACGTACCTATGTATGTTTAAATGAATTTTTTGTCTTAAAACAAGCACAAATTAACCCTCTTTAATATTGACATTCAATTGTAAAACACCCTGTATAGTATTCACCATGCTGTCAAATTTGTTTTTATCAATACACATCATGCTAGAGCCATAAAAGTTGTGAATCAATATCACCACGCAAATCATAAAAAATCATTCAAAAAAATATCTACTCAATATGTTTTATTGTTTATCTAGAATATGCCTGGAATGTCTAAAAGATAGACAAAGAAGATATGAACAGGACCAGTATATCTATCTTTATATTTTGTTTTGGTCAGTAACGTGTATATTATTTTCAGTTACAGTTAAATTTTATTATTTTCGCTTATACATACATTTTGTAACCAGTCCAAAACATGTATGAAAGATACTGGCACCAGTCTTGGCCGCTTTAAAGGCAAGGTATACTGATTTTGGGGATTGATGGGTATCTTTTTTGTAATTCTTATGAGCTCATGTTATTAATAAAACAAGTTCCTCTTTATTAAATCAAAGTCTTCAAATATAGTTGTTTTTTTAATTATCGCCTTTTATTTTCTTTATGTTTTTCTCCAGTAATGAACACCCAGTCATAGATACTTGCTAATGATTACAAAATGATAATTACTACGACACAAAAGTTATAAAATAAATAATCTTAAAATTTATAACAATGTAAAGCAGATGCTATGATAATATAATAATTAATAAATAGATTACACTAATAATTAGTTACCCATTGGCTAATTGTCATCAAATTAACCTGTTTTACAGTTAAGTGTCTATAGATATATATGATATATGATCCAGTCATTTAAATTTGACATTGTTCCGCGCCTCCACCATTGATATCAATTTTTAAATTATGTATATTTAAAAAATATATCCATCAAATACTGGTTGTGTATAAAAGATGATAAAGTTTCAATCATGTGGCGCCCAAAAATTAAGATGAAAATTTAACCCCGCCAGTCTTCACTGAACTAGAGCAACCTACCTTTTGTCATCTGAGCGACACAACATAATTCACCCCTCATAATTTTTACTTATCAGTACATCATGATTTCCTCTATTGTTCTAACTTTCATAAAACATAAATCACAATCTTTTACAAAATTGAAACAAACATTCATATAAATTAAAATGTCTCATATATTTTCTGACAACGCCGCCACTGCATCCGGGGTACAATCACGAATTCCGTTTGAAAGTTATTTTTCGATTCGACAAATGCGTGGGTGTAGGTAAAGAACAGCGCGGCCGATCGGTTATTGTGGATCAGCGGAGGCTGTGACGTGCTGCGGCGTAACGTGATTTGTACCGGGAGTGGGGAGGAGGAGGAGGAGGAGAAGGATAAGGGAGGGGGGTAAAAACGCACCGAATCTGTGTGAATTATGCCCGTCGAATAAATTCCCCAAAAATTTGGTCAGATTTGATAACAAATTGTACCGTCCGATAAAACAGTTAATTTTTATTATCAGTTTGTATGTGAATCGTTTTTTTTTACGTTAATGAGTCAGAGATAACTTTGATTGCACCTGTATTTATTGCTTTTTACTTTATTTTAATTATTATTTTTTTCAGTGGGTATCACTAGGTAGATTTTTCCATTGAAATGAGTTTTTAATTAATATTTTATTGATTTTTCGTTCCCAGTTAATTAACATATTCCACTCTTCATTAATTCTACGCTGTGTCCGCGGATATAGAATAATGATGTTATGTTATTACCTTTAAGCTATTTGTTCGTTTTTTATTTATAGATTTAATTTTTTAATAATATAATGTATTTAGTAATTGTAATTATAATAATGCTCGCGCATATTTGATTTTATTTGAATGAATGATTTCTGAGGTTTTTGGCGTGCTGAAACCGAATCCGTTGCGTAAAGTGCTCCATCACGTCAGGTTTTTGAGATAACCTAACCTAAAAGTGCCAAAATTGTCATTTTGGAAATGTTTAGAAAATTACAAAGTAGGTAAATGAACTTTTAACTTTTTTCGCCGAAATATACTCAGCACGCCAAAAGCCTCCGAAATCACTTATTAAAATAAATATAACAAAACAAAAGTCTTTTTTTGTCGGCCTGTGTAATTAACAGGTACACTTTTAGCTATTTCAATATCTCTTATTAAGATCTCCGATATATTAAAAAAATTATATTAACCAATAAAAAATGTATTTATATTTGTAAAATAACAAATATTTTTATTTCGCATATTTATTCCAATTCACATTTTTTTAAATGTATTTAATTTGCAATTTAACACTCAAATAACTTTTTTAATTTCTCAAAAAAGTTTTTATACAAATAGAACGATTTCAATTATATTATGATTATAATAATTTACCTCAAATCGTTTTTAATTTTAATTATGTAACTAACTATACAAATGTCAGTACCAATAAGCGTGCTGTTGTATATGTCAAGCGTGATAAATATTCCTTTTATTTAAAATGTCATAATCAAAATTATGACATTTAAAATTACATTGAAACTTCGTGTTGTCAATTACAATCTATTTATTTGAATTTACGTTTATTATATTTCTTGTAGTTTAGATCGATATTTACTATATTTCGTTAAAATAATATTTTTAACCGACTTCAAAAAAGGAGGTTCTCAATTCGGCTATATGTATATTTTTTATGTTCAAGCATAACTCCGACAAATATGCACCGATTTCGACGATTTTTTATTTGTTTGAAAGGGTGTACTCACAAGGTGGTCTCATATAAAATTTAATAGAATCTGATCATGGACTTCTGAGATACGCTACTCAAAAGACAAAAATAAAAATCTTTTTAAGAAAAAAATAAAACTTCAAAATATTGAAAAGTATACAATAATTAAATTTAACAGGAAAAGGAAAAAACAAAACCGCTTTAAAAAACCGTTAAATATAATTATTATATGCTTTTCAGTATCTTAGGTTTATAATAAGTCGATTTTATTTTTATTTTTCACCCTTTCATCACAGGTGACGTACATGTATATTTTGACACATGTGTTTGACCGGTTGACGTACTTTTGTTATGTATTACAAAGAGAACCCGTCTGGCAGAGCAGATAACGCATTCCACGCGCCGTCCGATTAAAAAGTTAATAATAATAATTAAAGTATACATTCTAGACTTTTTATCTATTTTTTTTTCTTCATCCATTTTTTGTCCACTGTATCGAACTCATTGTAGACAGCTCCTTCGTGTATTTTGTTGTTTGCTATTTAAGATAGAATGGGAAGTTGCTAATGGGCTGGTCATAACGTATTTATTTTAGTGGTTCTATTTCTTATCATACTTAAATGTATAAAATTATTTGATTTCAAAATAAACACAAACATCTAGAGATTGAAATAAAAACAAGTTAAATAAAATAAAGAAAGCGTGTTGACCGAATCCGTGTTAAACGAGATACATATTTCTATAGACACATATGCGTGTTTATACAGAACTGATATAATATTGACTCGGGTTTTCTAGCTCTTTGCCTCACTCACAAGTATCTATAACCTGTCAATCACGTTAACAGTGTGCACATTGTAACATGTGACGTCATAGTGTTTGTTTGTCATACACGTTACAGTATTGTATATCGCTCACTCTGTTTATCTAGTATAGGTACTACATAGTTCACTAACATCCTTTTAATAATTAGGTCATATATAAAGTTCTGGTACCAGTCTTGGACAATACCCCAGTTTGTTTAAGGGGTAACACCACTCTAGTGGCCGATAAAAAGACCTAGCTTTGACGATTTTTTTTGGGAGCATAATAAATGGAATGGAAATTCTTTTTAGAGAGTTTATTCAACATATTATTTATTTAATTGCGGTAAGGAGAGAGCGTACCGTGTAACCGCGGGGCAGAGGAAATGATCACAGGCCTGTATTATTTTGATTGTCAATTGTTTATTTTGTTTTCAATAATTAACTTTTAAATTTAAATAAAACAAAAATTATTTTTACTTTTTGTTCTGTTAGGTAGGTAATTTAAGTGTTCTTTGGTTCTTATTACAATAATAACTAATCGTGTTTGTACTTAATTTAACTTTTTTTTTTTTTAAATCCTAAACAATAATTCCGTAGTCTACGTGAGCGAAGCCGCGCGGGCCCAGCTAGTAATATTATAAATGCGAAAGTTACTCTGTTTGTTGCCATTTCACGGCTAGGCCGCTGAACCGATTATGACGAAATTTGGCAGGGATATAGCTTACTTCCTAAGGACGGACATTGGTTACTTTATATCTGGAAAAATTGATAAGATGAAACATAAATCTGTATTACCACGCGGAAAAAGGCGCTGGTAACAACTAGTATTAAATATAATAATAATTGTGTTACCATTTCTTGCGGACCGTGTAAAAGAGGTGTTACATAGAAAGGGTGTGGACAATGATAGAGTGAGAAAGAGCTAAGAGGTCAACATGCTGTGGTTTAATATTCCAGTAAAGCGGTTTCAATATAACATGTATACAGTTTCGCAAACTTACTGCTGTGAACTTGGCACAAAAGTTGTGTCTCTTTGAAATTATGAGGCACAGTGCGAAGACTTCTCTCAAGTATCTCTCTACATATTGCGGCTTTGGGACATTCTCTTTGCCGGCCTGTGGTACATGTACTGTTTACAATAGTATAAATTTAAGTTTCACTTCGCTTTGTACTTCTTGAGAATGGGTAGTTTCTGTTTGGGTTATGCAAACTGGACACGTTATTATCATCCAACAAGGTACTGGTATCAGTTTTGGCGATTTATGGGCTTCTTTTTTGTTATAGTCTTGTTTCTAATAAAATAAGTACCTCTTTATTCAATCAATTTAATTACTAAAGTCCTAAAATATAGTTTGTTTTTTAAATAATAGTCTTTTAGTTTTGTTATGTTTTTTCTCCAGTAATGGGCATAAATGATTGATACATGCTAATGATTACAAAATGACGACACAAAAGTTATAAAATAAAGAATCGATAAATTGGAAACAAGAGTCTATAGATGATGATTCAGTAATCAAATATCAACAAATATTTCAAATTTAGCACATTTAAATAAACGAGAATTCAACACTGGAGTATGATCCAAGACTGGCGCCAGTGCCTTATTTATTTATTTTTTTTATAAACATATTCATTTTACAGAAGATACGATTTTTTTTATTTTACATAAAAAATAATTAAATATCAACAAATAAGTATTACTAATTTAGTACATTTTATTAAACAAGTGTTTCTAACACTGAGGTATTGTCCATGATTGGTGTTAGTACCTTACCCCCTTAATTAAAAAAAACTATGACAAACTATGTTTTATTTTTGGATTTTTAAAATTAATACTTATATGTACATTGATTATTAACAGTAAAGTTTTATTGGGCTTCCGCGGTTATCTATAAACGATTAGTTTTGATTTATTCGTTTGAGAAATAAAATTAGAAGTGAGTTAGAAGTTTTGACACTTCTTTATCCTTATTGTTAGCTCTCATTTGTTGTGTTTGGAATTCTTTCTGCGTCCGTCGCTTCAGAGTAGAGTCTATTCATGGATTTCTATATGAGATTCTTATTTTTGTTTTTCATTGCTTCTCTTAAAATACAGCCATGTCAGATTTTGTTGTATTTTATAAAGGCGAGCATTTATTGATTCTTTTATTATGAAGGATTATATCAAAAACGTCATTTACAGAAGAGAAAAGTGGTGCTTAAAAAATCCTCCACACTTATCACCAAAAAAATATCTGAAAAAAGTCATGAACATTGATAAATTAGTATAGATTGATATAACAAAACTAAAGTTATGACTTATCAAATGCAAATCCCCTAAACATAAAAACTGTAAGAGTTTAGACACACACGTATTTCAATAACAATGCTATCACAATCAGGGGGGATTTTTATTTGATTAATATAGATTGAGCCAAAACTATCAGGTTTGAAAAGTTCAAATCAATTGTTTATTTTATTATAACTGCTAAACCATTGGTTATAGAGAAAACGTTTTTCAACAAAAAATATTTCTCACGATGTAAGGAACAACTTTTGTTCTTATTTACAAAATTTTCAATAATTTAAGTAAGGAGCTAATGGCTCGAACACTAATTGTGCAAATGTAGCTTGCACCTGTCTTAATTTTTATTTTAACAAGTATTAGATGCAAAAATGTTCGATAAAAATTTAGTTGTGTTTGCTTCTTAACGGAACATATATATAATAAAATGCAACGTCTCTCCGCCTGTCTGTCTGTCCGTTAGTACGCTTATCACTCGAGAACCCCTTATCCGATTTACGTGTTTTTTTTTAATTCATAGATGTGTTCTTTGGCCAAGTTTTAGTATATATTTTGTTACGTTAGGTAACATAAGAAACAACCAGTCACAATTATAGTAAAAAGTTTGTCGCCGCGCGCTCTTTTTTTGCAATACGTTAAAAATTAGTTAGTTTAGAATTGTGTAGAATAAAAAGATCTAAAATAAACTCCGCGATACCATATAACTAACTTTTATATTTTAGTAAACGAACCCAGCTAGTTCCATTATATTTCTTAATATGCATTGTACATATTGATGAGTGTTAAATAGATAGTTTTTTGTAAACAGTTTTTATTAAAAAATAACACAAATGTTCATCAAATGTGCGATTTTGATACATCGTGGTTTCAACAGCACAATCTGCCGTGAGCTATTTGAAATATGTATGGACTATCGGGCCAGGCGAGCCAACACAACAAATATTTACATTCTATCATACTATTTTTAAATATTTTCGTAATTACTGTAGTACCTACATACATATATATATATCACCCAAATGTGATATTAAAAAAACATGCAAACTTTAAATATGTACTTGCTAGGCAAAATCTATCCATACTTATATTATAAATGCGAAAATGTCTCTGTCTGTTTGTTACTTTCTCACGGCTAAACCGCTGAATTTATTTTGATGGAATTTTGAGGGAGATAGCTTTCTGAATCCCGAAAGTTCTTTTTTTTTAATTTTTATTTTTTTAGTAACGTATCTTTCGATGGTCAGATTCTGAGTATACTCATTCAAACAAACAAAAAATCGTTCAAATCGGTGCATATTTGTCTTAGTTATTACTGAATATATATAAAAAATATATATTAAATATATATTGTCGAATTGAAAACCTAATCCTTCTTAGTCGGTTAAAAATATTGAAAGGAGTAAAGACAAAAAAATAATTAAAAGTCATTAGAATTTATCAACTAATTAATATATTAATCAACTATACTTTTAATAAAAATAACAGCTATTCAAGAACCAAAGAAATATTTTTGTCATCTGAAAAACCAAATTTTTAATATTTCATTTATTTTATCACTTAAAAAGTCATTTTATCCAATGGATAACTCAACTTATGATATTAAAATAAATATGTATCATTCATATAGATATCGTATTTAGAAAGGTTCATTTCAAATTCTTGGAAATATAATATAAAAATAATTTTTATAATGAGACAAAATTAATTAATTCAAAAACGAAATTACTTTTTTCAGTAAATAAATCATATTCCACAGATTAAATATTACCAAAAATTAATCATTCCATCATAAAAGCAAAATCAATATTCCAAATAAACAAAAATTAAAATCGATTCGTTTGACATTAATAAATTCAGTTTAAATGAAACACATAACGGTTAATTGATTTTTAACACATTGACAGCAATGCTAGGATCTGTATACAGTAGCACCTCGCAATAACGGCATAATTTGAACGAACCCTGTTCAGTGAAAAGCGCCGGTAAATAAATTAAGGCTTTTTGAGACTCGCGAGTTCCTGCAACCAAAACTACGTACTATGTACTAATATATATTAAGTGTGAAATAGTTAGTGTTAACTATAAAATAATTATAGAAAGGATAATTTACACAATGTTTATCTTTAAATATACACGGTGTCCCGCAAGCATACCGACCAACTTTCAGAAAATAATGATTTTAGAACAATTGGTGACATTTTTTAGTTATTTGATTGGACAACTTATCATCCTATACGAAATTTTCTAAAACTTGATCTTATAGGAGATAAACATAAATATAAATATAAATATAGTATGTTTGGGTGTTCCTGGGGCAGAAATTATGGATTTTCGTAACAACTTTTGATCAGCACACTTTAAACTATCATTTTCACAAAAAAATTCAATCAAAAGGCAAAATTTATTGTTTTTGAGTTTGGCCCTTTCTTTTTCTCTACTATTAAAACGGCTCGTTTGCGGATATGGGTTTTTTTTAACAAAAAGCGATTGTTTTAATGTCCTCGACAACTCCTGAAAGTTTGTCGTTATTTTTACGGGACACCTTGTATATTTAATACGTACAGTACATGATTTACAACTGAAAAAGAAATAGAAATATAAAATTTAAAAGCGCAGTTATACGAGGTGCTACTGTATTACCAATGCCTGTATTTTGAATTTCCCCTTTTCTATTTCTCTGAGCACGAAAACGCAATTTACAACTCAGCATACTAGCAGCCGTTTTCATTTCCTTATACAATTTTTTTTAATTAAAATTATTTTGGGACGTACACGTTCTGCTGATAACATAAGAATCATTAATTCCACCAAAGGCACATATTCATTTTATAGGGATTAATTTTTCTTTTTTATCATGTGTAAATGGAATATTAATTTTGCAAAGTATTATTTTCAATTCAGTTTAGACAAAACAAAAAATACAGTTCATTTATGTCCGGTAATACAGACTAGCTAGCAAAAATTTGCAAGCACTTTCAAACCGGGTATTAAACTGGGAGTTTTTGACAGATCAGTTGTTTTTTACCGTTTTTACTCAATGTTAGTCTTGCTCTTAAATCGTTCAAAACTGGCGTCAGTACCTTGTTGAAATATAACTTTTTTAAAAGGAATACTCTATATATTACTATTGGATTTTATAGCTGAGAATGTTCTGTTTATAAAAGTGTAATACATACATGTTGGTAAAATTAAATATTTTTAACGTTTTTGAGTTTTATTGATAAAGAAAAATATTATAAAATAATTTTTTTTCAATTTTTTGTATTGACACCAGGTAAAACATAATATAAACCTTTCGCGGGCCATTGTTCGAGGACTGCTGACTTGGAGTATATATTTCTTAATTGTTTCGTTATAAAAAGTAATACAGATAAACTGTAAAATATATTTTATTTTTAACCAAAGTTACGTATTAACTAAATACCATATTTTTAAGTGTTCCTTAGAAAACCCAACCTTCTGCTTCTAGCATTTTCTTTTACAAATATGATTGATAGGTACACGTTGTAAGAAAAGTACATTAACTTTTTCTTCAAAAATATGTAAGCGAAAATATGTTTACATGTCGGGTATACATTACTTAAAAGAAAACATCGAAATGTAGATGTTTTTTATATAGGTAAATAAAAACAAAATAACAATAAATCGTTTTTTTTAACTGTTCGTATTTTTGTCATATTAAATTATATTTTTACATAATAAAATTGACTAATATTTTTTGTTTTATTTGGAAATAATAAATTACTGAAAATGAATGTAGGTGGATCAAATAACACAAAAATGATCAGATAGAATTACATTTTTTTATAATAACTAATAAAACACAATAAACATTTACGAAGTTGAAAAAGCTTTATTCAGTGTATCCTAAGTTGATTAAGACATAGGAAATTTAACATGGGTACAATTAGAAGTGTTGTAGTAACCTTTGGTCAAATTTAACGATGTGTGATTGGTGCATTTTGAAATACCGCCACAAAATTTTATAAAATAGTAATTAGTATTTTGTTTTCAAATTTATATCTGCCAAAAAATGTTATTGTAATTTTATCTAGGATGCTTACTTTTAGCGGCATTTCAAAATGCACCAATCACACATCGTTAAATTTGATCAAAGGCTACTTCAACATTTCTAATTATTCCCATGTTAAATTTCCTGTGTCTTAATCAACTTGGAATACACTGTATGTTCACTAATCTACTAGACACCAATTGCCAAAATGCACATGTATATCAGAACTTACTATACTCTTCATGACGTGTATTTATTCCATAACTTATTTTTGTCCATTTATAGTAAACATAATATGTAATGTAAATTTCTGTCACTAAGAATTTGGTTGATTTTGCTGTATTTTTATAATAGTTTTTTTTTTGTTATTAAATTTTATTTATTTTTTATAAATCACAGCAAGAGTATAATATTTGAGAATATGGAACAAATACCTATTTTACACACGGCATTTTATTACTCTATTTTCACGGAATCCATTAACCGCGTAAATGGAGGGTATACTGTAAAAAAATATTTTTTTGAATATAAATGTTGTTTTACATGCAATATGATTCTGTATGTTTAAAATATTAAATGAAACCACCAAATAAGGTCAGATACGATTTAAGAAACAATTAAAATTTTCTAATTAAATACCCTCCCTCAATTTGTTTCACTTTCAAAAATTATCATATGATAAATATGGCAAGAATGAAAAACCATGCATCAAAACTAATTAATACTCTTAAAAAAAACAAATGAAATACAAACAAAATTGATTACATTTTGATAACCACTGGCATACCTACATAAACTCTACGTGTCATAACCTTCAGTATATAATGTACTTGTACTACTCACACATACATACACACACACAAAGTTTATATATGATGCTGCCACCTAGCGGTGCTCATATTGCTCAATTAATCTTATGTACTGTGCGAATGCAACTGACGTGCGCCACTGCTATCGGTAGAGTGTATCGCGCTAGAGATTTCTGCTCTAACATAATAAATATTCAATGCGAACTCGGGTGGAAAAATAATTTCTTAGCTGCCTTTTAATAAATATATAGCTAAATGATTCGGGTTTGTTTATTAAAAACATCTGCCAAGTAAATGCACAGTGCTTCCTCGTGCTTAATTCACCAATTTAAATAAAAACCGATAGTGTTTATATAAATTGCCTGGAATTGGTTAACTATTTATTTTTTATACAATTTTACTAAAAAATATTAGTTCGAAATTTTTTTTAAAACGCTCCTGAATATTTTTTCATATATTTTAAATTTTTTGACAATTTCAATCTAAATCTAAATTTATGCAAACGTCAAAATGGCATTTAAAACTTCAAAATGACATTTAAAACGCCAAAATGACATTTAATATGTCCAAGCAAATATCAATTTAGAAAAACAAAATACGAATTTTTAAAATAAATTGAAATAAATCTTTGTAAGGGAATATTTTACAACAAACGTTGTTGTTTCACGTAACATGTGTCGTTCTTGAGATATCTTGAAACAATTAATGTTTTGGGATGTCACCCATAGATATGTTCTTTGCCCAGGTTTTAGTATATATTTTGTTACGTTATGTAACATAAGGAATAACCAGTGACGATACTAGTAAATCAAGTCGGAAAAAGTTTACCGCCAGTGCGCTCTTTTGCAATAAAAAAATGAATAAAAAAATCTATAATAAACTCCGCGATACCATATATCCAACTTTTATATTTAATTAAGTGAAGCATCGGGCACAGCTAGTATAAGAATATAATAAAAATGAAAAAACAAATACAAAAGATGCTGGGTTTATATAAATTATAATGAGTCAAATAAAAGCTTGTTTTATTTTCCAGTGTATGAACGGGTTCAGTGAAATAATTAATTCTCATCTCGTAATAAAAACATTTCGATTTACGGACCGTTAACTGTAAAAAGATTAACTTGAATTGTAGTTCGTGTGTGCATCTCTTAAATATAATCTTTACATGAATGAATATTCTAATAAAGTCTGTTTTCAAAGCACGTCCTTTTGTGAAATAAAAATGTAGATATGTAAGTTAATGAAACGCAATATTTTTTTATTATCTTTTTTAATGTTTCTAAAAGAAACGATGTTTTTTGTATTATTTTAATGTTTATACCTACATATTTAGATACAAGGTAATTTTCAGTGTTGCATAATAGGTAATACTTATATTGTTCGTATCTAATAATTAAATTAATTACTATAATTGAAAAAGCTAAAATACATTTTTTTTTGTTTACTGGAAATTTCTTAATTTTGCGTCTAGATGCTCTAAAACTTTTTAAAAAAAATAACTAAAACCGACTTAAAAAAAACTCAAAAAAGTATATAATAATTAAATTTATCAGTTTTTCAAGTCAGTTTTGTTTTTGTTTTTTTTTTCTTAAAAAGTTTTTTATTTTTCTTCCTTTTTGAGTGGTGTATTTTCGAAGTCACTTGTCAGACTCTGATAAAATTTATATACATATATTAGGAGTATACTCTTTTATTTATTTTATTTATTCAACTAATTATTCCTTATTTGAATTATTTGTTAAGTGCTATACAAATTATTTCATTTCAATTGTAAGTACATTTTTTTATTCGATAATTATACTGAATACTGATTCAAATAGTAATATTTCTTTAAAAATTGAGTGATTTTTATGAAATATTTCTCTCCGTGTATAAATAAACCTTTTTATACATTCTGACAATGTCGGGAAAAGATCACCAACATGTTCCCGGACTTTATATTCACTTTGTATATCTGAATCCAACCGCAGAATCTACATATATAATACACAAGATGAACGGGTTACGCTCAGATTTGGCTAAGGCGACGTTTGTTGGAAATTATTTATAACATTCCAGCCGACTTCAAGCGTTTTATAGAAAATTTAAAATTTATACATATACATTTCGCTTCCAGTAAGATTATGAAAGCAATATTATAGTTGATTTTATATTTTGCAGTTTTCTTTAGTCATATTGAATTTTATAGTTAACCATTGTAATTGATTGAGGTTTTCGTGGTGTGGTTCTTATCTTGGTTAAACATGTCTCAGGTTATTGAGATAACCTAAACTAAAAGTGCCAGAAATAACGATTTTGGATTTTATGAATATATTACTAATCAAACAATTTTTTTAAATATTTTTCGTTCACACGGTAACAAATAAGTTTGAAGATTTTATTATATTTTCGTGTAATTTTGTCTTATTTTTAAAAATATCATATTTTCAGACTAGTATATCTTGGTAAGAAAATCGTATAGTGAACAGTAAAAGCTCATTTTAATGGAGATAGATGCTCATTGTTGTCGAGAACGAAAACTTTCGAAAAAATATATCTGAGTAGTATATATAGTATTCTTAAATAAATTATGAATATATTACAAAATCGTTGCAATATAATCATGTACAAAATCGTTATTTTTGATAATTGTAGGTTAGGATATCTCAATAACCTGAGCTAATTGAGAAATGTAAGGATCAGATAGCATATTAAAGAATCTACCTTCAGCTTTCCGAATAATTTTTCATTTCATCATTATTTCACGATATACAATAGTTTAAAGTTAACTTTTACTTTGAAAGTGGATAACGCAGTAAAAAAATCATACGGGAATAAAAAAAACGTATTCTCAAGAAAAAAGAACAATTATAATGCTTATATTGTATTTTTCGTAAACAAATTTTTGTACCAATATACGCTTTCGAAGTTAAGGGATAATTTTTCTAACTCTTGGCACAGAGCGACAGGGGATGATAAAAATTATTGAGCTCTTGATTCAAAAACTAGAAAGTACAAGCTTACGAATGAGTTTTGAATCATGAAAATCCAATCATTTTTCAAGAAATATAACTATTTGAAAATTTGTAAATTTTTTATTTTTTTCAAATTTAATTTTTTTGTGTATAATGTGTATAATAAATTAAAATAAACGACCATATAAACACCCAAAAAATATAAACGCTAAAAAATAAATTAAAAATAAGACCACATACTCGTTTCTATAAATGGTTTATTAAAACTGAAGAACTTAATTCGATACGGATTACTTTTTTATTATGTATCGTCGAAATTCTGTGTTAGTCTTTTCCAATACATAGGACAAAGTTCGGCGGCCCACGTAGCCACAGTTGCACAGCAAGTTATGAACAGTTCTCTGCGTGAGTTGGTGAGGTGAATGTGAGGGGGTGGGGGTAAAGGTTACAGTATAATTCGTACAACAATTTACCTACGCACATTTTTAGTGAGTAGGTTGTGGTACATGAATATTTATTTGTGATTCTGATAGTTCTTGCTGTCATGAATTGAACGAGGTACAGATATTTTGTTCAGTGTGGGAGGTTTGGTTATTGGCGCTTTTTTGTGTTATGTTAATTTATCTCTGATTTTTATTTTTTTATCGTACATATTTTTAAATAACAAGTGTTGTAGTTATGGGTAAGTAAAATATGCAGATACATACTTATTACAATATTTATCTACCTATACAGTTTTTATTCATATAAATTATACTAATCAAATTCTCTATGAAAATTCAGGTATTTTAATGTATCTATTGAAGCGTTTTAACATATTTAATTTTATTTCAATGAAAAAAAGTGAAAATTAGTGTTTATATAGTAAATAATGATTTTATTTTGTGTTTTATTTAATTTAACAAACTTTTTTTTCTATTTGTTACCTTTTAACGGCTTAACCGCTAAACTGATCTTGATAAAAATACAGGGAGATAGCTTGCATCCTGAGAAAGGACACAGGCCGCTTTGTGTCCCAAAAAATTTATTAGATAAAAAATGGGTGTGTGTTGACAGATACGCGCGAAAGGATACGTTTTTGGCGTAGATATCTAATGTGCAAATAAGAAACTAAAAACCTATTTTATCGACTATCATAACAGAAATGTGCATTACCTAACCTATATTGCGCAGCTAGTACAATTATAACTTAAAATAAAACCGAAAGTTAGAAGCTAATATTATAAAATAAAGCAATATATTTCAAATATTTCTAATTTTAAGTATTTTCAAATATTCTCGAATGCAACATAGTTTTGTTTTTGTAAGACATACTTTACTTAAATGGCCCATAACGTGTTAAAACGCACCAGCATGGGCATCCATACACAGTCAATACGTTTGTTCTACAGGCGGGCAAAGTTGGAGTCGTTGCACGGCGATCAATATAACCGTGGCCGTCGGCGCCCGTCGCGGTGCAAGGGTTGGAGGGGGTGTGCCTAACGCGTGCACATCCCCCTTCCACCCCCTCATAGCGCCGCATTCCACCACACACATACATAGATACGTGTGTACACATTCTAGCATCGTTGTTGGTGGCGGCGCTGGGAAATCCCGCCAAAGGTGTTTGAAATTATTGTTTACTTGAAACGCGCGTGCTGTCGTATTTGAGCTTTGTATTTTTATTTACTACTCTCTTTGCAATTTAAATTGGATTTATAATGCTAGAAATAATATATATGTATTTGTATACAATGTATTCCAAGTTGATTAAGACATAGGAAATTTAACATGGAGACAATTAGAAGTGTTGTAGTGGCCTTTTATAAAATTTAATGATGTGTCATTGGTGCATTTTGAAATGCCGCCTTGAAACTAACTGATGTTATTAATGAAATCCTAGATAAAAATATTTGCCAAGTAAATGCACAGTGCTTCCTCGTGCGTTAATTACTGTTACGAATTTTTTTCAAATTTTGTAAGCTATTTTTGTTTCTGTGATGTATTCTTCTTATCAATTAGGTAGCTTAAGATCATAATTAGAAAATTTGAGTTGATTAGTTTGACAACTTATGTTCTAACTTATATGTCAAGAAAGTAAAATAAGTAATATATTTTAAACATTCAAATTTGTAATTTAAAATTAACCCTTTGGTGTTCATTGAACTGGAAAAGCCACCTTTAATAATATAACTCTATTTTGTTCGTTTTAGTTTTCCCATTCTTCGGATAAAAATAAATCTCTATCGTTTATTTGATACTCCATTTGTTATTTTGATAAAGGTTAACTCCACCTTCTTTACTTCTGAAAAATGAAATTCGACCATTTCTCACTCATTTTTATTCTCTTCGTTTTCTTTTATTCCATTATTCTTATATCTCTTAATCCTTTCTTTTATTTATATCTATCATTTTAGATAATACTATAACTATTAGAATTGATGACTTTTATCAATAGGTACCTATCGTTTTAAATCGACACATGTTTAATTATTGCAAACAATAAAAATTACTTATTTGTTCAGTCTTTTACATTATTTATTCTTCTTAATGAGAATGTAACTCTGTCAGTATGTCTGTCTATTTTTTATCTTTTCACGGTTAAATCGCTGAACCGATCTTGATGAAATTTAGCAAGGTGATAGCTTGCATCCTGAGGTAGGACATAGGCTACTTTATATCCCGAAAAATTGTTTAAATTAAAGAAAATACAAATTCCACGTTGACGAAGTCGCGGGTAATAGCTAGTTGTAAATGAATTACATAAATTACTTTTTTATTCTTTTTTGGTTTTCTTTCGGTCTGAAGTCAATTAACACTTTTTGTTACTTTTGTGAAATTATATAGGACTGTACGTTAGACGAAACGAGAGTTTAGTAAGTCTCGTAAAAACTTAAGCTGTCTCGTTTTGGTCTCATCTTGCAAACAAAGTCTACTTTCACTACAAAATTCGTACAGACACAATCAAAATAAATAAAATTGTCCTTGCGACAATCACCATTTCATCACACCGTAAGGCACTGGCACCAGTCTTGGATCATACCCCAGTGTTGGATTCTTGTACAAAAATTATAAATATTTGTTGATATTTGAGTACTGTCATTACTGAATCATAATCTATAGACACTTAACTGCAAAACAACTTAATTTGATAACAATCGGCCAATGGGTGTCAAATCGTCGTAATTTAAACTAATTATTAGTGTTAAATATTTATTAATTATTATATTATTATAACATCTGCTTTACAATGTTTTAAATTTTACGATTCTTTATTTCATAATTCTTAAAAAAAACTATTTAATCATAAAATATCAATTAATTTTTGTAAATTGGTACAACTGCAATGACGAGAGAGATAGAGTTATGCTAATGTAGCAGAATTAGAGCGAGAAACAACATATTTTCGTGCAACTGACGTGAGATTTAGTTATCATGTGACAGCGGGCACCCGTGTTTTAACGTAGTAATTAATATAGTGTTTTTAATAATAATTATTCGGTTTAGTGTCTTAGAACTGGTACATAGTTATTAATTAGTGCTATTAATGCTTAGTTCAACATAAATGAAGCTCAAATCATTCAATTTTTCCAATCTCGAATCAAATTTACTGTGAACGACCGTTTATGTAAGTCAAAGTCTTTTTGCTATATTTACGTACAAAGTGTTTATATATTTACGTGATAGCGATACTTACTCACTTATTTAATATTTTAAATGTATTAGAAATGTATAGGTTTGAAATAATAAAAATGTAGATTATAATCATGATACAAATATACAAGGTAAGATTGACAGCTCTGACCTTGAATGTTGTGACGTCATCGAAATTGCAGAATTCATGTTGCCTTGGAAACAAATGCAACTAAATTAAAGTGTCATATTAGTTATTCTACGAATATGTATTATATTTTTAACATTAGGGCATTATAGGACTAATATTTTTAATACAAAGGTGAGTTTTATATCTGACAAATTCCTATTAAATTTTTCATATATTAAAAATTATTTAAAAAGATGTTATAGAACATGGCAGTCATGTATGGTTCTCCATACCGGTATTTTATGTTCTAATAATTAATAAATAGATTACACTAATAATTACTTTAAATTAGCCGATTGTCATCAAATTAAGCTGTTTTACAGTCAAGTGTTTATAGATTATGATTCAATAATGACAGTATGTAATCAAATATCAACAAACATTTCTAATTTAGTACATTTAATTAAACAAGAATCCAGCACTAGGGTATGATCTAAGACTGGTGACAGTACCTTATTGATATTTTTAGTCTCGCATGCTTTCAACCACAATTCACGCACTTCTCTATTTTTGGGAATTAACAAAAACTTAATATGTTCAGAATACTTTTTCTTATTAAGATAACTTGAAGTTTTATAATTTTCCACTGCACAATAAACACCCGGCATTCTATATTATTTACTTTTCACCATATATCAAAGCGAATTCTACACAACAATACACGAATTTTCCATCTGACACATAAAGTACTTCGCGTGACGTCACAATAGTAGATGTCATTTGTTTATCGAGCTCATCTTGTAATCTTTCCACCATGGATTATAATAAAGTTAATCTGTGTGACGCAGACGTCTGTTTTGATTGGTTTTAAGTGCGGCCATCTTGCTGGAAATGTCAAACGATATTTGTAAATAAACTTATAGGTTATGTGTCTGATAATAAAGTTTCAAAAATACTGGGATTACTGAATCATAATGTATAGACACTAAAATAGCTTAATTTGATAACAACCGGCCAATGGGTGTCAAATAGTGGACATTTAAACTAATTATTAGTGTAATCAATTTATTAATTATTATATTATCATAGTATCTGCTTTACATTATTTCAAATTTTACGACTCTTAATTTTATAACTTTTTTGTAGTAGTACTTATCATTTTGTAATCATTAGCAAGTGTTCATCACTTGGTGCCCATTACCATTACATAAACAGAAAAAAGGTTATAATTAAAAAAAATTATAATTATAATTGCAGATTTTGGTAATTACATTGATTTAATTAAGAGGTACTTGTTTTATTAGTAACATGAGTTCATGAGAATTACCAAAAAAAGCCCACCAATCCCAAAAAACAGTATACCTTGCTTTTAAAGCGGCCTTAACTTAGTTTTCGTGTCCACTATAAATTGTGATGGAAGGTTGACTATTATAACTTAATTTTCAGTTGCCATTAATGATATAAAACTCGATGAGGTTCGAAAAGTACTTTTATAGAACAAATTGAGCTTAAAGAATGATTTATTATTGAACTTTATCTCAGACTTGAATTTATTGCAGATTATTTTACTTTTCTTAACGTCTCAGTCACGTATTGGTAGTTTATAGCAGACTTTAAACTTTTGTTAGCCAAAATGATTTTTTAACGTCACTTCAAAGTTTAGATAGATTTGTTACACTTTTCAATAATGTGACAGGCATTTTTCTCAACTATTTCTTATATGATACATTGAAAATAAAAGTAAAAATGATATAAGCTACTGACATTAGTCTTGGCCGTTTTAAAAGCAAGGTATATTGGTTTTTTATATTGATGGGCTTCTTTTTTGTTATTCTCTTGATTAAATAAATTTAATTACCAAAAGTCTGCAATTATAGATTTTTTTAATTATAGCTTTTTATTAATGTTCATGTTTTTCCTCCGGTAGTGGATAAAGTAAACCCAGTTATGGGCACCCAAGTAAATAAACACAAAAGTTATAAAATAAAAAAACCGCAAATTTAGAAACAAAGTAAAGCAGATGCTCTGATAGCATAATAATTAATAAATAAATACACTAAAAATTAGTTTAAATGTTCACCATTTTGACATTCATTGGTCGATTGTTATCAAATTAAGCTGTTTCACAGTTAAGTGTCTATATATTATGATTCAGTAATGGCAGTTATCAAATATCAACAAATATTTCTAATTAAGTACATTTAATTAAACATGTCTATAGGTCTGTAGAATTTTCTTGAAAGGTTTTTCCAGTTAAAATATTGAGTTGGTAAAATTTATTTAAAGATAAATACTGGATACTTTACATTATTTAAAATATAAATACGTTTCTGCTAGGAAAGTAAATTTATTTATCAGTATTTACTTTATTTTAATTATTGATATTACAGTAATATTAATTAAAGTTATATAAATAAATGATATATATATGTATGTATGTTATGTTGGTACTTTAAATTTTAATGTTTCTCATCACATCTAATTATATATGTATAGTGAGTATTTATTAATAATGTTAATCATAAAGTATATCACGTATCATATTTGCGAGAGAAATATAAAATCAAAATGCCTAAAGGTAAATAATTTCAAACAATACGGTTGATTTTCAGAACGCTTACACAATAAAAAATATTTTTTAACCGACTTCAATAAAGATTATGTATATATTTGTATGTATTTTCGAGCGTAACTCCGACAAATATGGACCGATTTGGACGTTTGTTTGAAAGAGTATACTTCCAAGGTGGTACCATATAAATTTTATCAGAATCTGACCAAAATACTTTAAAGTATACCTTATAATTTTTAACCATTTTTGATGTCGAAAAACATATTCAAAAACTGTTAAATTTAATTATTATATACATTTCAGTGTTTTCAAAGTTTTTTTAGAGTTTACAATACATATGTGTAATGTTTTCTTTATTTAATAACCTTTAGGCACTTTTGAAAACTTCACTTGAATATCTAATGGTAAAATAATATTTTTTATATGTTTGACGAGTATAATATTTTTATTAAAATTAATACATAAAACTTCGGCTTATAATTTCCTGCACAGTAAATCAAATTATATATACAAATAGAAGTAAACTTTTTCAACATTGAACAAACACAGTTAAAACTTCCAATAACGTGTCAGAAACAAATAAACAACGGAAAAATTCTAAACAATTTCCAACTCTCGTTTACTGCTTTACTCCAGTTTTTCTCCGATAACTCAGAGATGGACTTCTTTAATGCTACAATTTTATTATATAACAGACAGATCATAACTCTTTATGTAATTCATGCACAGCTATAATAGTCATCTAGGAAATATTGTTAATGTTATACAGGATGTCCTGTAAACATACCGACTAACTTTCAGGAGTTGTAAAGGATATTAAAATAATCGCTTTTTTTAATAAACCTGTCCGCAAACGAGCGGTTTTAGCAGTAGAGCAAAAGAAAGGACCTCGCACAAAAGCAGTGGATTTTGCATTTTGGTAAAAATTTTTTATGGAATTGATAGTTCAAAGTGTGCTGATCAAAATTTGTAATGGGTACAACCTATGAAAATACATAATTTCTGTTTCAGGAGGCATCAAAATATTTTATGTTTATTTTTATTTTCTATAGGGTTATCTTTAAGAAAAAGCAAAGAATGAAAAGTTCTTAGAAATAGCCAGACAATATAAAAAAATATTTTTTAGAATTTTATACAATATTTATTAATTTTATAAAAAGTGCCCAACCAAAAAATTAAAAAAATTCACCAAATGTTCTAAAAAAATGTATTTGTGTTCATTGACTTATTGGAGTCACTATTTACTCTTTTGATTTTTTTTAATTGACCCTTTAGGGGATAAAAATAAGATAAATATAAACATAAAATGTTTGCATGACACCTGGAGCAGAAATTATGGAATTTAGTAGGTACATACTTTGAACTAGCATTTCCATAAGAAAATTCATCCAAAAGGCAAAATCCATTCCTTTGTGTGGGGTCCTTTCTTTTGCTCTACTGTTAACACGCCTCGTTTGCAGACATGAGTTTATTAACAAAAAGCGATTGTTTTAATGTCCTTCACAACTTCTGAAAGTTTGTCGGTATGTTTACGGGACACCGTGTATATATTTTTAGGGTTTCGAAGAAACTATTAATCTCACTTTGTCGACCGCCCGTCTGTCCTTTTCAGTAGAAGCAAAATATCTCGTAAACTATATAAGATATAAATTTGAAATGTTTACTGAACATGTAAAGTGACGCCCTCTAGACAAAGATATTTAAAAATAATTCAGAGGGGGTGCTAAGGAGTTAAAGCTAGGAAAATATTTTATGTATACCATGTATAACCAAATCAGGGGTCATTTTTAAGCTAGAGGGGTCAAACTACGTGAAATTCAAATAATTTTTATTATAGATACTATTATAATCTGATTGGTATAAAACAAAGTCCCCTGCCGCGTCTGTCTGTGTACGATTTTCTCGGTAACTACTGAACGGATTTTATTCCGGTTTTCACGAATGGATAAAGTGTATAATTTGTGGGCATTTTCTGTAAAAACCTCGGAGAGGTATCTTCTCGTAAATAGTTAGCGATAAGTGAAAATATTTCAATATTATTACAGATTAATTTTATATCTCCGGGTCCAATGAGCTAGTAATAAATATGTTAATAGTATCAATATATGATAATACGGTCCTGTAGTTTACAAACAAGGCCTGTAGAGATATGTTCATAAGTTTTATACAAAGTAAAAATTTTGCAGCAGATTCGTTCTGTTTAATGAGCACAATCTTGTACATCTATACTACGTGCTTGGACGAACTCACGCTATGGAATTTTTCGTTGGTGATTTAAAAGAAGCTTATTTGAATTATATATATTTATTTTTAGAGCTTTGCAAACTTTTATAACGTTTAGACTTTGGGGATGTGTGTATGAATATAAAATTTTGTAACTTTTTATGTAAATAATTTCAATGTTTTTGTTTGATAAACATAAATAATAAATATACGTGGTTTTTGAATTTTGAGAGGAAATATTTTTGGGTTTCGGAAATAATAATTTTAACCACTTTATATGAATTTTCAATTTACTTCTTTGTTAGCTTATGAGTTTATTTGTTATCCTATGAGTTTTAATTTGTTTTTAAAGGAGAAGGAGTACGCGAAGGTCTTTAAGTGCATGATCATCTTAAAGATAAGAGTGTAAGCTACATTTAAAAAAAAAAGTTGAGTCTCCTCGATCGCTCCAAGCTGAGATATTAACTATTCAATTTACTTCTTTGTTAGCTTATGAGTTTATTTGTTAGCTTATGAGTTTTAATTTGTTTTTAAAGGAGAAGGAGTACGCGAAGGTCTTTAAGTGCATGATCATCTTAAAGATAAGAGTGTAAGCTACATTTAAAAAAAAAAGTTGAGTCTCCTCGATCGCTCCAAGCTGAGATATTAACTATTCAATTTACTTCTTTGTTAGCTTATGAGTTTATTTGTTAGCTTATGAGTTTTAATTTGTTTTTAAAGGAGAAGGAGTACGCGAAGGTCTTTAAGTGCGTGATCCTCTTAAATATAAGAGTGTAAGCTACATTTAAAAAAAAAATTTGAGTCTCCTCGATCGCGCCAAGCTGAAATATTAACTATTCAATTTACTACTTTCTTAGCTTATGAGTTTATTTGTTTATCGACGGGCCCACTGGCCCTATACACTTTATTATTGTTTGATACTGGAAATAGATAATACTTATTAATAATAAGGTTGAACTGCAGTATACGGTAACTAATTCTAACGAATCTGAGAAAATAACAGTGTAGTCATAGATAACATAAATACATAAAGTGGGCGGAGCGAACTTCATTTGGAAAATGGCGCGATTTTTAAAATTCATATTATTAAACATTTCTTAATTTACGTGTTTTTTAAATTTTATTTCTGTTTTGTATCGACCTCTCCCAACAGCTGGCAATTAATATAAATTGGCGGGATTTTAAACTTTTATATTATTACAATAAATTATAAACTTATAATAATTACTATATATTACTATATATATATATATATATATATATTTAAATATACCTATTTTGTAGGGGTTTTTTTTAGGTCAAAATATTAATTAAAGAACTAAACCAATGTTCAAATCATTTTAATTAATAGCGCTTATTTTAATTTTCAACATTTTTGTCTTCATCAGAAATTAATAATTATCCCTATAAGAAATCATAAACATAAGTAAGTAACATAAGCAAATGAACAAGATATTCATAGATATAAACATATTTTTTTTACTTACAATTTAAACAGTAATTAGTGTGACCATATGTATGTAGTAAAAGATGCATATTATATCAAAAAAATTTTTTTTAAATATTAAAAAGTACCCATTCTTGTACAAAAGACTAAAAAATATGTAAATGTGATATCCAACAGATAAAACAATATATAAAAACAATTTCTTTAAAACATTAAAACTTAAAAATTTAGTTTAAAAACGTTAAAAATAAATAAAATTCGTATCACATTGTATCACATGTTGAAAAGTATTTATACTAAGATAAAACTTAAATAAACAAGAACCATCAATTGTTTTTACTTAAAACTAGTTACAAATTTATTATACAAACATGAAAAAAGAAATAAAATTACTAGTGTTTCAATGAAAGAAAAGCACTAGTATTACAAACTTAATTATATTTATTACATCTATGGAAAACAAAAATCTTATCTATGTTAAATGTCAATTTTAAGTACAAGGTAACCTAGAAAGAATTTTTTAAAAATTTTAAAAAGAGAGAAAAAAAGAGAGAAAAAAAGAGAAAAAGGGAACAAAAACCAACAAAATCAAACTAAAACATATACCTAATCAAACAAAAATGAAAAAAGTTAAAATTAATAGAAAAACCAAAAAATGGCATACAATACAAGCAAAAAGAAACGTGGAAAGAAGAAGAAAGAGGAAAAAAGAAAATTTATTTAATTAAATTTAGATATGATTCTTTGAGGTGATTAAGATTTTCTCTAGAGTTAAGACATTTAGGTTCTTTTAAGATATGTAACGATTCACTAAGTAATCTTTTTTTTAAAATAGGCTGAAAATCTAAAATTTCAACATCACCATATTCAACTTCGTGACCAGTCTGTTGTATATGGGTACGAAGTGCAGTAACTTCATTTTTAGCATATTTATGACTGTTGATTCTCTTTTGCAAGTATTGTTTAGATTGCCCTAAGTAAGAATAATCACAAGAACATTTAAGTTTATAAATAACGTTAGAACATTTCATCTTATCAGTTTTATTTTTTAATTTAGAAAAAAAAATTTTTGTAGTATACTTATTTTTGTTTATCATTTTTATATTATGTCCAGAAACAACTCTTTTCATTTTTTCAGATAAAATAGGTATATACGGGAATGAAAAATATATTTGATCATCATAAGAGTAATTGGAATTTTCTGCAACAGCCAAACTTTTACTATTTTTATTATGTCCATAAAGTATACTTTTGAGTCTATTATTTATAGTGTTTTTAAGAAAATTAATGGGATAACCATTTAATAAGAAAATATTGTAAACTTTGTTGAGTATTTGACTTCTATATTTAAAATTAGTGAATTTAATTGCCCGGTCTAAAATAGCAGTAATAACATTACGTTTATGTTCAATAGAGGAATTAGAATTGTAGTTCAAATATCTAGCAGACCAGGTAGGTTTAGTATACCATATGGTTTCAACTTTATTATGTTTGTTAACCAAAATTTTTATATCTAAAAAACTAATTTCTCTATTTTGATTTTCAAGTTCATAAGAAAATTGTAATCTATCATGAAAAGAATTAAAGCTATTGCATAAAGTTTCAATTTTATCCGAAGGTATTGCTGTAATGATGTCATCAACATATCTTTTAAAAAAAGGAATCTCATAATCTACATTTTTCAAAACAGACTCTTGTAGTTCGTTCATAATAATATCAGCCAAAACAACAGATAGAGATGAACCCATAGGTGCTCCATAAATTTGTGAATAAAATTGATTTTTAAACTGGAAATATGACGTATTGCAACAAAATTTCAAACCATCAATAAAATCGTCCTTCTCAATATTAGTGTATTTTTTTATTTCTTCCCATTTATTAGTGATAATCTCAATAGTAGTATCGATAGGTATGTTAGTAAACAATGATTTAACATCAAGTGAAATTAATTTATATTTATTAGGTATATGAAAATCTTTAATAAATTCATGGAATTCCCAAGAGTCTCTCACGGTATTATTATTAGCAGTAATATTTTTTAAAATATCAGAGAAAAATTTTGACAATTTTTGTTGTGGGCTATTATATGAAGCAACTATAGGTCTGACAGGATTATTTACTTTATGTAATTTTATCAACCCGTAAATTTGTGGAGGAGTACTATTATGCACTTTAAGTTGGTTACTCAAATTTTGATCAATATAACCCATTTCATAAAATTTTTGAATAATGTTATTGTTTCTGTTCTGGAAAATATTAGTGGGGTCTTTATGTATTTTAAGATATGTTTCACCATCATTTAACAGCTCATACATTTTATTATCATAATCTACTTTATCAATCAATACGGTTTTATTAGTTTTATCAGCACGAATCACTTTGATATTTTCATTCTCCTTAAAAAACTTCCTTGCATCAGAAACATCCTTAATTAGAGAACAATTATATTTATTATTCAAAAAATTGTTTTTTTTCATGTTATCCTTGTACTGATTAACATTATATATAAATTTATTTCTAATTAAGTTTTTTTCATTTTCATCTAGGTTGTCAATACCATATTCAAATGAAATAATCATATCATTGATAGGTAGATTATTATTATTATAGGGTAAATTGAAATTTGATCCAAGTTTTAATAAATTGTTAATATTATCTGGTATCTTGTTAGAGGTTAAATTAACAACAAAATTCTCCTCATTGTGTTTAAGAGGGTTAAATTCAATATCTATTGGTAGCTTACAATTATATTTGTTATTATATTTAGAAACATGGTTATTACTTATTATTAAATTTTTATTTTTATTATTATTATAGTTATCTACTATCTGTTTAGAACTATTGATACAATTATTAATATATTGATTTTCATTAACCATGGCTTCAGACTTCAATTTATTAAATTTATTAATGACAACATTAAATGATTTATAATAAGTAAATTGATAAATAGAACTTTCAATGAAAAAAACTTGTTGTAAATCAGATATAGTGAGATATTGTTTTAGCAAACTATGACATTCATTAATACAATTTTTGTTATTTTTTAAATTACTAAAGGTTTCTGAAATTAACAGATTTAATAGCTTGTACTTAAAATTATTTAAAATATTGTTATATCTATGTTTATTGCTATTATTACTTAAAGAAATAAAGTTTTTTTTATTATCAAATTTACTATTCATAAATTTAGGAAAAAGATTATTCTTTTTACAACTTATAAGGAAAAATTTTTTTATATCTAGTCTTGCCTTTGTACTATATAATTTTCTTACTTGTTTCATTCTATCTTGGATGTCTTCATTTTTATATTTGTTGAGTAGAGAGTTCATATTACACTTATCATCCCCAGTGTTTTTTATATTAGTATTCATATATATGACCATCTTGATATTATTTAAATATACCTATTTTGTAGGGGTTTTTTTTAGGTCAAAATATTAATTAAAGAACTAAACCAATGTTCAAATCATTTTAATTAATAGCGCTTATTTTAATTTTCAACATTTTTGTCTTCATCAGAAATTAATAATTATCCCTATAAGAAATCATAAACATAAGTAAGTAACATAAGCAAATGAACAAGATATTCATAGATATAAACATATTTTTTTTACTTACAATTTAAACAGTAATTAGTGTGACCATATGTATGTAGTAAAAGATGCATATTATATCAAAAAAATTTTTTTTAAATATTAAAAAGTACCCATTCTTGTACAAAAGACTAAAAAATATGTAAATGTGATATCCAACAGATAAAACAATATATAAAAACAATTTCTTTAAAACATTAAAACTTAAAAATTTAGTTTAAAAACGTTAAAAATAAATAAAATTCGTATCACATTGTATCACATGTTGAAAAGTATTTATACTAAGATAAAACTTAAATAAACAAGAACCATCAATTGTTTTTACTTAAAACTAGTTACAAATTTATTATACAAACATGAAAAAAGAAATAAAATTACTAGTGTTTCAATGAAAGAAAAGCACTAGTATTACAAACTTAATTATATTTATTACATCTATGGAAAACAAAAATCTTATCTATGTTAAATGTCAATTTTAAGTACAAGGTAACCTAGAAAGAATTTTTTAAAAATTTTAAAAAGAGAGAAAAAAAGAGAGAAAAAAAGAGAAAAAAAGGGAACAAAAACCAACAAAATCAAACTAAAACATATACCTAATCAAACAAAAATGAAAAAAGTTAAAATTAATAGAAAAACCAAAAAATGGCATACAATACAAGCAAAAAGAAACGTGGAAAGAAGAAGAAAGAGGAAAAAAGAAAATTTATTTAATTAAATTTAGATATGATTCTTTGAGGTGATTAAGATTTTCTCTAGAGTTAAGACATTTAGGTTCTTTTAAGATATGTAACGATTCACTAAGTAATCTTTTTTTTAAAATAGGCTGAAAATCTAAAATTTCAACATCACCATATTCAACTTCGTGACCAGTCTGTTGTATATGGGTACGAAGTGCAGTAACTTCATTTTTAGCATATTTATGACTGTTGATTCTCTTTTGCAAGTATTGTTTAGATTGCCCTAAGTAAGAATAATCACAAGAACATTTAAGTTTATAAATAACGTTAGAACATTTCATCTTATCAGTTTTATTTTTTAATTTAGAAAAAAAAATTTTTGTAGTATACTTATTTTTGTTTATCATTTTTATATTATGTCCAGAAACAACTCTTTTCATTTTTTCAGATAAAATAGGTATATACGGGAATGAAAAATATATTTGATCATCATAAGAGTAATTGGAATTTTCTGCAACAGCCAAACTTTTACTATTTTTATTATGTCCATAAAGTATACTTTTGAGTCTATTATTTATAGTGTTTTTAAGAAAATTAATGGGATAACCATTTAATAAGAAAATATTGTAAACTTTGTTGAGTATTTGACTTCTATATTTAAAATTAGTGAATTTAATTGCCCGGTCTAAAATAGCAGTAATAACATTACGTTTATGTTCAATAGAGGAATTAGAATTGTAGTTCAAATATCTAGCAGACCAGGTAGGTTTAGTATACCATATGGTTTCAACTTTATTATGTTTGTTAACCAAAATTTTTATATCTAAAAAACTAATTTCTCTATTTTGATTTTCAAGTTCATAAGAAAATTGTAATCTATCATGAAAAGAATTAAAGCTATTGCATAAAGTTTCAATTTTATCCGAAGGTATTGCTGTAATGATGTCATCAACATATCTTTTAAAAAAAGGAATCTCATAATCTACATTTTTCAAAACAGACTCTTGTAGTTCGTTCATAATAATATCAGCCAAAACAACAGATAGAGATGAACCCATAGGTGCTCCATAAATTTGTGAATAAAATTGATTTTTAAACTGGAAATATGACGTATTGCAACAAAATTTCAAACCATCAATAAAATCGTCCTTCTCAATATTAGTGTATTTTTTTATTTCTTCCCATTTATTAGTGATAATCTCAATAGTAGTATCGATAGGTATGTTAGTAAACAATGATTTAACATCAAGTGAAATTAATTTATATTTATTAGGTATATGAAAATCTTTAATAAATTCATGGAATTCCCAAGAGTCTCTCACGGTATTATTATTAGCAGTAATATTTTTTAAAATATCAGAGAAAAATTTTGACAATTTTTGTTGTGGGCTATTATATGAAGCAACTATAGGTCTGACAGGATTATTTACTTTATGTAATTTTATCAACCCGTAAATTTGTGGAGGAGTACTATTATGCACTTTAAGTTGGTTACTCAAATTTTGATCAATATAACCCATTTCATAAAATTTTTGAATAATGTTATTGTTTCTGTTCTGGAAAATATTAGTGGGGTCTTTATGTATTTTAAGATATGTTTCACCATCATTTAACAGCTCATACATTTTATTATCATAATCTACTTTATCAATCAATACGGTTTTATTAGTTTTATCAGCACGAATCACTTTGATATTTTCATTCTCCTTAAAAAACTTCCTTGCATCAGAAACATCCTTAATTAGAGAACAATTATATTTATTATTCAAAAAATTGTTTTTTTTCATGTTATCCTTGTACTGATTAACATTATATATAAATTTATTTCTAATTAAGTTTTTTTCATTTTCATCTAGGTTGTCAATACCATATTCAAATGAAATAATCATATCATTGATAGGTAGATTATTATTATTATAGGGTAAATTGAAATTTGATCCAAGTTTTAATAAATTGTTAATATTATCTGGTATCTTGTTAGAGGTTAAATTAACAACAAAATTCTCCTCATTGTGTTTAAGAGGGTTAAATTCAATATCTATTGGTAGCTTACAATTATATTTGTTATTATATTTAGAAACATGGTTATTACTTATTATTAAATTTTTATTTTTATTATTATTATAGTTATCTACTATCTGTTTAGAACTATTGATACAATTATTAATATATTGATTTTCATTAACCATGGCTTCAGACTTCAATTTATTAAATTTATTAATGACAACATTAAATGATTTATAATAAGTAAATTGATAAATAGAACTTTCAATGAAAAAAACTTGTTGTAAATCAGATATAGTGAGATATTGTTTTAGCAAACTATGACATTCATTAATACAATTTTTGTTATTTTTTAAATTACTAAAGGTTTCTGAAATTAACAGATTTAATAGCTTGTACTTAAAATTATTTAAAATATTGTTATATCTATGTTTATTGCTATTATTACTTAAAGAAATAAAGTTTTTTTTATTATCAAATTTACTATTCATAAATTTAGGAAAAAGATTATTCTTTTTACAACTTATAAGGAAAAATTTTTTTATATCTAGTCTTGCCTTTGTACTATATAATTTTCTTACTTGTTTCATTCTATCTTGGATGTCTTCATTTTTATATTTGTTGAGTAGAGAGTTCATATTACACTTATCATCCCCAGTGTTTTTTATATTAGTATTCATATATATGACCATCTTGATATTATTTAAGTACAAGCTATTAAATCTGTTAATTTCAGAAACCTTTAGTAATTTAAAAAATAACAAAAATTGTATTAATGAATGTCATAGTTTGCTAAAACAATATCTCACTATATCTGATTTACAACAAGTTTTTTTCATTGAAAGTTCTATTTATCAATTTACTTATTATAAATCATTTAATGTTGTCATTAATAAATTTAATAAATTGAAGTCTGAAGCCATGGTTAATGAAAATCAATATATTAATAATTGTATCAATAGTTCTATACAGATAGTAGATAACTATAATAATAATAAAAATAAAAATTTAATAATAAGTAATAACCATGTTTCTAAATATAATAACAAATATAATTGTAAGCTACCAATAGATATTGAATTTAACCCTCTTAAACACAATGAGGAGAATTTTGTTGTTAATTTAACCTCTAACAAGATACCAGATAATATTAACAATTTATTAAAACTTGGATCAAATTTCAATTTACCCTATAATAATAATAATCTACCTATCAATGATATGATTATTTCATTTGAATATGGTATTGACAACCTAGATGAAAATGAAAAAAACTTAATTAGAAATAAATTTATATATAATGTTAATCAGTACAAGGATAACATGAAAAAAAACAATTTTTTGAATAATAAATATAATTGTTCTCTAATTAAGGATGTTTCTGATGCAAGGAAGTTTTTTAAGGAGAATGAAAATATCAAAGTGATTCGTGCTGATAAAACTAATAAAACCGTATTGATTGATAAAGTAGATTATGATAATAAAATGTATGAGCTGTTAAATGATGGTGAAACATATCTTAAAATACATAAAGACCCCACTAATATTTTCCAGAACAGAAACAATAACATTATTCAAAAATTTTATGAAATGGGTTATATTGATCAAAATTTGAGTAACCAACTTAAAGTGCATAATAGTACTCCTCCACAAATTTACGGGTTGATAAAATTACATAAAGTAAATAATCCTGTCAGACCTATAGTTGCTTCATATAATAGCCCACAACAAAAATTGTCAAAATTTTTCTCTGATATTTTAAAAAATATTACTGCTAATAATAATACCGTGAGAGACTCTTGGGAATTCCATGAATTTATTAAAGATTTTCATATACCTAATAAATATAAATTAATTTCACTTGATGTTAAATCATTGTTTACTAACATACCTATCGATACTACTATTGAGATTATCACTAATAAATGGGAAGAAATAAAAAAATACACTAATATTGAGAAGGACGATTTTATTGATGGTTTGAAATTTTGTTGCAATACGTCATATTTCCAGTTTAAAAATCAATTTTATTCACAAATTTATGGAGCACCTATGGGTTCATCTCTATCTGTTGTTTTGGCTGATATTATTATGAACGAACTACAAGAGTCTGTTTTGAAAAATGTAGATTATGAGATTCCTTTTTTTAAAAGATATGTTGATGACATCATTACAGCAATACCTTCGGATAAAATTGAAACTTTATGCAATAGCTTTAATTCTTTTCATGATAGATTACAATTTTCTTATGAACTTGAAAATCAAAATAGAGAAATTAGTTTTTTAGATATAAAAATTTTGGTTAACAAACATAATAAAGTTGAAACCATATGGTATACTAAACCTACCTGGTCTGCTAGATATTTGAACTACAATTCTAATTCCTCTATTGAACATAAACGTAATGTTATTACTGCTATTTTAGACCGGGCAATTAAATTCACTAATTTTAAATATAGAAGTCAAATACTCAACAAAGTTTACAATATTTTCTTATTAAATGGTTATCCCATTAATTTTCTTAAAAACACTATAAATAATAGACTCAAAAGTATACTTTATGGACATAATAAAAATAGTAAAAGTTTGGCTGTTGCAGAAAATTCCAATTACTCTTATGATGATCAAATATATTTTTCATTCCCGTATATACCTATTTTATCTGAAAAAATGAAAAGAGTTGTTTCTGGACATAATATAAAAATGATAAACAAAAATAAGTATACTACAAAAATTTTTTTTTCTAAATTAAAAAATAAAACTGATAAGATGAAATGTTCTAACGTTATTTATAAACTTAAATGTTCTTGTGATTATTCTTACTTAGGGCAATCTAAACAATACTTGCAAAAGAGAATCAACAGTCATAAATATGCTAAAAATGAAGTTACTGCACTTCGTACCCATATACAACAGACTGGTCACGAAGTTGAATATGGTGATGTTGAAATTTTAGATTTTCAGCCTATTTTAAAAAAAAGATTACTTAGTGAATCGTTACATATCTTAAAAGAACCTAAATGTCTTAACTCTAGAGAAAATCTTAATCACCTCAAAGAATCATATCTAAATTTAATTAAATAAATTTTCTTTTTTCCTCTTTCTTCTTCTTTCCACGTTTCTTTTTGCTTGTATTGTATGCCATTTTTTGGTTTTTCTATTAATTTTAACTTTTTTCATTTTTGTTTGATTAGGTATATGTTTTAGTTTGATTTTGTTGGTTTTTGTTCCCTTTTTTTCTCTCTTTTTTTCTCTCTTTTTTTCTCTCTTTTTAAAATTTTTAAAATTTTTAAAAAATTCTTTCTAGGTTACCTTGTACTTAAAATTGACATTTAACATAGATAAGATTTTTGTTTTCCATAGATGTAATAAATATAATTAAGTTTGTAATACTAGTGCTTTTCTTTCATTGAAACACTAGTAATTTTATTTCTTTTTTCATGTTTGTATAATAAATTTGTAACTAGTTTTAAGTAAAAACAATTGATGGTTCTTGTTTATTTAAGTTTTATCTTAGTATAAATACTTTTCAACATGTGATACAATGTGATACGAATTTTATTTATTTTTAACGTTTTTAAACTAAATTTTTAAGTTTTAATGTTTTAAAGAAATTGTTTTTATATATTGTTTTATCTGTTGGATATCACATTTACATATTTTTTAGTCTTTTGTACAAGAATGGGTACTTTTTAATATTTAAAAAAAATTTTTTTGATATAATATGCATCTTTTACTACATACATATGGTCACACTAATTACTGTTTAAATTGTAAGTAAAAAAAATATGTTTATATCTATGAATATCTTGTTCATTTGCTTATGTTACTTACTTATGTTTATGATTTCTTATAGGGATAATTATTAATTTCTGATGAAGACAAAAATGTTGAAAATTAAAATAAGCGCTATTAATTAAAATGATTTGAACATTGGTTTAGTTCTTTAATTAATATTTTGACCTAAAAAAAACCCCTACAAAATAGGTATATTTAAATAATATCAAGATGGTCATATATATGAATACTAATATAAAAAACACTGGGGATGATAAGTGTAATATGAACTCTCTACTCAACAAATATAAAAATGAAGACATCCAAGATAGAATGAAACAAGTAAGAAAATTATATAGTACAAAGGCAAGACTAGATATAAAAAAATTTTTCCTTATAAGTTGTAAAAAGAATAATCTTTTTCCTAAATTTATGAATAGTAAATTTGATAATAAAAAAAACTTTATTTCTTTAAGTAATAATAGCAATAAACATAGATATAACAATATTTTAAATAATTTTAAGTACAAGCTATTAAATCTGTTAATTTCAGAAACCTTTAGTAATTTAAAAAATAACAAAAATTGTATTAATGAATGTCATAGTTTGCTAAAACAATATCTCACTATATCTGATTTACAACAAGTTTTTTTCATTGAAAGTTCTATTTATCAATTTACTTATTATAAATCATTTAATGTTGTCATTAATAAATTTAATAAATTGAAGTCTGAAGCCATGGTTAATGAAAATCAATATATTAATAATTGTATCAATAGTTCTAAACAGATAGTAGATAACTATAATAATAATAAAAATAAAAATTTAATAATAAGTAATAACCATGTTTCTAAATATAATAACAAATATAATTGTAAGCTACCAATAGATATTGAATTTAACCCTCTTAAACACAATGAGGAGAATTTTGTTGTTAATTTAACCTCTAACAAGATACCAGATAATATTAACAATTTATTAAAACTTGGATCAAATTTCAATTTACCCTATAATAATAATAATCTACCTATCAATGATATGATTATTTCATTTGAATATGGTATTGACAACCTAGATGAAAATGAAAAAAACTTAATTAGAAATAAATTTATATATAATGTTAATCAGTACAAGGATAACATGAAAAAAAACAATTTTTTGAATAATAAATATAATTGTTCTCTAATTAAGGATGTTTCTGATGCAAGGAAGTTTTTTAAGGAGAATGAAAATATCAAAGTGATTCGTGCTGATAAAACTAATAAAACCGTATTGATTGATAAAGTAGATTATGATAATAAAATGTATGAGCTGTTAAATGATGGTGAAACATATCTTAAAATACATAAAGACCCCACTAATATTTTCCAGAACAGAAACAATAACATTATTCAAAAATTTTATGAAATGGGTTATATTGATCAAAATTTGAGTAACCAACTTAAAGTGCATAATAGTACTCCTCCACAAATTTACGGGTTGATAAAATTACATAAAGTAAATAATCCTGTCAGACCTATAGTTGCTTCATATAATAGCCCACAACAAAAATTGTCAAAATTTTTCTCTGATATTTTAAAAAATATTACTGCTAATAATAATACCGTGAGAGACTCTTGGGAATTCCATGAATTTATTAAAGATTTTCATATACCTAATAAATATAAATTAATTTCACTTGATGTTAAATCATTGTTTACTAACATACCTATCGATACTACTATTGAGATTATCACTAATAAATGGGAAGAAATAAAAAAATACACTAATATTGAGAAGGACGATTTTATTGATGGTTTGAAATTTTGTTGCAATACGTCATATTTCCAGTTTAAAAATCAATTTTATTCACAAATTTATGGAGCACGTATGGGTTCATCTCTATCTGTTGTTTTGGCTGATATTATTATGAACGAACTACAAGAGTCTGTTTTGAAAAATGTAGATTATGAGATTCCTTTTTTTAAAAGATATGTTGATGACATCATTACAGCAATACCTTCGGATAAAATTGAAACTTTATGCAATAGCTTTAATTCTTTTCATGATAGATTACAATTTTCTTATGAACTTGAAAATCAAAATAGAGAAATTAGTTTTTTAGATATAAAAATTTTGGTTAACAAACATAATAAAGTTGAAACCATATGGTATACTAAACCTACCTGGTCTGCTAGATATTTGAACTACAATTCTAATTCCTCTATTGAACATAAACGTAATGTTATTACTGCTATTTTAGACCGGGCAATTAAATTCACTAATTTTAAATATAGAAGTCAAATACTCAACAAAGTTTACAATATTTTCTTATTAAATGGTTATCCCATTAATTTTCTTAAAAACACTATAAATAATAGACTCAAAAGTATACTTTATGGACATAATAAAAATAGTAAAAGTTTGGCTGTTGCAGAAAATTCCAATTACTCTTATGATGATCAAATATATTTTTCATTCCCGTATATACCTATTTTATCTGAAAAAATGAAAAGAGTTGTTTCTGGACATAATATAAAAATGATAAACAAAAATAAGTATACTACAAAAATTTTTTTTTCTAAATTAAAAAATAAAACTGATAAGATGAAATGTTCTAACGTTATTTATAAACTTAAATGTTCTTGTGATTATTCTTACTTAGGGCAATCTAAACAATACTTGCAAAAGAGAATCAACAGTCATAAATATGCTAAAAATGAAGTTACTGCACTTCGTACCCATATACAACAGACTGGTCACGAAGTTGAATATGGTGATGTTGAAATTTTAGATTTTCAGCCTATTTTAAAAAAAAGATTACTTAGTGAATCGTTACATATCTTAAAAGAACCTAAATGTCTTAACTCTAGAGAAAATCTTAATCACCTCAAAGAATCATATCTAAATTTAATTAAATAAATTTTCTTTTTTCCTCTTTCTTCTTCTTTCCACGTTTCTTTTTGCTTGTATTGTATGCCATTTTTTGGTTTTTCTATTAATTTTAACTTTTTTCATTTTTGTTTGATTAGGTATATGTTTTAGTTTGATTTTGTTGGTTTTTGTTCCCTTTTTTTCTCTCTTTTTTTCTCTCTTTTTTTCTCTCTTTTTAAAATTTTTAAAAAATTCTTTCTAGGTTACCTTGTACTTAAAATTGACATTTAACATAGATAAGATTTTTGTTTTCCATAGATGTAATAAATATAATTAAGTTTGTAATACTAGTGCTTTTCTTTCATTGAAACACTAGTAATTTTATTTCTTTTTTCATGTTTGTATAATAAATTTGTAACTAGTTTTAAGTAAAAACAATTGATGGTTCTTGTTTATTTAAGTTTTATCTTAGTATAAATACTTTTCAACATGTGATACAATGTGATACGAATTTTATTTATTTTTAACGTTTTTAAACTAAATTTTTAAGTTTTAATGTTTTAAAGAAATTGTTTTTATATATTGTTTTATCTGTTGGATATCACATTTACATATTTTTTAGTCTTTTGTACAAGAATGGGTACTTTTTAATATTTAAAAAAAATTTTTTTGATATAATATGCATCTTTTACTACATACATATGGTCACACTAATTACTGTTTAAATTGTAAGTAAAAAAAATATGTTTATATCTATGAATATCTTGTTCATTTGCTTATGTTACTTACTTATGTTTATGATTTCTTATAGGGATAATTATTAATTTCTGATGAAGACAAAAATGTTGAAAATTAAAATAAGCGCTATTAATTAAAATGATTTGAACATTGGTTTAGTTCTTTAATTAATATTTTGACCTAAAAAAAACCCCTACAAAATAGGTATATTTAAATAATATCAAGATGGTCATATATATGAATACTAATATATATATATATATATATTAATTACTATTATAATAATATTTCACCTCCCACTACAACTAAAGTTTAAAATTTTAGTGCTGTAGTATTTCGATGTATTAACAGAAATTCATAACCTAACCTAACCTAACCTATGAAAACTAACCAGCCTTACCTGGACTACTCTAACTAAAACTAAATTTAAATTGGGAAATAATTAACAAGTACCTTCATAATTCACCCAGTACAAGTCTATATGCATCAAATAATAAAAATACATTAATTTATTATAATTAAACATAAAAATGTGAAATGTTTGCATAATAAAATACATAACGTACTTACAAAATATATAGTATATAAAATAGAAATAAAATTTAAAAAACACGTAAATTAAGAAATGTTTAATAATATGAATTTTAAAAATCGCGCCATTCTCCAAATGAAATTCGCCCCGCCCACTTTATGTATTTATGTTATCTATGATTACACTGTTATTTTCTCAGATTCACTAGAAATAGTTACCATAAACTGCAGTTCAACCGCTTATGAGTTTTAATTTGTTTTTAAAGGAGAAGGAGTACGCGAAGGTCTTTAAGTGCGTGATCCTCTTAAAGATAAGAGTGTAAGCTACATTTAAAAAAAAATTTGAGTCTCTTCGATCGCTCCAAGCTGAGATATTAACTATTCAATTTACTTCTTTGTTAGCTTATGAGTTTTAATTTGTTTTTAAAGGAGAAGGAGTACGCGAAGGTCTTTAAGTGCGTGATCCTCTTAAAGATAAGAGTGTAAGCTACATTTTAAAAAAAAATTGAGTCTCCTCGATCGCTCCAAGCTGAGATATTAACTATTCCACCAGAGTATCATTCACGTGGGTTATGTTTGATAGCTCTGAGCAAAGTGTGCGAGTGAGAGAGAAAACTATTTCCGTCTCATTTCATTAGATCGGTATTGTGATGGAAGGGGTACCCTGTATCTTCTAATTCTTAGAATTTACGGTCCCGTAGCTTAGAACTTATAGGAGTCCTACTGTAGTAATACTCACTTCTTCCTTACAAATAATTCATCTCATTTAACCAAATCTGTATTTCTTACCGTTTAGGAAATTCCCATATATTTCCACTTATCTTATCTGTATATAGGTAAATAATAAATACAAATAGCTTATTTCTATAAACGATATTATATACCTACATTAAGTATATATATAAAAATCCCCAAGTACTTTTTATGTTTTTTCAATGTCAAATAATGATGTATCTTTTGTGTAGCACAAGATAAACCACATTTCCGTTATCTGTTTCCAGAATTGGCTACACCGCCTTTCTTTTGCGTTGTTGAAGTTTTAAAGCTGCTTACGAGTGGACGGTTGTATCTCATTAAAACATTTTCAATATTTTTTGTGGATTTTTTTTGTCGGAATTTAACTTAATGGTTAACGAAATTTATATCAAAAGAATTTTACATATAATATTTTACATTTTGTATTTAAAATATGTTTTCATTACAAGTTTATTTTTGATGTTTAACTAACAAATATAAGTTTAAATATTTAATCTAACTTAGGGGAAATACATTGTATATAATTTAAAAAAATATATATTGATAAGTAAATTTTTGCTTGTACTTTTTTGTTTTTGTTTCAACATGCATTGGTACATTTATATACACCATTTGAAAAGGAGTAAAAACACTACAATAAAATTGCTCTACGATTATTTCCCTCAATTTTTTTTACGTTATTTTTTAATATTGGCAAATTTAAGTTGGAAGCTTTATTTGAAAGGAATGATAAAGAGTACATTTTCCCAATTTTCATCAAAATATTCTTATTTGATGCAAAGTTGTTGAGAAAAAACTGAAAATTTGTTGTAAGCTTTGTAATTTTTCCTATATCCTAAAATATGTGGGTTTTTTTTAAGAAAAAGCAAAAAATGATCAATATAGTTAAAAATGATTACAATAACATTTGAACGAACTTTTATATAGATTTCTGGTTTCTCAACAACTAAGTTCTAATTACTAAATGTTAGTAAATTTATATTACAGTAAACTTTGCTTACCATAATCAAAATTCAATAACATTGTATTGTTTTAAGAACACTGACATTGCTCTCTAAAGTTTGGTGATGTTTGCTAACTTCTGTGAAAATAGTTAAATTACTCACAATAAATGTAATTACAGCTAATGTAAAAGTCTATTAATTTACTTTAGATTTGTAACAAACTTTTCACCTATCAATGAGTTAACAATTAAATTATTGGGGTGATTAGATATTACTTTATCGTATTATCCGTAAATGTACTAACGAAATATTCGTCATTTCAATGTTTTTCAAATCTCAAATGCGACTAGAACTCGCGCCCTGAGGGTTCCGTTCCGTTATATAGAACATAATTATTGGCAATAGTTAGTTATGTAGATAATAGACTCGATTCCAAATCAAATCGGTTCAGTTTTTTATGAGATCAACGTTAACAAAGAAGCAAATCAACTCACAATTTTATCGTTATCTTTATTTTTAAAATTTTAATTATATACCTGTACGTTAATGAGTCAATTTATAAACATATTAATTATATTGTTGATTTAGTCAATTGACATCTGAACATCTCATATTTTATATCATTCATAAAACATTTTCATCTGATTATAATTAATGATAAGTGTTACTCGCGTTGGCATACTAATTATAAAATTTTAATGAAAACCCCTTATCTTGCACAGTGAAATATTAAACACAACTAAGGAATACTAAAATCAAAATTTCACAACGACTAAATTCTTTAATTAGAATTTCCATCGTAACAGAACACTTACACAAAAGACTATATAATTATATAAGAGCGGCAAGTATATAATTAAGGTCCACCATGAGCCACATAAAATTCACCGGAGAGTGACGACCAGGCCCGGACTCAATTATTAAGACAGTGTTTTTCAAACTTAGGGTCGTTTTTTTTGTCAAAAACAAAATTTGCAAAAATCTATATTTTTTAATGATCGTGATGGAAAAACTCATGCAAATAGCAAGAAAAAATTGGAAGTTCTGTTTTCCGCACTGGAGCACATAACAAAAAATATGCACTCATTTTAGCAACGCTAAAGTCACCATTTTGTTTTATATTTCATTAAAAAAAATTTGTATGTTTTAAGACATGTAGAATAAACCCTCCAAATTTCATTTGATTGCTTTTTTTTATTATTCTAAAAAAAATCTTTAAAAAATTATCATTTTCCAAAGTGACGATTAGGTGTAACCCCTTATAATATAGTAAAACCAATAAATGCAAAATAAATTCTAACCAATCTATAATTGTATACGTATAATTAAAGACATTTCCATATTTAATCCTATAGATACCGTTCAGAGATAATACTTGTGTGATATCTTAGCACGTCCTTGCTTTTATATGTTCTGTTACTATTTACGCAACCAATACACATAAATCTAAATAAAAACTATGCTAGGCTGAACGTACGTACAGCTAAATCACGCTTTATCTTTAATAAAAGCCGTTGTGTAAACCGGATTTCGTAACCTTTGTTAAATCAGCTTTACCATCAGAGTGAGGTACTATTCACAAATACTGTAAAATCATTTAAAACATTCATGTTTCTTGGATTAGATTTGGACACTTGACTGTTATTATATAAGTGTTTTTAACCGCCTTAAAATTAAAATTCGGCTGTATATATTTTTATGTATTTTCGGTCATATCTCCGACAAATATACACCGATTTATGCGATTTTTGTTGGACTTCGAAGATTCGTCACTCAAAAGGGAAAATAAAAAAATAAAATCACTGAAAAGTGTACATATGAGGCGTTTATTTTGAAAGTGACCTAAGTCCACTTATGTTTAAACTGAGATATTTAAGGGTTTGCGTTTCAATAAAATTAACAATATACGTGTAAGATATCAATGTGCCACATTGATTGAGTGTTTCTAAGAGAGTTAAATTTACAATTACTATTAAAATAACCCCAAATATTAAATGAATAATATGTGTTTTTTTACCACAAATGGACTTAAGCCACTTTCAAAATTAACAATTACATTTGTTATAAATTGAAAAGAACTCTAGTCCATTTGTTGTAACATAAAATGCTTCAAATTGAAAAAAAAAACACTCACTTTAATTTGAATTATTTCTTTATAACTCTTAAAAAAATTATACAATTCAGGAAATCTAAGTATGCATACAGGTTGATTTTTTAATCTTGAGATTATGAACATATGGAAAACTATGAGATTGATTTAAATATATAGAGAAAACTATGGATTTTTAGGGAAAATATTTGGTACAAAAGTTTCAGGGCTTAGAGGGCAAAATCAATGAAGGTAACAATTTTGACCTTCAGTGGAGGTTTGAAGGTCTTTTTGGGGTCAGCAAATTTTTTTCAAACGAAAAAATCATTCTTAACTTTTTCATATTTAATACTAAACCCCCTACAAGAATTGTCATACATTTTTCATCTCGAAAAGAAGCACTTTTCGAAAATAAAAGTCAGATTATTCATTTTGACGCGCACGTGATTGCTTCTACCATAGCCCGACTAAAATTGCAAACTCTCCTCTTTTCAACACATTTTTTTATTTTTTCTATAACTACACCAATTGTAAATTGCAGCTGATTAATTTCAAAATCATCCTGTATAATAATATTATAATACACACAAATATTTCTTTACACTTGATACATATTTAAGATATGGTCACGCAGTGGTTACATTTTTTAATACGACATATTTCTGTTACAGGGTGTGACGGGTGCTCGCACGTCTGGGTCTAGCAACAGTGCGCCGGGTGCGGACGCGTGCGAAGCCCACGATCCGTGCCAGCATGGCGGTATCTGCATATCTACGGACAGCGGACCAATCTGTGAGTGCCGGCACGTCGAGTACGAGGGGCCTTATTGCGAGAAAGGTCGGTATTATATATTGTACAAATGTCTTTTGTTGAAATCGGTTTGTTAATAGAATGCTTTTCTTTAGTAATCTGATCACATTTTAAATATACATAGTTGAAAATAAAATATAAAATATGATTATAATAGGTTTAATTTCCAAAATAATGATTTAATTTATTTTCGACTTTCTTATTTTGTTACTCGATTATTAATGTACAGTAATCCCTCTATTTACGCGGTTAATTGGTTCTATAAAAACAACGCAAAAATGAAGCAATAGAAATTTCTCCATTACATTGTGTTTTTTAAGAATTACCACCCTTTTTTCAAACTTTTTTAACCGCGTAAATGGGGGGATTACTTTACTCACTTTTCAGAAATTTTTTTTGTTTCATTTTAAAACGATCACAAAGTTCTCGTATCTTCGATATTGCGAGGAATATAATAAACATTTTTTTCTGTACTTTTTATATAAAGTTGTTGAAAAGTTCTTGAAAGTTCAAAAATCTCTAAATATTTTGTTAAAAGTCATTCAATGTTTGTACAGTAATGGTCAGTGCCTCCTCTCTGACCGCTTGCCCCAAAGACCAACAACCTCAACTAACTACAATTCAATAACAAATTACACGTATTTGCAACTAAAGACAAGAGAGACTGTATATATAGACTTGCAGCTGTACTAGCAAGTGCAGATATGTTTACTGTATTTGGCACAGTTACAGACAGACGTCCATTTGCAGGATAACTGCGAATACAAATAACACAACTTTATTAACTGTGTTAAACAAATACTGCATGCTGTGCAATATTGTGTTATATTTACGAGAACGACGACCACCAATAATTCTCTGTTCTGAAACGGAATTATTATGAAGGACTTGGATAGTAATTTTTACAAAAGGTCAAATATTACGACACATTCTGACAATATCTCAATGACTTTTTGTGATAATACTGCTAATACTGTATTTAGAAAAAAAGTTTAATATACCCCACACCCTACATTTTTTATTAATAAAGTCTAGCTAACAAATATTTGCAAACTTGCAAACACTTTCAAACCAAATATAAACTTATATGACAGTTATCTGAGCTTATATAGTATTACTAGTCTTTACGCCCCAAAACATCTGATGAATGATTGATACATGATCTATACATAAATCGTAATAATAAACGAGCATTAAATGAGATAAACTACACGTAAGTACAGCAGTACTATATCTTTTATTCCTTAATCACGTACAGACCTCAATTCTACAAGTCTACTCCATGTGGCGTCGTGAGCGTACTGAACACAAAACTTTTAATTGAGTCGTTCAACTTGTCACACTGCAGTAACACCAACTGTACCTATAAATGCGAGGAGGGGGGTACACGTGCGCGCGCAACTCGTTGCCAAAACCGGTATTGTAGCTCTACTTATTGTGTGTTTGGGTAATCAGTGGCGGGGGGTTTAGAAAATATTATTTTGTGTTTGTGTGTAAAATTAAATATGTATAAAGAACGATAAATTCGCGCTTATCGAAGAGACGAGAAGCTTTGTGATCGTTTTTTAATGAGAAAAAACGTTGTTCTTCGATTTCAAAATTTTCTCTTGATCTTTCCGTTTCATGTCAAGACAAACTCTTTTTCCCGTCTCTATCTGTCTGTCCCCTGAATCATTGTAGCCTATGTCCTTCCTCAGGATACAAACTATCTTCCTACAAAATTTCGTCAAGATCGGTTCAGATGTCAGTTAATTATTTTAATTTCATAAACATTTAAACAAAAATAAAAACGAATCCGACCCTGTGCTTTGTACAATAGAATCCAGAATCACCTCGACTAATAGCAATCTCTCGAAGCGTCACTGGTCCACGCCCAAACAATAGCGAAACAAGAACAAATGAATTGTTACGGATTTCAAGTCATTTTTCAACCTTGCTGTTTGCGAGGTAAATAGATTCGTTTGCCCACGCTCTCATATTATCTTTATGTAGAGAAAAGTTTCCAAAGAAGATACGAGACGTTTTATATGAATTATTGTTAGACCGATTTAATATAGAAATGGCTATTTTGATTACTGCAATTAAAAGTTTTCAGTTGTAATATATTGCTCTTACTTACTCCTACATTTATTATAACGTTGTTTTAATACGATATGAAATGCTCGTCTTTGGTACGAATACATTAAAATGTGTCCAAAAAAATATTTTGCTCTCGTTTGACCTAAAATAAATCCTCGCCGAATGATTATCCTATAGTTCAATTTTAAGAGGTGCCGCAAAGAGGGGTCCCGTTTCCCATTTAAATAACATGGGAAAATGATTCATTTGTACTCAAGTTGGTATTACTGATTCATGATAACTGATGAAATTTTTTTAAGGACATAGGCTACTTTGTATCCCGAAAAATGTATTAGATAAAAAAATACAAAGTTCATGCGGACGAAATCCAAATACTTCTTTTAAAACTTATGCCTATACAATTTGACAGTAAGTACCTATAAATTTAAAAATATATTTTAATCACAATTAATTGACATCTTTATAAACAGAATTATAGAAAATATTTACTGTAGCATGTACATTTATTATAAAACTAAAATCAAAAGTCATCTTAAACTACCAAAACAAATTCAAAACATTTCGAGAAAATTAAAAACAAATATGTACGTTACATACAAACATAATATTAATGTTTATTTATATAATTAACACAGATGTAGTATCCAACTTTAATTAAAGTAATTAAAGTGAATGTACAAATAATCAGGACAAAACATAATAGCAAAAACTTTCATTTCTGTGTACTAAATTGTGCCCTTTATTACACAAAATATATGTGGGTGTACGTTGCGTTCAAATTGAATTATTGCTGTACTAATTAATGAACATATTATTGATTTAGTGATAATGGTTATATGTTCGATATTAATAACTTTGTAATATGTGTATATATCATTTAAATCGCAGATAATTGTGATATCTAATATTGAATATAATCTCCCCTGACATGTATTATTAGTTGAAGTGGAATCTACTTTTTAATTTAACGAAAACGATTTGTTATAATTTAATACATTTTTGAATTTGAATAATAGAGTTGGTGCTATTTAGCAGTTAATGAAGCTCGAAAATTGTCAAAACTTTGGAACTCTCAGAAACAGCAGCGATTTTGATGATTTTTTTTTAATGTTCGTTAATTCTCTCCTGATTTTGAAAATTTGTATAATTTATTGATTTTATATATTAAGTCTGATTCTCAACGAGAAAATTTTACCTGAGAAGATTTTGTAGATCGCTGATTAAGAATACGTTGTCAAAATAAGGATTTTCCGAGAACTTTGCCGAATTTTTCCAAAAGTTTTTTACATTTTTTTATAAATTTATTGAAATATTTGCTAGAAACGTGTATTCGAGGTGTTTCTTTGATTAAACTGTCACAAACATAATTTAAGTGTAATAACAATTGTATTATTGAAAAAAGAACTTAGAGAGTTAAAACTTTTGGAAACGTTAGGTAACTACGTCTCAAATAAGAATACATTTTTTTGTCAAGATTGAATATTTATTTGCAAACAATGAACGTTTATTATCTTATACACGGCGCGTTCAAAACTAGTTGAAAAAAGGAAAATAACGCAAGCAACGTGCTCTAAATTCTTGTACTGTTAAATAAAAATAATTCGCACACTTAAACAAAATGTCATCAAAATTCAGTAAGTATTTTTAAGTTTTAACACAGATCTTTGATATTTTTAACAAGTCCGATGGCTGGAATGTTGCTGATTTAAAATAATATCGTATAACGAACATTTAAAAATTCATCAAAATCGGTGCTGTTTTTGAGGGTTTCGAAGTAAAAAAGTAATAGTTGGTATCTGAAATATTAATTTATTGATACGAGTTCATATATTTTAAAACCAACTTTAGTTCAATATTAACCTATCATAAGGATAATTTGCTAGTTTTATCTATGACCACAGAATATTTCTCCTTCTTCATCCACAATTGTATTTCTTCAAGTGTCCTACCCTTCGTTTCAGGAACCCGGAAATAAATAAAAACTATACTACAATACGTACAAACTGCGAAAATAAAAAACGGTACATATGATCCATACGTATCATTAGTTATTTGATATAACTTAACCGAAAACGTTGATAGTAGTGCAGAAAAGATCTCTATAAACGCCAGCCCAAATGTCTTTACATTAGCTGAGAACATTTCTCCTAGCATCATTACAGGAACAGTAGCCAGTCCACAGCTGTATATGAATATGTAGATAAACATTATCGTAATAGGAACCCATGTTATTGAAGATGTATCGATATAAGTAATGTCCCTTATAAAGAAATATACGCCTTCTAAAGTTAACATAACTGCACAACCTATAGAAGAAAATAACAAAAGTGGCCTTCTGCCTAATTTATCTACTGTAGAAGTTGTGAGAATACTCATTATAAATTGTATAATATAAAAAATAGCAGATGAAATTACAGGAGAAAAGTTAGCCCCAGCTTCACGGAAGAGTGTTTGAGTATATAAAATAAAAGCCGAAGCTCCTACAATGTGTTGTAATGATGCCAAACCAACTGTTATAGATAAAGCCTTCCTGTTACTTTTGATCAAGAAAAGTTCAATATGGCGACTTTTCTCTGACGTTTGTCTATTGATAGCAGCTTTCAATTCTTCCAATTCTAAATCGATATCGGTCGTTCTTCGTAAACGTATCAAGGACTGTTTAGCATCGGTATATTTTTCTTTCATTAGGAGAACATAGGGTGATTCTGGCATCCATATAAAAACACAAACTTGAATTATCGGTATGGTAGCGCTATAAAATGCCATCGTTTGTATATCGAAGAATGGGGCTACTGAATTGATCGTAAGCATCCCAAGTAATAATATTATCGGAACCATTGATGCAAGAGCTCCTCTTATTTTACAGGAAGCAATCTCACATATGTAATTAGGAATTGTTGTGAATGTAATTCCATCTGCAATACCAACTAGGAACCTTCCGATAAGTAATACTACTATGTTCGTTGCTGTTCCGATGAAAATCCAAGCGGTGAAATATATCGGACATGATAAAATTATTCCACGTTTTCTTCCTAAGATGTTCCCGATGAATGAAGCTATGATAGCGCCAGGAATTACTCCAATAAGCGATGTCACGGCTATCCACGATCCTTGGTCATTCGTTATGGGTATGTGAGAATCTTCGGCGAAGAGTTTTGGTAGAGTTGGTGATGGCCAGGAATAGTGTAAGCCGCTGGTGAAAATACTTATTCCGGCTTAAATAGAAAATAATATTTAGTTTTTTTTTTAAATAATATTATGCGTATTCTAGGGTGATCTTAAACGAATGTAAATAGACTTACAACTAGTTGTATTACAGTTACATGTGCCTATTTTATTAATATGACTAAAATATCTGCCAAGGAGCCACAGGTACATAAATTATAGATAATAATATTCTCTACAACATGTATCAAATTAATTTTTTCAAACGTTATCACTAAACCGGAAACGGTGCGAATAAGATAAACATAACTACTTGTATGCTATTATTGTATCTATGTTTTTCTTGGCTTCTGGATATAGCCGTGATTATTAGTTCTTTATTAATGAATATAAAAATGTGATTTTTACTTTTTTATAGTACCTATGTATATAAAATATATATTATTTTGTTAAATTTTCGATGTAATTGCGTAAAAGTTTTGTGTAAGCGATTTTTTTTAATATTCGCGAATTTTCATATTTATTTGCATGAAAAATAATGAAAATTATTATTTATAAAGTAAGTTATGATGTTCCTTCTTATTTTTTTTACCTTTAAATTGATATTTATATGGAAAATTGAAATTTGAAACATGAAATATGAATTAAAAATTTTGAATTTTAGATTTTAATTAAGTAAAAAGTTGAAGTTTTTAAACCGCAGGTCTGTATCTCAAACCGTTTTTCGAGATATTAAAATCCAACAATTTTTTTTCAATTTTTCGCGAAAATTTAAATGTCATTATATTATAGATTTTGACACGCTGATTTCAAATCCGTCAACTAAAAGCATTCCAACCACATGTTCAAAAGTTATGATTATTTTCTCCTAAATTTAAAAAAAACTGAAACTTTGAGAAGCCATATCTCGAGAACGATTTGAGATACCGACCGACGATTTGAAAATTTAATCTTTTTACTTTATTTTGCATACAAAAACATACTTTTAACGAAATCTAAAATTCCAATTTTTTTAGTCAAATTTCATAAAATTTTCAAATGTATTAATGATTATTTTGAGGATATGTCAAGCATTTTTTCTTCACCCATACTATTATAGAACATAAATTATAGATAATAATATTATATACTAGTTTTAATTTGTGAAAAATCTCTTATTTGCACCTTTTCGAAAATAGACAAACCCTAAGTACATAAGTACACACACACTTTTTAATTATATATTTATTTGTTAAAATTTAAAGCAGGAATAGGTTTATTATAAAAAAGTTCTGTAATTATTCTTAAATATAAAATTTCACCCTTCTACCATTTGTCATATTTAAGTTAAAGCATCTACAGTCTACAGACAGACATCATGTCAAAAATAGAATGGATTCAGGAAAAGTCAAAATTGACATTAATTTTTTTTATTATTTTTCAAAAAATATGCATTATCTAGATTCTAGAATAAATTCTTCCCAAAACGTTTGTATCTTATCACGTACCTATGTATAAATAATAAATATATGATTAAAATATTAAGAAGTAATCTTTTACTAACCTGTTAAAACAGAAATAAATTCCAGCCAGTATTTAAGAAATTCGAATCGGACAATTTGTTGTGCATTTTCGATATTGTAGATTTTCATCTTACAACAATACTTAACAAAATATAAACGTATAATAAAACCGACTTAATTAATATAAATATACGACCATGAATTGTAGTTAGTAAGATATTTGCTTATGATAACAATACATTTAATTTTAGGTTGTTGTCAATTATAAACTCACGAGATTTTAGTCTATACCAGTGGTCTTCAAACTTTGTTGACTCACGGAACCCTTAGAACTATAAGGTTTTTCAGTGAATCCCTTCCCACCGTAAGAAAAGTATAGCTTAAAATAATATTCAAAGAAAATCAATGTTGGTTATAGGTTTTTTATGTAGAGACAAATAAATACATTAATTTGAGTTCTTTATACATATTTTTTTTTACTCACGAAACTGTCAGGATTACGATTAAGAAAGTCCCGTACCTCCCATGGCAGATATTTTTTATCCATTATCATGAATCAATAATACCAATTTTAGTAGTAAAGAATATTTGTCTACCTGGACCCCCCTTTGCGGCACCTTTAAAATTGAACCACAGGGTAATTTTTCGTCAAGGATTTATTTTAGGTTATGAACTAATTTATTATATAATGAGAGCGAAGAAAAAAGATATTACTTTTTCTACAAACCCTAAGTACATAAGTACACACACACTTTTTAATTAATATATTTATTTGTTAAAATTTAAAGCAGGAATAGGTTTATTATAAAAAAGTTCTGTAATCAATTAATTAAATTATAAAAAAACGTGTTGTAAAAAAAGAACACTGAAAGTAACCAAAGGAAGGTGCGATGAAAATAAAGTCTCGATGTTTTTTTCTGATTCGAAAAATAAAATTTAATTAATGAGATAATTAGTTTTAATTAAATTTAAAAGAAGTTTTAGGATAATTACGATTAACACTTGTAGCGAAAGTTTTTATTTAATTGGGATTTTTGTATGAATAATTCATTTAAAATCACAAATTCATTTGTCATTAGTAGATATCATTATCTTATGAATGTAAATAGGAACATAATATCATAAAATTATAATTCACATTAAGCATCAACCTATTTGTTAACTACCTATTTTTAATTATGAGTATTTTTTATATGATCTATATACAAGTTTTATTATCCCCTGTCATATATAATATGTATGAAGTATATAAAAAACATTCGCTCTCGTTAAAAAATAAGTTAGTATATAACCTAAAAAAAAATCTGCCGCATTATTTATACATATTTTTATGGAAATAAAGGACTATCTATCTATCTATCTATCTAAACGTAATTGTAATGAGTTAAAGTTTGTCACATAATAATTCCACATAGAATTAAAAATTCATGATTTTGGGATTTTTTCCTTTACCTGTGCTATGAGACCTTCCTTAGTACCAAAGCTCAAGATTCTAACAATAAGTCAACGGAAAGTACCATATAGGTGAGTCAGTCTATCAGTTTCAAAATACGCTTTGAAAGGTTGCATCTTTTTATTGTATTATGTTAGAAACTTGAATTTTTACAGTACCATGAAACTGTAGACTTTAGTATTTGATATTAATTTCAACATTATACCTCTAACCTTTTTTGAAAAAACTGGTTTGACCGACAAACAGACAGACGTTTCTTCATTTTAAGGTACGAAATCCTAAAAACGGTATTTCAAACGACAATTATAACATTTTCTAAGCAAACTGGGATACTTTTGAACAAATATTTCGTGTAATATCGATCATGAATATATTGTTTCGATTTTACTTTCAGTAACGATGTTCAATTTACAAATTACTATTTCCACTACAGACATGTTGAAGCAGTTTTCACGCCAGCACGTAACAACACACACACAGACACATTAACACACACTTCAAAGTTGTCCCTAAAGAACTTTGTTTGGCCTCATTATACAGATAGGAAACTTTATGTAATTTGTAGCTCTCTGTGTTCATTGTCAACATTTTGAGATATGCGAATATTAATTGTAATACGTATCATTGTGGAAAACAGCTAATTTATTAACGTGTGTGTGTGTGTGTGTGTAACGGAGGCGCGTGCACGCGTAAAACCGACGCTATCTCGATCCACGTATTTCTTAGTTTGGTTGCCGGTTTTAAGTTTACGTTTTTGTTGTTCACGATCGAGTAGATTCTGTTTTAACATGTATATACTTAAACACATAACCGTAGGTAATTTAGGGTTCCGTAGAAAACTAGGAACCCTTGGTTTAGATCTGTATGTCTGTCTGTCTGTATGTCACAACACTCACAACCTTCCCATTCACTTATTTATACATTTATTATGATGTAATTTAGTATACGGACGTAGATTGATGACCCCCCCCCCCTTGTAATTTATAAACTATCGATGTAAAAAAATCTGCAAAAATTCTCTAATGTATATTTAAGTTTTCAAATAAATTTAAATTTGGAAATAAAATAAAAATTATTCATCCTATTTCGCCTTTCTAATAAGACTCAAATGAAACATTTTATACATTATTAAATGTACTAAATTAGAAATATTTGTTGATATTTGATTGCTTCCATTTCTGAATCATAATCTATAGACACTTAACTCTAAAATAGCTTAATTTGATGACAATTTGGCAATGAGTGTCAAAATGGTGGGCATTTAAACTAATTATTAGTGTAATCTATTTATTATATTATTATAGAATCTGCTTTACATTGTTTCAATTTTACGATTTTTATTTTATAACTTTTGTGTCGTAGTATTTATCATATTGTAATCATTAACAGGTGTCCATCACTGGGTGCCCCTTACTGGTTTTACTGGAGGAAAAATAAACAAAATAAAAGTATATAAATAAAAATAAAAACTATATTTGCGGACTTTAGTAATTACATTGATTTGATAGAGATACTTCTTTTATTAGTAACATGAGTTCATGAAAATTACAAAAAAGAATATATGTAGGTACTTGGAAATAAACTATAAAAAAGTACAATGTGAAAATGGCAACAGTCCGTCAACAATTATGATTTATTGCTTCATATGCACATTATTCATAAAAAAGTAAAATTAATTTCACACATTCAAAAAAATAATTAATAAACAAATAATTTTGAGTGGTAATAAATTGACATTATTAACCCAAATTACACAGCAGTCAGAGCACACTAGGTATATATCAACATGAAATATATTCAAATATGTAAATGTTCATATATGATCTCTAACCTAAAATTAGTAATTATAGCGAGAAATATACGGGCAGTAATATTTTTAGTCTTAACATGCAATGGTTCGTTTTAAGTATAGGTGAAATCACTACCTCTCGTGTAATATTCACTAATGCAATTAAAATGTCATTAAAAATGAACTTTATAAACTTTTTTTATTTAAGTTATACAGGCTGATTAAAAAAAATGGAATATCGCGCATAGTTTCTAAAATATCCATTATTTAAAAAAATATTTTAGTAAATTATGCTAATCTTAAAAAAACGGTGCTATCAGTTACGTTACTATGGCATCCAACTCTATTTTTTTTTAAATAACAACATATCTTTTTTATTGATTCTATGAATAATTTTTGCATACAACCGTGTAAAATTTTAATGATATTGCATACAAAAAATTTTATTTATAATCTCAGATCATATTAACTGCAACTTAACCAAGTAAGCCTTGAAAAATTACTGAAACTTACGAAAAATAGTCACACTTTAAAAATGTAAGAGTTTATTTTAGAAAAAGACTACAGATGTGTTTGGATAACAATGGACATCATTTTGAACCTATCCTATCCAATAGTGAAAAACGGAATAAAATCCGTTCAGTAGTTACTGAGAAAATCGTGTAAAATTATAACTTCAAACTCCCAGGAAACGCCAGGTTCCGTCTTAGAATTTGAATGAAAATTAAAATAAATAAATAAGCATGGAAATAAAACACGACTTGATGAAAAGTTTTTTAGTCTTTTGATATTAAATTTTAGGTTAATAGTCACGAACATGCACAGAAAAATTATCTAACTATTGGTGAAAACCGCATTAAAATCGGTTCAGTAATTACCGAGTCTATAAGCCTCATACAAACGAACATTCATTTTTATATTATAGAGATTTACTGCAGTTATCAAACTAAATATATTGATTCGTAAACCAGACAACTATTAAATATCTATGTATTGAATATTTGTGCAAGCTATACGTAGAAAGCCATTCTTTAATTTATTTACTAATTATAATCTCGTCAACAGCCACTCTATTATTAATAATGACTTGCAAATTGGTGCAGCAATTAAATGAATTTCTGTTTTAATTATTAAACACTTTTGTGTAGTTCCATAAAGCTTTTGTATTATTTCAGGAGCCAAGCATAGCAGTTCTTTATTTCAAACGGACGTGTATTTTCTGCTGAATGCATTCGTCGTTTGTTTTGTAAACTATTTATATGAAAAACAAAATAAAAAATATAATGTATCCACACTATTGTGGCTTTATATTAAAGATTTTCAAATGCCAGAATGATTCTTTTCGTTACTGTAAAACAATAGTTTTAAATCTTTTTAAAATCGCGGAACACATTAAATAATATGACACGGTCTTGACAATAAGAATATTATTAAAAATAATAGATTAAATGAGTTCGCATATTATACATATTGAAATAACTTTGAGTTAATTATTTCCATATATTTGTAATATAAAGAACATTTTACGGAAAACATTTAAGAAATAACTATTTCGCTTTTTAATTGTTTTTTTGTATTACGAATCCCTAATAAAAAATTAATCTGCGAGAGTCCCTTTCCTTAAACTATATTTAATACAATAATTTAAAGAGTAAAGATAAATGATATAGTCTTATTTCTGTTAAAACTTTTATAATTTATCAAAATACCGATTAAGAACACTGCTCTAGACTAGTGAATTTTAAACTATTTTAGGTGGAAGCACCTAGTACACTTCAATGTTTCTTTAGTGTTCTATAACTCAAATTGAAATTACTTTGTTGCCCATCTATCTGTCCGAGAAGACTCTTTTTCTCAGGAACGGCTAAAGTTATCAAGTTGAAATTAATATCAAATATACCGACAAACTCACTGACTGATCATCAAAAATAGGGTATTTCCCGTTGACCTAAAATCTTGAAATTTTGCACGAAGGAAGGTCTCATAGCACAAGTAAAAGAAAAAAATCCGAAAATCATTCATTTCTAATTTCATGACATGACAAACTTAATTCTGCGGTTTTTTTGATACAGCGTCTACGTAAAAACTCCTTAAGAATTGAGTGCATTGTCTACGTAAGTAACTATTGTCAATAATTAAGTTTTATATAACGGTTCTACTCGCACTTGTCTTTTTAGTAGTTGATAGTTTTTTAAAAGTCATAAATACGTGTTTATTATTAACACGATTCATATCCATTAAAACATGTAGTACAGGTGGTATAACTATAGTCTTATATTTATTATCATCTACATAACAATGAACATTAAACAAAGATAATAAAAGTTTTATGTATGAGGATTATTGCTAGTCGTAATATCAATCCAAGTAGTCGTATAAAATAATTGCACCGTTGGACAACGGTGTTGTATTACCTATAACAAAAAGATATGTATTCTTATGATATATGTACAACAGGCGATTATAAAGTTACATGTTTATTGTTAGTTATGGACTTTCAGAAAAAAAACAAAGCACTCAATTTTATTTTATTATAGAACTTTTAAACATGGGTCATACATAATTGTTCTACTCACCTCACTTCTAGTAGGGAGGAGAAAAATTATGTGTACTCTAAACCCCAAAAAAATTTGTTATCGACAAAAAATACCAAAACACAAAGATTGTGTTTATCAAATTATCAAAAAAAGTCCGCAAATATAGTTCATTTTTTAAATTATATCCCTTTATTTTGTTCATGTTTTCCCCAGTAATAGCAAAGGTAAAACCAGTAATGAGCACACAGTGATGAGCACGCTAATGATTACAAAATGATAAGTACTACGACACAAAAGATATAAAAGAAAGAATCGTCAAATTTGAAACAATGTATAAAGCAGTTGCTATGATAATATATAAAAAAAAATAGTTTGACCGCCATTTTGAAAGGTTGTAGAAAATTTAACTATCTGTGAAAATGCGAAAGACGGGGTTCATTAAATATAGAGTGTTTACAAAATCCTTGTAAAACAAAACTTTGGGCCCTTGGTTGAGGGTGTTCCGGAGCAAACTTTGCTAGAGAGTTTTCAAGAAATATACATCTAATATTCATAAATGGTAGTAATCAAATATCAACACTTAATTAATCTAATTCATTACATTTAGTAATGGGGTCTTTCCCAAGACTGGTGCCACTAACTAATATGTAATTAAATTATAGATATTGCAAAAAATATAGAATGGAGATAAAAATACAAATGATCAAAAACAAATAATGTAACAGATATTGTTAGAGCTGTCAACCATCCTTTACACGTGTACAGACGATTACATAACAACTCAATAAACTTCCGTTACAAATTGAGAGATAAATTCATTCATTTTAGTGTATTTTGTTACGTAAAGATATAGATTTACGTATATATAGAGAGAAGCGGAAAAAAAACACGAAACATGAGAGCGAAAAAAATTGCGAAAGATAAATACTTGTATGTGTATATTTTTAGATTCCCTTTTATTTGAAAGCTCATCTTTCACATTGTATATATGTAATATGTATATAAGTGTATGTACATAACGTATGTACTCGTAATAAATTTTATTATTTTTTTGAAAATTGTTTTATAAGATTTTTATTTTTATATTTCGTATTTTAGACTTAACATTGTTTTTACCTAATTAAACAAATGCTCATATGTGTTTTTTATATATTAAAAAAATATATTATTTTTTTAATGCGAGTCTTCCACGATTATAAGAAATAAATTTTGTTTGCTTAACAGTAAATAGAAATAAAAAAACTTCAATAACCCGAATATAGTTTTATTTTGGATAACTTTCCATTGCATGAAAATATGCTTGAATTAATGTTTTTAATAGCAAAATAGTCAATAATTCAATGGATTTTAATCAAATTTTGTTAAACGACAAACTACTATTGTTATAAACGAATTATATTTAATGGTTTTTCGCCGGCGCCGGCGAGTCAAGCTGTTTTTCTGGTCATCGTCAAAAAAAGTATCTAAGATTTCTTAGCGGGATGAGTCCTGTTGAAAATTCTATCCTAGAGGCCCGTAATAGAATGTAAGGCCATGGTTTTACTGTACCGAAGAGTATAATAATATTTATTCTTAATTATTATTAATTTATCGTGTAACAAATAACATTTAATAATGTTTTTTTTAAAACGTCTTTATTTTTCCCAGAAAGAAGTCCAAATCAGCTTTTTTTCTGATGTATCTGAATGTTTAAAAAAAACTTTATGTACATATATTCCCATTTAAAATACACGTGTTTTTAAGATTTTTCAATGACCTGCGTACTAGTGTCTTAAACTCTTTCTAAAAAAATCTAGAATACTCATGAAAGCAGTAAATCACCCCCCCTCCCCTCTGATAATGACCATTTTTCAAGATAGAGGGCTGAAACTTTTTCCACCTTTTTTGATTTATTGGGAGACTTTAATCTGAAAGTTCTAAATAAATATTGAAATTTAAACACAACAATACATTTTAAGTAATATTTCTTCTGTGTGAGTTCAAGCAAAATATCTCTTACATTATAACATTACTCTAAACTACAATAATATATATTTTTATTCTGGTATTTTTACGCACAATTTTTCATTTGGCAGTATCACATGTGCCCTCGTTTTCCACAACACAAATCCCAAACTCGGTATAAAAAAGTCTTGCTAAAAAATCACCTCACACAACGCAGTTTGTTTTATCTCTCATCTCTCTGCCAGCTATCCACAGTACTCTCGCTGGTATTTCTACCCCAAGCTTCTCCCCCCAACCCCTTCCTCTTTTGCCGTCGGTAAAATCCTGTAACGTTTGCTACAACCTTGTACAACGCGCGATCTAAAATTGGGCATTTGCATGTAGATTTTCAATCATAGTAGCGAAATTTATCATGGCTTATAAAATATAACAGAATTTGTTTAAAACATGTTGTGTCATATTTTTTTATTAATTTGATTTTTTATGTTTATTATTAATGTGTCCTTTTGTTTTTGTAATTTACTTTAATATATAGGAACAAATGTATACATACATATATATAGTCTGAACGTTAAGAGCAATATTTCAACTAATCCCGGCACTTTTTGATAAGAATATAAAAATTGGTAAAGTTTTTGACATTACTAATTTTGTAGAGGAAAGTTTAATGTACAATTGTACATAAAACTATACCAATTTTCATGTTCTTATAGTTGTTCTATATAGTACAACAATTCATTCGAAATTTCACTTGATCTTATTAGATATTTACGTTTTGTATAATGAATAAATAACGAAAAACGCCAATAGATAGCTTATATAGTCCCGTTTATAATAAAACTAGTTTTAACCCTCCATTCATCAACCCTAAAATACAGTTACATAAAAAGTTATGCTAATTTTTGGGGGATTTATAGAAATAATCGACCTGGTTAATTAGGTAGTTCGACGTTTTTAATTATTATATACTTTTCAGTATTTTAAAGACTTAAGTCAGTTTTATTTTTTCTTAAAAAGTTTTTTTAACAAACAATACAAAAATGTAAATTACACATAATATTAAAATAAATATCACATGTGTATACAATTAAAAGAGCTGTTTTTATTTTTGTTTCAAGTTCAAGACCAAATAAAGATAACGATGCAACAGAGATTCTATTTTTAGTTTTAAGATTAAACACAGAGAAGAGATAAAAACAAAGAACTGACGTTCAAGTATTTATAATCCTTAGAAAGTTGAAAATTGTCTCCTTTAAATGTTAAAAAAATATTATTACTAGCTGTACCCGCGGCTTCGCTCGCGTGGACTACGGAATCATTGTTTAGGATTTTAAAAAGAATATAATTGAAGTAAGTACAAACACGATTAGTTATTATTTTAATAATAACTAATCAACACCTAAATTACCTAACAAAAACGAATCAGAACAAACAGAACAAATAATTTTTGTTCTGTTTAAATTTAAAAGTTAATTATTGAAACAAAATAAACAATTAACGATCAAAAGACAACGGCCGAGTCGAGGGAGTCCGAATAGTAGCCGAGATGCTCCGACTTAGAACTTGTTTCTCAATTCGTGCGTTATTAATAATATTTTACCGTATATAACTTGTTTAAAGTTATTTATTAAATTAAATGACCAAATTGGATGCTGTAAAAGGTAAATTATATCTACATTATATACTTATGAAGATGAAATCATTTATTTGGATAAGGATTAATGTTTTACAGGTCATAAGTTCACGTAAACAGAACCTAAACATTTTTTTTTAAATTGTAACATAAAAGCAGTGATTGTGGCTTAAATATAAAAGTTAGATATATGGTATCATGGACTTTATTTTAGATCTTTTGATTCTACACAATTCATTATTTTGTTCAATATTTAACGGTTTAGGCAGCGTAATGCAAAAGAACGCGCTAGCGGAAAACTTTTTCCGACTTGATTTACTATTATCGTCATTGTTTATTACTTATGTTACTTAACGTAACAAAATATATCCTATAACCTGGCCAGAGAACATATCTATGAATAAAAAAAAACACGTACATCGGATAAGTGGTTCTTGAGTTATAAGCGCACTAACGGACAGACAAACAGATGTTGACCTTTATATACATAATATATATTATGGATACATATTTTTAGTAAGAAAAAACACTTTATTATATAATCTATATATAAATACATAATAAAAAATAAAGGTCCCCGCCAGCGCCGCATCTGCCTGTAGTCTGTGCACGATTTTTTCAGTAACTTTACTGAACGGATTTTATTCCGGTTTTCACTAGTGTATAGAGTGTATCACGAGGAAGATTAAGATGTATAATTTGTGGATATTTCATCAAATCTGATAGGTGTCTTCGCGTGCGTTGCATAAATAGTTAGAGGGATAAGTGAAAACAATGTTTATTAGGTTTATATTACAGATTAAATTTATATCCCCGGTTAACACCGGATCCAATGCGCTAGTTTATTTATAAATAATCAATATTCTGTTTAGTTAAGTGAACTTAAAACCAATTAACGAAAATAACTATTAAAATCGATAAATAATTACATTCCAGACATTCTAATTCAATATCATTAATTACTAGTAAAACGTAAGGACATAAAAATAATCGAATATAATTATCGTATAATAAAATTGAACGAAATTCAATTGAAATAACTCATTTATTTCAACTTGCGGCCGAGCGGCACCTCTGCCATATACCTCTTCTTCTACTTCTACCCTTTGTCTCCCGTATCCCTCATCACCTTAACTGTCGCCTGCGGAACACTGTGCCTCCTACACTTCGTGTCCGGTAGCCGCTCTTTACAGGACCGGACCGATAATTATTTCATTTTTGTTTAATATGATCATACCTATATGGGCAAATCCACAGAACGTGGCCGCATTAGCTTTAAATTAAAATACTCAAATGCTTCTTCAAAATGAAGCATTGAACGCACACTCTTCTATGTCGTCTCAAAATCTTAGTAACAAAGAGAAGAATAATTGGTCTCAATTTCAGGAGTGTGCTTCGGATGTTCCAAAAGTTACAGCAAATAAACCAAATAAAAAACGCTGAAATTGCCGTTCGCTGGATAAAACAATCGCGCATATGAAATGTAAGAAGTGTGCGCCTTTGAAACTCCGGGAAAAGGTTCATTGTACCAAAAAACATGTCCAGTAAAAATTTCAGATTCATTGGTTTGAATCTGAGAAAATTGCGGTGGTATGAATTTTTCTTTTTTTAAAAGTTTCATTCTGAAAACGTGAAAATAACCGATTTTTCAATGCAAATTGTGCTGCAGTTTTTATATGAATCAAGCAATCGACTTGTAACTCCATGTTTACATTCACAATAAAGTATACTTTGAGTTCGTGTACTTATGGGTGGGTAATATACATTCCCACACGCGCACTATTGCCGTTCCCCCAAAGCGGCCACGTTCTGTGGATTTGCCCATATAGCAACAATAAATTATAATTTTTTTTGTTCTAAATTAATGAGTCACTTGCAGCCCCTTTAATTCTAACAAGTAAAAAGTAAGTAAGTATTGGCACCAGTCTTCAACAATACCCCAGTGTTGGACACTTGTTTAATTAAATGTACTAAATTAGAAATATTTGTTGATATTTGATAACTATACCATTACTGAATCATAATCTATAGAAACTTAACAGTAAAATTGCTTAATTTGATAACAATGGGTGTCAAAATGGTGGAAGTTTAAACTTATTATTAGTGAAATCTATTTATTAATTATTATATTATCATAGCATCTGCTTTACATTGTTTACAATTTTATGATTCTTTATTTTATAACTTTTGTATTGTAGTACTTATCAGTAACATAAGTTTATGAGAATTAGGCTCTTAAAGCGGCCTAGACTGGTGCTAGTACCTTAAGCCGAGTCTGTTCAGGAACAAGAGTTTCAGTTGCAACGGAATAACACAACACCGAAGAATGTAGCTAGCTGTTGTATGTAATTAATTATGATCGTCGTAAATAAAAATCTTGTAAGCTGGATTAAAAAATATATACAAGTATACATCATGGTAGATTTTTATAATTGTTTGAAAAATATTCCTTAAGGTTTTGTAATTAAAGAATCTTTAAGATTTTTCTTACAGTAATTGTAGACAGAAATAAAAATAAATTGCTATTAACTGTTATATTATAATTTCCGTAAGTCGATAATGCTTAATTTGTTGGCTACTTATATTAATATAATTAATATCTTTATAAGCGATTTTCAGTGAATGTTCTGTATTACAAAATGTTTATTTTCAAGTGGTATCAATTTAAAAAACGTTCAACTTTATTAGTTATTACAGCTTAAAAAGGCGTGTTTTCATCCATTTTTTCATCGTAGCGGATAAACAAATAATTTTTTCAAAATGAAGATTATAGGAAATTTTATAGCGAACAACTTTTATTTAAAACTTTTTTTTGTATAATACTTATTTAGATCGCTGTTCAGTAATAATAAATAAATCTGAATAATTTTGCAATTATACCATTGTTTACCCCTTACTCAAAATCTGAGCAAACTATTATTTTAAACCACATTTGTAACAAATCCTGTTAGTAGCAAAACTGTACCTAAAATTTCCTATTTTATATACTTTTTAGCCTAGACAGCCAGTTACTTATTTAAAATAATCAGAATAATTTATTAACAAATCGTATAACTAAATTCCGTATAAGTTTCCTGTTTACTAAACAGTAATTTTCTCGATCATTTAGTGGCTACGGAATCGAAACCTTCATTTTTCCAGAAACGCCCACACTTACTTGTATCTATAAACATTAAGCACTTGTGCGTAGTGCATTAATTATTTTCTTTTATATCGTTAACGAGAGAACCCGGAGCGTGTCCAACAATTCAACTCCGGCTACATTTAACTCTCCACTGCGTCAATTAACAGCAAGATAGGGATCCTAATATAAGGTACTGGGACTAGTCTTGGATCATACATTCATACCCCAGTGTTACTCTTGTTTAATTAAATCTACTAAATTAGAAATTTTTATTGATTTTTGATAACTACCATTACTGAATCATAATCTATAGATACTTAACTGTAAAGCAGCTTAATTTGATGACAATGGGTGTCGAAATGGCGGATCTTTAAACTAATTATTAGTGTAATCTATTTATTAATTATTATATTATCATAACATCTGCTTTACAATTTTTACAGTTTTTGTCGTAGTACTTATCAATTATTTTGTACATTTAACTGGAGAATAAACATAAACAAAATAAAAAACAAACCAAATCCCAAAAAACTATATACCTTGCTCTTAAAGCGTCCAAGACTGGTGCCAGTACATTATATATAACTTCTTACATAATGGATATACCATACATATCTATAGTTTATGAATTAAACATTGCAATAAATAATACATCGTAAATATGAAAGTATAATTAATTAAAATATTTTTGTTATTCAATACCCAAATAAATTTGCAAAAACTGTATTGACAGTAAATTTTAAATACAAATAGAATGAGTAAATAATCAAAATACGCCTATGAGATATATTATGTCGGATAAATAAATCATCGAAAATTTGTTACATTTACATGATAGTGACCTAATTTTTAAAGGTTATTTGTCAATACAAAGAAATGATAAATTACAATACACGAGTGTACGGCGGCGGGCGGCGGTAACACTGCTGCTAAATCATGAATTCGTGGTTGGGAAAGCTTTTTGTTTGAAAATATCACAAAACATTCAACTGGTCAACGCACCATATATCTAATACAAAGCATAATGGTCAATATCTGTCTATATACATCTTCTATATTGTCATTGTTTTATGTAATAACAAAAACAAAACACGAATGTTTATTTATAACAAAAACATTATTTTTAAATTGTTTTCTTTTATTATTTATAGTATAGTTTTGTTTTATAAATAAAAAACGACTGATCATTGCTAACTTTGTTATTATTGGAGCAAGAAGATCGGTTAAATGGTTTTCCGAGATGAATAATGGCGCTGTTAAAAAAACAATCGAGTATCAAATTTCAGAGATATTCTTACTAATATTATAAATGCGAAGTAACTTTGTCTGTTTGTCTGTTTATTACCTTTTCACAGCTAAACCGCTGAACCGATCTTGATAAAATTTGACATGGAGATAGCTTGTATCCTTAGGAAGGACATAGGCTACATTATATCCCCAAAAAAATACGTATTAAAATAAATTTAATGTCCTTTTTATTAAAATATTAATATATATCTATATATAAAAATGAATGTTCGTTTATATTAAGCTTTTAGACTGTCGAATTACTGAACCGTTTCCAATGCAGTTTTCAGCAATAGTTAGATTCTTTTTTATTTTTTTGCACGTTCGTGACTATTAATACTTTATGAAAACAAAAGATTTAACATCAAAAGACTAAAAAAATCTTTATCATATCGTGTTTTGTTTCCTTGATGTCACAGTATACAATTTCCATTTATCACAGAATAAAGATACTCCCATTTATATAAAAACCACAGAATAAAGAAAAACATAGTAAATAATAAAAATATATAATATATATTTTATATTATTTACACATTTTTAAAACGCTCAGAAAAATCTGAAAAAATTATGAACATTGAGAATAGGTGTAGATTGAGCAAAAAATATCAAGATTGAATTATTCTAGCGCGATTAATTGTTATAAACAATTTAATTGTATATTTCTTCATAACTGCTGAAGCAATGTTTTTCAACAACAAAATATTTCTCACGATGTAAGGAACAAAATTTGTTCTTACATGATTTTCAAAATTTTCAATAATTTAAGTGGGGGGCTGATCGCACAGAACACTAATTGTGCAAGTATAGCTTGCACTTGTCTTGTTGTTTTTAATGGATCATAAAATAATTGTTTATGATTCCTTTTGACAGAAGTAGAATTATACTTTTTATCATTTATTATTATTTACAAAAAAAAATCATAAACGACCAATTAATTATATGAAAAAAAGAGATTCAGAATTATCCATTTGAAACTTTTTAAAACATAGGTCAAAGTTCATTTTCGTTTGCTTTTCCACATACATATCAAACAAAAACATACATAAAATTATTTGTGTTTGAACAAACACCCAAATATAATATGGTCAATTATTTAACCTGTGATTTACACCTACCAGTTTAAATATAAACAATAGCATGGAATTTTAAAATGTTTGTTATTTGACAAACATTTTATTACAATATATATACCTATGTACTGTACCACCTCGAAATAATGACTACTCGCTTAACGGCGTTTCGCAATATCGGCCCTCTTAAATTTTATATTATATTTCTATTTATTTTTAGTACGTACTAAATATATATATTTAAAGGTAAACATTTTCTAAATTATCATTTTTTTGTTTAATAAGCAATAAATAACATAAAGCATTATTTTAATGTAAAATGTTTTAACCCTTGAGCGACGTGGTATAAATGTATACTTTTTATACAGAAAGATGGTAAATTTTCAGGAAAATGAGCAAAAATACGGACAACTGTGAGTAGAACTGTAGTAGTTCTGAAACTTCATTATTGACAATAGTTAATTACGTAGATAATAAGGTGTCTTTACGTAGACGCTGTATCAAAAAAACTGCAAAATAAAGTTTGTCACGTAATAATTTCACATAGAATAAGAAAATAATGATTTTTTGATTTTTTCTTTTACTTGTGCTATGAGACCTTCCTGCCAAATTTCAAGATTCTAGGTCAACGAAAAATATCCTGTAGGTGAGTCAGTCTGCCAGTATTAAAATACTCTTTGAAAGGCCGTATCTTTTATTGTATTTAGTTAGAAACTTGATTTTTTACAGGACTATAAATCTGTATTTTAAATTAATTTCAACTTGATACCTTCTCGAAAAATTTATTTTTTTCATTTTGAGATACGGAACCCTAAAAATAGTTATAATACCATCACATTCATTCAAAAATAAGCCTTGGGGCATCTCACCATTTTAAAATAAAGCAAGATAAGTAGAGGTTTACCCTCCATCGTTCAAGAACGATAATACTGAATTTTAAAAACAAAACAAAAATATCTTTAAGAGAGCTGGCACCCCTATTTTGTCCAACCCTGTTATAACCTGTTCAAACCAGTGACCAATGCAATACCACTGCACGCACTATTGTTGTGGTTAATTGTTATAGCTCGAACTAGAATCGAGCTGCGGTCACGCCGCGCTGTACATAGGACTGATAGGTTGAAAGGGGGTGATAGGAAGTGGGGGGGGGGGGTAGTAGAGCAGGTGTCGGCGCTGGGACCGGTGATGTATTGCGACATTTTATTGAACGCACCCCAACGTGAATGTCATGTGAATAGTGCCTGTTTTGTTACAACGTTTAACTGCTGATAGGTTCTTATATGACCGTTTATATGTATGTATACATATATATTTTCATGTGGTTTTATCTATATTTGGATTTTATCTAAACGAATATATAAATTGCGGGATGTAAGGGGACGTTCAAGTGTTACGTAAGCAAATGTATGAGATGGGGGAGTTAAATGTTTTTCTTACTTTTGCTGGGTTGTGGGGAGAAACCAAAAATCCTACGTAAAGTAAAAACTACAAAATAATGAATATTTTAAAAATTATATCCATCATAATATTTCGCTTCGTCACAGATAAAGGGTTCCAATTTCTCTCATACCTCCGAGGGGAAAAACAAACAAGTGTTCAGTCAGTAAATTAAAAAAAAAATAATCAACAACAAAATATATCTGTATGGTATCAAGTATTTAAAATACTAATAAATAATTGTTTTATTTATTCACAAAAATATTTCAAATTCTAATTTTGTATTATATGTATTATAAAACAAAATTATCAATTAAAATGATTAGTTAAGTCACATAAATAGAACAATATTTTTAAGAAATCAATGGGAAATTAAAATCAACTTCAGTCATTCTGAAACACCTGATACTTAAAATAAACATTATAAAAACATAATTTGTTCATATGTGGCCGCGGGCCGCACATAAGAGCGCCGCGGGCCGTGGGTTGGCCAGCCCTGATCTAAATAACATATATTTTTGTCCACATGTGTCGTTCTCTACTTTACCTCGATGAAAATATAAAAAAATGAATTAATACGAGTAATACAAAATTTCCATTCTCATATATTATTCAAACTTCACCTTTTTAATACATGTACATATAAATATATCCCTGGTATATACATATATATAATCCATTTAAAATATAGACAGAACAAAAACATAAATATACATTAAAAGGGTATTCGTATTAAACATTTCCAACGGTAATTTCTATTTTTAAAAACCCACATCTACACATTTGTGTGATGATTTTTGTGCGATACGTATAGTACATACAACTCTTTCATCCCCAGAAATAAATAAATAACTACAAAGTCGACCGCACATGTCTTTGAAATCCACTCGACGTTCTTGTGAATAGGTCTACCTACCGTTAACCCTCAGATGACTGGGCGTTTTAGTTATTATGTGAGCATGTACAGGATGTCCACAAAGTCGCATTATTAACTTCCCAGTGGGTCCGAAAATAGAAATCAAACATTTTAACATATTTTTATATTTCATGGTCACTACAGTATGTTTACACTTTCTTCATCAATCTTCAATCTTACAAAAATATGTTCATTAGAATGCTAATCGAAGCGTCTATGATCTGAAAGAAATTTCATCGAATTCAGTCCAGCCGTTTTTTATAGTTTTTATCATATAACATCTTATAGTTTTTTATAATAGTAAAAAAAACCAGTCAGTATTCTAGTATTGATAGCCATACTATGCTGTGAATCTATTTTTACTAATTATACATTTATAACATTTGATTATATCCCCTAGGTGACGTAATTCTCGCACAAACGCTGATTGGTCAAAGAGCTATTGAGACTACCTTGTCTATATACACCTTGCCCTTTAGATAAATAATACAAATAGATAATACAGATTTCTGTTTTTAATTTTGAATTTGCTTAATAAATGTCACTAAAATGACCTAACAAATCTCACGTACAAATATCACACATCTAATACATTTTTCGGGATACAAAGTAGCCTTTCTCGGAATGCAGGTTATCTCTTTGCCAAATTTCGGGCATCTAAGGGTTAATATAAGAACCGCTACTATCTCTGCAGTAGTGTCCTTAGTGACGTCACCAAAGGACGCCCAAAGCCGGACGTGTCCTGTGTACTAATCGGTATCCCCACTCACTCATACAACCCACTTACACACCGCAACCCACGCAATCAGGACCCGCTAACAGTTTTGCTAGCTTGCACATTCTATTCAGTTTATATTATTTATGTAAATAATATTAATAATCAAATTAATTTGATGGTTTTTAGGTGTAAGCAATAAAATATGTACATGCATAGTATTTTTAATCGACTTCAAAAAATCAGTAGGTTCTCACGGGCTGTATATATTTTTTATGTATACTCATTCGATCATAACTCCAACAAATTTGGACGTTTTTGTTTTTTTTTGAAAGAGTATATTTCCACGGTGGTTCCATATAATTTTCATCAAAATCTAACCATGGACTTCAAAGATACAAAGGAAAAATAAAAAAACTTTTTAAGAAAAAATTCAAAAACTGTTAATTTAAATTTTTAGGGGTTTTTGAAGTCGAGTCCCAAAAAAATTTCGCCAGATTTGATAAGGCCGGATCTGTGTATATAAGTAGTTATAACAGAAAAACGGGAAGTTCATTTTATAGATATTTCTTCAATTTATGACAACGCATTTTCAAAACTCGCTATATGTATAATGTACTAAAACATAAAGTATAAAACTTGCGAGGTAATATTAAAGTTAAGTATCTATCACTTCGGAAGAAGAAAAAAGTTTATAAACCTGTACTAGTTCGAAGTTTTTCTCTTACAGAAGCTAAAACAGGCAAATAAATTTATATTACAATCGATAGGATTCAAGTTTACATTATCATATCGTTCTTTACTTCCAAAATTGAAATATTCTAAATTGTTTACTTATGAATATAAATCAATTTTTTAATCATAGTTTATTTATAATAATAAATCATTGGTACTTACGAATTATACAAATGCTTTAGATCATAGGTGTCTAACCTTTTGAACCTTCTGGGCCGCATAGTAAAAACCCAATTTACTAAGAGCCGCAAAAAGAAAAACTGAGGACCTTTTTTTTTTCATCGCGTCAATTTCAATTCCTAATTTTTATGTAGGTAATAAATAAGGTTACGAGTAGATTTTCTCAGTAAGTACTAAACGGATTTCATTCCGGTTTTCACTAATAGATGGAATGTTTCACAAAGACGGTTTATGTGTATAATTTGTATAAATTTCATGAAGTAGGGGAAAAAAACAATCGCCGGAGAGGTATCTTCGCATGCGCTACGTAAATAGTTAGCTATAAGTAAAAACAATGTTTAATAGGTTTATTAAAGATTACATTTATATCCCCGGGTGACACCGGGTCCAATGCGCCAGTATTTTATAATATCTACATCGTGTAAACAATATGTTTAAGCTATACTACTTAAAATCGAATTGATGTAAGTTATATTGTATGTTATTTTTACCCATAAGCAATTCGATCGATAATAACAATTTTCTCTTTAACATTTTTATATTCAATTACTATTTTTATAGTACGATATTGATTTAATTTTTACTATACATTGTAAATAACTACCCTGCTTAACGGGTCAAGGTGCACTCTGTAGTCTCATGAAATGAATCTACTTTAAAGATCAAAGGTTACAGGGATTAAAAAATGTTTCTGAACTGCCACGACATCTTATAATAACTTTGTTATATTATAATTCAAACTTTTTTATTCCATTATTTTCTTCAGCATGTAAATAAATACAGCTTTATTATTAAACTAGACAAATAAATCGTCATTGCTTCTAAATTGTATGAATGTAAGGCATATAACATAACATGGATAGCATCGCATTTTACCTCAAAATGAAAAAACGGAACCCTTATAAGAACATTTTGTTTTCCGTCTATTTGTCCGTCAAGATCATTTTTCTCAGGAACGGCTGGAAGTATCAAGTTGAAATTAATATCAAATACAAAAGTGTATAGCCTCATAGCCCTGTAAAAATTTCAAGATTCTAACTCAATGCAATAAAAAGATACGGCATATTTTGGTACAGACAGATTGACTCACTATAGGGTACTTCCCGTTCACATAGAATCTTGAAATTTGGTACAAATGAAGGTCTCATAGTATAAGTAAAAGAAGAAATCCCAAAATTATTAATTTGATGCGGAATTATTACGTGACAAACTTTTTTTAATAAGTATTAAGTACTGTCAATAATTAAATTTCATATTACGGTACGAAACTCTCAGGGCGCGATTTCTACTTGCATTTGTCTATTGTTTTACTCTTATCAACGAATTATATCAGCAGTACTTATATGTATTAGAAAATATATTTGGTTAGGCGAGGTAATTATTAAAACCATTATTTAAATTAAAGGCTGTAGCCGGGTAAGCATGCAAAACATGCCTTTACATGGATTTGGCTGATTATTTTTTTGGAAGTCACATTCTATTAAACATTCAGCCTGACCAAATATTAGCTTCCAAAAAATTATAGTTTTCGAAAAAAAAATTTTTTTTGATTTTCAAAAAAAAATTTTTTTTTGATAATCTGTCAGTCGAATTTGATGGTGCTTGAAATATATTATAGAGGTACTTATGACTCATCAGAGGTAATTTTATTATGATCCTCTGTACATAATAAACCAGAAAAAAAAATTAATAAAATTTAAAAAATCAAAAAAGACCATGATTTCTTCGGAGGGCAATCACAATTTTTTTATATATTATACCTTGTATGTACCCAAACAACATATCAAAATCCCAAATTGATACAAAGGGTATAACATACTCGTATAAATTCGCATGCGGTCGTATCGGAGTGGCGCGAGCGTGGCGCGGGCGAGTTCAAGTGTGTTAATACTTTTAAAATATCTCTAATTTGTTGCTAAACAGGACTGGGCTAACCCAGAAGCATATCGAAAATTTGACGGGGCCCATAGTCTGACAAAAACAAAATATAGAGGCCGTAGCCGGGAATATATGGGAACTGCTCCATTGAATTAATTTTACATTTTTTTTCTCATAGGTTGCTTTTTAAGTAACAAAAAATCGCCCCAAATCGCTTATAAATGATTATAATCGACTTTAGTAGTAACAAATCACATTTCCGCTGTGAACTAGCGAATCTTCATCCATTAAAAACTATGGACAAGATTTATTTATTTTTTCTAAAAATGATCTGAGCAAAAATAAATATATTGAAGCACAGACATTTAGGGCGATTTTTTGTTACTTAAAAAGCAACCTATGAGAAAAAAAATTGTAAAATTAATTCAATGGAGCAGTTCCCATATATTCCCGGCTACGGCCTCTATATTTTGTTTTTGTCAGACTATGGGCCCCGTCAAATTTTCGATATGCTTCTGGGTTAGCCCAGTCCTGTTTAGCAACAAATTAGAGATATTTTAAAAGTATTAACACACTTGAACTCGCCCGCGCCACGCTCGCGCCACTCCGATACGACCGCATGCGAATTTATACGAGTATGTTATACCCTTTGTATCAATTTGGGATTTTGATATGTTGTTTGGGTACATACAAGGTATAATATATAAAAAAATTGTGATTGCCCTCCGAAGAAATCATGGTCTTTTTTGATTTTTTAAATTTTATTAATTTTTTTTTCTGGTTTATTATGTACAGAGGATCATAATAAAATTACCTCTGATGAGTCATAAGTACCTCTATAATATATTTCAAGCACCGTCAAATTCGACTGACAGATTATCAAAAAAAAATTTTTTTTTGAAAATCAAAAAAATTTTTTTTTTCGAAAACTATAAATTTTTGGAAGCTAATATTTGGTCAGGTTGAATGTTTAATAGAATGTGACTTCCAAAAAAATAATCAGCCAAATCCATGTAAAGGCATGTTTTGCATGCTTACCCGGCTACAGCCTTTAAAAAATTCTTTCAAAAATCAATAAATTTAAAAACCTGGCTTGATTATACAGAGCTTAGTGTTTTAAAAAGGCCTATAAATTAATTAATTATGTTGTAACATTTACTATTCATCATTCACAGACCTCCTAAAGCTATATTCTGTTGTTGATGGCTACATAAACAAAATACATTGTGATGGTATTATTTAAATTTCACCTTTCAACTGATATCAACTTTTTTTACTTTGTGGATAATACCCTATTTGTTGAAATGTCAACATATACATCAAAGAAAATAAGAAAATTAAATTATGATTCTAAAAATATATTTTTGTTGATTTGGCAATAAAACTGACAAATGTTAATAATTAAACTCTAAAGTAACATGTTATTAAAATATACATATTAAAATAAAACTCTTTAGTAAAAAGCTTTTCAAAAACCCGAAATACAATAATTAAATTTAACGGTTTTTAAAGTCAGTTTTTTTTTTTTTTTTTAAAGTTTTTTTATTGGCTTGGCACCGATTTTAAAAATTATTAAATCTAATTAATATGTGTTTTTAAGTTAGTTTTATTTTGTTTTAAGTTTTTCTATTTTTCCCCTATTGAGTGGCGTGTCTCGAAGTTATGGTTATTCAGATTTTGATTAAATTTACATGGGACCACCTCGATAGTATACATATATAATATAATACACTCTTTCAAACAAACAAAAATCGTTCAAGTCTTTGTCGGAGTTATGCTTGAAAATACATAAAAAATACATATAGTCGAATTGACAACCTTCTCCTTTTTCAAAATCGATTGACTTATTAATAACCAATTTTAATTGAATTCCTGAGTATATGTCCAACATAAATATACATTACTCTAGGGAACAGAAAAATGTTGCCGAGATACAAAGTAAAACCAGTAATGGACACTTGTTTATAATTACAAAATGATAAGTACTATTACACTAAAGTTATTAAATAAATAATCGTAAGATTTGAACCAATGTAAAGTAGATGCTATAATAATATAATAATTAATAATAAATAGATTACACTTATAATTAGTTTATATTATTTAATCGATTATTATCAAATTTAACTGTTTTACAGTTAGTTGTACATAGATTATGATTCAGTAACAACGGCAGTTATCAAATATGTCTAATTTAGTACATTTAAATAAAAGGGGGTATTACCTTTAGTGCCAGTACCTTATAATTTATCTATCTCTATTTTATTCAAAATTATTCTAAAATCAATAAAGTGAGTTTGGTCTGAACGGGTTTTGAACAGATTGTCTTTCGCCCCGTTCTTGTTTAGCAAACAATAGAACGCCAACTTATTTATTGTAGTTATTAATTGCGTATAGAAAAAGGGCAATAAATATCGACTGCCTCGAGGATATAACGTTAATTACAACTTCCACTTTTTGCTTTGTTTATTTTCACCGATTGTAGAGCACCATTCCTCAGCTTGAATAGAGCAAAAAATGTACAACAATCGCTGTATGTTTTTTACATGTATTGTTTACTCATTTTAATTTATATGATATTGTGGATTTGTTCAAACGAATTTTAATAGAATAGTAAATTTTATATATGCATTTTAATCTGTGTAAAAACGATACATTCTAATATTCGCAATAGTTGATAGAAAGATAGCGGCGTATAATGCGACGTATCAGTAAAATTCTAATTATGTCCGGTATTATAGACTGGTTAGCTTGCAAACACTTTCAAACGTGGAATCAAACTTATATGACAATTATCTTTGTGTTTTTGACAGATAGTTGTATACGCAGTAAGTTGATTTTCACCATTTTAACTCAATATTAGTAAATATACTTTACATAGCTTTTTTTTACTTACTATGTATCATAAAATTATAAATAATTTAAAAAGTATACTTTTACATTGATATTTCAGTATTTCGTGAAATAAAATATTGACTGTTTCTGTTACCCGCGACTCTGTCCACGTGGATTTTGTATTTTTTTTATCTAATCACTTTTCGGGATACAAAGTAGCCAATGCCCTTCCTCAGGATGCTATCTCCCTGCTAAATTTTATCTAGATCATTTAAGCGGTTTAGCCGTTAAAAGGTTACAAACAGATAGACGGACAGAGTTACTTTCGTATTTGTAATATTAGTATGGATTATTTATTATTCGAATATTCAATTCTTGTTCAATATGTACATATTAATTTTAAATATTTCATACTGCAGATCACAAATTTTATCTTTATATTAAATTTATAACCATTCAAGTTTAGATTTGTGTTCTATATCGGAAATATATTTGCGATAGGACTTTCTTGTATAGGAAAAAAGGTTATATTTATTACCAATGGTCAAATCAGTGACTTATTGCAAATACCTTTAGCACACGCACATATTTATTACTTTTGGAAATGTATTTTTATTTAAGTTTAACAACATCCGCCGACCCAAGTTGGGTCGGTATTCAAAAACATATGTGACAGGCCCGTACCTGAATACTTTAAGTCAATAAGTAAGGTACTAACACCAGTCTTGGCCGCTTTAAGACCATGGTATGTTTTTTTGGAATTGATGGGCTTCTTTTTTATAATTCTCATGTTACTAATAAAACAAGTAGGTTCTTCTTTATAAAATCAATTTAACTATCAAAGTCCGCAAATATAGTTTGTTTTTAAATTATTGCATTTTATTTTATTTATGTTTTTCCTCCAGTAATGGATAAAGAAAAACCATGATAAGTACTAAGACACAAAAGTTATAAAATATAAATAATCGTAAAATTGTAAACAATGTAAAGCAGATGCTATGCTAATACAATATGATAATTAATAAATAGATTACACTAATTATTAGTTTCAATGTCTACCATTTTGATACCCATTGGCCGATTGTCATCAAATTAAACTATTTTACAGTTAAGTGTCTATATATTATGATTCAGTAATGGCAGTAAACAAACATCAAAAAATATTTATAATTTATTACATTTAATTAAACAAGACTACAAAACTGGAGTATTATACCTTATAATCATTATAATAAGTATTAATTTGAACCACGAATTATTAAAGAATAATCAGCACAAAAAATCGTCATGTTTAAATTTTACATTGTTCCGCAACTCCACCAATGATATTAACTTTTAAATTATATTTAAAAAACTAATTCCATTAAAATACTAGTCGTGAAAGGAAGGTGATAAAGTTTCAAAGAATCGTAAAATTTGAAACAATGTAAAGCAGATGCAATGATAATATAATTTTAAGAATAATAATAACATGAGTTCAATACTTGTAAAACATTCTATCCATTCAGTTATGTTCAATAGTTACTGAGAAAATCGCGCACAGACTGCTTTTAAATTAAAAAAAACTCATAATATTTAGTTTTTGATATTGCTAAATTACCTATGATAAAAAGTAAGAAATTGCTAAAGATAATATTACAATATATTGTCCAAAAAACTAATTATAAAAATGTCCAGGTTTCGACTCTGTAATGTAACCTCTGTAGGGATCAAGGGAATGGGTGGAGGGGGGGTTAAAGAGGAAAGGCCTATGTCCCCGTAGATGTTTGCGGTAGCAGGTGCTTGCCATTCACTCATGCATATGCAACGTGACTGGGACCCTCAGTGTACATATTTATCACCAGACAGATTATCAGAATTTTGATTAATGGTACAAATATTTAATTCAATTTAGTTTTACCTCTTAAACGACAAGCTAGCTTTTAAAACTGTTAATGTCACATGTAAAGAATTAAGCATTTTGCAGTATAAGGTACTGGCACCAGTCTTGGATAATACCCCAGTGTTGAACACTTGTTTAATTTAAATGCACTAAATAAGAAATATATGTTGATACTGCCTTTACTGAATCATAGTATATAGACACTTACCTGTAAAAGTATGTATATGGACAGTTATAGTTAAAAAATAATAAATTATTTAAATTGAATTTAAAATACGTTATTTACTTTATATATGACATCTTAGCACGCAACGATTTGAAGATAAAATAATCCGAACTAAAAATTACATTCGAGTGAAATAAGGAAACAATTCAACGTCGAATATTATTATATCATTATAAAGAAGTTTATTAAATTATAGATCATAAACAAACCTTTTCAAATAACGATAACCATTTAATTTACCAACAAACTTGCGCGCGATAAAATATAGAAATTATCTCTATAACATAATACTGAATGTAACCTCAGCACCATTTGCAACATTATCAAAGAAAATCATCAATATAATGTTATACTTAATGTATTCGCTACGTGTTTCGAATACATTCAATTCAAAATGCGGATTAAAAGAGATGGATGCATAGATAAATGCGTCTGGAGGAGAGAGACAGAACAACGGATCGGTTAGGTTAGATTATCCGTTCACAGATGGCGCGCAAGTCGTGCAACGTTGCTAATATCTAACGTCGTTACACGACGCTCGCGCCGTTATACTGCGCGTTCGTTATACCTCCTTTCTGTTACGTTTAAATGCATCCGTTAGTTTTGTGGTTTATTTCAGATCTATGTTAGTCTGTGAGTACATCCACAAATGCTGTTACTATCGTATGTAGATATTAAATTTTAAATTCATTTTTTACAAGTACCTATCTAATTTTGTGTTTAACTGACTTCAAAATAGGAGGAGGTTCTCAAATTGACAAAATATATTTTTTATGTATATTCGGGCATAACTTCAACAAATATGCATCGATTTGGACGATTTTTGTTTGTTTGTTTGTTTGAAAGAGTATACTCCCGACTAGGGTGACCAGATTTTAGTTTTAGTAAACCCTGACATGTAAATGAATACCTTATTTTTATTTTATTTTTATTTTATTCTTTTTATTTTTATTTTCATAAAATTTATTACCATACCTGCACTTTTGCGCCCCCTGCTCTATTTTTGACGACCTTTTTTTTATTCATCATCATTTTTTACAAAACCCGGAGAAATTACACTCAAATCCTGAGCCCGGAGAACCAGTATGCAAACCCTGAAACTCCGGGTCAAAACCTGAGACCTGGTTACCCTACTCCCGACGTGATCCCATATAAATTTTATCAGAATCTGACCATGGACTTCAAAGATACGACACTAAAGGAGAAAAACAAACAAAAATTTAAGAAAAAAATAAAATCGACTTAAAAAAACTATATTACTTAGACTATATAAATTATTAACTATATACTTTTCAGTATTTTTAGGGGTTTTTTTTAAGTTGGTTTTATTATTTCTTAAAAAGTTTTTTATTAGTCTGTATATTCTACAGTTGTCTAGTATTGATTCTGGTTTATATTATCAAATATGCATAATCGCACTTATATGATAATAGGTACTATTGTTTAAAGCTGTAGTTATTGTTCCGTCCAGACTACTAGAATATTTGTAAATCACATGTATGTGTTAAATAGATAAGAAAAGCACACGGTAGTTTTGTTAATTAAGCTAATGAAATTTATGTTTATATGAATAATGTATAACTTGCAATGGTTTTATTTTAAATATTACAGTTTTGTTCATAACTATCTATAATATGTACATAACACGTACTGTAGAAAAAGGCTTATACACCTATGTACAATCATATTTTTTAAAGTATTGCATTTTTTGATAGTTTAAAAAACACGCAAAAAGTGTAAATAATATAATAAACCGTAATAGAAGACGGACAAGTGCGAGTAGAACCGCGCCCTTAGAGTTCCGTACCGTTATATAAAACTTATTACTGACAATGGTTAGTTATGTAGACAATGGGCCCGATTCCCATAGACCGGAAAATAAATAATTAGAAATTAATGAATTTCGGATTTTTTTCTTTACTTGTACTATAAGACCTTCCTTCGTGCCAAATTTCAAGATTGTAGGTCAACGAGAAGTACCCGATAGGTTTTTATGATCAGTGAGTCAGTAGAACTTTGAAATTTTTTACGAAAGAAGGTCTCGTAGCACAAGTAAAGGAAAAATCCGAAAATCACTAATTTCTTATTATGATTAAGAAGCACACGCCATTGTTTTTTTTTATTGTAAACTGTGTGTAGTGGTAAAAATATCTTATGGATTTATTTATTTTCAATATTTATTATTCAAAATGTACAATTTAATATTTTTATAATTTTTTTATTTTCATGATAACAATTTAAATCTTTTCCGTAAAATAATCCAATGAGTAAAACATCAATTTTTAATTAATAGTGGGCCACTCCAAAGTGTTACTTGTGGGTACGCCAAGTTTCCTTTTAAATTACTGTATGTGTGTTAAATAAATATAATTATTTTCGTCTTAGGGGTACGCTCTAAACAACAATGCTTTTCGAGTATAAACATATCTTATTATCTTTTGTTCGAATTAATATTTTCAAAAATGGATATCTCATGACCTAGGAAACAAAAGGCTCCATTATGAAATCACTGTTATTACAAATCAACGTTATTAATTCCTCATCAAAAGATATATCTTCAAAATGAGCAACCGAAACCATTGGGCGAACAAGACGAGAGAGAAACAGAGTACGTTATGAACGGTTGATAAAGTTGGCAATTAGAACTTGAACAAACAACTACAGTGGCGTAATCAGAGAATTTTAAAAGAGGAGATATAAAGTTAAGACTTTAGAATGTAGCATTTTGTAAACTTGTCTTTTTTGTCTAGCCAAACAATAATTTTATTCAGTTTAACAAAATGAAATTCTCTATTGTATAGCAAGGTACTAGCACCAGATAATACCCCAGTATTGGACACTTGTTTAATTAAATGTACTTAATTAAAAATATTTGTTGATATTTGATTTAATCTATAGACACTCAACTGTAAAATAGCTTAATTTGATGACAATCGACCAATGGGTGTCAAAATAGTGAAAAATTAAACTAATTACTATTGTGTAATGTATTTATTATTATAATACAATAATTAATCAAATATAAGTTTTAAAAGTAACATTAGTTCATGAGAATTACAAAAAAGAAACTCATCAATCCCAAAAATCAGTATTACCTTCCTCTAAAAGCGTTCAAGACTAGTGCCGGTACCTTACTTATTATGAATTTTTCTTAACTCTTATTATTAGACAAAAGCTTGCTTCTGAAGGTCTAGAACAGTGGTCTTCAAACTGTATTAACTAGTTAACTAGTGTTTATTAATTACAAAATATAAATAAACATTTAATTATATTTGAAAATTAATGCATTCCAAAAATTTACCAGAGTACTTAAAATAACAATGTGTGAATTTTTCTGCTATTATAGCTAATCCCAATAGCTTAAATACTTATAGGGGTTCCTCGAAAAAACCTTATAGTTCTAAGGGTTACGTGAGTCGACAAAGTTTGAATACCACTGGTCTAGAATAACTACACTTATATTATTATTTAGTAACGTCACTGGAAAGTCGACAGTCGTTTAAAATGAACAACAATAGAATCAAATAAAACACTACGTCTACAAGTGTTTGGGTGTGGGAGAAGGTGGGTGTGTAAAGGAGAGAGGTAACGCACAGCAGCAATGCCCAATTAAAATTTCTTAGTTCTTTTCTAAATGATTGACAACATTGTAATGGTGCTTTCATTGTTTGTAATGAATGCTAATTATTAATTAAAATGTAGATCACAATTTTTTAATAAACTTAACTTAATTAATATAAAAAAAAGTTCATTTTTATCAAGTTTTTTTTTTAATTTATATAAATGCGACTTTTATAAACTAATTTAAATATTTTTAGAAAAATTGTCACGAATAAATTTATTATTTTTATAGAAAGAAACTTTAATTTTAAAAAGAACAATCGTAATTTTATAATTTTTTCTTCAATCAAAATTCAGTCTTATAAATGTTGTGTTCTTAAAAAAATTCGTAAGAATGTGATTTAAATACTTAAATAATTTCTTATAAAAATTAAAATATAAAGAGTAAAATTTTATGATTTTTCTAAACAAAAAAATAAACTGAAACCAATGGCACTATAAAAGTCTAGAGTTCATATGGAAATCATCTTCGTTTTTTATAGGTACTCCTTATAATTTAATGCAGAATCGTTTTCTCTATAAAAAAATCTTTCGTTGAAAAAAAAAATTTATACGATTTCAATTTTTCATAAAAAAATAAGGTGCTGGTGCCAGTCTTGGTCGCTTTAAGAGCAATGTATACTGTTTTTGGGGGATTATTGAGATTATTTTTTTTAATTCCCATGAACTCAACTACCTTTTTATTAAATCAATTTAATTACCAAAGTCCACAAATAAATTTTGCACCCCATTTACGTTCTCAAAGTTTATGAGGGATAATTTTAACCCTTAGCACAGAGTGACAGGGGATGATAAAAATTATTAAGCTCTTGATTAAAAAACTAGAAGGTATAACCTTACGACTTAAAAATGAGTTTTAGATAAGGCAAATTCTATCATTCTATGCCTTAGAACTCGACGAACGTCCAAAAATAACGATTTTCAGGTTATTACAAATTATGCATGTAAAATTTGATTTTGCATCGAGCCATAATAGAAATTATCCTTTTATAATTTTACTAGTAGCCAGGCAACATACCCCTACTTTTCAGTTTTTATACTCTCCTAAAAAATTGCCATGATGTAACTTACGTTCGCCTGGTTCTAAACTACAGAATTACCCTTTAATTATTTTTTTTACAAATATCATCTTTTGATTACAGATAAAGCCCCTTCCGAGGCATCGTTCCGCGGTAACGAGTTCCTGTCATTCGACCTATCGCAAGCAGGCGGAGAGCCTATAGTAAGCGCACAAGATACCGTCACATTGCACTTCAAAACCCGCCAGCCTAACGGGCTACTGTTCTACGCGGGTGACGGCGCAGACTACCTCAATGTCGCTGTAAGGGATGGCGGACTCAGCGTCACCATGGGGCTCTCCAACGGCAAGCAAGAGCTCCAGGTCAAGCCGAAGGGTGTCAGATTCGATGACAACCAATGGCATAAACTCACAGTGCATCGCAAGATACAAGAGGTGAGTGAATTATTTTAAAAGAATCTTGCAGAATACAATTTAAATACAAGCACCAGTCTTGGCCGCTTCTAGAGCAAGGTATACTGTATTTTTTTGTAATTTTCATGAACTCATGTAACTAATAAAATAATAACATCTTTATTATTAAGATAGTTCTCGTTCATACATCATTTCGATAGAATTTTTAAAAAAATTCAGGAGATAAAAAGAACAATAATACTTATCCGAAAATGAAGTTTTAAAGAGATCGACCGTTGTAAATTCGAGATAATTGTCATCAAAGTTTATAATCTTTGTACGTATCCGCTATACCAAGTATTATGTCCTAATTTTCATGACTAAACGCTTCTACAGATTTTTATAATAAACTACAGTAGCTAGGCGTGAAATTTTTAATAAGGAAAGCATATTTTGTCAATCCTCTCCCTCCTATTAATAAACAAAAAATTAGTTATGAAGCACCTTAAGTTCAAGATTTTACTTTTTTAAATAAATTCTAATATATTTATATAGTAACTAAATGATTCTACGTCTTATTTTCTTGTATTTTAGTCGATATTTGTATGACGAGTTGAAGTTCACTGCAGGAAATTTCACTAAAAAATTTCGAATTTTTGATTTCGTTAAAAGTATGTTAATTGTATAGAAAATGACGTGAAAAGTTGTTTTGTTTCAAACCGCAGGTCTGTATCTCAAACCGTTCTCGAGATATAGCCTCTCAAAGTTTTAATTTTTTCAAATTTTTTAAGAAAAAAGGCCATAACTTTTAAACGGGTGGTCGGATTTGATTTTAGTTGACGGATTTGAAATCAGCGTGTCAAAATCTATATAATGACATGTAGAATACTTTAAAATCCGGAAAAAAAAATTTCGTCAAAAATCGACATTTTTTTAAGGTATACCCCTTTGAATTTTTTCGATTTTTCGCGAAATTTTTTTTTCGAACTTTAAGGTATTATACATGTCATTATATAGATTTTGACACGCTGATTCCAAATCCGTCAACTAAAATCAAATCCGACCACGCGTTCAAGAGTTAGGGCTATTTTTCTTCAAAATTTTGAAAAAACTAAAACTTTGAGAGGCTATATCTCGAGAACGGTTTGAGATACAGACCTGCGGTTTGAAACAAACAACTTTTCACGTCATTTTCTATACAATAAACATACTTTTAACGAAATCAAAAATTCGAAATTTTTTAGTGATATTTCCTGTTGTGAACTTCAACTCGTCATACAAATATCGACTAAAATACAAGAAAATAAGACATAGAAGTATTATAGTTTTATAATTGAGCGTGTAAATTATTATTAAAAAGTATTTTTGATTTTTTGTTAAAATGCTTGAGTTGCGCATAGAATATTCTAATAATATTTTTAAATTATTTATTAACTGAAAAATAAACTACCAATTAGCAAAAGGTTATTATTCCGATATGTGATAAAAAAATCAAAATTATTGACCGTTTTGTTTTTGAAATACAACTTGTATTTCAAAAACAAAAAGATTGACTTTTTTTTGTATTTGAAAAACGTGTTGTCATAAAATTAAGAAAACGACTCTAATACGTACCAATACAACCATGGAAAGTATTAAACTTTCACAAAGACGAATTGAATAGAATCAATCTGACAATACTATTTGCAGCTAGATTTGTGTACGGAAGAGAGCTAGTTTTCATGAATTGTTATCCGTTTGAAGGTGCGCGCGGCTAGTGGCTCTATTTGTTGATGTGTTTGTTATTTGACAAATTTTATTTATAGAATGATTGTGTTTGTAATAGTCTGTCGACGGCTTTGAGTATAAACTTGATCAAAAATGCAACGCTGATAGTACTGTCGCATGAGAATTATTTAAAATCAATTAAATTACCAAAGTCCGCAAATATTAAGTGTATTATAAAATAGAGAATTGTAAAATTTGAAACAATGTAAAGCAAATGCTATGATAATATTATAATAAATAAATAGATTACACTAAAAATTAGTTTAAATGTCCACCATTTTAACACCCACTGACCGATTATCATCAAATTAAGCTGTTTTAGAGTTAAGTGTTTATAGATTATGATTCAGTAATGGCAGTAATTAAATAATAATAAATATTTGTAATTTAGTACATTTTATTAAACAAGTGTCCAACACTGGAGTATGATCCAAGACTGGTGATATTTTGTTTTTAATTTCATTAAATCAAAAACAAACAAAACTGTGCCTATAAATGCCATCATTCAACAAAACGTTTTTCCATCAATCGCAAACACAATAGTTGAACATACAATGTAATGCTTTTAAAATAATTAAATTAAAAGTCTACTTTTGCTACAAAATTTGTACAGGCACAATAGAAACTCGTTGCGACAATCACTATTCCATCTTCTGTCACACCGTAAGGCACTGGCACCAGTCTTGGATAATACCCCAGTGTTGGACTCTTGTTTAAGGAGGGTACTACCATGCGAGTGCGAAATCATGGGTCATTTTACGATTATTTTTTTTTTAAGAAACGTATCAAAATTTTCTGAAAAAATAAATATACATTGTATATATGTATTAAGATATATTTTTTTTATTTAAAGAAAAAATAATTACACTGTAATATTTCTATGATCAATGAAATTTTATCATATTTCTTTAATAATGTAATGCGGCCTAAGAAACTAATAAAATACTATTATTTTTGAATCAATTAATCTAAATTCTAAAATAATATAAAGATATGAACAAAATGGTTAAGAATTTGTATCATATATAGATGAATAAGGTACTGGCACCAGTCTTTGATCATACCCCAGTATTGGACTCTTGTTTGATTAAATGTACTAAATTATATAAATATTTGTTGATATTTGATTACTACCATTACTGAATTTTAATCTATAGACACTTAACTCTAAAACAGCTTAATTTGATGATAATCGGTCAATGGGTGTCAAAATGGGGGACATTTAAAAAAATTGTTAGCATAATCTATTTATTAGTTATATTATTATAGCATCTCTTTTACATTGTTTACAATTTTACGATTATTTATTTTATAACTTTTGTGACATAGTACTTATAATATATTGTATAATCATTAGCATGTATCCATCACTGGGTGCTCATTACTGGTTTTACTTTATCCATTACTGGAAGAAAAAAACATAAACAAAATAAAAGGATATAATTTTTTTTAAAACTATAGAGTTGATGAGAGTTACAAAACAAGCCCATTAATCACAAAAAACAGTATTACCTTGCTCTTAAAGCGGCCAAGACTGGTGCCAATACCTTATATAAATGTTGTTTGTACTACGTTGTTGTGTAGAACCGCTTGTAATCTTTTATTGTACCCAAGATAAAATAAAACTGTACCACGCTATTTCAAATTTTCAATTTCACCTACGCGTGCTTCTAACATGAATAATGTTCAGGTAGTAATATCTTATTGTTAGCAACGTTTTATTTTTTGCACATCTACATTTTTTCTGTTTACTGTCTGTCCAATGACAGTTATTGTTCCTGTGGATTTAGATGAGTTTTTTTTTTATAAATAGATGAAAACATATACCGGGTGTTTTTTTTAACCTGAAACTTTCAAATATCTCGAAAAATAGGCACTCTACGGAAAAAATGTTGATAATCAAAATTTAATTATTCCACGGGGGAAATACATTACAGAAAAAAAATAGTCCCCTGCCCCCTTCTTTGTAGGTTGGGACGGGGGTAACTTTGAATCTTAAATAGGAACCTCAATTTTTTATTCCATATACGGATTCTACGGCTAAAAGTACGTACGATTTGACTGAAATAGATGGCGCTCGTATAGTCGATAAAACCGGTTTTTAGTTTCGTATTTGCACGCTAGATGCCTACGCTAAAAATTATAACCTATCTTGCGTACAAATGTCACACACCCATTTTTTTATCTAATCAATTTTCGGAATATAAAGTAGCCTATGTTTTTTTTTAAGAATCCAGCTATATCTTTGCCAAATTTCATCAAGATCGGTTCAGTAGTTTAGCCGTGAAAAGATTACAAACTTTTTATTCGTTCTCTTATTGTTAATTTCACATTTATCCACTTACACAATTTGATATAAAAAAAATTAGGAAATAAAATAACTAATAACATTAACGATCTCGCTATAAAAACCTTTAATCCTAACATTCCATTTTTATGTATGAATGCAATTAAAAAACCCTCTGGCATTACATAACCTTACTTTAAAAATAAACCACCCACGCGTTTTTTTTTAAATTACAAATATTATTCCACGCAATAGATTTTTATCTTCCATGCAAAATTTCAATGTCACCGCAACGGCCCTGCAATGTGCGTGTATGTTTATTACATAATGGCATTACGTAATACGTCCGTCACGAGGTAAAATGTTAAACTACCATTGAGGGGCAACCGTAATCGATTTTTTGCAGCATTAAATTATTACTCGAGTTCGCATGGCTACAATAAACCTACAAACTAACCTAGGTTCAAGTACAATCGTAAAGGCGTCAGTTTTCTATCAAAGTTAATAAATCAAATAATTTTTCTTGCATATTATTTTGTTTTTATTGCTAGACTAATTGTGCCCATGGCTTCGCTCGCGTGGATTACGGAATTATTGTTTATGATAGTTGAATTATTTTAGATATTTTTTATTCTACCCAATTCTTTACTACGTTATATTGTTCAATATTTAACGATTTAGTTTAATTATTTACTATTATTCTCACTGCTTATTCCTTATGTTACCTAATGTAACAAAATATATACTAAAACCTGGGCATGAACATATCTGTGAATTTAAAAAACACGTGATTCTCGAGTGATTAGCACACTAACAGACAAACAGAGAGATAGTATGTAAGGATGTAAAATGTATTTTGGATTTAGTGTTAATAAAATTTATTACTATATACAGAGTGATTCATTTGTGTCCACCCATGATGGTGGGGTGCTATCAAGAAATATCGATGTACATATTGTGATGAATTTTTTTGGATGGCAATTTCAACTCCATTTTTGTTTAAAAGAACTTCATATTTTTAATGCAGATTCTTATGCAACATGAAAAAACAAGACAAATATAAGTTATACTTGCACAATTAGTGTTCCGTGCAATAACCTCCTCCCTTATAAGTAATCTACTTACCTCTACAAACAACGTCCAAAGAGAATTTTTTAACACAATTCACTAGTTACGAAAATATCAACGAATAATATTGCTCCGTCGGCGGACCGTCAAGCACGCTAAACGTGCAGCTGCTCGAACCTCAACTTTTGATGTGTTCCCCTGCCTGAGGTATTGAACCAAGGGACCTGCCCTTTGGGATTCTAATGCCCCAACACTCGATTGAAAAAAATTCGAAATGCCGACCTTCGATTTTAGCATTTTTGGCTACGAAATCATTGTAAAAGTTTTTCTCTATAACCAATGGTTCAGAAGTTATAAGGAAATATACAATTAAAGTGTTTATAACAATTGATCATGCTAAAAATTTGTAATCCTGATAATTTTGGCTCAATCAACAATGATTTTTAATAAAAAATACATTTAATATTACATCATCTATACATAGTATAAAACAAAGTCTCTCACCGCGTCTGTCTCAGTAACTTTGTGGATATATTGTGAAAATTTGTAGATATTTTGTGTAAATATATTTAATGTTTAATTGGGCTATTACAGATTAAATTTATATTAATAAATGTTGTGTTGATTTTGTCTCTAAAATACTAAAGCAATATATCAGTTTCACATGTATATATGATAATAAATAATATATCTAATGTTATAAACTTTTAAATAATTTAATTACTTATTATTTATCAATGAAACTGCGTTATTTATTACTACGTGAATATTAATTAAATTGTATTTCGAGTACACTGAATAAAAATCAATACTCTGCACGGGTTATGTACATATGTTTTATTAATAAATAATAATTATTGTACATAATTTCGATATATGGAATATGGATATGATTAAAATGCTTTGATACTTTTAAATTAATTCATAAATGTCAATAACACTTTTATTTTTTAATTAGTAATTTAATGTTTATATTATTTTTATTATAACTAATTAAATATCATATAAATTATAAATCGAGAATTTTTTTAAAATGGACCTATATTATTTTGAAATATCAATATATTAAATACTATAGCAGTTGTTACCCACGACTTCGTCCGCGCGTAATTTGTATTTTTTTTATCTAATCAGAAAGAAACTATAAGGGTTCCTAGTTTTCTACGAAACCCTAAAAATACCTTTCAAATGATATTAAATATGACATCAGGGGTTATTTTATTTTATTAAATTTTTTTGCTCTACACTTTCTATATTTCAAACATTACAAATTATTGTGACCTTTTTTTGGTCTACACTTACATTTTTTATATTTTTCTTTCTACTTACAATTTTTCAATTACACAAATTATCTTTTCCAACTGCACTTTTCATTTTTGGAACTGCAGAAACACGCTACAACTACACGCTAAAATAAAAATAAATTACCATTTAACGATGTAGTCATGAAGAAGAAAAAACAAGAACTAAATAAACCGATTGGTCCTTACTTTAAGCTAATCCTGTATATTTAAACTTTCCATTTGCTTTAAATTAGTTCTGCATGTGTGTCTATAATGAAATCATTTGAATCTGCTTGAAACGGAGAAGAAATAAGAGAAGCTGGAGGACTACATGAGCCTTCTGTACATTCTGAAAGAACTTAATTAAGTATACTGAGGGTACAAATTGATTGGCATCTATCGGTCCAATTGTGCGATAGTAATCTACAAGATAATTAAGGAAGTCTAAAGTAGTTTAAGCTTCTCTCAAAACCTGTATTTGAATATTTAAATTATATACGAATCTTATAATGAAATTAGAGAATTTTTATAACAAGGGATTTTATTATAATCTTTATTTAATGTAAAAAAAAAACATTTCATTACATTTCTTACAAAAATTAAAGTTTTGGAGGTTTTGGTTGAAGCAGAAGTATAGTATAGTCTCTTTTTACGCGGTAGATACGTTCCAAAGAAAACAGCATATAAAAAATCGCACAACAAAAGATATTACTTACATTGTAAAGTTGGGGATACGTTCAATAATTTCTTAAACCACTTATTGGGAACTGCATTGAGTGTATAATATATTCATTTTAATAAAAATAATATAAATAATATATTTAAAAAGTTATATATTAAATTACGTACGTAGTACGTATAGATATCAGTTTTCGTGTGTTACAAACAATTTTCCCTATGTCGTATTTTTTTAAGTTCGCTATTCTTCTTTAATTTCATTTTTGCAAAGTATCTTTTATAGGTTTGCAAGTTTCAAAGAAGATATGAGTATGATACGACAAGTGTTTCCGAAAAAACTTTTCCGAACTTTTCTTTTCAATATTCTGTATCACACACTCATATGTATTGGAATTTTGCATATTTTATGTTTATATAGATTTCTAGTTTGTAAAATATTCTAAACATGTCATCACCAATAAAATATTAATATAAATATTTTGAAGATTTGTCAATACTTTAATTTCAATTTAATTTTTGATAAGGTACTGGCACTAGTTGTGGATTATATCACAGTGTTGGACTATATTTGTTGTTTAATTAATAAAAATGTCTGATTCAAGATAATACGACATTTGATTTATAGTGGAGATGTGCTTCCCACCACCCATCCACCTTGTTTCAAGGAGTTTGCTTTGACTCCCAAAAACAAAGTATATTAAATTTACTAAAAAAAAAATTGTTTGTATAATTTAAGATATAAATAAAAATATAAGTAATAATAAATAATCAGTATTCAAGTATTTATAATCATACCATGTTGGGAAGTTGATTGTGTGGACCTAAAGGGTCTCACCCCAACCCAAAGCTTGTTTTATTTTGTTTCGAAAACAAAATCCTGACATAAACTTAAATTTTTAGACGTCACACCGCAATATTGCCTTAATCAATTATCAAAAATATATTCCTTATATGTATCCACGCCACTGAATTAGTTCGCAAGAGGCAAAGGCCGACCGCATCGATAAAACATTTAGCTTCCTTGAGACCCGCTCACTCAGTCGTGTTGAATATTCAATTTCCTGTTTCCATGTTAACTGTACCCTCTCTCAGTCCAGAGCTAACACCATTCCAAATACCTGGACGGCCTCTCTCCACTACTGTTGCAATTTACTCTCGTACCATTTTAATATTGCAACTTATGATGCTTCTTGCTTAAATGGTATGTGGATTGTTGTACCTTTTGCTGTGCCTTTGAATAAATTGTTGCATGAATGTTTATTGCTTTAAATTCATCAAAGTGAATCTACAAAATGATTTTATATACACTAATAATACATTGTTGTCAACATTAAAACTATTATTTTTTAATGTGATTTTTACTTTTTTATAATACACTGCTTGTCACAATTAGTGGGACACTTTTTCAATGTAACACATCTCCGAACGTTTGAATTAATTTGAACCAAACTTGTAAATAACACGATGATGTTTTAAAAAAAAGTGTATATTTTTTAAATTAGGGGTAGCTAAATCCGTAGGGGTGAATTTTGGTTCACAAAAATCTTTTTTATAACCGCTTTCATTGATTTTTAAAAAAATCACACTTGAATTCAATCTATAACCCTATTACCGTGGGTAGTTAAGTATTTTAGGGTTGATGCCTACTTTTATATTAATTTTAGTCGACGGATTTGAAATTAGTATGTCAAAATCTATATAATGACATGTAAATACTTTTTTTACAGACCTACGGTTTGAAAATTTAAATTTTCACGTCATTTTCTACATAATAAACATTTAATTTCCATGGTTCTAATTTCATTTTTCATAGAAATTTCATAGATATATCAACTCAGCGAAAAAAATCGTACAGTAAACAGTTTCAAATTACTTTAAAGAGGACAGATAGTATGTATGATATTTCCGTGAACAATAATCTATTGCAGAATGCCAAAAACCTTTGGAATCTCTTATTTAAGTATCTGATATAAAAAATGATGTCGTCCTGTATAATTAATTAATTTTTATAAATTAGATTTCTACCCCGTTCTTCGGTTACTTTTTCGATCAACATCATGTCCTTCTACTGACGTGAAATAAATAGTATCAAAACCAATTAGCGACTATTGATCTTTCATACCCCCTACTCGAAATATCTCATTTAGATAAAACTCCAATATTGAATTAAATGTACTAAATTATAAATATTTGTTGACATTCGATTACTGCCATTACTGAATCATAATCTATAGACACTTAACTGTAAAACAGCTTAATTTGATGACAATCGGCCAATTGGTGTCAAAATTGTGAACATTTAAATTAATTATTAGTGTAATCTATTTATTTGTTATTATATATCATAGCATCTGCTTAACATTGTTTACAATTTTACGATTATTTATTTTATAACTTTTGTGTCCATCATTGGGGGTGCCTATTACTTTATCCATTATTTAAGAAAAAAACATAAACAAAATAAAAACTATATTTGCAAATTTTAGTAATTATATTTATTCAATAACGAATTACTTGTTTTATTAATAACAGTTAACCTTTGTCTTAAAGCGGCCAAGATTGGTACCAGTATTTAAGTGCACACACTTTTTTTATAATTTTTTTTGCTCATGTCACTCACTCATGTAAGTTTGAGTAACAAAAAAATTATATTAGAAAATATGTAATACAATGTATTGCACATTTACAAACTTCCTGTAATGTAATTTATATTACTAAATACAGTATTTTTCTATTCTATTCTATTCTAAGACTGGTACCAGTACCTTATCTTATTTTCTCGATATTATTCTAGTTCCCAACAAATTTCACGAAGCAATGACACAACCTTTTGAATATTTCACATCAATAGAGAAATGTAAAAATACATAAGCAGAGACATAATCTGACATACTTTCATTTCGTATTCATATTGCATACTATGAATGTAAACTACATATATGTCAAACAAAGACATATATGTAGATATAGTACATACGTGTGGTGTATGGAGGAATCGATAGCATAGATATTGCGTGTATTGTGTCTGGTGTGTTCTCAATACACCTGATGAAACACACATAAATAGATCTGCCTCCGTCATCATATATCTGACCATACACGCGTGATCCAATATACAGGGTGGAGCATTTAAAGTGTTACAGATTTTTATCTCAGAACCATCGTATATTTGAAAAAAAATGTTTGGTTGTCAGGGAGAAATCGAATAGTAATATTTATTTGTTATTTTAACGTGGCCTTCAAGGATATTTGAAGGTCAACTTCATTTTTTCAATAGAAACCTATAGTTTTAATTTAATAATCTTATTCCACGCGAAAAAAGGCGAATATTTCAATGAAAACTTTTTTTTGAACAACCTAAACCTTACAAGATATCTAACAAAATAATTTTTCGTAACATTTTAAATACCCCACCCTGTATATATCTAGTATATGTCTATATATTCATGTTATAGATATTGAGAGGCATTTTTGGATATGCCGAGTAGAAAGAAAATGAGTGTGACTGTGTCGGGATGCACAGTCGAGGAATTGACGTGAATACGTGGAATGGGGTTAAATAAAACAACCTAATGGATTGATACATTTTTTTTTGTTACACAGAAACGTTTCAATATTTGTAAAATGGGCATTCTTATGATTTGTACGAACATAAGAACAAGTGAATATCCACAATTTTTTTATTCATATTTAAAAAACTTGAATCAAAAAATTAAACAAATTACCGCATAGAGAATATATACTAAAATACTATTATTTTGTTTCAATTAAATTAATTAATATTTACAAGCGAAATCGTGAAAATACAAAAATTACTTTTAATAACATGAAGTTTTTGACTCGCTAAAACTGGTTAAATCTTTTGATTTGTACTTGAACCTCGTAGATCTAATCGAGGTCTATAATTTGAGACCAAAACCAGCGTGATAATTTCTTTGAATGTCAGGATATATTGATCATAAATTTACGCATTTTTAAGGTTTTTTTTAGTCGGTTTTATTTTTTCCTAAAAAATTATCCAATTATTTTTTATTATTCTCGTGATTACTATTATTAACCAAATTGTTTTTAAGGTCTCTAATCGAAAAAAATAATTTACCTGTGGCAACGAAAAGTTTAGAGGTAGCTTATGTGATCCATTAAAATTATTAACAATAATAATTATTTGCTAAAACAAAAATATAGCACACAAGATTTTTTTTAAATATAATTAAGTCAACCTGATTTAGATTAAAATCAAATTTTAATAAATCTGTAAGAAGCATTTTTGTTGGTAGGTCACAAACGGTATAATTTTCGATTCTTATTTCAAGTTAAATGATGTAAATATGGTGTAAAGAAAGACCAGCCAATCGTGAAATTGAGTTAGGCAAAACACCTGAGTTGAGGATCCGTGAAACATAGATTTCCATGAAAAATGATGTAAAATGAATGTGTGTATGTAAAAATGTAGGTGAATTCGTATTATTTAATGTAGAGAAACGAATGAATATTGAAATTATTCATTAATAAGCGTATAGAAATGAATTATTTTCCTTAAATATTATATATAAAACGCAACGTCTCTCTATCTGTTTGTCCGTTAGTGCGCTTATCACTCGAGAACTACTTATCCGATTTATGTGTTTTTTAGGGTTCCGTAGAAAACTAGGAACCCTTATAGTTTCGCTCTGTCCGTCCGTCTGTCTATATAAATTGTATACCGATTAAGATAAAATTAGAACGTAGATTGATAACCCAAAAACAGAAATGATGATATTTAAAAAAAAAATGTGTACCCCCTTCCCATCGACTGAAAAGTATACCTAATCAAAAAAAAATTCCACTTAATCCATTGAGTCTCCTAAAATGCAACAAAAAATGTCTTAGGACCTTTTGATTTTACCCTTTAGTCACGATATATTTGCATTCAAGGTTGTTATCAGTGGCCCCTCCCCCTCTATTTTCTGGACTATCAATTCAAAATTTCTGAAAAAATTTGAAAATATAACATTTAATTATATTAGTACTTTCAATGAAAATTATAACGAACACTGGCCGTTTTATTTTTAATTCATAGATATGTTCTTTTGCCAGGTTTTAGTATATATTTTGTAACGTTGGGTAACATAAGGAATAAACAGTAAAGTTTGCCGTCAGCACACTTACCTAAACCGTTAAATATTGAACAAAATAATGTAGTATAGAATTGTGTAGTATCAAAAGATCTCAAATAAACTCCGCGATACCATACATCTAACTTTTATATTTAAGCGAGCGAAGCCGCGGACACAGCTACTGACTACATATACACACATACAAACATATTATTATATAATACATACCAAACTGTTAACTGGCTGAACTGCATTTTTCACGTAAATTCAATTTAAATTGAACAAATCTGGTAAATCGAATTTAATTATATGAAACAATCTAACCATTCTGTGTACGAATAGTACAAATACTTCATCGCTTCTAGCCAAAAGCTATTGGAATACCATTCGAATTGTGTCAGTACAATGCACTACAGTTTTTATTAGTAATGTGCGCTAGGATCCTCACCATTGCAAATATTTTACTATATAGAGTGCTATTGGTATTCTCATATGTAAATTCTTACGTAATACCGAGTGCTACATTTTAATTTCCCCAAGCCAATATCTCGAAAACTAAACAAAATGGTAAAAAATGTTTTGGACAAAAGTTGTAGCATTTCAAGGGGAATATTTATTATTGTTATTGGTTTTCATAGTGTATGGGGTTTTATTGAGTAACATTTTTTTCAAAAAGTAACCTGTATTTTTTATTGTAGATTCATAATCTACGGAAAAACATACATATCCTTTGTAGGGAATATCATTTTTTACGTTTTTTAGGTTTAAATCTAAAAAGTTAGTGGTATTAAATAATTTTTAAATCACATCAATTCAACTTTGACAAAAAAAAATTTTTTTCCATAGAACACTGGTATTTTTTTTTTTTTTTACTAACTTTTTCATCAAGTTGATAAAGTTCTTCATCATTGAAAAACGAAATGTTCTTCTTGAGACACCCTGTATACAATTTTCATATGTCATTTGCACAAAATAATTACCTGAATTTTAAACGAATTTGTTCCTTTCATCATGAACGCACTGTATACTTTTTAATATTTTTAGGGTTTTTTCTATGTTTTTTACACTATATTTTGTTAAATTTGTAAAAAGATATAGATTCGTGACTGGACTTTTATAATATATGTTATGTATATATGTTTTAATAAGAATATTTACAAAGTGTAATACTAAATATTTTCTTTCTTTTTCAGATTTCACAAATAACCAGCTTTTGCAGGGTAAGTTAACAAATATTTAAAATTAACTCGCTCTTTACCAGATAAGTGACCCTATTGAATTTTGAATTCCATTTTTTGCTGAAATATGTATAAAAAATAATTCCTGAAACACTCTATCCATTAGTGAACTAAGAATTGTACAGACAAACGCAGTGAAGGACTTGATTTTATACTATATAAATATAAATCTTCATTAAATCGAATACAACGATAGCGAAACTGCAAACAAGTGTCCATAAAGTGTCTTTGCAATTAAACAAAAATTAAAACATCAAATGAAAAGATAAATATTTGAAAATTACTACAAAATAAGAAGTAGATATTAAAGTTTTGTTCATCATTTAATACACCTTTATATGGGCACCATTAGTTGCACGAAGTACATAAAGATGGTACAGTAACACCCTGCAATAACGGCTTCTCGCTTAACGGCGTTTCGCAACAACGGCGCTCTTAAATTTTATATTTCTATTTCTTTTTCAGTTGTAAATCATATACTGTATGTACTAAATATATACGTAAAGGTAAATATTGTGTAAATATCTCTTTCTACAATTGTTTTATAGTTAGTACATTGCACACTAAATATTTATTAGTACTTAGTTTTGCTTGCAGGCACTCGCGAAGTACAAAAAAACTTTAATTAACTTACCGGCGTTTTTCATTTAAAGACGAGGATCCGGTCCCAAATACGCCGTTATAGCGAGGTGTTACTATACTTATAATAAAACGAAAAAAAAGTATACTCACTACACCAATTTCAATTTCATTGCGTATTTCTTACAAGTATTTAAAAAATATATTCAATATATGCAAATTTATTCAGTTGTCCAATTTCCATAGATATTTACACTCGTAGAACAACTGTAACACATAAATTGTGCCAGTGTTTCTGTAATACTCTTTTAAATTCTGCAGAATATCGTAAAACACTTATTTAAATCGAACACAATTCAAATAATGGACCTACGAATTTCTTATATTCATTACTTTGTGAAATATATTCATCTACCTTCCTGTTCCGTTTCAAAGATAAATTATCACAATTACTATCTTATCTGAGATGAGTTTATCAACAACATTTTAAACGTAATTAAACTTAAAGAGAATTAAGATGTTTAATTTAGTTTAATTCATTTAATTTATATAAAACCGTCTTTATTGTAAATGTATACAACTATTTCACTTTAATATATATGTAGATATATAATATGAATTTTATTGAGATAACGACATCTTTCTCAAATTTAAATCTTTATTAATAGCCTGACGATGATTCTGTGAATCGAAAGCTTGCGGTTTCCTCTTCTTTAATAAATTTTGACGTTTAAACAAACAAGTTTGTTTTTATGTAGATATATACATATACATACATATATTACACATATAAATGCATACATAGCTATAATTCTGCTGACTATGTACTATGCATTATACAGAATGTCTAAATAACAGGGTACAGTATGGGGATCTCGAAAACTATAAGAGATAGAGATTCAGTTAAATGAGACAAAAGTTAACTTTAAAAGGGGACAGTTTAATAGTGCATTTACATCCCAAAAAAATTTCATAGTCTACTAGATATTAAGAATTATGTGAGTAACAAAAAAAAACAGCAGTACCTCAATATAATTTTTTGAAATCGGAGAACAATTTTTTTGTTTCATTTTAAAACGATCACAAAGCTTCTCGTATCTTCGATATGACGAGGAAGCAATAAAAGTTAAAAAAATATTTTATCGCATTACATAAATTGTACCCACAATTTGCTTTGGCGTGAAAACAAATAATATATGTCCTTCTCACATATAACTCACAACCCATCTTTATCTATTGTAAGCTCTATAAACAATGTGCACCTTAACAAAAAAAAAACCTTACGTTGTCGTAATTTACAGAATCCGCCCCCATATACAATATTTGCTGTATATATATTCATGAATATAGCGAAATATGTACATAGTATATATGTATGTATATATACAATATACAATAGTACCTACATATATAATATAATCATATGTAAATGTACACAAGGCCTATAGTTTCACTTTCATGAACATAACCTCAAATTTAGTGGTTTTGTTGAGTTTTTTTTTTTGGGCAGTTCAGAAGCAAAAACAGCTTATGAAAAAAAGAAATACAAAAATGTTTTTCAATTTATTCACAGATAAAAAATCTTTTTAAGAAAAAAATTTAAATAATTTGTTTACGAGTATTTATGTATTAAAAGTTTTTTAATTATTATTTTCAATAAACAAGCATGTTAAATGCAAAAATAAAAGTATTTCAACTAATCAAAGCACTGATATTAAAAAAATCGTAACAAAAAAAATGAATTACGTACCAAAAAAATCATATAAAAAATGGTTTTAGCTAGTTATTCAGTTCAAATCGATTATCGAGAAATACACATTTTAAAGTACTTTCATTTGTGTACTCAGCGATTCAATTATAAAATCGACCAATCGTTAAAGTGAATTTCAACAGCACCCATAGATGCATCAAAAGGATGTCGGAAAATTTTAATTCACATTTTTTTATATAAAAAAAATTAGTACACTAACGCCCGGTATTACCAAGTTTAACTAAATGCTCCTTTAACTAACCGTCGTATTTCAACAAAACCAAGCATAATATATTTAATTAAGGGGTTTTTAATTACCTGCACTTTGTTTTTACAAATCATATTATGTACATGCACTGTAATTTTTTTACTATAGAACCAAGTGCATATCGTTTTTATGATGTTAAAGCAGCGGTTCTTAAACTTATGTAGTCTAGGGATTCCCTTTTGAACAATTATTTCTCAAATGGGTTATTTTAAGAAAATTTTAAAACTCCGAGACCTCATTTTTTGCTCCATACTTGCAATTTTTGTTTTTCAACTACAATGACCTTTGTTTTTTGCATTACATTTCTTACATTTTTTTGTTTTTAGATATGCAATGACCTTTTTTGCTCTACATTTCTTACATTTTTTGCTTTTACAACTGTAATGACCTTTTTTCCAAACATTTAATTATTTTATTTATTTATTAAACATTGTTTCAATTTTTTGCACTACACAAATTAGCTTTTATAACTGCACTTTTCATTTTTACAACTGCAGAAACAAGCTACTCACCAAAATAACCCTTGCCTCCCTGACAGAAAAACAAAGAAGGTCATTAGATACAAATTAATCACTGGTACATAAAAATGTACTTTAATTTATACCAAACATGTTTCACGGACCCCCGCAAAAATTTCGCGAACCCTAGTTTAAAAACCGCTGTGTTAAAGCATTGTTTAAGCAAAAAAAAAGTCGATTTTTTCAAAATCCTTGAGTGAATAAATAAACAGAAAAATCTATTTAAAACAACCATTCATTATTCAGTGCATGACATTTTCAATTTAATCAAAGTACTAGACTAGATAACTGAAGTACTTTTATAAATTGAAAAACATTTTACAACTACATGTAGGTCTGTTTATAGAATAAATACCCCAGCTGTTTAGTTAAGTTTATACAAATATTTTATTATCCATGATTTGAGCTTAAAAATATGGCAATCTAGTTTTTGCTTACATATTTAATTCGTACTTTTCGTTTTGAACGTAGCATCTCTCGCTTCTTTGCCGGCTCTTTATCCTTTCATTCCAGTTTAACGCTTCTAAAGCGAGTAAGATCCACTTGTTCTCTAAAGAGATACATAAATTAAAGAATTTTGTTACGACTTAGCGTTGCACCGGTAAAAAGGTTCGGAATTTTAATTAAATTTATAGTCAACAATTTTCCTACAAAGAAAATATTTTGTTTTATATTTTACTACAGAAACCCCTTTAAGTTAAAAATATGTACAGCGTGATTTAAAATATATCCATACTAATATCGTAAATGCGAAAGTGTGTTTATCTGTTTGTTTGTTACATTTTCACGGCTAAACCGCTGAACCGATCTCAATGAAATTTGACAGGAAAATAGTTTGCATCCTGAGGAAGGACATAGGCTACTTTATATCCCGAAAAAATAGATGTGTGACATTTGTACGCGCGACCTGTTTATTCGACTACCATAACAGATATCTGTATTACCTAACCTTCTTCTTCATGGGTGACAGCTCTACCTAACCTAAATTCCACTCGAACCATATATATCGCGAGTAACAGCTAGTAGTCTTATAATTTAAGTGAGTTAATTAATCAATCGAAAGCCATAGTGACTAAGTTTACTTTTTAGGGTTCCGTAGAAAACTAGGAACCCTTGTGGTTTCGGTCTGTCCGTCTGTCTATCTATTTGTATGTCACAACCCTCACATTCTCTCATTTATATACCTATTAAGATAAAATTTGGTATAGATACGTTTTTAGTTATTTATTATTTTGGAAAAATAAATTCTTCGACCCTCCTCCCATAGACTGAAAAGTGTACTCAAAATTTTTTCACTTACCCCATTAAATAGGTTTTCTAAAATGCAACAATAATTGATTTTAACCCTTTAGCCACGATATATTTGCTTTCAAAAAATCTAAAAAAAATTACAGAATGTAGCTTTTAATTAGTACTTTCGATGAAAATTATAACGAACACTTGTAGAATTTTATTTACTTTTTATAGTAGAAATGTAGTTCATTTCAAAAGAGAATGTTAGTGAATCCTATCAAGTGCGTGCCTAACACGCACTTGGCCGTTTTATTTATTGGAATATATCAATAGTAAAATAAGTTAAAATTTTAAACAACATATTTGCATGTAATGAAAACATAAATAATATTTTCCGTATGTATGTAAATTGAAATATGTTTTTATGAGCATACTTTATCGATTTGTATCTTGTAAAAGGTATTTTGTTTGATTCAAAGTGTATAATGATGCGAAACTCAAGATTCCAAAATTTGTTTGTATTATAACTTCAAAGAAAATACTTCAGACTGATTTGTTGATGTTTTGATAAATAAAAGAGAAAATACGCAATAGCAAATTATCAGAGAACCATACCGTAATTACTATGTGAAATTAAATAAAGTTCTAGATCATATCCCAATGTTGGACTCTTGTTTACTAAAATGTACACTGAAAAAATTATAACGGGCACAGTCATAACTGAGGTTAATTTTGGCTTAAATATAAAAGTTAGATATGTGGTATCGCGGACTTTATTTTAGATCTTTTGATTTACACAATTCTTTACTACATTATATTGTTCAATATTTAACGGTTTAGGCAGCGTATTGCAAAAGAGCGCGCTGGCGGCAAACTTATTCCCGACTTGATTTATTATTACCGTCACTGCTTATTCCTTATGGTACCTAACGTAACAAAATATATCCTATAGCTTGGCCAGAGAACATACATTTGAATTAAAAAAACACGTAAATCGGATAAATGATTCTTGAGTTATAAGCGCACTAACGCGCAGACATAGAAACGTTGAGCTTTATATGTATATAAGGTCAACTGGGGTAAAAGTGAAATAAAATACAAATCTTTCATATTTTTTGACAGTTAACGATACAAATTCATACTTTAATTTTATCTACTAGATGCGCTTGTGAATAACCATTTTAAACACTTACGTCATTTGAACTGTACGATACAACACGGACTTTAAAAATGAAAAAAGTGTTTTTCATTTTTAACCTCTAATTTGGGAAAAAGTGAAACAGACCTCTAATGAAAAATATTTCTCTTAAAATTAAAATAAAAGCTACAAGGGCAACTTTGATTTATCTTCTTTGTGGCATATCAATGTGAAATTGTAACTTTAATTAATATCTGAGCTATACAGAAAGTTATGTACAAAGAATTAAAATTTAATTCACACGTTTTGACATCGACTAACAGGGAAATCTGTAGGGGTGACACATCACTTATTAGGCGATTCATATTTTCAGGTCGCTTTAACAAACCTTTTAAGTTTTTATAATTCTCCTATAAACAAATTAGTTTTTTAGTTGCAAGCTTATTTCACTTTTACCCCATTTTTTTGGTGTTTCATATTTACCCCGCTCGACCCTATTAAACAATGAACTTTTTTTTAAACTTTATTCTTCTTACAGTTATCAGCGACAGTGGACAACATCTACAACGAGCACGCACACCTCGCGGGCCAGTTTTCGCTACTGCGTGCGGCCCGCGTGTACGTGGGTGGGGCAGTAAACGCTCGCGCTTTACCTGGAGCTAGAGTGCACCATAACCTAGCTGGGTGTCTGCGGCGCGTAGAGCTTGCAGCAGACGCGCTCAGGCTAGATCTCTTGGCTTTGGCGAGGGCACCAAGTCCTAGTCCCCTAGTGGTGGCGCATGGTAGAGTTCAGTTCTCGTGCCCGCCGGCGGAACCGGCAGATCCTGTGACTTTTACAACGCGTGATGCGCATCTGGTAAGTTTGAATTTGATTTTATTAAAAAGCTTAAAAAAAGATAAGGTTCTTAAAAAAATGCACCGATTTAGACGATTTTTTTTTTAAAAAAGATACTCCCGAAGTGATCCCTTATAATTTTTATCGGAATTTGACCATGGACTTTTGAGAAACGATACTCAAAAGTAAAAAATAAAAACCGACATAAAAAGACCCTAATTTTTTTACAGTTTTTTTAAAATCGGTACGTCAATCAATAAAAACGTTTAAAGAAAAGAAAAATTTAGAACTAAGAATAAGAGAAACATAGCTACTAGTATGCTATTATTGTATCTATGTATTTCTTGGCTTATGGGTATAGCCGTGATTCTTTATTAATGAATCTAAAAATGTGATATTTACTTTTTTATAACGTATATGAAATACATATTATTTTGATAAATTTTCGTTGTAATTACGATATTTTTTTTAATTTATTATGTTTTGTTAAGAATTGCGTGCAGTGGTGTTGAATTCATGGTATATTTGGGTGCAGACTTTTGTCGATTTTGCGTCCAAAGGGTTAAGGAGCTTAATATTAATCACCCATAGAATATTTTAAAACACCTCCGCTATACGTTTGAAACAAACCGACTTTTATTTCTGAAATCCTTTTGATAGAAACATTTTTGTACAACCCACACTAGATGTTTTAGATGAGATATTTGGTTATTTTAATAAATAGAAACGAAAAGCTTGTATCCATAAGAATTCATATTTTTTCATAAAGTGTTTTAATGTTTATCAAAATAAAAATATTTTAAACTTTAATTACTTATCTATCTTCTTAAGACATGAAATTTGAAAAATTGTTTTTATAAATAAATAATTCGACGATAAAATATTTAGGTATAAACCCTTATCATTTCTGTTGTTATGAAATGTCCATAAACCACTTAACACTTTTAAGGGAAGGGGCTATAGCCAGTGGTGAGCTTTACATTTTATTAAATTTTGTTTATTTCAAAAGAACTTTTCAATTTAAAATAAAAATATTTTGTTACCAGATAATTATAAAAGCACTTTCAGATTATCAAACTTTATTATCATTAAATATATTGGCACTCTAATAGAGAACTTTTCATCAAAAGGATTACAAATATTATTTTATTTCATGTGAAGTTTGAAGGATATTAAATTATAAATTATAGATGTAACATTAAACTCACTCTATGTGCTATTTAAAATACATATAAGGTACTGGCACCAGTCTTGAACAATATCCTAGTGTTGAACATTTTTGAATTAAATATACTGATTTATAAATATTTGTTAATATTTGATTACTGTCATTACTAGATATTAATCTATATACATTTAACTGTCTTACTGCATGATTTGATGACAATTGATCATTTTGTTTAAAAATAGTAGACAAATATACATCGCGGTTCGACAGACTTAAAGAAAAGTGTATTTTCTTATGTAAATAATTAGTATAGTGAGTACATTTAACGTATCTTTATTTTATAATTTGTGTCGTTATCATTTTGTAATTTTAACAACCAAAACATAAACAAAATAAAAAAGTATAATTTAAAAAATAAACTATATTTGCGGGCTTTGGTAATTATATTGATAAAATAAAGAGGTACTTGTCTTATCAGTAACATACATTCATGAGAATTAAAAAAAAGTAACCCATCAGTCCCAAAAAACTATATACCTTACTCTTAAAGCGTTTAAGACTGGTGCCAGTACCTCATGTTTACAAAAATTGCTCATACCTAAATTGTGATGATTGCCTTTCTTCTGTAAGTTCAATAACAGCTCTTTTACAGAGGTTTCGATACTCAAAGACTTACGATAATAACCCCACACCTCTCTGAAACCTCGCACACGTGGCGCATATCTCCAAAACAATAAATACAACGGAACTATTCCTCGTAGAATATTCCGCATAAGAATTCCAATGAAGTTGTACGGGGAATTTGACCTACAGAAACACATTTCACATGCATTCGGAAGAGAGAATACATAAAAAAACAATCCACTGCGTTCATGGCACTCTCGATCTGAGACAGCAGTTCTAAATTTTTTTTTCCCACACGGAAAAAAATATTTCATATCACTCAATTTTTAAGGAAATATTACTGTTTGATTCAGTATTCTTAAATCGAGAGACAATTTTGTAATTCTTCTATATTAATGATAATATAGATTGTAAAGGATCTGGTGAAATTTTACTATGCTGCATCGTAAAAATGAAACGTTGTATTGTATAAAATATTAAACATTTGTTGAAACAAGTCTACCCATCTTTATTCAACAATGACAGTATGGACACATCTTTGTTTCTCTCTCACGCACACACACATACACACACCACACTCTCTCCTCACATTTGTTTGGTTCTTCTAAAATCTTGTACTTATAAAAGCAAACTGAAAACACAGTACTGTCGAGAGTAAACTTGTGTTTTTTTTCTATACATTACTAGGCTACGTGTTACTAAAATTATAATATGAATAATAATTTTTGCGTGCAGGATTGAAATCTATATTAATGGTATAATTTAACTTGTTATACCAATAAAAATATACTATTAATATAATTAACTCTACACAATCATAGTATTTATTGTATTGGTTTTAAATAAAAAATTAAGTATCGGATAGAAAAATGTACTAATAATTGAAATTTAATAATTTGTGTAGCACTCAACAAATAATTCAACTTAAGAATTATTTGTTTTACCCACTGTCAGCTTATTTTTAAACTATTTAAAAATAGTAATGATTGAGCAATTTAAATTTTTTGAATGGCGATATCTCGTGAATGGTTTGAGATACAGATCTGCTGTTTTTAATTTCAACTTCTCACGTCATTTTCTATGATATACATATATGTTTATTTGATTTCAAAAGTTGGTCACACATTTGTAAGAACTAGTGTCGCCTATGGTCGAAATTCGAACAATATTTTACTTGCCTTTACGGCAACATACACACATGATTTTTTTAGTGCACATCTATGGCACAGTAACTTTCAAATGATATAAGTTTCATTTACCTCCTTTTATAATAAATACTAACAAAATTAATACAGTACAAATTAAAATTTTAAATGGATTTATTTTGAGCAAAAAAATGTAGGTAGATATTAAAATGTATTCTCTAGTCAAGTGTAAAGATAACCAACGAAAGGATACTGCATAAAATAGGTTTCAACCGATTTTCTTCAAATTTTTCTTCAGTAACGGGCACCCAATGATGGACACTTGCTAATGATAAGTACTACGACACAAAAAGTTATAAAATAATGAATCGTAAAATTATAAACAATGTAAAACAGATGCTATGACAATATAATAATTAATAAATAGATTAACACTAATAATTAGTTTAAATGCCGACCATTTTGAAACCCGTTTCCCGATTGACATCAAGTTATGCTGTTTTACAGTTAAGTGTCTATAGATTATGATTCAGTAATGACAGTTATGAAATATCAACAAATATTTCTAATTTAGTACATTTAATCAAACAAGTGTCCAACACTGCGGTATGTACGATCCAAGACTAATGCCAGAGTTAAAATACATTCTAGGATAGTTGCCGTTATACGTAGGTATTTAGTCACTAGAGAGATCACTACGTGTATCCGGTTGAGATCCGCTGATATACGCATTAAGACGCCCCCGAAGAGCTTGCGGCAGGGAAAAAGACAGGGTGAGCCACGTTAGCTTCTACGTGAGGACTTTACACCACAGCAGTCTAGTTTCCAATGCGTGGCACATAAAGTAGATGGAAATATATAACTAAATAAGAATTTGTAAAATTTAGTCGTATGTGCTGATCTGATTGGTTTCTCACAGAAGTTCTCAAAAATTTTCACGTTTGTATTTTTATAATTTATAATATATTTATTAAGATTATTTAAGATGTGTCAAAAAATCAATAGGTAGTTTATTACCCAAAATAAATCCCCCCCACAAGGATTACCCTGTAGTTCAAAAATTATTCTTTAGTACTAAAATTGGTATTACTGATTAAAAAAAATTTAAAGACGTCATTTTGTAGAGAATAAAATTATATTCTAATAATGCTAGTTATCGGCTTGATCATTTATTTTCTGACAGCTCAGTAGTAAGGTAATACACTGCTATAGAAAATTTATATTAAACTGCCGATTTTTGTAAAAAAATAATATTTAAAACGTTATAAGTTTTAACTCATTACATTTACACCTATAGTTCTCTGAACTATTTTTATAGAGAATTCAATTTTCATCATTTTTTTTCCTAATATCGTTCACGGTAACAAATAATACTATAATTTTCCTTTAAAATAAACTTTTACGTTAGATTGTACGATTTTTTTTCTTCTAAATACACTAGTTCGAAGATTAAATTATATTTGCATGTAGTATAGTCCATTTTATCTAACCTGTACTCTTATTTGTAAAAATATCATATTTTCAAACTAGTAAATCTTAGTGAAAAAAAAATCGTATAGTGAACAGTAAAAGTTCATTTTAATTAGAGAAGAAAGAGGGTTTTATTTTTTCCCCTTTTGAGTGGCATATCTTTCAAGTCCATGGTCAGATTCTAATGAAATTTATATGGTACCACCTTCAAACAAACAAAAAAAACCAAATCGCTGCATATTTGTCGGAGTTTTGCCCGAACATACATAAAAATATATTGATTGAATTGAGGACCTCCTCCTTTTTTGAGTTCTAAAAATCGTGTGCATCTAAAGCCGAACCTGTAAATCCGATCACTGTTTATGCGTAACGCGTGGCCCGCAGCCACATCGCGGCGCAAATGTGTCTACGCGGAAAACGCCAGAGAAAGTGTGCGCCGACTGCCAAATGTAAAAGTTTCCTGCGGCACATGTGCTGCTATTTGATAAATGGCGTCCGTCGTTTACAGAATATTGCCTCTTTTGGTGCGAAATTAAAAAAATTTAAACTGATTATGTCTACTTGCTTTTAATAAAAAAAAGTTTCTCCTTCTGTCGTATCAGTAACGGTTTTTTTATGATGGAATGGCGTTTTAATTTTATATTTGTATTTATTATTCAGTTGTAAATTATGTACTGTACGTACTAAATATATATTTAAAGGTAAACATTGTGTAAATTTCCCTTTCTATAATTGTTTTATAGTTTGTGTTATTTCACAATTAATCAGTGGCGATGCGTCCATGGAAGCAGGGGAAGCAGTGCTTCCCTTTCTTTATGGGTAAATTAATACAAATCTGTGTTTTCAGTTAATAAATAATTTAAAAATATTATTTCTTTATGCGCGACCCAAACATTTTAACCAAAAGTCAAAAATAACATTTAATATTAATTTACACGTTCAATTATAAAACCATAATACCTCTACGTCTTATTTTCTTGTATTTTAGTCGATATTTGTATGACAAGTTGAAGTTCACTGCAGGAAATTTCACTAAAAAATTTCGAATTTTTGATTTCGTTAATTTATTGTATAGAAAATGACGTGAAAAAGTTGAAATTTTCAAACCGCAGGTCTGTATCTCAAACCGTTCTCGAGATATAGCCTCTCAAAGTTTTAGTTTTTTCAAATTTTTGGAGAAAAATGGCTCTAACTTTTGAACGCGTGGTCGGAATTGATTTTAGTTGACGGATTTGAAATCAGCGTGTCAAAATCTATATAATGACATGTATAATACTTTAAAATCCGACAAAAAAATTTTGGCCTAAAATCGACATTTTTTTAAGGTATACCCCTTTGAATTTTTTCGATTTTTCGCGAAAATTTTTTTTTCGAACTTTAAGGTATTATACATGTCATTATATAGATTTTGACACGCTGATTCCAAATCCGTCAGCGAAAATCAATTCCGACTATCCGTTCAAAAGTTAGAGCCATTTTTCTCAAAAAATTTGAAAAAAACTAAAACTTTGAGAGACTATATCTCGAGAACGGTTTGAGATCCTGACCTGCGGTTTGAAAATTTCAACTTTTCACGTCATTTTCTATACAGTAAACATACTTTTAACGAAATCAAAAATTCTAAATTTTTTAGTGAAATTTCCTGCAGTGAACTTCAACTCATCATATAAATATCGACTAAAATACAAGAAAATAAGCCATAGAATAATTTAGTTACTATATAAGAATTTATTTAAAAAAGTAAAAACTGAACTAAAGATGTTTGTTTCATAACTAGTTTTTTTATATTAATAGGAGGGGGAGGATTGACAAAATATGCTTCCCTTGAGCAAGTGCGAAACTAAAAAATTGTTGATTATCATAACAGAAATCTGTCGCGGGTAACAGCTAGTATTTGATATTTTCATTGCGATTTTCAATTCTACCTATATAATTGATTAAATAATAATCTTTGAAACATCAGTCACAAAGACCTGTCAGAATTCTTTGTAACTCATCGAAAATAAATCCGTATTAATAACATCTAATTAAGAAATAACGATTTCCAATAAATAAAACATAATCTCTCACAGCCAGTACTTATCAAATAACTAAAGCTCCATTAATTCTTAATACCAACTTTTATCTTCGTTAAAAAAAATTCACACCAACCAGCTAAAATATTCGTTACCAGAGGCGGTCCATATAGTTGCGTTCATACTGATATTATTATGATGGAATCTCGTTAGTACGTTTTTCGCCATAGTACGTTTTTTTAGGTCCCGACATTCATCCATATCACTCCATGTTAAAATATTTCGTTAGTATGTGTTTCTCGTTGGTGCATGTTTTTCCCTCAGTCCATTCAAAAAACGTACTGACGAGGTTCCACTGTATTATATTTTTATAAGGGCTATACAGGGTGTCCCGTAAACATACAGACAAACTTTCAGGTGTTATCGAGGAGATTAAAACAATCGCTTTTTTAGGTCAATAAATTGGGGCGAAGGGAGGTTGCTTAGTTTTGGTTAGGTTAAAATATAAAAAATCACAATAAATATAACAAAAATATGTAATAAATAATCATCAAAAAATCACATTAGAAATTTCAAAACACCAGTAGAATTATTCAGTGCAAAGTATTAAAATTTATGCATAAAGTGCATGCTATCAAATTTTAAGCTAAATGATTTTTTTTAAGTGCATTTAAATACAAAGCATTTTTATAATAATAATTTATATCATATTTACTATATTATAATTTTATTTTATTTATTCAGTCAGAACAAAAAAGAAATTATGTATACAAAAATTAAATTTAAATATAATTATCATACATATCACTTTTATAAGGCCCAAAAACAAAGAATTTTTATTATCTTTTATAAAAAAAATTCAATTAATTAAAAAAAGTTTTCAATAAAAGATTCGTATTTTTTCACTTAGAATGAGATTACTAAATAAAAACTATAGGTTCCTATTTAAAAAAATGATGTTGACCTACAAATATCCCTGACGGCCACGTTAAAATAACAAAAAATAGTACTATTCAATTTCTCCCTCACAACCAAACATTTTTTGGTTGAAACATTTTTTCAAATGGTTCTGAGATAAAAATATGTAATACTTTAAATGCCCTATGCTGTATATAACGTAGTTGATTTTTTTATAATGTTTGTAATTTCAATAAAAAAACATATTTTTCATTGTGTATCCCCTATTTATTTAAAAATAACAAAATAATCACTTCAAAAAGTTTAGTCGTGCCGCCACTGTTTTGCATTGTTTTCTAACGTGTCTTGTGTGTATCAGCGCAGCATCAGTTACATTTAATGTGGTGGAAACAATGATGCCATTGGACGTCGAACTACTTGGCGGATGTGACATTACGATTTGATCAATACGGGGTTCTCAGCTCAGCTCGATACTCCATGGGTTTTATTTTTAAAACGCTTTGATGAAAGCATTAGCGGTTAGAACAAACGGGATTTTATAATGTGAATTCTTGTAATGTTTTAATTAGAAATAAAATCAGTCTTTGTGAATTACAGATGTAAAAAGTTTTAATTAATGGGAAATATGCAGTTTTTGAAACAATCAGATTATATTTTATTCTAAAAATAATATTGTAATAGAAAAATAACATGGCTTGGCCATAAAATGCACAACTCTTAAACTTTTTCAAATTTATTAATTAATAAGGTTGTCAACTTTGTCAATTAATTTTTTATAGGATGTTTTTAAAAAAAATCGAGGTTATTTTCATATCTTTAACTCATATTTCTTGTTAACAATGGATATTACTAGTAATAATAGTGATTACCTATGTAAGTACATTTGAAAACATAATAAATAAATAACATAACCTCACTTAATAACTTAATAATTATATTTTCTTACATCGATAATAATAAATACATTCATACGTTAATCCTACAATTATTATTTTTCAGACTTAAATAAGTAATATTCAATTTCAACAAAACAAAATGTCACACTTCACATTTTATAATGCAAACTTACCAAATTTTATCTTGATTAAAAATGTAATGTAATGAATAATCCACGCGGACGAAGTCGCAGGTAACAGTTAGTAATTAATAACTATACAATTTTAAAATCGATTAAAGCTGATGCGACTGACAGCTCTGAAAACGTAGATAGTATATATCCTGACAATGACGGTAGTAATTATGGCTTAGGTAATTGCATCATTATCGCAACTACCATTGCTAATCTGGTGATTACCTGTGGATTTAATAATAAATCTTTAACTTATAAAGGTGTGGATTGTAAATTAGAGGAAAGTTATATTTTAATATAATACAGGGTGGGGCATTTAAAATTATACAAATTTTTTCTCAGAAGTTACATATTTGAAAAAAAAGGTTTAACTAAAAAATGTTATTTAAAGGTCAACATCATTTTTAGAGTTAGAAAACTAGGAATCTTTATAGTTTCACTCTGTCCATCCGTCTGTCTGTCTATATATATTTTATAACGATTAAGATGAAATTTGGTATACGGACGAAGTCTGATAATCCAAAAACAGAAAGAAGATTTAAAAAAAATTTGGAGACTGGAAAGTATATTAAAAAAAAATCACTTAATCCAGAAAAGGTCTCCTAAAATGCAAAAAAAAATGTTTTATGACCTTTTGATTTTAACCCTTCAGTCACGATTTTTTTGCTTTTAAATGTCGTTACCAGAGCGTCACCCTCTCTAATTTCTAAACTATCAATTCAAAAAATCTGAAAAACTGTAGCAAAAATAGTTTAGGAAAAATTTTGAAATAACAATTACAAATCGTAATGACTACGGAAACCTATCATGTGCACTTGGCCGATTTTTTTTTAATAAGAACACAGTTTTTACTTAGTAATCTTATTCTACGTGAAAAAACACGAATCTTTCATTGAAAACTTTTTTTTTTAAACCTTAACTTTACAAGTTATCTAACAAAATAATTCGATATTTTTTACTTTCAAGAATATTTTACTCAAAAACCATTTACTTTTACTAAAACATTTTTTAAATTATGTAATTTTTGAAAATATAAACAAAATTCGATATTTTTTATTCAACCTGTATATGTAAATAAAAACATAAATATGCAATATGCATGTATGTAGAGGTATTTATATCGAAATTAAAATGACCGTACACTGATACTTTACATATAAATAGCTTAACAGATTCCATTATAAAATCAATATTCATTTCCAATTCTGTTACATTTTATTTTCAAACTATGCAGTCGAATTCTTCGTATAGCTGCCAGAAGTTTAAAATTGCATGTCTGTGCATGTGTTATAGCAATGTAGCTAAAAGTTACTACATATATGGGTATACAATTCTGACAAAAAATTGTGAAAATGCATCACAGTATTTTTATATACATAAGGCCCGGATTATATGCATTACAATTTTGCATAGTTTGGCAAATTTTATGTTTATTTGCATCTTTTGATCAGCGTCTGCTCTTTTTGCATATTTCTTATAATTTTGGTGGATAAATATGTATCAAATTTTAATAATGTATTATACTTATGTTAAACTATAATTTATTTCAAAATATTAGAATTTCTGTAAAAAAGCTTCTCATATGTTCGATATGACGAAGAAGCAAAAATATTTTATTTTATTTATTAGAACAAATAATAATAATAACAATCAAATATAAACTTAATAAAACGGCCAAGTGCGTATTGGGCACGCACATGATAGGGTTCCGCAGTCATTCTCACTACGATTTATAAAAAAGAATTATTTCTGATAACGACTTTGAACGCAAATATATCGTGACTGAAAAAAAAATTCATCATTTCTGTTTTTGGGTTATCAATCTTCCGCATACCAAATTTCATCTTAATCGGTATAAAATTTATATAAACGGATGGACAGAGCGAAACTATAAGAGTTCCTAGTTTTCTACGGTACCCTAAAAATGAATTGGTATAGACTTTTTTAAAGTATACAGTACTTTTGCTTATTGTACATGTACTCGTACCTAAATGTGTTCGTTGTTGGTAAAGATACCACACAGAAATTTAACTTGAGGGTAAATTTAGTCTGTAAACTCACCAACTAGTTTATTATGAGCTAGAATAACGTAATGTATGTATTATAACAGGTGTATATAGTGAAGTTTGTATAAAGGACGAGTTAACTCCTTTGCTAATATACTCCACCTTGAGATTTGCTGTTGAGAGATGTACATACAACAAAAAAAGTAAATAGAAGTAAACAAACTTGTGATTTTTATTTGTATGTTGATAAAGAAAACAATTCTTTCTTTTTATGTTCCATAATAATTGTTTTTAAATATCCTTAATAGATAAATAAGACACATTTAAAAATGTATTTATTTATTTAAAAAAAAACCTAAAACGGCGAAAAGTATATTATATTAATTAAACTTAACAGTTTTGGAAGTCGGTTTATATTTTCTTTCTTAAAAAGTTTTTTATTGGCTTGGTACTGATTTCAAAAACTGTTAAAAATTATTGGTCAGATTATTGTCAAATTTATATTTAAACATGGCCAGATTTTTTATACTATACCCTTCTCCTACATGTCATAGTTAAAATTCTAATAATAAATTATAAAATAATTTTATTACGAAAAATTGTATTCTCCACATCTATGTAGTAACATTTTTTATTATAAATTTAGTACCACAACTTAATGTACATATACGTAGTAATGATGAGAGACGATCTCAGGGGTGCCAACTATGTCAAATCAAATAAAACTTAAACATTCAACTAACTTTCAGTAACTTGTTACAGGTGCTGCCTCCGTGGAATGCGAAGAAAGCAGGAAATATCTCGTTTAAGTTCAGGACGAATGAACCAAACGGACTGATTGTGTACAACAGTGGAGTACGACCGCCAAGGGTGACTATATTTATATCTTTATTATTATTATCAGTGATTTCACTTTTTTTAGGCATTGATAGTAACGAAGTATTGTAAATGTAGATTAGGGTGTGACAAAAAATCGATATTTATTTCCTCGCTCTCGTTACGACCCAAAATAAATCCCCCCACAAGGATTACTCTGTTGTTCAATTTTAAAAGGTGTCACAAGGGAGGGGGGGTCTTATTTCCCATTTCAATAACTTGGAAAAATTATTCTTCAGTACTAAAGTTGGTATTACTGTCATCATGAATCAGTAATACCAACTGTAGTGTTAAAGAGTCATTTTCTGATGTTATTTAAATGGAAAACGGGACCCCCCCCTTGTGGCACCTCTTAAAATTGAACTACTTTGAGTTATTTTAGGTCAAAAACTAAGATATTTTCTTACGAAATTAATTTTTTTTGACACCCTAATGTAGATATACTGGATTTTTAAAGACTTTCCAGCGAATTATTTCCAAAATAACAAATTTTCAGAAAAAATGTTTCAGACAAAAAATTATGGTTTTGAGGGCGCTAAATATTGACATGATGGATTAACCTTTAAAAGATTTTTTTTGACGAGTTTTCAGGTTCAACTATTCTTTTGCAAATCCAAATCCATATATTTTTGCAGATTCGTAATTAAAAAAAACTAAGCAACTTTCGTCTGAAGCATTTTTTTTTATGTTTGTTTTTATGATACGGAAACAAACAAACAGAAATTTAAGGATTTTTAATAATTTTTTATTCGAAAACTACCAATTTTTAAGAAAAATCACAAGAACTTAGAATTATTTATCAATATCAGAAATATTTATCAATATACTTATCATTTTTTAATCATTAGCAAGTGTCTAACACTGGGTGCCTATTACTGGTTTTACTTTAACCATTACTCGAGAAAAAACAAACTATAATTAAATTGATTTGTTTTATTAATAACATGAGTTCATGAGAATTACAAAAAATAAGCCCATCAATTCCAAAAAACAGAATAATATGTTACCTTGCTGTTAAAGTAGCCAAAACTGGTTTCAGTAGGTATGTACCTTAAATATTACAAAAAAAAATTGCATTAATTAATTATTTATCATCAATTTATCAGACTAAACTTTTTTTAAAATAGATATTTTCACAAAGAACTTGATTAAAATAAATGCGAATTCTATATGATAACTATAGAGCAGAATCTATCGGCATTAAGGTGGTAAACCTGGACCAGTGCCATTTTCCCTGCGGTGAATTTATAGCTACCCTTTTTCACGTCGGGTCAATAATCCATCCCATTTGGCCGGCGGGCGGCAGGCGAGCGAGAAGATTATTATTTTCGGAAATGCGTTATTGAATTGTTGATTTCTGGTCTCGGCTCACCGTTTAATATTTGTGTAATGAATAAAACATCACTTCTTTGTGCCGGCTGCTGTGTGTTACGTTCAACATCTCATCGTAAAAAACTCATTTCGAGTATGTTTTTTACAGTTGACAATGCTCAGAATATACCAAGATACTTTGAGTACAAAGGATTCAACAAAATTGTCAATAGGTAGTGTACATATACACACACGACACACCTACCCCTATATCAATGCATATACAGTAGAACCTCGTTAGTACGTGTTTGAAGGAATTGGGAAAAACACATACTTACTGACGAAAAAAACGTACGATATAAATATTTTAACATGAGATCTTTTGGATCAATGCCGGGATCTAAAAAATATGTACTAACGAGGTTCCACGGTATACATTAGTCAAATTAATATAATATTGATAAAAAGGCATAAATATTGCGTTCTTTTTAAATATATACAACACAGAGGAGAAAACCTTGTACAAATATTTTTAAATCAACACTGTTGCATTAATACATATATATTACGTTAGGTAAGATCGTATTTGGGTTGATGGGGGTAAGTGCCCTCTTTACCATATCCTGCAGACGCCCGTGATCAATAATCAATACAAATATAATATATACTTTGTTCGATAAATATTTTCGACAACTTGCTAATGATTACGAAATGATAAGTACTACGGCATAAATATTATAAAATAAATAATGATAAAATTGTAAACAATGTAAAGCAGTTGCAATGATAATATAATAACTAATAAATAGATTACACTAATTATTAGTTTAAATGTCCACCATTTTGACACCCATTAGCCGATTGTCATCAAAAATCAACAAATATTTCTAATCTATACTCTATTTCATTTAAGAATGCAGTAGTTGCCGTGGTTTTTGACGGTAAAATGCACGTACCGTCAAAATGTCGGCAACCACTGCATTCTGTACCTACATTTAATTAAACAAGACCTTGAATTTACTTAAAAATATAATTTATAAATGAATTTTTTTTCAGTCGGATTTGTTCGCTGTAGAACTACTAAATGGTCACATCTACATCCATCTGGACCTGGGCTCGGGTGGCGTCAAGGTCAGAGCGTCGCGACGGCGTGTCGATGACGGTGCGTGGCACGAGCTAGCACTCCGTCGTGCCGCCAGAGACGCCAAGATCACTGTCGACGGCTACACCAACGAATTTCTTACACCTGGTCAGTATAAATTTACATAACATGTGCTATATAGTTATAAGTGCACGTCAACACGTCAATGTTAGATTAAAATGAGGGGGGGGGGGATATTGTATGAAATAGAATGAATATAAAATCTAGTCTATGTCTGAAACTCTTGACACGCGAAGAAAACTTGAAAAACATATTCGAATATTTTGTCTATATTTTTGTATTATTTATCTTGTGGGGGGGTATATTATCTTATACATATATCGCATTCAAATTAATTACAATTCTACTAAGGTTTAATAGCCAACTAGGAATCCTTATGTTTTTGGTCTATCCATCCGTCTATCTGTCTGTCTGTATGTCCCATTCTCTTATGTATATGAGTATACCAATTAAGATGAAATTTTGTATACGAACGTAGATTGATGACTCAAAAACAGAAATGATAAAATTTTTGAAAAAATAATTTTTGGACCACCCTTTCATAGACTCAAATGTGTATTCAATTTTTTTCACTTACCTCATAGATAGATCTTCTAAAACGCATTAAAAAAAACTTTTTAGGTACTTTTGATTTTAACCCTTCAGTCACGAGATATTTTCTTTTAAAGTCGTTATCTAAACTATCGAAAAATATCCAGAATGTACCTTTTTTAGAACTTAAATAATAGTTTATAAAAAATTTAGAAATAAGATAATTTTTTATAAATTATGGCACAAACAAGATTACATCTCTTGGTCTATATGAAATAGCTCTTGATACGTATTATCAAGTAAAGAATGTTAGTGAGAATGGCTACGGAACCCTATCATAAACATTTCATCAATTACGTACTGCGTATAACATAAAATTCATTTTAACTATATTAAAATATATATAGGTGTATTGCTACTCTCGCATAAAACCATTAGAATGTATCATTATCAAAAAGACGATACCTATAGTTCTGACATTAAAATGCTGTTAGATATACACATATCAAATAAATGTCATTATATATTTATAATAGTAATTGATATTTTAAAACATGCGCATTAATAATATTATTTCAAGAATGCTCACATGATTAATATTGACATTTAGTTTAAAGCCTCGTGGTGACATAACCTTTTCCCAAAACCAAACAATTGAAGAGGGTTTGATAGAAATATAATAGGATAGTGTGATATACAGGATGAGTCATATAATGAGGAACAAACTTCAACATTTGATTGAAAAAAATATTTTAAGTAAAAAAGTTGTGCCCGAAAATTCTTCTTGTGGAAGCTACACACCCCAAAAATTTTACCTAAAATTAGTTTTTATTTAATATCTGGAGAACCCATTGTGATACAGTAATGAAATTTGATACCTGGTTTAGTATTAATGCATGTTATCGATTTCCAGTAATAACTAATGATTATTTAGACCAGGGATGTATGGGGCCAATGGGCCTTTTGATTTTTATCTAGTATATTTTTGTTCTTAATTTTTTTCCAATGTTTGGCACTTTTATGAACTTATATGCCACAAAATACACAGAAATATGCTTTGTTAATTTGTCATAAGATCAATAGTTTACGAGAAATACGATCGTAAAGATAGTATTGCAAAAGACTTAATTAATACGGGTGCTTCAAATTAAACAAAATAAAATATTCTTGTTATTGGATTGAAAATAAAAAAATAAAAGTTCATGTAAAAATACCACAAAAATGCATCTTATCAACAAGTAGCAATTTTTAGTTTCGTTTTTTAATCAAATTAGTAAGTCTTTGATGACTCATATTAAGAGGAATATTTGCATCAACTTTTTTTCTTATTATTAATCTTTATAACAAGAATATAAATTTATTTCGTGTAATTTATTTTATATTAAAAATAGTTTATACTTACCTTGTAAAGTTAAACAACTTTTCAATCGACTGTATGCAAAAAAATTAAAGAAAAAACACACTTTTTCTTACAAATACATATATATTTTAAAGTTCATACAATAACAACCTCTTTAAAATAAAAAGAATCTTAGATATTGATTCTTATTTCAGACATTTCGATGTACAATTTTATATGGAAAAACTTTTTATGCATGTTTTTCATTTAATGGCAGTGTTTTCCAGAACTTTGTGTGACCCAGAGTGTCTGAATGTTTCAACGATATTTTTTCTGGTGATTCTATTTCTAGATAAACTAGTTTCTCGTTTTCCTTACAGACAGGTTCCCAAATAACGTTTTCAACTTCCGGTTTGCTGTAAAAAAATTATGCATTTTTAAATCTTACATCTATACATAGTATAAAACAAAGTCCCCCGCCGCGTCTGTCTGTCTGTCTGTACACGTTTTTCTCCGTAACTACTGAACGGATTTCATTCCGGTTTTCATTAATGGATAGAGTGTTTTACGAGGAAGGTTTAGGTGTTTAATTTATGGATATTTTTTGTTGAAGGACTTTAATTTGTCAAATCTACAATTGTGGATCAAAAATAATCGTAACTTATTAAACAAAAATTAAAAATAGAGAATTACTTAAGTATAATTAAATTACATACAGGATGTTCCACGTTGTTGAAACTAGTCAGCTGTCATTTTTCAACGGATGCAGTTATTGAAAAAAAAATTTATGCAGATTTATTTAATTGTCACTTTTTTTAAAAAGAAGCACTTTTCGAGAGTAAAAATCAGATTATTCATTTTGAGGCGCACGTACTTGTTTCTACCTAGCACGAATAAAATTGCAGACTCTCCTCTTTTCAACTCTATTTTTATTTTTTCAATAATTGCATCGGTTTGATAATGACAGCTGCTTAGTTTCAACACCTTACTGTGGGACACCCTGTATATAATTATTATATATTAACATACCCTGTTTTGGCAAAAGTTATCCACATATTCACCATAACATGTGCCATAGGGGCATCTTCGTCATCCATTTGTAAAATACCTGGTAGCAGGTAGTAAATATCATCTCCATGGCTTACTCCTGTATAATTAAAGTGATTTATTATTATAAACTTCACTTTCTCAAAGTTTTTCGCATAATTGCATACCGTAATTAGTCGTGGACTCGGATAAAATATCTGACAAACTTTTCTTCCCTCTGTATTTGAAGTAATAAAAGAAGTTTGGTGATTTTAATATTTCTGATTGCATTTTATTTGCCCTCACTAAACCTGATGTGAAATGACGGTCTCCGATCATCTATAAGTATTATTTTATCTATTATTAAAGTCAACATCATCATCCCCCCTCCTTCTACATTTATGTGACTTCAAAAAAGTTAAAGGATAATATTAAAAAAATATAAAATTTACAAAATTTTCAAACAGTTATATCTTCGCGAAAAATGATGGGATTTGTATGATCCAAAGCTCATTCGTAAGCTTGTACTTTCTAATTTTTTAATCAAGAGCTCAATAATTTATATCATCCCTTACCGCTCTTTCAGTTTTCTACCGATATTAAGTCGATTATTTTGCGATCATTATTTCACGATATACGGGAGTTTAAAATCAAAAGTGTTAATTTTACTAGAAAATACAAGCTTTCAAATGAGCCTTGGATCATGCAAATCCAATCATTTTCGTGGAAATATAACTGTTTGAAAATTTATTTAAAAATGTATTTTTTTAAATTATATTTTATTATATTCCAAAAACGGCTTTATCACTTTTTCCTTCGTCGTCCAGAGAATATATATTCCAATTTTAAGATTTTTATAAGTAAAACTTAGGTAATAAGATCGAGTAGTATATAAAGCGTAATTTTACCTGAACCAGTTTATTGAAATTGTCTTTATCGATTGAATTGCCACGCAGGTAATAGTTCTTAGCTCGATTCGCTATGAGTTTATGATCCGCCACATCTGCCGTGTAATTATAGTCAAGTATATGTGGTGCTAACCTATGCCAATCCATTTCTAACATCGGCAGCGTGCACGTGTCTCGTACGAATTCTGTAATGCCAATCAATAACCACTTCACACTAAATTACATAAAACTTACATAGGTACTGTAATCTGTTAAAACTTTGTCGTCGACGCAGCTTATTACAATCAACAAGGAGTTGTTTGTTATAGGTAAAATATATTAATGAAAGGGTTAGATTTTGTGTGGGTGTATTTAATGTGAAATAAATAAATTGTACTTAATTGGGGAAGCCACTGTGATGGAAAAAATCGATTTTTTATGCATTTTTTTAAAGTATACATATCTATTCAAAAATCTATATGAAAATTAAGTTAAAATTCCAAAAATTGCTTAAGTTACAGTCAATTTAGTGAGAGCAGATAACGTGACCGGTTTTGACCCTCAAAAAACTTTAAACAAGTTTTTCTCGAAACGACTGTTTTAGACCTTGTCCGAGCGATTCTTCCAGGGGTTATTTTAGTGTGTAGTTGTGGTTTGTTTCTGCAATTCTAAAAATGAAAACTGCAGTTGTAAAAGCTAATTTGTGTAGTTGAAAAATTGCAAGTAGAAAGAAAAATGTAAATAAGTGTAAGTGTAGAGCAAAAAAGCAAAAAAAAAATTATTTGCAGTTGAAAAATTTTCATAAAATAACCCCAGGATTCTTCAAAGACTAATGAACCGATAAAAAATGTTGAAAATGAAATTTTAATAATTACAATTTTTAAGACCGCTTGAATTAAAAATACTGGTGTTAAAAATGAAAATAAAAATGCAAACCGTCGTCATTTTGTGAAAAAATAAAATAAAAAAAAACGGCTCCGCACAACCATAACTGCATTCATATAGATTATAGATATTGATAAAAAAAAAGTTTTCCGATAGCACATTTCGATGGAAAAAAACAGTTATAAAATGAACATTTTAGATACAAACACATATTATTCATAACAAAAAGAAAAAGTGAATGCAAAAATTATATATTACAAATCTTAAATCAAAATGATTCGACTTTCTTTTTAGTTATATCTCTAAAAATGTAATAGTAATGTAAAAAATTGTAAACTATGCAAAATCGTTTTTCTGACCTGCCGCTGGATATAATCCTTCATCTTTGGTTGCTGAACTAAGCCACGGTAAATCTTGAACTTTACCAGCCTTTATCAACTGGTAAGGGTGATCTGTTAAGAAAGGTTCATCTCCTTTCTTTTCAACTACAATGCCGAATGGGCTAAATGGATTGTAAAAGATTTCCTGCCAAAAAAGTAGAGACATCATTTTATAACTTATAGTTTTAATCATGTCTATATTGCTACAGATTTGAAAGATTTAAAAGTTATTTTTATGTGGTAAATATTTAGAAGCCAAGACAACTAACTCTTCATTTTTTTATTTTGATGCACACTCATTCAATAAAAAACGTTTTTCAAAGTTCTGCAATTATGGTAAAAATATGTGTATTACTGAAATCAGAGATATTTACGATTTTATATATGTACCTAATGAATAAAAAAAATAAAAAAATAAAGAATGATTAAATATTTCATCCCTTGTCACGTATGGAGAGTTGTAATTAGTTTCATTTGAACAGCGGGAAAAATACTTCGGGAGAGCGTGTTCTGGGGGGAAAAACAATCCCCTATCTCGCATAGAAGCCAAGATATTTACGATTTTGTATATATAATGAATAAAAAACAAACAAAATATATTTCATTTCCAGTTTTAAAATATTATTTGTACTGCCAACATAAAAAATTATACAACGCTGGGGAAGCCGTGTTCAAGTCCGCTAGTTAATTAATAAATATAAACATTACCATAAACAACCCAACACTTGCAGCGATGCTAGAAGCCGGTCTTTTCTTCAAACACTCTACCATTTCTTTGGTAGTCTCCGTTGGACATCCAACATTATGTGCAAGTTTTTTGGCTTTCTCTCTATTCCCATAACTCAAAGTCCACGGGTTCAATGCACATCCACTAATAGATATACCTTGTTTAAATAAACCGCGTGACATTGGTGACAAGTAGTGGTAGTGCACACTAGCGCCGCCAGCGGACAGACCGGTAATTGTCACGGATTCTGGGTTTCCGCCGAAATAGCGTATGTTCTTCTTTATCCATTTCAGTGCTAATACTTGGTCCTTCATTCCGTTGTTTCCAGGGAGTATTTCGTCTTCAGTGCTTAGAAAACCTGTTGAAAACAAAAACAATTATGGAGGTTCAAATTTTATTTTGTTTATATCGTTATGTAGATGGGGTGCGAAAAGTGATACTTTGGGGTATGCCAAGTTTCCTTTCAAAATACACTGTGTATTTTTCAAATCTGCGTAAAAAGATACTCTACTGTACTTCATATATGGGTATAACGAAGTAAAAATAAAATATAATTCCATGTAGAATCACTTGCAGAAGTGGTAGACCAGTTTTCATTTAAATTCGCTTATCACAAACTTAGTAGGCTTCTCCCATTTGATTATTATAAAATTTAAATCATTTCTCCATGTACGAAAGACAGATATTTGAAACTAATTTGCTAGATAAAGAAGTACTCTTCGTTTATAGTACTCATATATATTTGCACGATTAAATTATTATGTATTTCCAAATTTTAATATTTCAATATATTAAACTTGATATAATTGATGTAACTAGAAAAATATAATCGATTATGTTTGTCTTAATATTTTTGAATCTGTTGTAAGCGATTCTGACTTTTAGAGTGGCAGACGACTTCTCAAGCCCATAGTACATTCATTAAAGGTTAATAATCTTTGACTTTAGTTAAAAGTTTAAATAAATAAATAAAAAGTACAATCTCAGAATAAAAGTGTGCATGCCAGCATGCAATTTTCACATTGTTTAGACAAGTATCAACGATGGCGTTGGTCTATAGCATGTGTCAATGTAATTAACTCAAACACCGTCATACTGCTATTAAAATATTTTCTAAAAAAATCATATTAGCTTTGGCAAATAAAAGGTGAACTTGTGTTTTTTTTTTTAAATTCCAAGCATAGGGAAGTTATTGTAATGGGTCATTCTAGCTCGTTAAAGAAGTTTCACTTCAAAAGTAAAAAATCTGGTTTTAAAATTGAATCTTTAAGTTTTTATATAAAAATATAGTGTAAATTAATTGTTTATGTTTTAGTACACCAAGTTTTTTATCATCATGAATTCCTTTTAATTTTATAGCTAGCTATGTAAATGTTAACATATGTTTTGTTTTATTTGCCGAATCATCAGAGAACAATATGCATATAAATTATCTGTGCAAATATATATTATACATAGGTACTTTATATATGAGTTCATATACATTTATTATGTAAAACAAATAAGTTTAATATTTAACCGAAATATTCATAAAAAATACATTTAATTTATGTAACATTTGTTCGAGTTTGTAATGTTTAGTAATTTATACACATTAACTAACAATTGTATTATTTCCTTGCTTCCTGCTTAATGTAATTTTTATTTTAATATCTATCATTGCGTTTTTAAATATTATTGTTTAAATTACATTTTTTTAGTCTTTCAAAAAAAATTTCATTCAACTAAGAAATGTAATACGTAAATACCAATCAATGACTTGTTTAGCCCCAAGTCCTGTGACCCCCCCCCCCCTCATGGAGAATAACATTTTTTTAGTCTTTCAATAAAAAACAACAATATTTGAATGGCCTTTTTTAAGTTTTTTTATTACAAAATGTAATACGTAAATACCAATCAATGACTTTTTACCCACCCCACTCCTCCCACAGAGAGATATCGATAATTTAAAATTTTTGGTAACAGTCATTTATACCAAAAAGACAAAATCGCAAAACAGTGTTTTAAAATACTTCGTATTTAAAAATACGAGTACATACAGTTTCATTAGATTGATGTTTTGACTTTTTAGTCTAAACACGACATTATAATTATATAATAATAAATGCAACTCACCCAATGGTCCTAATCTGTAATTGAAATTAACGTAGACTACATCATGCTCCATCAATAATTCAGGGCCGTACATGAACGAGTGCCCCCACATGAAAGCCCCCCCATGTATATGCACTATAACATCTAATAATGCATCTTCGTTTAAATCAGCTGGCGTATAAACATTTATATATAGACAGTCTTCATCTCCTGATGGAAAATAAACAATTTATTTATTATTAAAATGAAATTAGAACTATGAAATTTAAAGTTGAAATTTTCAAACCACAGGTCTGTATCTCACACCGTTCTTGAGATAGAGTCTCTCAAAGTTTCAGTTTTTTCAAAATTTTGGAGAAAAATAACCGTAACATTTGAACGCGCGGTCTGAATTGATTTTAATTGACCGATTTGAAATCAGCGTGTTAAAATCTATATAAGTACTTTAAAACTAAAAAATATTCAATGTCGATTTTTAAGAATTTTCTCAAATAAAAAAGTTGTTAGACTCGTCAAAAAAAGCCACTCACTAAGTTTCAGAAGTATGGTAATAAAATTACAAAAGGGTCGAGGTACTGAAGACTAGTATAACAAATACATCAGGTTTCAACAATAGCATAATATTAATAATTTAAATTAAACTAAAAGTGATTTAGTGAAGTAACAACATTATTGTATAGATTTAAAGCACAATCGCACCCCAGCACGTGGCTCTCAAATGTTAATACATGTACCAATTAAACCATCTGTTTGATGTAGCAACCAAATAATCAAATAATTTAATTAACAAAGTAATGAAACAACTTGAATCAAACTCGACAAAATTATAATACGATTTAATATACAGGTATTGTCATGAACAGATGCTATAACTTGTAATACATAATATGTAGATATGCCGATACATGTACTAACCAATTAAACAGTTGTTTAAAAAAAATAGATAGAACCATTTTTGTTGAGAATTTAGTAATCTATAACTCCCATTGACCTCCGAGCTATAGAAAGCGAGATATTCGCCAAAAACCGTTTTCGTGACTTGAGACCTTCAATAAAGTACTGGCACCAGTCTTATAGGTAAATGTACTAAATTAGAAATATTTGTTGATATTTGATTACTACCATTTCTGAATATTAATCTATACCTATACATTTAACTGTCTTACTGCGTGATTTGATGATATTTTTGAAAATATTACTATAATTTATTTACTAATTATTATGTTATTATAGCAACTGCTTTACATTGTTTCTTTGACGATTCTTTCTTTTATATCTTTTGTGTCGTAGTACTTATCATTTTATAATCATTAGCAAGTGGCCGTCACTGCGTGATCATTACTAGTTTTACTTTAGCCTTAGCTTACTGGAGAAAAAACATAAAGAAAATAAAATGCTTTAATTTAAAAAAATAATCTATATTTACGGACGTTGGTAATAAAAATTGATTAAATAAAGAGTTATTTGTTTTATTAGTAACGTGAGTTCATCAGAATTACAAAAAAGAAACCCGTCAATCACAAAAACAGTAAGCCTTACTCTTATAGCGACCATAACTGGTGCCAGTACCTTATCGATGGGGACTTTTTCCACATTTTTTAAAACACCGTTACAAAGGTGTATACAAAAATTCAACTAATTGCTATTTTTTTCGTAGTTTGGTTGTTTTTATATCTAAAATTACTGGATTAAATAGTTATATTTCATTTTTTATCATTTTAACAAAATTTATTTTACCTATTGTTTCTAACAGATTAAAACGAACTTGTGGATACTGCAGACATATGTTCGGTTTCCTAGAAATTAAAACGCCTGGCCATGGTTCTGATTCCTCAGGAGGCTAAAAAAATTGTTTTGTTATATATACGTTAAATGGGGTAAAAGGGTGCGCACTTTTCGTTGCATTACAAAATTTTATTGAAATTTTTTTATAAAGAGCCTCTCAATCACTTGCTGCGCCGGGGCCTCTAATTACAGCCCTGAAAACAACTAATATTTAAAAGTTTTCGAGTTCCAATTAACTTTAATTAACAACCCCTTATTTCGTATATAGGTACATTCAAAATAACAAAAGTTGATTGCATTTATATATATAAATAATTAATTAATTAAACCACAACATACCTCAAATCTCCTCTCCCCTACAGGCGGTTTTGCGTACGGTATTCCTTCAAATACGGCATACCTTCTAGAAGTGAATTTAGAATACTCAATGTTTCCTCTTATAACACCATCTTTGATTCGAACTTCCGGATTATCCTCATCCCAAGCACCTGAAAAGCAGGTTTTGTATTTAACGAACACAACAAATACATCTTAAAATTACCAGCTAGCAAAAACAGAACAACAAACGGTATCAGACGGAACATTGTTTATTAATAACTCGAAATTTAGTCAGTTCAAGTAAATGATGTGTATATTCTTATCTAAAAGTCAATACTAAAAATGCTAATTTAAGTTTTTAATCTAAATTGTCTACTTCAGTGGTTCTTAAACTAGGGTCCGCTGAACTTTTGCCGGGGGTCCATGAAACATGTTTGGCATGAATTAAAATAATTTTACATTTCTATTTACCAGTGATTAATTAGTATCTAACAACCTTCTTTATTTTTCTATCCGGGGGAGGATGTCCCTGAAAAATAATTGTTCAAAAGGTGATCCCCAAACCATATAAGTGTAAGAACCGCTGGTCTACTTATATAACATTTATGTTTGTATGAACTTTTCTATGTATGTGTTCGATTAAAAAATATATTATCTATCTTATTATGTCAATTAGCTGTGTAAAAATGTAATTACATAATATAATTTATTATATACTAATTATCGACAATATTTGTTATAATTAGTGTCACGATAAATAAATATACTCATGACCGTCTTAAGGTATTTTAATGCCCTAGGTTCAAGTATATAATTTAATTGAAACCCTTACCTTAATTATAGGAAATAAATGTATTTATGATTATTATTAATAATAATCAAACATATTATTTTAACACAAAAACCTTATAAAAAACATGTAGCTCTTTCTCACGCATAACCGACGTAAAGTGACTTGTACGCATGCGCTATTCATTCATATATTTTTTTTCTCACTTACCTTACTCAGTTGGGTATCTTTAGATAGGTCTCCTAAAATGTGTAAAGACTTTTTTAATTCTAATCCTTCAGTAACGTTATATTTGCTTTTCAAAGTTGTTATCAGAGGGTCCTCCCTCTAATTTCTAAACTAATGATTCAATATCTGAAAATATTCCAGAATTTAGCTTTTAATTAGTACTTTCAATGGAAACTATAACGAACACTGTAATTTTTTTTTACTTCATATTGTAGAAATGTAGTTAATTTCGAGTGAGAATGACTACGGAACCCTATCATGTGCGTACCTAACACGTACTGAGTCGTTTTTATTTATTCGACAGATATATGTAAATCAATATCGATGTCAAAAACCAACCATATAAAATATCCAAAATAAAAACCCAATAATACAGAAATAAATTAATTTCATACAAAACATTAAACACACATAATATAACAATTGTGATTTGTTTCCAGGCGATTCTAACCAGTTGGAACTTGACGGCAACATGTACGTCGGCGGTACGGGGCCTCCCTTCACCCCGTTTCCCATCCCGGCGGCGCTGTGGACCGGAGTACTCCGGCAGGGGTTCGTTGGTTGTCTCAAAGACTTCAACATCAATTCTAAGCCGGTTGATTTGGCGGGATATGCCAAACAACAAGATTACGGTTAGTGTTTCTATATCATGTGATGGAATTCGATGTGAAGATATTAAATGATTTTTAAACAGTGGTTTCAAATAGGTTTTTGAATAATTATACTGTGTATTTCAAGTTGATTAAGATAGTATTGCGGTGTATTAGGACTAAAGCAAAACAAAACAAAACAAATTTTTATACCAAGGCATGTGGCACATCAAAATGTATAACCAAACTAGTGGAATTTGACCCTTTTTCTTATTTTCGTCTAAATCAAAAATGGCGTCTGGAGGGCTTTAAAGTAAATAAAAAAAATTGTATACCAATTAGTAAAATTTCACCCTATTTTTATTTTTTTAACTCAAAAATGCTACAAGCAGTATTTTATTTTGTCCCACCCGCTGATTCGGTAACTAATGGCTCAAAAAAGTTGGTAAAGAGGTTTTGATGTGACGCATAAAATTTTAAGCTGATTTCTGGATTTTTTTTTCTTAACAAAATCTTTTCAGTCTTTTTATATGTTTTTATTTGCGTTTTCTTCTATGTACTATAACTTCGTAAATACTGTGAATTTCAGTCTACAATTTTCACAGTATAATCTCAATACAATTTGCTTTCAAAATATGTAAAAAAAATCGAAACTTTTAAATCTTCACACCGCAATAATGCCTAAAGCATCCTAGATAAAATATTAATAATATTTTTTGCAGTGCCGGAGTAACCATGTAGCAGAAGTAGCAAATGCTATACTTTATAACATATAAATATATATCCAATAAGTTGGATTAATCATTTACCGTCTTATTATTGATACGGGGTGTCCAAATCTACAATAATTAATAATTTAATTTTAGGTTTTCCAATCTCGATTTGATTTAATGAAATTTTTAAAGCTTTTGAAATCGTTTTTCTAAATTTTTTCACATTAAACGCCTCATTTTTTGGTCATTGTCAAGTATATAAGGGGTGATAACCATCCAATTTATTTAAAAAAATAAAGCCCACTGATAATTTTTCTATCGTAAAAAATTCACACTCGCCTAATGTACATAAATAAGTCCTATTGACTTTTTCGAGTTGGGGAGACACTATCGATTACCATCCTGGGAGTTACCTCCCCCCCCCCCCCTCTAGCAACGCCATTACCAATAGCCTCTTTATAACATTTGCTACAGACACTTAATCCGGAACTGATTTTTTGAAAGGTATTATTGTTGAAAAGAATTTGTATAATTGTTTTGTGTAGGTTCAGTTCGGACATCTTGCCACGTGCACGGTGCACAATGCGGTTCACGACCGTGTCACAACAGCGGAACATGCTCCGATGGATGGAACCGCTTCGTGTGTGACTGCACTGCCACAAACTTCACTGGACCAACGTGCGGTAAACCGGCAGCTACCCTATACTTCAACGGAACACAACATTTACTTGTAAGTGGATAAAACATATACAGTAAGGTCTCGAATTTTCATGCAAATTCAAATGAAAGCTGACAATTCAAGATTTGTAAATATATAAACGTATTGGTATTGGTATTGTTAAAATCTTCGTTTCACAAGATTTCACGGTACCGAGTTGTATTTTCAGATAGTAACTACAAGTCTGATAAAAAAATAGTGTCACTTATTTTATTTTAAGTTTTACATCAATTTCTTTTAGATTTTCAATTTTTTTCTTATTTTTGTGAATTTTCAAAAACTTTTATACGCGATCTTCTTTTAATTGATTGATTTGATTTCCACGCGGTTTAAATAAATTGGAACGTATCCCTAATTTTACAATGTAAGCAATTTCTTTTTTTAAAGCGATTTGCTATGAAACGTATCTACTGCGTAAAATGAGACCCTACTCTATATTGCGATTATTTTTAAAAATTAATATTTTTCGAGTAAAACATTATTGAAAATCCAGAAATTTCTGTTTGTTTTACTCCAAATCATAAAAAGTTGCTTATTTTTTCGCGTAAATTACGAATCTGCAACAAAAAAATATGGGTTTAGATTTGAAAATAAAAAATTGACCCTGAAAACCCATCAAGGTAACCTTTCTTAGGTCTAAGGTCATCCCATATTGTCAATATTTAGCGAAATCGTTACCCCGACTTCCGAACACAATTTAAATATTCTACTCTTTTGAATAGGCATTCTTCAATCTATAAAAGTTACTACAGCACACACAGGATGTTATTAAACTTGTGTCCGAATAACAAACTTTTGTTCGCTCGTTCCATGGGCATCTATAATTAAGACCGTTTACCAGGCGCGTTGCCATAACAACCGAACTTCGCGTTTTGGAAATTAAACTTTTATAAAGTAAACTTGTAGACCTGTTAATTATGACCGGAGGTTGTGCCCGATTGTAGATTGTTGTTAGTTTTAATAAGTAGTATTTAAATAAATTAAGTTATTTATTTTTAGCAATACAGTTGGATCTATTTTTACGCGGTAGATACGTTTCACAGCAAATCGCGTATAAAAATCACTTAAAAAAAGACATTACAGTAAATCCTCGTTTATCCGGCCTTCGATACACCGAGTCTCCGCGTTATCCGAGGCAACGGACTTATTTATTTTGTTATCCGATTGTATGTACATACTGTCGAAAAAACCGATGTAAGAGCAGATTCTAATTGTACTACCTTCAAAACGTAAAATAAAGTTTATTTCCGCATGGGGGCTGTACGTGTGTCTGTCTATCTGGATGTAGATTTTTCTATTGTTCACGATAACTATTGTAAAAATGTATCGATTTGAATTTCTTTTGGGTAAAATATTTGACTCAGTGAGTACTCCACACCTATTGATTTTGGTGCTAATTGGATTAAGGGTTTTGGAAATATTCGAAATGTTGTACCTATTATCGTCTTAAAAGTGAACGTATTATCTCACCAATTTTGATAAGACTTCTCAGTTAAACTAAATAGTTACAACAGTATTGTATTTTCCAATTACAGCTAAGGTTCCCTAACGAAACTCGGACCCAAACCGAAGAGGTAGTTATCCGTTTCCGGACATCGAGACCTTTGGCGTTACTCGCAGCTACGTCATCAGATGTAGCCGGCGATAGCGTGGAGTTGAGTGTAGCAGCAGGAAGGTTGCGTCTAGCACTGAGACTCGCTGGTAGAGACAAAACACTGCTGGCTGGACGAAACGTCAACAACAATGAGTGGCACACAGTGCGTTATTCAAGGAGGGCGAGTAATATTAAGTTGCAGTTGGATAATGAATCACCTATTAGAGGTAAGATTAAATAGAGTTAAGATTTTGAAATTTTGATAACTATTTTTTTAAGATCGCTTGAATTAAAAAAATGGTGTTAAAAAATTCAAACCATCGCCATTTTGTAAAAAAAAAAAAAAAAATAACGGCTACGCACTACCATAACTACATTCATTTCATATAGATATTGATAAAATATAATTTTTTTCCAATAACCCATCGCGTTTCGATGGAACAATGGAGAACAAAAATTTTTTTTGGTCGTCACATCGAGGCTCATAACTTTGTAAATTTTTAATATTTTTCAATAAAAATTGGTATCAAATAATTTGAAGATATACATAATAAAACTATCCGATTTTAAAATAATTAGTTATACCTGTGAAAAAAATTCCCAAACATTGACAATTTTTTGACCCGTCACAGTGGCTTTCCCTCTTAAGACATTTTAAAAAAAAACATCTATATTTATTGCAGAACATATTTGGCAACATATCGATGTCATTAAATATGTCATAAAACAAAATGTCATAAAATAATACGACAATTAAAATTTATTGAAATAATTCGAATGTAATTCAATTGTTGGATTTCAAATCATTCGAATATTTCGATTATTCATTTAAATCATTTATCCACCCCTTGAACGATTTTTTATTATATAGATATTATATTTATTTACCCTATTTTTATATTTATTTCTAACTCAAAAGTGCACAGGTGCCTTCAAACAGTCCACGTAGTACGTACCTACTTCAGAACCCTTATGGCATATTGAATCCCCATTTCTATGATTGAATGGTTTTATAATTATTTTGGAATAAATCGTTTTTAAACATTTCAATACTTGAAATTGTTATTTACCTTTTTTACATTTTCCAATATCTTTCGATGAGTTTACAAAGTAATTACTCACAGGGATTTGAAACAAATCTGTACATTTTCAAATCAATATAACATTTTTACAGAACTACGCTACATTGAAAACTTTATTATAGTATTATAAATTAATAACAATAATAATTTTATTTTATCTTCTAACTTTTTTTAATTAAACCGAGTGTAAAAGTTTGAAAACAAATTAATTTTTATAATATGTAGATGTAATCATTACACAGCCACACACAAAAAAGTGTGAGATACAAAAAAAGCGACCTATATGGCATTGTAATATTAGTAGAGTATAGTCGAAATACAATTTTTTTGAATTTTCTGTTTACTAGATTTTTTTTTATTCGAGCTTGAATTTTGGGTTTAGCCAATTCGGAAAAATTCAACCTAAACCCAAAATTCAAATAAAAAAACTGATAAGAAAAAAATTCCAAAAATTTGGATTTCGACTATGCTCGACCAATACTGCAATACTATATAGGTCTCTTTTTGGTAGCGCACACTTTTTTTGGAAAAATTCAACCTATATGTAGTAAAATTCAAGTTCAAATCAAAAAAACTGATAAGCAAAAAATTCCAAAAATTTGAATTTCGACTATGCTCGACCAATACTACATTACTATATAGGTCGCTTTTCTGATATCGCACACTTTTTTTTAGTGTCTGTGTTATTATTAAATAAATATATCAATATACAAACAAGTCCGTTTAGAAGAATTTGTAAATTAATACGTATATTCTAAATGCGTACAGTATATTACATATTTCTAAGAAAGTGAATTACTCTTGAACAATTCCATAACAATGCAAACTATTTGAACCATTTCCTATACAACATGATTTCGTTGAAATGTGTAATGAATACGTAGCAGTGACATGAAATATTTATCAGCTTTTTAGGAAAATCAATAAATGATTTAAAACATTTTTATAAAGGTCAAAATCGTTGAAAATTTTGTTTAGAAACAAATTTTTAAAGTTCCATAGAAAACTAGGAACCTTTATGGTTTATGTATTTCCGTCTGTCTATGTGTGACAGCCCTCCCATTCTCTTAAAACAGAAAAGATGAAATTTTTGAAAAAATATTTTTTTGAACCTTCCTCCCGTAGACTGAATAGTGTACTCAATTTTTTTTAAATGCACCAAAAATTGTTCAGGACTGCAAGCTATCTCCCTGTATTTTCATCAAAATCGGTTTTAGCGGTTTAACCGTTAAAAGGTAACAAACAGACAGAGAGACACACTTTCGCATTTACATATAATATTATAATAGTATGGATAACAGAAGAATTTTAAAAAGAGGAGGGGGGTAGTAATAATGATAATGTATAGTCGGGTAGTGTATTATTTTAATTATTTTAAATTGAAATGTCATCTTTATTCAAAGCAGATACAGATGTTTGATTTTTCAAAGAACTTTAGATGCAATATACGTATAAAACGTAAATGTTTAGATAGTAACGTTTGGTGCTTCATATGTCTACTGCACATACTCTTGTGTGGAACATTGATAACAAAAGATACAACACAACCTTTCCACATTAGCATATATAGAGAAGAATAGAAAGGAACTTGTGTGTCTTTGACTTCTATTGTGTCGACATAGCTCTTTGTTTTACATATTTGTGACACGGTAGCTTGATTTACTTGACAGGATAATTTTGGGATAAATGTACCTATAATAGAAGATGAGGATCAATATTAATAATTCTGTTATAAATTTTAGAACGCATGCAAAATTTACATTGAAATAAAATAGTTGAGAAGAAAAATATTTTTACTCTATGTATATAAAAGTAACGGCGCGGCGTAAGGATTCATTAAAATTTCCTACAAAGGATTTAGTCCAAACGACAGATTCGTGTGGGTAGTATGGCTTTAAACCAGGGGCGTGACCTACGTAAAAATTTCAAAAAGTTGTTTTGATTGTTGTTATAGTGATTTTTGTTTAACAATTTTTGTTTTTCGTTTGTTTGTAATATGTAAATACTTTATAAATATCAATAGTATTTAGCACTTCGACTTATTTCCGAAAATAAATATGATATGAAATAAAACACGTTCAAATATGCTATAGACAACTTAGTGACCCACAAGAAAAACTAAAATACGGACTTGTAACTCTGAAACTAAAAGTGATATAAAAATTCTAAATACACCAATCAACTCTACACAAAAATTTCTTTAAGAAATCGTTAACAAAAAGTACCTATCTATTTTGGCAAAAAAGTTATTTAAAGATATTCTGAAATTTCAGTTTTTTGAGTATACCGCCTGAACCACATAAAATTATTAATATTTTTTGATATATTAATGCTCACCCCTTTCTTACAAATAATTCATCTCGTTTAACGAAATCTGTATCTCTTACCGTTTAGAAAATCCCCGTGCATTTCACGCTTTTCTTGGACATCCTGTATATTAGTACATAGTGCGTAGTTTTTGTTGCATGCACTCGCGAGGTATCAAAAAATCCTTAATTCACTTAACGGCGAGAGTTTGGTCCAAAATATACCGTTATTGCGAGGTGCTACTGTACAATCCCTGGTCATGAAAATCCAACCCCATTGTTAAAATGAAAAGTCGACGTCTATGGAATCGCTACACTGTACCTAATATGTAATTATAAAAGTCGGATACATTTTTCTGAAAAATATTACACCATTTTAATATTTTGTGGTTTTGATAAACTTCGCAAACAAAAAAATAAATAATGAGTGTAATAACAGTTTCGTACAGTTTGTCCTGAAAATTTAAGTATGAAAAATTATACAACTAAAACTTTCTTTTGAGAATTGTTTAAATGACACAAAGGCACTTCATTTTATTAAAATTGCGATCCGAGTGCGCCATGAGGCTATCTCGTAGAACTGTCACACTCATTGGACGTGAGTTATTTGCTCTTGGCAATGCACAGGGGTGGATTTATCATTTTAACAAGCCCCAATTGTAAACTAGCTTTTACTCGCGACTTCGTTCGTGTGGAATTTAGATTAGGTAAATAATACAGATTTTGTTATGATTAGTTTTGTATTTGCACGCTAGATGTCACTACGCCTTAAAAACTTCTTTCAGAGTAGTATTTACAAAATAAGATTATCTCATAACATCCAAAGTAACGTGACTAGAGCAACCATAATCAGTTAGTTTCATAGGTAATTAACTAATGTATTTTTCAGTATTAGCGTTATTGCTAGCCGTGTTTTCAGTTCAGAGTTATTTCTCATCAAAGTCAAAAAATATATTTATTTTTTTGAAAATTTTTATAAAAATGACATTTTTTTCCAAAAGTACCTACAATATGTGGTATTTTTTAAGAAACTGCAAAATTAAATTTGTCACGTAATAATTCCACATAGAATTAGAAATTAATTATTTTGGTTGTTTTTTTCATTTACTCATGCTATGAGACCTTCTTTCGTGCCAAATTTCAGGGAATTCTAGGGAAGTACTCTATCACACATTTCGAAGACCAAAGAAATCATAGAACTGCCCAGTGAATAGTGAGTGAAATGCTATAAAAATATAAAACGATAAAAGTATAAATATAAAATACGCATAGGTTGAAAAAATGTATATTGAAAAAGTTACAATTTAAAAACACGCACAGAATCCAAAAAATAAAGAGAAAAAATTAAAGCATTTAGTGTCACATCAGACAAACATTATCTTTCATAATAAAAACCATAAAAATGTAACATAAATCATATTCAAAGTAAAGCCTTCGCATTTATAATGATACCATTATATAGATTATTTAATTATTCCATATTATCCGCTTCGAAGCCAACGCTGGAGCAACATTTTTCCTGTGAAAATTATTCACACTAAATATATCTGAAAAGCGACGGTGTACATACAGGCTTATAACGACTGCTCAGAGGCAGCTCTAGGCTATTCTAGGCCCTAAAACTGAAAACGAAATATGCAATACAATACAAATACAATAAAATACAGTAGGATCTCATGCTAATTCAGGAATTCTTCGTTTCAGTGAAGGGGGTATCTAATGAAAGCTGATAATTAAAAGAATTTAAATATGCAAACGTTTTGTACGATTTATAAACAAATTATTTCAATTTTTTTTAATAAACTATTCTAGCTACAGTGTTCGTTATCATTTTCATTGAAAGTACTAACTAAAATCTACACGGAGAGTAAAATCTTAGAAAAATTACTGTGCTCTGCACTATAAGCGATGTACGAAAGTCGAATATTTAAAATTTTAATTATTAATATTAATAAAAATTAAAAATATAATTTTTTGAAAAAATTCCGGTTCTTTTTATTGTTATATCTACCCTTTTAACTGTTAATTGATGTCAAATCTATTTATAATATTTAATTATTTTAATGGATATTCTAAACGATGTATTCATTTTAAAATTTATTTTATAATATTTTCATTAAAACTTATTTTTAGACTTATTTTCATAACATTTTAATAATTAAATAACATTTACTTTACAAATCTTTGTGTTCTGGTAATTGTATTACATTAAACAAGCACTCATATTACTTGTCAAAACAATGTATTAAAATAAACATAAATAATTTTTGTTAAAATACAATATTAAAAACAAAATGTTAGAGAGATAAAATATCGTCAAAAGAAAAGAAAAATTATTAAAAAAACATGTTAGTAGAAATAATTAAAATAATTATATTATGTGGAATAATTAGGTATACAACTTATTTGCCAAGAAATGTTTAAACATGTTTTAAAAAAAAAGTTAATTTTAAATTGACTATAAAAAAAATCTAAAAACGCGAAAGTGTGTCTGTCAGTTTATTACCTTTTCACAGAAACCGATCTTATGAAATTTGGCAGAGTGATAGCTTGCATTCTGAGGAAGAACATAGTCTACTTTCTTAGATAAAAAAATGAGAGTGTTGCACGCGCGAAGATTATACTTTTTGGCGTAGACATCTAGCGTGCAAATGAAAAACTAAAAACCTGCCTTATCGACTATCATACAGAAATCTGTATTATTTACCTAACCTAATTTCCACGCCAACGAAGTCGCTAGTTTATTTTAAATTTATAAGTAACTTCTTTAGAAACCATATGATATCTAAAATATGTATATTGAATATAATTATTGATAATTATAATCTATATATGCAGTAATAAATACTGTACTATCGAACCCATAGCGTGACAAAAATACGTATTTTTTCAAATAAAAACACCGACTGTTAATTATTCTAATTATACATAAAATGATATGACTGTTATACTTTTTTTTCAATAAAAGCTATATTATGAATGATTATTTGTACCATCTCAGTTAGTTCTACCTAATTTTAAATATGTTATTTACATTTTTTTCCTATCTGTTATTTTTTTAAATATGATTTTTCCACTTTCATAAGCGAAATATATATTGCATATTGGCTTCGGAGTTAAGGTAGTGTCATCATTGATGCCAAAGTGAAGCAATTGAAAATTTTAAATTGCACCAAATCAATATTTTGATTAACTGCAAAATGTTTTAGATATTACTCAGCGCCTCCACCAATGTATTTTTTATGTCATAAAAACTTAATCTGTCGCATTTTTCCAGTGTTAAGAGTGGCATTATATGCTTTGTAATATAATCTGAAATATTAATAAAACTTTTTTAAAATTTTATTACTCTAGAAAAAACATAAACAAAATAAAAGGCTATATTTTAAAAACAAACTATATTTGCGAACTTTGGTAATTAAATTGATTTAATAAAGAGGTATTTGTTTTATTAGTAATATGAGTTCGTGAGAATTACAAAAAAAAAACACTAATTCTCAAAAAACAGTATATCTTACTCTTAAAGCGGCGAAGACCTTTTTTATATAATTATAATATAATAAGTCAAAATATTTAATAAACTTTTAATTTGTTCTGAAAATATATAGTGCAGTTTTTAATTTTCTGTTCTGAAAAGTAATAAAATTGATATTCCATCTTGGGCTGATAGAATTTTGTAATACATACATTTATATTTAATTAAAGAATTTTTCAATCTGAAATTTATACATCGCTTGCTTTGAGAAGACGAATGTATCGACGTAAATCCGAAATATTGATAAAACTTTCGAGAGTATTTGTTATTTCAAAAATTTATACAGGCATAGGAAGGAAGTAATAAAAATACATCTCCAATACTTGGCATCGTTTCAAGTAAATTGCAAATCCTTACACGTTACACATATACATTATACATATATTCTGTCGTATTCATTTCAAATACTGTAACAATATCAGATTTAAGAGCATCTTAAATATGTCGATTATTTTAAATATTTGACGTGGATATAAGATTTCACATTTTTAAATTTTAAGTTTGGTGAATATTAAAGCTTACAAATACTAAACTAAAGCACTTGAAGTACAAGAACCAACTACTCAATGAAAGTACTTGAAGTATCAAGTACATTTTGCTACTTTTAAAACGTACCAGAAAATGTACGAGTAACTATGTATTTCAGCTACTTCAAAAACTGTTAAATTTAATTATTACAGTAGAGTCTCTTTTTACGCGGTAGATACGTTCCACAGCGAATCGCGTATAAAAAATCGCTTAAAAAGACATTACTTACATTGTAAAATTAAGGATGTGTTCCATAATTTTCTAAAACCACGTTAAACTAAATCAATCAATTAAAATAGGCCGAAAATTGTATAAAAAAGTTTCTGAAAATTCACGAAAATAAGAAGTCTAAAAAACACAAAGCAAATTAGTTTTTTTTTTAATTTTATTGAATTTAGTTTTCAGAATTTTTAGTTTTGGTTTTATTTTAGTCTTTATTCTTTAAATATAGTCACTAAAAATCAAAAGATATAAATGTCATAATAAATATAAAATAAATATTGATCTGAAAATTCTTTCTCGAGAAATATTTTTCTTCAAGAAATATTCTTCGTAGAGGTATTAAGACATATAAAGGATTTTTTTTAAATAGGCCATCATATTTTTATGGCGTACATTATGACAAACATCATGCTTTTTCAATTTCAACCGAAATCTTCGTAAATTGGAACGAAGTCCGTAAGAGTATTATATTTATAATAAGGGAATTTGTCAACGTAGAAGAAATGATGTTTTGATCCGTCAAACGGATGACAAGTCACGAAACAGGTAGTGGATGGGAGGGGGGAAGGGGGGATAAAAGTCGGCTTGAATACATCTCAACGAAATTCACTTTGCTTCTCCCTATACATACTTTCAATATTAAATGCCAATACATTTTCTACTGTGAAAATTTTAAAGTACTTATTTCTTATGATACGTTTTCTTTTTCCTTCGACAATTGACTTTTATTTTCTTTAAATTATGTACTTGGTATTTTAAGATATTCTATCTTATTTAATATTTAAATTATCAGTTTTATTTGTTTTGATCTCATTCTCAAAAAAAAATGTATTATGACATTTTTATTCCATTTTCTTTGCATTGCAATAATATTTGACAATATAATGGCTTTGAATTTTTAGGGTTCCCTAGAAAACTAGGAATCCTTATAGTTTCGCTCTGTCTGTCTGTATATCATAGCCCTCTCATTTTCTCATTTATATATCTATTAAGATGAAATTTGATATACGGGCGTAGATTGATGACCCAAAAACAAAAATTATGATTGAAAAAACAATTTTTCTTTTGATTTTAATCCTTCAGTCACGAGATATTTGTTTTCAGAGTCATTATCAGTGTCCTCCCCCTCCTCTAATTTCTAAACTATCAATGCAAAAAAATTGAAAAAATCCAGAATGTAGCTTTTAATTAAAACTTTCAATGAAAATTGTAAAGAGCACCCTAGTAAAATAGTTTATGAAAAATGTTGACTTGTTTTTTAAACATAACTAAAACATAGGTAAAAATTTAAAAAAATTGTCTAAAATTCAATGAGAACATGGATAATCTTATTTATTTTCATTTCAGCTGAAGCAATTCTAGGAAAACAAAGCACTCTACAATTCCGAAACATTCATCTCGGAGGTCTTCCTGAATCATCAGATGTAGCCGACCCTTGGCGACTAACTGCACCCCCTCCGATGCCAGGCCTTGTTGGAGCGCTTCAGCAATTCTGGTTCAATGGGAGACCTTATTTAGAATTAGCTCGTGCTTCTGGTAGAGACCCACCGATACATGCTATAGCCCCCGGTGAACCTCAGATAAGGTAATTAAAAATTTATATAACAATATTGTTTTCATTTATCGCTAACTATTTACGCGAAGATACCTCTCCGATTATTGTTTTTTTTTTCGACTTGATCAAATTTACACAAATTATACACCTAAACCTTCATCGTGAAACACTTTATCCATTAGTGAAAACCGGAATAAAATCGGTTCAGTAGTTAGCGAGAAATTCATACACAGACAGACGTGGCGAAGGACTTTTTTTAAATTTTCATTAATGTATCACGCAGTGTTATTTTTGTATCTGTTTTTAAATTGTTTTGAAATTAAATACTCTAATTGTTAAACGTATGTATGTATTCACTGATTTAATTGTTTACTAATCATCGGTTAAATTAGATTAGATGACAATTGACCCGATTGCATTAGTTTCGATTTTCACCACTGAAGGCGTCGTTACAATCGACGTCAACGACGGCATAGCGACGACACATACCAATAAAAATATATTTGCAACAATCACTTCTGCTGCGTTTTTTTTCAAAAATATGTAATACAAAATTTTTAAAAATTGTTAGTGGGAGATTTATATTTATATCACGTTTCACAACATATTTTAATTTTATTAAAATTCGTGACATATTGCTGTCAAATTTCGCAGAATTTGGTAATTACGTTGTTTATTTGACAGCAGTTACATATTTTTACCATTTTATGCGTTTTACTGCATATTTGAGGCTTATTTAATATATATAGATTATCTTTACATTAATTCAAAATACTTTCTTACAGATACACTGCAAAATTCATACGTACAGTTCACCAAGAAGCGCCTGCACTACATCGACCTGTGACATTCAAATCTAAACATACATTTGTGGGTCTTCCGATGCTGAAGGCTTATTCTGCAATTCATTTAGAACTGATGTTTCGTACAACAGAACCTGATGGCTTGATATTATTTCATGGAGGTCGTGGAAAAGATTTCTTAGCAATCGAACTAATCGATGGTCATGTACATTACGCATTTAACCTTGGAGATGGTTTAATCCGAGCAAGAGATTCTTTACCAAATATGCTCAATGACAACCGATGGCATCAGGTATGTACTATTTTGTATTTATTTGGGTTAAATGCCGAAATTAAATATTTAATTTATGTACTTTTCAGGTTACAATTCGACGTCCTGCCGCTACTTTGCATACTCTTACTGTGGATGATATCTTGACAGTAGTTGAATCCCCTGGAACAGATGAACATCTAGATCTTGATGGTATTCTGTACCTCGGAGGTGTTCATAGAGACATGTATACCGTTCTAAGTAAAGATATGATTGAGTCTCGGCATGGTTTTGAAGGTTGTTTGGCTGGATTAGATCTAAACGGGGATTCTCCTAATGTTTTAGAAGATGCTGTTGTTCATAGTTCGCTTGTTTCACCTGGTTGTGAAGGTAAGTTTAAGGTAGTATTGTGGTGTGACGACTTAAAATTTTCGATTTGAGAGTAAAATATATTGAGAGTACTGTGAAAATTGTAGACCAAAATTCAAACCATTTATGAAGTTATAGCACATAGAAGAGAACGAGCCATGTTAGAATAAAAACATATAAAAAGACTGAAAAGATTAAATTTTATTTTGTTATAAAGAGAAATCCTGAAATAAGCTTAAAATTTTAGGCCTCACACCGCAATTCTAATCTACATTGTTTTTTAACTTCCAGTTGGACAACCTCAGAGATGTAGTCACAACGTCTGTGCAAATCGTGGCTATTGTATACAACATGAACATGGATACACATGCGACTGCGATATGACATCTTACACTGGACCAACCTGTTCCGATGGTAAAAAAACAATACACAAATCAAACCGTTTTGTCATTTAATTTAACAATTATATATTATTTCCAGAATCAGTAGCATATGAATTTGGACTAAACAAGGGCATCATCAAATATACATATCCGTCTGATAAACGGCCAGATGTGACAGATCATGCAATAGCGTTAGGATTTGTCACAACGCGGGCAGATGCTGTTTTACTTAGAATTCTTAGTTCTACGTCGAAAGATTATCTAGAAATTGAAATAGTATGTTGTATATTTGATTTAATTTGATAAAGAGATTAGTTTATTTAAAATTTTATATTTTTAGGTTGAAGGAAATATTTTCATTGTTTATAATCTTGGCAACAATGACCATCCATTAGGCGAGATTGGAGTTAAAGTAAATGATAATGCATATCATGTGGTCAGATTTAAACGTAGTGGTGCTAATTCAACTTTACAGATTGATGATTATAATGTACAAGGAACAGCTCCTTCAGGTATTTTTCTCGATAACCTAACCTAACCTAACTTATTATAAAGTAAAGACTTTAACTAGTGTCTGACTGAACATTTGACTTCGGCTTTAGCCAGTCTTTTTTCCACAGAAAACCGCAAATAAAAAATTGCACAAAAATGTTTTTTATTTTTACCTTATACTAACGTCAAAGATACATTTTTGTATTTTTCTAAAACACATATTTTTCATATAAATTTCAGGCGAACATCTTCTACATGTATTCAACAGTCAGTCAGCTGTAGAAATAGGTGGGCGTTGGAATCGTGAGAAGAAACGTGTTGAACGACCTTTCTCTGGCGTCGTAGCAGGAGTTGTCCTCAATGGACTGCGTGTACTCGATGCAGCTACTGAACGCAGTGAACACGTCACACTTATCGGAGACGTGCAGTTAGTAGCGGGTGTACATGATCGTGACGATCATTTTCAACGAATGCAACAGGTATCTACTTGTCAATACACAGAGTGAGTCAACGCTATCGAAATAAGCACATGCCGGCGTAAAAATTGTTGATGTAGTAAATTATTTTTATTAAGATGGGAGACCACATGGGAGAAAGGCGAAGGACTACTTTAAGGTCCCGGAAACACAGAAACAAATTCTGAAAACCACTTTTCCGTGAACCTCATACAAGATAACTCAAAAACTATTTGATCAATCATTTTGAAATTTTGCACATTTATAGATAACATAATTATCTTTATGTGAACCTAAAATTACTTGAAATTTATTTTTTTAAAACTACTTTTTCTTTAACAAATATAGTGGAAATTACATGAAAAATCGAACGTTTATTTTCAAATACGTACTGTTTTTAAAATTGTCACTTTTCTTTGGATATTTTAGGTTCACATGGTGTGTGAGTCTTAAAAATCTAATACTTTTTGGTTCTGATGTTTCTGATCAATGTAGCAGACGCTAGGTTGTACACAGTGGAACCACTCAAGTGTCGAAGTTTTCGGCTGCCTAAAGTGGTCTCCATCCTTAATGCAATGACAGAATCAATTACAGCAGAAACTATAGTTTTTTAATTTAACACTGTATCATATTTATTACATTTACATTTAATACACAAACTACATTGTTTTTTATAAAATGCAAAACTAATTATTTACATTCGTTTCAAGACGCCTGCTTCTGGTTTCTCCGAAATAATGGACGACCTAGTATTTTCTGGAGCAGGATCAGGCGCAGACTGTAATGCAGATGATGAAGATGAGTGTCCACCCCCTGTCGATGCAGGGTCTGGTGATGATTTAGTTACACCAGTCTACGTACCTCCAACTAGACGTCCTTCTACAACTACAACTATTAGTGGTGCAACGCCAGCAAAGTCTGGTGTACGTAGACCTTCACCTGGATCGGCTGGAAAATTGGGTTGTGATGATGATGACGAGGATTGTTTACCTGGGTCTGGGTCAGGAGAAGTAACAGAAGATACGGTGTCGGTTACGTCGCAAGGAACAGGTTATTATTTATATTTAGTTACTTATCATCTCCACAGGTCGATAAAAATACTTTACTTGAATTTTTAATATGCTGAAATCACTCCATCATGTGAGGTTTTTGAGATAACCTAAAATGACAATAAGTTTTTTTTTCTAAAGTTTTCGTTTACAGTAAAAAATAATACTATCTTTCCTCTTTAAAATAAATTTTGACTTTTTACTATATGATTTTTTTTTCGCCGAGTATGCTAGTTTGACTGATCGGCAAACATAACCTACAAAAAAATCATTTTACTTTTTTAAGAATCACACAGCTGAAAAAAAAAACTGAAAAAAATATATGTTATAAAAAACTATGCCAGAAAGTCTGAAAAAAAATTGGAAGTGAGCCAAAAAAATTTTTGAAATTTTTTTTTTAAGTTTTGTCGAATTTTCAGGATCACTAATTTTTTTCTGTAAAGCAGCTCAGTGCCATCTATGACATATTAAATTTTTATTCAAATTGGTCAACCCATTCAGAAGTTACTGATTTTTTATGAAATTTTCAATATCCTAAAATGTCTCCTAAAATGCAACAAAAAATGTTTTAAGACCTTTTGATTTTAACCCTTCAGTCATGAGATATTTTCTTTCAAAGTCGTTATTAGAGTGTCTCTCCCCCCTCTAGTTTCTAAACTATTGATGTAAAAAATCTGAAAAAATTCCAGAATGTAACTTTTAATTAGTACTTTCAATGTAAATTATAACAAACACTGTAAAAAAAATTACTTTATTTTGTAAAGATGTAGTTAATTTTGAAAGAGAATGTTAGTGAAAATGACTATGATATGAAATATAAACATGATATGTTTATATTTCAGAACTACCAACAGGAGCCGGAATAAAACAAACAAGTCACGGAATCACAACCGACACAGCGAGTACAAAACAATCGAGTGGCACTTCATCTACACCAGGATTAACTCACACTACAGGATCAGGCATTATCGATACTGGCTCTTCAACCACAACTGGTATCACTGGTCACGATGGTATTGGATCACGCCATCCTAGCGGCAGCACTACAGGAACAACCGGCTCCGAAATGACCAGTCCCATTGATTTCTACACAAACGGAACAACAACCAATACAATAGAACCAACAATAATGATACCAACTGGACCACCACCAGCTGAATTACCACCAATCATATACAACCCTCCTTACATCGTCACACCTAAAACACCTACGAAAAACAAAGGGGTGCCGAGAATACATTCTGAAGCCGCAGAAAGTACTGCGTTGATAATCGGCATCGTTGCAGGAATTCTCATAGCAATTGTACTCATCATAATAATAGTTCTCAAGTTCAGACCGGGAGGAGATACGAGGTATAAGGTAGAAGAAAGTGGGAAAGGCGGTACTTATTCACAAGGACCACATGCAGCACTGTTAGGAAACGTAGGTCCAGGAGGAGGTGGAAACAATGGGACGCAGTATCAACTAAACGGTGGAGTGAAAAATGGAGTTAATGATAAAACAGCAATCGGAGGTGTAGGGCTTAAAAAGAAACGTGATAGTAAAGATATTAAAGAGTGGTACGTTTAATGTGTCCGAGCCAAGAACGTTATTTGAAACGAGGGTCGCTTTGTATGATTTGCTTAGTTTTACTGCAGTGACAGTTGATTGAACAAAACTCTAATTAACGTAACTAAACGGTAGTGAAATGCTGTGCTTAACATTGTCAAGTTAGTTGGTGACATTCTAAAGTGATGCGCGAGTATGATTAAGTGCAGTTTGTTGAAAATCTATACATATTCAAGAATATGTCATATCGTTTTCATATATTTTTAAATGCTCACATTAAATTGTAACGCATTAGAAAATATAGATCATTCTTTCATTCGGTAAAATATCAGATCAGTAGTTTTTTGAAATATTTTAAAGGTAAGAGTGATAAAGAATTAAAAATTAAAATGAAGAAAGAAGTGACAGTAGCAATATAAGTTCCTGAAGATAAATAAAAGACAAGTTAATTAAATCTTGTGCGTGTACATTCGTATAAAATCACACTATTTAACAATCGCACTATTTAATTCTGTCATCGTTTTTATTTGTTGTTTACGAAATAAATTATATGATCGATCTTGTTTCAATGAAAATGAGGACAGAATGCAAATAAAAGTGCTGTGTTTAGAAAAAACTCGAATATACCAGGCTGAAAAATAATGACTGTTATAATATATTATAATATTGAAAATTATAGATTCAGAATGTTATATTTCACATCTTACTATGTACTATAGAGTCTTAACGTCACAATTTTAAGGATTTATTGTCAATGGATTCGCAAAATATATTTTAGCGAATTCACTGTCGAAAATCAAAGTTCAAACATGCATATCTATGTATGCTTTTCTCTTTCTTCACCTGTTCAAAAAGTATTTCCCCTTCCCTGGAATTACCATTGCCATTTTAACTTTTAAGTTTCAAAAAAAATGACATTTCAAGTATTTTAAATAGTTTTTAATGGACATATTTTAGTTATATATTCAAAGACTGCTTAAGTCTCAACATGCCTTAATCCAATTTTTAAAGAACATGAATTTGTATTGTTTTTATTTCATCTTCCCTTTCTTAAGATTGCATCACTATTTCTGAAGCACTAAACTATAGAATAATCTATTTACTTGACAAATAGTAACAATAATTTCTTACAATTTGTTGGTAATACAAACAAATATGAGTTGTTATATCATTTTTGAATGTTATATACTTATGTATAAAGTGTTTTAGATAGTGTTTTTATTCTTATAATTATGTTTTGTGAATTATTTTTATTAGACGCCGGTAAATAAAATGGCATATATTTGGATGTTAATTCTATTGTTTAATTTCCTTTTAAAGTGAATAATGTCGAGTGTTTTATGAGGGGGTATTTATATATTTTTTATATTAACAATTGAATAACTCAGAAATTAATGATTTTGATATCATTCTAACTGGTGTATAGTTCCATACCCATTAAACATTGAGCCACTTCCGTGGAAAAGGGGGGGGGGGGTGAATGTACAGCAATAATTTTGCGTGCTACAGTAAATTTACAATCAGTAAAGTTCGATACTCAGAGCAGCTAGCATGCGGGTTTTAATTCCAAGTAATAGATCACGATTAGATCTATGAGTTATAAGTACAAATCAAAACATTTAACTAGTTTAGTAAGTGGAAAACTTTATATAATAAAAAAAATCAGAATGTCGGCTGAAACACGTGCAAAAGCTAGTATGAAATATTAAAGACCATAGCAGCTATAGAAAAATATACCATTACCCTAGTTAAGAAGTACAGGGTAGAAAAGCACATCATGAATCTAAGTTTTATTTAACCCTACTGCCACAAACGATGGGACCTTAGTTTTGAAACGTATTTGCGTCAATCTCGACTGCAATACATCCCGACACAGACATATCCATTTTTTGCTTGTAAGTATTTCTATTATACTTATTAATTAAATACTTTTTACCTTTTTCATACGCCACTGTGTATTGATTGAAATAACTTTCAACCAATAGCATTTCTTCATTTGACAATTTTAAATTGCTGTCAGATTAGTTGTCACATTTATGTAAAATACATTATTTTTTACTAAAATGAATCAAATAAAAATAAAATTAAGTGTAACTAATTTATGCAAGTTTATAAATTTATTATTCGATATAAATTTCAAGCCAGAATATTTTCGTCTTGCAAAATTAAATAAAAACGAACAAGACGTTGTAAGTACATATTTATCATATGTTCACAAATAGTTGACATGGGATCCATGACTCTAATTTTAGGTTAATCAATTTTGGGATCTGCTATTAAATTTTTGTCCTAAGAAATTTTGTTTGGACAGAACAGCTGCTACAAGAGTAAAATTATATTTAGCATCATTAAATTATGAATGTGTAGAAATTTATTCTTTACCAAATGATGGATCTTACGGAAGTAGAGAATTATTATTAGCATTTTGCTGGTTAATCGCAACACATGATGTGTTAAATGAAAAATTAAAGAGCATTATGTCAGAATTTTCTATTAGTAAAGAGTTTCCTCAACAAAATTCTGAAAAAGCTATTGACGATTTTTATAGTAAATTTGAAAATATTAACGAATATTTTGATTATGCCTTATGGTTACTCAATTCTATAAATAATAATTTGAAAATTATATTTGAAACCGATAAAAATGTTATTAAAATGTCCAATAAGGTATGTTATTTACTTCATTAAACAATATAAATTATTTTGTAGCTAAATTTATTTTAATTTTATATACTAGATACACAATGAAACTGCAGATTCTAATTCTGTACCAAATTTATCAATAAATGATATGCATGCTTTAAGTAATTCAGAACATTGTAAAAAATATATCACAGAAAATAAAACTGTAATAACATTATTGCAAACAAAAAAAGAATGGGAAAAAGAAGCAAACACATTTTGGGATTGGGTGGTAAGTATTTTGATGATTTTATTATACAATTTTAATATATTTTTATTAAATTTTTAACAGACCATAGCACTTTTGGAAAAACAAAAAGAAATTGAAGCAAATAAACAAATAAGTCAAACTAATTTAAATGAATTTTACAATATATTAAAAGAAGAAGTTAAAACATTTTTAACAAATACAGATAGTAAAAATAATACACAAGATAGCACCATAATAGATGAAAAGTTTCATTCTAATATTCCAAGAATAGTCTTGTGTACAAACAATGTACAGCAGTTATTAAAATCTGCAGATAAAGAAATTATGGATTCTGAAAAAATATACTTCAATAATAATTTTATGATAAATGTTAAAGAAACAATTGAATGTACTCTACTTTCAAAATAATACAATATTTATTTTTCAGAGATTCGTTATGCATGTATTTGATAAAGTAAATATTTAATAAAAAAATAAAATATGTTTTTAACTACTCCACTGAACTTCTATATAAAACATTACTGGTTAGGTGAGACCGGCGAGTTTTGATTGGCTGAATTTCTTGTAAATTCCACCAGAAATTCAATCAATCAGCCAATCAAAACTAACCGCTTCTATCATGATATTCCAACCGTCGCGTAGTAGAGAATACATTTTTCTTGATCTATGTTTTCTTACTGTCTATGGTAATTGGCGCTTGATTATTCTATTCTGACATTCCATTTTGTCGTTTGTTTTTATAATAATTGATTTATTACGAAAAATCTAAATGACAGCTTTGTAAAAATATTGTGTTATTACTATTCCATCAAAAATGCCAGGTTTTTTAAAACATATCGAAGTTGAAAACTTCAAATCTTATAAAGGAAAACAAATTATAGGTCCTTTGAAATCATTTACAGCTGTAATTGGTCCTAATGGCTCAGGTAATTTAATTAAAAACCATTTAATAGCATTTACAATATGTTAAAACGTGTTTCAATTTCAGGTAAATCGAATTTTATGGATGCTATAAGTTTTGTTATGGGAGAAAAAACATCAAGCTTGCGAGTAAAAAGGTTCTCTGATTTAATACATGGTGCTTCAGTAAACAAACCAATATCTCGAACGTAAGTATTATTATATATTTACATCGTCACATTATTATTTTGTTTAATATTTTAGATGTTCCGTAACTGCTGTATTTGAATTAGAAAATGGTGTAGAAAAGTCTTTTCAGCGGTCTGTAATTGGTACTAGTTCAGATCACAAGATTAATCAACAGGTATTTATAAACTTATTTTTTTTATCAACATTCGTATACAATGAAAATCGTCATCTTCAAGTACATTACATTTCATGTTAAATACAATTGATTGTGTCGTACCAGAACAAAACTCGTGAATCAAAGAGTTTGTGTTTAAGCTGGCACATAGAGAGAATCTTGTGAAAAATTACTTGTACTTGATGTATAATTGTTATACTTAATTACAAGGCACATTATTCAAAATTATCTGCTGTTTGAAAACAAAACAATGTTGCTTTAGGGGAAATCAACCTTTACACTTACAATAGGTCAATGTACAATAGTAACATTTATTTAATTTAAATTTTTTTTAGTCTGTAACCCAGCAAGTATATTTAAATGAACTGGAGAAATTGGGAATCAATGTGAAGGGTAAAAATTTCCTTGTTTTCCAAGGCGCTGTAGAATCTATTGCAATAAAAAATCCAAAAGAACGTACGGCTCTCTTTGAAGAAATAAGCGGGTAAATATTTAATGTGGTTTTTTTAAAAATTGAATTGTGAATTATTCATTTCAAAATTTCAGTTCGGGAGCTCTGAAACAAGAATATGATCGTTTACGTGTTGAAATGTTTAAAGCCGAGGAAGAAACACAATATTCGTATCAAAAAAAGAAAGGAATTTCAGCTGAACGAAAAGAAGCAAAACTTGAAAAAGAAGAAGCTGAAAAATATTCACGTTTGAAGGCAGAATTGGTAGAAAAGCAAGTAGAATTACAATTATTCCGTCTATTCCATAACGAACGAGAAATTAAAGAATTAGAGGAAGATTTAAAGCGTAAACAACATGAAGTGGCAAAGATTGAAAAGAAGAAAGAAAAATCTGAAGAGGTTTTAAAAGAAAAGAAGAAAGAGCAAGGTAAATTATCCCGAGAATTAGCTAAAACAGAACAAGATATACGAGAGAACGAAGCTGAAATATCAAAGAAAAAACCACAGTTTATAAAATCAAAGGAGAGAGTATCGCACATGAAGAAGAAGCTTGAAGGAGCACAGAAAATGCTTGAACAAGCACGTAGAGCTAATGACGCACATAACAATGATATCCGTAAACTAGAAGATGAACTGGCTAAAGTAGAAGCGGAACAAGCTGCTTATGAAGCTACGATTGCAGGAGAATCTCAAAGTCAGGGACGTGATGTTCAACTTGAGGATGAACAGGTAAATATTAACTTGTCTTACTTTTTAAAAAAATCAAGATAAACTTTTCAATTTTTTAAATTAGGTTCGTGAATACCATCGTTTAAAAGAAGCTGCAGGAAAACAATCTGCTCGTTATCTCCAAGAATTAGATTCAGTAAATCGCGAACAAAAATCTGACCAGGACAGATTAGATAATGAATCACGTCTTCGCAATGATGCTGAAAATCGTCACCGTCAAAAAGGACACCAAAAAGAAGAAATGCAAAAAAGAATTGAAAAATTAGCCGAGCATATTAAGTATGTTTGCCATAGATGATAATTTAATTTTGTATATTAAATATTGCTTTATTTGTAACAGGAGCAGTGAACAGTCATTGGAAGAGCAAAAAAGGCTCCGTAAAGAATTACAGTCTGATGTTGGAACATCTAAAGAACGAGTACAAGAACTACAGAAACAACTTGAAGATGTTTTGGAACAATTGGGTGATGCTAAAGTTGATAAACATGAAGATTCACGTCGTAAAAAGAAACAGGAAATTGTTGAAAGATTTAAAGGAAATTATCCAGGAGTGGTATGTAATTTTTATAAGTATATTATTATATTATACGTTATGTATTATTGAATTAAAGTGCTTTAAAATCTTTGATGTGTATTAATATTTTAATATTTTAGTACGACCGAATGATATCCATGTGTCAACCAATTCATAAACGGTACAATGTAGCTATCACAAAAGTTCTTGGGAAATACATGGAAGCTATAGTTGTTGATACAGAAAAAACTGCACGACAATGTATCAAATATTTAAAAGAGCAAATGCTTGAACCTGAAACATTTCTTCCTCTCGATTACATTCAGGTATTTATATAATTAATCAATTCAGTTAACTTAATTTATATAATTGAAATATTTAAGGTTAAACCTTTGAAAGAACGACTGAGAAATATAAATAAACCAGTTGGAGTTAGACTCTTGTATGATGTTCTGAGTTATTCTCCAGCTGCAATTGAAAGAGCTGTTCTCTTTGCGACTAATAATGCATTGGTTTGTGAAACTCCTGAAGATGCTATGAAAGTTGCGTATGAAATGGACAAGAACAGGTTTGTTGAATTATGGTTTATTAAAAAAATACAACCTCCGAATAAATCTTACACTTTTTTTTAACAGATATGATTGTGTTGCATTGGATGGAACATTCTATCAAAAGTCTGGTATTATTTCTGGCGGTAGTTTAGATTTAGCAAGGAAAGCTAAACGATGGGACGAAAAACATCTGTCTCAGCTAAAAGCACAGAAGGAAAAATTATCTGAAGAATTACGTGACATGATGAAAAAATCACGTAAAGAATCTGAACTAAATACAGTCGAATCACAAATTAGAGGACTTGAGACAAGATTGAAATATTCCAAAACTGATTTAGAATCAACGATTAAACAAATCGATGCTGTCGATGATGAACTGAAACAATTGGAACGTGAAATGAAGAATTTTGGGCCAAGGATTACTGATATTGAATGTACAATGCAGGTAAATTTATTTTTATACATTTATTACAATGTAATGTTTGTTATAAATTTGTTAATGTTTAGACAAGAGACCAGAAAATAGAGGAAATTAAAGAGAACATGAATAATGTTGAAGATGTGATCTTTACAAGATTCTGTGAACAAATCGGTGTAACAAACATCCGTCAGTACGAGGAACGTGAATTACGAGCTCAGGAACAAAGAAAACAACGCAGGTTGGAATTCCAAATGCAAATCAATCGAATCACTAGTAATCTGGAGTTTGAACGAAGTCGTGATACACAAAGTAAGTTAATATATGTGTATTTTTTAAATATCTGCGTTCTACGATATATAATTTTTATTTTAGATAATGTATCGAGATGGGAAAGGGCAGTCAATGATGATGAAGAAGAATTAGAACAAAGTAAAAAAGTAGAAGCTAAACATAAGGCTGAAATAGAGAAAGACACTCAACTGACAGAAAAACTAAAAGCCGAGAAATTGGCTCGTAAAATTGAATGCGATCAAATGGAAGAAGAAGTTGGAAAAGCAAGGAGGGAAGTCGGAGCAATCGCTAAAGATATCCAAGCTGTACAGAAACAAGTTAATTCAATTGAAAATAAAATAGAAGGGAAAAATAGTATTAGACATAATATATTGAAGCAATGTAAAGTAAGTTTATATTATTTAAAGTATTTTTAAAATAGGTAATATTTAATTTAAATTAATAGATGGATGATATAACAATTCCAATGGAAGTTGGGAATATGGAAGATATTGCTCAAGAAACACCACATGAGACTTCAGCGTCGACAACTGCATCTTCGGCTCAATCTCATTATACAAAAGAGAATCGGTATGTTTGTTATTTCCATAAACTTGTTTTCGATAATAATGAAATAATTTATTATTTTCAGTATTAAAATTGATTATCGATCTCTATCAAATAAATTACGAGACATTGACGATCCTGATGATGTAAAAAGAGTCTGTGACAATCTTCAAAGAGATATTAAACGTTTGTCTGAAACTGTAACAAATATTCAAGCTCCTAATATGAAAGTAAGTAAATTATACTAAGAAAACATCCATTAACCACGTAATACATTTTTCTAGAATTTTTAGACTCCTCCCCCCTACCCCCTAGCAACTGCATGTTGACAATAACCTTTGACCACATATGATTTGAACATAGAATAGAAGTGACTGAACTCAACTTTTACACTGTTGACAATTAATATTTATAACAACAATCAAAAGTTTGATTGTTGCCAGTTTTATTCATTATGTATTTAGTTTGCATTGTTGTGATATTTTCTACATATTTAGTAGTTTGTCAGTTAAAATTTAACACTAGTGTTAATATTTTACAAAAGTGATTTATTTTTTATTTTAATTCTTTGATCTGTATTTTGTTATAAATAATATTTATAATTTTTAAAAACTATTTCCTACTGGAAAAACGGAGAAATCAGGGGTTATTTTAAGAAAATTTTACAACTACACAACTCCCCTAAAAGTGTTCTCTAATCAGAATATATCTTATATATGAATAAATTAAACATTTTCTACATTAGGCTCGATTGAAATTAGAAGAAGCTTCTGATAAATTACATTCGACTAATGAAGAATTAGATAACGCAAGAAAAAAAGCAAAGAAAGCTAAAATGGCTTTTGAAAAAGTTAAAAAAGAAAGACTTGACCGCTTCCAGAATTGTTTTGATCATGTTGCTAATGAAATTGATACAATTTACAAGGTACGCGTGTATTTTAAGCTTTATTAATTTATTTATAAATACAATCTTTTCTTATTCAATAGTGTTTGGCAAAAAATCAATCAGCGCAGGCATTTTTGGGTCCAGAGAATCCTGAAGAGCCATATTTAGATGGTATCAATTACAATTGCGTAGCGCCAGGGAAACGTTTCCAACCTATGTCGAATTTATCAGGAGGAGAAAAGACAGTCGCAGCTTTGGCACTTCTGTTTGCGATTCACAGTTACCACCCGGCACCGTTCTTTGTTCTTGATGAGATCGACGCAGCTCTTGATAATACAAATATCGGTAAAGTCGCTAGCTACATTCGAGAGAAGACTGCATCTCTACAGACAATTGTGATTTCCCTGAAAGAAGAGTTTTATTCTCATGCTGATGCTCTTATTGGTATATCGCCAGAAGTAAGTAGTGTTTTTTTTTATTATAATTTTAATAGAATAATTTGATGTGTTATTTATTTTGCAGCCGTCGGATTGTTTAATTAGCCAAGTGACAACATTAGATTTAACACAATTTCCTGTATTATAAATTGATGTTATGAGGAAAAGATTTTTGGTACTAAATATTTTTAAAATAATTTTTTGTATTTTTTTTAAGCAGGAAGATCCAAGATGTAATTTTTAATTTTTATTTATGTTTTAATCTTATAATGTCATTTCATTCATTCGATTTTTATTCAGGGGTTATTTTAGTGTGCAGTTGTTAAATTGGAATTTGCTTTGGTAAAAAAAAAAACTTAAAATATTCAAACTACAAATTTTATATATTTAACCTTAAACTATGCGGTTATCAAATTTGCTTAAAATAACCCCTGTTTTTATTCATGTAGGATTTATATTAGTTGCATGTTATTAAATATTAAATAGTATTGATTGTAATTTTGTGTATTTTTCTGACACGTATAATATAAAAATGCTTCTTGAAAATACAATTTTTTTCTTTCCAGTAAAATATAGAAAGATTTAGAGTTAACCTTTATTAGTTTAACCCTTAATAGCATCATGTTTAGTTGCGCAGATGCCATCAAGAAGAATATTAGTGTTGAAACACGCAATCTCGGAAATCGCTGTCAATTTAAAATTCAAGTGAGATAACACTTACGTAAGATAGATACATAAAGATGTATATACAAAAAATAAATGGAACTTCAATATCAGACAATATAAGTACATACAGAAATAGAAATATATTTTGAAGCACATACATTTACAAAAACATAATTTCTCAATTTATAGCACATCCAGTGTACCTAATATAAAATATTACAATTAATTACATAAATTCTATAGATACAAATAAAAATCTTATTTTATGGCTTCCAAAAAGGAGGTAGAAGGGGGCTGATGGAGCTCTAGTCTACAGGACCAGAATTAGTGTAGTTTTCTACAAGAGAAAACTACACTAATTTTGAGTAAATCTTTGGAAGGCTGTAGCTCCCTCACGAAGATTTTTCAGACACATGTTCACATAAAGTTTTTTGATTAAAATAACAACCTCAATATACTGTAATTTTGTTTACACTAGTTGTAAATCATCCTGTATATAAATAGGGGCAGTGGTGTTCATAGAAAATAAAATAGGGAAAAATATGGTTTGTAATTTAAATGGCTAATCATCTAATGTTATAATTTCAACACTTTCATTTAATCTTTTTATTTCTGGCCGTTGTTTAGGTTTTTGAGGAATGGGATTTAAGGTAACAGGAGGATTAAAATGTGAACTAGATGAAACTGATGATGTAAGCCCGGAATCTGGATAGATATTACTTAGTCCTTGATTTTGTTGCTGTTTTGTGGTAATTCTATCTGGCCCCATTTTTCTAAAAATATTTTAAAACATGTTTAAAAACAATTGAATATTTTGGTGTAAGAAGAAATATTTGATGTGATAGTAACAAGGAAGGAACAAAATCCAATTGATAACAGATCTAATCAATACAAATAATAATTCTTACCTAAAATGCTTCAATTTAGACGTAACTCCTCCAGAAACTTGTGTAATCATTAGCGATGAATCAGATTTAAGTTGAGAATGTTGAGCGGACTGTTGGGTTTTAGTAACAGTTAAAGAAGACGGCATAGGCGGTAATCCAGGTATCATACTCCTAGATTTACTCATCGTCGAAGCGTGCGGCGCAGCTGGTTTAGGTAACGTCTTTACAGGTGATGTATGAGCAGGCATCGGGAATGTAGGTACCTGTTTAAATGGAACCGAACGAGAATGGGCGGCCGGTGGGGAATTGAAAGAACCGTGTGTTATAGTAGATCCATAATTCACAGGTTCGTTAGGTTTATTGACAACTGCATTTTGTTTTTGTCTTTCCGCTAATTTCTGCTGAAGTGTTTTTCCAGGACTCGTTGATTGAACGTTAGTACTTGCAGAAATTACTGGAGTTATCGATATTCCAGGCCGATCTCTGAATAATGCTGCATCTTTCTTTGGTTCTTGTTTTTTAACTACTTTATCTTTTCCATAAACGGCTTTAAGAATAGAATCTTTACTCATTTGATGCTTCGTTTTTGGATCTTGTTTTTGTTTGTTGTAAGAACTCATAGCTTCTGGGATATTTTTCGGCCTGTATATATTTGATGATAATTTTGGCACTTCTGTACTAAACAAACTTTTCGTTTGTGGTGTATTTTTGTATGAATTCATATACGCTTGCATAATATTTTGAGTATTATCGACAGAAGATACTGGAGGTGTTGGTAAATTTCCCATTGAACTTGATGTTTGGTTATAATTTTTAAGTAATTCTTGATATGAAGATAACAGTGATAATGTAGTAGAGTCGATATTGCCACCCATAGTGTTCATGCCGGAAAATAACATCGGGTACAAAGAATTGTAATAACTAAGAGAAGATGGCGACGTTAACGAAGGTAGAGAAACACTTGGATATTTAAGTCGATTTGCTTGAGCTAAAAGATCCATTTTCGGTCGCCCACGAGGTCTAGGTACAGAATTATTTGATGATTTCGGTGTTGTAGCTTTACGAGGAGCTGCAGATATTTGTGGTGCCTAAAAAATCATTAATTAAACAAGATGTATATAAATTATTATATAAAAGTTATAATTACCTGATATACATTTGTCTGATGGCCAATATATTGTACTGAAGAATTAACTGGATTTTGAGCATTAACTTGTTGAGCAGCTAATCGGTTAGCTGCTAATTTTTGTTGACAAAACTTAACTGCTGAATCAACAGGATTTATTCCTTCTGATAACTATAATTTAAGAAACAATTGTTATTAAATAAAATTTTCTTAATTTCAACATAGTATGATGATAAAACAACAATAAACTCGATTTAAAATGGGCATACACAGTGATACAAAAAAAACTAAACAAAAATAATTAATTAGATTTCATTTTAGCATTTCATCATCAAAAAAAGAGGTTATCCTGAGGGATATTAAAATTGGGGAGCCATGAATAGGCTCCTGATAAAAACTTCTTAACATTTTGGTTTCTAAACTATAGATATTATACAAACTTACCTTTCCCCCCATATACTGTTTGTAAATATCACCAAGCAAAGTCCCAAAGGCAGCCTCCTTATGCATCAAATGTTTTTGTGCTTTCTGATAAGTCCAATGTGCATCTAACAATAAAGAAGATGCAGGATTTGAGTCATACGTTGCCGTAGAAGTAGTAGGAGGTGACGGTTGAGTTGTTACAATGACATTCATTCCAGTTGAAGTCGATATGAATTTTCCAGATGATATAGCTTGTAACAGTTCTCTGAATGATTGAAGGCATAACGATAGAGCTTGTTGCGATAATTGTTCACGTTCACTATCACGCAGATATTTTCTAAAAAAATAATAGTTTTTTTAGCGTTCTGTAACAAAATTGGAAAAAAGAACACAAAAACAAAAACACCAAACAAGTAAAAGAATACACACTTATCTGCATCAGGTATTCTCCGTAACTGAATACACAAATCTAGTAATGTACGGTGATCTCCACTCGCTCTTAAAACTTGCATTAATAAAGTGACACATCGACTCATATGTGCTGCAAAACTACCAGCCCTATCTACATCACTTACAGGAATACGCCAAACACCCTAAAAAAAAATCTATACTAATATAGTGATCTCATAAACTACTGAACCGATTTTTATGAAACCTGTGCCAACCAACATGTTCCTTGAAATCTACGGTGTTTTAGAGAATATATACATCACATTAACACTTAAAACAGCTGAGCAGTAAATAAAGAACTAACTAGGTAATATTTAACATGACTTACATTAAAGAAATTGTTATTTTTTCTTTCAGAAAATAATCCTTGAACGACAGTACCATCTGAACAAGTATATTGCCCAAGTAATAGTTGACGGCATTTGATTAAATCTCGTGCTTGTGTACAGTTAAAATAGTAATGTACTAGACGATACAGTGCTTTATAATGCTGAGGGAATCTACAAACGCAAAGCTCCAAACTTTGGATGCATTTAGTCGTTACATGTTTTATTTCATCTGCAGACATCGGATTCTCTGGAAATTAAATTTCACGTTAGTTAAAAAAAAATTCTAAAAAATTGTTCGTTTTCAAAGTATTGCCAATATGTCAAATATGATGCTTTTTAAAAAATTTATCTTCTTTTCAATTCAGTTTTTTTTTTGTGTTATTAAACGTTTTTTTATGACGAAAACTACGGTTGAATATTTTTTAGCATTTTTTGGTGTGTGATATTCAAGTCTGATTGAAAAAAGTACTAAAAAGTTTTAAATTTGGAAAAAAAATTAAACATCGCCGGGGGCAACTTCCAAAATTGCAATAAAAATTAAATTTTGTATTTTTTATTCAATAAAAAACGTTTAATACCACAAAAATACCCCTGAATTCGGAAAAATTTCCTTCAATTTCAACCCCTATAAGTCCCAAAACAATCACATTTAACCTTTTGGTACTACTTTGAAAATGAGCAAGTTTTTCAAGTGTATAAATCTTACTCTTTATATTTTGCTCGCTGATTTTACTTGCAGCACTGTTTTCTGTTTCTTCACTGCTACTTGAGTCGCTACTTGAACTAGAACTACTCGAATCCTCATCGGAACTACTTGAATCATCAGAGGACTCTGTGCTAGTAGCCGTCGTCCCCTCTTGTGTTGTAGTCGTAGTTGTACTTTCCTGCGACCCTCTTCTACCAACACTCTCAGCGCTACCACTCTGAAAATAACAAATTAATTAGTTTCATTCAATACATTACCTTTGACGTTACCTTTGAATCTTTAGCAGCAATTCCTTGTGGACCAAATTCAGCCATACATTGCTTCATTAATCTATCCATGATTTCTTGCGGATCTTCTTTAAGTTTAGGTTCTGGTTGTTCTTTCTTTTTCTCTCCAATGTCGATTGTATCTATTTTAGTTTCAATCACACCGTTGGTAGTTGTTACTTCGGTTTCAAATTCTGTACGTGGACGTTTTATTGAACTGTTTAAATCTTCTGTTGCTAGCCGTTTTTGTGAACCACTATCATCATTTTTTTCAGATATAATTATTTCAGGTACGTTTACATTTTCTGGTAGCCGTTTTTCATCTTTTTGTTCAATCGGTTTTATTTGTGTAACATCTTCATTAACTTTTTCCGAAACATTTTCTAAAGCAAAAATAACAATTGCTTCATCACATCAGGTTTTATCAATGTTTAAGAATTTGTTATGAAGTAAGTAATTTTTTTTTAAGTTTTTATTTATGATAAGAAATAGTACTATCTTTTGTCATTAAAATGAATTTTTACTTTTTACTGTACAATTTTTTTTCACCTAAATATACTAATTTGAAGATAAGAAAAAATCGTACAGTAAAAAATAAAAACTCATTTTAATGACGAAAGATAGTACAATTTCTTACTGTAAACAAAAACTTTGTAATGAATTCTTAAACATTGGCTAAATCATCATTTTTAACACTTTTAGATTAGGTGATGGAACAATTTGGGCAATGGATTCGGTTTCAGTATGTGAAAAACTTCTTAAATCACTTATTCAAGTAGAGGCAACAAAATGATGTCAGCCTGTGTTATTAATAATTAAATTTTATACTCGCACACAACTAACCTTCAGCAACTTCTTTCTTCTTTTCATCTTCCTCTTTACTAACTCCTCTAACAAAAGGACCATTACTACAATCTATTATACACTTATCAAATATTTCAGCAACTGTTCGTGGAATCTGTTTCCTTTCATGTAACTCCAAATACTTCAATATTGACGCATGAATACGATAGAATATTTCCAAAGCTTCAACGGCAAAATGCTGAGGATTATTGTAATTCACTTTTTGTGGATACTGTGCATTATTTTCATACAACCAATCATTCGCCTACAAAATAAAATTAATAAATTAACATTTTACATAACATCAATATTATAGTCCAGGCTGTGGAAAACCACTGTCCTAGTCAATACATTACCTTCATATAATTTAGCATGAAATCTGTCGGTTCTTTTCCTTGTTTCTCCGCTATTTTCCCTTGCATGTACTGATGAAGCCATCGTTCATCTTGTTCTTGTTCAATATCGCTGTAATCCCCAGCGACTTGAGTATGCTGCCAGATAGCGTCTGCCGATGTGAAACACTGAAGAGCCGATGCAAGCAAAGATTCTTTCTGTGACTCCAACTGCTCGAACCTTTATAAAATATAACAACCAATCAAAATTCAGCTCTCAATTTTTGACATTGTATTGAAATAGTGTCCTGCTAATTTTAACCTGTAAATTTTCTCTATCTCAGTAACACCTTGAAACTTGCACTTTTACTGTTTTGAGAAATGCCCTTTATACCTGATGCTGGGTACCTGTGGATCTTTACAGATTATTCTCTAACCAAACACAGGCCTCTGAAGATGTCCTCTAGGCACAAATTTGCATAGGACCGGAGATATGGGAAATTTACTCTCGTTTATACATTGAAATTGTTTCGGATTAAATAAACTATCTATATATTGATATGTGAACATCAAAATATGTCGTACTTTTTTTTAGTTTTTATTATAAAAGTAGATGAATGAAACTTATATCATTTGAAAGGTACTGTGCCATAAATATACACGTGTGTATGTTGCTGTTAAGGCAGGTAAAATATTGGTCGAATTTCGACCACAGGCGACACTAGTTAAAATAAAACTACTTACTTTTCCATACTCAAAGTGTCAGCTTCAGTTTTCATTAATCGAGAACAAAACGAATGTATACTGTATACAAAAGACCCATACTCAATCCATAATTTCAAATGGTTTGGTGACAATTCCAACGAATGTTTGAAACAACTTTGAACTGCACGAGCTTTATTCAAAAATTCCACTTCACTGTTAAAACATTCAACATTATTAAATCTTTTATATTTAATATAAATGGTAATAACTTACCTAACATATTCACAAGAATTGAGCTTAGTTTCAAGTTGAATAGCCCTAGCTAATGCCATTCCCGCCCAAGAATCCAAACGTTCTGGGTTGATACAAACATCCATTGTATAATATTTCAATGCTTTAGGGTACTCATTATTTTTAAAATAATAATCAGCTAACAGATAATATAAGCCGGCCATCTGAAATTATCAAATACTATATAACTGCTAATTAAATAAATTTTTTACAGTACCTTATAAGATAACCGCACTTTCATTGTAGGTAAAATATCAGTTTGACCGTCAATGTATCCTAAAACATCTTGAATGAGTAAGTGAGGGTCTAAATCAGGAGGAACTAGATGTACAATTCTCTTTAATAGTCCCTCGGTTTCGCTACTAATCGAAGCGACTCTATAAGCATCAAAATCGGGTATTTCATCAGGTCTATAAAAATCATACAATTGTTGTGCTCTTTCCCAACACATTCTTTGCGGTTGTACATTGTGGTCGATTAAATAACGAACCTATAAATAAAATCAGTTTTAGTGTTATATTTGAGGTTAATTTGATTTAACGTCAATTACTTTATTATTTTTCTTGCTCGGATGTTGATAAAGACAAAAGAAAATCTGTTCTATATGCTGACTAATTTTTTCTCTGATGGTATCTAATAATGGAGTTCTGAATTTTGGCATTACTACGTTCAAAGTGAAGAAAAGTAACTCCCCGCTGTTAATACAACACCATTTTCGCCTGTTAAAAAAGATATGATGTTAAATATTAAATAAAACATAAGGAAGCACTTAAAACAAATATCTAACACCTAAAAGTCAGGTATTATCAAAGAAATAAAATATCACCTTCCGAGAAATTTATGTCCCGTAAATAAAACCATCATAGACGGTGGAATATCCTCTTCATCGTCATCTTCATCTGATCCGTTAGAAGCTTTATTTGTGAGACAATTCAGTTTGATTCTACCTCTATCTTCCTCACTTTAATAAAATTACAAATATCTTATTAATTACAATAATTATAGTCGAGTGTAATACGGTTTTTACATCCCCAAATGTTTGGTTTTTTGTAATTTTCTGATAAATGGTGCATCAAACAAAAAAGTTATAAAAATCAAAACTGTAAACAACAAAATTCTAAATAATAATGATTCAAACACATTTGTTATAAATTTTATTGTTCATACGTAATTTAGATGAGAAAAATCTAATGCATTCAATAAATTTGGTTTTTACGTGTTATTTTTGCAAATAACTTATAAATTACTTTTTTTGGTAGAAAGTGCAAATAACGGAATTTGTAGAGTTTAAAATATTCTATTATTTTGCTATTTGTATTTTCTACAAAAAACGAGTCATTTGTAAGTTATTTACAAAGATAAAGCAAAAGAAACGAATTTATTGAACGCATCAGATTTTTCCCATCTAAATTGCACGTGAACGATAAAATTTATAACAAATATGTTTGAACCATTATTATTTAGAATTTCGTTGTTTACAATTTTGATTTTTATAATTTTTTTGTTCAATGCACCATTTATCAGAAAATTGCAAAAAACCAAAAACTGGGTTCCGAGCTATTATATTTATTTTGTATAATTTCACTCGGCTATTAAATTAAATACATTAATCAAACACTTACTATTGTAATATATAATGCAATAACATCCACGGAGTCACTGTATTTAAAGGCAGCACTATTGATTCAATTGATTCTATTTGATGACCAATCAATTTACATAAATTGTTCATCAGACGTGGCAAATTGTTATTTGAAAGTACTGACACTGAAATTTATAAATTATTTTAAAATAAATCAATAATACTAATAAAGTTAATATTACTTGCAAAATATTCGTTTTCTTTTATACATCCTTCAAGAGTTGCTAAGCTTTTAATAATTACTGTACCCCATCTATCGTACATGTAAGTATCTTTAGGTAATGACAAATACATATTTAATGCTTCGTTTAAACACAATTCAGCCCAAACGAGACAATCCTAAAAAAACATGAATGTATGTAAAAATGGTTTACACTCAGAAGCCAAGATCATTTTACCTGTATTCTATCAAGAAACCACAACGAATCTAATAACATGCCAATTTGCATTGGTCTGTCGACACCTTTGGGAGCTTCAGTTGGTTCAAAGAATGGTTCTAGTTTCAATATTTCTTCAAGAGGATTTACAATTTTGTCGTAATAATTTTTCTCATAATAATCGACGATTTCTATTAAGTTTTGATTCCTATAAAAGTAATTAATTAATTAATTATTATTAACTATAAATTATAAAAAAAACTTACCTTTCTAATTTGTCCAACATTTTTTCTATTATTTCGTGTTTAATCGTAGGATTTTTAGTACAGTTTGGTAAGTATACAATACATTTATTTAAATTTTCAATTTGCGACATATAAAGTAACATCTAGAAATAAGTATCACATATTATAAATAATAAAGGATCAATCTATACACAGGGTGTCCCATTTTATAATTTCTAGCAGAAAATTTTCCAGACAAAAGTAAAATTATCTTATTAATTTCTTAATGGATTGAGGGTTTCAAAGTCAACTTTATTTTTTTTGTAGATTCCAATTTTAATTTTCTAATTTTTTCATATAATATAAGAATCTAATATAATATTAAGAAATTAATAATATAATTTTACCTCCACCTTGAAATATGACAAATTTTTTTGCTAGCGCCTTCATCTGAAGAGATATTCATGTGGAGGTTTCAAAATGGGACACCCTGTATAGTTTATTACTCACATCTTTCAAAATTTCAATAGTTTCTTCATTCTCTAATGGATTTATAGAAAGCAAAATCTTCAACCAATACATACGAATGACAAACTTTATAAAATCATCACTTTCTGTACTGCAAGCTGCTACAAATCGTAACTGGGCTAAAGATTTAGGATCTAGAGCCTTTACCGAGTTTCTAAAAAACAATCCTAACTTAATAATCTAATTCTTGTTATGATATACATAGAAGTGTACTGGAATTCCGGCCGGAACTCACGATGTAAAATTAAAATGAATATTTTAACGTCACTACTATTATATTATTATTATTTTTATATTATTTTATTATTGACACTAGAAATGTAATTAGATTCGATCGAAAAGAACGTATGCTATACAAATAAATTTAGCTGTAAAAATTACAGAATATGTAGAAAACACTATAATATCATATAAAATAATTTTATATTAATTTAAGATAATAATCTATGTATTTATATTTAAAATATAATATTAGTGACATTAGACGTGAGTTCCCGCCAGAATTCCGGTACACCTCTAGGTTAATGACATTTTACCGTTTTCTTTCATCGTCAGCACAAAGCCACTGGTCTAATAATAACTCTCCATACAACAAAGTCACATCTGCATCTCTTTTTTTGTCTGCTATATCTATGTCCATGTCAAATACAGACAAATGATGTATATAGAGTCTGTAAAACATAAATTCATGGGAAAAATAGATTAGATCTATGTAGATCTAAATTTTTGAATAGATCTACGGAAGTCTAAGGAGATTTACTTAGACTCCCATTCTCTCATTTATATGAGTACACCTATTAAGATGAAATTTGTTATTTACCCCTACCCCCTCCATCGTGTAATTATTTCTCATTTTTTATTCAAAAATCTACTAACCTGAATATTTCATATACTTCTAAATAAACTGGAATTAATTCAGACGGCCATTTTTTATTCCATTTTTCAGCAAGTGAATAAATGTAATTTTCAATAAGTGTAATAATATCACATCCAATAATGAATTTTTCTTTTTGAAATCTCATAACAAACTTATCCCAAAAATTTTTTACTTCTGTTTTTTCTTGCTCAGTATCAAAATAAACCTTGTTATCTTGGGTACTAAAAAAATGATAAATTAATTATCGAAACAGAACAAAAGTAAAGTTAAACTTACTCCGTATTTTCATTTAATAAATTAACTGGATCTTTAGATTCCTTGTTGGTACTTTCTTCACTTAATTCATTTAAACTGAAATATTAAACGATAAAATGAATCTGTGTTATTCAATACATCATAAACTTATACTTACTGTAAATAACTTGGTATAATTCTTTTAAGAGTTCCGTTAATAGTATCATCTCTTTCCTTTCTATAATTATTTCCTGTTTTACTTCTGTTAGATCTACGTTTACTGTGCCATCCCCAAATCTCTAGATTAGATAACGACGTCCGTCTTCTACGGCTAACTGTTTTGGGAGAATTTATTTTCGGTTTTTGCGATTCTGAAGTTTGTGTGTCTTCTACTTTTTCAGAAGTTACGTTTTCCTCATCTTTATCAGATATAATTTCAATCTTTTCTTCTTCTTCTACAGTTTGATTATTAATTTCATCTTCTTTTACTTCATTATTTGCCGTGATATCTTTCACTAATTCATTAGAATCAACTTTCATCGAAATATCTATTTCAACATCAGAAATTGGTACAACCAAATCAGCATCAATATTATCTTCCCCTTCTTCCAATTCTAATTCTTTTGATTCTTCTAATTGAGTTGTAATTTTTACAAGTTCTTCAATATCGAGATCATTTTTATTTTCATCATTATCTTGCTGCATTTCTACAATTTCAGAAATATCTAGGTTTTCAATTTCATCTGAAGTATCAAATAAATTTGGAAATTTATTTTCTTCAATATCTTTTTGGTTTTCTAAATTCTCTGTATCTATGTCCATTTGTAAAACAACATTTTTATTTTCATCATTTTCTTCTTGAACACATTCTTCCATAGGTTCAATATTTTCTACTGCATCTATATTTTTTAGTTCACTTTCTTTAGAGTTTACAGTTACGATCTTATCATCATTTAGATATTTGTTTAAATCTACTGGGCTAAAGAGACTCTGAAAAGGTAAAACTAACTGATAAAACAAAACTTTAAATAAGCACTATAAAATACAGTACGGTCTGTTTTTATGCGGATTTAAATTTATAATCAATTGCAGTAGTTTTAAATCTAATTGTTGTTAAATTTCAAATCAATTGCAGTAAATAAGTTTTAAATCCAGTTGTTGTTAAATAACTTATACACTTTAATTTAAAGAAAATCAAACTGCCTCTAAGAGTATGCTCGTAGGAACGCTGGTAACACTTAACTGTCTTAAATTTTCAACAAATTGATAATGGTCTCTCAGGCTGTTGACAAAATTGTAAAATGAGATTGACTTATACTTACAATTTCATTTTCTTCCATATGATGATACATATGTATTAACGATTTGCCAACATCTAACCAAGTATATTCTTTTAACGGCTTGGTTAACGTTACTGAAGGTGGAATATCTGGTAATTTACTAGCAACCATTTGCTCTCGTATTTTATCTGCTATAATCTCAGACTCAGCAATGTATTTCTTGCCTTCTTCTTCATTGTATGGAGTATCTAATGGTGGATCCTGCACACTAAATAATTTTTTAATCAGTTTCAAAATAATTAATTAATAATTATAGGTACTTACTGTTCAGCATACCATCCCTCATAGTAAGATTTAATTGCTTTATTATATTTATATAGTTCATGTCTGTAGGTGAGACCACGAGTATAATAAGGATCTAAAGATAATGCTTTACTGATGTATATAAGGCAATCTAAGTTATGATGAAATGCATATAAAATTGTAATAAGTTTATCCAAACAAGGCCAATGTTTAGGATTATATTCAAGTCCCTAAAAAATCATATCAATTAATAATACATAATTAACGTATCCATGTAAAAACTAACCTTTTTATATGCTTGTACGGCAAGATAGTAGTCTTCAATTTCACATGCAAGATCACCTATACGATTCCATAATGAAACATCAGTATCATCAAGTTCTGCAGCCTTTTACATTTAAAAAATATATGTAATTATGTAAGATATCTTTAATGTTATTTTATTTCAACTTACATCAAGGTAATAATCCAATGCAGTTTTTATATTGCCTTTCTTAAAAAATAGTAGCGCTATATTTTTATAACAACAGTATTTTAAGTTTAATAAATTTTTTGGTAATCCATCCTTTTCTTCTAAATTTAATAAATCGTTTTCTGTTATTTCTCTAAGTAAATGCAGCGCCTCATCAATTTTTCCATTTTTCTGGCATTCTAATGATTTATTGTAATTACTTAAAGCAGCTTCTTCCTACAATATTTTAATTTTATATTATTCAGGAATACTTCTATACATTTTTTCATTAAATACCTGGGCTTCTTTAGAAAGTTTAGGTACTTCATCATCACTGTCACTATTCGAAGACGAATTAGTATTAAGTGCTGATATTCTAATCATAATTAGATACTACTTAAATGAACTATATTAAACCTACTTTTATAAAACTAGTACTTTTTAAATAAAAGCATATTACCGGGAACAAATCGGTAAATGCGTGCATAAGTTTTTATTTACATTAATTTGACATATGCGACGCATGTATTGTATTTAATGTCGGCAATACAGATATCTGTATTTTTTTCAAATTTGAATAAAATTTAATAAACAACAATTTATTCATGAATTCTGAAATTTATTTTAATGTATTTCTGTTTAATGGCAAACTATAATTATATGTGCACGTCATTTAAAATAGTTTTAACTAAGCGAGTATTTTAATGAAAAAATTAATATTCGTATGTGCATATTAGCAGCAGTGGCGTAATAAGCGGAGAATGTTAGTTATGACCCCTCCTCCCTAAAGTTTGATTTTTCAATTTTGCAAAAAGTGTCCTTATTTAATGTGTTTATTTTTTTTTAATTTACCTTTACCTTTACATCCTTTTTTTCCCTTCCATAAGAGTTGAATTTCAGAAAATTCGTTCTTATTGTGTACTTACGTTATAAAGGGAAGACGCCCCTAAAATTTCATGTTTCTTAGTTCAAGAGTTTAGGCTAGGCGTTAATGAGTCAGTCACTCAGGATTTCTTTCTTTATGTAATAAATAAATAATAATATGCAGATATATAAATGCTTATAAATACCTCCCCTCTCTCCACGTCCCTAAAAAACTGGTTACGCTACTAATTAGTAGAAAAATGAATAAAATATTTACATGGAAACTAAAATCACACTAAAATGCAGATATGTCGACTCAAGATAAATGTCATTAAACTATAACTAATAAAATGAAAATTATAAATAAATGCCTTGAAATATTACAAACATGTTGGAGAACATTTTTAAAATTTGTATGTCCACCAATTTATATATTACTTTATTCAAAAAAATCACAACACAAAGTATTAAAAACAATATGTGGATTTATTTATGGAATACTGCTAGGAATTGGTTTTTACGAACTCATTTTAGTGGATTTAAATTTCACAGCTGATGCTAGCATACTAACGGGTATATTCTTATGTTTTCTCCTGGGTTTAGGATGTGCATCCTCAATACAAATTAGATGCATATCCGTTCTAACAATTCCCAGTCTTTGCGGAAGTGCTGGTAGAGGAGTTTTAAAAGCACTTGTATTGGCATATATTATTGCTGGACCGTTTCAGAACTTAACAAACAATGGAAAGGAAGTGATACGAGTTTTTGCTTGTACAACATCACTGACATATAACTTAACAAAAAACAGGTTTGAGTTAATGTTTAAGCCATTTCAAACGGCACTATTTGGTATGAAAACGGATGTAAGTGAAATTAAAGATACATTGAAATCGATAAGAGATATCACAGCTCCGATTACCAGTGAGCTAGAGAACGAAGCTGAAATGAAGAAGTTAAAAGAAGAAAACGATTATATTGATAAATCACAACAAGATAGCTCGCGTAGTGATGATATAGATAAGAAATACCAAATAGAACCAGAAGAAATAGAGGCTGAGAAATACGAAAAGAAATATCTACAGAAATTAGAGTATAGATGCGAAGATCAACTTAGTAGAGCGGCTAAAAAATGCAGAGATGTTTTCTCAAATGCATATGATTCTTGTTATAATAAAGTAACTTGGGCTGCAGCATGGCTGCTCTGTTGGCCGATGAAACTTACATTTGTGTGTAATATTGCTGAAGCAATGAGCGGGTCGAAAGCTTGTAATGCTAAAGATAAAATGGATAGCGGATTCGGTGTAGGTTATGGATACTTAAAAAATGTAAGGTCACAATTTGGAGAGTCTCTTAAGGATGTGAAACTACAGTATCAAATAAGTAAAATCAAACCTGTTTTGGATGTAAGGCAAGCGACAGATACAGCCCGATCGGTTCTGCATGATTTCAGAGAGAAGAAATCTATATTGGACTCGTTTCTTCTTGTGATTAAAAGGTTATTAGCTTTTGTTTTCTTGAAAATAATTATCTCCGCACAAAAATACCACGATGAGTATTTAAGTAATCTAGATTTCGATAATATTTACGTGAGTAGATATTTTAGAAAAATCGATGCCCGTAGGCACAGTCGGGAACAGCACACATTATTACCACTGAAAAAAATCGAACGGCAGAAACTTGTTGATGAATTTTCAGCAGTTCTTCTAAAAAACGAAAGACGTGAAATAGTGGGAGCAACTGTAAAACTCCTTCTAGAAATGATTACGGCTACAACGTTCATATTGTTGGACAGGTTACTGTATGAAGCTCTAGATATGGTCCGCAGGCATTCTTACATTGAATACACACAAGTAGGACATCATGATTTAATGATAAACGTCAAAGGAACAGGAATGATTGCATCGATTCTAAGATCGGTTATAAAAGGTTTTAATGTTAAGAAACGTATAAAAACAGTTCATAATAACGCTGCCTGTTTACCAAATCCAAGTTTAATGCCACATTATTATTTTTATAAAATATACGGGACGTATATAAGCGTATGGTTGTTATTAATTTTGGAAGCGTACACTCAACGAACACGACATGCGATATGTTCTTACTTTTATCCCAAACGCGAAAAGAAACGAATACTTCATTTATATAATAACACATTAAAAAAAAGAATGGGTATTTTTAGACATATGAAGAAAAAAATTCAAATACTTGTAAGAAAACGACGGCTAGAAGAAGAATTGAATGCATTTAATGTTTTAAGAGTTAGATTTCCGGATATGTGCAATTGGTTGAAAGTATTTGCAGCTGCAAGACGTAAATGTATTATTTGTGGTGATCCTGAACCATTGAAGAAGAGAAACAAACTTGTACATGATTTTGAACGATGCGGTAACCCTGCATGTTACGTGGTGTACTGTGCGGAATGTTGGCATGACTTAGGAGCTAATTGTATGGCGTGTGTGCCCTGTGATGATGATAGTGATACAGATGATAGTGATGAAATATGATAGTATTTTTTAGTTTAATAATTTAGTACAATAATTACATTATACTGCTTCAAGAAAAAAAATACCTTTTTTCTATACAGGAGACCTGAATAGACGATCTTTTTGAAGTACTGAAACCAAATCTGTTACCCAAATTGTTCTATCCTTCGAGCATATACCTACTAGAGGCAGCCTTGCCGCTCGGCCGTGCAAAACAAGCGTGCGAGAGAGAAAGCGCGAATAAGTTTACATCCTTTCTCTCTCGCTCCGCGTGCTGAATTCGGCGAGCGAAAGAGAAAGGTTGTAGACTTATTCGCGCTTTTTCTCTTGCACGCTTGTTCGCACAGCGGACGGAAAGCGTGCCTCTAGTAGGTATATGCTCGAAGGTTCTATCACGTCCGGTTTTCGAGATATTTTAAAAATTACGATTTTGGTTATATTTACAAATTTATTTCCAAATAGATTTTTTTCTTATTTTTTGTCCACGACAACAAATAGTACCTATTATTATTCTTCTTTAAAATAAGATTGCAAGGCAGACACAATTAACTGATTTAGAAAAACCGCCTACTTAGTAAAAATTCTTAAAAATTACCAAAATCGTCTTTTTCAATTTTTGGAATCAACAGGTCTTTAGTATATAAATGACTTCGATCTGTGTTATTAATATATTATATTGTTAATAATGATGTATTTATTTAAAAAAATCTACTTTTCTACCTAGAAAATATTAAAAATAATAATAAAAAGAAAGGTACAAATGTTTAAAACGTGTGTTTATTAATATAATTTAATTCTCATTTTTTAAACATACATTATTTTATTTTTGGACATTTGAAAAATACTAATACGTATAAAAAAATAAGACTAGAAGAAATATTATTAATATTAATAGTCAAACTTATGGTACTTATAAATTGATGAATTTTTGTGCTGATTTTTTTAATGATAACAGCGATATATATACGATACTGATAAATATAATATTATAATATTATAGTGAAATAATTGTAATATAATAGTTAATTAAATATGTCAGTGGCACGTTACAGCTTCAGCGGGGGGGAGGGGGGGCGTATTTGAATTTGAGGGCCCTGTGTAAAGGTACAGTTATATTTCTTCAGAGGATCCCCCCCTCCCCCCTCCCCCAATCACCTTTGGTATCTTCTTTGATTAAACACTGCTCATTTTAGATAAAATTTCATAAAAACACAAATTAAATGTAATTTACAAGAAATAATATGTACTTTTATTGAACTAAATAATTACAGTCATTTAAAAAATTTAATTTTCGATAAATTAAAACAAAATTAACAGAATAAATAAAAACTAAAGAACAATCGCAAAAGAAATTACGAGAATGAATAAATAATTTTATTATATATTCACATAGTTTACACTTTACAGTAATGAGGTTATAAATGGTTGGTTTGACCCCTATATTGATTAGGGACCCAGGCAATTGGCCTTTTTCTCATATGATAACGTGCCACTGACAATTGTATAAAATGTAAATGTTATAAAAGTTATACATATGTCCGGTATTACAGCCTAGCTGCTAACTTGTAAACACTTTGAAACGGGGTATCAAACTTATATGACAGTAAGTTTGTTTTTACCGTTTTTACTCAAGGTTAGTAAATATACTTTACATATCTTTGTTTTTACTTACTATGCAAAAACTTAAAGAGAGCTGTCATATAATTTTTGATACCTCATTTGCAAGCTTGCAAATTTCTGTTAGCTAGGCTGTAATATCATTATTTATGTTTGTGTAGGATCAACAATTGTTCCCCAAAACAAAATCGCCCCAGTCTCTTCATGACGAATAAAAAACAAAAACGGTCTAATTGCTTTAAATAGAACTACACCACCACTATAATCAATAATACTGGCTGACACAGCAGCTGCTTCTGTACCTTTTTCATTAACTGCTAAGGATATCTGTTGAACTATATCCGACAAGCGGAAGTTTGGATCCTTTGAAGCACCATCCAAATGTAGCGGATCCGTTTCTTTCCCAATTTCAAGATTGATTGTTTCGTTTTTATTTTCTACCTTGGTGAAATTCTTGTACTGTTCAATTCTTTTATCTAAATCATCAAGCCTGTCTTCTTCACTATCAATGAATACAAATCTTCTGCTCAATAACGGTTGTTGAGAATCTTTATAGAATTGATATCTCTTTACAGGATCCAACAAACTGAATGTTGTTGAAAGCGACATTTTTGGTAACATAACAAGAACAGTATGTGGAGATGCTGCATTTATCAAATCAAGTAGATCTTTAGATTTTAAATCTTTAGTAAATGAAGCAATACTGAATTCATTTCCATCGTCTAAGTTAGGTAAAACCACATACATTGCCGATTTTTCATCTTTGTAAGGTAAAACGACCATACTGCAATTTAATTGTTTACTTTTAACATACTTGGTATCTATTTGTCCTCTTAAATACGTAGCGATAACAGTTTTATTTACTGCAACATTAAACGCTGCCTGAGTTGTTAGTTCATCACTGAAAGGTGTTTCCCATTCCGCTTTAAAATACACAGCGTTGGTTAGAATTGCTGCAGTAGATGGTGGAAGAGGTTCTGGGAATATAGATGTTATCCTTCCACCAGTGTTTTCTGTGGCCCATCGATTCACTAAGCGTTGGGAACCCATTGGATCTGAACTAAAATTAGCAGGGACTAAACTGGTCTCGTAAATATCACGAATCGATTGCTCGAATAACTGAGTAAGGCCAATTCCTGGTTGTAAAAATAGGGCACTTGCAGATTTAAGAACAAATGCATCGTCTTTATGTTGTAAAATACGAGTTAAGTGGCCTATTTCTTTATGGATATTCAATAAAGGTATTTCTTCTGTAGTTTTATTATGTTCAACTTGATATTCAAATTGGCGTACTCTCTCACCGCCGTCAGCTAGGAGGATATCTGCAAGGTGTCTTCGTAAAGAGCCAGTTGCCCCTAACATAAGTTGGCCGACGGTGATTGCAATGCTTACAGGAGACACTAGAAAGTTTGTAGTACTAGCCTTTGATTGTTCTAATAATATTTGAAGACGGACACCAATTGCGAATATTGCTTCTAATGCATGATCGTACGAATTTTCATTCATCGGTTTTTTCATATGTATCATCTGATGTTTAAACATGTCGTATTTAGTTGAGTTGATAATCATATTCTTATTTCTTCTTTTTTCCATCATTCTGTGGTAATCTTCAGGATTAATAAAATCGTTCATGAACACTGGCACAATAATCATACACAACACAATAAAATGTTTTATATCCATTTTTTAATTGAGTTTTTAGGACAGTTATAGAAATGATACTGTTGCTAGTCGATTTAATTTAATTTATTAAATACACTACGTCGATATATGTATTATAAAGTTTCACAAATATGGATTTCCGTTTGTGATAACACATTCAGTAGTGCCGTCAAGTTAATACTGACAGTGCACGGTATAATAACACTACTCTGACCTAGAGTGAGAGGTTTAAGCAATGCCATCTAAATGGGATCGGATTCTTAACCACAACACTTCTTATTGCACATAATGTTAATCACAATTCCTTGAAATTGTTCATAAAATTATTTATTACCTATTATAAAAGAAAGATGACAAATATACAGATTATTTTTTCCATCACGTAGCCATTAATTTTCTGATTCATTTATGGTGATAATAAAAATGGTATTTATGCAATTATTATATTTGATTTTACGCCACTTAAACATACATAAAATTATTTTATTTTATGTATTATTAAATCGATTTTATTTTTCTTCTTTATAATATTTTTTTGTCTGATGGATTTTTTACTCATCGGAGATTTCCTTACAATTAGTTTAATTGGAGACGCATGAATTCAAGAAGGACATATCCTCAATAACGCTAAATATATTTGTCTACAGTAGCACCTCGCAATAACGGCGTAATTGGTACCGGATCTTCGCCGTTAAGTGAAAAACGCCGGTAAGTGAATTAAGGCTTTTTTATGCATCGCGACTATGTACTTAAACATATGTTAGTATTGCAATGTGGCGGCTTAAAATTTTCGATTTTTTTACATAATATTTTGAAAGTAAAATATATGATGAGTACGAAAAAAGGCCTTATCTATCCCCTCCATCCACTTCAACCTCGAAATTGTCAATTTTCTTAACCAGAATACACTCATTACCCATAATATAGAATTTAAAATATTTTAAAATTTCAACCACCATCGGGATTTTTAAAATTGTTTACGTGTCTTTATGACCAAGATGTGATAAAAAAACGTGTTTTATTAATTTTATAGTCTTATAGTTGTATTGTTTTTTACGATAATTAACTTTGTTTACTACATATAGAAGAAAGGAAGTCCATGTTTACGCATTATCACATATTTTCTTGTAATCAACGATATTTTTTTTTTAATATTACACTGATAAAGAATTCAGTGGTTTTTGAATTAGTCACTAAAAATATTTGTGATTATCCACGGTTGTGGTTTTTACTTAATTGCTTCAAAGATATAACCAAAGCTGTTTGACTTCCTTTCATATTGATAATCAATTTTCTACAGGTGTACTTATTACGATGTTAAATTATCATTTTATTTATAACTAGCGAACTTGCCCGCGTTTAGTAAATTTTTTATGTTGTCAGCATAAATAATATTATTTTCAGTTGTGACTTACCCCGTAGTATTTTTCCCGCCGGATCGAATGAAGCTCATTAAAACCAAGCGCGGATCTAGGGGGTCTTGGGGGACATGACCGCCCCCCCCCACAAACATAAAAAATTGAAGCAAATTAAATAGAAAAATGCTTATTAAATATACTAAAGTAACTTTTTGTCCATGTCACAGTCCATGACCCCCCAAATTGTCATTTCTCAAACATTGGAAAACCTAGATTCCTTTATAACTCAAGCAGATATGCATATAAACATATCAAAAACCCACCCCTTGTATATCTCCGCTATTAGGGGTTGAATGTCGAAATTTTTATTTTAATAGAATACTATATTGTCCGAATTCACTTTTATAACTTAAATATTTAGCTATGCAGATAAACATATCAAAATCCCACCCTCTCCACATTCCCACGCTATTAAGGGTTGAATGTCAAAATATTTATTTTTATTGAATATTATTTTGTTCGAATTTACCTTAATAACATAAACAGTTATGTAGATAAATATATCAAAATTTAAAAAGTTTAAGCCCAATTTCCCTCCTCCCATTAGGGGTTAAATTTCGAAAAATCTTTTCTTACAATTAGTGGGTGATTACGTCATAAAAGGAAGACACCCATGAAATTTCACGTTTCTAGGACCAGGGGTTTATTATTATTATTATTATTATTTGGAAAACCCATTTGATATAGGGTTTAGTACACTGAGAAAAATATTTCGTGTAGCCAAAGAATATTTCTTTCAGTCAATTAAATAATTTCATCGAATAGCATCCATAAAATTATTTGATGAACTTAATGAAATAGTTTATTTAAAAGAAAGATTTAAGATAATTGATTTAAATAAGAAATTATTAATACAATAAATAATTCATTACATCGAACAAAGTTTTCTTCAAATGGATATCAAATTTATAATTTCAATTAATAATTACATACAACTTATGAATCAAATAATTCGAATTATTTTTTCAATGAAATATTTTTTAAATCGAAAAAAATATTTTATGAAACTTAATATTTGTGTTATAACTTGTATGTCAAATTTCTTAAAAATTATAAAATATTTGTTCAACTGCAATAAACAATTTATAAATCAAATAAGTCGGATTCTTTTTTCAATAAAATATTTTTTAAATAGAAAAAAATATTTTATGAAACCTAATATTTGTGTTATAACTTGTATGTCAAATTTCTTAAAAATTATAAAATATTTGTTCAACTGCAATAAACAATTTATGAATCAAATAAGTCGGATTCTTTTTTCAATGAAATATTTTTTAAATGGAAAAAAATATTTTATGAAACTTAATATCTATGTTATAACTTGTATGTCAAATTTCTTAAAAATTATAAAATATTTGTTTAACTGCAACAAACAATTTATGAATCAAATAAGTCAGATTTTTTCAATGAAATATTTTTTAAATGGAAAAAAATATTTTATGAAATTAAATATCTGTTATAACTTGTATGTAAAATTTCTTCAAAATTATAAAATATTTGTTCAACTGAAATAAACAACATATGAATCAAATGAATCGGATTAATTTTTCAATGAAATATTCTTTAAATTAAAAAAAATATTTTATGAAAATAAATAACTATGTATTAATTGTTCTGTCAAATTTCATTAAAATTATAAAATAATTGTTTGATTTAAACAATTATATAATTCATTTATTGATTTAGTTCTTTCATTTCATAAAATGTTTAATGGCTCACATTATTCACATAATCTTCTCTAATAAACATTTCTTTATGAGGATTAAAGGAGTTATAGGATAAATATAGGGGTTCTTGTAAATTAAGAAGTATTTCTTTCAAATAAATAATACTTTATTGACATTAAAAATATAATTTCTTTGGCTAAAGAGCATAGTTAATGCATTTCAAGAACTGGTTTATTTAATTTGAATAGATATATATACTTGTTGCCCTAAAATTACTTGGCGCCCTAAAATTACTTGGTGCCGTAAAATTACTTGGTGCCGTAAAATTACTTGGTGCCGTGAAATTACTTAGTGCCGTGAAATTACTTGGTGCCGTGAAATTACTTGGTGCCGTAAAATTACTTGGTGCCGTGAAATTACTTGGTGCCGTAAAATCACTTGGTGCCGTGAAATCACTTGGTGCCGTGAAATTACTTGGTGCCGTGAAATTACTAGGTGCCGTGAAATTACTTGGTGCCGTGAAATTACTTGGTGCCGTGAAATTACTTGGTGCCGTGAAATTACTTGGTGCCGTGAAATTACTTGGTGCCCTAAAATTACTTGGTGCCGTGAAATTACTTGGTGCCGTGAAATTACTTGGTGCCCTAAAATTACTTGGTGCCGTGAAATTACTTGGTGCCGTGAAATTACTTGGTGCCGTGAAATTACTTGGTGCCCTAAAATTACTTGGTGCCGTGAAATTACTTGGTGCCGTGAAATTACTTGGTGCCGTGAAATTACTTGGTGCCGTGAAATTACTTGGTGCCGTGAAATTACTAGGTGCCGTGAAATTACTTGGTGCCGTGAAATTACTTGGTGCCGTGAAATTACTTGGTGCCGTAAAATTACTTGGTGCCCTAAAATTACTTGGTGCCGTGAAATTACTTGGTGCCGTGAAATTACTTGGTGCCGTGAAATTACTTGGTGCCGTGAAATTACTTGGTGCCGTAAAATTACTAGGTGCCGTAAAATTACTTGGTGCCGTGAAATTACTTGGTGCCCTTAAATTACTTGGTGCCGTGAAATTACTTGGTGCCGTGAAATTACTTGGTGCCGTGAAATTACTTGGTGCCGTGAAATTACTTGGTGCCGTGAAATTACTTGGTGCCCTAAAATTACTTGGTGCCGTGAAATTACTTGGTGCCGTGAAATTACTTGGTGCCGTGAAATTACTTGGTGCCGTGAAATTACTTGGTGCCGTGAAATTACTTGGTGCCGTGAAATTACTTGGTGCCGTGAAATTGCTTGGTGCCGTGAAATTACTTGGTGCCCTAAAATTACTTGGTGCCGTGAAATTACTTGGTGCCGTGAAATTACTTGGTGCCCTAAAATTACTTGGTGCCGTGAAATTACTTGGTGCCGTGAAATTACTTGGTGCCGTGAAATTACTTGGTGCCCTAAAATTACTTGGTGCCGTGAAATTACTTGGTGCCGTGAAATTACTTGGTGCCGTGAAATTACTTGGTGCCGTGAAATTACTTGGTGCCGTGAAATTACTAGGTGCCGTGAAATTACTTGGTGCCGTGAAATTACTTGGTGCCGTGAAATTACTTGGTGCCCTAAAATTACTTGGTGCCGTGAAATTACTTGGTGCCGTGAAATTACTTGGTGCCCTAAAATTACTTGGTGCCGTGAAATTACTTGGTGCCGTGAAATTACTTGGTGCCGTGAAATTACTTGGTGCCCTAAAATTACTTGGTGCCGTGAAATTACTTGGTGCCGTGAAATTACTTGGTGCCGTGAAATTACTTGGTGCCGTGAAATTACTTGGTGCCGTGAAATTACTAGGTGCCGTGAAATTACTTGGTGCCGTGAAATTACTTGGTGCCGTGAAATTACTTGGTGCCGTAAAATTACTTGGTGCCCTAAAATTACTTGGTGCCGTGAAATTACTTGGTGCCGTGAAATTACTTGGTGCCGTGAAATTACTTGGTGCCGTGAAATTACTTGGTGCCGTAAAATTACTAGGTGCCGTAAAATTACTTGGTGCCGTGAAATTACTTGGTGCCCTTAAATTACTTGGTGCCGTGAAATTACTTGGTGCCGTGAAATTACTTGGTGCCGTGAAATTACTTGGTGCCGTGAAATTACTTGGTGCCGTGAAATTACTTGGTGCCCTAAAATTACTTGGTGCCGTGAAATTACTTGGTGCCGTGAAATTACTTGGTGCCGTGAAATTACTTGGTGCCGTGAAATTACTTGGTGCCGTGAAATTACTTGGTGCCGTGAAATTGCTTGGTGCCGTGAAATTACTTGGTGCCCTAAAATTACTTGGTGCCGTGAAATTACTTGGTGCCGTGAAATTACTTGGTGCCCTAAAATTACTTGGTGCCGTGAAATTACTTGGTGCCGTGAAATTACTTGGTGCCGTGAAATTACTTGGTGCCCTAAAATTACTTGGTGCCGTGAAATTACTTGGTGCCGTGAAATTACTTGGTGCCGTGAAATTACTTGGTGCCGTGAAATTACTTGGTGCCGTGAAATTACTAGGTGCCGTGAAATTACTTGGTGCCGTGAAATTACTTGGTGCCGTGAAATTACTTGGTGCCCTAAAATTACTTGGTGCCGTGAAATTACTTGGTGCCGTAAAATTACTAGGTGCCGTAAAATTACTTGGTGCCGTGAAATTACTTGGTGCCGTGAAATTACTTGGTGCCGTGAAATCACTTGGTGCCGTGAAATCACTTGGTGCCGTGAAATTACTTGGTGCCGTAAAATTACTTGGTGCCGTGAAATTACTTGGTGCCGTGAAATTACTTGGTGCCGTAAAATTACTTGGTGCCGTAAAATTACTTGGTGCCGTAAAATTACTTGGTGCCGTAAAATTACTTGGTGCCGTAAAATTACTTGGTGCCCTAAAATTACTTGGTGCCCTAAAATTACTTGGATACTATATTTCATTGTATCTTATATTTTTTTTTTTTTAAGAAACACATTTCATCGGAATTATGAAACATTTCATTGGTTTGAATAATTGTCTATTACATATAACGAAATATATTATTGAATTAAATTGTGTTTTTTAAAACTCTATTATTTCATTTTATTATATCAAAACAATCATTTTTTTGGAATGAATAAAGTTGTATTATATTCAAAGACATGTAAAATCTAACTAATTTTAAGTATTTTAAATGAATGAAAGGATTATTTCATCGTATAATTTGTATTTTATTACTTTAAAAAAATGCATTTCATTGGATTTATAAAATATTTCATTGGTTTAACAATTTATAACTTTAGATTTCTTCAAATAATGATTTTGATTTTTGTTTAAAATATAATGTAATTGATCTGAAAAATTATTTTATTGATAGTTGAGTTGGGTGTTTAATGAAATGAGAATTCTGAATTGAAATATATGAGATTATTAACTAAAAGAATTAGGCATTGTATCGATTAAAAAATGTATTGGTTCAAAGAAATCAGATTGGATTAAATTATTTTTTTAACGCAATAATATATTTCTTTTGCTGTATGAAATCACAATTGCTCTGATGAATTTATCATTAATACAATAAAATCAAAATTCTATGAAATGAAATTCATTGATTCAATGACTTTTTTTTCTCAGTGTATAATATTATAATAAGTTTTATCGATTTTCAGTATCAATCGATAATTATTTAGATCAGGGCATATACTCGTAGAGCCAGTGCGCCATTTTTTATCTTGTAGTTTTTTTATCTTTCATTTTTTAGGGTTCCGTACCTCAAAAATAAAAAATAAAACGGAACCCTTATACACCTTATACGATCACTTTTTTGTCCGTCTGTCTGCCCGTCAAGACTCTGGTTTCAGGAACGACTAGAGGTATCAAGTTGAAATTAATAAAGTACTTCGTGTTTACCAAGAATCTTGACATTTGGCACGAAGGAAGGTCTCATAGCACAAGTTAAAGAATAACCCATTAATTTCTAATTCTATGTGGAATTGTTACGTAACAAACTAAATTTAGCGGTTTCTTTGATACAGCATCTACGTAAAGACGCCTCCATTGTCTGCGTAATTAATTAACTACTGTCAATTATTAATGATTAGCTAACAAAAACATGTTTTTTTACTTATTCGTTATCATTTAAAAAGTGAAGTAGGGATTTCATAGAATAAACTATATATCGCCATTCATTTTTGCAATACGTAAATAATGTATACAATTTTCAATAATCCTGCCCCTTATATTCTGTATACGTAGTGACAATTATTTGGTAATATTATTTGGAAAATACGCTCTTAATGAATGACTACTGTGCAGAATTTCTTTTCTCAGAATTTATTTTGATACATATACCTACCGTTGTATTTTTTAACCATATATAAAAATGTTCAAAAATATTTATTTTGTTATTATACCTAAAATTTATAGACATGCATGTTCAATTGTTTTAGTTTTCGTCAATTATAAATTAATCTTTTAATAGTCAAACTACGTTAAAAATAAATTTAGAATAATAATTCATGTTAATAAATATAAAATGTATTTTAAGTTAATGAAGTAATTATTTACTTTCTTGAAATTATTTATTAAAACAGATAATTACATCCTATTGTAATCAATATTATTATAGTATATGTGATTAATTATGTCAATCTACATTGTATCGAACATTAAAATGTAAATCAGACGGGATCATACAGTTAATTGATCGATAATTAATTTATTGATAACCTTCGACGTCACTAATATATTGAAAGGTATATTCAGAGCAATCACAAGTACTCACATAATCAGTGAAAGTATATACTTGAAGTACAAGTAAAAAGTACTCTGAAGTATCAACTACATTTTAAATCAAAAGGCCCTAAACTATTTTTTGTTGCATTTTAAGAGACCTATCTAAATTTTTTTGGGGGATCCAAAAAACTATTTTTTTTAAACTCACCATTTCTGTTTTTGGGTCATCAAGCTATGCCCGTATACCAAATTCATCTTAGAGAATGGAAGGGCTGTGACATACAGATGGATAGAGCGAAACTATAAGGGTTTCCAGTTTTCTATAAAAGCCTTTCCCTCTTCCTCGAAAAACATTTTTTTAGAAAATCCCAAAATCTTTCCTAATTTCATTTCTGACGTCAAAGTAAAAAAAACTGGGGAAATACAAATGTAGGCAATATGGGGCCAATGAGATTTATTTCCCGATTAAAAATATCTTAATCCAAACCCTGAAATAATGTATTCCTAATAAGTAACGTAACTATATATAGAATGACTAGAATAACAAGTTTTAAGTAGTGCCATAATGAAAATAAAAATGACCTTCTACCTTGCACAGCACAGTGATTATCGTCAGAACATTTAGAACCGGTATACATTATATATTTTAATTTAATTTTCGTTTTTTTGAGGGACTAAAGTTTACTGTTTTAAAAATAATTCAATTAACGCATATAAAATAGTACAAGTTTGCAAGTACAGTCACACTCTATAATTTCAAACTTGTGTATATTATCCATACTAATATTATAAATGGGAAAGTGTGTCTATCCCTCTATCTGTCTGTTTGTTATCTTTTCATGGCTAAACCGCTGAACCCTATCTTGATGAAATTTGGCAGGGAGATAGCTTAAAGATAAAGTGTAAGCTAAACAAAGTTTGAATCTATAAGATCGAAAGCAGGTTGAGTTATTAATTATTCAATTTAAGGCAGTATTGCGGTGTGACGATTTAAAACTTTCGATTTTTTAATACATATTTTGAAAGTAAAATATATTGAGAGTATACTGTGAAAATTGTACACTGAAATTCAAAATATTTACGAAGTTACACACGGGTCGTGTTGTTAATGTAACATCTTTAAATGCGTTTTTTTCGAAAATACTTTTTATCGGTTGGTGGGAAGCAGAAACGAAATTCTAATCAGCTAATCAGGCTATAATTTTAACACATTGTTCTAAACAGTAATAGTTTTATTATTTATTATCTAAAATTATTTGTTTTTATTAATAATTTCTTTTCTTTTTCTTGATTTTCAACGAAAAAAAAACAAGATTTTTGCCAACTCTTTTTTACAAGTCCGCCATTTTGTTTTTATTAATATAAATGTCTAATAATACGATAGAGACAAATCTATAAAATAAAAATATATTTATATATTTTTTGTATAATTTAAGATGCAAAAAAAACTATAAAAATTTTATTTTGTTTCGAAAAAAAATCTTGAAAAAAGCAATACTGCCTTAAATGAAGGCAAAAGATATCAAAATTATAATATCGAGTTAGTCGCTTTTGATTCGAAACAGTCTGTACATTACTTATAAATGATTAATTCTACATAATAATATATACATATGTATAACTATCAATGCATTTGTAAACAAAATAATTGTAAAAAAACATTGATAATAAGGTCAATATTAATTATTTATTTTGAACTGAATATACAGAGCCGCGTCAAGGATAATTAATTTTGTCATGCACACAAATGTGTGTTTCCCGTGAAACTATAAAAACTAAAACAATACCATATATGCAAATGACATAAATTCGAAATTCAATGAAAAATAATAAATCTCGTTTGAAAGGTAAATAATAGATTGATTTATTTGTTTTTGATAACAGACTATAAATTACTTGTTTACGTTCGAAAGTTTTGCTCGCATTAATTAAACCATGACTCAACACATAAAGTTATTAGTATAATTATACCGACTTAAAAAAATTTACGTAGTTTTTAATTGTTGATAAAAAATTGAAGAGATGACGTCAGAAAAATTAAAATCCCAAAACGAACATAGGAAATTAATTGTGAGAATTTATTTTAATTCCTTCGTAAATTGAGCGAGTTGTTTAAAATTAAAAGACGGACAAGTGTGAGCAGGACTCGCGCCCTAAGGGTTCCGTACCGTTATATAAAATTAAATTATTGATATAGTTAGTTACGTAGACAATGGACCCGATTCCCAAGGCATCTTTACGTAGACGCTGTATCAAAAAAACCACTAAATTAAGTTTGTCACTTAATAATTCCACATAGAATTAGAAAATAGATTTTGGGAGTTTTTCCTTTCCTTGTGCCAAATTTCTTTTTTCAAACTTTCTAATTTTGTACAATTAAATTATGCCTATAAAAAAGCGGTGTGTGCCTCATCAACATATGCGCACGGTTAAAGTGAAACTTCTTTTGTTTTCATTAACAATGCGAATTAAATAAATGAAGCTAAATGTGTTAAATTAATAATCAAACGTATTCTTTTAACATAAAGACCGTTTACAAAACACGTAGCTTGACTTAAACTGACCATCTTTCTCTTATACATCTACCCATTTCTCTCTCTCACGCATAACCGACGTAAAGTGACTTGTACGCATGCGTTATTCATACATCTACTCACGCATATGCGACACTCTCTTTAGTGTTTGATCTTTAAAAATATAACTTCAAAAATATAAATTATAAAGCATACTTCTAAGTTACAAGAATAAATGTAATTGACGTTAGTTTAGAACTAATAGAAGAAATTAAGTCAATACTGTCCTGACTATTAACAATTGTATGATTAGCAGATCAGAAAGAAAACAATATGTTAACACTATAGAATAAAATTATATTCTTAAATTATTCATTAAAAATATAGTCAGAAAAATGTATGAAATAAATATATTTGTGTACAAATAACTAAACGAAAATGTATCATTATTACTTCAGTCAAATTTGGAACCCCACAGTAGGTATGTGAATTTTTATTAATGAAAATATCGCTTAAAAAATAACATTGCTCACATTATAAAATAGGCCGAAAATCGCACAAAAAAAGTTTCTAAAAATTGACGTGAATAAGAATGTCTAAAAAAACACTAAAATGAATTCGAAAATCTGTAGCATAATTGGTTCTCCAGATATTAAATAAAAACTAATTTTAAGTAAAATCTTTGGAGGGCTGTAGCCCCCTCATGAAAAATTTTCGGAGATATGTTTATATAATGTTTTTTGCTTAAAATATTTTTCTTAATATACTGTTCAAGTTTGGCACGACAGTGCTGAATCAGCCTGTATATCTGAAAATACAACTCGTGGTCGATTGCGGGCATAAAAATCAAATTTTATTTGGTTTTCGACAATTTTGTTTTGTTGAGGTTAGAATGCGTTTTGAAAAGTAACGCTACCTATACAGTTCTATTGTCTATTAACTATTAACAAGTATTTTAGTTTTATTTTTAATTTTCCTACGACCTATAGAACCGGAGATATTTCAAAAACAGTACACACTCGAAATGTATCAAAAACGGACAATTATGCTATTTTCTCGGGACGCACATGACGGATTTCCTAACTTTTTCGATTTTCAACTAATCTTCGAACATATAAATAGAAAATAAAAAAAATCCAACTTCCCGAATACATCCCTTTTTTTGTCTCTATTACCTCTACTATACTGTATATTGAAATTATTTTCTTTTTCAGATGTAAATAAAGAACGGCATAATGCAGACTGGGACTCGACTCCGATAATGCCGATTTTTGTGGTTCTAGGACTAGCAATTCTTGTATTTTTGCTTGTGATATTTCGGCAAAGCCCTGGTGTTATAACAACTGTTGTGTCATGTGTTCTCGGGGCTCTATTTGTTTTTTTAATGTTAACGATTTGTTACGAAAGGAGACCTAAATACGCATAAATAATTTTATTTATTACGTTTAGGTAATACACAAATTTATTTATTTTAAATAATTTATTTTATTAAATAGGTGTTAATTTATATTATATTAGTTTTTTGTTGATTTAATGTTACAATAAATGTACTGTAAAATATTATTATTTTTTTATTTTTTTGAGTTTATCAAGAACAAAAACGATAGATTAAATTTACAAAATCAGTCAAGACATACAGTGCCGGATTAAGCTAGCGCGAGGCCTGTAGCAAATGTTATAAAGAGATATTTGTTTGAAAATTTTAATTTTTTTTTGCTTTTTTTTAAATTAAACTTTTCTCAATTTAATGTGGGAAAATTTAGAAAAATCGATTTAAAAAATCAAAGATCTAAGCATTAAAAATCGATTTTTCGATAAAATCGAATCGAGATCGGAAACCCTAAAATTAAATTATTAACTATTGTGGATTTGGACACCCCGTATCAACCATTGGACGGTATAGGTGGTAAATTCAATAAGATATATTTTTCGCTAAGCCGCGTGGCCCCCAGCGACGAGGGGCTCGTAGCATTTGCTACTCCTGACTCCTGCTACATCGCTAATCCGGCACTGAAGACATACATGGATGTATCTATAATCTGTATGTCTTAAGGCAGGGGTCGGCAACCCGGCGCTCCTGGTGGATTTTTAATGCGCCCTCACTAGATTTAGGGTTGAGAGATTATAAAGTACCTAAGGCCATTTACATTTGAATCTTTTTTTTTTATTCCTATTTATACTTATCGATTATCTGTAAAATATGCGCCATCGGTGATTTTCAATTTTTGTATTGTGCCCGTATAGACAAAAAGGTTGCCGACCTCTGCTATAATGGTTCCAACGACTGTTTGTCGCATAATAATTCTACATAGAATTTTAAATTCGCGATTTTGGGATTTTTTTCCCTTTACTTGTGCTATGAGACGTTCCCTCGTGCCAAATTTGTTACAATCTGTTTTGCATTGTTGATCAAAAATATTCAAAATTATGAAAATATTAAATTGTACATTTGAAAAATAAACATTAAAGACATATTAATTAAATCCATAAGATATTTTATAGAAGAACAACATATTTTAAATAATGCCACTGTTTGTTATTAAATACATAGTACATATTAAAAATAAAAATTCACTGGCGTGTGCTTCTCATATGGTAAACACTATTTGTTGTTTATTGTTTATAATTCCACAAAATCTTTTTATTACATTGAGTTAGATTGAAACTTGAATTTTTTACAGGATTATGAGGCTACTGTAGACTTTAGTATTTTTTATTCATTTCAACTTGATACCTCTAGCTGAAAAATGGTTTTGACAGACAACAAAAAAAGAATAAAATAAAAAACATATTTCATTTTACAATATTTATTAAAAAACCATATTACATATCGACAAAATAATATACGTACAAAAATTATCAAATTACAAATTCCGCTATAAACTTACTTGCTGACTTTTTGCAATTCATTATTCCGCTGCCATCCGATCTTTTCCATATCTTGAGAAACACGTTTAACTGTCGACATATATTTTTCTAACAATGATAACAATTCATCTCTAGATTTTCTGTACTTCAAATCTGTTTCACCTAAAACTTCCGTATGGGCTACCAACTCGATAAAAATGTGAACAGGCAAACAAAGAGGAGGAGCTGTTGCAACTAACGTTGATTTTAAACCGAAATACTCTTTGCCTTTACCCAACGCAGCCCATATATAATCCATGGCGATATTGCATGCTTCTATAACTCTACCGTTATCGTGGAATAGTCTAATCAATTCTGCTGCATTACGTTTCTGAAATAAGAAAAAACATTTTATATAATTTAATCTAACCTAACTTTTGATACACAAATATCTGGGAAAATATCTATTATAACTTTTACTTTTTTTCCCTAATTTAGTGAAGTCATATTAGGGAAAGCTAAAGAATAATTCCGTTGTCTGAGTGTCGAAATACTGATTATAAATTTACGATTGCGTGCAAAATATTCACTGCACATTTAGCCCTTCTCATTTCTGCGGAGATGGCTCAATGTTTAATGGATACAGAACCATACGCTGATTAGAATGATTCCAAAATCATTCCAGTCAGACTTTTAGTTTCTGAGTTATTCAATCTGGTGTGAAACATTAGACGTTATTCACATTAAAAACTAAACTATAATTACATATTGGAATCACCCTACCTTATATGAAGCAAATAACCAATGAGGCACAAACTCTCTAAACGCTATAATCCTCCTCGCAACTGCTTGATGTAATGTAGTAAGATTCGGTTGTTCATACTTCTCCAACGTAGTACGTAAATATCTCCAACATACAGTCTGCGGATCAGCATCGCTCATTGCTAACTCTCCAACATTATTTCTTGACAGCCACTCCCAACAACTCACCGGTGCATTGTGAGTCACCCTCAAACAAGCACTTGTAAGAGATTCTAACACTGGAGCATAGCAAAGATTAAACGTTGAACATAAAGAACAAGCTACGTCATACATATGTTGATTTGTTAATAATCCTACTAATTCTTCCGGACCTAAAAATAACATTAGTTTTCACTGTTTTGTATTTATTTATTGTAGTAATGAGTACGTACTTGTATTAGCTGATATTTGTACAGCGGTATCGACTTTAATTAATTGTAACCTTGCAGTTGCGTGTGCAAGATCTTTTTTTATGTCGCTTATATTCATTATTTCAATATCTCGTTTTAAATTGAATTGAAGGGGCTGTAAATTATAAAATTACTTGAATAATCCTTATATAGACCAGGTACCAAGTATTTTAAAGTAGAAGAAATTCAGACTCGATCAAAAAACAGAACCCTTTTCGTCTGTTAAAAGCCCTTTTCTTAGGTACGGCTAGACATATTAAGTTAAAATTAATATCAAATACTAAGGTCTGCAGCCTTATAACCCTGTAAAAAATTAAAGTTTCTAACTTAATGCAATAAAAAGGCAGGGCCTTTCAAAACGTATTTTTACACAAAAGGTTTTATGAAACCTTGCTATGGCACAAGTAAAGTAAAAAATCCCAAAAGCATTAATTTCTTTCTCTATGTGGAGTTTTAAACAATAAACAACATATAATGTTTACCATGTAAGAAGCACATGCCCCTGAATTTTTATTTTTATTTTTAATTGCAAACAGTGGCATTATTTAAAATATGTAAAAAAAACGTTTTTTATAAATAATTTAATTAGCTTTAATTGTGTATGAAACTATTATATAACGTAAAGTTAAAAGAAAGCCGGGAAATTATTTTTTTATCCGTTCCAATACTGACCTTCTAAAACTTCAGGGTTTCTTAGTAACACTCTCTTCAAGGAAAAAATATTTAGTCTGAATTTCTCCCTCTTAAAAATACTTGGCCTATTTACATCAAAAATACATACCCATTGTAATTGTTCGTAGTCCATTCCAACCATATACTCGAAGCCCATTTCTTCTAATTCCACAGACTCGGCTTCAAAATTCTTATCTGGTTTATCAAATTCAATCAATTCTGTAACTGGCTGATCATCGACTAAAGCCTGTGGCCGCAGAATATATTGATGATTTTCTTCGGCTAATGACAACGCATTTATGCACGCTAAGTAACTTTTCGCTTGTCTTTCTAATGCCCAATTTTCTGAATTTTGACTTAACATGTACGCCTGCTCATACATTATTACACCAGCTAAAAATAAATATGATTTATATTAACTAATGTTCTAAATAAACTCAAAAAAATTAAAAAATAATTTTAAAAAAGAAAATTTTTTACAAATTTTCAAATAATTATATATCCGCAAAAAATGATTGGATTTGCATGATCCAAAACTCATTCGTTATCTCGTACTTTCTAGTTTTTGAATCAAGAGCTAAATATTTTTTATCATTCCCTACTGCTCTGTGTCAATGGTAAAAAGAGTTTGAAAAATTATCTCTCAAATTTTTATAAACTTTGAAAGCGTATATGAGGTGCAAAAATTTTTTTACGAGAAATTCAATAAAAGCATTAAAAAGCTTGTTCATTTCTCTTGAAAATGCGTTTTTTTTCATCCCTGTACGATTTTTTTTTACTTTAAAAAAAAAACTCACCTCTTCTGTAATTTTCTTTCCCGATATGAAAAGCGTACAAGAAATCATAATAGAAATTCTCCTCTAAACTTATAGCACGTGCTCTAGATGTCACAATAGACTCAAACTCAGCACACATATTAACGTAAGGAAATTTTAAGAGAACATTCAATTCCCGTTTATCTAATAGTGTTCCAACTAACTGTCGCAAGCAGTCTTTTCTTCTGTCTAAATCTGGATTGGCATCGAGTGAATCGTAGGCTTTCTCGTAATGTTCAAGTGTAAGATGGTGGACGAATATGATTGAATGAAGTGTTGCCTTAAAAAATAATTCAAATAAAATAAACTGTCAATAAAATTGATTTAATTTATTACTTACAAGATGTGGTTCATTTGGTTCTGCTCTACCTATAGCAGTTTCTGCGATAGTTATAACACAATCTAAAGCATTGTGGAGTTCAAGAAGATGTATTACCTAAAAGTGAAACACATTTAACTACATTTCAATTAAAATCAGTTGCTAACTGAATGAGTCATTTTTTTTATCAATAAAAAAAAAGTAAGTTTGTTTAGGGGAGAGATCCATTTATAACCTTCAATGTTTTAGCATGATTTTTCCACGCACACTACCTATAAAAAACTCAAATAAACTAACCTTTAAATAATATTCAATGAAAGCTTTGGATTCTGACTCAACTCCCGACGAAGGAAGCATTTTTTCAGCAATGAATCCATCAGAGAATATCCCGTTTGCGGCTAATTTGAATAAATCAAGAGCCTTATATCTTTCACCACATGCAAGAAGAGCTACGGCTAGTAAAAATTGACCTAAAATAAAAAATATAATTTATAAATTTGTTAATTTTTAATTTGTTAATTTTTTCACTCACGTGAATAATTATTCCATTCACACCATGATCCAAGTAACCGAACATATTTCTGAAGTAACGTATATTGGCCATTTCCTAAAAACCACTCGGCAAATAACAATGAACCACTGACAGGCCAGCTATTATTTAATTAAGGTAATATTCAAAATAAATACTTTATTAAGATTTATTTTTCATTTATACTTTACAAAAAAGTATGATCAAATTAATTAATAAAAGGATACAATAATTTAGCCGTAAGCTTGATATAAATAAGTAAAGATTGGTGCCAATGCGCCAACCTATTTGGATCTGGATGCAAGCTAGTAAACTGTGAATACACACTTTTAGTTCCTCCTCCTAGAATAAACAATTCAGGGACAGTCACTAATCTCTGACCCCCGATACGAGATTGTAATAAAATCGGAGGTAAATTTAACATTGATAAACGTTGGCGTTCATTTTCACTGCAAAATAAAATAACGTTTTTAATTTTCGTTTCACATGTATTTTGTTTAATTAACTTACTGAACACTGATAATAGAAGCAGGAGTCTCGCATAGCCACACAATAGTGAAATACGCTTGAGTAAATACAACAGTATCAGGCATACAGACTGAACGTGATGCTTCTAATATACTCCAGTCTTGTTGCCACCCTTTCAACAAAATGTGTTGTAGTAATAATAAATTACGACAAATTGAAAACCTATTTACAAAAAATCAAAATACATTCCTGTTTATATTGGTTCAAAATGATACAAAACTTACCTTATATTGGCCAATTGATGAATACATTGTGTTACTGTAGAAATACCCATTTTACTGCTATATAAATGATCTATTGAATTTTTAAGATCTATATCATCTATAACAAAAAAAATTTAAGAAAAACGAAAAATTTGTAAAACACTTTTTATTAGTAAAATAAATTACTAGAATCAAATTTCACAAAATAAATGCTGTATTAATAAAAATATGATCCTCAATAACCAAACACAGAATAAATTAATATCACCACTGTTAAAACCATTAAAATATTCAACAATTGAACCAAAGAACATGAAGTATGTTACATTTCTGATTTGTTAAAATAGATCACGTGATAATAATAATTTGTTTATAGTAAATAAATAAATTCCTTACCTTCTTCTGTCAATTCCAATTCAGGATATGCTTTATCCAAACGTAATATTTCCAACAGCTTATGCATAGCTTTATACACATCAGATATTTTTGTTGATCTATGGCACAAATCCCACATCTGTTCTGCCGTTATTCCGCAGTCTTCATCTCCCGCAATAATCTCTTCTATCAACTCAGCCGCCACTTGATCTGGAGGTCTTAAACAGTGTAATTCTCTGTTGAAGTTTTCTTTAATTTCGTCCGTTAACCCTTTTTCAATTGTTGAAAGTAAAGCAGTCAATTGTAACAAATCGTTGCATTCATTAAGATCTGAAATATAACAATTTAAAATATATTTCATATTTTAAATATTATATCAAAAAATTACCGCTTGATAAATCTTCGTTTTCAATGAGTTGTTCTGGATTTGTATATTCTCCACACATAAACAAATGTTCTAGGGTTTCCATTGGTCTTAATAAACTGAATGTTGATTTACGTAATAGAACAAGTGCGGACATTGTAGGTAGCATTAACATTCCTAAAGGGCGTGCACCAGTCACATTGTATTGAGCGACACAAGAGTAAAAACGAACCCAACATCTATAAAAATAAACAGTGGTTATCTTCAGTGAAATAACATTAGAATATAATACAGTAAAACCTGCTTAAAACGGGATTTTTTTTCCGTCTTACTGTTGTATAGTCATTAGAAGTAAATTTAAAAATCACATAAGTTTTCACAACAAAACTGAGAATGAATACTAGGGTGTTCATATAAATTGAAATATTAACAGGGCACAATTTTTCATGAGTTTTCCTGTATATTATGATTTTTTCTGGTAGCTGGAAAATTTTCAAAGACTGTAGTCTTTTTTTTTATTAATTTGTAAATTTCCTCTCTGCAGAAAATCGATTAAACATAAAAATTTTACATAAGAAATAATTCCCATTCCAAAATTTATTTAGAGGGTCCGATTTAGGCAGATTTCCCTGTATAATAATACCTGTTAGCAATTTCTAAATAATCATCATCGCTTAATTCATATTCCATAACATCGCTTTGTATTTCTGACTCGACAGCCATACAAACACGTTGTTTCAATAATGACGGTGATATAGATACATCACTCAGTACAGCAGATCTTCGATAAATCTAAAAAATCATATGCATTTTCTAGAATTAACCCTTGAACATCACACTAGGCAAAATACTCAATTTTACCACGCATAGACTATCGTATATACTTTTATGAACATTAAAAAAAAATTAGCTCAAAAATTCCTTTTAATAACAAAGTTATAATGATAAATATGGCCGCGCAACCTTTTAAAACATGTCAAGAAAGAAATTCAGAAGGAGGCATACAGTATTGGCTTAGAATGGCAAATTAAACGTAAGTTAACCGCAAAATTCACTGCGATTTATAAAAACATTAAACGTATTTTTCTCAAAACTATCTTTTTCTATACGGTCTGCATGATAACTCGAAAAGTCTTCAATATTTTTAGATGCTTATTTTTTTTAAATCTTCCAATAGTCTGTTTTATATTATATTTAATACATTTTTTATGAACTATAAAAGAACAAAATTTTTGATGAAAATAATTTTTTAATCTTCAAAATGTCATGATGCTTATTTTTTCAAAATTAATTAATTTGGCTTGACAGACTATAAAGAAAACATTACTGTTCATGAATCTTTTTGAATTTTTCAGATCCATCGACATATATCAAAAAAATCATGCAAACCGTGAAGCAATGTTTTTCCAACAGTGGTCTAAGAATCTCAATTGAGACTTATAATTTATGATAAAAAAAATAGTTAACTATTACTATAAATAACATGTAATTAATATTTAGTCTCATTTTGAACAATATACACCCTAAAATGCATTTAATTTTCACCAGCGCTGGAGATATGTAACCCCTTAATATCGTTTTTCATATTTTAATTAATTTAATTAATTAATTAATTAAAGTATTTTTTACTTGGTGACAGTAGCCTGTGTTAAAGAAAAAAATAAATTCTAAATGGTATAAATAACTTAAAATTACTTACACTCAAAGCCTTCGTAATAACAGGTATAGGAAATCTGCCAGGGAAAAATATATAGTCCGCACAAACTTGACGTGGATCTATCGTAGGATCTGTTGGGTAAAACTCAGCAGGTGGTGCAGGTTCCAGCACAATGGGGACCCAAATACCTTCACCTGGACGTTGGAAGTTAGCACTGCTTACTGTGCAATCGTCTAATGCTTCTCTCCATGTTGCCCAGATACGTTGATTGTTTAGACAAAAGTTAATAAGGTCATTCTGTAAATAAATATTTATTTATAAGATTAATTAGTGTCTCCTTTTATGTGGTAGATACATCCCTCAGAAAATCGCACAAAAAATTAGGGATATTTAAAGTGCCTTGAAATTTATTTTAAAAAAACTACTTTTTTACAACATCTGTGTAATGTATCTAGCACATAACTCGACTGTAATAACAAACCTCAGGCGCCATCAGTGTTGCAACTGTTTGAAAATTAAATGCACCATTTTCAAACGTTAAATGCAATATATGAAACTGGGATTTATTTGAAAAGCATAGAAATACTCCAATCATCATCTCGTTTGAATCTTTTTCTGTTGATACACGCATTACATGACTCTGAACTACAAATAAACATTATTAAAAACTCTTGCAACAAACAAAATGACAACAAAACCATACCTCCCTGAGTCAACATCGATTCACCATTAAGTGAGTTTGGTATAACATCGGTGACAGCAATATAACAAGCTTTTTCACAAGACCACATACGTATATGGCCGTCTTGACCCAAGCCTAAAGCATATACATCAGAACCAATTGTATGCAAGACTATGCTTACAATTGTTGATTGCTCGTTGCCTTTTCGTCTATAATAAAACAAACAATATATATCTTTAGATTAGTTGTATTAAAATATTACTTACCGTAAAACGTTTGTAATACCCGATAGAAAACGAGGCATTATTCCATCTTGTTTTAATTCAGTACTTGTACACTTTCCAGTACCCAATTCAAACTGGACAAATAAAATAGAGCCAGTATTGTATGCAAATACAAACACTGCATGATTTGTTAGTTCATTATAAGTCGAAGCCGCTACGTGTGGTAAAACTGCATCTGAAAATAAATTTTCAATAGATAATCATAACAAAATCAATTTTATATAGTACTTACTTGAAATCGTAGAATGATTAATTATATGAAATGTAGTAGGATCTGTTGCACTTGTTGCAGAAGCGTTTGAAAAAATCGAAGGAATCATTAAATCGGGATGACTGATATGAACATCTTGCTGAAATATAAAAATAGATTATAGTCTTTTTAAAATACTTCAATAAAGTTATAATTTACCTCTTTATTTATGTCTGGGTGAGGAAATGAAAGAACATGAACACTACATACAGTGGGAACTAATAAAATTAAGCTATCTTGAGTTTCATGCATTGACACTCCATCTAAAACCGGAGTGTCTGTAAATTTGTATCGTAATTTGGCGTTAAGTAAATTAACATCCAAGCTATTATCTGCAAGTTCAAGTACATCATGAGATGTGCGCCTGAAATAATAAAAAACAATAAAAAAAAATTTAATTTCAATCGAGTTAATTAATGATGTCTTACCAAAATATAAACCTATTACGAGTATAATACTTTGATGCATCTTTAAAACAATAACCACCGGCTTTTTCAGCAATTTTAATATCTTGAAGAGTACTTTGAGTTCCTCCTAAAATAATATATAATTAATAAATATTTTATAACCTAACATCTTAAGTTTTTTACCGGTATTTAGTGTGATCTCACGAACTTTCTCAGGAACCGTTTGATCTGGAATTACCTCTCGATGGCTTAATACAAAGTCGTTCATTTTTTAATAAGTTAATTTATTAAAATCACATTAAAAAATATCTTTACAAATAACCGCACACCCGCTTTGAAATTTTTAAATTGCAGTGACGTTCGTTTTTTATTGCCGCATTAGAATGCACTATTTACACTTTTAATTCGGTCGACTCTTTTAACATGCTCGAAGCTTTTAACTTCATATCGTAATTTAAAATCCTGTTTAATATATACTTATTTGGTTATTTTGAATAACATAAGTATTCTCTGTAAATATTATCAATAGCATACAACATACGATATTCAATTAGTTATATTAAAAAAGTTCAATGAAACTTAAGAAAACACTTTTTTGTAATTCGGTTCGTTGGTGAAAAAATTACAAAATTGTACATTTTTCTGTAGTTGGTAAACTTTATATAAACGTCAAATTTAATTTTCAAAAATAAGTAAGTTTCAAACTGAACTTTTCTTCATGAAATATACATTAAAATGGATTTTACCCAATTATTAAACGATGATAACCAGAAAAACTCGGAAAACATTTGTGCTTTTTTACATAATGCTATTGAAGAGTATCAGAAAAAAAGTATGCATAAGGAAAAAAAATTGTCTGTACATACTTTAAATATATTGCAATTTTCCAGATCTCAAACAACTGAAGTTATTAAATAAACTACAAATAAATCCTAACACTTTTGAGGATTCAATTGATAAAGCTGTAACTGAATTAGCAAGAATACAAGTTAAATTAGGCATTAGTAAATTATCAAAACATGAAATAATATTAGCGTGCTCTAATATTGCTAAAGAAAACTTATCTATAAAACAAAACAAAACATTACTGCAACATTCATTAGAATCAAAACAATTGATGCGAAATAAGATTACAGAAGAAATTACACTTCTAGAAAAGTAAATCTAAATTATTTACATTGTGTGTAAAAATAATTTAATTTTTTAAATATTTCAGTCACCTCAGAAAGGCATTGGTAGAATGTGAAGAATGGAATATTTCAGATTTAACAGCAAAATTAACAAAGAAAATAAAAGACGTTGAAAAGGCAATAAACAATGATTTGGTAATAGATATTTCTTGTAGATGTTCTACTATAGTTTTGAATAATAAATAAATAATTGTTATTTTTTAGGTTCAATATCCTGAATTACAAAACAGTGCATTTGATAATATGCAATCAGATGTTGAAGAAATAATAAACTTACAAGAAAGAATACAACATTTAGAAAAACAGTTATTGCAGTTTAATAATTTTTCACATAACATAAATGAAGCCCAGGCTCAAATAGTGGCACTCGAAAAAGAATATAAATCATTTGATGAAAAATAGAGTAAACGAAAAATTAAATTAAAAATAAGAACTAGGTTTTTTTTTATAAAATATATGAAAAATAAATGTAGTTAAAGAAATAAATTATTTCACTATTATCTCTAGTATTCATGCTGAAAGATATTTAACCTTTTCGTTACGAATTTTCAGAAAAAATGTTAAGACAAGTTTCATGGTTTTGAGGGATCTAAATAAAAGGTCACATTGAGGGGTTTTCAGGTTCAACTTTTCTTTTTTAAATCTAAACTAATATTTTTTGTTGCAGATTCGTAATTTATGGGAAAAAATTAGCAATTTTTGTCCAACATTTTTTTCTGAAAATTCGTTATTTTGAAAATAATCCACTGGAAAATCAATAAAAGAAACACCCGGTATATGAACCTGTAACAAAAGGGTTAAAAGGAATGGTTAAACACGTGTATTTAAAAAAAATATATTTATGTCAGAATTACAATCATTACTTTTTTAAATTATGCCAAATATTGAATTATGAAGAAATTCAGATCAGATATATTTTTTCATATTTGAGTGTCAATAAGAAATCTAATCAATGAAGAGATAAAAATCAGTTTTTGGGGCAAAAATAGTTATATATTAGATTAAAATTAATTAAATTCTCTACATATTTTTCTCCAGAGTTTATTAAAATTGAAAGCATATTTCACTGAAAATACAATTAATTAATAAACAGTCATTATTCAGTGAAGTACGAATCTGACAAGTTTTATGTAGAGAATTTCATTAGTTTTAATTTTGTATATAACTATTATTGCTGTAAAAATTAAACAAAGCCAAGAAATTGGTTTTGTCCATTCCCTGACAGAGAAACTTCATGATTTCTTAGTGACACTAAATAACTTATACATGAAAAAAATATATCAGTCAGAATGGCCTAAAACTAAAAATAAATCTTAACTATTTTAAAATTTAAACAAAAAAAAATATTAAACTAATTTAGATCTATTCAAAAAATACATATTCGATCATCGTACTTAAATTTTTTTTTTTTTTTTAATTTCAAAAAGTAGAAAAACATTTATAACAATAATTTTTAGAATATTTAGTAGCAAAAATTTACAGTACAGGAAATTGTGTTAAATCTAATGTTGTAACTTTGCTGATTAAACATTCAGATGGCTGCAAAATAAAGAAAACATTATGTAATTATTCCGCTAACCCACTTATAACCCCAACTTTGGTTATATAATGTTGTTAATAAATGGATTTAAAAAAAAAAAACACACTTACTTCTGGCGAGATACCAATTAGAGCATCAGTATGAGAATAAAACTCTTCTTTCAGGGAAATCACAATTGTCTGCAGAGACACAGTCTTCTCTCGAATGTAGCTAGCGACTTTACCGATATTTGTATTATCAAGAGCTGCGTCGATCTCATCAAGTACAAAGAACGGTGCCGGGTGGTAACTGTGAATCGCAAACAGAAGTGCCAAAGCTGCGAGTGTCTTTTCTCCTCCCGATAGATTTGACATAGGTTGGAAACGTTTCCCTGGCGCTACGCAATTGTAATTGATACCGTCCAAATATGGCTCTTCGGGATTCTTTGGACCCAGGAATGCTTGCGCTGATTGATTTTTTGTCAAACACTATTGAATAAGAAAAAGATTGTATTTATAAATAAATTTATAAAACTTAAAATACACGTGTACCTTGTAAATTGTATCAATTTCATTAGCGACATGATCAAAACAATTCTGGAAGCGGTCGAGTCTTTCTTTTTTAACTTTTTCAAAATCCATTTTAGCTTTCTTTGCTTTTTTTCTTGCGTTATCTAATTCTTCATTAGTCAAATATAATTTTTCAGAAGCTTCTTCTAATTTCAATCGAGCCTAATATAATATAAGATATATTATGATTAGAGAACACTTTTAGGGAGAGGGGGGGGGGGGGGTACAGCTGGGGGATGGATTGTCATATTTAAATCTATATATAAAAATAGATGTTCGTTTATATGAGGCTTAGTACTGATTTCAATGCAGTTTTCACTAATAGTTAGATAATTTTCTGTGCATGTTTGTGGATATTAATATTTTATAAAAACCTAAGATTAAGACTAAAAAATCTTTATCAAGTCATGTTTTGTTTCCATGATGTTACAGCATACAACTGTCATTTATATAAAAACACACGTTATTACCTGCACACGATTTATGTATTTCTTATTTTATGAATTATTAAAAAAAAAGCGCCTAGGCGATTTTTTTCTTTTTGGTCTTAAAATGTTCCTAAAGAATTGAACTGTACAAACAGATCAAAGGTAATTAGTTTTTTTATTTAGGTTGGCTTCCAGAGCACTGTGTTGTGTAAAATGTTAACTGACAAACTAAATATGTAGAAAATATCACAACAATGCGAACTAAATAATGAATAAAATTGGCAACAATCAAACATTTGATTGTTGTTATAATTATTAATTGTCAATAGTGTACAAAGTTGAGTTCAGTCTCTTCTATTCTACGTTTGAATCATACATGGTCAAAGGTTATTGTCTACATGGAGTTACGTTTCTTTCTAGAGAAATGTATTACGTGGTTAATGGATGTTCTCTTAGTATAATTGACTTACTTTCATATTAGGAGCTTGAATATTTGTTACAGTTTCAGACAAGCGTTTAATATCACTTTGAAGATTGTCACAGACTCTTTTTACATCATCAGGATCGTCAATGTCACGTAATTTATTTGATATAGATCGATAATCAATTTTAATACTAAAAATAATAAATTATTTCATTATTATTGAAAACAAGTTAAGGAAATTACAAACATACCGTTTCTCTATTTCATATTGAGATTGAGCCGAAGATACAGTCGTCGACGCTGAAGTCTCATGTGGTGTTTCTTGAGCAATATCTTCCATATTACCAACTTCCATTGGAATTGTTATATCATCGATCTATTCATTTAAATTAAATATTACCTATTTTGAAAATACTTACTACTACTTACTACTTACTTTGCATTGCTTTAGTATATTATGTCTAATACTATTTTTCTCTTCTATTTTATTTTCAATTAAATTAACTTGTTTCTGTACAGCTTCGATTTCTTTAGCGATTGCTCCGACTTCCCTCCTTGCTTTTCCAACTTCTTCTTCCATTTGATCACATTCAATTTTACGAGCCAATTTCTCGGCTTTTAGTTTTTCCATCAGTTGAGTGTCTTTCTCTATTTCAGCCTTATGTTTAGCTTCTACTTTTTTACTCTGTTCTAATTCTTCTTCATCATCATTAACTGCCCTTTCCCATCTCGATACATTATCTAAAATAAAAATTATATATCGTAGAACACAGATATTTAAAAAATACATATATATTAACTTACTTTGTGTATCACGACTTCGTTCAAACTCCAGATTACTCGTGATTCGATTGATTTGCATTTGGAATTCCAACCTGAGTTGTTTTCTTTGTTCCTGAGCTCGTAATTCACGTTCCTCGTACTGACGGATGTTTGTTACACCAATTTGTTCACAAAATCTTGTAAAGATCACATCTTCAACATTATTCATGCTCTCTTTAATTTCCTCAATTTTCTGATCTCTTGTCTAAACATTAACATATTTATAAGAAACATTACATTGTAATTATGTATAAAAATAAATTTACCTGCATTGTACGTTCAATATCGGTAATCCTTGGTCCAAAATTCTTCATTTCACGTTCCAATTGTTTCAGTTCATCATTGACAGCATCGATTTGTTTAATAGTTGATTCGAAATCAGTTTTGGAATATTTCAATCTTGTCTCGAGTCCTTTAATTTGTGATTCAACTGTATTTAGTTCAGATTCTTTACGTGATTTTTTCATCATGTCACGTAATTCTTCAGATAATTTTTCCTTCTGTGCTTTTAGCTGAGACAGATGTTTTTCGTCCCATCGTTTAGCTTTCCTTGCTAAATCTAAACTACCGCCAGAAATAATACCAGACTTTTGATAGAATGTTCCGTCCAATGCAACACAATCATATCTGTTAAAAAAAAGTGTAAGATTTATTCGGAGGTTGTATTTTTTAATAAATCATAATTCAACAAACCTGTACTTGTCCATTTCATACGCAACTTTCATAGCATCTTCAGGAGTTTCACAAACCAATGCATTATTAGTGGCAAAGAGAACAGCTCTTTCAATTGCAGCCGGAGAATAACTCAGAACATCATACAAGAGTCTAACTCCAACTGGTTTATTTATATTTCTCAGTCGTTCTTTCAAAGGTTTAACCTTAAATAATTCAATTATATAATAATTAAGTTAATTGAATTGATTAATTATATAAATACCTGAATGTAGTCAAGAGGAAGAAATGTTTCAGGTTCAAGCATTTGCTCTTTTAAATACATGATGCATTGTCTTGCAGTTTTTTCTGTATCAACAACTATAGCTTCCATATGTTTCCCGAAAACTTTTGTGATAGCTACATTATACCGTTTATGAATTGGTTGACACATGTATATCATTCGATCGTACTAAAATACAATTATATTGATATTTATAAAAGATTTTGTAGTGTTTTAATTTAATAATACACAATGATAAGTATTATTAAGAGTGTTAATATACTTATAAAAATTACATACCACTCCTTTATAATTTCCTTTAAATCTTTCAATAATTTCCTGTTTCTTTTTACGACGCGAATCTTCATGTTTATCAACATTAGCATCACCTAATTGTTCCAAAACATCTTCAAGTTGTTTCTGTAGTTCTTGTACTCGTTCTTTAGATGTTCCAACATCAGACTGTAATTCTTTACGAAGCCTTTTTTGCTCTTCTAACGATTGTTCACTGCTCCTGTTACAAATAATATTTAATATACAAAATTAAATTATTATAGATGGTAAACGTACTTAATATGTTCATCCAATTTTTTCATTCTTTTTTGCATTTCTTCTTTCCGGTGTCCTTTTTGACGGTGATGATTTTCAGCATAATTATGTAGACGTAATTCATTATCTAATCTGTCCTGGTCAGCTTTATGTTCACGATTTATTGAATCTAATTCTTGAAAATAACCAGCTGATTTTTTTCCTGCAGTTTCTTTTAAACGATGGTATTCGTGAACCTAATTTAAAAAATTGAAGTTTATGTTGATTTTTAACAAAGACAAGTTAATATTTACCTGTTCATCTTCAAGTTGAACATCACGCCCCTGACTTTGAGATTCTTCTGTAATCGTAGCTTCATAAGCAGCTTGTTTCGCTTCTACTTTAGCTAGTTCATCTTCTAGTTTATGGATATCATTGTTATGTGCGTCATTTGCTTTACGTGCCTGTTCAAGCATTTTCTGTGCTCCTTCAAGCTTCTTCTTCATGTGCGATACTCTCTCCTTTGATTTTATGAACTGTGGTTTTTTCTTTGATATTTCAGCTTCGTTCTCTCGTATATCTTGTTCTGTTTTAGCTAATTCTCGGGATAATTTACCTTGCTCTTTCTTCTTTTCTTTTAAAACATCTTCAGATTTTTCTTTCTTCTTTTCAATCTTTGTCACTTCATGTTGTTTACGTTTTAAATCTTCCTTTAATTCTTGAAGTTCTTGTTCCTTATAGAATAAATAGAATAATTGTAATTCTACTTGTTTTTCAATCAACTCCTTCTTCAAACGTGAATATTTTGCAGCTTCATCTTTTTCAAGTTTTGCTTCTTTTAGTTCAGCTAAAATTCCTTTCTTTTTTTGGTACGAATATTGTGTTTCTTCCTCGGCTTTAATCATTGCAACACGTAATTGATCATATTCTTGTTTAAGAGTTCCCGAACTGAAATTTTGAAATGAATAATTAACAATTCAAAAATAATTAGATACCAAATTAAATATTTACCTGCTTATTTCTTCAAAGAGAGCCGTACGTTCTTTTGGATTTTTTATCGCAATAGATTCTACTGCGCCTTGGAAAACAAGGAAATTTTTAGCTTTCACATTGATTCCCAATTTTTGTAGTTCGTTTAAATATACTTGCTGGGTTACAGTCTAAAAAATATAAAATAAATATATTACAATACAATTATCGGTTTTCATTAAAACAATAGAATTTTGTTTTTAAAACAGAAACAAAACGGCAACATTGTTATTGTTGATAGAAATAAGTTTATACTTGTTGATTAATCTTGTGATCTGAACTAGCTCCGATTACAGACCGCTGAAATGACTTTTCTTCACCATTTGCTAATTCAAATACAACACTTACGGAACAACTGAAAAATATTTTTTCATCGTTAAACAAAATAATAATGTGACGATGAAATATATAATACTTACGTTTGAGATATTGGTTTGTTTACCGAGGCACCATGTATCAAATCAGAGAACCTTTTTACTCGCAAGCTTGATGTTTTTTCTCCCATAACAAAACTTATAGCGTCCATTAAATTCGATTTACCTTAAATATAAACACAGTTTAACATATTGTAAATATTGTTAAATTATTTTTAATTAAATACCAGAGCCATTAGGACCAATTACGGCTGTAAATGGTTTGAAAGGACCAATGATTATGTTTCCTTTATACGATTTGAAGTTTTCAACTTCAATATGTTTTAAAAAATCTGGCATATTTAATAATAGTAGTATTGACACACACACACTATTATGTATACTTTGATAGTAAACCAATTTATTAATTATTATAAACACACGCCGAAACTTAACGTATACAACAACTGACAACAATCAGTTTTAACTTTTAAAGCTGATTGGTCGAGGATTTCAACGTATATAATGTACGCATGCGCGTTTAAACAATCCGACTTTCAAATGGCCAAAAGTTTTCAAATGGCCAAAAGTTGATTTTCGAATTTGAGAAAACTGTTCAACATTCATGAAATTAGTTATAAACAATTACTTGTTGATTAATCAATTCTTGTTTAATTAATGGTGTAAAGTCGAAAAATGAATTAAATTTTTTTATGTTATCACCGTTAATAAAATGCATTAATTGTTATAATATATTTTGATTATTTCATTTGTTGAAATTAAAAAAAAATATTGAATATCAATATCAAATGAATGTGTAATTTTTAGTTTTACTCAAATAGAACCACATTATTAGTAAATAAAAACTAGATTTTTCAGTTAAGCACCTGCTGTAAAAACTTACATACATGTCTTCTCTAACCTTGATGCTATAAAGGGGTAAACTAGTAAATGTTAACTCCAAATATTTCTCTATTTTACTGGAAAGAATCTATGCTGAAGGAATGGTTCAAAAACAATTGTATTTTCAAGAAGCAATTTCGATTTGAATTTCGCGCTTTTGATTTAGTTCATTATTATATACAGGTAAATATAGAGGGATTGTGTTGTCTCTTTTTAACATTGAAAGTCGGTCGGTCTCGTTTCTAATTCTGTGGCACAAAATAATGAGGAGATTGCATGTGGTGCATGTGGTATTTTAACTCAAATTTGCCCAGGTTATTAATAAACAATTATAAGTGAATTATTTCTTCGGAAAAATGCAAATATATTGCAATATTGCAAATCCACCCTTAGGTATATTTTATTAAATTGATTTGATTGAATTATGTCTTATAATTATTATTTTATTTTTAAGGTGGTCTGATAACAGCTGCATATTTAACGTCACCCAAATTTGAAATATGTTGGGGAAATAAATCAGAAATCAACATCAACAATCAAATTATCATCTACAATACAGACAGTGAACTCTGTTTGTCATTAGCTCGTCTCTCAAAAGATTGTAAATTAACAGGTTCTTCGATTGTCGAGTGTACTGAAGTCGATCATTGGTTAACTTTCAGTCTTAGGCCTATTACAAAACAAAATGTCTCAGAAATTATTGTATATCTTGATAAGATTTTGGAAAAACATTCATATCTGGTTGCTAAATGCTTAACTATAGCTGATATTTGTGTTTTTGCTACACTTTATGGTAAATGTATTTGTTTTCTGAGAATGTTTAATATTAATGACAGTTTTTTATATAATAATGTTTTTACTTTTAGCTAATATACATTTCCAAAATGTTTTAAGTAATACAAAACTACCTGTGAATATTTTACGCTGGTACAATTATTTTATTATGCAGTCATATGTAACTGAAACATTGAAGTCTCTATCTACAGAGGCAAAAAACAATCTTCTAGTTAATTCAAAATCATATAGAACTAAATCACCAAACAGAATTATTGAGAAACGGGTATCAGAAGAGAAAAATGTCCGTAATCAAGAAGGTAGATTTGTTGATCTTCCTGGTGCCGAAATGGGAAAAGTTATTGTTCGTTTTCCACCTGAAGCATCCGGGTAAGTAAATATATTTTTAGTAAGATGAGTAGATTGATGATATAACATATAATAATGCATTTAAATTCCAGTTATCTTCATATCGGCCACGCTAAAGCTGCTCTTTTAAATCAGTATTACCAACAGGCATTCAACGGCAAACTGATAATGCGATTTGATGACACCAATCCAGCAAAAGAGAATGTCCATTTTGAAGAAGTGATTTTAGAAGATGTTGCAATGTTACAAATAAAACCAGATATGTTTACTTACACATCTGATTATTTTGATGTGATGTTGGAGTATTGCGAAAAGTTAATGAAAGATGGTAAAGCGTACGTAGACAATACCGATCCTGAGTTGATGAAGCAGCAACGTGAACAACGCATAGAATCTATAAATAGAAACAATCGTAAGCTATCTTGAAATTATTCAATTGTTGATTTTTTGACAACAATAAATTGATATTTTCAGCAATTGAAAGAAATTTCCAACTATGGGAAGAAATGAAAAAAGGCACAGAGAATGGTCAGAAATGTTGTGTAAGAGCTAAAATTGATATGCAGTCTCCAAATGGCTGTATGAGAGATCCTACTATTTACCGATGTAAAAATGAAAGTCATCCACGAACTGGAACTAAATACAAGTAGGTGTTTTTATATTTTACTAATATGCATCTAATATACACGTTATTGTTTATCTTTCAGAGTATATCCAACGTACGACTTTGCTTGTCCAATTGTCGATGCAATAGAGAATGTAACGCACACTTTACGTACAATGGAGTATCACGACAGAGACGATCAATTTTATTGGTTTATCGAAGCATTAGGATTAAGAAGACCGTATATTTGGGAATATTCCAGACTTTCAATGACAAATACTGTCTTATCGAAACGTAAACTTACCTGGTTTGTTCAAGAAGGGCTCGTAGATGGATGGTAAGTTTAAATAAATAGAACTCATCAAATCAGCTGATTGAAATCCTTAAAACATTTAGGGATGATCCAAGAATGCCAACTGTCCGAGGAGTCTTACGTCGAGGCATGACCGTCGAAGGTTTAAAGCAGTTTATTATTGCTCAGGGTTCCAGCCGTTCAGTAGTTTTTATGGAATGGGATAAAATATGGTCAATCAATAAAAAGGTATTTGTTGAAAAAATAAGCAATAATTTGAAAGTTTAAATAAATATTGTTTTTAAAGGTAATCGATCCGATAGCACCACGTTTCACTGCCCTCGAACATGATTGTCTTATTCCCGTTAACGTAAACGATGCTAAAGAAGAATATCTGCTCGTACCAAAACATCCCAAGAATCTTGACGTGGGTAATAAAACCGTTTGGACAGGACGGAAAATATTGATTGAAAGTGCGGATGCGGAATTGCTGAAGGAGAATGAAAATGCAACGTTCATAAACTGGGGGAATTTAAAAATTGTGAAAGTTAATAGAATAAATGGAAAGGTTACGTCGATCGATGCAAAAACCAATTTGAGTGATAAAGATTACAAGAACACATTAAAACTGACATGGTTGTGTGAAACAGATAAAGCACCTTCGACGTCTTGCTACTGTGTTTATTTTGATCATATTATCAGCAAACCTTTATTAGGAAAGGACGAAGATTTTAAAAATTATATTGGACACAATACCAGAGTAAGTAACAACGTATTTATCTAAACATGTATTTATTGATTCTTTTATTTACTTTTTTAGACAGAAGTAAAAATGATTGGAGATCCAGAACTAAAAAAACTTTCGCAAGGAGACATAATACAGATACAACGCAAAGGATACTTTAGAGTCGATGTGCCTTATTTAGCTGTAGACCCATTTACTTCAAAGGAACGTCCGGTTATTTTATTTTCCATTCCGGATGGTCACGCGAAAGGTTTAACAGCCAATACCGTTAAACAACCTGTAGTAAGTAAATATATAAAACAATACATCATATTGTTTTGTTAAAATGTCTGGTTTTAGGTCAGTAGTGAGAAGAAAGTATCTTTATCAGAATCTGATTTAAATAATGCAATTCAGAAACAAGGAAATGTTGTACGGGAATTAAAAATTGCTAAAGCTACAAAACCTGAAATTGATGTGGCCGTTAAAGTTCTATTGGAATTGAAAACTGGTTATAAACAACTAACAGGTGTTGACTGGAAACCAAACAAACCATCCGAGACGACAAGTCAGAAGTCTGATGTATCGTTATATGAAAATGTTGAAAAACAAGGCGATGAAGTACGATCTTTAAAAACTGCAAAAGCTGATAAAAGTGTTATTGATAAAGAAGTGAAAGTGTTACTTGAATTGAAATCTGAATATAAAAAAGTGACAGGTAAAGATTGGAAACCAAATGAGAAACCTTCCGTCAATGAAAACAATGTTATGCCTTCAGTTAATGAAAACGATCATCAGAAGTCTGATGTATCGTTATATGAAAACGTTGAAAAACAGGGCGATAAAGTACGATCTTTAAAAACTGCAAAAGCTGATAAAAGTGTTATTGATAAAGAAGTTAAAGTATTACTTGAATTGAAATCTGAATATAAAAAAGTGACAGGTAAAGATTGGAAACCAAATGAGAAACCTTCTGTCAGTGAAAACAAAGTTATGCCATCAGTTAATGAAAACGACAATCAGAAGTCTGATGTATCGTTATATGAAAATGTTGAAAAACAAGGTGATAAAGTACGATCTTTAAAAACTGCAAAAGCTGATAAAAGTGTTATTGATAAAGAAGTTAAAGTATTACTTGAATTAAAATCTGAATATAAAAAAGTGACAGGTAAAGATTGGAAACCAAACGAAAAACCTTCTGTTAGTAAAAATAATGTTTTAAAACAAACTGTTGCAAATGAGATGCCTTCTGTTAATGAAAACGATGTTTTAAAACAAATCATCGCCCAAGGGGATAAAGTTCGTCAGCTAAAAACTGAAAAAGCTGAAAAAAGTGTTATCGATACAGAAATTAAACATTTACTTGCACTAAAGGAGCAGTTTAAGAAGTTAACTGGAAAAGACTACAAACCTGGTATGCAAGCTCCTGTTAAACCTGAATTAGCTGTTTGTTCCTTTAACGTAACTGAAGCGAGCGATAAGAAAAATGTAAACGATTTGACGACCAAGATTACGGAACAAGGAAATCTAGTTAGAAACTTAAAATCAAGTTCAGCTTCAAAGGTAATGACAACTGGCTATTTATAAAAGTGGATTTAATCAATTTTATTTATGCAGTCTTCGTATATAAAATAATTAATAATAACATTTCAATTTATAGGCTGATATTGATAACGCTGTGAAAGTTCTATTGAATTTAAAAGCTCAATTTAAAACAGACACTGGCTCAGATTTCCCAGTTGTAGGAAAAACTCAAACAAAACAAGAGAAAACTAAAAAAGAGAAGACAAATGTAAAAGAACAGAATAGTAATGTAAAAGAGCAAACTCCACCAGACAGTTCTGGTTTGAAGAAGCAGACGCGTCTGGGCTTAGAAGCGAAGAAGGAAGACAATTTAGCAGATTGGTATTCCCAAGTTATAACGAAAGGTGAAATGATTGAGTATTACGATGTGTCGGGTTGTTACATCTACCGGCCGTGGTCTTTTGCAATTTGGGAAATAATAAGGGACTGGTTCGATTGCGAAATTAAGAAACTAGGTGTCCAGAACTGCTATTTCCCTATATTTGTGTCAAAGAGCGTTTTGGAGAAGGAGAAGAAGCACATTGCAGACTTTGCACCAGAAGTAAGTAGAAATTTGCAATCCTTCTGAAGTTAAACTTTAAACGTGTTTTTCTGAAAATCACTTTTTTGTGAACGTCATACAAGATAACTCAAAAACTATTTGATCCATCATTTTGAAGTTTTGCACACTTATAGATAACATAATTACCTTTTATGCCAACTTAAAGTTTCTTGAATTTATTAAAAAATATACATTAACAAATTTAATGAAAAATCTAATGTTTGTTTTTCAAACATACCATTTTTAGAATTTTCACTTTTGTATCATTTTTTTTTTCGGTTCACATATAATATGTGAGTCTTAAAAATCTAATACTTGTTTCTGATGTTTCCGATGAATGTAGCAGACGTTAGGTTGTACACCTTGAAACATCTCAGGCGGCAACTGTCTCTGAAATAAGTATCTGTAGCACAGCTGCCATTTTTAAATATAAAAAAAAATATTGTGATTTTGTAATGTGTCTGTCAGGTTGCATGGGTCACGAGATCAGGAGATTCCGAAATGGCAGAACCGATTGCTGTACGGCCAACATCAGAAACGGTCATGTATCCTGCGTATGCTAAATGGATACAGTCATATCGAGATTTACCTCTTCGTTTAAATCAATGGAACAACGTTGTTGTAAGTTTTTGAAGATATTGTTATACAGCTTCAAATAAAACTCACAGATTTGAATAAAAGTATGGGGTAGGAAAAATTCAAATTTCAAATAAAATTTAACCAACAATAAAAATGCTTATATTTGCAGAGCACATTTGGCAACTTATTCAATTTCATTAAAATTCGTGATATTATTTCATTGTCATAAAATAATACAACAATTAAATACACTCTCAAATGATCAATTAATTCAAATTTGATTGTTGTTTCAATTCATTTGAATATTTTTTCAACAATCGCCCACCTCTTTTTTTGTCCTGTTTTTAATAGATTTAGGACAGAAACCCATGGAAGATTATGAGGATAAGAGTTTCATAGAAATTCACATTTTATTGACACCCAGTTCAAGGGTTAAGTTTAGTAGTTTTTGGAAATATTACCCGATTGTTTATTTTATTAATTATTATTTAAGCGATGGGAGTTTAAACATCCGCATCCGTTTTTACGAACCCGTGAGTTTCTTTGGCAAGAAGGCCACACGGCCTATGCAACGAAGAAAGAAGCTGATGAAGAAGTATTGGTTATACTCGGTACTTATTAATTTATTAATTGTATTTAATATTGATTTGTACTGATTACATAACTTATATGTATGTATTTTTATATAGATCTTTATGAAAAAATCTACACAGATCTTCTGGCTATTCCTGTTATTAAAGGGAAGAAAACAGAGAAAGAGAAATTTGCAGGAGGTGATTACACAACGACCGTTGAGGCGTACATCTCTGCCGGTGGTCGTGCAGTCCAGGGGGCCACTTCACATCACCTCGGTCAGAATTTCTCAAAAATGTTTGAGATTGTGTACGAAGATCCCGAAACACAAGAAAAACAATACGTTTTTCAGAATTCTTGGGGTGTTACAACCAGAACAATCGGTATGGTCATATCTAGTCTGAATTATTTCTAAATTTAAAATAATACTCAATATATTGTAGGTGTGATGATAATGGTTCATTCCGACAATAATGGATTGGTTTTACCGCCGCGTGTTGCAAGCATACAAATAATAATCGTGCCTTGTGGAATTACCGCAACCTTAAATGCAACCGACAAGGAACAGTTGTTGGAATCTTGCAGTGAATTAGAAAAAGTATTGTTAAGTACTGGCATTAGAGTTAAAGGCGACTACAGACCTAATTACTCTCCGGGTTGGAAGTTTAATCATTGGGAATTAAAAGTGAGTTATTTCTCAAAATATGTAAAAGTTGTAAAGTAAAATGTATTTTATAGGGAGTGCCGATAAGGATTGAACTAGGACCGAAGGATTTAAAGAGCAATCAATTAGTAGCTGTCCGAAGAGATACAAGCGAGAAAATGATTATCAAACGTGAAGGAGCACGTGAAAATTTAGTTTCCTTATTGAACGAAATACAGAATAATTTATATAAAAGAGCGTTGGATGATTTAAATAACCACAAGATAATCATCAAGGATTGGAAACAGTTCTGTGTGGGATTGGATAACAAAAACATTATCTTGTCACCGTTTTGTGGAGATATCAACTGTGAAGATAAAATTAAAGCAGAAAGTGCACGGTGAGTTATTTCATGTTTCTTTAGTAATGAATTCTATTTAAAAATTTTAATTTGTAGTGATGATACGTCGGCTGCCGAAGGGGCTCCTTCAATGGGAGCTAAATCTCTGTGTATCCCGTTTGAACAACCAGCACAGATCACACCTGAAGATAAATGTATCTATCCAATGTGTACTTTGAAACCATTGAATTATACACTGTTTGGACGGAGTTATTGAATTGTGTTTTGTATAAATTGGTATTTTGAATAAATGATACTCTAAGTAATCAAACTCTTTTATTTACGTTTGTTATTATTTATTACATTGTGTGTTGTTAGCCAGGCATTAAGATATCGATACTTATATTATAAATGCGAAAGTATGTCTGTTACCATTTAATAGCTAAACTAGTGAACCGATCTTGATTAAATTTAGTAGGGAGATAGCTTGCATCCTGAGAAAGAACGTAGACTACTTCGATTATTACAGAAATCTGTATTACCTAACCTTCTACTTCTTCTTCATGGGTGACAGTTCAGACAAGGAAAGATAAAGGACAAATAACACATTATATTATCTAATGTTGCTACCATATCGCTCCCACGAGTCATTGCAATTTTAAAATAAATATCAATTGTTTTGAATTATAAAATTAATTAATAATTAATGTTTTATATTGTCTTTATAAGTATTTCAGTAATAACTGATGTCTATTTGGAACTATCATCTCTCATACATACTAAATTCAATTGTAATTTAAAGCATATTTGCATATTATAAATTTTCAACTGACGCCTCTGGGATAATATGCATGGGAATGACAATAGTGACATTTAAGAAAAGATGGCCGCCGTAAAATTTTGATAACAGTTTCATATACGGATAGGGTAACCAGATTTAAGTTTTTGTAAACCCTAACATGTAAATGAAGACCCCTTATTTATTTTATTTCATCCTTTTTATTTTCATTAAATTTATTAAAAAGTTACTACTCTAATCTGCACTTTTGCTATTTTTTACCTTTTTTTTTAAGTCATCATTTTTTGCAAAACCCGGAGAAATTGCACCAAAACCCTGAGACCTGGTCACCCTATATACGGATTAAAATTGATTGTTATGTATCCATAGTCTTTCCTAATGTTTCCTAATCTAAGGGCGATAGCTGCTACCTAACCTAAATTTCACACAAAATGTCGCAAGTAACAGCTAGTATTTGTATATTTATAAGTTGTATATTTATTTCAAGTTACATATTGATTATAATTACGTGTAAAAGCAACATCAAATATAATATTAAAAATAAATAACATTTGTAAATACGTAGAAATATATATGAGTATTTGCGAAAATAATTACACAAAGCAAGTTGACATGAACGAAGATACAATCAACGAAACAGTGATAGTTATGGGAATTCCAATACTCGTGGACACTTTGGCTGGTTCTAGAAGGTCCCTGCAAGGCGTCACCTTGAATATAAACTTGAATAACGAGTCTACAATGTTAGCTGGTGTTGGATCTTTACAAGTCTGTAGTTCTTCAACTATGCACTCTTGTAGTTTCTTCATCTTCCTGCAAAACAAACAATTACACTTATGGCCACTTATTAATATTTTTTCTATGAATGCTAGTATTATTATTTAATAAAATAGTTTAAATTATATGAAAAATAATGTAGATATTTCTATAAAAAGATGACATTTTTTGGGTTTTTTTTTTTTTGGTTTCAAATCTGTGAACTAAAATCAAATCTGATCATCGGTTGCATACTAAAATATTCAATTTTTTTTTAATGAAATCCTAAACCCAAAATTTCTGACAGAAAATTCAATCCAAATACAAGAAAATAAGAAGAAAATCATAATTTACTATAGTTAACAATAATTTTGATTATTTTTCATGTACTTTTTGATTTAAATCAACAAATATTTCTAGTTTATTAGATTTAATTTTATAAGTGTCCAACACTGGCGTATTATCGATCAAACACAAGTCACAAATACTTACTGACATTCTTCAGTGTCCAATATAAATATTGGTATAGTCTCTAATGTTGGCTTTTCTGGAATATTTTTACCAAATGTTTTATTGAAGCAAACTTGTATCTGTTCTTGCTTTGAGTTGATGCAATCTGGACCCCCTTCGGCGATGAAAACTATACAAACAATTAGGTTATTTATTATAAACGATTTGACGTATTATTTATTGTACTCTGTATTACCTGCGATTCTGTCGCCGTTCTTGTGACAAACAAAGTTTGTTAATGATTCGGTTACATTTAAGAATATTTTTTTGCTCTCTTTTTCTTTCTGTTCTAAACACACGTCGATTTTGTCTGTGAAATTCGTTACGCATTGTTTGAACAGTGGAACCTTGTTACAGTACTTTTCAAAAACAACATCTAATTCACCAGTTTTCTTTGATTGTTCAATTTCTTCTTGAAGTACAGTTGTATTAATTAACTTTTGCATACATTCTTGGATTTCTTCACTGGCTAACTGAAAGTTGAATAAACAGAAGATATTTGTCGTTTCATCACTTCTTTTGAAGATTTCTTTCAGGGCGCAGGCGCATCCGCATAACAAATTTATTGCCGCGCGAAATTTGAAAAATGTGACACACGTTTTTTTAATCTGTTGTGTGCTTCGAGTTTATACCTACTAGAGGCAGCCTTGACGCTCGGCCGTGCAAAACAAGCGTACAAGAGAGAAAGCGCGAATAAGTTTACATCCTTTCTCTCTCGCTCCGCGTGCTGAATTCGGTGAGCGAAAGAGAAAGGTTGTAGACTTATTCGCGCTTTCTCTCTTGTACGCTTGTTCGCACGGCGGACGGAAAGGCTGCCTCTAGTAGGTATATGCTCGAAGGTTGTGTGCATGCGCCATGCTTCTAAATGAAGAGACGAAAGAACTTACTTCAACTTTTCCAAATGCTTCAGGTCCACCAATTTTATCACATTTCTTTTTAAACACTTCTTTAACATCGGCTTCGTTTGGTAAATTTGTAGAATTGATTGGTAATTGTGGTAAGTTATCTAAAGATGGCACTTCCAGCTTATTTAATTCATTTTTTATTTTATTAGCACCTTCGCTGTCGCAATACACAGCACCTGAAATAAAGATATTTTTTAAGGTGTACTCTCCTTTGAATTTTTTTCGATCAACTAAAATCAATTCCGACCACCCCCATTCAAAAGTTACTGTCATTTTTTTCAGAGTGAAAAATTCTTGAATGTTCAAAATCTCGAAATTATACGAGATAATTATAAGATAACTTGTAAAGCTTAGGTTGTTCAAAAAAAGTTTTAATGCAAAATTTGTGTTTTTTCGCGTAGAATAAATGCACAGTGCTTCCTCGTGCTAAATTCACCAATTTCAATCTAAATTTATGCAAACGTCAAAATGACATTAAATATGTCATATATCAATTTAAAAAAACAAATGATTTTTTAAAGCAAATTGAAAAAAAGATTCTATAAATTTTTTACGTAACATGTGTCGTTCTTGAAATATTTTGAAAAAAATAAATATTTTGGGATGTCACCCTTGTCCCTTACAGACGATTTTGAAATGGGACCGTCCTCAAGCCAGACTCAACCATCCAACCAAGTTTCATTAATATCGGTTCAGTGGTTCATGAGTTATGCGTGTGACAAGGATTCAGGGGACAGACAGACAGACAGACACGGAACGAAAAGTGTGTCTTGTTCTGTAACGGAAATATCAATTTAAAATTTTGAAATTGGAGAACAATCACAAACGATTACAAAGCTTCTCGTATCTTCGATATTGCGAGGAAGCAAAAATGATGTTGACCTTCAAATATCCTTGAAGGCCACGTTAAAATAACAAATTAATATTACTATTCGATTACCCCCTGACAACCAAACATTTTTTGGTTTAAACATTTTTTTCAAATATGCGATCGTTCTGAGATAAAAAATCTATAACACTTTAAACGCCCCAGTCTGTATATGTCTATACATACATATGTTTTTGAAGTGGCGCCACACCTAGTAAAAAAAGGTTTGTTAACAAATTTCATTGTATAACAAAGTGCAAGGTTGAGTCGTAAAATCATTCATAACATCCGGATGAGTATTATTTATAATATATCATGAAAGAAGAACGGTCTAAGGCAGCGTTTCTAAACCTTTTTAGTATTTGCGACCCAATTTTCAATCACAATTCTCCCCCCCCCCCCCCCATACAATAATTTTATTAAACCTTCTTTCGAAAAACTTTGCTCTATAAGACAGGCTCAAGGGAGCCACTAATAATTATGAATCTTGTTTTTAATTTAATATTGATACGTTAATTATTAAATACTATTACATTGTGCAGTACTGATACAATCCTATTTATAAGTGTATTATATCAGTGTAAATGTAAACGTGTATTTTACTTTTTATTATGTCAGAATGTATTTTTTTATTGCTTTTCTATAAGTAAATTAAATAAATTTTTTAATAATTTTTTTTTCAATTTTTCTCGCGCCCCCCATTTAGTTTTATTACGCCACACTAGGGGGGCGCGTCCCACAGGTTGAGAATCGCTGGTCTAAGGAATTTAACCACATACGTACGAAGCATCCAAAATATAATAGTCGACCAATTCAAATTGTAATACTTTGTATACGGAGTTTCATTCAGTAATAAACTGGGCGTTATTCTTTATTATTAGTAATCTATACCAGTGGCGTCGAAAAATTACGTGTTTTATACATACTAAAGTAAAATACAAAACAATTTTTTTTACTACGTCTATGGATTTACGTCAAGACTCAAGGTCGCAAATGTAAGTTTTTTTCTACCCCTGTCACACACCTTTAATGATATTATTATTTTAAATACTCCTCCTATCCTTTTAACGTAATTAAATGGAGAATTGAATACTTAAAGCCTAGTCAAACTAAACATGTTTATTATGAACTGTGAACCCCTTATTAAATATATTACACTATCTACATTGTATTATATCTGTTTAATATATTATATATTGGAACTTTGATACTGATTAATTATATAAATAATAAATAAGTATTTAGTGACATTCATATAAATAATGCACACACATGTGATTTATTATGATAGGTAAATGATTCTACCGATAACCTTCAGATACTATACTTCAACCTTTGATATCTTACAGGTTCTAGTTGTTAAAACAATACATTTAATTAATTTAAATCGGTGCAGTCTTATGAACTTCCGGGCCATTGAAGTTTTATCGTTTATACCTATAAGTAATGGTACAATCGCAAATAACTCGTTTTTTTTAAATCAGGTTTTTAGGGGGGAAGAAGATGTAAAATGTATTGTTTATTTAAGCGGTTTAAGGTAATTAACTATGCAATTTTAAAACAAATCCTTAGATATAACTAATATGTACCCCGTTTAAAGTCTTTGCGAACTTGTAAATTTCTTTATAAGGGATTAAATGTTACAATTAATTAAATATTAGACTTTACAAATACGTCACTGATAACATACTCTCGTTTTTATCTATCTCAAATGATCTCAACAAGTTGAAAAACGAAAACTTGCTGGTACTTATTCAATTCATTTTGACTTAATACAAATATAATATTTCTTATCTTATTGTTAGTTGTACACAAATCAAACATTTGTATTTCTATGTAATATGTAAGACTAAAGAATTTGATGTAAAACTTACCAAAAACAGTTAATATTATAAAGAAGCACTTCATGATTTCACAGATAATTAACCTTAATATTAAAACGATTGAATTAATATTAAGTTTTAAAATCACATGTAATGTTATGATACTACCACTACTTTATGATAAAACAATGCATCATATATGAAGTGAATCATTGAAATGATATTATTATTAGTAATAGATTATCAATCCAATTAGTTATTATTCTGAAGTGAAATGCATCATCATAGATAAAGCACCTGACACTGGCGCATGCTCGAGCGGATTTTGAGTGAACTAATCCGACAAGACCGAGAGTGGGGAAAAAATTACTTTAAAGCAGCGGTAAAATATCTATAATTTTTTACCGGGTCTTTTAGTGTGAAAATTTACATAGATTGGCATATTTGTTAGAAACTTTGCTATATAACATAATTCACAATTGATTCATCAGTGAGTACGTTTACACAGCGCTTTTATTCCGGTTTAACTATAACCGATGTAATAAAACCGGGTATAAAAGTCCGTGTAAACGGCACTTTACACCTGACATAACTATTCAGGTTTAGTTATGCTATTCCTCTTGGTCTACAGGAATAGTATAAGTAAACCGGAATAGATCAGGAATAAAAATGCGTGTAAACTTTATTCTGTGTTTCGCATTAACATTTGAAAAAACGTCGTCAGTTAAAATATGGTTAAAACACCTGAGACGAAAGGTGCGGTTACACAATACGAGTTGCTGACCTGACAGTGGACAGCTACTGCACCTATGTACTCGTATGACAGTAGCTCGACTTGCCTCACCCGGTCACACAAGTGCGAGCTGCTGGCGTGAAAGTAGACAGCTACTGCATGCGTGTACTCGCATTTCACTAGCTTTCATGCACTCAGCGTGGCCCCGAGCTTACGAGCTACTGTCATTTCGCAATACCGTGCAAGTTGACGTCCGAGTCGCATGCGAGCTGCTGCTTGTGGCGTGGTGGTGGAAGGCGAGCGGCGATTAAAAACAAAAAATGTTGTAGTAACTTGGATGCGAGGTATTGACCGACTCGCACATGACAGTATCTCGTATGATGCGGTCACACGGTGCGAGTAGCTGCACTACAGTAATTGACTAGGCCAGCTCGGATGCTAGCTCGCACTGTGTAACCGCGCCTGAAGAGATGGAAATAAAAGAAAACGTGATCTCAATGTGCATATTATTATAGCCGTAATGAAAACTTGTTGGTTACCGCTGCCACGAATCCAACTATTTTATTTACTATTTTGATTGGTTATTTTATTTACTAGAACTCTGTAAGAATTTACCTGTTTGATTTGTTTGACAGATTTGTTTTCTAAATAGATCCTTGTATATGTTCTGTGTATAGATCACAGGAATAGACAATATATGATAATTTTGTATGAATTTAAAATAACATTTGTAGTTTACTTATTTATAATAGCATTAAAAATACATTAATTAAATTGAAGTAATGGCCTCTTCAAGTGAAGGTATTAAATTATATAGATTTATATATTTACATGTTTTTATTTACATATTGTGTAAACATTTAGAAAATTTGTCATCTACTTCGAAAGAAGAACCTGAAAAACTTCCACCGGCTTCGAAACCCGAAAGTTTAATTGATAGCTCTGTTGAACAGATTAGAAAATATATAGCAAGTAAACTTGGGATTTTAGATGATGATACAAGTGATACCGAGCCAATACCAAAAGTATGTATTTATGATATTTGTTGATTAAACGCCGGCCACAGAAGTATTTTTATTACAGATACTCAGCGAATCTACTATCGATGGAATAGTTGATTATATCAAAAGTGAAAAATGTCATAACATAATAACATTAGCAGGCGCAGGAATTTCAACATGTAAGTATTTAATATTTTAAAGATATTTTATTCGTTTTAATCTCTTCATTTTGTTATTCAGCTGCCGGTATACCAGATTTTCGATCGCCCGGTTCCGGCTTGTACCATAACCTCCAAAAATACAATCTTCCTGAGCCGCAAGCTATATTCGAGTTGGAATACTTCAAAGAAAATCCAAAACCGTTTTTCACTCTTGCCAAAGAGCTGTACCCTGGATGTTTTAAACCGACGGTTTGCCATTACTTCTTACGCATTTTAAATGAAAAGAAGTTGCTTCTACGTCACTACACTCAGAACATTGATACGTTGGAAAGAGTTGCCGGAATACCTGGAGAGAAGTTGGTTGAAGCTCATGGCACATTTAACACGGGACACTGTTTAGAATGTAACGAAGAATACTCGCAGGAGTTTATGAAAGATAAAATATTCATTGACGAGATTCCAATTTGTAAAAAGTGTCCGGGAATCGTTAAACCCGATATAGTATTTTTCGGTGAAAATTTACCAAATAGATTTCACCAATGCCTTTTAGAAGACTTTACTAAATGTGATTTATTAATAATTATGGGGTCATCGTTGGTAGTTCAACCATTTGCTTCTCTCATTGAAAGGTTAGTAAAACAGACTGGTAGAGGGTTAAAACTGGTTAAATGGGACTATATATGCTATCTATTGGCAGTTTATTGATTGCTCTACGATTATTAGTTCTATATTAGAAGTGTTGTTTGTTTTTAATACAGTTACTTTGTAGAGTCCCGCAGTCTTGCCCGAGGCTTTTAATAAATAGAGAGAAAACGGGTGAACGCAGTCGTATTACCCGGATGTTGAATTTATGCGGAGGAATGGATTTTGATTCAGAAAACAGTCGTGACGTTGCCTGGTTGGGTGATTGTGATGATTTATGTATTCAGTTTGCTGAAAAACTAGGATGGAAGGTTAGGTTACCTTGTTAATTTTTTACAAGCTCACAAAGTTGATGGTTTTGTTTAAATGTTGAATTACTAATTGTGAATCAAATTTAAAAAATGCATTTTGAAGCTGAAATTCTACGCTTCTAAATGATCTAAATATAATTGGATTTTACCTAAAAAAATTATTTAACCCCAAAGTAATCTCAAAATTTTCCAACTTTTTTTTACTATAATTACAAAGCTTTGAATTTTGATCATTTTGATCACTTAATTAATTTTTTACAGAATGAATTGATGTCATTAATGACAAACGAACATAAAAACATTGAAAAGGCAGCGGAAGTGAAGAAAACATCAGAAACAACAACACAATAATAAATATGTGAATTATAAAATATATTTAATTGTTAAAAATTGTAGAATAAATGATAATGAAGTAAAAACTACAATACAAAATTAAATGATTTTATTTTTTTATAAAACAAGCAATAAAAAAACCTACACTATCACAAAAGTCATATCCGTCTGTGGGTGGTCCGTATCTTTGCACAAATTCACACTGTCTGTTAGATAACCCATAACCTATCCATCCCCGGTCTCCGAGCCGTGGTTCAGCCGGGACTAGTTCCAAATTAGGGAAACTCTTCAACGCCCAGTTTACGATTGCTTCGTTTTCATTTGGAGTTACCGTACAGGTACTGTAAACTAGACGGCCTCTAGGTTTCAATAATTGCACGGCCTGAAAACAAATATTGTAGTTGTTTACTGTATAAAGAGCTAAGGTACGATAATGTCTAACCAAACAAAAATTTTGGACTTAGTCGGAATAGCTTCTGCAAAAATTTGACATTTGAAGTGTACATGTGGCGCTATCTATCAGGAAAACCTTGAACTATCATTAACTTAGTCGGATTGGCTATTGAATAACATTGTTAGTTCAAGCTTTTCTTGCTAGATGTTGCCACGTGTACACTTCAAATGTCAATTTTACTAATTAGTTTAAATGAGTACCATTTTGACAACCATTAGCCGATTGTCATCAAATTAAGCTATTTTACAGTTAAGTGTCTATAGATTATGAGTAAGTAATGGCAGTAATCACATATCAACAAATATTTCTAATTTAGTACATTTAAACAAATATCTTTACTTACTGCTTTAAAGAGTTTCTTTTGTAATGGCGGGTAAGACTCAAGAGCATTTCTCTTTATTCTGTTTATCAGCTGTGGTCTTTGACCCAATCCACTGCAAGGTGCATCTAGTAAGATCTTATCGAAACTCGCAGTGTTAAACGGGGGACCTTTTGACACATCGCAGTCTTGGTTTGTTGTATCGACTATTTCTGTGGAATCGCACTGGAATACTTTTACACAATGCGCAGAATATGACAAGCAATGATCAATAAGTTTAGGTATTTTTGATCTAATTTTCTCAAGTGCTATTACGGTTCCCTGAAATAAACTGACTTGAATTAATAAAATCAAATAAGATGCTATTTTCTTACATCATTTTTTATAAGTTCTGCGATATGAACAGTTTTATTCCCTGGAGCTGCGCACATGTCCAATATTACTTCCTTTTGTACAGGGTTAAGAACGTAACCGCACACAACTGACGGTATATTTTGTAATAAAACATGTCCTTTAAGAAAGTAATCATCTCTAATGTTAGGGCAATGTGATATGGTACTTATCATTTCAATAGCAATTCCACTAAAAAGATGTTTCTGGTTTGAATAATTCTAAAAAAATTTTTTAGTTAAAAAACTCACTGTGTATTTAATTCATTAAATAAATGATGTCTTTGTTTTCTGACAATTCCATTACCTAAGAATTGTTTGTCAGGATCTTTGTAATGTTTTGAAAACCCTTTTCGACATTTACCCGATAAATCTGCATATACACTGACGATATCAGTTAATTTAGTACCTACAAATAAATGATTAGGTATACTTAAGTTAATTAATGTATTTTACAATACCTGTTAACATTCCCAATACTCCAGGTGCAAAGACATTTGCACCACGCAAGATAGCTGCCCCACATTGAGGATCAACAATGATTTCTGAGTTTCGAGGTTGTAAATCTAATTTTTCACAAGATGAAATATGATTAATAATTATAACATCATTTAGTATTGGATGTTTACTGACTTTAACATCATTTAATATATTTATTAACTTTACTGAAACTGTTTCGTAATCAGTAACAAGAGTGTTTATTTTGTATGTAGTAATTTTTGGGCATTGACAAAGCCATTTGAAAAGAATATTTAACTGTTCATTGTTGTCCTACAAATAAATTAATTTGCGCTTTAATATTATAATAATACTCAAGGTTTGATAGCATACGGCATAAGCTATATCTACCTCAAATATTTTATAACCATCTTGTCGTGAGTTAAGTATACTTTCTTTAATATCTTTGTTATAAAAGAAAGGAGAATTTGGATATTCCATTATGACGTTTATGAACACTTTGAATATGACATTTGGGGAAAAATGGCCGCTATGTTAGTCATAGAAATATTTTACATATAGAGGTGTGGTATCCGAAAATGTCAAAAAATGAAGAGAAAATAAATAATCAAAATAATATATAGGTTATTATATAATAATATGAGTAAATCATCATTCTTTTATTATTTCAATGCCGCTTCCGCTTAACATGATGTGCTATGACAGCTATGACACACTTCTTCTATGTATGGTATCTCTATGTGTTATTTCCGTTCCTATGAAGTCTTCTTCGTATTCTTTATTTAATGGTAGTATATTTTAGCAGTTGGTACACATGTGGTCACATGGGTTAATTGACCAATAACATGTAAAAGACTCCTAGACGTGGCATAGTATACGAATCCTTTTCCACGTCCGCCATATTGACAGCAAGTAAATTTGGGAGGATTTGGTTAATGTGTTAGCGTTTCTTTAGGAAACCGATTATATCTACTTAGAAACGTAAGTAGTATTAATTAATAAAATCGAATACAGTATTATTATTCAGTATTTTGATCAATTATCGCGACTGTGTAGAATTTGGGAGTGCATGTTATTTTTTATTTAATTAGAAAAGACACGGTTACAATTCGTCAACTTTTGAGTCTGCTTGATTTTAATTACTTGTGAGTTTAAAAAAGACAATATATAATTTACACATTGCTGAGTTATCAATTATAAAAGTTTTTGTATTATTATTTTGCGTATTGTAAATCTTATGACATTGCAGTTCAATCAATAGTTTTCATCCATTTTACTTCTAGAGTGATTCATAACCATAACTAACCTAATGAGACTGGAAATGAAATGATTGAGTAATTTTTATTCTGGATTAAATATTAAAATGCATATTTTGTTGATAGGTTTCAGCACAATAGCACAACAATGGGGAATATGTTTGCAAATTTATTTAAAGGCCTATTTGGCAAAAAAGAAATGAGAATACTTATGGTAGGTTTGGATGCAGCAGGAAAAACAACAATTTTATACAAACTCAAATTAGGTGAAATTGTTACGACCATACCTACAATCGGTATGTTTATAATAAAATAAATAAACATATGATTATAATCTATCTTTTAAATTAATTTCTTTGTTTGTAGGCTTTAACGTTGAAACTGTAGAATATAAAAACATCAGCTTTACTGTTTGGGATGTCGGTGGTCAAGATAAAATTCGTCCTTTATGGAGACATTATTTCCAAAATACGCAAGGATTGATATTTGTCGTAGACAGCAACGACAGAGAGCGTATCGGAGAGGCTCGAGATGAACTTATGCGAATGCTAGCCGAAGATGAGTTAAGAGATGCTGTGTTACTTATATTTGCTAATAAACAGGTGCGTTTATTTATCAATTAAATAATCAACATGCTTATTACTTAATTACTGATGTGTTGTTATTACTGACAGGATTTACCGAACGCCATGAACGCAGCTGAAATCACGGACAAGCTGGGTCTCCATTCGTTGCGGAACCGTAACTGGTACATTCAGGCCACGTGCGCTACGAGTGGCGACGGTCTGTATGAGGGTCTGGACTGGCTCTCCAACCAGCTAAAGAATGCAAACCGCTAAACGCGTGCAACAACTTGCAAGTTGTAAGAGAGAGCGCCGCGCGTCTGGATTTATAATACAACTACTACAACTATTACAACAACAACGTGCAGCACAGTGACTGTCTCGTGTGTTGTGTGATGATGTGTGCAGACGGCACGGGGAGGGCGGGGGACGGCACGGCGCGACCCCCGTCCTCTCCGTAGCCGTCGAGACTGTGGACTGATTATGGTGATACTGAAATATTTGTTTAATGAATCCCATTGTTTGTAGGATATAATATATATATATATATATATATATTATATGATTCACTAGTTTTCTTTCTTACGAAACAAGCTCGGACGCATTTTGTTGTAAATCTTCTTTTTCGTTAAGGTAGTTGTTTTCATTATTTATTTTAATGGAAATTACAGTCAATTCAATTGTTTTACTTTATGGATTTAAAAATAACAGTTAGTAAAATAAGCCGATATTTTATTTAGATATATTTGACAAATAATATGTTTTGAAATAACTACCTTAATGTTTGATTGTCTGAGGTATTATTATTATTATTATTATTATATTTTAAATAAATGCTGTTGTGGGATTTGTACAGAAAAACTGATGTTAATCTTGCATAAATACATGAAGTGGTCGCATTTCTCACGGTCGTTATATTATTACTTATGCTAAAGTGCGTGTTTAAATTCCTAGTTTTTATTTTAGTTGTGAATACGCGTAGGTTATGTTTGAAAGTACACAGAAACAGAGAAGACAAAAACTTTAATAATAGACCAAGAAATTTGAAGAAATGGACAACAATCAGTTTTTGCTGATTTCTCGACTTTCTTTCAATTTTACAGCTAAAGTGATTATTTACAAAATGAAAGATCATTAAATTCTCTGCAGAAATGATTCCATACATGTTTTTTGTCAGGTTGGTACTTCACCAAATAATGATTGTCAGAATTTGTTATAAAAAAAATCAGACGATCATTATCGGGTGAAATATGAATCTGATATAAAATATGTATAGAATCTTTTTTGTAGAGAATTTAATTAGGTTTAATTTTGTATGTGATTATTTTTGCTGAAAAGTTGAAAGAAAATCAAGAAATAAATAATAACTGATTTTTGTAAATTCTAACCTAAAAATTAAACAGTTTTAAGTTATTGTGGGAGGAAGGGGAGGGGGGTGGACCTTGAGAAATGTTGACGTGTGTGCGTGCAACACACGACGAGTGTACAATATCCATGGTTTGGTTTAAGTTAAATGTGGCAAAGTGCGTTTGTTTTAACATTCTTATATTTTTGTATTACTCTGTTTATTTTGCTCTGTCGTTAGTCAGAATATTAAATACTAGGCATCGCTTGTGCGAGTTTGTATGAATGTTAAATAATATAATGTATTTGTGCTTGATTGGTGACCTCTGTTTTAATTTTGGTACCCTTGGTTAGTTTTAAAATAAATCTTTTTGACTTATAAAATACTGCATTTATTTTTGAATTATTTCAACAATTACGATTATGAATTTGCAGATGATTCTTTTAGATATTCTATCGTATTATAATATTTTGTAATTGTAAATGTTATAAGAGAAACATTGATAGGTAAATATATAATTGAAATTATTTTAAATATTTAATGTCTTTGTTGATGCATTATTTATTATTCAACAATTGAATTTAATTTATTATTTAAGATGCGATTTATAACACTTATTATTATTATTCTTATGCTGGCTGTCAAAACTTTACTCCTTTTTTATTTAGAAAGGTTGAGCTACTTACAGAAAAATTCAATGTTGGTTTTTTTAAAGTGAAAGCCAATGTGATGGGTAAAAAATTGACAATGTTTGGGAATTTTTTTCACAGGAATTGCTAATTATAAAAAAGGACATTTTATTGTGTATAAATTCAACTTATTTAATATAAATTTTTATTGAAAAATATTAAAAATTTATGTGATCAAAAAATATATTTTTCTCAATTATCTCATCGAATTTTCGGGATGTGTTATTGGAAAAAAAAAAAAAATTATGAATATCTATATGAATGTAGTTACGGTTGTTTTTTTTCCACAAAATGGCGACAGTTTAAAATTTTTAATTCATTTTTAACACCATTTTTTTAATTCAAGCGGTCTAAAAAAAGTAATTATTAAAATTTAAAAAATTGGCTACGCACAGATTAGCCACTGCAATTACAAAAATTATGAATACATTTTTTTAATCGGTTCTTTAGTTTTGAGGAAACACTGGGACAAGGTCGAAAAAAGTCGTTTCGAGAAAACCTGTTTTTCTGAGGGTCATAACCGGCCACGCTACCTGGTCTCACTAAATTGCAAGCAATTTTTGAAATTTTAACTTTATTTTTTTTTATTTTGAATATGTATACTTTATTTATTTATTTTTGTGAGCAGTTTAATTTTTTTAAACAAAAATTGGTTAAGTTTTATTTTAAACAGCCGGTATTTTGAGTTTTAAAGAAAATATACCCACTAAAAAAAATTAGATGTAGTTAAATTTTCAAAAAAAAATTAAAAAATATGATATTGATTAAACTGAATCATATCTGATATCAAAATAAATCAATGATAATTTGTAAGATACTTATTTAAATATTTGTACTTGATTTATTTAATTTTTATGAATAATTATACCAGTGTTTTCCAACCTTTTTATCCTAGCAAGATGCTTTTAAAGCAGTCAGATATTGACAACATTTTGTTGAGAAGGTGGGAGGCATATAAAATTTAAACATTTCCTTAAGTAAGTATTTTTAGGTTTGCAATAAATTTTAATATTTCTAATTACATATTAAATGTATTATTGATTGTATCAGAAAGCAGGAGTTTAATAATAAAAGTTCATACCAAGATGAAAATTTACTTCACTGAATATTTTTTCTGCCGTTTTTGGGCCAATTATATTTAACATTTGCGGGTATATATTTCTTATTACCTTTTATCCTATTAAAATGTAAAGTATTGACAATGACAATTATTAATATTAACCTCAAAGTGCACGTGTAAACCCAAAAAAAAGTTCTATTTACGTAGATCTAATTAGATAGAATTTTCTCAAAATTTTGATCTCAAGACTATAACTTAACTCTCACTAACAGAGTAATTTCACTTTTTTAGTACATATACACAGTTTTTAGTATGTACTTTTAAATATATTAGTACCAAGGTGAGTAATTTAAACATGTAGGATAATTCCTGTGTATAATTCCATCTTGAATTTTGATCTACATAGTTTATCCCGGAAACTACCGTAAGTAAATAAATATCTTAATTTTTTTTTTAATTAATTGAAAAGCCGGTTCTGGTGAAAGAACTAGATAATATGTATTCTAAACACAAATATTATGATGAGGTCGTAAAACAGCGACTAAACATTGTCCGAGCAATATTAGTAAAACAATCACAAAAACAATGTATTCCCCTTCCAATTCTTGGCAGTAATGTAAAATATCAATAGCGCATCATAGTAACGTGTCAACACGAAACGATGTGCGATATGGATGCAACAAAGCGAGTGAGGAGATAACAGTTTGTATCGTTTGTATGTTTGTTTGTCCTGCTCTCACACAACAGTCAGATGTTTCTGTGCGCGATTCAGACGGACGCCAGTTAGTTGAAAACCGTCGTTCTTATTACTTACAGCTAATCACATAACAGCCGCGCGCTATCGGGCACATACATGCGTATATAAACAAAGCACTTGTAAACCGACACTTCAACTTTACATTCAATATATGTATGTAAATACTGGGTTTTAAATCAAGTGATTTATTAATATGTGATTATTAATAGTGATTGACGCATATTAAATATGTTCTAAATGAAATTATGAATGTTAATTAATTATTGCACATAAAGTTATAATATGTGTGTGAAAACATGGTCATTGACTTTTAATGTGGGCAATTCATTATTCGTTGTATAAATTACAATTAACAGTTTTATGACAGGCATTTCTTAAAAGAGACTGTATAGAATAGTACAGAGTTAATATGAGGAGACTTAAGATGAGTACCACGTGGTATTATGTATTAATAACGTCGTTTGCTGTGTTTGGAGCTGTCACGACAACTCGCTTTCAAGGAGTTCCGCTTCTTCAGGACGAGGAGTTTTTGTTCACTGGAGTCACAGGACTAGGTCCTAAAAGAAGCCATAAAACAGCCGGTAATTTTTGTAAAATTAAAACAAGTATTCATTTTTGTTAATACTTCAATGAAGTATATTTCTTTAAAAAGCAGTGGTTTATAACTGGTGTGCCGCGAAATTTGCGCGTTATGGCGGTTAAATTTTGCGGAACTGTAACTTGTGGACTATTGGTCGTACAGACCGACGCCTGTGACAAAATTTGTAGATAATTTAATTTACTACAATATTGTCATTTAGTATTTTAATCCCAAAATAAATAGTTAACGAAATAATTTGCAAAAACTACTTTTTACAAACTTTGCGGTGCTGTAACTCGTGAACTATTAGTTATACAGACCGACGCCTCTGACATACATTATAGAGAATTTAATTTTCTATAAAACTGACGCTTGGTATTTTAATCTAAAATAAATAATTTACGAAATAATTTGCAAAAAATATATTTACAAATATTGCAGCGGTATAACTCGTGGACCATTATAAAACGATGCCTGTGATATAAACTATAGATATTTTTATTTTCTATAAAATTGTCATTGAGTATTTTAATCTAACATAAATAGTTTACGAAATAATTTGTAAAAACTACATTTTACAAATTTTGCGTTGCTGTAACTTGTGAACTATTTATCTTACAGACCGACGCCTATGGCATAAATCATAGATAATTTAATTTACTACAATAATGTCATTTGGCATTTTAATCTAAAATAAACATTACGAAATAATTTGTAAAAACTACTTTTTACAAACTTTGCGGCGCCGTAACTCATGAATTATTGATCTTACAGACCGACGCCTATGACATACATTATAAATCATTTAATTTACAACAGTATTGTCATTTAGGTTTTTAATCTTAAATAAACAGTTTACGAAATAATTTGCAAAAACTACATTTTTGAAACTACGTTACTGTAACTCGTGTACTATTGGTTGTACAGACCGACGCTTATGACAAACATTATATATACTTACAATTAGTTTAATTTACTACAATAATGTTATTGTAGGTATTTTAATCTTAAATAAACAGTTTACGAAATAATTTGTAAAAACTATATTTTACAAACTTTATGGTGCTGTAACTCGTGAATTGTTAATCTTCCAGACCGACGCCTGTGACAGTATTGTCATTTATGTCCGGTATTATAAAGGAGCTAGCAAGCACTTTCAAATTGGGTATTAATTCTGTACTAGTATCTATGGAATTTAGAGCAGTGACACTTCAACTAATTGTAACACAGTTGGCATCTTTTACCGTACAAAATAATTTTCATAATATCGCCACTGTTTTAATACCGTTGGTATTTACCTACAACGCGTGCGCGAAACTTGTCTTCAACAAACTCCAAAAGAACTGTTATATAAATTTGATATCTCATTTAAAAGTGCTTGCTAGCTAATAAATTTGCTAGCTCCATTATAATACCGGACATTAGTATTTTAATCTTAAATAAACAGTTAACGAAATAATTTGCAACATTTTACAAATATTGCGGTACTGTAACTTGTGAATTATTGAACTTACAGACCGACGCCTAAAATATAAAAAATAGATACATAATTAAATTGACTACAAAATATCTTTGCATTTCAATCGAAAAAAATTATATAAACTACTTTTTACAAACTTTGCGGGGCTGTAACTCATGAACTATTGATCTTACAGACCGACGCCTGTGACAAAATTTGTAGATAATTAAATTTACTACAATGTTGTCATTTAGTATTTTAATCTAAAATAAACAGTTAACGAAATAATTTGCAAAATTACTTTTTAGAAACTTTGCGATGCTGTAACTTGCCCTCCAGAATATACAAAAATAAAAATTGAAGACCTTTTTTTCATCCTTACTTGAAAATTACTTATTACTAATTCTAATTTTGATTTAAATTACCTTTTTTTGGTCGCCAATTTTTTTACAGTGAATAATAAGTGGAAAATTCAAGTTGGGAACGAAAAAAAAAGTAATTAAAATCTAAATTTGTAATAAGTGTAACATTTTCAAAAAAGTTTTACGGTACTGCATTATTACGAAATAATTTGTAAAAACTACATTTTACAAACTTTACGGTGCTGTTACTCGTGAATTGATTATCTTACAGAACGACGCCTATTAAATAAATTATAGATACTTTAATTTTGTATAAAATTCACTTAGTATTTTAATCTAAAATCAACAGTTTACGAAATAATTCATAAAAACGACTTTTTAAATACTTTGCGGTGCTGTAACTCGTGTAGGTACTACGAGTATTGGTTGTACAGACCGATGCATATCACAAACATTATAGATAGTTTAATTTACTACAGTAATGTTATTTATTATTTTAATCTTAAATAAACAGTTTACGAAATAATTTGTAAAAACTACATTTTACAAACTTTACGGTGCTGTAACTCGTGAATTGCCAATCTTATAGACGGACGCCTGTGACATAAATTATATAAAATTAAATTTTCTATAATTTATGTCACAATCGTCATTCCTTCAATTTTTTAAATCTAGTTATCTAAATATTTTTGAAAAGAACTGTTTTAGATAATTGTTGTAAAGATAATTATTTTCTATAATTAATTTTTGAATAAAGTGCGTGATATGATTGAAGTTTTGGACGAGACAAGTGTTTTAGTGGCTAGTGGATTAATGCAGGCAGACGAGCGCACGAACAACACGCCTGAATGCAAGCGAGCCAGCCAGTAGACGGCTACGAAGATAAATTAGCAGCGGTGTTTATATCGGTACTGCTTGTGCGACACGTACTTCTGGCATTTGTTCAAGTGAGGCGACATCGTATCTCTCTGGGATATACACGCTCTCTTGTGTACATTTCTCTATGTCTCATTCACACATTAGCGATCTGATTTTATCACGTGATTTATGTAATAAACTATATATGTACAATACACACTCATTTATCCAATAAGTGGAATAAAAGGAAACATTTGATATTTTATAATACATATTTGCAAGAGAAATAAGATAAACTAAACCAGCAATTATTTGTTGGGGGTACGGTTTTTAGAATTTCGCTCAGTGGTGAAGCGTCCATGGAAGCAGTGCTTCCCTTGCTTTATGGGTAAATTAATACAAATCTCTATGTTTTCAGTTAATAAATAATTTAAAAATATTATTAGAATATTCATCTTTATGCGCAACTCAAACATTTTAACAAAAAATCAAAAATAGCATTTAATATTAATTTACACTCTCAATTATAAAACTAGAATACTTATTTTCTTGTATTTTAGTCGATATTTATATGACGAGTTGAAGTTCACTGCAGGAAATTTCACTAAAAAATTGTGAATTTTTTATTTCGTTAAAAGTATGTTTATTGTATAGAAAATGACGTGAAAAGTGGTTTGTTTCAAACCGCAGGTCTGTATCTCAAATCGTTCTCGAGATATAGCCTCTCAAAGTTTTAGTTTTTTCAAATTTTTGGAGAAAAAAGGCCATAACTTTTGAACGCGTAGTCGGAATTGATTTTAGTTGACGGATTTGGAATCAGCGTGTCAAAATCTATATAATGACATGTACAATACCTTAAAACACGAGAAAAAAAATTTCGCGAAAAATCGAAAAAATTCAAAGGGGTATACCTTAAAAAAATGTCGTTTTTTGACCAAATTTTTTTTGTCGTATTTTAAAGTATTTTACATGTCATTATATAGATTTTGACACGCTGATTTCAAATCCGTCAACTAAAATCAATTCCGACCACGCGTTCAAAAGTTATGGCCTTTTTTCTCCAAATTTTTTTGAAAAACTAAACTTTGAGAGGCTATATCTCGAGAACGGTTTGAGATAAAGACCTGCGGTTTGAAAATTTCAACTTTTCACGTCATTTTCTATACAATAAACATTGAAATTTTTAAAATACAAGAAAATAAGACATATAATCATTTAGTTACTATACAAATATATAAGAATTTATTTTAAAAAGTAAAAGCTTGAACTTTAGGTGTTCCATAACTAGTTTTTTTTTGTTAATAGGGGAGGGAGGATTGACAAAATATGCTTCCCTTATTAAAAACTTCACGCCTCGCCACTGGTTTCGCTATAAGGTACTGGTACTAGTCTTGGTCGCTTTAAGAGCAAGGTATTTTTGTTTTATTTTTTTTATTGTTTCGAAGAAACCCTTTTAATTTCACTTTATTGTCCGTTCTTTTCAGTCAAAATGAAATATCTCGTAAACTATATACATAAGCTAGAAACTTAATTTTTTTTTACTAAACATGTAAAATGATGCCCTATTTATGCTGGTTTCAAAATTTATGAAAAATTGCCGGAGGATATAAAAAATGAAAGAATATCTGCTAAATTTAAAACAAAAATTAAAAGTTATTTGCTGAATATGGTTCCTTATGAAGTTGATGAGATAGTAGAATAATAGTTGTGTATATTTTTTATATATTTTTTGTTTTTATATATTACTGCTGTTTTGACTTTTTGTATACCTGTACTGGTCTTTGTCAAATAAAATATTATTATTATTATTATAACAAAATACGAATGGGGTAAAGCAAGATAAAAAAAATATTTTTTTTTATACTAACAATAAGATATGTGGCACGTCAAAACGTATAACCAAACCAGTGGAATTGACCCTTTTTCTTATTTTTTTCTAAATCAAAAATGGCGCCTGCAGGGGGCTTTAAAGCAAATAAAAAATTTCGAAAATAGTTCGAGATATAGAAAGATATCAGAAAACTGAACTCGAAGTTTTTGATTTTTTTACGATAAGTTACTTGACTTAATTATAAGTCATTTGAGTGGAATTCAGTAATGACAGTAATCAAATATCAAAAAATATTTATAATTTAGTACATTTAATTAAACAAGAGCCCAACACTGGGGTAAGATCCAAGATCTTATCTAGTTTTATGGTACAACCAAATTTCATGTTTCTGTGCAAGGTCGAGTCGAAATATCGTTAAGTGATTAATTAAACTTACTAAATACTAAAACCAATTAAGGATAATTAAAAGAGCCAGTTACTTCGCACTGTTCATTTAAGACGAACCGCACACAGAGGAAACTTTTTTTATGAAACCAGTTTCGTGAAACTTGAAACTTTAGTTTCATGAAATCATTCAATTGAAAAATAATCAGATATAACACACTGAGTTTCACGAAACCTAAATTTCACGTGGTTTCACAAATGCAAGTTTTTTTGCAAGTTCTTAATTAAAAATGTTTGGGTTCTGTTTACATGGACTTATGACCTGCAAAACAGTAATCTTTATCGAAATAAATGAACCCAGAACCTATGTTTCCTTTTTTTTTATTTCGGAGCCACCAATACAGCATTAGCACTTCCTCTTCGTCGGACGACATTGTTGAAACTAATTTCTAGTTTTATTTCTGTGCGGCAAATATGAAATACGTTTCACAAACCATGTTTCACGAAACTGGTTTCATAAAAAAAATTTCCTTAACAAAATAGCCAATATGAAAAAAATAAATTTTTTTTTGTAATGTGTATAATTTTAACTATTTAAAAAATGTTTTATTGTAAAGGAACTACAATTAACTAATAATAATAACATTGCAGTTTTTTTTCCATTCAAAAATTGACAAGATTAAAGTCTGTTTCCGGTTTAAAAATAGATTTGTTTCATAGGCTCATATACAGGGTGACAAGTCTAATATATGATGACTATTATGCAGATGATTTAATGACAGAGATTAAGTATTTATTATAATATCATATTTTCTGCCATTTCCGGTTGTACCGGAAATTATACCAATTTTTGTTTTACAAATGGGACCCCTATAATTTTTATATATAGAAGAAAAATCATGATTTAATTGTGTGTGTTTATTTGTGTGCTTCAAGAGTATTATTTATTTATAAATACAGTTAAGAAAATATTTTATATGGTTATATTATTGGCGTTCGACCAAAAATTATTACGCGATCGACGTTATTGACACCTCTTACTGTAGAAAGTAGCAACTGCAATATCCCGCTGGGAGAGTGAGAGGGGGGGGGGGGGGTAACGATGAGATTCACGGACGTCAACTGAATTTAGTAATTTACTTAAATATTTTTTTAGATAGTTATTAATAATACACCAAGGTTTTTTATAATTGTATTGAAATATCGCTATTTATTTAATAATAAAGTATTTTGAATTCTGTAGTTGATTTTATTGTTTTAAAAAAATATTCAAAATTTCTAAATTATTATAAAAATTGTATACAGTAGGGTCTCTTCTTACGCGGTAGATACGTTCCACAGCAAATCGCGTGTAAATAATCGATTAAAAAAGACATTGATTAACATTGTAATGTCGGCAGTACTACATGGGCTGAAAAATCTTTGGCCTGACTTATAGATGACAACATGAACAAAAATTCTTAATGCGTCCCATAGAGTACCAACCTTAACTAGAATACTGTCAAAATTTCATGACATTTCATATACTTACTCTTGTTGAAGTTACAGTTTTCGAAGAGACGCTACTTTTGTTTTTTTTAATCATGAAAAAAAGTGGATTTCGTGTTTTTCGTGTGATTAAAAATTGTTTTTTGATGTGAAAAAATACCGTTCAAACAAAGGAATGGCTTGATACGTGTTACGGCACATCTGGCCTAGCTAATTCAACCGTAAAATATTGGTTGCTGAGTTTCGTCGTGACCGTATTAGCACAAATGAGGCAGTTAGTCCAGAAAACATTCGAAAAATTCGTGAAAAAAAAGTTTATATAACGTTATAAGAATCATCGTCACTATCTGAAAATACAACTCAGCACCGTTTGTGAACTGGTGCGAAATCTTGATAAATGTAGATTTAAATAATAATAACAAAACGTTTACGTATTTAAATTCCTTGAATGCTTTCATTAGATACGCACCGCGTAACTTCAAATCCGCGTAAAACGAGACCCTACTGTATTTATCAAATTCAGGACCTCGAGTAATTCATTTATGTTTAAACAATCTTTGCAGGACTCTGGAGTACTTCAATAATCATTCTAAGACATTTTACTAGAACGTATATAAAACGTTTTTTGTGTGTTATAAGTATGTATATAAAATGTTATCTGATTTTGTAAGTTTTATCAGAACACGCCCAGGTAAATAGACAAACATTAATATTATATTTATCATTTAGTTGTTCTTATGATTAGATTGTATTTTTAGAATAAATTCTCTAATTATTAAAACATTAAATAAACACATAATTATTTTTATTTGTTTAGATACGTTGAAAAAATCTTAAAATTATCAATGAATCACGTGTATTATACCCAGACCCGGCGACAGAAATGTTGGGGCCCATTACTTTCGTTTATCTTATTATCTATATCTAATAGGACCCCAAAACTCCGGGACCCCAAGTCCCTCTTATCTCCGGATCTGATTATACTCCCTTAAATAATTTAATCATTTATGGTACATAATAGCAGGGCTTCGAACCGGAATTGAACCGAAAACCGGAAAAAATAACGGTTCGAAGCCCTGCATAATAGTATCGATTTACTTTTAATTAAAATATGGTATTATTTTTCAGTGTGGGAAAAAATAAAAAAACACGACTGCACACCACTGAGTTGCCGCAACTTGTTTCTCATTTAATTTGACCGCGAAATCCTTTAACATGTGGATCCCTAAATAGATTTCTTACATAATAAATGGAGCTGGAAAAGGACAATACTAATTGTAAGTAAAGATAAAAAAACAGACATTATAATTAAGAACAATAAAACAGTTAAGGCCGTGAGATCGAATTTATTATACATTCCAGAATTTTCCAGCGGTTTTGCCCGCGTTTTTATCGAAATAAAATCTTCTTTATTTTAATATAGCTTTTACTAACATAAAATTATATAAATCTTTTTAATTTTTATATTTTTTTATTAGTAGGTATTGTAATTTTTGTATTACGGACCTGTTCTAATACTTTATATAACTTATTCTAGGATCTTAGGCTTTTGAACAAGGAAAATAAAAAATCAGTTCATTGGTTTTTGTGTAAAGTCGAAACAAACATACAAATATAAAAATTGAATAAAATAGCGCCTATAAAATAAAATAACGTCTATAAGGTACTGGCACCAGTAAATGTACTAAATTAGAAATATTTGTTGATATTTTAATACTACCATTACTGAATCATAATCTATAGACACTAAACTATAAAACAGCTTAATTGGACAACAATCGGGCAATTGATGTTAAAATGGTGGATACTTAAACTAATTATTAGTACAATTTATTTATTAAGTATTATATTATCATAGTATCTATTTTACGTTGTTTCAAATTTTACGATTCTTTATTTTATAAATTTTGTGTGGTAGTAATTATCATTTTGTTATCATTACTGGAGAAAAAATATAAACAAAATAAAAGGCTATAATTAAAAAAAAACAAAAAGCTTTTGCGAACTTTGGTAATTAAATTGATTTAATAAAGAGGTAAGTACTTGTTTTATTAGTGACATGAGTTTATCAGAATTACAAAAAAAGCCCATCAAATCCAAAAACAGTTTACCTTGCTCTTAAAGCGGCCAAGACTGGTGCCAATACCTTGTTATTTTATTTTATTATATAGGGCTTCTAATATCGATAGTATTTAAATTGATATCACATAGAGAAACACCGATATTTAATAAAAATATTTATTCTTATTCCATAAGTTAGTTATATGTATAAGAATGCATATAGTATGGTCGATATATTACATATTAGTACAGTCAAAGTGTTGTAAAAAATAGAGCAACCGTGCATTTTGGGTAGGTAGCGATTTTTTAGGGGACTTCGTAGGGGGGGTCGATCATGAGTCTAATACTGAGTTTTAAATACTATAGTTATCTTAGCTCAAAGTATTTCATCCCTTATTTTTTCATTGTTTTTTGCTCATAACTTTTTATTATAAATGAAACGCCAAGAAGTTACTAATAACAGTTACAGAGAATCGATATACCTATAAAAGCTCTTTACAAAATATTTGTCAGACTCACGGTTACGGAGATAAACAAAAAAATTAATTACAGCCTTTCAAATTGCACCAATAAGGCATCGTTCACAGTCCCGAAAACTCACGACCGACCCCCTACGGAAACCTTTAAAAAATTGCTACCTATAATAAAAATGCACGGTTAAATGGCGCCTTGACTGTACTATATATATACATTTTGACTATTTTCTATATGCCTGTCTCGCCGACTGAGGATTGTCTATCTGCTGATCCAAACCAATTGAACAATCCTTGGCATCGAACTATAAAAAAAGTAAAATAACAACTTACCATATCGATAATATATGAAGTTCTTCTAATTAAAAGTATTAAAAATTTAATGATATTCAATAATATATCTATAATATGTATATATAATATCTATAGTATATATATGTATAACTACATAAATGTAATAAAAACTAATTTGTGAATAACTGAAAGAGAAACTTGATTTGAAATTATAAATGTTTATTTTTTTATTTTTTATTAATGTTATGTTAATATATTAAATTTGAGTGTGTACAATATAGTACATACAAATGTACAATAGGGTGTGAAATATTAACGGCAAATCCCCTCAATCTGTTTTTTGTGTCCAAAAAATAAGATTATATTATATTAAATAACATGGATGTCATGTATGGTTCTCCCTACCAATATTTAATGTTTATATTTAAAATATTTTTCAGTATAATTATAAATTGTTTTTTTAAATTAATATTATGTTAATATATAAAATTTGAGTATGTACAATGTAATATATACAATATACATATGTACAGCGATTGGACATTCAACAAAAAAACAGATTTAATGAATGAATGAAGTAGAGAAATGTTAAAAAGCTAGTGTGTCTCGATATAAGATCGTACGTTACTAGTGCCCGAAATAGCACTAGGCGAGTCTACTGTAGACAGTAATTCCTGCTCAAGCGACGTAATGTCGGGAAGGAAAACTATTTATAACTAGAAATTTGTCAGTCGCCAGATTGTCTGCACAAATGACCACTTCTACGTTCACATCTACAAATCACAAATAAAACGTAAATATATACACTGGCAAACCAGTGGCGCACGTTACAGTTTCACTCGGGTACAAGAAGGACCATGTTTGTATGTAACCTAACTGATTTTCACAAATGCCTCGAAATGTGTACCGTTAAAAAAAGTTTATTAATTACACAGGCCGATAAAAAACACTTTTATTTTGTTGTCTTTACTTGAATAGGTGATTTCGGAGGTTTTCGGCACGCTGAAACTAAATCCGTTATCCAAATGGTTTTATCACGTCAGGTTTTTGAGATATTCTAATTTTAAAGTCCCAATAATTATGCAGTTTAATGCTTAAGAATTTATTACGAAGTAGGTATTTTTTTCCTCTTCAAATGAATTTTTACTTTTTACTGTACGATTTTTTTTCATCGAAATATACTATGTAGTTTGAAGATATTGTTATATTTATGCCCGGTATTATAAAGAATTTGCTTGAGTGCAAATGCAAATTAGGTATTAAATATAAATGACAACCACTTACAGATGTAGCCAATGAAATCGTACATATAACGACTTTGACGCATGCGTATTAAGTAGAAATCAGCGACTTAAAATAAGTGCTGCCAAGTGTATTTCATAAAATGCATAGCCTTTACATTATTATACATTTATTACCACTGCTTTAAAATATCGAGCAATTTCATAACTATTTGACACCTAGCATATAGCGTTAGCTGGAAGCTAACAAATTCTTTTTTGCACGCAAGAAAATTATTTATAATACGGGGCATTAATGTCCATTGAGTCATATCTTCAAACTAGCATATCTCGGCGAAAAAAAAATCTTACAGTAAAAAGTAAAAATTCATTTTAAGAAGAAAAGATAGTACTATTTCTTACAGTGAACGAAAACTTTAGAAAAAAGTAACCTACTTGCTAATAAATTCTTAAAAATTGCTTGTGTTATTTATAATTGTATGAAGTATATGATTATATTTGTTTTTTTTTTAGTTCTAACCGATCGTGGGACGATAATTCTTTCTATTATATCTAATTAAAAGAATAAGAACACAAGGAATTTAAAAATGCAAAAAATCAGCTAGAGGGTGTAAGATTTTTGTTAGTTTATAGTAATCAGTTTTGGCATGTTTACGAAAATGAACATTATTTACTTTGTAGCACCTTAGTATGTAACTTATGTTAGAAATAATACCTATTTGCACAGCATTATAAATATCTTTATTTAATTTTTATGTAAATGTACACAAGCCAGGGAAAATTCTGTCATTATTTTATTTTATCATTTTTCCAAAGACACTTGTTTCTAGATTATGTTTATAATAAAAATGGCTTGGCGCCAATCCAGGCAGTGCACTATGGGCCAGGAGACCCTGTTCTGTGGCCAAAAGTCTACTTTCGAATTTGAGAAAACGAATTAGACCACTGAATTCAGCATTAATTGAAGTAGTTATGATGACAATTACATGTTGATTAATCAATTCCTGTTCAAATGACAGGGGCGCAAAGTTGAAAAATGTATAAAAAAAAATTATGTTACTGTCGCTTGTAAAATGTAATATTTATTGTAAAGTCATAAATTTCAAGCCGTATATTTGAATTATTTCATTCGTGGAAGTTCAAAAATTATTTTAAATGTCATATGAATGCGTTATTTTCAGTTTTACTGAAGTAAAACCACATTTTTAGTATAAAAAAACAAGATTTTTCAGCAAAGCACCTGCTGCCGATTGCGAATACCGAAAGATACCGCCTTGTATTAAGTAATGAGACCCACGAATGTCTTCTCTAGGATGTGCACTTCAGCCTAGATCTGCCCCTTTTTGCCCGTTTTCATTTGCTTGACTGTGAAACTCTTCTAAACGTACAACAATGATATGTACAATGTACATATTTATTTCACATTGTATAAACGAATATAGTACTACGAGTGTACAAACTTTCTCTGGACCGTGAAATTTGAGGGGTGTCTTCCTTTTATGATCTAAGCACTCATTAAGAAAATATTTTTTTAAATTCAACCCCTACGGGGGTAAAAAGGGGTGTAAAATTTTGTATGGGAAAATATTTTTTGGTTGGATTTATTTGAAACTTAAAATGAATACTCTACAATACAAATAATGAAACTAGTATTTACATAAGTATTTCTCAAAATTAAACTACTAAGGGGTGCAAGGGGGTGGAAAAGTTTATATGTCGAAAAAAATTTGTTTGTATTCACTCGAATGAAACATTGCACACATATTGTACAAGACAAATAGCATTTTTGAAAATTCAACCCCTAAGAGATGGGAGGGGGGGGGGTTATTGGTGTTTAATTTTCAAAATTATGATATATTTATTTACATATTTTTTTACGATATTAAGGTAAATTCGGACAAAATAATATTCAATTAAAATAAAAATTTCAACCCCTAATAGCGTAAAAGGTGGACGAGGGTGGGTTTTTGATATGTTTATCTGCATAGTTTCTTGAGTTATACAGGTGAATTTGGGCAAAATAGTCTTCAATAAAAAAAAATGGACATTCAACCCCTAATGGCCGGGGTAGTCAGGGGGTGGGTTTATGCAATTTTTAAGTAAGATCCGAGATATTTACAATTATTTATAGGTAATAAAAAAAATTTTTATATTTCATTCCTTGTCACGTATGAAGGGTTGCAATTAGTTTCATTCATAGTGTTACAGCGAAACTTTGTTATGGATTGTTGTAAGGAGATTACTTGTATTTAGATTCTTATTTTTTTACACCGCGTGCTTACCCTTATAAAATTAATTTTATTTAAATTGGATAACTTTTGAAATATCTTGGTCGCCATATTGGATCCGCCATTTTGAATTTTTAAATTTTATAAAAAAATTGAAATCAGCGTCCCAATATAACGGTATAAAATGAATTTTATTAAAATCGGATAACTTTTGAAATATCTTGGTCGCCATATTGGATCCGCCATTTTGAATTTTTAAATTTTCATAAAAAATTTGAAATTAGCGTCCCAATAAAACCTTACAAAATGAATTTTATTTAAATTGGAGAACTTTTGAAATATATTAGTCGCCATATTGGTTCCGCCATTTTGAATTTTTTAATTTTTATTAAAAATTTGAAATCAGCGTCCAAAAAAAACCTTATAAAATGAATTTTAACTAAAACGGATAACTTCTGGACTTTTGGCCATAGAACAGGGTCTCCTGGCCCATAGTGCAGTGGAGTAGGTATGCGGCTCTTAGCACCTACAACTTTAATCAAATAATTCACTTTTAAAGATGAAATATATAGAAAAATGTTAATTGAAATTACAAAAATTTTCATTTACATTTTTGTATGTTTAGTGCGCCGTGAATTGAAATAAATGTGTTGTGGTTCTACAGCCTCAACGACAGATGATACTTGTCTATTTCCATGACTTTGGCTATCCATCCGGGCGAAACGAAAACATTCAGGGTTAAATAGCGCTAAAACCTTTTGTTGGAGCCAGTATGTTAAGAACTGTCTCGTATGCATCGAATAAGAGCGAATGTAGAACAACTATGGTCTCTATATGGGTCTCTATTCTGCGATGATCATTCTGTTAATCAAATGCAAAAGTTATCTTACTTAAGATATTAGAATTAATTATGAAAATAATAATATTTGTATTTTATGTTAAGTATATACATGGTGATTTACAACTAGTGTAGTAAAAAAATTAACAGTAGATCGAGGATGTAATTTTAAGGAAAAAACTTAGCACAATGGGTTCTCTAGATATTAAATAAATACTAATTTTGGGTAAAAGACTAGCTCCCTCAGGAAGAATTTTCGGACATAGGTTCACATAAGGTTTTTTGCTTAAAATTACATCCTCGATCTACTGTTAAATTTTTTACATTAGTTGTATATCACCCTGTATATATTGTCTATAATAAATAAAAATTTTCATCATTTATTGTTTTTTTTTGTTTTACAAAATTTTAGAAAAAATAAACAGGTATAAGTTATTAAATGTTTTGCCTCATAATTCACATAAAATACCTCAAAATTCGGACATGAAATATAATTCTTGGCGGATTAAAAATTTTTACAATTTTTACTGAAAACGCAAAATATGCACGTTGACCAGAGAACTGTAGTGAAACAATTGCTGAATATACAAAATATGTATCTACAAATAGATGTATCTATAAACAAAATATTACACATTAAAATAAGAGAAAACAAGAATTTTTAACTTTTTGTGTTTATTTAAATTAACAACCCGGGAAAATTTTTTAGATCTGAAGTGATCAAATCAGATCTGGGATAGATCTGCATTTTGAGACAAAATCATATTTCTTCACTGGTTTTTGATCTGTGGATACCTGCAAAGATCTCTAAAGATCGTAATAGATTGTGATAGAGATTCAAAAATTGAAAATTCATGAATTTTCAATGTTACAACGATCTTCAGAGATATTTGTAGATCTTTGCAGATCGTTGTAGATCTTTGCAGGTCTTCACAGATCAAAAACCAGTGAAGAAAAATGATTTTAAAATGCAGATCTATCAAGATCTGATTTGATCACTTCAGATCTATTTTTTTCCGGGAACACATACGCCTGAAATTACCAAGTTTAACTAACTGTCATTTAGCTTAAGTCTACATTTAAATTTTGTATCGTGTTTTCAAGAGAAATGTTAATAATAACAATAATAGATTTACCATATATGAATAATAAAAAAAAAACTAAAATATTGTATTACACGGACTATGGATTATATGCACACTAATTAAAATGCGGTAATTTTTACAAGACATATTATCTTTATTATTATAAAAATAATACATTCCACCGTCGCGGTGGCGCCCCCGTATTACAGCCAGAGGCTAAGCATCCGTAATTTTGTTTTCAGAATGTCGTCTTGGAGATCAACTCAGAGAACTTGGATCTACATGGTTTGCGGATCTAGGACCACCGTTTGGTGTTATGTATTGCATTAAATGTGAATGTGTACGGGTAAGTATGTTGTGTTTTATTAAAAATCACATTGTACCATAGACTAGAGCTGGGCGCGGGCCGTGAATTTTTCGGATCACGTCGGGTCACAGTCGTGACCCGCTTGAGCGTGAGCGATTTCCTAATCTTGAATCGTGAACGTGCGTGATCGTGGGTCAAATTTTACTGAAAAATAAATAGAAATATTAAATTTAAGAGCACCGTTATTGCGAGGTGCTACTGTATATATTTAAAAAAATGATTTCATTATTTCGCAGACCACCGGTTAAAAACCACTGCTCTATTATTATATAATAATACATAGCTTCTAAACTGTTAGGTTCAGATATCTGATATTATTAATAAATGGAGTTTACCAGTTTTATTACATTTATTTAAAATGAATACACCTTCAAATGTAATTTGATTTGCTTATTGTAGCTAATTAACATTCAATTACACGTATCTACCCAAAAATGTGAAGCGAGCTATTTAACGAATACATGCACGTAATGTAGTAGTTGAAAACATTTGATTATATTTTAACAGGTTCAGAAAAAACGGCGTGTTGTTGCCAGAGTCCAGTGTCGTAACATTAAGAATGAATGCCCTGAGCCTTCATGTCCAGAACCTGTTTTATATCCGGGACGTTGCTGTAAAATATGCCCTGGAGATGTTAACAGTGAGTTTTAAGTCTTACATACTTTATTATATAAAAAACTTTATTATATAAAAACGACTTAAAAAAACCTAAAAACATTGAAAAGTATATAATACATCAATTTAACAGTTTTTGAAGTTGGTTTTATTTTTTTAAAGTTTTTTATTGACTTGGTAAAACTGTTTTTAATTGTTATATAATGGGTCCGCCAAAACAGACGCAGTAATGTAAATACTTGAATGAGCGATAAAACCAAATTTATTGTTTTATTTTGAACTTTGATCTAGCCAATTATGTGTGAAAAATGATATCGTTCAAATGTTTTATATAAGACGTCGATACGATGGTCGAAATTTTCAATGACATTTTCCAACATGATCGCTTCAATCGCATTTATCTCGGCAATAATGTTGTGTTTTAGGTCTTGAATGGTAGCCGTTTTACTGACTTAAGTTGTGCTCTTCAAAAACCCCCACAAAAAATCAAGAGGTGTCAAATGAACGAGCGAACCAATTTATATTTCCATTTCTTGAAATTAAGCGTTCACCGAATTTCGAAAGTAGACATTCTCCACGTCGATAGATTAAGTTTGGGGAAGAAAAGGTTGTTTATCATGGTATGGTATCGCTCAGAATTCACGGTAATCGCATTTCCATCTTCATTTTCACAACAGCGATATTATCCGGTGTGCTAACACTTTTTGGTCTACCACTCTTTGGCAGATCACTAATTGAACCGCTCTTGAATAACTTTAACACTGTCTTCAATCGAATATGACTCCATAGCGATAAATGGCAAACATTTAACTAACGAAATGTTATAATGATAACAGAAAATATAAATGGCGTCACTGTTAAATTGACGTTTACTTTGCTGCATCCCTATTGGCGGACCCATATAATACTTTTCAATCTTTTTAAGGTTTTTTAATTCGTTTTTTAATCTTTTCCCTTTTAAGTGACGTATCTTCAAAGTCTATGGTCAGATTCTGTAAAAATTTATATGGGACCACCTCGGGAATATATTCTTTCAAACAAAAAAAATAATATCGATTGAATTGAGAACTTCCTCTTTTTATAAAAATTATGTAATTATGCTAAAAATTTATGTAAAGAAATAAATAAATAATAATTTTATTATAAACGCTTTTTAATAACATAAACAGATTTTGCGTAATTTTTTTAACACCAAATTTGGTTATAAGATATTGTATATTATTATCTTAAAACTCCCAAACTTATTGTCCGATTAAAAAAATCTTTGACTGATAAAAAGATTAAACCCCTGGAAGTAAGAAAAGCTATGTTTAATTACGCTAGTCATGAAATGTGATTGAAGAATAAAATGAGCGCGCGAAGTAATGTAATTAGTTGTACGTTAAGATATATGAAAATCATTTATTAGTTGTACATAAAACTCTGCGAATATTTTACATACAACTCGCTACAGATGTTTATAAGATATGAAACTATAATATATGATTCACAGAAAATTATTCTGATGCATGCCAAAAATGTATGCGAAAATCTATAAATTAGTTGTAAAATGTCATTCGCAAATCACATTTATAAATTTGTTTATCTCATGCGAAAAATTTTTGACCATCAGATTTACATATATGAAGGCTTTTATTTTTATTAATGCAGTAGATCACACATACACTTTGATTTTTTTAAACATTTGGCAGCGGTTCTAATGGGGCCATTAAAGGGGTGTTGGGGAAATGTTTGTAATTATAACCTGTAAGTGTATACATGTATGTAAATGTGTTCTTATGCATTTATTAAAATCTTTTCAATGATTATACAAGGTGTGCTATGAATGTTTAATTTTTGTTTTGTTTGAAATTTTGTTTTATTTCAGTTGGAGCAATTTCAAAGTTATTTGAGTTAAAGTACTGGTACCAGTCTTGGATCTTACCTCAGTGTGGGATTCTTGCTTAATTAAATGAACTAAATTAGAAATACTTGTTGATATTTGATTACTGCCATTATTGAATCATAATGTATAGAATTTAACTGTAAAACAGCTTAATTGTATAACAATTAGGCCAATTGATGTTAAAATGGTGGATACTAATTATTATTAGTATAATTTATGAATTATTATATTATCATAGCATCTGGTTTACATTGTTTCAAATTTTACGATTCTTTATTTTATAACTTTTGTGTCGTAGTACTATCTATTTTGTAATTATTAGTAAGTGTCCATGACAGAGTGCCCATTGTTGGGTTTACTTACTAGAAAACGTTGTAAGACAGTTAAATGTAGGTACCTATATAAATTAATATTCAGAAATGGTAGTTAGTAATCAAATATCAACAAATATTTCTAATTCAGTAGTTTTAATTAAAAAATAGTCATTACTGGGGTCATATCCAAGCCTGGTGCCAGTACCTTATAAGGCTATAATTTAAAGAACAAACTACTTGTTTTATTAGTAACATAGTTCATGAGAATTACAAAAAAGAAGTCCATCAATTCCAAAAAATACAATATTATCTTGCTCTTAAAAGGGCCAAGACTGGTACCAGTACCTTATATAAATTATATTCCATTGATTCGCGTCAATTTCTTGACGGTGACCGATAAACATTTTTTTTTTATAAGAATAGCGTGACTTTAAACGATATATGTTTTAAATAAACATATTTTTTCCAAGGTCCAGATATCATTGATATTCAACAACCAATACATGCTCAAGATGATGAAGAAAAAAGTTTGAGGCGTAAGTATATAAATGATTTAATTTCTAATCTTTATAGTAGATATTAATTTTTTCTTAACATAAAATTAATGGGCGATTTTTTCTCACTTTTATTCACTCATTAAAGATACATGTTTTTTACAAATCTAAAAATAAAAAACATCGCCAGAGCGGGGCCGAACTACACCCCCTGCCCCCTCCCCCTCTTTAGTCGGCACTGTTATATGTAACGCGCAAATGTTAGTTTACACGACAATCATTTAATATGTTTGCCACTAGAATAATGTATTAATTATAAAAAATGCATTCGTAATAAATACCGTCATTGTCTATTTCTGAACAATTAACACTTTTCAGTTACAACGGGGTCAATCCATATCAAGTGGTCTAGTCTGCTTGCTTGCCCATTTAAAATAAATTTGATTTTTTATGTAACGTGTTGGCAATAATAATTCAAAATGACCATTATTTTAATTTTATTGTTTTTTGTTTTCGCATTTCGGCCATTGTTGTTTAAATTGGAATATCTCAGACCTTATTTGTCCTGTCAACATGGGTCTAAAAGCAATTTGTTCAGAAAGAGACGGGCTATAAGATTTATTAAAGATATTTAACCTTAATACAAAATTTAAGTCTTAACTCTTAAATCTATTTTTTTTAAATAAAATTTTTGCAGAATTATTATTAAGGGAACATTCCACTGTGACGGGCATGAAAATTGAAACTCTTCGTTTAAAATCTTCCACTGTTTTGAAAAACGACGTTTCGAGAAAAACGCATTTAAAGTTGGCATGTGAGATGTACTTTATCTTATCTTGCACGGAGCTAGTCGATTTCTTTTTCTATGAAAGGCTGTAGCGACCGGAATAATTCGAATATCGCGATCAAAATTTAACAGTATGTTTATGAAAGTTCATATTTTTCGATAATACAAAAAAAGACTTAAACAATTTTTACAGTGGAATGGTCCCTTTAATTGGCTTTCCGCGGTAGTTGTTTTTTATTTTGTGTTTATTTGTGTATTTCAGATTACGCGACATTAATGACTGCACGTACATCAGAGTTATTAAAACGAGTTCATATCTCAGCTGGTACAACTCAAATAAGTAATGTTGTAGCAACTGGACGTTTCACTTTTCACAGAAAAAATCTTTACTTCTCGTTCTACGTATCTGACACTGCAGCTAGACCACGACTGTTGCAGTTTGTTGATGTGGAAGGTAATATTCTCGAGGAGCAAATTCTCTCGTCACCGGGAGGAATTGTTAACAGTATCTATCAAAATATTACCGGTAAAATATGCGGCGTATGGAGACGTCTTCCTAAAGATTATAGGTAATTGATTAGAATAATATAGAGAGGGAGAGTGAAACTGACTAACGCTGGGCCTAATAATACACTCATCAAAAAAATTAAAGGAAAATTTAAAAAAGCAAATTTTTTTCAAATTTTCAAATAGTTACATCTCCGCGAATTTTTTTTAGTCTTATATGATCCAAAAATCATTTGTAAGCTTGTACTTTCTAGTTTTTTAATCAAGAGTTCAATTACCTTTATTATCCCCTGCTGCTCTGTGCCAAGAGTTAGTAAAAATATCCCTCAGATTTGAAAGCTTGTTGTTTTCTCTTGAAAATGCGTTTTTTTTTCATTTCCATACGATTTTTTTGACCGCGTTATTCTCTGTTGAATTTCTCGTTAATTTTTTTTGTACTCCATATACGCTATTGAGCTATTGATTAAAAATCTAGAAAGTACAAGCTTTAGATCATGCAAATCCAATCATTTTTAGCGGAGATATAATTGTTTGAAAATTTGTAATTTTTTAAAATTTTTCTTCAATTTTATTGAGCTAGTGTATACATATACATAATATAGTTAATCATTTAATTTTTGTATTATTTGTAAAAATGTTTTTTCTCGTAGGAAATTGTTAAAAGACGAACGTTTATTTGTTACTCTTCTGTGGGGTGCAAAAGAACAACAAGAGATAGTTCTGAGTGGAGTAATTGGGCGATACACAGCTTTAGGAACTGAATTATTCAGTTCTCTCCTTGAACCAGCCGAAGGTACTGATAGCAAAATGATGATTGGTTCTGGAGGTACCGCTATCGTATCGACTTCATCGTCTTCAACTCCGTCGATCCACGTAACACTTGTTTTTAACGGACTGTTTGGATCTGAAAATGATTTCGATGTTCCTTTAAATATCAGTTTAATTTTAGCCGAAAAGAATCAAATTATAATGCAAGAGGTAATGCTTGATTTCTTTTTTTTTATTAAAAAGTTTTTTTTGCTTGGCGCCGACTTCAATAACTGTTAAATTTAATTATTAAGTATACTTTTAAGTGTTTTTAGGGTTTTTTTGACGTGAATAACGTCTAGTGTTTCACGCCAGATACCGGGTGGGCATTTCAGAAACTTGATGTAACAGAGATCAGTTTGCGCGTTAGATTTTTACAATTAGTATATCTCACCATTCAGAGCAGTTACTATGCGGGTTTTGGTCTCAATTAGATCTACGTGGTGCAAGTACAAATCAAAACATTTAACCAGTTATAATGAATGAAATATTTCATAATATAAAAATACAACAAAAAAATTAAATTTTGTATGTCCACGATTTTGTTTGTAAAGATTAATTAATTGATTTAAAAAAAATAACAGTATATTAGAATATATTCTCTACGCTGTAACGATTTTAATTTTTTGATTAAAGTGTTTTAAATTGAATAAAAAAAATAATATAATTGAGAACCTCTTTCTTTTTTGAAGTCGATTAAAAATAATGTACACGTGTAATCAATCTTATTTATTTTAGATTGAAAGAGTAAAAAAACCATCGGCTGAACTGAATGTTGTTGAAATAAGTTCTCCAGTAATGGCTGCAGATCTTCGTCTACTTACAAGAGGTCGTCTAGTCGTCTCTATTTCAAATAAACACAAACCTGAGAGTTTACGTCTTGTCGGTTCTGTTATAACACGAGTTACTTGTGAACTTTTCCAAGCACTGTTAACTCCATCACTAACAGACGAAAGTGATGAGAATGGAGACTTTGCTAAAGTTCAAACGACCGGGCTAGCCTGGGCGTTTTTAAATAGGGAAAGTGCTCTTGTCTATCATGTTCAAATCGATGACTTAGAACAAGAAAATAGTTCACTAATTACGCTTATCGATGTGACAGGTAAAAGAAAAACAGAGCTCGAGGATTTGACGCCGGCTTATAAAAACGGATGGGCAAATGGGACAATAGAAAAATTAGGACCAAGAGTACTAGAACCTCTTTATATGGGAGATCTACTTGTTAATATCGCTACACAAAGTGCTGAAAGTTTAGTGCGAGGGAGGTTATCGGCTAAACCGGTCGCTGATGCTAGAGATTCGCCATATCCGTTTTTATTTAAAAGGCAAGAAGTATCATTGAATAATAACTCAAGAGCTACGGGAATGGCCTGGTTTACGATCGACACAGAGTGTAATATGCATTACGAATTAGACATAGCCGGTCTTGAAGAGTTTTCAAGACCATTTCAGTTATATCTTGAAGGGATTCCGTTGGTCGCGCCCGGAGCACCGGTTTCCAAGAGATTGCTAGAAGAGTTCAGTGGAAGTACGCTAGAAGGTTTTGTATTGGGGGTCCCGCTGGCAGAACTCCTCAGACTAGATTCGGGCGTTTCATATTTGGTTGTTTGTGAAAAGGAAACTAGAAAGAAATTATTGATCGCGACGCTACAACAAGTAATTTACCCGTGAATTGAAACTTTAAAATAAATAAAACTAATGCGTGTATTGATTTTAGATTAAAGTTCCCCTTAATTGTCTTCCTCACTTCACGGACAACGATGTGCCCGCACTATCTTTTCTCAATACGGATAACGGAGAAACTAGTTTACTCGAACGTCAGTCTTGCTTTTATGAAGGCCAATTTTACGAAGAAGGTGCCCAATGGACCAGTAAAAATGAGCCATGTGTTATGTGTCATTGCCATCAAGGTAACACCAAATGTGATACGACTGAATGTCCAGCGCTTAATTGTCCGATTAAGAAAGTCGGCCCCAACAGTTGCTGTCCAGCTTGTGCAAGTTAGTATAAATCAATTCGTTTTAAATCTTAACTTTTTAAATCTCGTTTTTTTTTTAGAAATAAGCGAAGAAACAAATTGGGATCCGAATAAGGGATGTTATTTAGCGGGAAAATTCTATCCCGGAGGAAGTACGTTTAACCCGTACATACCACCCAACGGTTTTGATTCGTGTGTGGAATGTATCTGCAACGCGACGTCGTTATCCATCGTGTGCATGAGAAAGGTATGTCCGGCGTTGAATTGTAACGTAACTGAGGCCGTTCGACCAAACAAAACAGCGTGCTGTAAAGTGTGTCCGAGACAGAAAGCAAACGAAGAGTCGGTATTACAAGACGAACAAGCTGAAGAAGGTACGGCTTGGAACAGAAGAGATAAAGGTAATGTGTCATATCCTGGCGGCTGCTACATCATGTCACGGAACTATGAGAATGGCCAGGAATGGCATCCGAAACCGTACATCGGGAGTGCTTTCAAATGCATATATTGCCAGTGCAAGGTAATTATAGTACATAGGATCACTTTTTACGCGGATTTGATGCGATTTTCATGCAAATTAAGAGATTCCCAGTTTCGGTGAGTGGAGTATCTAATAAAAGCTGACTATTCAAGGAATTTAACCCTTTGACTACGTGAATATATTCACAAAACTGGCTGCCCAAACGCAAAAATTGAAAAATGTGTCTCGCGAAAGTTTCGATTTGTAATCTATTGACTACAGCCGTACTTAATGGTTTAAATATGTAAACGTTTTATTATTATTAAAATCTTCGTTGGATAAGATTTCATAAACGGTTTGTACTTTCAGATAGTGACATCAATTTCTTTCAAATTTTCGTACTAATTTTCTTTGTTTTTTTTTAGACATTCTTATTTTTGTGCATTTTCAGAAATCGCTTACGCGATTTCCGACAGTTTAAAAAAATTATGGAATGTATCCCTAATTTAACAATGTAAGCAATGTCTTTATTAAAAGATTTTTTATACGCGATTTGCTGTGGAACGTATCTACCGCGTAAAAAGAGATCCTACTATATTTAAATCGTGTTAGGGGTACTCCATAAATTACGTCATACGTTAAGGGGGAGGGAGGGTCTACAAAGTGTAACATGGTGTGACAAGGAGGAGGGAGGAATCACAAGTTTCGTGACATCACATCTAAAAAATCAAAACAATGGATTTTATATGTATTCTAAGAACAAAAATGTGAGGAAAAATTTCATATAAATAAAAATAATATCGAAATTTGTGTGACGTCACAAAAAGGGGGGGGGTCATATAAATGTGACAACCTGTGACAAAGCCGAGGGGGGGTAAAAACCATGAAATTTGTGTGACGTAATTTATGGATGGTCCCTTATTATGAGTGTTATAAAACGTTATTTCATTAGGACGGGACAGTGAGATGTGAACGCAAGAAATGTCCGAGATCGGTTTGCAATAATACAAACAGACAGTCGAGGAGTGCAGAAAACGGGTACAAGTATTCAGAATCAGTGGACGAATGTTGTACTCAGAAATGTAACAGACGTAATCGGAGGCACCATAACCATCGGCGAGTGCCCAGGCGCAATAATAGTTGAACACTTGTACATTTTTGTGTACGCGCTTATTTAGTAACTAAATTGTAATTTAGTTTGTACATTTCTTAAATAACTTCCGGTTTACGAGTACGTAATTATTTTTAAAATTTGGGGAAAGTTTTTACGCAGATAAAGGGGCAACTCTTATTTATTATTTATGAACGTGAAGTTATGTTTATAAAATAAAATATACAAAATCAAAAGGAGTTATATTTTGTGAAATGAGTGCTACAAAAACGGAAGTTTTTGCAGATATTTTGATTAAGTATGTAACAAAAATACTAATAAATTACATATATTTAATTTTTAAACATTATAAAATAAACAAATAAATTAACATCTAGTTATTTTATATTTATTGATACAAATATCGGGTATTATAAAAAATTGTTGGGGATTTTAGAGCATAAATAAATGATCTACACCAATCACCACTGCTTTTAGATCACTGATTTCTACGTAACGCGCATTCATATATAAACCATACCATTCATTAGAATTGTCAGTGGCTTAACTTTTGCTCCAGAGCAATTTCTTTATAATACCGGACATAAATCTATCGAAATACATAATAATATGTAGAGCATTAGATACAAAAGGTGAGTGCATTTGAATTTGTACAATAATAAATGTTACCGGTTTATTTACGAAATAAACATTAAAAAACAAATTATTAATAGTAAATTGCATTTTTCAATACATTCAATTAATATATTCTTCTGTATACATTTATTAACTCTTATATAAAAATCAATAGAATATTTAATAGTATTTAAAACAGGGCTGGTCAACCTGCGGTCCGCGACTTCATACGAACAAATTATGTTTTATAACGTGTTTTTAAGTATCGGGTGTTTCAGAATGTCTGAAACCGGTTTTAATTTCCCGTCAAAAGAACATTTAAAATATTGTTTTATTTTTGTAACTTAACTAATTATTTTAATTGTTCAAACTATTTTTATAATACAAAATTAAGAACTTGAAGTATTGATCGAGTGAGACCAATAACAATCCTTTATCTGTGTCATTAAGCGAAATATTGAATTTTTTTTCGTTATTATACAAAATCGTAAATATCTAGGCTCCTACCTTATGTGAGATAGGAGGTAAATTTTTTACCCTACACCCCCCATATGATTTTTCCGGCCAAATCGAATGAGACCAATTACAGCTCTTCATCTGCGACAAGGAGTGAAATATTGATAAATTTTCGGTCGTCAATGCGGTCCGTGAAGCTATTTGGGTTGGCCAGGCCTGATTTAAAAGTAAGACGTTCGAGGTTTCAAGGAAATAAAAATAGAAGATACAAATATGTTTTCACAACAAAAGTGGAATATTATGGAACGATTTTGCAAAACTTTTCGTAAAAATCGAATTTTATTATCGCTGTTTTTTGATTTGTTCCGTAATAAGGTATACTTAACTTAAAGTTTTTTTTATTAGTGTTGTTGCATACGAATTCGTGAGTTAAGATTCTGTTGAATAAAAGAAAGGGGTACTATCTTGTGAGTGCAAGGGAAGGGTCATTTGAAGGTATTCAAAACAGTTTATATTTTTAAATTATTTAAATTTAAAATGGTGTCGTTTTGAACGAAAACTTTTTTTTGTAAAAATCTGTCGAAAATCGAGTATAAAATCGGTTACACTAAATCAATCGAAAAAATCTTAGACCGTTCACTATAAAATGTAATTGTGAAATTTCAAGTCAATCCGTTAAAAAGCGAATAGTTTAGAAAAAAAACGATATTTAAGTTTGAAGTCGTACTCGAAATACCCGCAAAACGGTGCTGATTTCGTTCGGAAAATTGACTAGTAGTACGACCCTCCTTTAAACTTACAATTAGTAATTTTGCAAGCAGAAAAGTTCTAGTCTCGGTGAGTGTTTTTGCTTTGGTTCCTTTCTCTGAGGTAATCTGCGTGCTGGTGAGGTATAATTTAATGGCCGTCGATGTAGGTTTGCATTGTAAAGTTATTTGCTGTGATCGGAAGTTGTTGATAATTTAACATCTGTTGGTTATCTTAAGTTACCCATGAATCAAAGAAGACTGAAGGCGAACAATTTACTGTCAATATGGCTAACTAATATAGCCACATTATCTTGTTAATATAATATACAGGGTGTTTCAATTTAATCAGCAAAAAAATGTTTCATTATAAAAAATTCACCAATGGTTGATAATTATTGAAAAGTTTAAATAAAAACCGATAAAGTGTTAAGATAAATTGCCTGGTATTGGTTAACCATTTAATTTTTATACAATTTTGCTAAAAAATATTAGTTCAAAATTTTTCTTAAGACGCACCTGATTATTTTTTCGTATATTGTTAATTTTTGACAATTTCAATCTAAATCTAAATTTATGCAAACGTCAAAATGACATTTAATATGTCAAAGTAAATTTAATCAATTTAAAAAAACAAATGACGATTTTTTAAAGCAAATTGAAATAAATCTTTGTAAGGGGAATATTTAACAACAAACGTTGTAGACCTATATTATAGGAAATTGAATGCTCTACAAAAGATTCTATAAAATTTTCACATAACATGTGTCGTTCTTGAGATATCTTGAAAAAAATTAATATTTTGGTATGTCGCCCCCTCCCCCTTACAGACGATTTTAATGATTTTAATATAGGACCGTCCTCAAGCCAGACCCAATCAACTAACATCATTCATGAGTCATTGGTGTGACAAGGATTGAGGGGACAGACAGACAGACATGGAACGAAAAGTGTTTGACTTGATCTGAAACGGAATGATCAATTAAAAATTTTACAATCGGAGAACAATTTATTTTCTCATTTTAAAACGATCACAGAGCTTCTCGTATCTTCGATATTGCGAGGAAGCAAAAAGAAAAGGTATCTTACTCAACAACGATTTTTTTCTATTTTGTTTACGTATGAAATAATCCGGAATGATTAAAATGATACATCCTGTACTTGAATATTTATTTTGAATGTGTTGCAATCTTTAAAATTGACCATATTTAAAATTATATTATTTATCTAACAAATGTTAAATTAGTAATAAGCATATATTCAATATATTTAATTAATTGTATTTATAAAAATAAGTTAACATTGAATGTGTCACCATGCATAAAACTGTATATAATATATATATTAATATAAATATGATTTATTTACTTAAAGATGATGAATTTGCCAAATATATTTTTTTATATTCATCAAAAATATTTTGACAAATAAAATAATATTATAAAGTGAATAGAAATGTATTAAAAGTATATTTAATAATTAAAGCACTATTATTATTATTAATAGCACTGGAAATATTTTAAGTAAACTACTAATTAAAAGTTTTGAGCATTTATATAGTCTCCAAAGTATTATAGAAGAAAGTGCCAAGGACTTATTGTTAATGTTTGTTTATTTATCTATATATTTTATTATATTAATAAAAATATTGAATAATATAACATGGTTTCTTAATCCCTATTTATGTATTTTTGTACCTTAATATCTACTATATTTACAAATTGCATTTATTACAAGAATCTTTTAATACATTCAGAATTAAATCTATTGTTTGTTTTGTTGCATTTACACCCATAACTCCGAGGCGCATTATTTTTCCTACTGTAGGCCCTAGACCACCACCGATTTCCACTAAATGACTAAAAAAAAATTAATAATTATTATGTACCTGTATATTATATGTATATGAGGATGTCTGTACAAATTGAAATATTAACGGGACATCCCCTCATTATTTTCTTTGTGATCAAAAAATAAGGTAATCTTAAACTCAGCGTTGACAATTAATATTTAGGCTATGCTTAATGCACTTTAAATTTAACGTGTGTATTTTAAATATCAATTTTCACGTTTTTCTGAAAATACTACCTTTTTCTCAAATTTTTCCTGTATAACATAACATTTTTGGGGGCTGAAAAATTTTTAAAGAAGAATTTATTAAATTTAATTTCTAAATTCCGTAGAAAATTGATTAAAATAAAAGGAAAAACGATTTTCAGCGGAAACGGAATTTACAAATTAGTAGAAAAAACTAAAAAATTTTTAGCTACCAAAAAAAGTCATAATGTACAGGAAAAACAAAAATACGCACGTTAAATTTAAAGAGCATAGAGCATAGCTGAAATATTAATTGTCAACGCCACCTTATTTTTTGGTCACAAAGAACAGATTGAGGGGTGTCCCGTTAATTTTTCAATTTTTACGGACACCCTAATCGTCACTAATGTAATTATTTTAAAATACTAACTTTTTCATTGCAAACTGTATAATGTCTTGCCATTTAACATTTCTTGGATTTTTGATTGCAATTACAGTTGGTAATATATCTGTTTGATTTTCAACGAACAATTCTAAACCTAAAGCTTTAATTCCATTTTGCAAACGTATAGAACATTCTAGATGTCTTTTCCAGCATTTGTGTAATCCTTCTTCTGAAATAATAGCCAGTGCTTCTCTTAATCCGTATAATAAAGGAACAGGAATTGTGTGATGGTAACTACAATAAAACGTTTCTATAAAATATAACTTTACATTATGTTTTGTCTCATAATTCGTGAGAAATTCATTAAATTTTAAATTTGTGTTTAGGACACTACGTAAACCAATTTATTGCAGATTCCTGTAATTATTTATGATTTCACTTTTACAAATTCCTGTAATACTTTTACTTTTATCCAATAGATGGAACTAGTAAGTATTTTTGGTTACAGATACTCATAGTAAGAGTACTGACAGCCCCAATCAATTTCTGATTTTATTAAATATACTTCATAATTCTTATTCGAGTATCTCTACTTTTTTTTATATTATGCTACAAACTGAAAAATCTTGTGAACAGGGCTGTAACTATCACCGGGGAAGCTAGGGCAGTGCTCCCCCCCATGTTAGTTTTGAGCAAAACTATATGCAAAAATACCAAAAAATCTTTCAAAATCCACTGACATCTAGATTTTTTTTTAAATTGAACGAGTTTTGGAACTCACCTCATATCAACTAAATTATTATTAATTATTAAATACAGTGGAACCTTGTTATTACGTTTTGTTTTAAGTAAATTTTTGTTAGTACGTGTTTTACCCCAGTCCCTTCAAAAACGTACTAACGAGGTTCCACTGTAAGTAAATCAAATCAACTCACTATCTAGGTTTATCTTCACATTTCCAATACAGTCCAAGCATAGTCATATCGAAATAATAGACAGAAACTGGATTTTTTCGTTTTAAGATTTTTTCTCTGAAATAGAAGTAAGTATTATTTTACAAAAATGTTAATATTTAGTATATATATATAGGTGTCCCTTTCAACTGAAATACAGTAGCACTTCGTAATAACGGCTACTCGCACAACGACGTTTCGCAATAACGGCGCCCTTAAATCTTATATTTCTTTTTCAGATTGTAAATCATACTAAATATATGTATGTATACTAAACATTGTGTAAACTTCCCTTTCATACTTAATATATTAAGTAGATAGTACCTACGTAGTTTTGCTTGCTGTAAATTATCACTGAAACACATCACGTATGTATATATTTTAACTAATATTTATGAACTTTAATAGATTTCGTTCTATTTAATAAATTTATATAGAACAGTGGCGAGGCGTGAAATTTTTAATAAGGAAGCATATTTTGTCAATCCTCCTCCTCCTATTAACAAAAAAAACTAGTTATGAAAAACCTTAAATTCAAGCTTTTATTTTTTTAAATTCTTATATAAATATTTATATAGTGACTAAATGGTTCTACGTCTTATTTTCTTGTATTTTAGTCGATATTTGTATGACGAGTTGAAGTTTACTGCAGGAAATTTCACTAAAAAATTTTGAATTTTTTATTTCGTTAAAAGTATGTTTATTGTATAGAAAATGACGTGAAAAGTTGTTTGTTTCAAACCGCAGGTCTGTATCTCAAACCGTTCTCGAGATATAGCCTCTCAAAGTTTTAGTTTTTTTAAATTTTTGGAGAAAAAAGACCATAACTTTTGAACGCGTAGTCGGAATTGATTTTAGTTGACGGATTTGGAATCAGCGTGTCAAAATTTATATAATGACATGTATAATACTTTAAAATCCGACAAAAAAATTTTGGCCAAAAATCGACATTTTTTTAAGGTATACCCCTTTGAATTTTTTCAATTTTTCGTGAAATTTTTTTTTTCGAGTTTTAAGGTATTATACATGTCATTATATAGATTTTGACACGCTGATTCCAAATCCGTCAACTAAAATCAATTCCGACTACGCGTTCAAAAGTTATGGCCTTTTTTCTCCAAAAATTTGAAAAAACTAAAACTTTGAGAGGCTATATCTCGAGAACGATTTGAGATACAGACCTGCGGTTTGAGCAGTTCAACTTTTCACGTTATTTTCTATATAATAAACATACTTTTAACGAAATCAAAAATTCGAAATTTTTTAGTGAAATTTCCTGCAGTGAACTTCAACTCGTCATACAAATATCGACTAAAATAAGACGTAGAGGTATTATAGTTTTATAACTGAGCATGTAAATTAATATTAAATGCTATTTTTGATTAAAATGTTTGAGTTGCGCATAAAGACGAATATTCTAATAATATTTTAAAATTATTTATTAATTGAAAACACAGATTTGTATTAATTTACCCATAAATAAGGGAAGCACTGCTTCCTCTGTTTCCATGGACGCTTTGCCACTGATATAGAAGTATATAACTAGTAGATGAATTTATTTGTATGTTAAAAAATAAAAAAAAATAAAAATTCTGCAACCTAAAAATTACCCTCCCCCCCTCGGCCCGAGACTGCCCCGCCGGAGCATTTTAGAAATCTGGCAACTAAATTCGTGTAGTATTATAAATTCTTTTGATCAACTTATAATTTTCGTAGACTCATGGGGGAGATTGATCCCCTTGATCCCCCCCCCCCCTATCTACGCCACTGTATTGCGAGGTGTTACTGTATACGGTACTTACACAGCCCTTGGACTAAATGATATAGGTGTAATTCCCGGTGGAGCACCAAGGACTTTTTGTGAACCTGTATATATGACATCTATTTTCCATTTATCGGTAAAAACCGGAGTTCCAAGTAGCGAGGCTACCGTATCAACTATTAACAAACAATTATATCTGAAAGTAAAATGTATAGATTATAATACGAACAAACTAATAAACTAAAACTAAAGTGGTGAGTGCCTCACTAATATTGAAGTGAAACTTATTTTGTTTTAATTAACCATACGAATTAAATAAATAAAGTTAAACGTATTAAATAATTTAATTAATTAATCCATCTTTCTTTTATACATCTCTCACGCATATGTACGCTCTCCTTAGGTGTTGAGGTCATTCCAATTCACTAGCTCGCTAAAGAAGTTTCACTTCAAAAATTTCAAACCTGTGACAAATGTCTCCAATCCCTTGCAAGGGCTGTAAAACACCTGTAGATGATTCTCCGTGAGTGACAAACAATACAGCGGGTCGCGTTTGATTCATGCCATCTTCAATATCTTGTAAAGTAAAACTCTTGCCAATCGATCCTTCTAAGACAATTGTTTCTCCTCCTGAAAACATGTTTTAAATATTGAAAAAGTCAATTCATAAGATTTTTCACGATTTTTTTTATATTTTGATTTCCTAAACCCTTTGGAGGCGAAAATCAACAAAAGTCGACTGTATTCCCCCCCCTTTTTTTGTATGTACATTTTATATTTAAAATTATATTAAAAAATTTAGTCTTCAATCGAATATCAACCTAATATGCAATTTCATGCAAAATTGATATCATGAAATGAAAATGAAAATAAAATAGAAATTAAACCATTTTGATTTTTGTACGGAAATGTGCACATTTTTATAGGAATAAGTGTTTCACTGTATGGTCGCGTATAAAGGGTTAATTCAATCAATTATCATATAAAAATCAGTTATTGTCTGCAGATTTAATTATTATTGATTGTTTATTTACCAGAACGCTTTGCAATATCTGCAGCTCTTTCCCCCCAAATACCGTTTTTGAGTATTAACACTTTGTCACCAGGTTCTACCAAGTTACAGAAGGCAGCTTCCATGCCTCCATGTCCCGATGCACTCACACATAGTGTCATCTCGTTCCGTGTTTGGAATATGTATTTAATTCCTTCCTTTACTTCATCCATTAACTAGAAAAAAATAATTTTCAATGGGCTTTTATTTTACAAACTTTTAAAAACTTCAAAATACAAAATAATATTTACTTGTCGATTCGATTCTCGAAAATAATACCTATATATATTAATAATAAAGTTTTAGTATTAAAATATATTTATTATTTTGATTTCAACGTCGAAATTACTGTTTTACTTTATTATATAAATTGAATTATTAATACAAAATAGCAACAACAGAGTAAAAATTAAATTAGTGTAGTACTACGTATATTATTAATATTATATTTCATTGAAGGCGTTTCTCGTTTAAACTGCTTAATTTTTCATATCGTTGTGTTTCTAAATTATATTAGTCACGGATAGCACAATCTAAATTACTATTTCGCGTGATTTCGGTATAAAAACCTTATGTTCGTACCCTCAATTGATTTTTCTATAGCGAAATTTAATTGGGTAACAAAAAAAATCAACAACGAAATATGAAATACTTTTAACAATAAAGAGGCTGCGGTAGGACCAGTGCTAGAACTCTTTATTATTATTATTATCATATATAGTTTTCTACCGGTTAAGACCTTAAAAATTAGCTGTTACCCGCGACTTCGTCCGCGTGGTAATACATATTTCTGTTATGATGATAGTCGATAAAACAGGTTTTTAGTTTCGCATTTGAACGTTAGATGTCTACGCCAAAAAAGTATAACTTATCGCGCGTACAAATGTCACAATATCTGATAAATTTTTCGGGATATAAAGTACCCTATGCCCTTCCTCAGAATACAAGCTATCTCCATGCCAAATTTAATCAAAATCGGTTTAGCGGTTTAGCCGTGAAAAGGTAACAAACAGAAACACTTTCGCATTTATAATATTAGTATACTATCTGTTCCCGCGACTTCGCTCGCTTAGATATAAAAGTTAGATATATGGTATCGCGGAGTTTAATTTAGATCTTTTTATTCTACACAATTCTTTACTACATTATATTGTTCAATATTTAACGTAACGTAACAGTGTATTGCAAAACAGCGCGCTGGCGGCCAACTTTATTCTGACTTAATTTACTATTATCGTCACTGCTTATTCCTTATGTTACCTAACTTAACAAAATATATATTAAAACCTAACCAAAGAACATATCTATGAATAAAAAAAACACGTAAATGTTCTCGAGTGATAAGCGCACTAATGGAAAGACAGACAGACTGACCGAGAGACGTTGCGTTTTATAATATCTAAAGGATTGCACAAAGATTATATGTGGGTGTAAAAAAATATTTTTTTAACATCATCAATTTTGAGAACAAGATTTCACAAAGTATAGGTACCGCTATTAAACGTGATATACTAAATCGTTATTTTTGCCAATCGATCGTTCGCCGCGACCAGCTGATCGGAATTGCTCACCTATTTTTTGACAAGAACGGGATTAGAGTTGATTGATGTATGTTTTTGTAGCCAGATGTTAAACTGCGAGACTTGAAATGATCAAAGCTTAAACTTGAGGAAATGAATGTGAGTTATCAAGTTTCTATAATAAAAGTTTAAAGCTCTTCAAACAGGATTAATAAATATTATTGTTTTATTACAATTATTTATTCAAATCTGATACAACGGTATTATAAAGTTTAACTAAATGCTCCTTAAACTAATTGTCATATTATTAATAGAACCAATCATGATATATTTAATTAAATGGATTTTTAATTTTCTGCATTATGTTTTTACAACGCATATTATGTACATTTTTCATTGAGAGCCTAAATATTGATTTAAAATATACAAAATTTAGGTTAAAGGAGCTTTAAATTGACTTATAATATCGGGCATTAGTTACCTTTAATTAAATAAAATGCATATAAAATAGAAGTTACAATATTTTTTATTATAAAAATGAAATATAAAGTAATGTGAAACAAATACGTATTATAATTTTACCTTTCCGGTTTCAGTATGTAGGTGACCAAGTACAGGGTTAGACATTGCGTGGAGTACTCTGGGGGAAATATTGGATGGTCCTGGACCCATCATTATCTTATGGGGAATTCTTATGGGTATCTTCAAAAATAATGGTGCCTGAACTTCCAATGATTCATCCATTTTCTATATTTATGTATTATTATTTTAATGAATTGTGTAATAACCAACCCCCCCCCCCCCCCTTATTACTAAATTGTTTATTAAGATACTCAGAAAGGAAAATAATTCATGACGTCATAAACTATGTATTCATGAAGAAAATTAATTGAATTTGCCATTGGACATCTGTTAATATTTTTTAACTTACATAGTATTATTGAGAAATATACGCCTTTAAGGTACTGGAACAATCTTGGCCCCTGAAGAGAAAGATGTACATTTTTTTTGGGATTGACGGGCTTCTTTTTTGTAATTTTCATGAACTCATGTTACTAAAAAACTTGTACATATTTATTAATCAATTTAATTACCAAAGTCTGCAAATATAGTTTGTTTTTTTAAATTATAGTCTTTGATTTTATTTATGTTTTTTCTCCAGTAATGAAGAAGTAAAACTAGTAATTACAAAATGATAAGTATTACAACACAAAAGTTATAAAATAAAAAATCGTAAATTTTGAAATAATGTAAAGCAGATGCTATGATAATATAATATGTAATTAGTAAATAGATTACACCAATAATTAATTTAAATGTCCACCATTTTGACACCCATTGGCCGATTGTCATCAAATTATGCTGTTTTATTGTCAAGTGTCTCTAGATTATGATTCAGTAATGGCAGTAATCAAATGTCAACAAATGTTTCTAATTTAGTACATTTAATTAAGTAAAGACTGGTTCCAGTACCTTATGTATAGGTATAATAATTGTAGATATAATATTTACCTTTATTGTTGTAGAGAAATATAAGAGATGCCAACGTTTGGTTCAACTATGTCACTTACTAACTGCATTTGGCTGTTTGCCTTACGTTCTGTGTATTCCTTATCAGTAAAACATTTCACCCAAAAAATATTTTATATCCAAGTCGACTGCAATAGGAACTTGGAATAGTGGAAGTTAAATAAGATAAGGATGATGTACTTAGATCTTTATTAAGTGCTCTTTAAACTATGCTAGACATAGATAACATTTTTAAGTAATTATTGTTCATATAATGCAAATAACATACAATGATAATATACATTTGCGTATAAAATATTCTTATGTTTAATTAATATTTTTAACAAAATGTTATATTCTCGATTAGTAGTAAATTGTTTTATTTGACATTATGGGTGCAGTTGATACCACCGTTTACATTAGATCGCTCCATTTGCGCTTTATCTCAAATTATCATTGATTCAATGGCCTAGGACAATTGAAATGACGGAGCGATATTGTTCCGAGATTGCTTTCTCTAATGAGTGTAATCAGGGAAGCATGTGTTAGTCGAAATTAATCTGGCAATGGAAAAGGGCCCCGATGTTAGCACCTCGCGAATACAATCAAAAGGGAAGAATAAAAAACATTTTATGAAAAAAATGAAACAGTTTTTGAAATCGGTTTAATTTTTGTATTAAAAACTCTATTTTTTATATCCAATTACTCAAAAACCATACGTCCAATATTATCTAAAAAAAAAATCAGAAAAATATATGAGCTATCCATGAATAACATATTAAAATTATAGATTTTTATCTATACATTGCTCTAATGATCGAATAATCTTAAATGGGTCAATAATTTTCGTTATTTATTGTATATTTTTTAATGAAAATTTAAGAGATTTCGGGATAATGTGTAGTATTTATTTTATAATAACAGTCTTTTCAATTTAAAAAATAACTAATTACATTTAAAATAAAAAAATACGAAACAAGACACTAAAGATTTCTTGTTGGATTTTAGAGCAGCTTGAAAAGTTCCCTTGAGTATCACTCACCTCTCAAGTGAACTGTATTATAATTTAAACTGACATGAATAAGAAATCCCTTGTGATTCTTCAGAAGGAGATTTTGAAAAAGTATGGATTTAAAAAAATAAGACGAAGCTATGTGGTCATTTTATTATATTTGAAATAATATTTATTTAAGGGGGAAGCCACTGTGATGGGTCAAAAAATTGTCAATATAATATCAATTTATTTTTTTCCACAAAATGGCGATGGTTTGAAAATTTTTATTCGTATTTTATATAATTTTTTTTAATTCAAGCAGGTTGTCCCATTAAATTTAGGGATACGTTATCGGAAATAAAAAAATAAATATTTTATCAATATCTATATGAATGTAACTATGGTTGTGCGTTTTGTTCATTTTTAAGACCTTTTTTTATTCAAGCGGTCTTAAAATATATATAGTAATAATTAAAATTTCAATTTTTTTTTTAATCGGTTCATTAGTCTGAGGAATCGCTGGAACAAGGTCAAAGAAAGTCGTTTCGAGGAAAACGTGTTTAAAGTTTTCTGGGGGGTGCATAATCGGCCGTGTTTCCTGCTCTCATTAAATTGACTGTAACTCAGGTAATTTTCGGAATTTCAACTTATTTTTTTTACATATTTTTGAATATGTATAAGTACATTAAAAAATGCATAAACATTTTTTTCCCGTCACAGTAACTTTCCCCCTTATTATAATTTTCAGATGTGTTTAGAGGAAAACAAAAGAACACTACAAGCATTGGCTCGATATTTGAAAATGTAGAGATGTTAAGTAGATATCATTTGCATTTATTACAGCGATAAAAAGTAATGTTTGTTACAAACTATGATAATACAAAATAACGCAGGGTTATTTGTGAGTTTATATGGGCGAGATTTAAAAAATGCAGAAACGTTTTACTCCCATACATTGCTACTGTTACGAAAACTTTTAATAATATAAACTTTTGTTTTTCGCGTCATGAAAGTTAGTTAAGTAATATACTGGCACTAGTCTTTAGTTGGATTTTTGTTTAATTAAATGTACTTTATTTGTTGATATTTGATTACTGTCATTACTCAATTATAATCTATAGACACTTAACTGTAAAACAGCTTAATTTGATGACAATCGGCCAGTGGGTGTCAAAATGGTAGGACATTTAAACTAATTATTAGTGTAATTTATTTATTAATTACACAGCTACACAAAAATAACTGCGGAGCAAAAAAAGCGACCTATATAGCATTGTAGTATTGGTTGAGCATAGTCGAAATCCAAATTTTTGGAAATTTCTGCTTACTAGTTTTTTTTATATGAGTTTGAATTTTGAGTTTAGATTGAAGTTGGCTTAACCCAAAATTCAAGCTCAAATTTAAAAATATATGTCGCTTCCCCCCTCCTTTTTTTTTAGAAAAATTCAAGCTCAAATAAAAAAAAATTGGTAAGTAGAAAATTAAAAAAATTTGGATTTCGACTATGCTCGATCAATACTACAATGCCATTTTTTGTGTAGCTGTGTTACTATATTATCATAGTTTTAGCTTTACATTGTTTCATATATAAATTTTGTGATGTAGTACTTATCATTTTCTAATCATGACTGAATTCCCATTACTGGTTTTACTTTGTCCTTAAAAATAAGTGGCTGTAATTTAAAAAAACAAACTATATTTGCGGACTTTGGTAATTAAATTAATTTAATAAAGATATACTTGTTTTATTAGTAATACTAGTTCATGAGAATTACAATAAATAGGTAAGCCCACTAATCCCAATAAATAGTATACTTTGCACTTAAAGCGGCTAAGATAGTTATTAGTTCTATAAGCAGAGATACCTGAACCTAATTCTATTCATGGTTCTTGGTGTAAGAATAGGTTATGTTAAAATATACATATATATTTTTAATTTTAATGAAATTTATTCACAAAAATCTGATTGTATAAATGTTTACAAGGTTTCGAATTTTTTTGTAAATTAGATGAATCACGCAATATGTTAAAAAGTTGAAAAACTGTCGCCATATAAAATTTTATGTGAAATTTAATTTAAAAAGGATAATCCCTCATTGTTACATATTCCTTTTTGTTCAACTGTCATGCGAGTTTTCATCCTTTGTTGTTATTAATGGCGACACAAAAAATATTCAATTCATGTCAGTGTTGTATGTCATGTATTGAATTTCAGCCAGTTCTTTATATATGTATGTGTCATGTGCCGTTATCCGATTTTTCACGATATCCAAATAGCAGCTAATTTTGTGTGCAAGGAAAACACGGAATGCACTAATATACATAACAATATACATAACATTCGATAAATAAAATCATTAAAAATTAGTTTGTAAATTAATACACTATAAAAAACTACTTAATGAATTCTATAGAATGCTGAAACCGAATTTGAGTTTTATACATATATACCAACTGTGGGAAAATGTGGCTCATCGTTGAGTCAAGTGTGGCTCCCATTAAAATTAGCTTTAACTAATTATACGCCAAATTTTAAAAATTAGACCAAAGATTAAAAATTTTAATATTTTGAATTTGTGTATCTACGTGTGGCCCTTTATAAAAACCCTAATATATATTATTAAAATCAGTATTTCAAGCCGTGCCGAATGGTATATTCAACATAGATCTACGATGAAAAGTTTATCGATTGTATCCTTACATATTATAAAATGCAACTATCTGTCTGTTAGTGCGCTTATCACTCGAGAATCACTTATTCGATTTACGTTTTTTATTTATTCATAAATATGTTTTTTTCCCAGGTCTTAGTATATATTTTGTTACGTTAGGTAACATAAGGAATAAGCAGTGACGATAATAGTAAATTAGGTCGGGAAAATTTTACCTCCAGCGCGCTCTTTTGCAATACGCTGCCTAAACCGTTAAATATTGAACAATATAATTTAGTAGAAAATTATGTAGAGTAAAAAGATTTAAAATAAACTCCGCGATACCATATATCTAACTTTTATATTTAAGCGAGCGAAGCCGCGAGCACAGTTAGTACAATATAAAATATGACTTATTTTGACTTATAATTCAAAGAAAACTCGTACAATAAGCGACGTATCACATCACAATAGACTTTATTTAATTAAATAAAGTTAAAAAAATATCAAGCGTATCTAATTTTAGTAAGCATAATGCAAAAGAACAAAAATTAATAAAATGTTATTCGTCTTATTATAAAAATGGGTATCCGGCGAGTTTTTCGAAACACAATTTTTCGAATCACAATTTTTCGAATCACAATTCTTCGAAACACAATTTTTCGAAACACAATTTTTCGAATCACAATTTTTCGAATCACAATTTTTCGAATCACAATTCTTCGAATGAACAATTTTTCGAATGAACAATTTTTCGAAAAATTTAAGTTTTATTGTTCAAATTTTATTTAGTTAAGTAAAGTGATATTTGGACATTTTACGAAATATATTTAAGTTGTATTTGCATGTTTTTTGAAAGTTGGTTTATTAATAAATTCAATTTAAGCGATTTTTTTTTGTTTTTTAAATCCCAATAAATGTTCTTTTTGACGCGTATGTTATTATTTACATGAAACAAAATTAGTTTATTGATGAGAGGATTAGCCAGCTCTCTTACAAACTGCATATGTACTAACATATGCATGCATGTATGTACCTAAATAAATTACATGGATTTTTGTTTATTAAATACTAACTGCTACCCGCGGATTCGCTCGCGTGGATTTCGAAACCCCCATCTCCATGATATTTTTTCCGCCGGATCGAATGAAACTAAATATAACCCTTCATATGTGACAGGGGGTAAAATATTAAATTTATCTTATTTTTAGTTTTCTTTCATTATACAAAATCGTAAATATCTCGGCTCCTATGCGAGATAGGGTTGTTTTTCCCCTAAAACCCTCGCCCCCGTGGCATTTTTCCCGCCGGATCGAAAAAACTACTTACAACTCTTCATATGTATCGGGGGGTATAAATATTAATTACTAAAAAAAATTAAAATTTTTCCACCCCCTTGCAATTTCTTAGGGGTTGAATTTTTAAGATACGAAATAGCCTATGTCCGTCCTCGGGATGCAAGCAATCTCACTGCCAAATTTCATCAAGATCGGTTCAGCGGTTTAGTCGTGAAAAGGTAACAAACAGACAGAGAGACAGACAATAAATACACTTTCGCATTTATAATATTTATATGGATATCGTAAAATGTCCAAATATTACTCTACTTAATATTTTATTAACTAAATAAACTTTGAACATAAAACTTAAATTTTTCGAAAAATTGTTCATTCGAAAAATTGTTCATTCGAAGAATTGTGATTCGAAAAATTGTGATTCGAAAAATTGTGTTTCGAAAAATTGTGTTTCGAAAAATTGTGATTCGAAGAATTGTGATTCGAAAAATTGTGATTCGAAAAATTGTGTTTCGAAAAATTTACACCAAACCATAAAAATGTTACTTGTTTAGTTTCACATAGCTTTCCACCACCGATTTACAAAACATTCAATGAAGTTGCCTATCTCAAATATAAATGCTTGTACATAAATATGTATATAGTAGCACTACGTGTAACTACTCACTTAACGGCGTTTCGCAATAACAGCGCTATTTATATTTATATTTCAAATATGTTTTTCGGTTGTAAATCATGTACTGTACGTAGGGTCGAGCGGGGTAAATATGTAACACCAAAAAATAGGGTAAAAGTGAAACAAGCTTGCAACTAAATAAACTAATTTGTTTATAGGAGAATTATAAAAACTGACATCATCATTGAAGGTTTTTTAAAGCGACCTGAAAATATGAATCGCCTAATAAGTGATGTGTCACCCCTACAGATTTTCCTGTTAGTCGATGTCAAAACGTGTGAATTAAATTTTAATTCTTTGCACATAACTTTCTGTATAGCTCATAGATATTAATTAAAGTTACAATTTCACATTGATATGCCACAAAGATGATAAATCAAAGTTGCCTTTGTAGTTTTTCTTTAAAAAAAAACCTTAATTCACATACCGGTGTTTTTCACTGAACAGCTTTTTTTACGAGGTGCTACTGTAATTGAGAAGGATTCTCGGAACTTTAATGGAAAATAGTATTATCTTCTTTAATTTAATAATTTATATCAAGTAGGTCTCCAAATCCCCCCTCCCCCTAATCTGCCTGATTAACAAATATAACAGATTCTTATCAACATAAACTCAGAAACCCTGAATATTTCCAAGGATCTTACATTTAATAATAATAAATATAAAATGAAATTGATTTTAACATTTTTTGTTTATGTAATGGCATCAATCTGTTGAATAGAAGATATTTGTGGCGCCCTCTATAGTCGTCTAGCCGAGAGACGCTCTAGGCGGTGGCGTTGTCGATTCACAATAATAATTTAAATATACGATTTTTATGGAATTCACCTTCTTGGCTCGATGTGCTGTAATCTTATATAAGTTTTGTATTCTGGGAAAATAATGTGATTTATTGAAATTGCTAGATTTTATATATATATAGCATTATTTATTTCTACTTTTAAATTTTAACATGTTTAACTATAATAAATAATTATATATACATATAAATTATAAATAAACAACGTGAGTGAAGCCGCGGAAAAATCCGCTAGTATGAAATAAATCAATAAAAAATATTTGTAAATGTGTTCCTTTTTTGCAGAAAATCTCGAGATTGTCGTAATGCACATACATAAAAACTCGAGTATACATAAAATATGAGTCGTGTTGTTATTATACAGTATTACAAATTACAAGCCATTTGGTACCGAAAATCTAAAGCTATAAAGGAACAATGGATCACGCCGCACATACACACATGCAACACATTTCAACTACATTCATATTCTTTATATTCATCCATTAGCCTCCTCTACACACGAGCCTTATGTAGTGAATTTAAAGCTCTCAGAACACAAGTGACGGCATGGCAGTGCAACATAATATTATGTAGAGATGGTAAGGTTAGAAAATTTATGTACATTTAATATTGTACAAACACAGTTATTAATAAAGTAATTAGTTTAACTACCTATAAGGTACTGGTACCAGTCTTGGACGTTGTAAATCTCATAAATTCATGTTATTAATAAAACAAGTACCTCTTTATTAAATCAATTTTTATAAAGTCCACAAATATATATATTTTTTAAATTATAGGCATTTATTTTGTTTATGTTTTTTTTTTCTCCAGTAATGGATAAAGTAAAACTAGTGATGGACAATTGCTAATGATTAAAAAATGATAAGTACTATATACTATATACGATACAAAAGTTATAAAATAAAGAATCATAAATTTGAAACAATGTCAAGCAGATTCTATGACAATATAATAATTAATAAATAGATTACACTAACAATTAGTTTAAATGTCCACTATTTTGATACCCATTGGCCAATTACGGCAGTTATCAAATATCAACAAATATTTATAATTTAGTACATTTATTTAAACAACTGTCCAAGACTGGGTTATTATCCAAAACTGGTGCCAATATCTTATAATATATACAGTCAAATAAAATTAACAATATATATTGTTTTTAAATATTAATTTTTATTTCTTGATTTCAGACATTTAAAACAATGATTTGTAGGTTACTCGAGACAAATGTTACTTTAAACATTTTATGACGGTATAATATGAACGTACTAAATTATGAATGCTCTTTTATTTTCTTGGAAAGAATAATATTTTATAATCGTAAGTAAATACGCAAGAAAAACATGTGTAATTAATTGTAATAAAACCATAGTTTTTATGAGTGAACGGAAGGTACTGATACTAATACGACATGTGTGTATATGTGAAGGGTGAGGTGGGGAGTGCCGGGATTGACTTGACTTCGGTCAGTCCCCCTCTACACACCCACGCCGACCGACAGACGGGCGGGCGTTTACTTCAACCGCCGCGCCGCGCCGCTTCACGTCCTTTACGCTGTGATTGATGAGTCTGGAGCTGTCACCTAACCAGAAAACTGATCCGTTCTCCGAATTATTCAGATATATATTTGTTCTTCTATAATAAACGTCAGACCCTGAGAGAGCTGGTGGTCCGAATTTAAAATAGAGACGAAACTCTCTTCACACTTCAACACCAACAGATGTGAACACACATACACACGTGAGTCATTTTAAAAGTTAACTCATTAATGCTGAAATAATTTAAAATGTTTTATAATATATAAAGTAACTTAATTCTTTGTGAGTGAATATTTTACTACAAAAGTTGTATGCTCGATATTATAAAGAATTTGCTTGAGTGCAAAAGTAAACTTACGCTATCTGCTAGGCACTGAATATAAATAAAAACACACTCATAGATGTAGCGAATGAAATAGTACATATCATAACTTTGACGCATGCACGATAAGTACAATCAGCGATTTAAAATAAGTGCTGTCAAGTATACCTCATAAATACATTATTATATATTTATTACTACTGCTTTAAAATATCGAACAGTTTCATAACAATTTGACACCTAGCAGGTAGCATTAGCTGAAAGCTAATTTTTTTGCACTCAAGTAAATTCTTTATAACACCGGGCAGTATTGTCCTTTCTTAAAAAAAATTTTATACTCTACAAAAAAGATGCTAAACAATTTTCACGTAACATGCGTTGTTATTGACATATTTTACCAACTTTCAATGTTCCTTTGTGTTCACAAATCGAGTATTATATAACGTATATGTATGTATATTTACTGTTACAGAATTTGTTAATTAGTGCAAGTTAAACTTTGCAACTTAGATGCACTTAGCATGTAATCAAACAAACATTACTATTAACCTACTCGTTTGCCTCGAGACAAACTCAAAACTTTATCAAAAACATTAGTTGTACTAATCGCTAACTAGTAAATGTAGTTTTATGGTAATTAATATAAATATATGTATGTATGTTAGATTTAATCACATCATAATATAGTATATTACTTATTATAATTATTTAAAATCAGGTGTACATCCATATATGTATATTATAAAACGCAACATCTCTGTCTGCTTGTCTGTCCTGTAGGACGCTTATCACCCGAGAACAACTTATCTGATTTACGTGTTTTTTTTAATTCATATATACTCGTAGATATGTTCTCTGGCCAAGTTTTAGTATATATTTTGTTACGTTAGATAACATAAGGAATAAACAGTGACGATAATAGTAAATCAAGTCGGAAAAAATCGTAAATATCCTGGCTACTATGCGATTAAGGGGTTGTTATTTCCACCCCGTAGTATTTTTCCCGCCGAATCTAACGAAACTAATTGCAATTATCCATACGTGACAGGGGATGATATCATGGGCGTACCCAGAGAGGGGCAGGGGGGCGTTTGTTTGTTTACAATAATGCCCATTTATAAGGGTAGTACACAACTTTTTTTTCTTTTCAACACGCGAAAGGGTTAATTACTCATCTGTTTACTCCCCCCCCCACCGCCCTTTATCCCGGGTTCCTAGGCGAAACGCGTTGACTAAATCTGTTTCTAAAAAAAATTTGTTTGCCCCCTCCTCTGAACAAAATCCTGGGTACGCCCATAAGTAAAATATTAAGTTACGTGCGAAAACGGTAGAGTCTGCTAGTTTATTAATAAAAGAGCCTAAAATTGATAAAATATTTAAAATAAAAAGAAATAAAAATACTTAATGATTCTGTATAAATGCAATTATAATCCAGAAATAAGATGTAGGTTATTATTTGATTGCTTATTTTGAAGTTGAGGAAGAGTTGATATTATTGGAAAAGTTGTACAATTGAGTGCAGCAAGTTAACTTGTATTTAAGAACAGTCTGTGATAACGATCCTCATTTCCCGGCAGGTTCTGCGGTTTTACTGTTAGAGACACTTCGCTTTGTGGTTTCAATTCAGAGATATCAAACTGATAAATTGATAGCCTCAAGTACCCACTATCTATTTCTCTTTTCATATGAAATCATTTTATGATTGGGTTTTAACTATTATAATATTTCATAAATATATATATTTTGGACATAAATGTAAAGAGTATAAAATTATCTAACATTTTTTGTAGGGACAAAGTATATTAATAGCACCTCGCAATAACGGCTACTCGCTTAACGACGTTTCGCAATAACGGCGCTCTTAAATCTTATATTTCTATTTATTCTCCAGTTGTACCTACTAAATATATATTTTTGTATATTGTTTTATAGTTAGTGTAATTGTACACCTAATAGGTATATTGTATATAAGTAGATAGTACGTAGTTTTGCTTGCAGGTAATAACAAGCCACAAAAAAAGCCTTAATTCACTTACTGGCGTTTTTCACATAACGGCGAGGCTCCGGTCACAATTACCCCTTTACTGCGAAGTGCTACTGTATCAGGACTGATTGAATGTTTGAAATTCTTATTTGTAGAAAGATTTTTGATTTGTATAAGAAATGTTTCACAATGACGCCGTTATTATGAAGTGCTACTGTATCAGGACTGATTGAATGTTTGAAATTCTTATTTGTAGAGAGATTTTTGATTTGTATAAGAAATGTTTTCATCTGGCGAACTTAATCCAACTATCTATCGTCGCAAAATGTGTCTCGTCAGTTCTTGTCTAATGAAATTTTAATCGAATTGTAATATCTCGTCGTCTTGCCTCACTGGCGAAACTGAAAAATGATTAAAAGGAAGTACAACAGTCCGTTAAGATGTTCCGCGCTCATTTAGGTCACGGGGGATGAATTACTTGTTTGCCTTCATCAATTTTCCGCGTGTAATGCATGCATCATTTTCTTTATTTTTATTTTACTTTGATGTAAACATCCATGGAATGTTTTTATGTAAGGGACTTTTTGTAAACATCAGACATTAAAATGCTACTGCCTCTCTCTCGACGTTCTATTCATTTTTTATTGATCTTTTATGTGAGGAAAATTGAACGCTTCAATACATTTAGAATTTTTATAAAAATAATTCACTTTGTTTTTGAAAATACATCAGTATAAGATATAATACAAATGTAAAACTTGTTACAAAGCTTTCCTATTCTATTAATATTTATAAATGAAACTCTTAAAGCATAATATATAGCATGAAATTAACATATTTCATAAATATAATCACTGTGAAAAGCATTACAAGTTTGTAAAAGGTAAAGTAGTGACATCCATAAATAAATATTTATTTTTGATACTGCTAAAAATGTTTTCGGTATATGTAATGTTTGGTTTTTATTACAATAGTAACTAATCGATTTTATACTTAATTCAACTATATTTTTTTTAAATCCTAAACAATAATTCCGTAGATCACGCGAGCGAAGCCGCGTGGGTCCAGCTAGTTGTAAATATGAGTGTCTTTGTAATAGTCAGTATAGACTTGATCGAAAATTCTCTGTAGCAATGCAGATTTTTTCGACATTTTACTCTGGTATTATGGGCATAACTTTTTGATAGCACTGTAGCACTAGAACTACTTTAGTTAAGGATGTATAATAATATTTTTAACTATGTATAATACAGTAGGATATTTTTACGCGAATTTGAAGTATGTAAATTCAGGAATTCCGCGGTTCGGTAAGTGGGATATCTAATGACAGCTGACAATTCAAGGAATTTATATATATAAACGTTTTGTTATTATTAAAATCTTCGTTTAACAAGATTTTACAAACGGTGCCGAGTTGTATTATCAGATAATGACGATAATTCTAATGAAAAAATATTGTCACTTTTCAATAACATTAAATAAATAAAATTCAAAAACAAACTTATTTTATTTTAATTTTTTTTCGGGCATTCTTATTTTTGTGAGTATTCAGAAACTTTTTTTACGCGATTTTCGGCCTTTTTGAATTGATTGATTTGGTTTTACGCGGTTTTAAAAAATACGTATCCCTAATTAAACAGTGTACTCGTATGTATGTATAATTAGTAATGTAATGTTTTTAAGCGATTTTTTATACGCAATTATTTATTATTCCCTTTTATTTTTTTTTGCGAGTGTATTTTCTTAAACTGTCTGCAGGCAAAAATAAAACACCACAAATAATGTAGCTACTGTTTGTGTAGCTCTTTCTTGTTTACAAATTCACCTTCATTTATCGTGAGTAGATTTACCGCGCTTGTTCAACTGTTCAACACTATAACTCTGATTGGTCGCAAGAGCATTGATTGATTACCAACTGCACTTGTCAGATTGATACTATTAGTTACCATTATGTACATATACAAATAATTTATGTTAACTTATACATTTCATTCCAATTAACGATATTTTAATATACTTTACATTTCAGAATCAGATGTTGCATTGTAAAATAGATAATATGTATATAGCGTTTGTTTATGAGGTTTGTAAGGTACTGGTACCAGTCTTGGTAAGTACCTCAGTGTTGGGCTCTTGTTTAATTAAATGTACTAAATTATACATAATTGTTGATATTTGATTACTGCCATTACTGAATCATAATACATAGATACTTAACTGTAAAACAGCTTAATTTGTTGGGCGTTAAAATGGTGAACATTTAAACTAATTATTAGTGAAATGTATTTATTAATTATTATATAATTATACAATTACATTGTTTCAAATTGTGTCGCAGTACTTATCATTTTGTAATCATTAGCAAGTGTCTATCACTGGGTGCTCATTATTGTTTTTATTTACTAGAAAAAAAAACGTAAACAAAATATAAGGCTATAATTTAAAGAACAAACTATATTTGCGGAAATTAATTTAATAAAAAGGTTATTGGTAATATGAGTTCATGAGAAATTACAAAAAGAAGCCCATAATCCCAAAAAACAGTATACCTAGCTCTTAAAGCGGCCAAAACTGGTGCCAGTACCTTATAGTAAGTTAATAATGAATAAATGTCTGAATTCAACAGGGTATATGAGGCCCCCAATATTTTCCTGAAGTCCCATGAAGCATTCTGTTTGGATCAGATGGCCTCTTTAGTTTTTATGCACGACGCGGACGCACGGATACAGTGACACATTTTTACCAGTATCTCTGCTTGTCTGTATTTTTACCTTTTCACGGCTAAACCGCTGAACCGATCTTAATGAAATTTGGCAGGGAGATAGCTTGCATTCTGTGGAAGAACATAGGCTACTTTGTATTCCGAAAATTCCACGCGAACCATATACAAAATATACATCTTATTATATATGTATTCTACATGTATCGGCGCATATCAAACGAACACTTAATAAAAAACAAACGAAACCCAGACAAAGAATCACGCAAACAATTGATTAAAACATTAGAGCGTTTCGGTATAATTGCATGGCTTCCCGTTCGTTGGCACATAATTATATCTCGCAAACGCATCGAGAGACGCGAACAAACAAACAGTCGAGACAGCTCAGACTCCGGGTCGCGCCACAGAGACGGTGCTCTCTTCTTTAGTGTACAGGAAGCCAATTGTGTTTTATATACACGCGGATTTTATTGTCAAGCCGTATCCGCTAACCGGAAATTATAAGCGTATTCAATTATTGCAGATAATGGTCACTTTATAAAAACAGTAGAGTTTCATTTTTCGCGGTAGATATGTTCCACAGCAAATCGCGTATAAAAAAGACATTGATTCTTTTGTAAAATTAGGGAAACGTTCCATAATTTTCTAAATAAAACTGCGTTAAACCAAATCAATTAAAAAAGACCGAAAATCGCGTAAAAAATGTTTTCTGTCTAAAAAAATACAAAGAAAATTAGTTCGAAAATCTGAAATTAAAATAAAATAAGTTTGTTTTTGAATTTTATTTATTTAATTTAATTGAAAAGTAACAATATTTTATCGTCACTATCTGAAAATACAACACGGTTTGTGCAATCTTGTTAAAGATTTTAATAATAAAAAAACGTTTATAGTATATATTTAAATTCCTTGAATTGTCAGCTTTCATTTGATATCCAACTCACTGAAACGGGGAATCCCTGAATTTGCATGAAAATCGCACTGCGTAGCTTCAAATCCGCGTAAAAAGAGGCCCTACTGTATATATTAACATGCAAATAACCTCATGGTTCGATTGACTTTAATAAAATGTAATACCAAATAAATGTGACCGCTTATTTTTATGGAAATGTCAATCAAAAATTAATATCCGTAATTTCGAAAAATTTCATAATTATAATACGATATGAAATTAATTTTCAAATGGTAAAAATGAATATTATATTAAATATACACATATTTTAAGCAGAAAACATGTACATATTTTAGATTTAAAGCAGGCTCTAGATAGGGGAATATTTTAAATAAGCGAAATTTTGCCTAAGGGATGATATCGGCCATGCATAACTGTATTTCAGTTTCATTAATAAATGGAATAATGTATATCATATTTTATATTTAAATACATCATTATAAACATAAACAGTTCGTTATAACGAAAAAAAATATCTGCTAAGTAAATACACAATGCTTCCTCGTGCTAAATTCACAAAAGGTAGTTAATTTGAAGAATTTAAATAAAAACCGATAAAGTGACTGGCATTGGTTAACCATTTGATTTTTATACAATTTTACCTGATTACTTTCCCAGCTATTTTAAATTTTTTGACAATTTCAATCTTAATCTAAATTGAAATAAATCTTTGCAAGGGAATATTTAACAACAAATGTTGCAGTTGCATACCTATATATTATAGGTTTTATGCTCTACAAAAAAGATTCTTTAAAATTTTCACGTAACATGTGTCGTTCTTGAGATATCTTGAAAAAATAAATATTTTGAGATGTCACCCTTTCTCCTTACATACTATTTTGATGATTTTAAAATGTAACCAAGTTTCATGAATATCGGTTCATGAGTTAAACGTGTGACAAAGATTCAGGGGATAGACCCACAGACTGGAACGGAAAGATTTAAAATTTTGAAAACGATCACAAAGCAATAAATAGAACATAAGTTATAGATAATAATATTGTCTACACTTTTATTTAAAATTATTTTCTCTATTACTAACCCTTTCAAAAATAATTATATATATAAAAAAAAAGAAAAGAATTTTGCCTATTCTTTAAAAACAAACAATTGTCTGTGTGAATATGAACACAGAACGAGTTGAAACCGCCTACTCTCTTGAGAACAGCATGGGTTCGAGGTACGTACAGACCTACAATAGATCTCAACTTTTGTGGCGTGTAAACAATTGTATAATAGTAGAAATTTATGAGGCATTTCATAGTAATATGTTTAGCTTTATTTATACCATTAATCTGAAGCAGCAATCTGTCATAAGAGTACCTGTAATAAATATCACAAGACTGTTTGTAGTTATGTCAGTTTCTATACGCCACATTGCCACCCTGGATGTTGATACCACAACAGGTTACTCACATATTATGATTTATTCAATGCTATGTACATAATTTGTCCACACTTATAGTTCTTGTTGCTTCTGTACGAGAGAGTGGGGTAATTGCAAACACCAAAAGGAAAAATCAAATAAATTAAAACCTGAGTAAGAAATCAATAGATGTATTGTGTATTATCATTTTATAATCCATTTGTTATAAATTTCCATTATCAATTTTAATAAAATATAAGAATAACATTGAAATTAAAGAAAAAAAATGGGCGTAACTGTGTCGGGATGCACAGTCCAGGAATTGATGTGAATACGTGGCAGTGGGGTTAAATAAAACTCAGATTTATGGATTGATACTTACATCTTTAATTTTTCTTTTGTTATACAGAAACGTTTGAATTTTTGTAAAATAGACACAACTCTAAATAAATATATAACTAGTATTGTTTAATATAGTTCTTATGATTTGTACGAACATAAAAACAATTAATTAATTAATATTTACAAGCGAAATCGTGGAAGTACGAAACTTACTTTTTCTTTTTTTTATTCAATTTAAAAAAATTTAATCAAAAAATTAAAAACGTTAGGTCGTAGAGAATACAAGCATTGTTATTTTTTCAATTCAATTTATTAATATTTATAATAAATTATAAAGCTCTTACACTAGTTAAATAGGGTTTATTAACTAAACAATATAAAGATACCAGAAGAATTTAAAGAAATTACTAGTGTGCGTAAAATAGTTGTGTGAGTTTTTCTGCTTTTATAGTTAATCCCAGTAAGGTACATTTTTCGAAAAAACCTTATAGTTCTAACAGTTCCGTGAGTCGACAAAGTTTGAAGATCACTGAAATAGCCTAATAAATAGTCCTTGTCATAGCTAAAACATTAGGAATTTTTATTTCAAAAATTATTATGTTTACAGTTTTCAAAATGTGACATATTTCGTCACATTCGTGCTCCCGAGGTTACTCGCTAGAACCGGCGTTGGGGAATTATACGTAGTTCTACGTGAAAATATAATTTTTATAACATAAATTAGATAGAAAAATGTTAATTGTTTATATGTGTATTTCCTCCAAGTACATTTACTGTTGTATGTAACCCCGCACTGCCCTTTTATTACTTCCTGTCCATAATACGGCTCAAATCAACCCCCCGAACATCCGGTCTACTGCCCTAAGGGACAGTTCGCTTCCTTTTACGTTATTTAGTGAAATTTTCGTATCCAGAATTTCGATGTAGTATATTGGAACTTCGTTATACTTATATCTAACAGAGAAATCTCTGGGTTGATTCGGATTTGATTTATAAAAATAGTTTCTCGTGTTTTTGTTTTTAGATACACATATCTTTAACCCCTCCCACCTCCACCGTATGCGTTCTATATGTGTAGAAGAATCAAAATACATCTATTTTTCAAATGAATAATTAATTTCATTTCGGTATCTTTATAATTAAATTGTGGTTTCTGTAATTTTATTCTATGGATGAAATAGTTCGTAATTAAATTTCATGTTATGATTTTGCTGCACTTTATGTTAGCCAACGATAACAGAAAATTAGATCTTGATCAAGTTAAGTTAATCTTTTCTCTTGCAGCATTGGCCAAAAGCCAGTTCAAATATTTAACGAACACTATAGAGTGTTGAAGTATGTAAGCTGTGTGTGTGTGTGTGTGTGTGTGTATGTGTATACAGTAGCGCTCCGGCATAGAATTCATATCCTATTGTCATAACTTATAGCTGTGGGCAATATGAAACTTTGAGGACTTCATATTTTAGAACTGAATTACGATGTAAGAAAAATATTTACTTTTCATTCTAAAATAACAAGAATGTATTATACCCAGCCAGTTTTTGTTACCAATCCCTGATTTTTTCATATATATATTTTTTATTTTGTATTTTTATGCATCTCCTCAAGTGAGGTTTATAATAAATAATTTTTTGCTGTTGAAATATCTCAAATGTATTTTTATACTTTTTATGAGATTTGAAAATGTTTTTGATATAATAATATGGGTGTAAAATAATCCTCGACATCAAAAATGGTATAAGAATTAATTAATGATATAATCCTTACATATTATAAAACGCAACGTCTCTCTATCTGTCTGTCTGTCCATTAGTGCGCTTATCACTCGAAAACCACTTATCCGATTTACGTGCTTTTTTTAATTCATAGATATGTTATTTGCCCAGTTTTTAGTATATATTTTGTTACGTTAGGTAACGTAAGGAATAAGCAGTGACGATAATAGTAAATCAAGTCGGATGAAAGTTTGCTGCCAGCGTGCTCTTGTGCAATACGCTGGCTAAACCGTTAAATAGTGAACAATATAATGTAGTAAAGAATTGTGTAGAATAAAAATATCTAATATAAACTCCACGATACCATATATCTAACTTTTATATTTACGCGAGCTAAGCCTTGGACACAGCTAGTTATAAATATTTAAAAACTGCATGATACCTGAGATCTGAACTGTATGCAAATCCTTTGGGTTTAAATATTATATTTTAACTTTTATTAAAAAGAAATAAAGAAATCTTTAAAAAAATATTAATTAGGATATTTTAAAAATAAATATTCACATAGTTAAACGCTTTTAAAGATTTAATAAATACGATATGATTAATTTGAAATTCCCTCAACCTATACACACTACACACATGTGATGTGTACATCATGCAGTGTTATATAGAATAGAATTTTCAACACTAGTACTTGATCCTTGGGGGATTCCAGCGGCCCCCATTATTTGTAAAACTAGCTGACAGCTTCATTCGGAACTGAACTCGTGTTTTGTTCATTTCTATGTTTCTATTTGTCTTACAAATGGTGTGTGAGAGAAATACTAAGAATAACATGTTAATTTTTAGCTGTTTGCTTTTTGGATACACTAGAATGAATTAGTAATGTCTACTTTTGAAGAACAAGATAATGGCTACATTAATTTTACTGTGTAAAATAATTTATACTTGAATCTACTTATCCATCAACTCTAAAATGTTATATTCTATAAACATTATTCAAATCATTGTGTTTATTTATTTTTTAGTATTCAATTTGAATACAACGCAGTTATTTATTTATTACTAGCTGTAACTGTTATTGTTAATCATTTTTTTTTCGGAATACAAAGTAGTTATCCTTTTAATTAAATAAAATATGAAAAGTTTGTGTAATATACTTTTATTTATAATGAATATAAAAATATATTATAATTATAAAAATGAATGTAAAATAAGTTTTACATTTTCAATATTAAAACAATGGCTTGCATAAAATTGGGTTTTGAGAAACATGTTTTAATTAGCAACTTATTTAAAGACGTTACAATAAAGGCAAAAAGTAAGAACACTTGAAATTCATCTCATATAAATTGAATAATACGAAAGTTAAAAAAAAACCTCTTTATACCTTTTGTAGCAAATCTTTTGTTTCATTAACTTTTAATTATTCGTGTTCCAACTTTAACACTGCATAAAAATGTATATTCCATGATGTTTTTGTATAAATACAACATTTCACATTATTTACGATGTTATTGTATGTATAATATTATGTAGTTTATAATATTTTAAGCATTCTTATTCAATTCTATCAGAGAAAAACGTTATTTTTATGGATTTTGATAATTATATAAAATTTTTTAAAAGGTTTTTTTTAAATTACACGTATTAAAATTTACAGCTAGAAAATATCTTATGCCTGTATTATAAAGAATTTGCTTGAGTGCAAATTCAAATTAGCTCCCAGCTAATGCTATCTGCTAGGTATTAAATATAAATGACAACCACTCACAGATGTAGCCAATGATATCGTACATACCTATAATGATTTTGACGCATGCGTATTAAGCAGAAATCAGTGTACCTCATAAAATGCACAGCATTTACATTATTATACATTTATTACCACTGCTTTATATATATCGATATATTATTAAATATAATATCGAGCAATTTCACAACAATTTAATTCCCAGTAGATAGCGTTAGCTGGAAGCTTTACGTACAAATTCTTTATAATACCACGGGCATTAACACATTAATTACTTAGCTAACATTACTTACATTAGCAATGTTACCATATCGTTCCACATATCATTCGGATTTTAAAATAATAATCCATTGTTTGGATTTATACAATTAATTATTAATAAATGTTTTATATTGTGTTTAAAAGTATTTAAGTGATATTTGATTAACAGAGAAACGTCTATTTGTAACCATCATCTCTTTTACAGAACAAATTCAATTGTAATTTAAAGTATATTTTTGCATATTATAAATTTTCAACTGACGCCTCTGGGATATATCCATGGAAATGACATGTAATAGAAGATGGCCGCCATAAAGTTTTGGTAACACTTTCATTTATGGACTAGTATTAGTTGTTATGTATCCATAGTCTTTCCTAATCTTTGTGGTTACAAAAAATATGGCGAAACTGTATTCATTATAGAACTAACGTATATATATATTATATATGTATATATTATTAAAACGATATAATACACATTACAATAAAACAATTAGACCTTTTCATTACAAAATTGCACTGCAAAAAATTCCCGCGTCCTGTACTAAAATCAAACAATAAGCAAATAAAGCTCAAGCAGTTTTAAAAGAGCTAATAAGAGGGGACTAAATTACGTCTGTCATCAATTAAAACTTATATAATCCAGGTGGTTTTATTATCCATTCAGTGTTAATTTCTAAATACCCACTTAAGTCTAAGTCTGTTTGTCTGTCTGTCACGGCTGTTGTGCCAAACAAACGCTGTAATACGATTCGTAAAAATAAAAATAAACATTTTGTTTTTAGCAGCCCCTATTATAAGAAGAAAAAAAACCACGTCTACGAGAATTCAATGATCGTTTCGATAACACGTGAATTATTTTATGCCTAATTTAATGATGTAGTAAAAAAAAATACACCCTTTTTTATTGGTGTTCCGTTCTGTGTCTGTCTATCTGTTACAGCCTTCTAGCTACTGACCTAGGACGCTGTTGAGATTTCGCATTTCGTTTCAATTAATAATTTACGTAGTCTCTTTTTCATAATTCATAAATTCGACGTAAAAATATAAAAACTACATTTAAGAACATTATTTATGATAATTGATAAACCACTTAAAAATAACTGATAAAGTGATGGTGTATATAGTCTGGCAGCATTTTTAACAATATTCGTTTTAGTAACACAGCGAATTTAAACAGATATTGAAAATAAAATAAATATAAAAATCGACTTAAAAAAAACCTACTAAAAATACTGAAAAGTATATAACTATTAAATTTAACAGTTTTTGAAGTCGATTTTATTTTTTTCATTCTTAAAATTTTTTTTATTGGCTATATACCTACTTTTCAGTAGGTAAAAAAAATCAAAAAAATGCGTCCAAATCGATGCATATATTTGTCGGAGTTATGTCCGAATATACATAAAACTCTATAACCTCGTACTTTTTTTAAGTCAATTTATATCAGGTGTCTAGTACTTCCCCCCCCCCCAACCCTTCTGACATTTAATTATTTAAAATAGAAAATCCGTTGGGTCTGCAAGACTTGGTGCTTTTATAATAATATTATCTTAAATAATTTATGATTACAGTCTTGTAGAGAAAACGGGCTCTATCTAATAAAGAAATCAAACTTGAAACCTCGTCTGTATTCTTGCGGTACGGGCGTTAAGTGTGTAATTATTGTGAAAAATATTTATCGGAGTAACATTTTTATACATCGATTGAACGCTTAAGGAATTGCAATTAAATTCTTGGTCTTCCGCTTTTTGTGTTCCTTTCTTCACCGTCTCCTTTCCTATATATACTTATTGAATTGGCATTACAGAGAACATCGTAAAAGCACTTAAGGAACGAGTAGCATTTATTTTTAGGTTGTTCAAGAAATGTTCACAGTAAAATGAAAAGGACGGAAAAAATTGGAACGGTTATTTAACTCGATTTAATTATTGATGTCACGTCTCGTTTTTACAATATTGTATATAAATGCTTGTTTTTAATTATATTGTAACTTCACACATACAGGATGAATCAATTGTACGTACGAAAATGTGTAACCATCAAAATAAATTGCTAAGGTACTGGCATCAGTCTTGGAACATACATCTTGTTTAATTAAATGTACCTATAATACACTAGAAATATTTGTTGATATTTTATTATAGCTTGATTTGATGACATTCGGCCAATGGGTGTCAAAATGGTGGACATTTAATTATATTATTATTATTATATTATATCATAGCATCTGCTTTACATTGTTTCAAATTTTACGATTATTTATTTTACAACTTTTGTGTCGTAGTACATATCATTTTGTAACCATTAGCAAGTGTCCATCACTGGGTGCCCATTACTGGAAAAACATACAAAAAATGAAAGGCTATATGTATAATTTAAAAAACAAACTATATTTGCGGACTTTTGTAATTAAATTGATTAAAATAAACATTAATCAACATGAGTTCATGATAACTACAAAATAAAATGGCCAAGTGCGTGTTGAAAAGCAAATAAATCGTGACTGAAGGGTTAAAAACAAAAGGTCATATAACATTTTTTTGCATCTTAAGAGACCTATCTAAAGACACCCCACAATGAGATAAGTGATTTTTTTTTTTTAATATACTTTTCAGTCTATGGGAAAAACTTTTTTTTCCAAAAATCTCATCATTTCTATTTTTGGGTTATCAATCTACGTCCGTATACCAAATTTCAGCAAAATAGGTATAATATTTACATAGACAGACGGACGGATGGACAGAGTGAAACTATAAAGGTTTTTGTTTTCTACGGAACCCTAGAAAAGAAAACAGTATACCATATACGCTTATAGTGTCCAAAACTGTACCTTATCACTTTAATTTGATCTGTGAGACTGACGCGACCGCTGCAGGGTTAACATTTTGATCTATATATGTATATGCGTTACCTGTTTATAAATAATGTTTTATTTATTTCATACGAATAATAATTTAATGCGAAGAGAACTTTTGCTCGAATTTAAATAAGTTTATCACCGTACATTCCTTTATTAAAAACCTTCATGCAACTAATGTAAATTTTGTTGTATATATATGTAAATTCTTACATTTTACCCCGTTATATAAGAATGTTGTCATTTATGAGACTAAGTAGAAATTTGAATCTGTCGGTGGTTTTTCACTGGTATTAAATATACTTTACAGATTTCATTGTGTTCTGCAAAAGATTTTTTGAATAAAAATGAATAAAATTTCCATTATCGATCCGTTTTATGTTTTCTTACTATCTAAGAAAAAACATTACCATATTTCTTCTTGCCGTATTTATTTTAATATTACGTAAATATTTCTCTCAGCATGAATTGTTTTTAACCCCCGACCTTAAAAAAATAGTGTTATGTGTTTCATACCTACATTTGTTTGTCTGTATGTATGTTTGTAACTTTTTGCAATAAAATGACCAAACTTCAAAAATGAATAAAGCTTATTTTAAAAACACTTCTCACTGTTTTAGGAGATTTCAAATAGGTAGTACCCTCCCCCCTCGATCCCCAAACAAAGTAGTAACTAGTTAAATAATAAATTAGTTTTATAAAAAAAGAAGCCAAAAACAACGATATGAAGCTAGATTAAAATTTAATGAGATACATAATAGTGCCTATAAAAAAATGCAATAGATGAAAATAATGTTTAGTACGTTTTGATATATCAATATGATAACATGTTTACTATTTTATACTCCAGTAAATAATAGTAATTTGAAATAATTGGCTTATAACCAATATAACAGTATAAATGTAATAAAACAAGAATCAATAATCTATTTAGAATATAAAATAACGTATTTCGCCTTTACTTTCTTCGTATACTGAATACAAATAACATCATTTCGATCAAAAGACGTATCGGCACCCCTAAAACTTTTTACAGTGTATTTTAGAACTGATTTCTCGTCTTATTTTTAATCAATGTTTTGACAAAATTCTTATTTAAAATAAAAGTGTATTTTTTAGAGTATGTCAAGGGAGTCTAACATTTTGACGACAAAATATCAACATATAAGTATCGGTTTTAAAAAAAAGATTATCAGTAATAATAAGTAAAAAAAACGATAAATATATAAATCAATATTTAAATTCGTAAATATACATAAGTATATATACTACTAACTGTACCCGCGGCTTCGTTCGCGTGGACTACGGAATTATTGTTTAGGATTTTTGAGTAATATAGTTGAATTAAGTAAATTAACTAATTTAATTACCTAACAAAAACGAATAAGAACAAAAAGTACAAATAATTTGTGTTCTGTTTAAATTTAAATGTAAACAATTGACGATCAAAAGATAACGGCCAAACCGAGGTAGTCCGAATGGTGGTCGAGCGCATGCGAATCATTCCCTCTGCCCCACTCCGACGCTTGTTCTTTAGTTCGCGCGTTATTAATAATATTTTACCGTATATAACTTATTTAAAGTTATTTTCTAAACTCTACGACCAAATTGGATGCTATAAAGGGCAAATGATATCTACATTAAGTATTTATGACGATAAATCATTTACTACGATAAGGATTAATAATAATAACTTGGCCAGAGAACATATCTATGAATTAAAAAAAACCCGTAAATCGGATAAGTCGTTCTCGAGTTATAAGCGCCTAACGGACAGACAGACAGATAGAGAGATGTTGAGCTTTATATATTATTTTAAGGATGACGATTTACCTAACTCTGGTAACGTCGTTTATGTAGTCTTTATTCAATATAAGAAAAAATATTTTACTAACACGAAAAAAAATAATCATATTTCGGAAAAATGGTGTATAGGATCAAATATAAACATAAAATATTTAGCTATTTCTGAAACAATTACGTTCATATTGTTTCACAATGTTTATTCTATAATATACATATATACATAGTTGATATTATTTTGTAAGAGAGCTGAGAGTTGAAATATTATTTTTTGGGGATGTATAAAAGAAACAGAATATTTTTTTCATATATATGGATGTTATTCTTTTACATAGGGGAATCATTCCATAATTTTGTGTAGGTATAGAAAATTGTATATGGAAAATCCGACTAGACTAAAAAATACTTTAATAATTAAATTGGTAAAAGTAGGTAAAAAATGTATACATACACATAGAGTAGCGCTTCTAGAGAAATATAAGGAGGGGAGTTATATATAAATATATCTCACAATTTCTCTGTCTATATAAGATAATCAACCATAAAAAATGGCTTAACAGTATACAGCTGTTCAAAATAAAACTTTACGAATTTTTATTTCGAAAATTATAAAAACTTGTTAGACAAAAGTATGGAGAGGGTAATAATTAAGAATCTGATTTTACAAGAAAAAAAGTTTTACTTAAAAATTCATTTTTATAGATTTTTATAAAAAATCAAATGTTAATTCTTCTTAAAGGGGGAAAGCCACTGTCAAAAAATTGTCAATGTTTGGAAATTTTTTCACAGGTATATAATATAATAACTTATTCAATACCGATTTTTATTGAAAAATATTAAAAATTTACAAAATTATGAGTCTCGATGTGACGACCAAAAACAATATTTTTGGGTCATCGGAAAAAACGGTCTTAAAAAATAGGCTACATATACAGATTTAGCCAGTGCGGTTACGAAAATTTAGATTTTTTTTTTTAAATCAGTTCATTAGTTTTTGAGGAATCGTTTGGACAAGGTCGAAAAAAGTCGTTTCGAGAAAAACGCATTTTAAGTTTTCTGGGGGCCTTTACCGTCCGCGTTACTAGGTCTTTTTTTAACTTAATTTTTTTAAATATATTTTTGAATATGTATACGTTAAAAAAATGTATAAAAATTTTTTTTTTTTCTTCGTCACAGTGGCTTTCTCCCTTATTACTGTTCTGATATTTAATATCAATTACCTATCATATAACAACTTGGGATTTTAAACGGTTTTGTTACTTACTAACATGCATCTGTGTATCTATGTTGTTTTATTTGAAAATAGCAATATATCGAAGATGATATGTTCATAAATATTTAAATTAAATTTTAAAACTACTTTATATTATGTGTTATTTGAAAGTTTCGAACAACAGAGAGTGTTTTATGTTTGGCTAGCATTTTTCTCGTTTCATTGAAAAAAGCATCATATATTTTTATGAACGAAAAATGCAAATTTTAATGGAACTCGGCAACGATAGCAGATAACAGTTTAGAACAAGTCACAAGTTTACAATGAGTTTGCTAGTTAGTGCAACGAATATATGAGGTTAGATGTACACTGATAAAAACACTGTACTTGTTATGATAGGTTTTGTTAACACGCTCGTTAAAACAAAAAGTCAAATCTGTGCCATGGTATAAAAAAAAAACTTCTACATATTTACTTCGATATAAAAATATATTCGTTGTAAAATGTTTTTTGTATTATTTTATCTTTAACTTATGATTTGTCTCGCTTATATGGATATAAAAATAGATGTGAATATTACATTTTACAAGTGATCGTTCTGGACAGGGGCGTATGCAAAAATTTTCCCAAGAGGGAGCAAAACTTATAGACAAATAATTACAATGATAAAATTTTATTTAATTAATTAGTAAATTTTAGGGTTCCGTAGAAAACTTTCGCTCTGTCAGTCCGTTCGTCCGTCTATATAAATTTTATACCTATTAAGATGAAATTTGGTATACGGATGTAGATTCCCATGTAAAAAATACTAGTCACGATATAATTGCTAATAAATGTTATCAAAGCGCCCCCCTCTAATTTTTAAACTATCGATACAAAAAATCTAAAAAAAATTCAGAATGTAGCTTTCGATTAGTACATCAATGAAAATTATAATGAACAATGTAGCAAAATTAGTTTATGAAAACTTTGAAATAACTTTTTTCATAAATCGTCACACGAATACGTACTCTTTTATGGAGATTCATCTTTCGTCAACATGAAAAAGCTATTGATACGTATGATCAACTAGAAAATGTTAGATGGGGAGAATGCTATTTAGAACGGCTACGGAACCCTATCATGTGCGTGCCCAACACGCACTTGGCCGTTTTATTTTTCGAATACAATATTGCATATTTATTCAATCGCCTATGGTTCTGGCTATATTTTTTCTGACATTTAACTGTAGTTTATAATTTCATATATTTACTAACGAAGTATTAGTTATATATGTATATATATAATTTTCATTAAAATTTTAAGAGAGTTGATACATTTAAAAAAATACCCTAATGATACGCCTCTGTCGTTTTGGAGTGCAGCGGAATAACAATTTTAGGTATCCATGTTATGAGTTCCAACCATCTCTATATTAAATATGTTTTATTTAATATAGTTTAAATAGTATTTCATATCTTCCAAGAAATTCTTGTAAAGTTCATGCTTTAATTTATAAAATCTATCAGAATTGTTTATATTGCATATGAAACGATACAAAACGCTCAAAATATTTACATTGTGCAGACAGAGTCTTTAGATGTATGTATTAGGTAATATACAAATCACTCATTCCCGTTATTCTTTGTAAAATTACAACATCGATGTAAGTATAGTTAAAAAAGGTACTGACATCTGCAGCCTTGGCCGCTTTAAGAGCAAGGTATACTGTTTTTAGGGTTCCGAAAAAACCCTATTAATCTCACTATTGTATATGTTTTGTGTTGTCCGAAACTGGTGCTAGTACCTTATTGGCATTGATTAACAAGTGTTTGAGCGTGATTTAGTTTTATCAGTGTAGCGGCAAAATATGAGACTGGAACTAGGGTGCAAAGGCACTGAATGATACCGTATAATGATACTTCCGTGTTCAAGTTATATAAGTGGCAACTTATGTAAAGGTGCACAGAGATAAGCATTAGCATTGTCTCGAGGGTGCTTTCAAATTTGCAAATTCAGGATATGAAACATTTTTTTTTTCGGCGACGATGACAGTTGTCCTCCGGGCCCTGTTTTAGGCAACGCACGATTCTAACTAATTTTTGTGATTAGTTTTGTGAACTGTTTAGCCCGTAGGGATTCAACTAACTTGCTTTGTTGTTTCCTGGATATTTGATTGATTGATTTGAAGTTTACTTTACACAATCTTACACTTGATAGCTCTTTTATCGACTAAGGCAGGCCTGGCCAACCTAAATTGCTCCACGGGCCTTATAGATGACCTAAAATTTTTTGTGGGCCGCAAATAAAATTTTCCATAATTTGTTAGATAAGTATCGGGCTTCTGGGTACTGATTACTGGAGAAAAAACATAAAACTATATTTGGTAATTAAATTGATTTAATAAAGAGGTACTTGGTTTATTATTAACATGAGTTCTGAGAATTGCAAAAAAGAAGCCCATCAATCCCAAAAAACCTTGCTCTTAAAGCGGTCAAGACTAGTGCCAGTACCTTATGCACTATAGTTAGTTGTATGTTTCAGTATTGTTAAGTAAACCAATATTAATTTATGTTTGTATACAAGTGATAACTGAAACAATATATTATCATGAATGTTCATATTAGGTTTCTTCATCATATTTTACAAGCCCCTCTTTGCAATTAGCTAATTATTTTATATAATTAAAAATAGTCATTTCATGAATAATACAAAATATTTTTTTTTGTTTTCTGAATTACAAAAAAAATATATTAATTAATTAAAATCATTACAAAGTATTATTATACATATGTATAAAGATCAAACAAATATTGTATTAAATATTAATTATTACATTTCAGCTTGTCCTAAATTAAAATATGAATGAAATATTGAAGACAAAGAATCCATTAAAGAAACTTTTTGTCAAAAACATGAACTTTGTAACAGATAAAATAAAAGTGACACTGTTTATTATTACAACAAAAACGCCATTAGCTCTGCACACAGTTTTATAAAATGCCATTAAAACAGCACCCCCAGTTTTCAATTTAATTTTAACTATACAGGGTCCTCCAATAGTGTATCCAGCGTTTCTAGCTCACTTCCCGTAGGAGATAGAAAAAAGTTTGGTGCATAATATTATTGGTTTGAAAAGATCAACGTCGTAAAATTATTTTCAACAATACTGGGTGTCCCATTTTTGCACTATAACAAAAACAAAGATTTTTTTAAAAGGAACAGCCTGTAACGTTTTAAGTCTTCCGATGTCATTTTTTAACCTCTACATTAACGTACGTTCATTTTTTGATTTAGTGACAGTGTTGCCAAATTATATTTTTTTTCCAAAAAATAATCCATAAGCAGACTTAACCTTAAAAAATCGTAGCAACCTCGTTTTTTTTGGAGGTGATTTTTTTAAACAATAATGTAGTCCTACTAAAGAGTAACATTTTGATAATGTTGTTGTTGTTTTTGTTATAGCACAAAAATGGGACACCCTGTATTGTTGAAAATAATTTTACGACGTTGATCTTTTCAAACCTATATATTATGTACAGAACTTTTTTTTCTATTTCTTACGGGAAGTGAGCTAGGAAAGCCGGACGCACTATCGGAGGACCTTGTATGATAAAATAAATTAATATAACGAAATTTTATATAGTTAGTTTTGAAAATATTATTGAAAAATATTAATATGCGAATATTTTAAAATTAATGGTCCAACTGCGATGTTATTGCTGTCCATTGTTCAATAAATTATTTATGTGTGTTCAAGAAAAACATATGTAGTTTAGTTTCGCAGCTTGTTATCTGTATCGTATATTTCGATACCAGAACTAAAACTTATGTCGAACTATTCGACTCTATTCGAATACAATCTTACCACTAAAGTTTGAAATCCGAGTTGAAACTTTGTCAACGACAACTTTATTTCTAGTTTAAATAAAACAAACTTGACAATAAATTTTAAGTAAAGAATATAAATCCGATAGAACTTATAACAACATTGATAGATGTGATCTATTTTAGGATATTATAATAAGTACAAAGGAAATCAGTTCGATCTGAATAATATTATTATAAATCCGTAATACGAAAGTGTATCTTCCTGTCTGTCTATCTGTTTGTTACCTTTTCACTGCTAAACCGCTGAACCGATTTTGATGAAATTTAGCAAGGAGATAGCTTGCATTCTAAGGAAGGAAATAGGCTACTTGCAATAGATAAAAAAAATGGAAACGTGACATTTGTGCCCGCGACCTGTTTTATCGACACTCATAACCGAAATCTGTATAACCTAACTTCTTCTTCGTCGGTGACAGCTCGTACCTAACCTAAATTATATTAATAAAATATATGTACATGATATATATCTTATTATATATGTAGATATATGACGCCGCGAATGAAGTTGCGGGTAATAGCAAATATTATTATAAATATTGTATAAATCGATTGAATAACAAATGATGGAACAGCGAGAATCAATTTGTGTATCAATTGTGACGCATGTCTTGAGTTATATAAATTGATTGCAGCTGACAGTTTACATAGTGTCTAAACTGTCTGCGCTCACAATTAGGTGCGCTTCGAAATCAATATAAATGATATTTGTAGTCATTGTGTTCGATATGTACAAGGTTTATATATAATATTTATTAGTTTTAATAATGGATGAACACATTACATTATAAAAATTGTTATTACTGTATTTCGATAAAGTACATAAGTATGATTTTGCTTCCATACGAGAAGCTTTGTGATCGTTTTAGAATGAGACAAAAAAAATGTTCTCTGATTTCAAAATTTTAAATTGATTTTTCCGTTTCTGGTCAAGACAAACACTTTTCGTTCTGTGTCTGTTCTCTGAATCCTTGTCATACGTATAACTTATGAACAACTGAACCGATATTAATAAAACGGTTGGCTGGTTGGGTCTGGCTTGAGGACGGTTCCATTTAAAAATCAATGAAATTTTGTTTAAAGGGGGAGGAGTGACATCCCAAAATATTTATTTTTTCAAGATATCTCAAGAATGACACGTCAAAAATTTAAAATATACGAAAAAATAATCAGGTGCATCTTAAGAAAAATTTTAAACTAATATTTTTTACTAAAATTGTATAAAAATTAAGTGGTTAACCAATTCTAGGCAATTTATCTGAGCACTTTATCGGTTTTTATTTAAATTGTTCAATAATTAACTACCTTTGGTAAATTTAGTACGAGGAAGTACTGCGCATTTACTTGGCAGATGTTTTTTAATGTCATTTTTGAAAAGTTACGCTATCAAAACAGTTAATGTTAACCAAGCTTTATTAAACGATTTAAATGATAAGAGAATGAGGGAGGGTAAAATACATAATAGGTATACAACACACTGACAATTTATTACAATATAAAGTTCCATTAATTTCTTGTGAGAAACATTGAGGCAGCAGCAAAAACTTGTCGACAGATAAAAAGTGTTTTGGCTTAGGTCAAATTTCTCATACACGCAGTTTTTTCTCTCTGGTGTTTTTTGTTTGCACTTTTTTGCACTAATCTTTACTTGCATTGCGGTCTACGGAAATCATTCCGTCTTGTAATCGGACGTGATTTATTTTGTCTTATATAAGGAATGTGGTAATTGTAAAATATATTTATGAAGCCAATTTGTTACAGAGCAAAACACATGAATTTATGTATTTTATGTATATGTGTAATTAATTGTCGTAGTTTAAATTTGATTTTACTTCTTATTTTTTATATATTTGAGTTGATATTTCTTTGATAAATTGAAATTTGATACATAGAATTCGACTAAGAAACTTTGAGTTTTAGATTTGGTTAAAAATATGTTTATTGTATAAACTATACAACTGGACTTTTAACCAAAACAAAAATTCAAAGTTTTTTTAGTCAAATTCCATGCATCAAATTTCAATTTATCAAAGAAATGTCAACTCAAATACAAAAACATCTGCCAAAAAATCGGATAAGTGGTTCTCCAGTGATAAGCGCACTAACGAACAGACAGACAGAGAGACGTTCAGCTTTACATATATATATTATATATAGATTCATATATACGAATAGTAAGTATATAAACGTAGGGGTCGTTAATTCTAAACTAGGCCCTGTATACATAACATTCTATTTTATCAAAATAAACAATATCGACAAATCAATTGTCATAGAATTTATAAAAAAAAAAACACACGTCAGATATTTTTACAAGCCGAGAGTGAAATGACCTGTAAAATGAACGGCGAGACGGCGATCTTTTCAGTCCAGTGTGTGCGGTTTGGTTAGCCACACACAAGTTTCAATAATCTTGTTCTAAAATGGGTTTTAAATAAACACACACTAATCAATATTCATCGCTTGAACGATGGTGCAGTCATTAATCATAATAAGTCCAAACACAATAAAACAATTGAACGCTCGTTTAATTTTTTAAAATGATTATTGAACAGTCCCGTGTTTATTAAAACGGTTAAATAAAATGCTTGGATAATAAATATGAATGTATCTATCTAGGAGAGATACGCAATGAAACGGACAATGCATGTTCCATTAAAACTATTCGAAAGAATTAATTCAAATTTTGTTGTTAGTATCACTAAGCTCTACAGACTATATACACCGACTACAAAGGTGAGATATTACACTTATTTTGTTTTTGATGTTTTATGTAATATTGCATATATTTGAGTGAAACATTAATGGATAATTACTTTTAAAATCTTGATTATAAATTTTGTTTATTTTGAATTAAATTATATTTGATAGGTACCACTGATGTACCCCAGTCCGTTTTATCACACCCACTGTCCTTTTAAATGCGAATAGTGTCATGAAAAGGACAAAAATGAATTTTTTAAATACATGTTATTTAACTATTTTGTGTTAAAAAAAGATTAACTTTAAGAAACTCAATTAATTAGAGATATGTATAACGTATATTTGATTTTTTTATAATGTTTGTAGTTTTAATAAAAAGTTCCGTCAATATTAAATGTCCGTTTTGTTGCGTATCTCCCCTATAGACAATTGAATAATTTTAACCCATTAACACCCAAAAGAAAACAAAAACATGCAGAACATTTTTTTAAATGAAATTAAGTACACATACAATATATTTAACTAAATATTACAACAAAAACATTTTTTGTATTTAGAAAAAAAATAACGGTCTGCATTCGAGCGAGTAAATTCGGCAGATATGAAGCTTATTTTGTGTAAGACTGCTTTTTTTATATCATTTTTTAGATAAATTACATTTAAAAATCAAGCTATATATGTATATTTAAGTAATTCCATATGATTTAAACAAAATTCGAAATCATATGCTTCAGTTGGATAAAATATATTAGCATATCACATGTCTCTATTCATATACAAATAATAATAATTCGCAGCAATAACAACACGTTTAAACACTCATGAAACTAATAATGTTAACAGATTTTGTTTCTTGCACTACTAGCATCTGATTTTTAAGGAAATAGTGAATTAATATCCATATTATAAAATGAGGTACGGCGGGCGTTAATGGGTTAGTAAAAAATAAAAATTATTTTAATAAAACACTTAACATAAAAATTGATTCGAAATAATATACCCAAATGATAAAGCAAAAATTAAAATGACGAGAGGCGGCACTGCACAAATAACGCGCGGTGCAGGTCTCGTTGTTTAAAACTGAAAGTATGTTGTAATAAGCTCATAATTAAAACAGACAATTAATCAATGTCTGTGAAATGAGCATATCTGCATAATCACTCACGAATTACATTTAAATTTACCCCGTATGTTTGATTGTGTCACTATGTGTTTATTTTTATGTTTATATGTTTGCTTGCGTCTGGCTGCCCAATTATTGGACGGGGAGGGAAGGGGGTGTTAAGTCCCCCAAATAAATCATTATTTGATAATGATGTATAACTTTTTTTCAATAATAGAATATATTTTTCGCCCCCTAATAGGGATGTTTCCTGCAACAGATATCTGCTCAATTATTAAATGTATTGTGTAGAGAGAGTGCGCTATATACACAATTACATGAGAGACTTGAAATAACTACGATTTTTAAAGTATGAATAGCAGGTATTTAATTTCACTAAAGTACTCAGACAAAATTTCTGAAAGTTTTACCACTAGTTTGAAAGTTATTTTTTTTTTTTTATTAACATGAGCTCTTATGGTAGAATGGTGTATGGACGGTAAAATTCTAATGAAACACATATTTACATTTGCAATTTTCACAATACGTCACTTACAAATTTAGCAACAAACTTCATATTGCTGAAAAATATTGAAAAAAATAAAAAAATGGCGTACTCAAATGTAACGATTTATTTTATATATTTTTTTCATATAAGGTACTTGCGATTGATGGGCATCTTTTTGTAATTCTCATGAACTAATTTTATTAATAAAACAAGTAACTCTTTATTAAATCAATTTAATTACTAAAGTCCGTAGATAGTAGTAGTTTTTTTTTAATTATAGCCTTTTTTTTTTTTTTTATGTTTTTTTCCAGTAATGGATAAAGTAAAACCAGTAATGAGCACGTGATGGACACTTGCTAATGATTACAAAAATGATAAGTACTACGTTACAAAAGTTATAAAATAAAGAACCGTAAACTTTGAAACAATGTAAAGCAGACGCTATGATAATATAATAATTAATAAATAGATTACACTAATAATTAGTTTAAATTTCCACCATTTTGACACCCATTGGCCGATTGTCATCAAATTAAGCTGTTTAAACAAGAGTCCAACACTGAGATATGATCCAAGACATTTAAAGTCAATAATTCATAATTTGATTTTGATCGTTCATTGCATCTATATTTACAATATTTTTGATTCAGACTGTACCTGCCATACATCCTTAAGAATAAAAGTAAATTTCAATCAATTAAATAAATAAATAATTGATATAAGTATATTTGTATATATTATCTGTAAATGTACGGTGTAATAAATCTCCTGTTAATGTAACTAACGAACGTGCAACGTGGATACGATAAAAACACAATGTTAATGTAGAACAACATGGCAAACAGGATAACACAAATTAAGGTTCTACATGACGTTACAAATAGTGTAAACGTGTTAATCTTACACACATAGGTTACAATCATATTGCCATTTCTCTAATGTGGCTACATAAATCTAATGTCCAGTGTCAAAATATTTGTCCCATTGTTTCTACGATTACATATCACGTCACATAATGTGATAGCTAGAACTGAAAATGATTTGTGGTGTTTATGCACCGTTATTTTTGATTTTATTTAATAATTTAGTGCAGTGTCCGCCAAAATTTTTTACCTTACGGAAGGATTTATTTTGCGGCACACCAAATAAAAATCCCAACAAAATTGAAATATATTTTACTAGTTTTAAAAAAACATCTGCCATTAAATACACAGTGCTTCCTCGTGCTAAATTTACCAAAGTTTTATTCAACAATTTAAATAAAAACCGATAGTGTTTATATAAAAACAAACAGTCATATTTATAATATTAGTATGGATATTTTCAGAATACTGAGTCAGTTTATCTTTGGTGCGTCGATTCGGGGACACCCTATGGATATATAATTTTGTATAATTGTATTAATAATTAATATTATACACTAGTACTCTACTTAAAGTAATTACATATTAAATTATTAACACATACGAGTATGGTACACATACATCGTGGACATATGTATCGTATTATCATTTCATTTGTTGAATGTATAAAGGCCGGTTAATAATAACCATTATCAAACAATCAATTCTAATTAATAGATGAATGACAGAGTGCGAAGCGTGTGATAGAGATAGAGAGAGATCCACTGTTGTTGTTTAGTTTTGTTGGATAACACGAACTATGAAAACAATTCTTTAGATGTATTATTCATATGTGATCGTAAACAATTGATTCGGTGGTAGTTGTTACGTTACACCCTTGTTTAATATGTCCAACCCTTTACAAGTTCAAAAAATATTCAATATATGTGTTTGGCAAAATAGGAATTTAATTGTGGCATACATAAGGTCTTGGACAACAATACGTGTAATTCCATTAAAATCTCGAGTTCGATTTTTTTCATGATTACTATACTTTATTATACAGTACATTTCATGTATGTATAATAAAAAATATAAAAGAACGTTTAAAAAAAATTAATTTGCCTTTTTAAAACCGACTAAAAAGCTGAAAATAAAATTCTATTAGACTCTTTTCGTACTAACTATTAAATTTTAAAAAAAGTTGATTTTGTTCATACTAGAAGAGTTTAAAAAAATGTCTATGAGTTAAAAAAATATCTTTGAGTTTTCTTATGAAGTAGATTCATGGGAGGAGATTGATCCCCCCCTATATACGCCACTGACTTGTGTACTAAATTATACATATTTGCTGATATTTGATTACTATATACCATTACTGAATCATAATCTATAGACAATTATATTAACTATAAAACAGCTTAATTTGATGACAATTGGCCACTGGGTATCAAAACGGTGGGAATTTAAACTAATTATTAGTGTAATATATTTATTAATTATTATATTATCATAGTATCTGCTTTGTATTGTTTCAAATTTTACGATTATTTTGCCCGGTACAACCAATTTAAAGTTCCTTTAACGTGATTTAAATCAATATTTAGGCTCTCAATGAAAAATGTACATAATATCCGTTCTAAAAAACAACACAGAAAATTAAAAAATCCATTTAACTAAATGTATTATGCTTGGTTCTGTTAATAATATGACAGTTAAAGAAACATTTAGTTAAACTTGATAATACCGGGCGTAAGACTGTTGAATCAGATTTAAATAAATAATTGTAATAAAACAATAATATCTTTTACTTTTTACATGGTTTTACTTACTGGAAAAAATATAAACAAAATAAAAAAAACTATATTTACGGACTTTGGTAGTTAATAAAGTAAAGAAGTAGTTGTTTTATTAGTAACATGAGTCCATGAGAATTACAAAAAAAGAAGTCCACCAATCCCAAAAAAACAATATACCCTGCTCTTAAAACGTTTTAGACTGGTATCAGTATTTTATATATATTTATTACACAAATTACAATTGACAAAATCAAGGATTAGATTGAGTCACAGCGTTTCCTACAAGAACACGTGTACGTAACGTTCCTACAGGTGGGCACAGGTATTTAATGGCTGATTGATTAATTAGACTGTTAATGATCATGAATTTAGCGACCGATGACCTGATCTCCCGCAGTGCAAGTAATGCTGATGGATATGTGTTTTTTTAAATTATTTATACTACATGTGTGTTTCTTTCGTGTGCTGTTTATCTTCATGGACCTACCTAAGTTAATTGCTTATATTGCCGTATTTAAATGATTTATTTATTGTAAATGATGATGCAGTAAATGCAGTGTGCATGCGATATTAGATTATAAGAATAGGTACACATAAGAAAACATTTCATATTATTCAGGATGTCCACTGTTTTTTGAAAATAAAATTCCCTGACTTTTCCCCGATTTTTCCCTGACATTCCCTGACCACAGATTCAAAATTCCCTGACCACTAGAGGCTCAGGGGCAAGAAGTGATCGAGAGACCCCCAGAATGTGCAAAAAAATTTGAAGACTTTTTTTGCTCGTCAACTTAAATTTATACACTTTTTTCTTCTTCACTGACTTCTCAGATATAATAAATTCCCTGACTTTCAAAAAAAATTTAATAAATTCCCTGACTTTTCCTGACCACTTTAGGCTTCCCTGATTTTTCCCTGACTTTCTGAAAAGTGGACATCCTGTTATTGTATATTAGCTGTTACCCGTGACTTCGACCGAGTGGAATTTGTATTTTTTATTTAATCGGGATATAAAATAGCCTATGTTCTTTCTCAGAATGCAAGCTATCTCTCTGCTAAATTTCATCAAGATCGGTTGAGCGGTTTAGCCGTGAAAAGGTAACAAACAGACAAAGAGACAGACAGACACATTTTAGGCGTCACATAAATACTGCTTTTAGAATCAGAATGTGTAAAACCGTTAAAATTGTTATCTATTAAAAGTCATGTGTTTTTATGATAATTATAATTTGATATATTTAACTTTTTATCTAATGTAAGTGCAATTGATGGGTTTCTATATACCAGACTACATGATTGCGTTAGTTTGATTGATCATTCTATTTCTCGTCTTCAGATATCTGAAATGAATACTAATATCACCTGCTAAAATAAAACTTCAAAAACAGAAGACTTTTATGTCACTTTGAAAAGATAGATTACTCTTTTAATAGTCTTGTGAAATAAGGGAATTATATTTCATATTTTATTTCGTATTTGATATTTTTAATTTGTTAGATTCTTGAACTACCATTTATTATATATTTTTAAAAATTTATTTGTTAAATATTCCTATATATTTTATTCATTTTTTATAAAGTGTATAAATTTCATTGCATGTGACTGACATTTTTCAAATGAAATTATTATTAAAAAAAAACTCTTTAAGAAAAAAATAAAACTGACTTCAACTGAAAAGTATGTAATAATTAAATTTAACAGTTTTTGTATCTTTGAAGTTCATGGTCAGAAAAAAAAACAAATGACGATTTTTAAGGCAAATTAAGATAAATCTTTGTAAGGGAATATTTTACAACAAACGTTGTAGGTTTATATTATAGGAAATTGAATGTTCTACAAAAAAGATTCTATACAATTTTTACATAACATGTGTCGTTTTTGAGATATCTTGAAAAAATAAATATTTTGGGATGTCACCCCTCCCCCTTACACTCGATTTTGATGATTTTTAAACAGAACCGTTCTCAAGCCAGACCCAACCATTCAACCAAGTTTTATTAATATCGGAACGAAAAGTGTTTGTCTTGACCTGAAACGGAAAGATCAATTTAAAATTTTGAAATCGGAGAACAGTTTTTTTGTCTCATTTTAAAACGATCACAAAGCTTCTCGTATCTTCGATATTTCGAGGAAGCAAAAGTATGGATACGGTTGTAGAGAAATATTAAGAAAGAAAATCACCCTGTGTAGAATGTCATATTTATTGACACTTAACATCCATCCGCTTGAATATCTTGAAATCAAATCAGAATACAAATTAATGCCTGAAATACTTTTGAACATGGAACTTGTTTTTAATAGCAGCCGATCCAAATTCACCGTGACTAATATCCATTACAAAACATGCGCGTTCTCACCTCCGTCATTGTTATTTAAATAAAATTCCTATTTCGTTTGTTCGCTTTTTTATCAGCATTCATCAACTTTGTTTTCAAGTACAAGACTGATGTATAGAATTACCCTCGGGAATAATCAATCATGCTTCATGTTCAATGACAAAACCAAACGTTTTATTCCTTTTTTCGCTTATGCTTTTTCTTCCTGCGTTCAAAAAATAATAAACGATACCATTTTTAAGATTATTTTATTTATTAATAAACGACTAAAGGATTTGATCGAGACCGTAGACATAGCATCGACTGTACATCTTATTCGAAAACCGAGTCTTTACAAAAAAGAGATAGAGCGTATTGTGGGTATATGCTTGTCTTTATTTAAACATGAGTGTAAAAAGATAGAGTTAGGTTATATTTCTATCTTCACTTATATGAACAAAATTTTACACTTAAAAGTTTGAGTCTGTAGGATCGCGCCAAGCTGAGATATTAACTATTCAACTTATTTGTAAATTAATCAAAAATATGTTTGTAATAGAGGAAGAGGTCGCGACGGTCTTAGGGTACTTGGTATTCTTAAAGTTAATGGTGCAAGTTATATTTTTTAAAAAGTTTGAATCAGTAGGATCGCACCAAGCTGAGATATTAATTATTCAACTTATTTGTTAATTTATCAATTTGTTTATAACTTATATTTGTTGGGATTTTTATTTAGTATCCCGCGAAATAAATTTTCCCCGCCCAGTTTGTCGTAAGATAACAAAATTTGGCAGACACTGCTCAAGACCAAACCAAACACTTTCTGCTAGGTGTGAAATCGTTATGAATTTTGAGATGAGATGTATTTCAATAATAAAAGTATATAGACAATCTACATGCATACTATAGAGCAGAACCTGTAGACCTATAAGGTTTTTCAGCGAATCCCTTCATTAGAAAAATATATTCAAAGTACTTTCTGTATAGAGACAATTAAATGCATTTATTTTCAAATATAACTAATGTCCGGTATTATAAAGGAGCTACTAAATTTGCTAGCTAGCAAGCACTTTTAAATGGGGTGTTAATTCTGTGATAGTATTAGCTATGAAATTTAGAGCAGTAATTTTCAACTTATTGTAATATAGTTTACTACCACGCGTGCGCGAAAATTGTCAAACACTTCATGAAACTAAAGGAGAACCGTTAGATAAGTTAGAAACCTCATTTGAAAAGTGCTTGCTAGCTAGAAAATTTTGCTAGCTTGTTTATAATACCGGTCATAAATGTATTCATATATCTTTATATATTTTAGTTAATAAACAATAACCAACTAATGTTAATGCTTAAACTTTTTTTGAATTTTATTTTGATTCGCGGAACCCCCGGAGTTCACAGTTTGAAGACCACTGCTATAGAGTATGAGTATGAGAGTTCTTCTCTGATGCGCCGTTGTGTGATGATACTTGTCTCTAGTGACTACTTTCGTGACATCTCTTATGAAATATTATTTTTAATTAGCTATGATATATGCAGCAACAGGAGCCTTTGTTAGTAAGTGACGCGAGATCAAAGCGTGCACTGCTGCTCTCCAACGGCTTATACCCTTTCACGTATCAACCCTTTTGCATCTTTTTGAATACCGCGCGGATTATCACAAATCCCTATTTGTTTGTGATTCACTTACTATCCACCTCTTACGCAAATACGTATGGTGCTTACATGTTGTAACGCTTTTGAAATGATTAACTTTTAATTGGACATGTATGTATCACGTGGAATTATTTCTGTCAAGCTTTATGTATTTTTTTTCTTCAATAATTAGTCCAGGCTGTGGAGGTAAAACAGGATTTTTTTAGGTACAGTTTTGCTACTCACAGGATTTGTTACAAATGTGGTTCAGAATAATACCGTAAGTTTGCTCCGATTTTAGTTGTCCGCGTCAGCGGTAAACAATGGTTCAATTGCAAAATTCTTCAGACTTTCTAATTTTTGCTAAATAGCGGTCTAAATAAGTGTTATAAAAAAAAATATTCAAATAAAAGTTGTTCGCTATTAAATTACCTACAACCTTAATTTTGAAAAAAAAAAATTTATTTATCTGCTACGCTCAAAAAATGGCTGAAAATACGCTTTTTCAAGCTGTAATAACTAATAAAGCTTAAAGTTTTTTAAATTGATAAATAAACTGCTCCGAAAAATTATTTATCTATTGGTGAAAACAGTATTAAATCGGTTCAGTAATTTTTGAGTTATTTGATGTATATTACACACAACACAATATTTACAAAAATTAATTGTTTATTCAATTAATTAACTCTACCTACAAAAAAATGAAGCTTATTATTGAATCTTTTACCGATAAGCTCGAAAACTACTGTTTCCTATTTTATGTACTTTTTAGCCTAGACAGCCTGGACTAAATATAAATATTTTTACTACGTCATAAAAAATAGAATATTAACATATGCAATTATTTTATGAATTAGGTACTATAAAACTAAATAAGTTAAATATTTATAATGTACCTTACAATAATTTTCTAAATAATTAAGGGTAACATTCAAACTAAAAATGGTTGTACCTGATAATGAGTTATATATATTTTTTAATATGGTAACTTTAATAGGATGAAAAGGGTTAAAAAAATGTTGTTAAAGTTTATTGGTGTCATTCGAAAGGATAGAACTTCAGCTGTTAAATGCTTTTTTTCGATTTGATTTACGATTTCTTTTCAGAAATTGAATTGGACTTGTAATTTTTATACAAAACATTTTTTCCTGGTACTATTTCCTGGCAATATAATTTTATTGCTGCCTAATTTTAATTAAATAACTGACGCAAACATTAGAGGTAATTATTATTATTGAAATACATTACATAATAATGTAAAATGCAAGCGTTTTTTAATTTAAAACGAAACACAGAAATGAGTGTGAATAGTTAGTTTACACCAGAATGAGTTTAATTAGTTTAATTTGATAATTATAATATGTTTGTGTGTATCAGGGTAGATCAGTGGTCTTCAACATTTGTCGACTCACGGAACCTTTAGAACTATAAGGTTTTTTTTCGGTTAACCTCTTCCCGGCTTTAGAAAAATATATCTTAAGGTTATTCGAACATGTATAGATAAAAGTTTAAAATTTTAATATTTTATTTATGAATAGCTCATATATTTTACTATTATTCAAAAATAATATTGGACATTTGGATTTTGAGTAATTGGATATTAAAAACAGAGTTTTTAATATACGGTAAATGAGAGAACTCGCCGGAAGTGCTCTATTTATTGAAATTCTATACAGAGACATTTTAAACACTGAAACTTCAACTCTTAAATACTATAAAAATTATAAAACACATACATTCACGTGTAGTTTCAGAACCAGGTTTATTCAAAGTAATAAAAAATTAGAAATACATGACAGCCATGACAGTATGTTTGTAAAGACGCGAGAAAAAAAATCCGTAACAGTAATAAAGTGCAACTTTTATGCACACTATTAGTAATTTCTTGGAATGCATTAATTTTCAAATAAGTAGGTATAATTAAATGTATCTTTATTTTTTAAGTCAATAAACACTAGTTTAATAGTGTGAGTGCTTTATAACTTTTTTTTCGAATTTTTATTTTGACTCGCAGAAACCCCTAAAGAGGTACTGCAGAACACAGTTTGAGACCACTGGGTTAGGTAATAAATAAAATGTACTATTATAATAAAATAACTAATACCAATTTTAAAATAATCCTTGTTATTCTGATTCTACAAAACCCAATCGAAAATCTAGCAACATAAACGGTTTTATTAAATTGAATTTTAATTATCTTATATAGAGTTTATCAGACGTTCTCGTACTAGCGAGCGAGCGCCACGTAAGGTTTTTCTTTAATCTGTTTTTAATTCAAAAATGTGAATGATAAATTTTACGATGTACATTTTGTTAGAATCCAGTTTCCACTTGAATTATAATTTGGATATTTGCCAATATTTATAATAGTAATTTTATAGCCAATTTTGAGGTTAAATATATAAAGCTGTTATTGGCTTCATCATCTTGTTATATTATCTATGTCAAATCAAATATTACAATTTTAGATAAAGTACTGACATCAGTCTTGGATAAAATTTGTTTAATTATTAAATGTAGGCTAAATTATAAATATTTGTTGATATTTGATTACTGAATCATAATCTATAGACACTTAACTGTAAGTCTGTAAAACAGCTTAATTTAATGTAAATCAGCCAATGGTCAACATTGTAATCATTAGTAAGTGTCCATTACTGGGTGCCCCCAACAAACAGAATAAAAGGGTATAATTTAAAAAAAGAATCTATATTTGCGGACTTTAGTAATTAAATTGATTTAATAAAGAGGTAGTTGTTTTATTTGTAGCATGAGTTCATGATAATTACAAAAAGAACCCCATTAATGTCAGAAAACAGTATACCTTGTACATACTTTATTTGTTCATATATTTTAAATAATTCGTTTAAATCTATATTTTGAGCAACACCTACCGTAGAGACTGAACATTTTAATTTTTATTGATATTAGATTTTGCACTTGAAATTACGTCGCGTCGTGATTTATAATTAAGTGAAGACTATAATTAGAAATGTCCGCAAACTGCACGTAATTGGATTGACGTGGAATGCCAATGAAATATTGAAAATGTACGGGCATATTCAGGCTGTTGTATAATGCGTGGCCGGGTATTTGCTTTACACGGGGTAATCTGTCCACAATGTGGTACTTGCGGTGAATTATAAATATACCGGAACTTGTCGGACAATCGAAGAATGTACCAATTCACAAATATTTAATTTAGTTGGTTTTAGCATGAATATCTCTCTAATAAATATGTCTAATTTTAAAGGGTTATATTATATAGTTTTAAGATTGTATTTTAGTTATTGTTAACAAAACAAAATTAATATATTAATAACACATTATTTATTAGTCATTTAAAAGTAAGAAAAAAATGGTAAACACATATTTTATCATAAATCTTATGTGTTAATTGAGATAGTTAAGATCAGTGGTTCCCAACTTTTATTGACTTGCTTACCCCTTTAAATTGGATCACCATATTAAAAAAATGTTTTTAATTTACGGGAGTGTGCGGGTATCAAGAAAATTGTGGGGAGATAAGGTATAGAAAAAGATATGTAGAAAAACACGTTTAGAGTTTTAAATGGAAAATTTTTATAAATTGGATTTTGTGTATTCAATTTTTGTGGTTAACTAACGTTTAAATGCCTTCCATCTGAATTTTTGTATTTTTTATGGTTTTGTTGTAATCTGCGGGCTATTTTGCGAGCGCGAATCCTGGCATTTTAATCGATTGCACGGCCAGATTTATCGTTATAACATCGTTATTAAAAGAAAACTGTTCGTTGTTCATAAAGTAGGTATAGAGAATACTGAAGGTTTGTTCTTGTGTAAAGTGGTACAATACTTATCCTATAGGAAAAAACGACAAAAACCCTTGTTATGTATTTACGAAATGATTTGTTTTTATTTTCCAATAAAATATATTTTAAACATAATTCGATAATTACTGAAAAATTAATAAACCATTAAAATATATATTCACACACAAGTTCCAGATTCCAGAGTGTATTATTATTTATAATAGTAAATATTCGTTCTGTACCTTAGAGGTAAAACATGTCAACCTCTTGGGTATTCTAAAAATACAGTAAGCTAGATGACATTTCAGGATCTCTGGGTCGTTGGGAATAATGTTTACATAATTAAGTAAATATCACATACGGCATATGTCTGTATACATATACATTTATATATATCTGTATACCCTGTGTTGGGCAGAATCGATTTATTCTACCGCAATATGGTCTTATGACGAATATATGTGTGCACAAATGTAAACTGAAAAAAATAATAATGAAGTTTAAAAAACTAAAAACATTTCAATTAAGTAAACAAGTTGTCTTTAAAATGAAAAAGTTTTACAGAAAATACGTAAGTGTCCTGTGAAACACTTTCCTTTAAGTTTTTTAAACTTTTATTTTTATTTAAGACTTAAAAAAAATATATCTTAGATCTATTAACAACGTTAGGTATCTGAAATAATAATAAATAGGTAAAGTGTAGAGGTATATACATAGGTATTTTTGTTATCCATACTTATATTATAAGTGTGAAAGTTACTTTGTCTATTTGTTACCTTTTCACGGCTAAAACCGCTGAACTGATTTTGGTGAAATTTGGCAGGGAGATAGCTTACATCCTGAGGAAGAACATAGGTTACTTTATATCCCAAAAACAGCTAAATATATGATAATGGTAATACAAAATTTGATTTCTGGAAATCAGTCAATAATGAATGAACTTATATACATATACAGTAGAACCTCGTTAGTACGTTTTTTGCCATAGTTTTTTTTATGTCCCGGATTCTTCCATAAGACCCCAATTATTTTGTTAGTACGTTTTTCTCATTAGTACGTGTTTCCCCTAAGTTCCATCAAAAACGTACTGACGAGGTTTCACTGTACCTAAACTGTATATAACCATTCTTTCTTACATTGTACATATCTATATATACTATAAAACGCTACGTCTCTGTCTGTCTCTCTGTCCGTTAGTACGTTTATCACTTGAGAACCATTTATCCAATTTACGTGGTTGTTTTTTTTATTTATAGATATGTTCTTTGTCTAGGTTTAAGTATATATTTTGTTACGTTAGGTAACATAAGGAATAAACAAATGTGTGCAATTTTGCAATACGCTGTCTAAACCGTTCAATATTAGTAAAGAATTGTGTAGAGTAAAAAGTTCTAAAATAATTAAATTATGTATATTTTTCAAAAATTCTAAAGTCCACGCGAGGGAAGCCGCGGGCATAGCTAGTCTACAATAATTTAGAATTGGTAATTAACACACAATACGATAGGGAATTATCTAGCACTATAAAACATTTAAACGGTTACTATGAAACCGATAAGAATTATGACGTGCAATAAAATTTACGTGAGTGGTGTATATCATATATATGTAGATAGAACACCCTTACACTGCGTGGTTCACCACTACTACTGAATGCATTAAGCGCGCGCCTCGAGAAACTAGGGTTTGTGACGCGGCGCGGGCGGGGGGCGGTATGGAATTACAATAAAGAAGAGGCGAAGTGTACAAGAGCTTGGTGTGTTCTGGCAGACACTCTAAAAGACTGCGAAATCCACCTACACGATTTGCTAATTAGTCGCGTAGAGACGGCGGTAACAGCAATGTTAAAAAATAATAATAAAAGAGAGGCGCAGTTTCCACCGACGACACGACGACATAGGTAGTTTTAGAGTATGGAAATTTGCTTTTAATTAGTAAATGCTTTTTTGTAAAGCTCTGGTTTTCTGTTTCTGGTATGTGTGTGTGTGTGTGTGCGTTTTAAATACATGTTTTAAAATTGTTGTAATTATATGTACTCGTATTTCGTATGTTGTTTTATCCTTTGTCTTCTCTCTTTGTTGACGATTTCAATGAATTTATGTCAAAAGACAGTTAATTAGTTTTGATAATTTAGCGTAATATGTAAAAATAATCATTTTATTATGATTTTGACAGTCTATATGTATGCCTATGTATGTATACAATTAATACGCTAAACTACTTCACTGATATGAATAATTAATTGTCTTGATTGCCTGTGTATTATAGGTTACATTTTTTTGGGGGAAATTCAAAATGGCAGCCGTGAGACGCCATTTTGTTATAGATGCAAAATTGTTTTCTTCAAAACCCATCGTGATGGGTATCAAATTAAAGGGATTACAAAGACGATTTCAAAAATATATAATATACTAGCTGACTTGGCAAATGTTGTTCAAAATGTTTTGTTTAAAAATCAGACCATATACATTTTGTAGAGAAGCTCAGTAGTAAGGTAACATATTGCTATTTAATTGATATTTATAGAAAATTGATGTTAAAACGTTGATTTTTGTAATAAAATAAATATTTATAACGCTTATAATTTTCAATTCCTTGCATTTACACTTATACCTCTTTGGACTATTTTTTATAGAGAGTTAAATTTCCTATAAAATTAACATTTAACTTATTTTTATAAAAACAATTGTTTAGTTGTGAGAGCCTTTTAGACGTTCATTTTAACAAATAAATCACTTAGAATGTCTGTAACTTTTGGTACGTTGAATTGAGGGTCATGACTTTGTAGACACTTTTGTAGAGAATAATATCTTCTACAAAATGATGTCAGTAATACCAACTTTAGTACTAAAAAATCATTTCCTCGTGTTATTTAAATGAGAACCGGAACTCCCTTTGCGGCACCTCTTAAAATTTAACTACAGGGTAATCCTTCGGCGAGGATTTATTTTAGGTCATAAACAAACTTATTTCGTAACGACTACTAATGTATATGTTACGGTCAATGTAATAAATGCAGTTAGTATTAATAATTACCTACCAGTACGTATTAATATTAACAAACACCTAACCTAAACTAACCTAATGTTTGTATTATAATAATTCTCAATTTATTACACTAAATATAACATATGTATATATTTTCTATTGTAAATAGCTTCTAAATAATGCACAATATTAATGAATCTGAATGAAGTATTTGTTAAACATGTATTTATTTATCTATTTGTCTATACAAACAGCGAATAATGTACCGTATTATGTATAATTGATACGTGTTCCATTACTGGGCTGTAGATATTGCATTATTTCCATAATAAAAATATTATCTTGTTCTTGATATGCTATGCAAAGTATTCGTTATTGTTTTATTGTTGGCAACACTTGTTCATTCCCACATATGCTGCTAACATAAAACAAGTGAACAATGCACTTAGGAATATTTATTTTATTTAATGTAACGTATCGAAATGTTTCATTCCTATATAGTTTGTTTGTTGTTGTATTTGGTTAGTTCATTCCACACGTTTTCTATTTTTATTTGTGTTGCACGTTTTATGTCTATTTATATTCTTATTATGATTGTTAATTTATTTTTAAAAGAACTCAGAAACAATTTTAGTTTTAATAAATAAATTTTTTGATCGAATCTAATAAATGACTATTGTAGATCAGACTTTTCTCTTTGATATTATTTATATCTTTGACCGAGTTAAGAAGAAACCACTGGATTTAAAAAAAAATTTAAAAAAATGTGTAATTTTTGCTTTAATCGCAAATTACTCGATCAGGAATGGTGGTACAGCGATACAAATAAAAGCAAATTAAAGAGAAAAGTTTGATCTACAAGAGCCATTCATTAGATTTGGTTAAAAGAATTATCACAGCTTTCAAATCTGATTTCAATTTTTTTTACAATTTTTTGACGATCGCAAAATTACTTAATAAAAACATAGTTCAGTGGGTTTTTGTTATAAATAAACATAAAGTAATCTCTCCATTATGCATCTTTTTTGTTATGTGCTCCACTGAGGAAAACAGAATTCAATGGATCAATATTCAGAACAAAAAAAAATTTCTTGTTATTTACACATAAGTTTCTTTATTAAAGTACACACGATTATTAAAAAATATCGATTTTTACAAATTTTGTATCACTTTGAACAAAAAATCAAAAACGATCTTAATTGTTTATAAAAACCATAATTGTTAACAAATCGTAAAGATCGTGTGTACTTCGATGTAAAAATCTGTCTAAGAAGTTACAGTTAAAATTTCGGATGGAAAATGGCTAAGATACGTTTTCCGCAGTTTTTAAATACGTGGTTTCGATAAAAAAAGTTTGAAAACGTTAATTGCGATTTTTTTCGAGACTATATCGGTTTTGCGGTTTTTGGTTGCTTATTTACTTCTATTTTTGCTTGAGACCGAATTACGGTGCTTCTGTACATTACCATATACTCATTATCATTAACTTTTCACCATTTAGGTTGTTTTGTTTGTTCAGAGACACTTTGGAAAGTTGGTTCTATAAAAAAAATTTAAAAAAATATTTTTTTTTGCTTATAATTCCTTTTGAATATTAATTTTAAGATGTTTATATATCATTTAAGTCAATCTTTCTACCCTTTTTCCATACATTTTCAACCGCGTAAAAGTGAATCTGCGTGAATGGAGAGTTTACTGTATTGAATTATTCAAAAGAGCGAAAATAAGTTATATACTAACTTTTCATTCTCTTTACTCTTATAATATTTTTGTAGATATAAAATAATATTATTGTATATTCCGTACTAACTGTTATTTTAAGATTCAATAAAATTTTATTGAGTATAGATTTCGTCTGTATTTGTTCAAAGACATTGCGGGAAAATATCAACATAATAATTGGCGCATGATGTTTTTAGTTTCGTCCGTGGCAAAACAAATGGTTCAAGTGTTCGCGGTCCATTTGTACATAACGTAACGTTATTTCCTACCCTTATGAAAACACTGAGGATAAATTGTTTTTGGCGATCTTGCCCTCTCTCTTATAAACAAAGTAAGTCTTGCGTGTTATTTGTATAATACAACATACTGTATGACAACACGACGAGAACGGAAGTATCGATCGTAATGGTAAACGCATTATCCGTTCTTCTTGTCGACTTCTTTGTTAACATATGGATGAAGACAGTGAGGAATATGCAGCATGTTGTTTCTGTCTATCAACACGTCAGCTCAAGTGAGCTTTATCGGATTATATCGTTTTATTTTCGCCTCATCATCACTCGTTTTTACCAAAATGTTTGTTTTAGGAAGGCAACGAAAACTGTTAGTGCACCGACGTTCATCTGCCAAAAATATCAATGGGTTGGTTCACGAATATACTACACAGTGTTTTTTTACTTCATTCATATTCTGCTTGTTTTAAACATTACACGTATTAATTAAATATACATAGTTAATCATTTTTTAATGGTTTAATTGATTTTTTTTAAATATTCTATTAAGGACCATCCATAAATTATGTTACACAAATTCGTGTGACCACCCCTCACCCTGTTATGACGTTACACAAGTTTCGAAACAATAAGTAGGTACTTAAAATCAACGAAAAAAACCAAAATAAATATTATTTCATTGTCATTGGTTGTTATTATTATTTTTAATTGTATACAATTTCTTCGTTTATTAATAAAAATTATATGAAATTTTACCAAGCACGTATGAAAATTTCCCAATAACTCTTCTCGAGTTACTAACACCATAGTAATTTTTCCTCTAAGAATTCATATAAAATTAATTGTTTCGATTTTTTAGATGTGACGTTACGAAGCTTGTTGCTCCTGCCCCCGATTGTCATACCATGTCACACTTTGTAGACCCCCCCACCCTCACTTTGAACGTACGGTGTAATTTAAGAATGACCCCTTGTGAATGACAAAAAATTGTAAAATAAATTATTTATTAATTTTTATTTACGTATGCTAGGTACCTGTAGATTGAATTAATTTTTTCCTTTAATTAATAATTGTTGAAATATATCATGGCATTGCGTTATTTATAAACTTGAATTTAAAAATTCACTATTGTGCTTCCATTTACAGTATATTGAGTTCACTTTATCAGACCCCCGCCAGTCTATACATAGCAAAGTTAACTTGAATCTCTCCACTTTACTAAATGAACCTCTTTCCATTGAACTATCTGTCATTCCAGCTTTATTAGCACTCATCGAGTATATGAACTTTATCGACTGTGAGTAAAAATAATCACAATGAGAAAATACATAAAAAAACACAGCCGCAAAAATTGACCCTTCAAGATACACAAATTGCTTAAAACGTCAATTGGGCGTGAACTTTTCATCATTTACTCATTGTTTCTGACCAATTGTATTCATTTTTCTTTTTTATATTTTTGTATTAAAAAATTGGTACAAATATAAAACCTTTTTAAGAAAAAAAGCACCCTAAAAATATTGAAAATTATATTGTAATTAAATTAAACAATCGTTTTTTTAGGATTTTTATTTTTTCCTTTTGAGTGATGTATTTTTGAAGTTCATGCTGAAATTTTGATAAAATTTATATGGAATCATCTCAAGAGTATACTCTTTCTAACAAACAAAAATCATACAAATCGGTGCATATTTGTCGGAGTTATGTCCCAATATATACAGCCGAATTTAGAAACCTCCTCCTTTTTTGAAGTCGGTTTAAAAACACATGTTTAAAATTTTAAAATAAACTTTAATTATATACTCTTATTAATGTCATAAAAAGAAAATATTCAAAATTAATTTTTGTATAATATTTTGTATGTGTGAGAGGGAAGGGGGATATATGACGCAATTTCTACCTAGGAAAGCTAGTATGTAATGCAGTCCCCTTTTGCGCACCCCTATTCGGTTTCGGTAAGGGTATTTTCTATTTTGATTGATATGTTGATAAGTATAACTTTTCGCCGGGGAAGATGTATTGTACAAATGCCTGACGGGATTTTCAAAAGCCTTTCTTTTTGACGAGTCTAGCAATTTGAGTGATCGTACTTTATCTATAGCATGTCCATGACAAGTTTAATACCACGTGATATATGTACATTGTATAAGATATATTATATTTATTTCTAACCAAGGTAGAAAACCACTTTACAAATTCCTTAAATAATATTGATTAAATGTTTATACAAGGTTCTGGCACCAGTACTTGATAAAAACTATGACATAAAATTTAAAATAAAGAATTGTTAAATTTGAAACAATGTAAAACAGATGCTCTGATAATATAATTAATAAATAGATTACCTATACTAATAATTAGTTTAAATGTCCACCATTGGCCGATGGAAATCAAATTTAGTTGTTTTAGAGTTTAGTGTCTATCTATATATTATGAATCAGTAATGACAGTTATCAAATATCAACAAATATTTGTAATTTAGTACATTTAATTAAACAAGTGTCCCACACTGGGGTATTATCCACTACCCTAATTTATTATCATTTTCTCTTTTAACGGTACATTTTATTATTATATTAAAAAGGTAGAAAATGATTATATATTGCAATTTTCTAACACCACACAAAAGAATGTTTGTAAAAAAATTATACGTAATAAACTAAATGCATAATGTACGGTTCATAAAAATGTCCCACTGGGACAAGAAGAGCACTACGTGAAAGTAGCCCCCCCTTATACAAGGGAGTTGAGTGGTTAATGAAATACAAGGTAAGCTCGACACGGTAGAAAACAAAGTCCCTGAGGGATTTAAAGATAGACAAAGAGGAACAGTGCATTGGTAATTCGCACACATTCTTGAAAAATTCACTTACTGCACGTTTTCCTTTCTTCAATACTTTAGGTGACATGTGTCATTGAAACTTATTAAAACACGACTATATACTCTATACAGTATGGCTTGTTCTTACGCGGTAGATACGTTTCACAGCTAATCGTGTATAAAATTAATTCGAAAATCTGAAAGAAATTGATGTAAAACTTAAAATAAAATAAGTTTGTTTCTGAATTTTATTTATTTAATTTTATTGAAAAGTAAGGAAATGGAAGTATTTTATTAGAATTGTCGTCATTATCTGAAAATATAATTCGGCAGCGTTTCTGAAATTTTGTTAAACGATGATTTTAATAATGACAAAACGTTTTTACATATTTAAATTCCTTGAATTGTTAACTTTTATTTGATTTGCATGAAAATCGTACCGCGTAACTTCAAATCCGCGTAAAAAAAGAAACCCTAATGTATACATATAATAAAATAAACTGACTTAAAAAACCCTGAAAATACTGAGAATATATATATATAATAATTAAATTTAACAGTTTTTGAAGTCGGTTTTCTTCGTTAAAAAGCTTCTGATTGGCTTGGTACCGACTTCAAAAACTGTTAAATTTAAATATTATGTATATCCTTTTCAATATTTTTAGGTTTATTTTTTAAGTGGGTTTTATTTTTTCGTAATTTTTTTTATTTATCATTTTTGAGTGGAAAGCCCATAGTAAAATTTGTATGGGACTACCTTGGGAGTATGCTCTTTCAAACAAAAAAACGTTACAATCGGTGCATATTTGTTGGAGTTATGCCTGAACATACATACAAAATATATATTGTCGAATTGAGAACCTCCTCCTTTTTTAAAGTCAGTTTTAAATACAGTATCCTTGATATTATCAAAATATTATTTACGTATAAAAAATATTGTGATGAATATTGAATATTAAAAATAAATTGCAAATAATAATTTTAGATAATAAAGAATTCATACATGCGCAAGAATAATAAATTCTATTTGTGTGTGTTTCTGTAATGAAAAATCTTTATGTATCTTGCAAATATTAGTAAGCAAATGTATTCCATTTTGTTTTCTCTGATAAATCTATTTGAAATTCTTGCTTCCGTGACTCATTCTTGACAGCGATGGATTACGCGTTCATTTTTAGCATTTCTAATGTTATTAAATTCGTATTTAATTTATGTTAAAAATAAAATTCGTTTTTTACAGAATAAATTTAAATAATTGTTGACTGTTAAATATATATTTTAGCACGTAAATAATAATAATAATCTACAAAAGAAACCAATCAATAAATAAACCTTATTTACAAATGAAATAAAAACGTATGAATGGACTCTTTTAATTCGCCGACAGTATAACTTCAGTGATCTTAAGAAAGGATTGAGATAAAATAAATGATTATTCAGAGAATGAGTGCCTCAGTACAAATTAATATGACTTTTTGTCAACAAACAATCAATTTACAAATAAGAGCGCATTCCGTCTGTGCCGAGAATTAATTAATAAGACGAGAATTTGTGTCGTTTAAACAGGGCTTGACAATATAAGGCACGCTTATAGAACAAAGTATATTGTTTTTTTTTATTGTTAATAATAAAACAATTACCTCTATATTAAATCAATTTAATTACCAAAGTCCGCATTTTTTTAAAAATTATGGCATTTTATTTTGTTTATATTTTTTCTCTATCACATGATTTTCTGTTGTTTTAGATTTTTTATTTTTATTTTGTTTTCATTTAAGAATTATTAGATTAAATTCTCTGTCCAATGAAATGATAAGGGCTGATCTTAAATAATAAACCAGAGTTTTATTTCCTAAAACAAGAATGGTGTTCCTTCCACATATACCAACTTTACTCTATAATTAAACAAGTGCAGTATTATCCAAAACTGGTGCCAGTACCTATTTTTGACAGCCCGTTGCTGTGAATGCGAATGATGCGACGGCGAGTGAAGCTGTAGTCATGATTCCCTCGCGGATTGTCGCGCGACTCATTACGGATCGACGACGAGTGAAGAGTGTCACCCGAAATAGCGTGCATCACTCGACAGCTTTTCACTGATTGTGAGGACAGAACAAGCTGTCGGTTGTCTGAGGCAAACAGGCTCGTTTCAAATCGATAACGGGCGCACGCAATTAACTTAAATCATATTATTTAGAATCAATTTCAAGCAGTATTGTCTTGTTAAGGAAAATTATTAATTGTATTGTATATAATTCTACCCATGTAGGAAACAGATTTATGTTATGTTGATAGTTAATAAAACAGATTTATAGTTTCGCATTTGCACGCTAGATGTCACTAAACTAACCTAACCTAGCGCGCGTATAAAAGTATATTCATTTTTTTATCTAATCAAATTTTCGCGATACAAAGTGGCCTATATCCTTCCTCAGATGCAAAAATTCATCAAGATTGGTTAATCGGTTTAGTCGTGAAGTTGTAACAAACAGACAGATAGACAGAGAGGCACATTGGATTTGAAAAAAATACGTATGTAAGTGCGGCGAGTTATGATAATTTATCTTGTGATCTTGGCATCAGTATACATTATACATACATAGGTATTCCTTTTTTTTAGATTTTTCTCACTATTACTTTCGGAGATATTGTTAATATTGTTATGATTTTTTTGGAAATTTATTAAATGAAGATTTTTTATAATAACAAAACGTTTACCTATATATTTAAATTCTTTGAATTGTTAGCTTTTATTTGATACCCCACTCGCTGGGAGTGAATTCTTATTTTTTTATAGTAACTATTTATTATAATTATGTAAAATTTCAACTTTCTATGCATATAGGTCAAACGGTTCAGTAGCTGATAGTATTGATTCTATAAGTGTTTCTTTTTAAAATAATCGATCAGAAATGTTGTAAGATAAAACTAATACATGTATACATTTACCAATAATATTTACATTGTTTAAATAACAACGATATCTTTGTGAAAAATCAGAATTCCGTTTAAATCACCTAGATAGCAATAAGAAATATCATAAATTACAAATTTCAAATATACCGTTCGTTTGAAATGAATCAAAATATAAATCACGATTGTTTTTCAGAACATTGACCAAGTCTTTAAAACTATACCTCTATAGAGCTATATAAAAGAAGAAGAAAACTTTCTATTGGCAGTTTAATGTTCTATTTTCAATCCAATAAACGATTTCACGAAATCTGAACATTTTGCTTTATTTTAAATAACGCACCTTCCGTCTAATAAAATAAATGTACCATTCATTTTTAACCAAATAAATAATTCGGTTAAATTGTACCCCCCCAAAATATTATAAATATTTTAACTATTACCTTAAAAAAAATTTTTTTTAATAAATAAAAATAGGTCAAATAATACTATAAAATATAAAATACAGGTGAGTAAAATAAATGGCATATTGTTCATATTTTCTAAAATATTCATTAGTTATCAAATTTTTTTAGTAAAAGTTTTTAGAGAATTTATTTCTTATGTAATATTAATCCTCAAAAAAGATTAGTACTATCAGTACTCATCAACTCTATTTTTTTAAATGACAACATATCTTTTTTATAGATTCTATGAAAGAATCTTAATTTTTTGCATATAAAATTTTTAATGATATTACGTACGAAAAATATTGACAAAAATTAACTTTTATAATCTTAAATAACATTAACTGCAACTTAACCAAGTAATACATTTTGTAAAGTAAGATCATTTTTCGCAAGTTAGGTACTTCGTAAATTACAAAACTTAATTTTTCTCAAAATTTTTCGTATGCAATATCATTAAAATTTTACAAGGGTATATGCAAAAAATGAAGATATGTTGTCATTTAAAAAAATAGATAGTAAATAGTAAAGTAACTGATAGCACCAATTTTTTTAAGATTAGCATTCATTACATAGAAAATAATTTCTCTAAAAACCAAAACATTTTTTTAAATAATGAATATTTTAGAAAATATGAGCAATATTCCATATTTTTTACTCACCTGTATAATTATAATAATGTAACTGTTACATAATACAAATTTTACTATTTGATATTAATATTTAAAATCAATAATAAAAGCAAAATATTTTTTTTCATTAATAAATAATAAATGGAGCTATTTTGAAAACTGATTGCAGCTGTATTAGAGTAGCTAGTATTGATATTTATAATAAAATGCAGAATTTAAGGGGCCCGCTGGTTTAAAATAAATATACAGAACATGAAAGATATTGTTAATAATATGTTTAGTTTATAATAGTAGTAGGGTCGCAAGTTGAGTGACCTCCTGTAGCGAGTAGAACCGGAATGGAAATAGAATTTCGTTATCCATCACTTTGAATTCACTTTTACAGAATAAGCAATAAAATTCTTTATGCTGTCAGTTTTCAGACCATAAATGTTCTACGGTTTATTCCATTAGTGGATATGTAGTTTTAATTTTCTTGCTGATATTTACATGTTACATAAATATAAAAGAGTTTTTATAAACGGAAGCAAGTATAATTTATCACACACTAAGTTTTTAACATATAATGTCTTAGTTTACATTAAAAATAAAATGGCCAAGTGCGTGTTGGGCATGCACATGATAGGGTTCTATAGTCATTCTCACTACCATTTATATTATTTCTTGCTACAGTATTTGTAATAATTTTCATTAAAAGTACTAATTAAAAGCTACATTTTGGATTTTTTTCCAGATTTTTTTAATCGATTGTTTAGAAAATAGAGAGGGCGGGGACGGTCTGATAACGACTATGAACCTATCTCAATGGGATAAGTGAAAAAATGTTTTGAATATACTTTTTAGTCTATGGGAAGGGGGTCCAAAAAAATATTTTTTTTTCAAAAATATCATAATTTCCGTTTTTGGGTTATCTGTCCGTATACCAAATTTCAGCTTAATCGGAATAAAATTTAAATAGACACACGGACGGACAGAGCGAAACTATAAAAATATAATAAAACCGATTTTAAAAAATCCCTAAAAATACTGAAAAGTATATAGTTTTTGAAGTTGGTTTTATTTTTTTATTCATTCAAATTTTTTTTATTAGCTTGACACCGATTCAAAAACTGTATCTATTTGGGTGTCTAAATATGGTGCGATTAGGGGTTGTATATATATGGTGGATATAGAAATAGATATTAAAATAATTGAATTTATTCGTGAGTCAATAAATAATTTGAAAGTCAATGGTTTATATTAAGAAAAGTATTTCTCGCAGCGGCGGCAACGAGCCAACTCAAATCAACATGAAAATACTTAATGGCGTCGGTTTTTCCTGAATTACTTTTATTGGTTTATCAAGTACTCATTTTGTTTGCAGTACGTCGAGACTATTTGATTATACGAGGCACAATGGCCGCCACGCTGTTCTCTGTTTGACTTTGTGTCAAATTGGACAACTGACATCTCGTACGCTAGATGTGCTCTCTACTCCGTGCTTCGTTTACATTAATGATGAGGTTTTGTGTCACTAACATCTACTTTCCGAGAATATTAACTCTTTATTGGACGTTTGTCAAATAAAGACGTGCATGATTTACAATCAAAATTAGGAATTGTTGACTCATCGGGATTTTATCTATACATATATGTAGGTACAATGTAAATGAATAATAATGATTTTTACTTTCTTATTATGAAAATACATATACGTAGTGTAAGTAAGTATTGATTTTTTTTCGAATTCCTGATTTTAATGAAATTAACCATTTTGACCTACTCTGAATCCATTCTGAGAATTTTCGCCATGATGTCTGTATATCTGTGTGTCTGTCGGTCAAATCGTAGAAGGGTGAAATTTTATATTTAAGATTAATTTTTGTCGGGGAAGAAAACCTCTTATTTTTGAAAACGTTCAACTGGATACATGAATATATTTTAAAACATATTATAAATTCGAAAGTAACTCTGTCTGTCTTACAGCTAAACCTCCATATCGATTTTGATGACATTTAGCTTGTATCCTGAAGAAGGATATAATATAAATTCTACGCGGACGAAGTCGCGGGTAACAGCTAGTATATAATAATATTTGTATAATTTTTTTTAACTAACCTTAACATAGGATACAGCTGTATGGGCGGGAGAGGGGGGGGGGCTGTTCAAAGCGCTATACTTACATAAGTTTCCATTTTCTAATTATGTTAAGTGTAATTGGTTTCGGCCGGTATAGAAAAATACCCCGGAATGATTTTTTTTCTGTAATATAATTTGTTAGAAGTATTTATAGGTACTCTATTTTTTCTCAATTTTATTTGCTCGGGCGTGACATCAAAACCGTCCTTTTAACATTTTTATTATACTGTATTGCCACACATTTTAAATTTCGACCTTAGCCCACGCATTCACGTAAAAGTATTATGACTTAATAAAACTTGCAGTTAATCGAGCGACATTTCGGGAAACTGCGACACCTCTGACGATCATACCTAGCTGATAACACATTCATGTCCAACTCAGAGTACATTTTTTTGTAGGCTGCATTAAATATGAATGAAACGAAAAACTTAAAAAATAAAAATAAAACCAATTTAAAAAAAAAACTAAAAACACTGAAAAGTATATAATAATTAAATATAACAGTTTTTGAATTCGGTTTTATTTTTTCCTTAAAAAGATTTGTATGTTCCCCTCTTCAAAATCCATGCTTAGATTCTGATAAAATTTATATGGGACCACCTTAGGAGTACTTATACTCTTTCAAACAAACAAAAAAGTAATTAGAAAAAGTACTGGTACCAGTCTTGGATCATACCCCAGTGTTGGATTCTTATTTAATTAAATATACTAAATTAGAAATATATGTTGATATTTATATACACACTTAATTGTAAAACAGCATAATTTGATGGCCAATGGGTATCAGAATGGTGGACATTTAAACTATTTATTAGTGTAATCTATTAATTATTATATTATCATAGCATCTACTTTACATTGTTTCAAAATTTACGGTTCTTTTTTTGTGTCGTAGTAGGTACTTATCATCTTTTAATCATTAACAAGTGTCCATCACTGGGTATCAATTAGTGGTTTTACTTTTTCCATAACGATATTTGCGGACTTTGGTAATTAAATTGATATAAAAAAGAAGTATTTTTTTGTATTAGTAGCATGAGTTCGTGAGATTTACAAAAAAAGAAGCCCATCAATCACAAAAAACTGTATATCTTTCTTTTAAAGTGGCTAAGACTCGGTTAATAAATAAACCGTAACTTATGTTTCCATCATAAATATAATAATAATAATAATAACAAAAAACTATTATAACAAAATAAATGGCATTCGTTGTAAATATTTATTAATGGTACACATTTGAGCGGTTAAACAGTAGCTATAGATCAGCGAATGAATGATCTATAAATGACATGAACGATGAAAGAGTGTGTGTGTTTGGTTCCTGGCACTTGTCAAGCGTCTGTGCGTGCGATTGTCTGCGCGACATTCCTTGTGTAAAATGCCGCGCACTGTTGTCACGTTCCGTACACCGAAATTCCTCGCTCTCTAATCTGGCGCAGTATTTCTGAACGGGAACAGGTATGCGTATGCTCTACTCAAACAGAATTACATTCTTTGATATAGCTAATTTGTCAATTAGGGTACATTTTTTAAATTATTTATTATTATTATTTTATTTATAAGTCGCAGATTATAAATAACTAGCTGTTATCCGCGACTGTCAAACTTAAAACTCTTCAAGAAGAAGAAAGTTAGATAGTAAAGATTTCTGTCGATAAAACAGGTCGCGTGTGTAAATGTCACTCATCCATTTTTCGGGATACAAAGTAGCCTATGTCATTCCTCAGGATGCAAGCTATCTGCCTGCCTTTCATTACGGTTGGGCGGTTTAGCCGTGAAACAATCAGACACTTTCGCATTTATAATAAATATTTGTATGGATTAATACAATTTGTAGTATTTGAAATTCATTTTAAAATCAATAATGTCCGGTATTATAAAGGAGCTAGCAAATTTGCTAGCTAGCAAGCACTTTCAAATGGGGTATTAATTTTGTGATAGTATCTATGGATTAGCTATGAAATTTAGAGCAGTGATTCTTCAACGTATTGTAACACAGTTGGTTTGACCGTACAAAATAATTTTCATAATATCGCCACTGTTTTAATACCGTTGGTGTTTATTAATACATACCACGCGTGCGCGAAAATTGTCAAACATTTCATGAAACTTAAAAAGAACTGTCAGATAGGTTAGAACCTCATTTGAATGTGCTTGTTAGTTAGCAAATTTTGCTAGCTCCTTTATAATACCGGACATAAGTATACAAATCTGCAAAGTTTACCACGTGACTTTTTTATACGTAATATTGTACATGTTTCTAAATATTTATCTTTTCGGTTAACTTAAAGATATGAACTCTTATTTATGAACTAAGGTACTGACTTTTTATAAACGTTAACACTTTTGAAACTAGTAAATGGTAGTACACTATTTTTATTAAAGGTACTAGCACCAGTCTTGGCCGCTATAAGAGCAAGGTATACTGTTTTTTGGGATTGATGGGCTTATTTTTTGTAATTCTCATGAACTCATGTTATTAATAAAACAAGAGCACTTCTTTATTAAATAAATTTAATTACCAAAGCCCACAAATATATGTTTTTTTTTTAATTATAGCCTTTTATTTTGTTTATGTTTTTTCTCCAGTAATGTAAAAAGTAAAAACAAGTAATGGTTACTTGTTAATGTTAACAAACAAAGAATCGTAAAATTTTAAACAATGTAAAGCAGATGCTATGATAATATTATAATTAATAAATAGATTACACTAATAATTACTACTTTCAATGCTCACGATTTTGACACCCATTTGATTGTCATCAAATTAAGCTGTTTTACAGTTAAGTGTCTGTAAATTAGTAAATTTTTATTAAATAAGTATCCAGCACTAGGGTATTGCTCGAGACTGCTGCCAGTACTTATTTTTTTCTTTAATATATTTTTAACGAGACCTTTACAAGTATTAGGAGGAGGGGGGGTTATAAAATCATCCTTACGTAATTAATGGATACTCCCTATGGTTAAAACAAATAATTATAGCTACTGTTTTTATAAACGGTAGAATTTTCCTATTGAATTGTTCTCACGGTGTTAAACGAATGCGCGTCGATGTGAACTCAATCAACATATTATTTAGCATGGCTGGAATATTCTGCTGGCTATAATTAGATTCATTAATGGTAGTTTTATATATTTGTTCAGTAGAATGATATTTGAACCTTGTTTTTTTAATTGTCGACATTATCGATGATTAATTAAGTAGATATATTTATTTATACAAAAGAAAAAATTCACGACTTATTTATTGTATTGTTAAATCTCAGTCTAAAGCAGTGCTTCTTAAAGTAGTGGGCCGCGGCCCCCTTGGGAGCCGTGGCCTTCCCACAAGGGGGCCACGAAGAGCTGCAAATATAACAAATATATATATTTGGAAGCAGGGGAAGCAGTGCTTCCCTTAATTTATGGGTAAATTAATACAAATCTGTGTTTTCAGTTAATGAATAATTAAAAAAAATTATTAGAATATTCATCTTTATGCGCAACTCAAACATTTTAACCAAAAATCAAAATTAACATTTAATATTAATTTACACGTTCAATTATAAAACTATAATACCTCTACGTCTTATTTTCTTGTTTTTTAGTCGATATTTGTATGACGAGTTGAAGTTCATTTCAGGAAATTTCACTAAAAAATTTCAAATTTTTGATTTCATTAAAAGTATGTTTATTGTATAGAAAATGACGTGAAAAGTTGAATGATTCAAACCGCAGGTCTGTATCTCAAACCGTTCTCGAGATATAGCCTCTCAAAGTTTTAGTTTTTTCAAATTTTTGGAGAAAAAAGGCCATAACTTTTGAACGCGTAGTCGGAATTGATTTTAGTTGACGGATTTGAAATCAGCGTGTCAAAATCTATATAATGACATGTATAATACTTTAAAACCCGACAAAAAAATTTTGGCCAAAAATCGACATTTTTTTAAGGTATACCCCTTTGAATTTTTTCGATTTTTCGTGAAATATTTTTTTTCGAGTTTTAAGGTATTATACATGTCATTATATAGATTTTGACACGCTGATTTCAAATCCGTCAACTAAAATCAATTCCGACCACGCGTTCAAAAGTTATGGCCTTTTTTCTCCAAAAATTTGAAAAAATTAAAACTTTGAGAGGCTATATCTCGAGGACGGTTTGAGATACAGACCTGCAGTTTGAAACAAACAACTTTTCACGTCATTTTCTATACAATAAACATACTTTTAACGAAATCAAAAATTCGAAATTTTTTAGTAAAATTTCCTGCAGTGAACTTCAACTCGTCATACTTTATATTGTAGAAATGTAGTTAATTTCTAATGGGAATGTTAGAGAAAATGACTACGAAACCCTATCATGTGTGTGCCCAACACGCACTTGGGCGTTTCATTGATATTTCTGATCAATAAATAAAAAAATAAAATCTCAGACAATATAATTTGATTGAACTAATGTAACATTAGATAAAAATAAGAATGTTATATACTTATAATTTATGAATAAATTGTAATATACTTTTTTAAGATGCCAGGTCTATTAAAAATCTGACATCGCTGTTTAAATTTCACGGATTAAGTAACAGCAAACAAAATGCAAACATTTTACATTTCCGTGTCGAGGGTTTTGTCTCCTTCTGTCGCATTACCATATAAAAAATAATACCTTTCCCTAATTCTTTTATAATAAAGTGAGTGTGCTTTTTTTAATGGCACTGTCTATTTGCGAGAGTTCACACGAACATATATAAACCATTCTAGTCGGGGTTCCAAATATATATAAGAAAAAATCTCTACTTATCGTTTTTTTGTTGTATTTTCTCATTTTTGTATTCGCATCATTTCTCAGATAAAGAATGAGTCATATAAATAAAAAAACATTTTATTCTATCCGCCCAAAAGCTTGTTTTGATTTAAATTAACCCTTTAAACGCGACCATATAACACTGTGTTAAAGCACATTTACATAGAAAAAGTGGTCTAATTTTTTTAAATGTAACTTTTGTTTTCATGATGTCAATTTTAATGTCTATCTGTCTGTCTTTTTGTCCGTTAGTACGCTTATCACTCGAGAATCACCTATCTGATTTAGGCGTTTGCCCAGGTTTATTTTATATATTATTTTTGTTACGTTAGGTAACATAAGGAATAAGCAGTAACGATAATAGTAAATCAAATCGGAAAAAAGTTTGCCGCTAGCGCGCTTTTTGCAATACACTGTCTAAATCATTAAATATTGAACAATATAATGTATTGTAGTAAAGAATTGTGTAGAAATAAAAGATCTAAAATAAACTCCGCGATACCATATATCTAACTAACACAGCTAGTTACATAAAAAAATTAATAAACAAAAGGTGGGGTGAAGGATTTTACTGAATATTTTACTGACATTAAATTTTTTTTCTAAAATAAATGTCGATTTCTGCGTGCAACGGTGGTTTTTCGATTCGTGGACTATAAAGTAGAGGGAAATTAGTATTTTGAAATTGGATTTTATTTTATGTTCTCTTTATATGTTCGAAGATGAGTTGAAAATCGAAAAAGTTGCATAATTGTGCATTTTTGATACGAGTGTTGTGCTACACTATGTTTTTGAAATATCGGTTCTATAGGTTGCAAGAAAAAAAAACTAAAATACTTGTAAATTAATAGACTAGAATTTTATACGAAGCGTTATTTTCCAAACGCATTCTAACCTCAGAAATAAAAAAAATCAAGGGATTTTTACGTAAAAAAACGATGTATTTCTTCGTTATAAATACGTGATGAAATTTTCAAAAATAAAATTTGATTTTTACGCCCACAATCGGCCATTATTGAAAAAAAAATGGAAAAACTCGCAATTTAATGAGAAAACATCGTAGGGTAAATTTTTATAATTGTAGACTTTTTTCTGTACATTCTTGTGAACGTATGCCAGAATCTGTTAAATAATAATGAAAATACAATCGACTTTTGTCGATTTTCGCGTCCAAAGGGTTAAAATAAATAGTGCGAATGTAATTTTTTTGAAACCAATGATTATAATCAGTATAATATATTTACAGTATTTCGGCTAATTGTCCCTTGTTGTTGACTACGAAAGTAATCGAAGTTAGCAAGACACGCCCTTGGTATATGTATATATGTATAATAGCAAACAATAAAGTTTAAATCTAGCGTAAACAAAGAAGCCAACGTATTAAAAGCGTAGCTCGACTCCCCGCGTTATTTACTCCACATCACGCTGCTCTTACATGAACTGTTCGAAACAAAAGTTTCAAAACTTTCTTGCATTTGTTAAAACGCCATGGCGTAGTAATTTCATACACACATTAATGTATGCTTTTACATAAATAACCTATCAAATTCATAGTGTTATAGATTACTTTAACTTTACACACTAAAGGCATTAAATAAATATTACAATATTTATTCGATTATAAATATACATATATACAGACGAGAGTTACTTACCTAAATCGTCTCGTTTAGTTTTAAAATAATATTACTGTTAGTTATAAATATTTAGTTATGATGTTCCTTCTTATTTTTGTATCGTTTAGTTGATTTTTCTATGACAAATTGATTTTAGGTCTGTATCTCAACCCGTTCTCGAGATATAGCCTCTCAAAAATTTTTAAAATTCAAAATTTTTTTTAGTGAAAAATCAATTTTCAGGCAATTTTTTTTTTGAGTTTTAAAGCATTATACATTATGATTTCAAATCAGTCAATTAAAATCAAATCCACCCACCCGTTCCAAAGTTACGGCCATTTTTCTCTATAATTTTGAAAAATCGAAAATTTTGAAAGGCTATATCTCACGAACGGTTTTAGATTCAGACCTGCGGTTAGAAAATTTCAATTTTTCTCGTTTTTTTCTATACAATAAAATTTAACTTTAAATCAAATTGGATCTTTTTAACTTAATCATCTAGTTAAGGGTCTTAAGAATATGCGTTCAAAATTTAATTCGTGAAACCACTAGGGATATAAACCCTGACATATGCAATAAAAACATAATATAACATTACATAACGCATTATGTTACTAAAAGCCGAATATGTGTGCGTGTGTGTGCGTGTGTGTGTGTGTGTAATGTAGGCAGCAGGAATTCGCGCGGCAATGTGTAACTTTTGATTAGAATCTAATTGAATGCTAAAATACCCGCTCCACAGCTGTTTAAGCGAACCCGATATAAGCGGTTTGTATCATGATAGTGTTTATATACAAAGTAATCGAAGGCACAGATCGAATGTGAGTGTAATTTCTGTAATAATACATAAGGTATTGGCACCAGTCTTGGATCGTACCCCAGTGTTGCACACTTGTTTAGTTAAATGTACCAATTTAGAAATATTTTTTGTTGATATTTGATTACTGCCATTATTGAATTATAGTCTATAGACACTTAACTCTAAAACGGCTTAATTTGATGACAATCGGCCAATGGGTGTCTAAATGGTGGACATTTAAATTAATTATTAGTGTAATCTATTTACTAATTATTTTATTATCATATCATCTGCTTTAAATTGTTTCAAATTTTACGATTCTTTACTTAAAAATACAAACAAACTAAAAAGCTATAATTTAAAAAAAAACTAAATATATTTGCAGATTTTGGTAATTAAATTGATTTAATAAAGAGGTACTTGTTTTATTAGAAACATGCTCAGTTGCCCATCAATCCCAAAAAACAGTATAACTTGCTCTTAAAATAGCTGGTGCCAGTATCTTTAACGTATTTTATTTGAAATCAATTAGGTATAAATATTCCTTACAATTTGATACGAATATACTCAATGACAATTTTTCTAAAAGGGTTTGATATATTGCATTCAGAAAGCTATTGGAACCTTCGTTGACCCCTGCTAGATTTCCTGAATACATTTGTTGGATGAAAGTTTTCCGACATATAAATTATAATAGAATTGAGAAAAACTTTTTGTAAAGTTTTTAGTCATGTGAAATAAATTTTACATGTAGAATATATAAGTGAGTATTAATATTATTTAGTATTATTTAACTTTACACTTCCTAAGTAGTTTATTATTGAAGGTAACCATTTTTAAAAGTTTTTAGTTTTAGAAAAACCTATTATGGGAGTTGTTGTACATAAATAACAATTTTATGTGCGGTATTATAAAAAAATGAATGAAATTTGCAAGCACTTTAAACGGGGTGTCAAACTTATATGATAGTTCCATAACTTGGGAGTAATTTAGTAAAAGAGCGTACAGTTTTTATTTTTTATTAATTTCCAAGCATAGAAAATCGAAATCAAAAACTTTTTTATGTTTTAAGGACACTAAAATATTTTTATACTATTTTCAGAAATATGTGTGTATGTATGTACGTGCGTGTCAGTTTTTTCTTGCGCAAAATCTCGCAAATAAAAAATGATATTGATTTCATTGACATTAATATGAATTGAAAAGAATTTCATCAAAATCAATCCAGCCGTTTTTTCATAGAACAAAAAGATTGGAAAAAAGTAGATTTCAGAATTTCTTAAAAAAGATTTATCAGATCTAATTTGTTTTGGTGGCAATCGATACTTTGAAACATTGGATATTATATATAGAATATACCTATAATCAATTTAAAAAAATATCAAGACGCGTATTAACTGATATTTTGAGTCCCAACTGTTAAAATATCACAAACAAGTATTGATAGGAATTGATACCATGCTGGGAAGTTGGTTGTGTGGACCTTAGGGATTACACCCCACGGCTTGTTTTTTTAACGTATTCAGCAATATTTTTTATAGATATGTGTATCTAATCTGTATTTGAACATTTTTTATGTACATATTTGAATATTAATGCATTTGTTCAACTGCTATTTAAAGTACATAGTAACATATAAATTTGCAATACAAATGTTGACAAATCAAATCTTATCTAAAATTCACAAATTTTTATGTTTACTCGAAAAAATGAAAAATAACGTTATTTTTAATAATATAATTCGAATAACAATTTGCCATTTCTTTTGCAATTTGCCGCAGATGAAAATAAAAAATCTCGCTCGTGCAATTGGACATAGATAAAATATTTGAAGGCGAAGAAGGATCCGCAAAAAGTAGACACAAAAAGTTTTACAGTGACATAGTACACATCAGTGCAAAACCGAGTGAAAAAGGGAATAAGAAAAACTGGGTCATTTGATTAAATAGCTAATAGACTGTATCCAGTCAGAAGCAACCAGCACTGCTTCTCACGACGAGAAGAGGGGCTTATCCAGTGCCGTTGTTATTACTGAATCCTTGAAAATAAATAAAACAATAAATCTCAACTCGCTTGAATTTACAGACTGACTTACTTTATTCAAAACAATTCTTATTGTAAGTGATTTTACTTGTATTTCAACTACTCTAGTGTGAAGTAATTGTTCAACTAGTGTAATTAATAATGACACTTTTTACTCGTCTTTATTTCGTAGTTATTTTTAACCAACTTCAAAAAAGGAAAAGGTTCTCAATTTAATCAATATATATATTTTGTGTATATTCGGGCATAAGTATTCACCGATTTGGGCGATTTTTTATTTGTTTGAAAGAGTATACTCCCGAGGTTGTTCCATATAAATTTCATCAGAATTCGACCATGAATTTCGAAAATACGCTACTCAAAAGGGAAAAATAAAAAACTTTTTAAGAAAAAAATAAAACCGACTTAAAAAAAACTGAAAAGTATATAATAATTAGTTAAATTTAACAGTTTTAGAAGTCGGTGGGTGCCACGCCAATTAAAAACTTTATTTAAGAACATAGAAAACCGACTTCAAAAATTGTAAAAAATTATTATACTTATACTTTTCAATGTTTTTAGGTTTTTTAAAAGTCAGTATTATTTTTTTCTTAAAAATTTATTTAATTTATTAAATACAAGTTTACGCAAGGATCATTTTTGCGATTTTTATTTTTTTTATTGAATTAATTATTTTAGATTTAATTATACTGTATCTTTGTCAATTTTTAATATTTTTACTTGAAATTTTTGGAGACATTTTTGAATTCATATACATTAAGAAAAAATATATATAGCGGTGTTCCTCTTTGAATAAAAGTATTCATTTAAATACAGCAATCCCCCTATTTACACGATTAATTGGTTCCATGAAAACACCGTGTAAAAAAACCGCGTAAATGTATCAATAGAAATTGCTCCATTACGTTATGTTTTTAAGTCTTTCCACCCCTTTTTCCAAACTTTTTTAACCGCGTAAAAGTGAATCCAGTTAAATGGAGGTATTACTGTACTTGTTCTCTGTTGTAATTTCTTCATCCCCAAAATCTCATTAAAGCAGATTGTGACGATCATGATGTCAATTACAAATAGAAAGCATAACATATCGTTTATGCATCTTTCAGCTACATATAGCCCTGTCACGCTAAATCTGGTATAATCCATACCGTAAATTAATTGGTGATGACTACGTAGGAGAGAGTAGAGATAGCAGAATAAGATGAAACAAAATAACGCGATGGATCAGCGTGTCTAGACAGTTTACATAAATTTCTTTAATAGAGGCGTACGTTGTTTTTGGAAATTAACGCATAATTACTGCCATCATCGTGCTTAAATGACGAGCGAGAAAATTTCCAGAAGCGTCTGTGATGAATTTGCTTGTTTTAGACGAGCTGCGTCGCGTTTTCAAGTTTATGACTGTTTAATATGCTAATACACTACACTATTCTACGCTTCCCTCATAGTTTTTAACTGCCAGTGTTAGCCGCTACTGGGTTATGAATTTTTATAGAGCAATTTAACTTAGGTTCTGTTGGAATTTTCAGAATTGTTGCAAGTTTTAGTAGATCTACTGTAAATTTGTTCACGTTGTCAATTTTTGTATTTTTAAACGAATGTAGCTCACTCATTAAAGATTTTTTTTGCATATATTTTAAAGTATATTCCACCTTCTATGATTTTGTACATAATTAGCTGTGCCCACGGCTTCACTCGTGTGGACTACGGAATTATTATTTAGGATTAAAAAAAATTATTTTACATCTTTTCATTCTACACAATTCTTTATTACATTACATTGTTCAATATTTAACCCTTTAGGCTGCGTATTGCAAAACTTTTTTCCGACTTGATTTACTATTAACGTCATTGCTTATTCCTTATGTTACCTAATGTATACTAATATATGGCCAGAGAACAAATTTATATGAATAAAAAAAAAACACGTAAATCGGATAAGTGGTTCTTGATAAGCGCACTAATGGACAGACATACAGACAGAGAGACGTTGCGTTTTATTATATATAAGGATAATGACAAATCAATATATTTAATCTCATTTTGATGATTAAAAACAAATCAATGCCGTTTGAGAATATTTTGCTTAATTGATAGTGGATTTAATTTAATAATAAATTATACACAGTGGCGTATCGTTAGGGGTGAGTTCACCAGGGGCAGATCTAGGATTTTAATTTTTCTGATAGACCGACAGACAGAGAGACGTTAAGTTTTATAATATATACGTATAGACAATATTATTAAAAAATCATATAAAAATCTTTGTATCTTTTTATGGTATGTAATTATAATTACATAGAACCGATTCGTATACTCTTTGGTTGAAATTCTATGTTACTTATCAGATACGCATGCAAAAATAATGGCCGCTTGGGGATCATAAACTGTCGGAACGACATAAAATTGCATTCAGATTAAATGGATTGTATTTGTTAAATATTTCGTATTTATTTTGATACACAAATAAAATATAAATAGTTATTTGAGTATTTACAGTTCATAAAAGAATATTACGACATACACACAATTGAAACTTTCTTATATTAAAATGTGCGAGAATAAATACAGTTTTATTATTTTTTCTATAATATTTGTTATGCTTCGTTTTTAACTATAACTTTTTAAATAAGTATTTTCGGGTCTTCATTTTTTGGATCTTTTTTGTTCAAAACTTCATTACTATAAGGCTCTGAAATTTCAGTCAGCTGTACTGGGACACCCTATACTACATAATTTAAAAAAAAATTCAATTCTTTCCCAATTATAACTGAATTAACTTCTGGTAAACTCCTGACAGAATAGATTATTTTTGCTAGTCCTCTAAAGTTCCATATAAGCGGGTTTGTCTGCTCATTGTATAGATTTACAACATTTAAGTCTTCACCGGTTATCTTTAGATGTACCTAGGACAAAATATGTATTCACGAAAATTTTCAGAGTTGTATTGATAACATTCTCCGTTGAGTATTTATTTTTGTTCACTAATAAATTTGTAAAAATAATAGTATGACGTATACAAAATAGCATTGTTATTTTATCTCTCAATACTTCTTTTGCATTGTCCTCGAGATGACCCGTTATAAGAAAAAGAACGTCGCGTTTGCATATACGATATTTGCGGACATATTATTGTATCGTGTGTTAGTTGATTTAAGATCAGCGTGTTATGAAAACATAAACGAAGAATCATCAAACTACTGTTCTAATATCAATATCATTATGATTCGTCACCCCATAGAAAGCGTTTGATTATACAGGGCATGCCACCGACTTAAAAAACTGTTAAATTATTCGATCATTAGAGCAATGTATAGATAAAAGTATAAAATTTTAATATGTTATTTATGGATAGCTAATACATTTTACTATTTAAAAAAAATTATATTGGACATATGGTTTTTGAATAATTGGATATTAAAAATAAAGTTTTTAATACATGCTAAATGAGAGAATTCACCGGAAGTGCTCTATTTATTGAAGTTCTATACAGGGACGTTTTAAACACTGATTATTTGAAACTTCAACCCCTTTAAATACTATAAAAATTATAAAACACATACATTCACGTGTAGTTTCAGAACCAGGTTTATTCAAAGTAATGAAAAACTAGAAATACAAGACTGCCATGACAGTATTATATTTGTAAAAGTTATACCCGAACATATGTACATATATAAAAAAATATATATTGTCAAATTAAGAACCTTCTCCTTTTTTTAAGTTTGTTAAAAATCAATATCTTAACGATTCGACAGCCCGTATAAAGCGTTTTTTTATTTCTGAGCAAATAAAAAGTAATCTAATAATAAAATAAATACCGTCTAAAATTAAAAAAGAAAGATAACAAAACCCATTCACAGTTTTGTCATTATTTTTTACATGCATCAGTTACTCCAAAACTTTTGCATTAAAATATTTGTTTCAGGTGATGCATGAAATTGACTAAAATATCACTATTTTTGATCGGACGTTAACCAGATGTTGTATTTGTGTTTAAACTTTAGAATTTGTATCCAAATAAAATATAATTATTTTAATTTATTTGATAAATGATATTTTTACCAATTTCGTGTGTTATTTCATTCATTATCGACATGCATTCGAAAAAACGTTAAAATAAATGATAGTAAAATACGGTTATGCAGAAGGAGGGTGCGGGGGTGAATTAAGGAATATATTTAATTACTCCTCACAAGCTTCGTGACGTCACATATAAAAAATCAAAACAATTAATTTTATATGAATTCTTAGAGCAAAAATTTGAGGAAAAATTACTATGTTGTTAGTAACTCGAGACCGGTGAAGAATTATTTGGAAATTTTCAAACGTGCTTGGTAAAATTTCATATAATTATTTTTAATAAACGAAAAAAAATTATAAAAATAAAAATAATATTAACAATCAAAGACAATGAAAGAATATTTCTTTTGTTTTTTTTTTCGTTGATTTTGAGTACTTACTTGTGTGACGTCACAACAAGGGGGGGGGGGTCACACGAATGTGACAATCTGTGACAAGGCCGGGTGGAGGGGGGGGGGGGGGGTAAACAAATGAAATTTTTGTGACGTTATTTATGGATGGTCCCTTATAAAATTTAAATATAGAATGTGTTTGACTTTATGGATTGATCGTTCCTGTGGGGAGCTTAAGAGAAACGAGGGAGGGGCGAAAAATATCTTACCTAATGTGTCAAACTCGCTAAGAAGATATATACGTATATATATGAGCATTTCCAGTAGTTTTTTTTTTAAAACAGGGCGCACGTATGTCACCGTTTTTGCTACCAATTTTTTTCTTAAAGTACGAAGAGAATGAGCTCTATAACATACTTAATAAGGGACATTTCGAAAAATAAGGTACTCTCGAAAAAAGTGTAATTTCGCTTGATTTCAATACTTTAAAAAATCGTAATTCGGCCAAAAAAGGGGACGGGGAAAAAGATTTTGGGAAACATGTTTTTTTGATATGTACTTTAAAGAAAAAAATTGGGAGCAAAATCGGTGAAATACATACGTGCGCTTTGTTTTTTTTTTAAACTACTGGAAATGCTCATATATAAGTATGTTATATATGTAGTATGTATTCGTAGAACCACAAACAAATAGCGTTAGTTCGAAGCGTCGCAAACCACAGCGTAGCCCGTTCTCATGACTGTTGAGATCACGTAGCCTAGATAAAGTCAATTAGATTGTGACCTAGGTTGATTCAAGCCAGCTCGACTCATACGTCATTGCTCCATGCAAACATTTATTTAATTCTGGATGAATTTACTAGACGTACGTACGACAGCGAGAATCAAGTATCGGAAAGTACGAATCAAATAGCAACGGTGTTTATATCAGAACCGCATCAGACCAGTGGTTCTCAAACTCTACCTGTTTTTACGTATTGATTTTACCGACGTACACTGAAATGCAGAAGTGGTCGTTCAGTTTTCATTCAAATTCGTTCATAAACGTAGTAGGCATCTCCCATTTGATTATTATAATATTTAAATCATTTCTCCATGTAGGTACCAAATAAAGACAGATATTTTGAAACTCATTTGCTAGATAAAGAAGTACTCTTCGTTTATAAAATTATGAAAATAATGAAATTTCTGAAAAGTTTTTTATTGGCTCTGCACCGACTTCAGAAACTGTTAAATTTAATTATTATACATATACTTTTTAATATTTTTTCAAATCGGTTTTATTTTTTTCTAAAATTTTTTTTTACTTTTCGCTTTTGAGTGATGTAGGTGTATATCTTTGAAGTCCATGGTCAGATTTATATGGGACCACCTTGGGAATGTACGCTTTCAAACAAACAAAAAATCGGAGTTATGCCCAAACATGTATAAATAATATATATTCTCGAATTTGGAACCACCTCCTTTTCTGAAGTCACTAAAAAAAATATTGAGCACCCTTTCCTCCCTCTTAGGGATTAAATTTGGAAAAGTCCTTTCTTAATGGGTGCTTTACGTAAATGAGTCAGTGAGTGAGTGAGAACAAACTATTTATAGATAAATACTAGATAGAGTGAACATTTCGAGGAAACTGATTTAAAAGCAGTATTGTAGTAGGTTTTAGATTTATGTTTATTTTCTTCTTCGGATTACATTAGAAAGAAAATAATTTTTCTTGTGGAATCAATCGAATATGTGAACAATTTGTATATTTTTCCTTTTCTATGCAGCACACGCTGATCGTAATCGAAAAGTGTATTATATTCAATTCAATAAACATGTTTGATTTATTTCATTGGAATTATCGACGATCCATAAATATTTTCTGTCAATCAGGATTTATGACTACATTTCCTCTTCCAATATTATAACTAAGAAATTGTTTTCTATATTTTAAAATGTATTATCTCTTCTAATATTGTACAGTAGGGTTTAAGGTTAAGTTTTATGTTTAAGTTCCACAACAAACCGCATATAAAAAATTGGCATTGTTTACATTGTAAAATAAAGGATACGTTCCATAAATTTCTAAAAATTGGCTGAAAATCTTTCGTATTTAATTTTATTCAAAAGTAACAATATTTTTTCATCAGAATTATCGTCGTTATCTAAAATACAACTCAGGACCGTTTGTGAAATCTTATTAAACGAAGATTTTAATAATAACAAAACGTTTACATCGGTATTTAAATTCCTTGAATTGTCAGCTTTCATTTGATACCCCCTCGCCGAAACGGGGAATCCCTGAATATCCATGAAAAATATACTGTACTCTGAAGCCAACAAATATTATAAAACTTGTTAGCTGTTACTCGCAACTGTTCGCGTCATATATATAATAAGATATATCGTAGTTTGAGTTGATTTACTATTATCGTCACTGCTTAGTTGTTATGTTACCTAACGTAACAAAATATAGCCTATAACCTGGCCAGAGAATGTACCTATGAATTAAAAAAGAAACAATGTAAATCTGATAAGTGGTTCTCGGGTGATAAGACAGACAGACAGACAGACAGAAAGACGTTGAGCTTTATATATATTAAGGATTAGCATGGATTCATTTCACAATTTAATTAAATTTAATTACAAAATTCGGGTTAATATAATTAGACAAGATATGGTATTAATTTCAATCACATATCATATTTCACATATAAGTAAATAAAATAATCGACTAGCACATGATACATGAAACTCGCTGTGAACTTGAACCGAGTCTGTCAGCATTCACCGGCTTTGAATAGATGTCGCTGTCTTTGCAAATTCATCATCCTCTCAATAAGTAATCAATTACGACCGATTTACAAAGAAACTGCTCAAACTGGCAAAATTCTCGAGTATTCTTCGATATCAGTGAAATGTGTAACGATCTTCCTCCTTTTCTCTAAGCAAAAATACCAGCATGTACTTTGACTGACGATTTGAGCTTATAAATATATTTGCTACTTCAGCATCACGCTACTTTTATTTCAATTATCTTAATAACTAGTTGTGCCCGCGGCTTCACTCGCTTAGATACAAAAGTTAGATGTAAGGAGTTTATATTCTACACAGTTCTGTATTACATTATATTGTTCAATATTTAACGGTTTAGCCAGTGTATTGCAAAAGAGCGCGCTGGTGGCAAACTCTTTTCCGACTTGATTTACTATTATCGTCACTGCTTATTCCTTATTTTACCTAACGTAACAAAATATATACTAAAACCTGGGAAAATATCATATTTATGAATTAAAAAAAAAACAAAATAAAAAACGTAAATCGGATAAGTGATTCTCGCTCTAATGGACAGACAGACAGAGAGACGTTGCGTTTTATAATATAGGTATAAGGATAATGACAAATCAATATATTTAATCTCATTTTGATAATTAAAAACAAATCAACACCGTCTGCGACAATTTTACTTAATTGATAGTAGATTTAACTTAATTATATATTATACACAGTGGCGTATCGTCAGGTGTGACCTCACCAGGGGCAGATCTAGGATTTTAATTTTTTTATACACTAGTCAAAAAAAAAATTGTGTAAAATTCAAATGAATGTAACTTTAGTAAAAACGGTCACTATGGGACTTTTCAAAAATTAAAGCTTGAAAAATCTACTTTAAGATTTCGGTAGAAAATTTTATTTTTATTTACATCTTGAGAAGTTACATACCAATAAAGGGTGTGCCAAATAATTTAATTTCTTTTATAAATTTGGCAGCGTTTGTCATTTTTATTTATTTTTATCGAACTTTTCAATTAAATATCAGGAACTCAGTGAGAAAAATCGTAAAAAATCAATATTTTAAATATCATTATAAAATTGTGCCATGAACGTGACCCGTCGTGCGTGATCGTGAGCAAACATTACTCAGTGTGAGTACGTATATTAAAACTCACTATTTTACTTTAAAAACCCATTGATTTCGTTAGTAAAAATTTCTATATTTAAAAAGGAATAAAAATGAAAATGTCATTAGTCGTTTTCAAAGAATGTTGGTAAAAAGTATGAATAATGGTTGTAGGGGCAGTTAAAGTTTCAAACAAAAAATTGAACTCGTATTTCTGTTGAATTACTGACGCCATCTCTCATTCCATTTGTGAAATATCTACTGATCAGCTTTCGAACAAAATATCTAACATGTTTTCCATTCGATTTTCTTATAAATTATCTTACATTTAAAGCGTTTCTATCAGGCCCGGATTTAGAAATTTGCCGCCCCCCCCCTCGAAACTAACAGTTTAATAAAACTTTTTTTTAATAAAACTCAGGACCTTTTTTTTTGGTCGCGTCGGTTTCAAATTTTATAAATTTTTATAAAGTTACATTAGGAAACACTGAAAGACCTTTTTTTAGTCCTGCTTGAGTTACATGTATAGAGAAATTATTGCTTATGGGTTGAAATTTTTACGTCTCGATTTTCGGATGGCAAACTCATCGAGAATGGAAACAAAATCAAATTCAATTCCCACGAATATAACAAGTTTTCAAAGTTTCCACCAAAATTTGCCGCCCTTCAATTTTTGCCACCCTAGGCAGCTGCCTACTCTGCCTGCATGGTAAATCCGGGCCTGGTTTCTATAGTTAGGTATAATCAACTTATTTCGTAAAGTCTAAGGCGAAATACAATCATACATTCTTTTGATTCTTTATATAGAAAATAGAACTGTATAATTAAATTAATTAATTGTAATTCTCATCAATTCATATTACTAATAAAACAAGTACCTCTTTATTAAATCAATTTAATTACAAAAGTCTGCAAATATAGTAACAGTAATGGACAAAGTAAACCCAATAATGGACACTTGCTACGACACAAAATTTATAAAATAAAAAACAGAAGCTGTTATAATAATTACACTAATAATTATTTTAAATGTCCACTATTTTGACACCCATTATAGTCGCTTGTCATCAAATTAAGCTGTTTTACAGTTAAGTGTCTATAGATTATGATTCAGTAATGGCAGTAATCAAATATCAATAAATATTTCTAATTTAGTATACATTTAATTAAATGAGGGGTATGATATATCCAAGACTGGTGTCAGTACCTTATAATTTTTATAATATATCTAAATTTAAAAAATGTATAAGAAAGATTATAATTAGGTTCTGGTTTTGTAAAACCCGCATATAATAATTGCACTCTATCTCTGTTCTTACATTAAAGTAATTTAATTGTTGAAAACAAAAATACATAAAAGATATTTTAAATTACATTAAATTTTCATTACTTATTTTCATTCCTCCTTCGTCTATAAAACTCTTGAGTACAAAGAGGCCCCCGCCCGTACTAGCAGCAGTTGGCTTGTAATCATTGCACGTAAATTTCTAACAATTACCTAAGAAACAATAAAATCCCGTAGGACACAAGGAGTCCTGTACATTTCCCGTTGGGAAAGTTTCCCCTATCGGTGCGCTGTTCTCATTAGGAGTGTACCAAGTAAAAAACTCCATTAACCAGACCTGGTTTTGTTTTTCAACCCTTATGCTACAGATATACAGCGAAATTATTTGTTATTATTCGATGATAATCGTTACTTTTTATACAATTGTATTTATACATTGTTTGTGAATTAATTCAAAGCAAAAGTAGCATATCTCTTTCATACAATTTTAGCTATACAAAATTGTCAAAGAGCTACTATGTTTTTTTTAATGATTTTTGTATGTTGTGACATCATGGAAACAAAACACGACTTTGAAAAAGATTTTTCTAGTCTTTTGATGTTAGTTTCATAAAATATTAATAGCTATGAACATGTTCTAAGAAATGATCTAACTATTGGTGAAAACCGCATTAAAATCGGTTTAGTAATTTTCGAGTTTACCTGTAACATGTAGAAAAATATAACTTCCTTTTATAGAGGTAGAGATTACTAGAGATCTTAGCGAAGTTAAAAACTAATTTAAATTAGTGTAAATATTTGCAATGTATTTTCTATTTGTTTTAGATTATAATTTGAACTGATTTCTAAAAATGTGCACATTTCCCTAAAAAAATCAAAATGATCTCATTTTTTTTATATACATTTTCTTTTCATTACGTCAATTTTGCATGAAATTGAAAGGTAGTCTCAACAATTCCTTGACCAATCAGCATTGGCGCGGGAATTAACGAAGACGTATTCAAATGTATAATAAAATATCAATTACACAAAATACCTTTATTTATTCTTGTTTTCGTTTTTTTTGTTGATATTTTAACAACACGAACAATCAAATAAGTACAAATTCGACATAACAAAATCATAAAGAGCTGTCAGAATCACATAACGTATTGCCAACTTATGAATAGTAAAAAATGACGCATCCCAAATTGTCTGTGACAGCTTTTTTATGATTTTATGATTTTTTCACGCAAAAAAAAACACAATCGACTTTTGTTGATTTTTGTGTCCAAAGGGTTAAAGTCGTGGAGTCACCACTCATCAGGCTAACCCTGAAAGGCTGTATCAATGCACGCAATATTTATATAGGTATCGATTTTAAATATATGTATAAGCTAAATATTATAATTTCATAATGCTTATTATATGCAGAAACAAATCTAATACGCGATGGCATTTCTACACATACATCTATAATCATATACATATATTATTTTATTTATGGGGAATAACAGACAAAAATTTGATTTCAGTATAGAAGTATTGTTTTGTATCGCAACCCTTCGAATTTCCATTGTAAGAGGGAGAGAGGGGGGAAGTTACATTTGTTGTTATTCGATCAGGCCGGAAATTGTGATCTATTCGGTTCGGATATACGTGGAAGTGGATGTCACGCTTTAAGTTGATTTATTACTTTGAACCGCGCGTTACAATGGAAATATATGTGACCGCCTTGTGGACAGTCAGAGAAGCAGCTCTAATTTTCTGTCAAATAATGGTGATGTATTACCGTTTGTATTAATGAATTTCTGCGGTGCTTTCATTTGATTGGGGTCCCGGACCGTGAGTCTTTCTACATAATTATCTAATCTGCGAGGAGTGTATATATTGTTTTGTATATAATACAAAACTTGCTGCTATAATTACAACGCTAGAGGGCAGCCAGTTCCTCTGTCATGTTTATATAAACAATAGTTGGAGAACTTCTCTCACAAAGGAACACTTTTTATTCAAGTAAAAAACATTAAATTTCTATTTTTTAACCGACGAGGAGGTTTTCAATACAATCAATATATATTTTTGCTTCCTCGCAATATCGAAGATACGAGAAGCTTTGTGATCGTTTTAAAATGAGACAGAAAAATTGTTCTCCGGTTTCAAAACTTTAACTTGATCTTTCCGTTTAAGGTCAAGACAAATACTTTTCGTTCCGTGTCTGTCCGTCTGTCGAGTGAATCCTTATTACACATTTTACTCATGAACCACTAAACCGATAATAATGAAACTTGGTTAGTTGGTAGATCTTGACTTGAGGACGTCTCATTTCAAAATCATCAAAATTGTAGAGCATTGTTGTAAAATATTCCCTTACAATGATTTATCTTTTTTTTTTTTTTTTATAAACACTTTTTCGATTTTTATTTAAATTGTTCAATAACTAACTACCTTTGCTGAATTTAGCACCGTGCATTTACTTGACAGAAGTTTTGAAGTCGGTGCCAAATCAATAAAGTACTTTTACATAAAGAAAAAAAGAAAACCGACTTCAAAAACTGTTAAATTTAATTATAAGGTATACTTTTCAAGTCGGTTTTATTTATTTTTTAAAAAGTTTTTTATAATTATTTTACCTAACAACTATCTATAAAGAATTGATGTGAAAACAACAAGGCAAACTTACAATTGTAATAAAATAATTATTTAGTATTTTTGTATGATATTTGTTAGTATTTTTTTTTTGACTGAAAGCGTTAGCTATGTACTTAGATGTATACTTATATGAAAATTGTAATTTCAGGTAAATGTGGCCGAGACATCAGCATCCGTCGGTATCGCAGCAGCAGGTGCACGGGCGGCAGCGCGGTACAAGAGTAGTGCGGTGCGGCGCGGCCAACAACAGCAGCACGTGTTCACTATGATGGTGACGGCGGGTGTGTAGAGGGGAGGGGGTGTCAGAAGCACCGCGCGCGCACCCCTCCCCACCGGGCAGTACAGCGCACCACCGCGCGCTCCGTGTTCAGTGCGCCGGCAATGCTGGCGTTGTGAGCATCTCATAGCGAATATTGGGCCGGTCATGTCGTCGCCCGAGCCACATCTTTGGGACAACGACAGTGTGGTACGCTTTGACCCGCACGCGTACTCGTATGCATATTACGAGCCTGGCCCAGCCACGCGGCATGTCAATATACCCGTACCGAGTCACCACCATCATCATCATAATAATCATCACAGTCACCATCAGCAGCAATTGCAGCCGTCTACGTCCTCGTCACCAGGACCAAGTCGTTTGTTGACTCTCGACCCCTTGCTCACGTTACCCGGCACGTCGTCTGATTTACATCCGCGCACTTGTCCTCGCTCCAGGCATAATCGTCACACGTACATGACTCGCTATGGCACCGAGGAGAACATCTACGAGGAGATCACCGAGATGGCCCGTTGCGCTGGACCACACAGGATGCGAACACAGCACGACCAGTCCTTGATCTCGCTCAACCAAGCTCTCGTTGAGGAAGAGGTACGCCGAGTGCAGTCGAGACACAAGCGGATTCTCGGTGAGTTGAACCTCTCCGTCGAGGCTATGCTGATGCCTTCACCATCTTCTAATGAAAACAGTGACGAAGCTGAACGGGACGGTGAACACGACGACCAATTAGCAGACCTGTTGAGCGTCGGACCGACGGACGAGCTGTTATCACCGGCTAGTGCAAGCTGTCACCCGTTGGTCGATCTCGACAGCGGTTTCAGTGGGTCGAGTAGTGGTGCTAGTTACCAAAGTGCAGTGGGTAGTTTAAGACGTGGACCTAACAGTTCATCTAATTCGTCCTCGAGACCGCGTTCGTCGTTGAGTTTCGCGCGAACGGCGACGCCGAATGCGTCGTCGACCATATCTTCGTCAGGCAACTACTCGACGGCGACGCGGAAGAAAGGGGACAGTTCTAGTTGTAGTGCAAGTTCTAACAATACAAACAAGTGCAACACTGCTGGCAACAGCGGTAAAAGCTTTTGGAGCCGCAAGGGTTGGCGAAAGTTAGCGGGCTTTGCGAGCAGCAACAATATCAACAAAACGACAGTTGCATTCGGTGAGTGAAAACTGTTTACTTTTCCTATATATTACATTCTCACATCTGTTTATGTCAAAATGTTTTGTCGGTTAAATATCGTTTTAGTGCTCCAAGTTATTTTATAGAAAATCTATTTTGTTACTAATCTAACTACATATTATCTATTTGTATTGACAAGAAATTTATTTAAAGATATACAATTTCTTTGTTTATTTAAAGTTATATACAATTTCTATCATAAATATTAAAAATAAATAATTGTTTTTGTGAATACACAATAGAAATACAAAATTATTTTAATTTTAGTGAAACCACTTATAACAAAACAGATTTTTCATAAAATAATTTGGAGCACTCAAATGATAAATAACTCTATTTTGTTTCGATTACATTTTTTCAGATTTAAAATTAAATCAATTTGACATTAAATTTCAATCGAATGAATTATAAAATAAACAATTTTATGTTTCTTAAAATTGAGTCGACACAAAGGCTTTAAAAAAACGTGGCAATATGCGTTATGTATGTTATAAAGTTACAGTCAATTTTATTTTAAAACAAAGAAGATTTCTTATTAACGTTACGAAATAGAATATGTTTTCGTAGATTTGTCTGCCTGTAAACAACATACCGAATATAACTGCTTGTTCAGGATGATATAATTTAATAGTTAGGTTACGTAAGGCAATCTTGCAATAATAAAAGCGAAGCACAATATATACGGTTAACAATTATCTATTACAATATACTTTCTCTTCCTTTGTATGTGATACCGATTACCGTTACCGAAATATGTCTAGCTAATTTTTTATTTGTCATGCTAATTAGTTTTTCATAATTTTATAAATATCTCAAATAAACTATGAACAATTTACAAAATAATTGATGTTTATAGAAAAATTCAACAGACAAAAGTTACGGCAATTTCATCTTTATTTGTTTATGTAAAGATTTGATTCTACGTGAAAAATTAAGAAATATTTTTTAGCAATTAAATACATGAAAAACTGCCGAGTGATAACAAAGTGTTTCTTCGTGCTAAATTAACAAAGGGAGTTAATTATTCAAGAATTTTAATATACAGGCTGGGGCAATAGTGCGTGAAAGTTCAAGTACACCATAAGAGATAAAAAAATATTAATCAATATATTTATATATTTTGTACTTATTGCTCAATAAAACAAAAATGATTACAAATAGTCATAAGGATGTACATACAAAACAATGTTATTTAATTCTACTTACATAACATCGTTAAAAAATATATATGTATACCAATTGAAAAAGTTGAGAAAAATAACTTTGAAGTAATCAAAATTTGAATATTAATTGTGAACTCCCTGTACATTTTTAACGATATTTAAACAAGATCACCCTACAACCTCCTTACAATAAGGTCCATATTTAATTTCGTTTTCAAAGCTGCGGCCGCGGAGGTGGTGAATTGTTAAGTGGAGTAATGTAAAAATCAATTTTTCTAAACCGGACATAAGATTGGGCTAATATTTTAGATATGAATAAACATCCCAAGAGAAGTGTTAAATATGGAAAAATATTCAGAGCATTCCATTTAAAAAAATACATTAAGCATGCCACACTTTTTTGTAACAACCTGTATATTTGAAAATCGTTTCTATGTATGCGCATTTACCCACAGTTTACATCTGCAATAGAAATATTTTTTTATCTGGTATGGTGTACGAGCTATTGAATTTCCAGGCACTATTGCTCCAACCTGTATACGTGATAGCTGTTCTGAGTGTCGATATACCAAATTTATACCAATTTTAAATTTACGCTAGCGCGCAAACTAATCTCAGCGCGTTACATCAAGTTTCTGAAATGCCTACCCAGTATCTAGCGTAAAACACTCTAGACGTTATTCACGTCAAAAGTATAGTAGACAATATGTATAAATATAAGTTACTAACTTGTCGCGATTGTGTTAAAAATATTTTTATAAAATGGTAATCTAACAAGTATCAGAACGAAACTGTTTATTTACATTTTGTATTAAATATTCATCAAATAAAATTCTGCTTTTAAAAAGCCCCGCTCGCTGCTAGTAAATATAATCAAGACAAGTTAATTGACGAATGTATTAAAAAATGTATAAAATAATTAATAACTCATAACTATCCTATGCCCCCCCATGTACTAATAGTTCGCGACGCCCATGCACAGTCTGACCAATAAACGTTAGAATAACGACATGTATGTATTCTATTAACACGCCTTCCAATCTGACATATATTCATAAAGAGTCGCATGTTTTTATTTGAAACTAATGGCTTATAATAATTTATCATTTGTTCACATCACACAGACCATAAGATCTTTAATGGCCATGCCTTGTAATTCCCTGTAACACTTATCCTTGTTTGGCTGAGTGACCGCGATTAGACAGACCGAGCAAGCTAGCTGTACCCTCTATTGAAACTTTACAAACTATGATATTGCTCTCTTGTTGTATATACCAGTTCACCTTGTAATATGTTGCACCATACTTCTTGTCTTTTTTTAATATTGAATTGTAATCTCTCCCATATTTAATTTGCATTCTTTTCGTTTGATGAATACTGAAATACGTTATCTGATTATTGTTTAGAGAACAAGCGATTTGTCATCTAAAAAAATAAAATACTTTAAAAACGACTTGAAAAACAGTTAAATTAAAGTGTCTTTTATTTCTTAAGTTTTTTTATTTTCTTCCTTTTGATTGTCGTATCTTTGAAGTCTATGGTCAAACTCTGATAAACATTATATGGGACTACCTCAGGAGTATACTTTAAAAAAAATAAAAATAACGTTCAAATCATACATACATTTATACTAGAATGGTTCACAATTTTTATTTTAAATTTTCACACCTCCTTATTGATGTAAAATTGTGGTGTCAAACTCATATATGAACATGGGGCACCAAATTCATTCTAAAAGAGTCTATGGGCTACCGTCTTCGCCCCCACCCCTCACTATTTTTTTTATAAGAATTCTGGGAGAAAAAAATCAATGTAAAATACTACTTTTTTAACGATTGTAGAAAAAATTGATTTTTATATTACAAATCGAATAAAAATTACGAAATTGCCTGAAAATATTGAAAAAATATAAAATATACTTCAAGCGTTACAATTTTATCTACATATATATATTTTCAAAATATTCATTGGTTGTTAATCAAAAAAGCCTTAATTTAAAAAAGGTGTATTTTATATAATCTAAATTTTTTTTCAACTCGACTAATAATAGTTGTATAAATTTGTTTCCAATGCGTCAAAAAATCAATAGGTGAAAAACGAAATTTTGCACTTTGGGCACTTTTTATTAAAAGGTTTATGTCCCTGGACTCATATGATTCCTTTAGACAGACTTTGGGAACTTATAGCTACCTCTAAATATTTTTTTAATAGCCTATTAACTTTTTTACATTAATAAACCTATTCAGGGGGTAAGAACATAAAATACAAAGTTTATACGTATATTATATTTATTTTATGTATAGGTAAAGTATACATCTAACGAACGTAGTATATTCTGGATAGAACTTCTACCTATAGTTCTAGTCTTTGATATTTATACAGAATACATACATATAGAAAAAAGCGTGCTTGCTTGGTTCTGTGGAAGTAGTAGGTTTTTGTTTAACTTGCATTACGTACAGCGCACAAAACTACACTTGCAAAGATGGGTAATGTATGCATGAATTAGATCAATACACCGCGTACCCCCTTTCACTTGGAACCCACACAGGTTTCTTTCTCCGAGGGCTGTTGTAAAAAGTACCTGATAATCACAATAGAAGCTCCTCTTCTCGTCTGCCGTCTTTTGTATTTGTGTTCATGTACCTATCTATTTTTTTCATATGCTAGTAAAAGAAAAACTGTTCATATACTTAAGTACATTTTTGAGTATTTGAATTAATTTTTAAATGAAAATAATTGTACTTTTTTTTCTTCATTCGTATTTATTTACAGTAAAATGCAGAAGTGGTCGACCAGTTTTCATTCAAATCCACGTATCACAAACTTAGTAGGCTTCTCACATTTGATTATTATACTATTTAAATAATTTCTCCATGTACCAAACAAAGACAGATATTTTAAAACTCATTTACTAGATAAAGAAGTAAGTACTCTTCGTTTATAGTACTCATATATATGTATGTTGTGGCAATAAATATTTGATATTCCGAATTTGAAATATGTTTAACTTGATATAAAAATAAATTAACGAAATGGACGTATATTTCTCTTAGAAAAAGATAACCGATGATGTTTGTCTTAATATTTCGAATTTGTTGTAAGCGATTCTGACCTTTACGATGGCAGACGACTTCTGAAGCTCATAGTACATACTTAAGTCATATGTAAATGCACTTAAATATAACTACAAGGTTTTTTATGTTTAGCTTTAATATATTTTTAATTAGAGTTTAAATTTAATTTGATTAAAATAAGTAATTCTGCATTTGAATGAATTTATTAAAGCGTTTTGTGTAAAAATTCATATTGACTATTAAAATCGCGCACAAGAAAATAAAATTCTTATCGAGTAAGAAATTAATCCGCTTACTTTTTAGTTTTAAAATCTTTAGACGAATTCAATTAAGGATTTTAAAAAGTAATTAAGAAATCATTGTATCAACAGTTTTTTTTAATAACTCGATAGTATAAATTTTGAAACTTTTTGTTAAAAGTTTCCGTTTTTTAATAAATTTGAATTTTGAATATTAAATAAATTTTATTTTAAATTATTTTTAATTGACTTCAATAAAAGGAGGAATTTAATAATGTAATTTTACGGTTTTTAAGTCAATTTTTTTTTCTTAAAAAGTTTTTTATTGGTTTTTATGGCGCATATAATCGTAACAATTTTAAATGTATGTATGTTTTATACCCGGTCTCACCGCTCAAGCTGAGTGTTCCTTAGTCTTAAGTTGAGCCTTTTTACGTCGATCTCACATGTCTGCATTATCATATGGTTAAGTGTCACTTAAAGAACAAAATTCTATTATACCTATGATATCTGCATCATTCATTAATAATTTTATCAAAAATGTTTACAATATTAATTTTTGTGTACAGTTTTAAAATGAAGTGGAACTAAAATATCAATTTGACTAGGACTTAAGTTTAGGTGATACTTAATGACTTAAGCATCACTCAAATCGTTAGTGCAACAATTTAAAATTTGTATGTGTTCTATAAAAAATAATATTTGATATTCAACTAAAAATATGACTGCAGTTGTTCCAATTAAATAGTTACATAAAGAACATTTATAAATCTTCTTTTAATATTTCCCATGTTATTGAATGCACATACACACACACACACACACATGTGATAAATGTTGTAGTGAAATTGCAGCAATGTTCAATTGGTGGATGTCATGCATGTTTGATAGGCGACTGTAACGATGTCACTGCACAAACCAATTACTGCAGAATCTCTCTCCCTATGTGAGTTCGTTTGTGAGCTGCAGCATCGCGGTTGCGGTCCGGAAGAGTTGAGATCACTGCCAGCATGTTTCTAGATAATTTTTTTTGTATATTTTTTTATATAATCTCGATTTTAAAGATACAATTTATATTCTCCCTTTAAATCTCATTGTCAGTATATGTGGTATAGAGTTGGGCGCGTAAATAATTTGTGTTCACGCCCGATCAGGGCGAGTTACACTCGTGACACGGTTTAATTTAATATTATGTTATAAATTAAATTTTGAAATAATATAATTTTTTTTTTAATCTGCCATGGGAGCAACGGGACTTTCTTATACGTAATCCTGACAGTGAACAGTATACGTGATGCTTATTTCATGAAAACATACTTCTGACAAGCTATAGATTTTTTCTCTGTTATGAATCATTTGAACTATAATTAATTTAATTTTCAAAAATTTGTTTTTTCGAAAAAATGAATAGAACATAAATTATAGATAATAATATTACATACAATTTTTAAAGATCGTTTTCAAAAATAGTAGGTTTTCTTCCCAGACAAAAATGAATCTTGAATATAAAATTTCACAATTAATTCTATTACGATTGGTCATATTTGAGTTACAGCGCTTACAGACAGACATACATACATCAATACGAAAATAGTCAGAATGGATTTAGGAAAGGTGAGAATGGATAATTCCATCAAAATCCGGACTTCGAAAAAAATCGGCTTTACTATTAGCTGAGTGCGAGGTAGGTGGTGAGGGAAACGAAGTCGATCGCAGCGCACGAGGTGGCCAAAAGGGAACTTGTGACGGGCTCATTTTTAACTAAAAATAGAAAGGTCAACATGATTAACCACACTATTGTTATAAAGAATCAACTAAAAAATATATATTTTTGACTATATTTCATTTAATTTCGTTTTGACAGCTATGTCAAAGCCCGCTCTAGTTGTAACCGCTAGTCGGCACTGTCATCGCGCACGCTGCGAATACTTACTTATACTGTATCTATATTTCACATAAGGAAGTAAAAAAACCTTTAAAACAGTGAAAAGTATATAATAACTACATTTAACAGTTTTTGAAGTCGGTTTTAATAAAAAGTTTTTTATTGGCACTGACTTTCTAAAACTTTTTTTTAAGTTGGTTTTAATTTTTCCTTTTTGAGTGGCATATTTCTGAAGTCAATGGTCAGATTCTGATAAAATTATAATAAGTATAAGTATACTCTTTCAAACAACAACATATTTGTCGGAGTTATGCCCGAACATACTCCTGCTTTTTTGAACTAGGTTAAAAATTGATATTTGTATGTCATGGAAAGGTATATAAAATAAAATATATCACAATGAGTTTTTCTCGATTCTAAAGATATTCTCTGTTAATTGTGAGTGTGTGACGCCACTGTATCGGTAGGCGTAGGGCAGAGAGGACAGAGAAAGAGAGACAGAGACAACTGCGGCGGTCTCATAAACGCAACAGGTACTAAATACCTGTAATATTTAGCTTAAATACCATCCCTGACGCGCGTGTTGTTTTTGTGTGGAAATTGGAATGAATGTCTGCTGTCTTTTTTTTTCTCTAGGTACACATTTTATTTATGTGTTTTAAGGTGTTCGTGTTATGACAGGACAGTTTTTAAATCATTTGCTGTCAGTGTCGGATTTATCATCCGAGATATTTTTACCGCCTTATAATTTTTTATATAGGTATAAATTTTAATTTACGTAACTTCAAGGTGTATTTTATTAAATTTTTAAAGTACCTAGACGATAAAAGCACGATTCAATAATTAAAATTGTTAATGTATATAATTTAATTTAATCTGTCCTCTAGCATTTTTAATCTTAAATAGCTTAACCCTTTGGGTTTCATCGGGACAATACGTCCCACGAACAGATTAAAAATCATTTTTCAAAAAAAAAATTTATATAATATAAATTTAATATAAATTTCCAAAGAAATATAAAATTGATTAATTATAATTCTTGTGTTCAGAAACAAAGTATTTGATAATCCATACTAATATTAGAAATGCTGTTATCTTTTCACGACTAAACTGTTAAACCAATCTTTATGAAATTTGGCAGGGAGATAGCTGGCATCTTAAGAAAGGACAAAGACTACTTTGTAATTTTTTATCCCGAAAAATTTATTAGATAAAAAATACTTTTTTGGCGTGCAAATGCGAAACTATAAACCTGTTTTACCGATTATTATAACAGAAATTTGTATAACTTAACCTGTATTCCACGCGAACGAAGTCGCGGGTAACAGTTAGTTAGTTAACTATGTATGTTTTAACTTCAACTGTTTTTCATTCTGAAATTTTATAGCTGCATGTACAATTTCATTAATTTATTTTGACTACTTTTCATCAAAATTGCACTATGATAATATGTAATATTATTTTACCTTCGCGTCGTAAAAGAAATAAAGTGAATTTAGATTTTCCCGAGATATGCAAATTTCCATCTTATTAACGATTCAAATTTTACTAACAGTCGTTTCAACTTGAATACACTTGATTATAGTATTTTCAGAAATGTAATAACTTAATCCCTGAATATTTTATTGGACTAGTAAAATATTCGCGTGGGAATAATTTCCATTACATTTTTCTACAATTTTACATTTACTGAAAAATCTTGTTTATAGATCTTGAGGAGTGTCCGTTAATTATGAAAGGGAGGTGGGGGGTAGTGCAAATTTACGAATCCTAACTTTATGTAGTTCTATGACACCCTCCTCGAAATGTTTACATGATGACTGTATACAGTAGGGTCTCTTTTTACGCGGTAGATACGTTCTACAGAAAATCGCGTACAAAAATCACCTAGGGCAGGTGACATTTACAAATCAATCAATTAAAATAGGCCGAAAAATGTCTAAATACAACAAAAAACACAAAGAAAATCAGTTTGAAAATCTGAAAGAAATTGATGTAAAACTTAAAATAAAGTAACTTTTTAAAAAATAACTTTTATTAAAAAGTACCAATATTTTTTAATATTTTTTTATATGAAATATCGGTACTATCTGAAAATACAACTCGGCACCTTTTTGTGAAATCTTTTTAAAATAAAATTTTATTAATAACAAAACGTTTACATATTTAAATTCCTAGAACTGTCAATTTTCATTTCATACCCCACTCGTTGAACTGGGGAATCCCTGAAGTCCGCGTAAAAATATACCCTACTGTATTTATGATCTATATTATTCAGTTAAAATTTAAATTTCTAGCTTATATCGACAAAATGAGATTCATAGGGTTTTAATTATGGCTCCCATAGATAGGGGTGGGGGTGGCAGTTGGGTTGTTGTCGAAGACCTACAGAACCCTATCAATCTTAGATAACAACTACGTAAATAGTAAATGAATTATTATCAATGTAAAAACATTAAAGATATTAAAAATAATTCCATGAAGTTAAATTTAGTATTTTATCGTTCTCTCAATAGATAAACTTTTTCATTGAATAAATCACACCCAGTTTGATTACATGACAAAAGACTTCTTAAAAAATTTGTTCATATAAAGAATAAAAAATAAAATAAAATAAAACTTTTCATACAAGAAGAAGAAATCCTATATATTCCGCATGATCAGCGGAATACAAACTTTATCATCGATCTCATCGCCGGAAGTTGAAGACGAACCCTGTTATGTCCGGTTAGATAATACGTATTTTTCTGTAACAAACATTGAAAACCGAATCTATTCCTCTCTCTCTCTCTATCTATCTGTCTGTCTGTTTGTCATTGTATCAGTGTTTCGTTACGTATTGAAGTGGTTTTTGTAGACTTTATGTAACTATCCAAATACGCGATATTATTTTTAAAGGACTTTTTTTCGACTCTTCATTCATGTTATTTATTCGCGTTTCATTTTATCTGAACATTCTACAAAAGTAAGTATCTATATATTGGAAAATATCGCAGCACTTTGTTTTTTAGTTATACATTTTATTAATGCTATAAAATCTATACTCGATAAATCTTTATTTAAAATGGATTACAGTATTTTTTTATTTTTTTGTTTGTTTTCCTTTAAACAAAATAAATCCTTACTTACTTAATTATGTAGGGTCAACTGGGGTAAAAGTGAAACAAAATACAAATCTTTCATGTTTTTTGACAGTTAACGATACAAATTCATACTTTAATTTTTTCTACTATATTTTATGAATAACCATTTATTTTATGAATAACCATTTTAAATACTTACATCATTTGAACTGTACGATACAACACTGACTTTAAAAATGAAAAAGTGTGTTATTTTTAACCTCTAATTTGGGAAAAAGTGAAACAGGTAATGGAAAAAGTGAAACAGGCCTCTAATGAAAAATATTTCTCGAAAAATTTAAAGAAAAGCTATAAAGGCAACTTTGATTTATCTTCTTTGTGACATATCAATGTGAAATTGTAACTTTAATTAATATCTGAGCCATACAGAAAGTTGTGTGCAAAGAATTAAAATTTAATTCACACGTTTTGACATCGACTGACAGTGAAATCTGTAGGAGTGACACATCACTTATTAAGCGATTCATATTTTCAGGTCGCTTTAACAAACCTTTAATGGTGATGTCAGTTTTTATAATTCTCCTATAAACAAATTAGTTTTTTAGTTGCAAGCTTGTTTCACTTTTACCCCATTTTTTTGGTGTTTCATATTTACCCCGCTCGACCCTAATAAACATTTGAACTATCTATTGGGGGCTCTGTCTGTACAATTAAAATATTTTGGATTTTTGATAATATTTTTGAAAACTACTGAACCGATTTTGAAGGGACATTCACTATTCGAAAGTCTAAGACCCTAGAATTAGTTTAGGCTATATGATAAATGAATTATTAAAAAAATATATATATATTTAAATAAAATGTATAAAACGAAACTATTTCTAGTTTATTATAAAAAAATGATTAGAACCCAAGAAACAAGTTTAACATTCCACGAGTTTATTTACATAAAACGTATTAAAGATCAGGTTAATGCCGTATTTATGCGGTCAGTATGAATTATGACTGTGTAATTGACACATACTAACTATGAGAAATATTCAAGATCATTTGATAAATTTAATATTTCGTTTTAATTGTTTAAATACACACAATTACATTGATGTTAATTTCGGCTACATAACTTACATAAATATTTACGCGAGGAAGAATGTGTAAGAAAAAATATATACAGGATGTCCGACAAGTCTATAAACGGTTGAATAAAATAAATGACATATTTATTACAATATTTTGTAAAATTCTGATATTGAAATTAATTGTTTTTTTATGAACAAGCATGTGTGTCTGTCTCTCTGTCTGTTTGTTACTTTTTCACGGTTAAACCGCTGAACCGATGTTTATGAAATTTGGCAGCGAGATAGCTTACATCCTGAGGAAGGACATAGGCTATTTTGTATCCCGAAAAATGGGTATGTGATATTTGAAGGTTATATTTTTTTGGCGTAGACATCTCGCGTGCTAATGTGAAACTAAAAACTTGTTTTATCGGTTATTTATCTGTATTAGTGTCGTCTATGATCAAAATTCGAGCAATATTTTATCTGCCTTAAGAGCAACATATACACATGATTTTTTTTGTACACATCTATGGCACAGTACCTAACCTAACCTCATTGGAAACTTACTTAATAAGCGTAAAAGCTATTATTTACAACAAAAATAAACAAACAGCAAGAGAGGAAATCATGTGTGTATGTTAACTTTATTTTACCTGCCTTAACGGCAATCTACACAGAGTACCTTTCGAATGATATAAGTTTTATTCAGCTTCTTTTATAATAAATACTAAAAACGACAATTTTCGATGTTCACGTTTTAATATATCTAGAATAATATAGATTATTATTATTATATTAACGAAGTCATGGATAACAGGAACAGCTAGATGTTTATAAATGTAATTATAGTTATTGTACAGTTGCTGACGTTTATATACATTTTATACATTTATATAACATAAATATGGTAGAAATAAAATAAATAATAAAGCTGAGTTTGAAATGGAATACATGTTTTATCATAATATGTTTTGGATAATAAATGTTATCTAATATTTACAACTTTCATAACCTTTTAAAATATTTACAACATTTACGTAGCGTTTTATGTCGAGTATAAAAATGCAATAAACCAAAGAAATCCTTCGTTGCAAAGTGACATTGAATCTGACATTTAATAATGCATTTTATCTTTTCCGGTCTGTTAATATTGATAGAAAGAATGCAAATATTATATTTGAAATGTTTATTTTAAAGGGCTTGTTTTATTAACCGTCGTCATTCGATATCATAAAATATTACGTAATTATAATGGTTTTATTTGAAAAATGTTTGCAACGAGCAGTACAAAAAAAATTATACACATCAGAAATTTAATTTTTTAATTTGAAAAATTCACTATTATTAAAAACGAGTTATAGAAATTTAACAAATATATTTTCAAAAACTATGTTTTGTGATGAAAAATTTGATATTTGTCTTCTCGTTGGTACGTTTTACTATAGTACGTTTTTTTTAGGTCCCAACATTCTTCTATAAGACCCTATTAGTACGTGTTTTCCCTCCAGTCCCTTCAAAAACGTGCTAACGAGGTTTCACCGTAATTAATATAAAAATTTAAAAAAAATACTAAAATTAAATATGTAATGAAAATATGTAAAAAGCGACAATATATATTTTTTATGTATGTTCGGCCAAGACTCCGACAAATATGCACATTTAGTTGATTTTATCAGAATCTGACCATGGACTTTGAAGATACGTCACTCAAAAGGGAAAAATAAAAAGCTTTTTAAGAAAAAAATAAAATCGACTACAAAAACTTTTGAATTTTCCAGTTTTTTTAAGTAACTAAACATTTATAAGTTTATTACCCCGTTCAAAGTGCTCATTAGCCAACAAATGTTATTCAATTTCTTTACAATACCGTACATAATTGTATTTAAGATAATAATAAACTAAAACACGATGGCATTGTTGTATGTGGCCTTCATTTAGTCTACATGAAACATGTACAAGTTCCTAATTATCAAAGCACAAACTTTTACATAAAGCAATTACAATTATATATATTTAGTTTAATTTTAATTATCAAATCCAAATGTATTCCCTTTGATTTTTTTAATGGCACACAACTAAATGTTAATTAATATGACGGATTGTAACTTTTAAGAGAGAAAAAAATACATAAAATATTATTTAAAAACATACTAACTAACTATTTTATTTGTAATTGAATTATGCAAAAATTATATAGTTATATAGGGTAGGTATGTTTTTTGAAGTCGATTAAAAACAGTGGTGAATGGTGAAATTTTATTTTAGTAAATTCAAGTACCCTTGTTTTTAAATTACAAAACAAATCTCACAGAATTAATTCGAGCTAACAAATATACATACATAAATGTTCTGTTAATATTCCATGTGTACTCATATGGACGGACACGAAATTAATTCAGCGTATTAGTTTCCCTTCAGTTTTTATTTTTAAATCTGATTGAATGTTCAATAAAAATGGAATTAGGAAGTCAGTTCCCATTAAAAATATAAAAACGTCAAAGTTTTAGTTGGGGTAATATCCCCTATCGATAAAATACGATCACAAACAAAACAAAACACCCCCTATATACGGATCAACTTCACCTTTACCCCATTTATAACTTTTCCATAACGTAAATTTGACACTGGTGTCCATAATAGGCGTAATCCCCCAACAGTTAAGTGATTTATTGCTTTTTTATGAATTAACTTTAGAAAGTAACACACTTATGAATAATTTAATTAGAGTATAAAAGATTTTTTCTCTATTAAGGTACAGTCTTGGAGAATACCCAGATGTTCGACACTTGTTTAATGAAATGTACTAAATTAGAAATATGTATTTGTTGATGTTTGATTACTGCCATTACTGAATCATAATATATTATAGACATGCGCTTAACTGTAAAACAGCTAAATTTAATGACAATCGACCAATGGGTGTTAAAATGGTGGACATTTAAACTAATTATTAATGTAATCTATTTATTAATTATTATATTACCATAGAATCTGCTTTATATTGTTTCAAAATTGACGATTCTATATTTTATAACTTTTTTGACGTAGTTCTTATCATTTTGCAATCATTCGCAAGTGTCCATCACAGGGTGCCCATTACTGAAAAAAAAACTAAAAACAAAATAAAATTAAAATTAAATTGATTTTATAAACTGTACTTGTTTTATGAATAATATATGTAAGTATATGAGAATTACAAAAAAGAAACCTAGTATACCTTACTCTTAAAACGACTAAGTTTAGTGCCAGTACCTTATAAACTTTAACATTTTTACGAACCGAGAATTTAACGTAATTACACGTCTAAAGTATAGTTGAAATATTATATCTTAGAAGATGGAAGAATCTTATATCAGTATTTTAGGTCAAAGAGTTAGAAAACATCGACTAAAAGTATAAATAAATACAAATAGATTAGTGAAACATTCTAACCAATGTTTGCACAACAGAACTTAGATACCACATTGTTTTACTGGCGTAAGCTCCGTTGCCATGGAAATAACACGCTGTTAAAAATCGATCTGTGTTCTCAACTACTTGTAAGTATCACAGTTTTATTATGATTATTATATAAAATATCAGATTTATTATCATTCCTTCAAACAACTATTAATTTAGCGCCAATCGATGACAAATGATGCACTTAATAAAACAAAAATGCAAGAGTAAGTGTAGGCCTCTTCAAAAATACACACAAAAAATAGGGTTATTTATGCTTAAAGCATTGGAATCTTAGAAACTACGGACGGTAGCGGAATCCGTCACCGTTTCGACGGAGTCCGCCACAGTTTTTTTTTGTCTTGAGAAAAATTTCTATTGTGAATTTTTATAAACAAACCCGGCTGGCAGTACGTGAGTGTCGACCAAATAAATAATACATGTAGTGCACCAAATAAATAATACAGAAAAAATTAATTTCGTGTTTCCATGATTTCGCTTGTAATTATTATTCAATTTGTTTGAAAAAACAATTAATTAAGAACAAAGTATAGTATATAATTTATATTTCGACGTTCTTAGTTTACTTTTTATTAAATATGACTTAAAAATTGAATATAAACGATGTAATGTTTTTTTTATTAAATTACAATTTTACATATATTTTTATTTCGAATTAATCTATTTTCTAATAAATCTAGTTCTGTTAATGTTAATTTGCAATGTAAGCTTTATGTACAAGGTTAAATATTATTTTACATAATGGTCGCACTTGTAATTTTTAAAATGTGAAATTCACAGTACAATTATATAAAATTTCAAAATAACGTATCAAGCTTCGAACATATCGGTATTTTTGTACATATATGTATTATACACATCATATATGTACATACATACGAGTACATCATACATATCAGAGTTGGGCATTCAATCGTAAAAACAAATAAAAATTAACAAATAAACTGCATTTCTTATTTAAAACTAACGATTAATAATATAGTTATTTGTAATTGCGAATTATCACAATTAACAATTGATTAATTGTTAATTTTAGATTTAATTAAAATAAAAAAGAACGACTATCACAATCATATATATATTTCAATTCGCCTTATTAATCAGAAAAAAAGAACTTATTAATCAGAAAATATGCTCGTAATGTTTTGGCATGGAATGGTTAACACGAGTATGCACAGAAAGACGCGCGTGCGACTATTTCTGTGCGAGTGAGAAAAGATTGTCTGCACTATAGAGTGTTGTATCTGAACTTCTCTCTCGGCTGACTATATAGGTATATTTGGTATATATGATCACAATACAACATACACGCAACACAGTTGAATCAGCTGTAAAGATTTTGTACTTTTGCGTGTTACAATGGTTTTATTAGGTATATAAGAATTTAAAATTAATATCTTTTTAAATAAAATATTGAATAGAAAAATCGAAGTTTGTAGTAATGTTGATCGATATAATTAAATCAACAATTTAAATTAAATAAATGGTGTAGGTAATAAACTAAGGCATGTATTTGTTGTGTATAATTACACTTTTCTAATAAAATTAAATATGTAAATAATAAAAATAATTGTATTGTGATATTAGTTATTAGTTACTAATCTAAAAATGTATAATGAATTGTGTATTGAATAATTACGACAGGTTATCGAGTGCAAAAAATTTACATAAAATCAAATCTTTCGGATTCGGAGGTCACCGTTTTTTGTAAAGTCACAGTCTAATTGATTTGTACAGCTTTGAATGAGCGACGTCATGTCATCCGTTTCTCTAAGGTGCCAGGAACGCGTTTTTTTGTTAGAAACGCCGTTGCGTTATGACGGATTGTAAAGTGCCACTTGTATTGGAATCGCATATAATAGATTTAGTTAAGTCGTAGCGGTGACGGACACCGTTCTCTAAGATTCCAATGCTTAAATTGTCAATGCAGTAAAAGACGAGGTACGATAAAGTAAAAATGAACAGAAGCAATTTTAGAAATAATGAAATTTACTATAAGAAAGGTACTTTCGGTATAATAAGATCAAAATATCGTTTTTTGAATTTCACGAGAGGGAAGCTAGTCACGAATTTAAAACTATTTTTAAATTGTTATTTATAAGAGATACACTAAAAAAGACTTGATTTTATTTTATAGCTTGTTTTTTATGTAGAATTTTTCTTAGAGAAAAACAAAATGACACATTTGGTAAAAATTATTTGGAGTCAAATCGATCAATATTTCAAATAAAAGTAGCTACTTGTGAAAGTTTTGTTTGGATTCATCAATAATTGCACACAAATATAAAATCTCTGTTTATTCCACGATATTAAAATTTAAATGAATTTTCTTTCTATCGTAAAATTTGCACGAATATAAAAATCCGTTGAAATGGTATAAAAGTGTGAACACAAGATCCATCAGAATTGAACTGCCGACGTGCAAATATCGATTTATAAAAATTATTGGTTTGTTTTCGTCTTCCCACTTCGATACTTCTTCAAATTAAAATTGTACGGTGTAATATAAAAGGTTTTTATTTACTTTTCTCTTCTTTCATATAATATATCTTTGCTGCTATCGTTTTTAATTTCAATATAAGTCTTACTTTTTGTTTATTGTATATGTGTATATAGGTACTTATATAAAGTTTTTATATTTTGTAAGACTTTTGTTTGATTTTAAAACGATTTATAATTATAAATATTTTCGTTGAAATTCGTTTTATTTTTTATTTTAAATATTATATTTCGGATTAATTTTTCTTCATTTGTTTATTCCTATCATTTTTTCGAATTATTTTTGTAATGATGTGCATTAGATAACATTTTCTTCTATATTTTATGTCCCATGAGTTTTTTTTATCAGGTAGATTGAAATATTTCTTTTATTAACCGACTTCAAAAAAGGTTCTTAATTCAATCAATATATATTTTTTATTTTTTGATCGGGCATATTTGTTTTTGTGGTCCCATATAAATTTTATCAGAATCTGACAATGGACTTTAAAGATCCGCCACTCAAAAGGAAAAAATAATAAAAATAAAACCGATTTCGAAAAACCCTAAAAACACTAAAAAGTATATAATAATTAAATTTAACAGTTTTGAAGTTGGTGTCAATATTTTATCAATTTATCAAATTTCATTTGTTTATAATAAGGGAAAGAGTTCGCGACGGTCTTAGAGCAATTAGTACTATTAAAGATAAAGAATGTAAGCTATATTTAAAAAAAAGTTTGAGTCTGTAGGATCGCGCCAAGCTGAGATATTTACTATTCAACAAATCTAGTCTTTTTAGGACTTTTTAAGTCTATTTTTTAAAAGTTTTTTATATAGCTAGAAACACGTATACTGCCCAATTAGTTTTAAGTATAAGAAAGTCCCGTGGCACTCATTAAAGGAGGTAATTTTCTTCAATAATAATTTACTCATAAATTTCGTAAACATAGTAATATTTCATAACATGTTACAAAGTTCTTGGAATAGAGAAAACCTATCCACATTCACATTTCATTGTTCAACACCATCATTTAGCTTCCCCCCCTCACGTTTTGATTGTGGGAAAAGTGATGGATTCTTATTTTCTTTATCGAAGATTTCCCTCGCAATTTTCGCGATTGGATAAACTCTCGTATTGAATGGAACTTGTTTGTTGTTAAAGTCGTTTTGTTACTTTTGTTTATTTACAGAAGCAGTCTGGCAACACTGCTGCTACTGCTACTGTAGTAACTGAACAATTCGGCAAATGCGGGAATGATGTAGACTCACTTTGAATGTGTTTGTATACTTCATTATCCTAATGGAGTTTCTCCTAAATTTGTTTGTTTTTACAGCCGAAATTTTCACATTGAATTTCATTTTGATATTATTGACTATAATAAACTCACTGAAATCTTTTTCTGATGCTTCTGACATTTTAAAAAGTTGACTTTATTTTCTTAGAAATATTTATTTCAAAGAAACATTTTTATACCCCTTTATATACATTTGTACTAGCTGCTACCGGCGACTTCGTTCGCGTGGAATTAAGGTTAGTAAAAACAAAACCATGAAGTAAGGTTAGGTAAATAATAAGATAAGATAATACAGATTTCTGTCATGATATAGTAACACTTATGAAATATTAATATATTTATTTATTTTTGTCTTCTAGCTCAGCTTTTATATTTGATTGTTATTTTTTTATTATTAATTTGTTGATATTTAATTAATTAATTTTTTTAATGTTTGAATTTATTTACTTTATTTATTTCCGTTTTATATTATTTTATTATTTTTATTATTATATTTGATTGATTGATTAACGACCCTCTATGCTAAACCTCCTTTATATAGAGCGTGGATACTAAGAAGGCGAGATAATAAAATAAATAATAAAATAAACGAACGCTGTTGAAATGTTGAGAAGAAACATATGGTCGAAGTGTTAATAAAAAGAGTGTTCACAAAAAAATAAAATATAAAAGTAGGTCAACTAAATCTTAAAAAAGATAAATGATGGATAGATATCAAGAAAACGGAACTAGTTTACTGACGAAAAACAAAAAGGGAAAATGTCTAGGGTCTAAAATATATAGCGATCATAAATCACCTGATGATTCAAACATCTATTTCATTCGTTTATTTATTAATTATTATATTTTAAAAGTAATTAATTTCAAATAGAATTTTTTTATTGTAAAAGGGGAAGGGGTATCAAAATCTTTCGAAAAATCATCAAAATACATAAATATTGGTATATCTTAACAGTCGTACAAATTTTCATATTTATGCGTTGCTCACAACCAAACCGGAAGATTTAAAATGTGTATACAATATAAAAATATCTTCCTTTTTTGTGTAAAATGACACAAGCTAACTCTTTTTCTTATATAACAGAATCCAAGAGGATGTGCTGCTTATGGATAAAATAACAAAAATATTTATTTCCTTGAAAACAAAAGATTTATTACTCTATGAAATGAGCGTTTCTTTTGTATTATTGTAGGACACTTGTGTTTAATATCCTTCAAAATACTTTTTATCAATGTATTTACGACAATATATCTGTTTTTTTTTCGCCAAATGTTTTTCGCTTTATTAAATAAATCGTTTACTTCTGGGAAAGATATTTAATAAATACAATTTTAATCTAACAATATAAAGTTAAAAGTATTTAGGGGGGAGGGTACAGCTATATTGTTACATGGCATTACATCAAGGATGTGACCCCCCCCCCATCCGTTACGTAACATTCATTCATATACAAATAAAATCAAATAAAAACAAAACTTTATTGTACGATTAAACTATATTATAATGTTTATTTCATGCTGAAATAGTTTAAAATGGCGATTACCTACATGGGGGAGGGGAGTCAAAAAATTCTAGAAAAAATCATTACGTGGTTTAATTATGGACGTTCCCAAATAAGTTTTGAAGGAATTATTTTCAATACATTTTTGAACTTTTTAGAAAAGTGTAATTATCCCTCACTCCTCAATTAATAATACATTATTTTTATCTATCTTACCGGGTAGTTCTGGTATGAATTATTTCAGTTATAAAACATTTTCTATAAATGTGTAGATTAGAATAGATATAAGAGTGTAAATTAACTTGTGTAACCTATATATCTTTTCTCACATTAGTTACTTTATATGAATTATATGAGAAGTTTGGAACTGAAAAGAACAGAGACGAAAATTTGATTGAATGGGACTTTGAAAGACTCGCAAACTTTTGTTCATTTTTAATATAGTTTTAAAAGTTTACGAGTGCTGATTTAATAGATTTATGCTTTACTATAAGTATTGATATTTATATAATTATAATAATCTCTACGATAATCTCTTCGTAATTATGTTAATATGTATACATTTTTTTAAAATTTTTAAATTTTATTATAGTTAGGTTATGTGAGTTAATTTAATAAAAAAAAGAACAATGTAGTTTTTGCTACAAAATATTTTTAAACCCGTTCATTAGGATTTCAGTAAAAGTGATTTTTGTAAATTTTAATTAAATATGTATTACAAAAACTGAGTGTTTCATTTATATTCTTCTAAAATAGGTAATGTAGTTACAAAAAATTCGAAAACAAATCAAATATAATAATTACGTGTATAATTAATGAGGATAATAACTAATGAAAAGCCTCCGCGTTGATAAAATATCATTAGCCTTTTAGGGTTAAAAAGTTTTTTTATTTAATGCATCTTATTGATTTTTGCTTCCTCGCAATATCGAAGATACGAGAAGCTATGTGATCGTTTCAGATTGAGACAAAAAAAATGTTCTCCGATTTCAAAATTTTAAATTGATTTATCCGTTTCACGTCAAGGCAAACACTTTTCGTTCCGTGTCTGTCTGTCTGCCTGTGTGTCCGTCCGTCCGTCCGTGTGTTACGTGAAAATTTTATAGAATATTTTTTGTAGAGCATTAAATTTCCTATAATATGGGTCTACAACGTTTGTTGTAAAATATTCCCTTACAAAGATTTATCTCAATTTATTTTAAAAGTAAATGCACAATGCTTCCTCATGCGTAATTCACCAAAGGTAGTTAATTATTCAACAATTTAAATAAAAACCAAAAATTAAAAATATACGAAAAAATAATCAGGTGTGTCTTGAGAAAAATTTCAAACTAACATTTTTTTAGTAAAATTGTATAAAAATTAAATGGTTAACCAATTTCGGGCAATTTATCTCAACATTATCGGTTTTTATTTAAATTGTTGAATAATTAACTACCTTTGGCGAATTTAGCACGAGGAAGCACTGTGCATTTACTTGGCAGATGTTTTTTATTAATTTAAAAATAGTTGATTATATACTATAACGTGTAGAATGCAGTATGTGTGTGAGTGTGTTGTGGGTACTTTATATGGTCACTTGATACCGCCGCCGCCGTTCTTATTGCTAATTGAATTGGAAAATGCCGTTGGCGGTGACTATTAAACCGACTTCTATTCTCCGCGGTTTGCTTAAAGCCGCTTCGTTTGGTTTCACGACTAACCTCAGCCGTATAATAGTTGTTTACGAAACATGTATTTACTAAATAATCTATTACTGAAATATGCAGGTGGTATTTTTTTTGACCGCCATTGTTTTCTTCTTTGTGTTTATGGGAATTGTTTTTGATTTTCATAATACAATTGGTTTCGATATTGTTCACACGTTTTATTTAATAATAATTTCAGGATATGCTTGACAGAGGAGATTTTATAAAAAAAAACCCTAAAAACACTGAAAAGTATATAATAATTAAATTTAACAATTTTTGAAGTCGATTTTATTTTTTCTTAATTTTTTTTCCTATTTGAGTGACGTAACTTCAAAGTCCAAATTATGGGATCACCTCGGGTGTATACTCTTTCAAACGAACAAAAAATCATCCAAATCGGTACATATTTGTTGGAGTTACTTCCAAAAATATACATTGTCGAATTGAGAACTTTTTTTGAAGTCGGTTAAAAAATTAAATTAATGAATCCTCGACGACACCGTTAGATAAACTGCTATACATATTATAATAAAATGTGTAGGTGTAGCCCCAGCCTATAAAAATGGAGGTAAATGCGGATATAAAATAAAATTTGTTATGATCCTTTGGAGGAAAAGCTAGTAAATAGTCAAAATGAAAAAAAGTTAGAGTGTAACATATTTCTTTAAATTCACTCTCTTCTCATCTTTTCGAAATCTTGCAGTGGGAAGTGCATTCTTTATTTTGTAATACATTTATTTGAACATGCTAACTTATCATTAACGGATATGTGTATGAAATATTGATTATCTATAGCGAATTTGATATTATTAAATTTATTTGACACGATATCGATTAAGCGGAACGTGTTATAGATACATTGTTGAGGTTTATAATACAAATGACTGCGCATTTTTTCTTAATCATAATACTGTTTATAACAAAGAGTACACTGTTCTGTGATCGAGATAAATCTTATATTGATCATATCTTTATATATAGTATATTATAGAACATATCTAGGCGGCGGCGTAAATTAAACTAATGTTTTTAATTCTTTTTCTTTTCTTAATGGCTCTTTTTTTAAATAGTGCCATTTATTATAAAGAATTGCTCTCGATCGAAACCAAAATAAACGTTTTCTGCAAAGTGATTTTTTTGGTTGTTTTTTCATATTTAAAAAAATATTTATTTGTCCGTCACGTGATTTAAGCTTTGGCACTTTACAGAAACGGTCTCCGTCACCGTTTCGACTTTGTAAATCTATAATATGTGATTCAATACAAGTGGCATGTTAGCAGTGTCGAAACGGCGCTGCGTTTTGACGCAGCTAACATGTAATAGATTTACAAGGTCGAAACGGTGATGGAGACCGGTTGTGTAAAGTGCCAAGGCTTTAATGTAGTCATATTATGAGCTACGTTATATTTATTTAAGGGCAGCTCTTAATAATTATAAATTTGTTTGTCGTTTCGATTAACACAGCAAATATTTTTTACTTTATTTTTTCGCGTTGATTCTTGGTGCCAACTTAGTCGTCGGTAAGTAGTTTAAAGGTGACAACTGAGTCCCGCGCGCGGGTAAGTGTCACCATTTTCGATATACGAAGTTCTTATTAGCCGAATCGACTAATAATAGCCTTTTCGTAACTTTTTTGCTACATGCTACATAATGTGTTTAAAAAAAAGGTTCGATTTTTTAAATTTTATTTTAGTTAGTAAGTTTAGGTAATGTAAGTTTATTTAGTAAAAAAAAGAAAGTATAGTATTTATTTTGTAAAACCGTTAATTAGAATTTCAATTAAAATAGAATAAGATTCATTTTTGTAACTTTTAATAAAAAAAATTATAAAAGTTTTTCATTTATCTTCCTATAAAATAGGTAATGTAGTTACAAAAAATACAAAAACAAATCAAATATAACAATTACACGTATAATTAATGAGAAAAGCGTAGGTAAAATATGATTAGCCTTCTAGGGTTAAATCTAAAATTTATGAAAGTTATCGCAAATTTGAACAGTTGGTTTTAAAAATAGTTTAAATTCAATTTTATACTTAAGAGAGTTTTATTAGTATTTTATTTAGACAATCATTTCGTAGTCTTGACAGTCGGGAGTTTAATGTAATTATTAGATACTTCTATACTGTATTTTGAGAGAAACAATGTGTTTTTTTTTAAATTTAATCAAATATATTTTTTTAACATTGAAATTTGAATATTTTTGTTTACTTTGCAAAATGTACAGCGTTGATTATTTTATAGAAGTGTATGGTGTATGTGTGTATGTGTGTGTGTGTGTGTGTGTGTGTATTAACTACCTTTGTATAATTTATATGTATATTATTCCAAACCCCACCGGTTCGGAAACATAAATAATAAAACACATTTTTTTCTTGTACATACAAGTTTTTCATTTCGTTGGTACGAAATATTCGAAACGATAGGCTTTTTATGAAGGGTAAATTTGTAAAGTAAACATAGAGTTTAGTGGTTGAGCGCAAGGTTTTATTGAGTTCAATATTACATATATTCGTATGCAGTGGAAGTTATATTTACTTTTTATGGAAGTTCAGATTGTATTCAGTTTTAGTATTTCGAGAGTACGAAAAAAGAAAACTACCAACTGTTATTAATTTTTTACACAGGTTATTTCATATCTGTGCTTCGAGTGTAGGTACACGAATTGCACTTGAATATTTAATATATATTTTCTCTGTTTCGTGCAATGGTTACAGTAATATAATGTAAAAGTTCGATTCGGAAATAGTGTTTCGTTTATTTTATTGATATATATTAGGTAATAAACGGAATTGTACGTCATACAAGAATCAATCACGAAAAAAAAGAAAATGCGGTATGAATAAATAAAAAATAATTAACTCTAGCTACAGGTTACATATTTTATATATAGGGTGTCCCAGCTTCAAAAAGCAAGATTATTTTTTAAAAGATTACAAGGTGTCCCACGGGAAGGTCTTGAAACAAATCAGTTGTCATTTTCAAATGGATGCAGTTATTGAAAAAAAATTGCGTTGAAAAGAGGACAAACTGCAATTTTTGATTGATTCATCTGATTTTTACTCTCGAAAAGTGCTTCTTTTATAGAGGAAAAGTGTATGGCAGTAGGCATGATGCCGGTAATAAATTTTCACTGAAATTATGATTTTAAATAATGAAATAGGTTAAAAAGATTTATTTGTATTTATTTTTATATTAAAAGCGAGATTAATATAATTTTTGTTAAAATAAAAACACAAAATACAGCAATCCGCCATGTTTGTTGAAACGACAATCAAAGTGAATGCCGTCTCGCCTTAGTAAACATAATTTTTGTTTCATTAATATTTGCACTGTTTATAAATTATTTTGTGATTTTAAATTATCAATTTGCTCAGTTTTGTGTTACCAAAACTAAAACCGAGAAACGTTAGCGATGGAACAAGGATTTATTATTGTTGACAACGAGTGTTTACATAGGCGTGACGTCAAAAATGTGCCATAACACCTGCGAGCGTTTTGGCGTCAAATTCAAAATTAGTTTTAAAATGGTAAATTTTTGTGATTAAACCTTTATTTTCTGCAGAAATAAGCATTTTTTTGCAAATAAGAGACAGAATAATTTTTTAAATTAGGCATCATGTCTGTTTTTATAGGGGGTTGACATCATCACTCCTTTTTTGGACAAGAAATCCACATTAAAATATTTTTTTGTGATAATTTTAACATATATTTTATCAATAAAATAAATTGATGCACAAACATTTTATTAAATTTTATTTATACCCATTAAAAACTGTAGACTTTCTTCTTTTAAACGCTTTTTTTTTAATAACAGCATCCGTTTGATTAGTTTCAACACCTTCCCGTGGGACACCCTATATATAAATATTTAGTATGGTGTTAAAAATAAATGGCTTGTAAATCCTTCGAAACTATAATATCCTGTATATGTACGTTAAAATATAATTAATAAAAACAATAGAACGATTGTTTCAAAGGTTTAAAACTAACAATTATTTTCACGCACTATTTTTCAAAATGATTTGAAACTAAATAAACATTGTCAAATTCAAAATTTGATCAAAATTGGAAAAATGATGAACTTGTTACATTACCCATTACACCAAAACTACATTACCACGGTTGATGCGTACCACACGCGCGCAATTAAAATGAAAACCAATTCAAATGCAGTTGTGTTTATTTTTAATCTTTTTGTTCATATTATTACCAGTGAGTACACATACATCATGTAATCATAATATGTTCCTACTATCATAGGTGCCGATTCTGTGGGGGGGGGGGGGGTCATAGGGGCTGATCTCTTCTGTGTGAATTTAAACTCTTGGGGGTAATAACGCCTATTGGGTATTAAAGCCATTTCCTTCCGAACGTGGAAGTAAAAGGATAAAATAATTTGAATATAGAGACTTACTGGCGCCATTTTTAAGTTAGAAAAATAAGGTCATATTCTACTTATTACATGCCTAGATATGAAAATAAAAATAAAAAAAAACTAATGACGCCCCTCCCTATTATTCAAAAATTTAAAATGATATTCTTGGCTTTAGTATTTGTTTTAGAATTATTTAAATTAGTTAATAATAAAATAATTGGACGCCACTGCATGTGATATTACATAAACATATGTCCATACATACGTATATGAAACAAAAAATAATGTATTCACATTCTATGTTGTTTACTTTTAGTAGATTGATTGTTTGAATTTGAATGAAACGATAGTTTTATAAAAAGTACTCATGTGTATCCAGGTTGTTTGAAAAGTTTCAGTCTTTTGTATTAATTCAGTAAAAGATTAATTTTCATTGCAAATAAAATGAATGCAATAATGTGCAATTTGATTCATGCAGTCTTGACGATGATTCTCGTAAATTTAAAAAATCCGATTGTTGACAAAAATTATAAACAATTAACAATTAATTAATTGCATTGTTTGAATCTATTGCCTATGAACAGAATGCCACACGGATCATTTTCAAACGGATGCAGTTATTAAAAAGAAATAGCGTTGAAAAGAAGAAAGTCTGTAATTTTTAATGGGTATAAAATGTTTGTGTATTAATTTATTTTGTTAATGAAAAAAAATCGATAATTCTGTTAAAAATAACACAAAAAATTATTTTAATGCAAATTTATTACCGTGATGTAACGCATAATTTGAAATAAATAATAAAAGGTAATAAAATAACATTTTGGTTTTACTCTTAACTTTATGTTTCCGTATTTAATACGAAACCCTCAACAAAAGTTACTCTTGAAATTAAGAAGCACTTTTCGAGAGTAAAAATCAGATTACTTATGTATTAAAACGCGCACGAGGTTGCTTCTACCATAGCTCGAATAAAATTGCAGACTCTCCTCTTTTCAATGCATTTTTTTTCAATAATTCATTTGAAAATGACAGCTAGTTAGTTTCAATACCTTCCTGTAGGACACCTGTACAATATAAAAGAAGGCGGTTAATTTCGGGATATAAAGTAGCCTATCTTCCCGGCAAATTTCATCAAGATCGGTTCAGCGGTTTAACCGTGAAAAGGTTACAAACAGAGACACACAGATCGAGTTAGTTTTGTATTTATAATATTAGTATATATACATATATTGTAAATCAATATTCAATTAACTATTCAAAATTAAAATAATTAAATAAGAAGTCGTTTGACACAGTAGGAACTGCTAATGTATATTTTATACATAGTATCTAGTTGTAAATTATTTTTTCGTTAAATAGGTCAACATGCTATCTGCCCAATTGAGTTTGGCGATTCCATCGCATTGGACGCTCAATCTCGTTAGCTTGGCCGTTATATGTGCTCTAATTTATCGACTAGACGTCACGGTAGTTTTGTTTGCTAGTGCCATTTTATAAAAATCCTATTTCGTATCTGTAGCAATATGTGTGGGGGTTTCGATGCACTTTTAATGGATTTTTGTACAGTGATAGTTGAAAATAGCTGTGCAAATGTATCATTTTTATCGTACTAGTGTATTTTTTTTGTTTTATTTATGTCTATCCCTATAAACAGGGGTTTGAACTGAATCTCGACGGAAAACGTATTTTTCGTGAACCTGAATTGAACTATTTTATTTTTAGATAAATATATAGATACTAAATTAGAAATATTTGTTATTTTATTACTGCCAATACTGAATCATAATCTGTAAATCTGTATACATTTAACTGTAATACAGCTTAATTTTAAGACAATTGGCCAATGAGTGTCAAAATGGTGGACATTTAAACTAATTATTAGTATAATTTATTTATTTATTCTTATATCATATCATAGTATCTGCTTTACATTGTTTCAAATTTAACGATTCTTTATTTTATTACTTTTGTGTGATAATACTTATCATTTTGTGTTCATTATGGGTGTCCATTATTGGTTTTACATTATCCATTATTGGAGAAAAAACATAAACAAATAAAAAGTTATAATAATAATTTGGTGATTAAATTGATTTAATAATTTGATTTATTAGTAAGATGAGTTCATGAGAATTACAAAAAATAAGCCCATCAATCCTAAAAAACAGTATACCTTGATTTTAAAGCGACTAAGACTGGTGACAGTACCTACCTTATATATTTAATAATATACTTCTATTGTCGCGCCCTGGTCTTATCTTAATGATAGGTAATTAAATTTAAATACATTATTACAAATATAAAATCTATAGTTTTAAGATAAAACTGATTTATGCAGAGAATATTATATTTATATATAATTTATTTATACATAATAAAATTTATATTAAAAAAAACATGTCATGATAACAGTAAAAAATAACACAATCAGTAAATAACATTTGACCCAATATAAATTATTCGAATATTCCGAACAAAAACATCTGCACCTATAATATCACATGTGTGTTTTTTAACTAATATTGTTTTAGAATGTTGCCACAGAGTGTGAGAACTCAATGCACAAGCTATCAATTATTCTACGGGGTTGAAACACTGTTCGTACGGTATCGCATTGATTACAAAAAATTGGAAAATTAATTGTTGGATCAGATCGGCGGCAACACGTGGAAAATATAACATCTGCTGCTAGAGTACGTGAATGGATGTATCGACGCAAAAAGGGATGAAACGAAAACTCTGTTTCTACAACAAAGTTTAAATTGTTTTAAGATTAAAAAGATCAATATGGGGTCACGTTCTAACTCACGTCAAACATTTAATCCTATTTGAGAATTAAGAGAACGACATTATTTAATTATTGCTAATACAATACAATACACTACCTTACTGTTTCGTGAAACATTTGTATTTTACATTTTTCTGTTATCTAAATATATATAATATGGTTAAGTATCTATAAATAATGATTCAGTAATGAGTAATCAAATATCAACAAATATTTCTAATTTAGTACATTTCATTAATTTAATTAAGGGGTAACACCATTCTGGAAGCCGAAAAAGGCCTAACTTTGACGATTTTATTGAGATTTTGATTCGATGGAAATTTTTTATTTTATAAACAATTTCCATCGAATCGAAAAACCCCTATGTACTTTAATAAAGGATCTAATTGTGAAGCTACTATCAAAATTTCCAACTGATCGATGCAACCGTGTTGAAGTAATGTGTTCGCTAAGATTGAATAAAGTGGTTTCGAGAAAAACACGTTTAAAGTACCCTGGTGACCTTTTGAGTAACCTTAAGTACCTTCTGCACTGTAATTTTTTTTTACTATAGAACCAAGTGCATATTGTTTTTATGATGTTATGTTATATGTTAAAAAAAATCGTTTTTTTTTTCAAAATCCTAGAGTAGTGTTACTCCTTACATAAGTATCCAAGACTGGTACCAGTACCTTATATGGATGATTCTTAAATTCAATATCTAATTAAAAATAAAATCCATTTTAATAGGTTCGAGTTAACACCATTTTACAAATTCCCTGACATAAAATGTGCATGATTTAACAATTCAATCATAGCCAATCTACAGTTTGAATTGTTTCAACATCGATGCAGTGACATTTAAATTGTTTTGAACCCTGAACAAAAGCTGCAGAATTGAATTCCATGATTGTGATTATTACGAAAATAGCACTTTGTTCTCTAGGTTTTTCATAAAAATGTCCGAGTTTTGTCTGTCAATAGACCAATGCGACAGCTGACAAAAAGACACATGTGCGTCATGTGGTATTATTTTTTTTATACGTATATTAATTTTTTGTGTTAAAAATATAGTATAATTTTAGGATGGATGTAAAAAATAAAATAAAAATTCGTCATGTGCAAGTCGAGCCTCGCGTAATAGTATCCCGTATCGTACAGTTTTTTAATTTATTTGATAGTTTTCTTTTGATTTCAACATCATTTCAGATTTTTCTCACATTTGAAGATACATTTTTACGATTTTTTATTAATTATAGATTATTATCTAATTGTAACAAAAAATTTATTACATATTTAAATTCCTTGAACTGTTTAGATTTAATTTGATACCACACTCGCAGGAATTGGTAAAAATATTTTTTGTAACCTTCCAAAAGCAATAAAAACATAACATTTTATCTTTATAAGTCAGGTTCCACTATTTACTATAATTATGCCAAATCTCAGCTTTCTAGTTTAAACAGTTCAGTAGCTAGAAGCCTGTGACAGACAGACTGACAGACATAGTATTAATTCAATTTGTAAATTAGATAGATTAAGTGCAAAGTAGAGATTTTGACATAAGCGCAAAAATGTCGTTTTTAGAGTTCCGTAGAAAACTAAGAACCCAGTTTCGCTCTGTCCGTCCGTCTGTCTGTATGTTACAGCCCTTCTATTATCTCATTTATATACACCTATTAAGATGAAATTTGGTATACAGGCGTAGATTGATGACCCAAAAACAGAAATTATGAGATTTTTCATCGCCTGAATAGTGTAATAAATTTTTTTTTGACTTACCTCATTTAGTAGGATTGTCTTTAGATAGATCTAATAAAATGCACAAAAAATGGTTGGGACCTCTTGATTTTAACTCTTCAATCACGATATATTTGCTATCAAAGTCGTTATCAGAGTATCCCCTCCGTTTAATTTCTAAACTAAAGCAAAAAATCCTGAAAAATTCATAAATGTAGCTTATAATTAGTACTTTCAATAAAAATTATAACAAACACAATAATTTTTTTACACTTTATTTTGTATAAAAGTAGTTCATTTCGAAAGAGAATGTTAGTGAGAATGACTACAGAACCCTATCAGGTGTGTGCCTAACACGCACTTGGCCGTTTTTATGTTATGAATGTTTTCGGTAGTGTTTAAAAAAATTGCTATAAAATCGCGTTAATATTTAAAAGTATGGCAACAGTAGGTACATAACTCATTAAATATTTACTACGGGTACGCTCCTGCTTGGCTGGACATACAGTGAACGACCGTCTGGTGCGGGATATTTGAATTTTTGATGGCATAACATAAATGTGTGGTTGGTTTTATTTTGATGAGTGAAACCATATTTTTGTAATATATTTTTTTATTGGACATAAATCAAGTAGATTAAATTTTAATACCCAGCGCTCATTCCTTGTAATACACATAATACAAACTTCAAATGAGTTATACAAACGTGTTATTACATTTTAAATCGTTATTAGTTTTTGTATTTTATAGTAGACATTGTGTATATTAGTTTTCGTTTTAAAGTGTACTGTATAATAAAGTATAATGATCATGAAAAAATTCGAACTCGAGATTTTAACGGAATTACACGTTTTGAGGGTCCCTGAATCACATACGACTATTATCTCAATGACGTCTATGTGTGTGTCTGTCTGTGAACGCTCTACAGCCAAAACGGCGAGACTTACAAACATGAAATATTTAAATTTAAGGTTCTTGTACACTGTAGATGTGTACCTCCTATTTTTGAAAACCATCACTAAACCGGAAATGAATATTTACTGATATCAATTTGTAATGTTTTAGATTAAAGTTATAGAAAATGCTCTTATCTATAATTTATGTTCTCTTCATTTTTTTAAGGAAATAATCGATTTTATTTTATTTTTGAATTTTTTTTAAACGGTAGGGCACTTTATTTTTTTTTAAATTCTAACTAATGACATTTATTAGTTTTGTAATTGCATTTAATACATTTAAATACTGGAACATCGAAAATTATCATACGTTTTTTTAGTATTTATTATAAAAGGAGGTAAATGAAACATAACATTCGAAAGGTACTGTGCTCTAGATTTGCACAAAAAAAATCATGTATGTATGTTGCTGTTAGGGCATGTAAAATATTGGTCGAATTTCGACCATAGGCGACACTAGTACTATAATACCAAATACATGTTTGACAAATGATAAATGTTCATATTATATGTATTTTTTATTAGTAAATTTATACATATTTAATACAGCTGCAATATTATTTTTGATGACATGACAGTTAAAGAATTAAATATTGTAGATTAACTGTTGATGTAAAATTTAATTATTAATAATTTTTAATTGGACTGTAATATGCATATCAACCCACATATTTCGAGATATAAATATAGCGTCAATTAAAAATAATATGGAGAATACGCCACTGACCTATATATTTATATAAAACATCAGTTACTTACTATTCTTTTATTGATTTTAGAATTTTTAAAATCATTAAATTTTATTTAAATTGTAGTAGGTACATAGGTATCGATTTAATGATGTCTAAAATATTATGTTTTGATAAAAAATACACCTTTTGTGTGTGTACCTTTGCGGTGTATTATTCTTTTCCCCGATATCTGGTGAATATATTTTTTTGAGTATAGTACTTGAGGCGATATTGAAATAGAATCTTCATTAAATATTTTCATTTTTTATGATTTTTCCGATAGAATAAATATATATGTAATCATACAAAAATGCTTTCGATATTTTTGTACTGTATTTAATTTCTCATATTACAAGAGATATTACATAAATACATAAATAAATTACATAAAAAAGGATATGTAGAGATCTTCATAATGAACAGACTGAAAAGGGAGATGAGAGAGAAATGAACTCTTAGAAAAATATTATATTTTACGTTTGAAAACCACGGTAAATTTTAGTCGGTGCATATTTAATTTTTTTTTGACCGAAATTAATAAATGTCTTTAGTATAATACATTAAATTATTCCCTTCAATTTGCTTTTTTTATGTCACTGTACGGTCAAGATTATGAAGAAAATCTTTTCAGCTTTCCAAATTTGCTCCTGGAATTGTTTTACTATTATTTGTTCCCTAATCGCAAATAACAAAAAATAATTATAATGAACCATTCAGGCGTTCAAAATTGATATATTTTTTTTGCAAACTGTCATACGTAAGAAAAACATAGTCCGGTCAAATAGTACAATACCTATTTTGTGGACCTGTGTAATTATTTCAAACACTCCCCCCCTTCAGTCACAAATGCAATCACACATATTTTGTCAATTCATAAACGTGTGTGAGCTACATAGTGAAAATACGTTGATTCAAAGGGGGTGTGGGTGTGGGGGGGGAGGAGTAAAAACTGAATATTTACGTTTCATTTCAGGTATAACTGCGTATGTTTTAAAATACATAAAACGGTATAAAGTCAACTCAATCATATGATGATTAAATTCTTGTATGCATTTTAATTTTTAACGTTTTTCCGCGGAATGTAAATACGCGTTCTCTGATTTAACGATATTATTATTCCTTTGTTTGTTTTTTGATACGTATGTAACAAAGAATTAAATAATATTGTTTTGTTCCGACAGAACAATGTCGAATGGGCCTTATTTATTTATTTTTGTTTGCATGTAGATTCTTAATTTATTTTTTTCTGTTTGAATATTGAAATAAATAAATAAATGAAAAAGACTTTACTCCGAATCTTATGTAATTGTATATACTACAAAGAAAAAATAATATCTATACATTTTGTTATTTTCATATTCTCATGTAGTAGGTCCAGGACCGTACTTGGACATCTATAAACAATAAAAATAAATAAATACCTGCCCTGATCGCATCAAGGCAATCCCTCAGTCACTAGTTTAAGTTTTCTTTTTTAACACAAATATCTGGCTATATATTTTCATATTAAAGCAATTGATAATTCATACTAATATTATTAATGTAAAAGTGTCTCTGTATGTCTGTCTGTTTGTTACCTTTTCACGGCTAAACCACTTAACCGTTATTGATGAAATTTGGCAGGGAGATAGCTTGCATTCTGAGGAAAAACATAGGGCTACTGTGTTTCCCAAAAAATTATTAGATAAAAAATGGGTGTGTGAAATTTGTGCACGTGAAGGTAATAATTTTTGATGTTTTTATCGACTATCATAACAAATCTCTATTATCTTTCTGTAATATTTACCTAACCTAACTTCATGGTGTTGTTTTTACTAACCTAAATTCCACACGAACGAAGTCGCGGGTAACAGCTAATGAAAAATAAAATAAATAAATAAATTGTAAATATATGATTTAACTTTATATAAAGTGTCAATGTCTGATATTATATGCTTATTAACGTTACAATAATTTATTTACTGTGTATTTTCTATTAAAGCATACTCATGACAATATGTCATGACCAGCATAATTCATATTGAGTCTCTGCATTTCATATAAGGCATAAATCATTTTGTAGTGTGTTTCTTCTCAAATAGTTAAAATGCCATTAAGTGAAGAGATTAAAATGCCGTAACTTTTTTCTCTCCTTTCTTTGTACTGTGCTTTAATTCCAGCTCAGCTATTTGATTGTGTTTCAGATAAAATTTTAATGACATGTTTTTATACAATGTTTATAAGCTCTTAACAAATAATTTTGTATTAATTTGTCGTGGAGGATTTTCATATATAATTTTGTGGGTTCTGTCAGGGACCTGAAAGGTTCCATTGTTAAATGGTCATCTTTTCTCTATCTAGTACTATCAACTAATGCATTTTTTTTACTTCTTTCAAATTTTAAATTATTTTTGAATCGGTGCATTAGAAAAAATAATTTACATAAAAGTTGTAGAGAAAAACAGTATCTACATAATTTATGTTTCATTATTTTTATTCAGTAGAAACACGTATAAGGTAGTGTGCTATACTCGGACAAAGCAAAGTTGGACATTCGCAAAAAATACCTTTTTTTTAATATTCTTAATAAATAAAAAATCTAGAAAAAAATATATGTATTTGTATAGTTTAAAACCTCAGCTACAAAATGGAATTGACGTTTTTATAATACAAAAGTTTATTTATATGAAAAAAATTACATACAATTTCTATTTGTCCCACTTTACGTTTCTTCTATATCCGAATATACGTTTTAACAAATGTGTCCCACTTTACGCACATATTCATATTTTTCAAAATATTATTTTTTGCAACTTGCTTCAAAAAACATAAAATTTCATTGCCATTAAAAAAAATCTTATATTGATGGTAATATAAACTTTAACCTAAAATTTGTCCGATTATAGAGCACCTTACCTTACATTGAGTATTTAAATTATATTAGAAGTGTTACAATAGAATATGTTATAATTAACGAATCATTAGATCCCTTGAAACTATAGACACAAAGTTAAATCTTGTGTCAGAGAATTAAAGTAGTTGCACGATTAAACGTCTATTAAATAGCTAGGTACTCCTAAAGTAACACATCCACTCACTGACTCGCTCCCTTTTCATTCACACACACACTCGCACTTGATGCATGTTCATTTACAATTAGACAAACTATCAGGGATGGACAAGTATTTTTAATTAATTATGTTAATTATTATTCTACGCAATTTTGTTCATTAATAAACATATTACAGTAAAAATGTTTTTTTTATTATAAGGTACACTGGCACCAGTTTTGGCCGTTTTAATAGTAAGGTATACTGTTTTTTTTGGAATTGATGGGGTCCTTTTTTGTAATTTTTATGAACTCATGTTTTTAAGAAAACAAGTACCTCCTTATTAAATCAATTTAATATTTTGTTTGTTTTTCTCCAAAAAATTGTCAATGTTTGGGATTTTTTTCACATTATTTTAGGATTGGATAGAGGACATTTTATTCATACTTATTCAGTTTCAATTTTTGCTGAAAAATATTAAAAATTTATAAAGTTATTAGCATCAATGTGACGGCCAAAAAAATATTTTTGTCCATGGTTTCATCGAAATTTCGGGATGGGTTATAGGAAAAAAAATAAAAAAATATATTATCAATTGGCATCTACATGAATTAGCTATGGTTGTACATAGCCGTTTTTTTTTAAATTTAATTTTTTCACAAAATGGCGATGGTTTGAATTTTTATTTTATTTTTACACCTTTTTTTAATTCAAGCGGTCTTTGAGGAATCAATCGAACCACTGCTCTCACTAAATTGACTGTAACTCAGGCAATTTTTAGAATTTTAACTTAAGTTTTTTTTATACATATTTTTGAATATGTATACTTTAAAAAAATGCATAAATTTTTTTTTCGTCACAGTGGCTTTCCCCTTTATGCTGTTTTACAGTTAACAGTCTATAGATTATGATTCAGTAATGGCAGCAATCAAATATCAACAAATATTTGTAATTTAGTAAATTTAAATAAACAAGTATCCAACACTGGGGTATTATCTAAGACTGGTGCCAGTACCGTAACCCCTTTCGTCGTTTTACATACTCACAGAGTATATAAATAAAGCACCGCATCGGTTTTAATATTTTAATGAGTTTTGAACGCACACACTTAGCGTAATCTAATCTGAATGCGCGGCGCGGCGCGGTGGCAGCATTCCGGTAGTGTGTGGCCCGTCACATCATCAACAGTAACATGGCCGTAACGTCGTCAGTGACAGCGTCATCTTCAGCTACAATCAAATAGCTCCACCTCACTTTGAAACTTGTGTAAGAAAGTAAATTATAACGTGCGGTAATTAAAATCATATTTATATTTTATTTTCTAAACATTATTCGCAACTAGGCAGGGCCCGATCTAGGAGGAGCAACCAGGGCAACTCTCCATAGCAGCAAATTTGAAGGACCGCAAAAAAGTTATTTTATTTTTCTTATTTATGTTATTTTATATTTCTTAAAAAACGAATATATCAAATTTGAATATTTCCTATAGCTCTTATGTAATTACTTTTGTAGTTTTCTGAAGGGGGATGCGATCCCTAATTTAAGAAGCAGAACTGAACACGCTGCTGTATATAACTATTCATGGGGGAGGGGAGATGACAGGGCGTGGAATAAAATTTGCACAAGATGCTTGTCATTAAAGTTAAAAGCATGTGTTGAGAAGTGTGTAGGTGTAAAAATTAGGGTTCGGTTGAATGGTGACTTTTATTTTGTAGAATATAATAACGACAATGCTGCTGAGTTCTAATCATGATTTGAAGAGTTAATTATTAGTGTATATTAATACACTAGCGCATTAGGCCCGGTGTTACCCAAGTTAATATCCACAAATTAAACACGTAAACCTTCCTTGTGAAACACTCTATCTTTTAGTAAAAATAGGAATAAAATACGTGTAGTAGTTATTGAGAAAATCGCGCACAGACTGACAGATGCAGCGAGGGACTTTTTACTATGTATAAAAGTATAAATTGACAAATTATAAATAAAAACCATTGTTTATCATACAACGCATGACGTTGGGTGCAGAACAAAAAGTGAAGTTGATTAAAAACCTAATAAAAAAAAAATGAAATTTTTCGGACAATTATTACGTGATTGAAACATGATTAAAACGTTTTATTGGATTTGAAATGATTTATTAATGGTTGCATTACACTACTGCATTACCAAGAATCAGGTAGACGTTTAACATTTTCTTCTATTATAATGAAATTAAATTTTTTTATTTTTATCGTAGGTATGTAGGTGTATAGTGTAGGTATGTAGTAAATTTTGAATTTATTAAGTGCATTGACATGATTATAAGTCTAATATGATAGCTAAAATTGAAATATTTTAACAACCACCGAAACAGATTGTGTGCATGCGTCAACGGACGTTCAAAATTTAAATTTCCCATATTTATTCATTAAATATATAAATAAATATATACAAGTTCAACTACAATACATTTATTAATCACACAAATACCTGTAAATTACTATAATTATCAAATCTTATATATTCTGTTATTCAATTAAGATTATCTTAATTGAATAACAGAATACACAATCATAGATGCATATTAAACTGTCAAATCTGAATTTAACAATTGAATAAACAAACGCCACATATCTCGATATTACATTAAAATTGAGTTCAGTGTTCCATCTCGCGCATGTGCAAAGGGAAAAGAGACTATTACGAACAGTACGAAATTTTACCATCCGGTTTAATAGTAATTTCATAAGTGAAATTAGTTGTTTATTTCTGCAAACTGTGTTTTTGACACACAAAAATGTTAGTATTGTCCAAATAGATTCATCTCGAAATTGAAAATATATAAATTAATATTGAAATATATAAAAGTAATAAATAGATCAGGTTCGTATAGACAAAAAATTACAATTACCATTTTCTAATAAAATTTTATAAAAAATCATTATAAAATAATTTAATATAAAAATAAAATTGAATATGTTGAATGCAAAAATGTATAAATGAATGTTCACAATGAGGAGTATAATATAATATAAACATATGAGGATCGCAGGCGAAGGCTGAGACCCGAGTTTTGAGCATCTAAATTTGGCGCGATTTGGAGTTGGGGTGCGAAGTGCCCAATGGCAAAACCCCTAGTATATAAATATTTATGTTATTCATTTAAATTTCAAAAAGTTGTCTATTGTTTGTTGTACAAATAAAATAATAAGAGAAATTTTAAAAGTTAAAAATACAAAAACAAAGCTACATAGCATATATGTATGTATGTATGTATAATTAGGTATATTGCCGAGTTCGCGCGTGAAAATATATCATTGAATCAGGCTACAAAAACTTTTCTGTACGTGAAATTTATTTATTTTTATAGTTTTCTGCATTTCCAAAAGTTTACCCTGCTTTTAATTTATACTGAATTATAACAATACAAATAAATAAAAGCGAATAACTGTATAGTCTTAAATTAAATAGTTTCTGTTAATAACAATATGGTGAATGTAACTTACATATAACCACTTAAGTCACATTATCTGTGTAGTAAAAAAACAATTATCAAGATTTGGGATTATATACGTATAAGAATTCAAAATAATCTTTTCGGTTATTTGTGTGTCGTGTAAAGTTAAAAGACTTGTTTCAGACTTCCTGCGTTTAAAACCAACAAAAAACTATGGATTGTTTTTTATATACATTCACTACAGTTGCTGCAGTTAAAAATTTATTAGTTGAATTTTAATAAGATGAAGTTTTGAAATATTTATGATATAATAATATCTATAACAATTTTTGTGTGGATTTTTACTTTCGGGTCGTTTCATAGATGCATTATTTTTGAAGTTCATTCTTCATATAATTAACTAACATAAGCAGATAATAGACTAGAGGTTGAAGTATTTAATGCCGGTGGACTCTATTAGCATTGCTTTGGGTATGCAACATGGAAAATTCTACGAATACATATCAAAATATTCAACACGTTGTGAATCAAGAGAAATGTGGGAGAAATAAAATAAGACTTAAGAGATAATTATTAAGCTCATATTTTAATTTAATTGATTTTGTAAAATAGTTTTCTTATAAAAATAATAAAAGTTTATTGTATATATATGTACGGTACTTACCTATAACAATAGCAACCATCTGTGTACTTTAAGAAGAATTGCACCAATAACTGCATGCTGCATAATATTACAGCCAATTGATGAACAACGAAGGGGACGATAATACGTTAATAAAAGAAATAGGGGACCTATAAAATTGTTAGACTTTTCCGACAAAAATGTAATGAAGAATGCGTCATGCAGACGAAACTTTTCGTGTTATAAAGACCCCCCCCCTTTCCCCTCCCACTTAGCACATACACGAGCTCTCAATTCGACAATATATATTTTTTTATGTATGTTCGGGCATAACTCTGACAAATATGCACTGATTTGGACGAATATATTTCCAAGGTGGTTCAATATAAATTTTATTAGAATCTGATGGAATTCAAAGATAAAAAACTTAAAAATAGTAAAATCGAAATAAAAACCCTAAAAAATTATAAAATAAATAAATTTAACAGTTTTTGAAGTCGGTGCTAAGCTAATAAAAAAACTTTTGAACAATTAACAGATATCATGGGGACCGGCCGGTCTCCACAGGTCATGTTGTGACGTTTTTCTAAAAATCTTAGCATCGTGCGCACCTTCCATTTTAAGTAATCGCATTACGTTGCGATTCGCAGCGAACGTTCAGCGCTTTAACACCTTCAGAGACAGAGGTAAGTGCTTAATTAGTTCATATAAGTAAGGAAGAAAACATATTGTTGTTAAAAACTTTCCTAAATACTAATCCTTAATATATATAATGCTCAACATCTCTCTGTCCGTCTGTCTGTCTGTCCGTTAGTGCGCTTATCACTCGAGAACCAGTTATTCGATTTACGTGGTTTCTTTTTTAATTCATAGGTGTACGTTTTCTGGTCAGGTTATAAGCTATAGTTTGTTACGTTAGGTTACATACCAACTAAGCAGTGACGATAATAGTAAATCAAGTCGGAAAAAAGTTTGCCGCCAGCGCGCTCTTTTACAGTACGCTGCTTAAACCGTTCAATATTGAATAAAATAATGTATTAAAGAACTATGTAGAATAAAAAGATCTAAAATAATTTATAAAATGTTAACCAGTCTCATTATTGAAACTAGTTTGCCAAAAGTTAATCTTCAGTGGGGGCCGCAAATATTCGACGATACCAGTTACGTTTATAAAAATTACGATTGTTAAATTTAATTTTTATATAATTTTCAGTGTATTTTTAAGTCGGTTATACTTTTTTTAAGTTTTTTATTTGTAAGTTATGTTCTTTGGCGACTATTTTTGATGGTTTAAGCGTTTTGGCCTGAAAACAGTCGGAAAAAATACAATAAAAAAGAACGATATTGTATTGATTAACCTGCGCCGCCTAACAATAATAAGTATATTGTGTGTTGTGTTATACGCATACACAAAATAAAGCACATATATCATCATTACAAATACAAATGTACTGTGTATTGTACGTACACAGTTGTAAATGTGTGTGTACCAAAGTATGCACAAGTCACACACGATGTTTGTGACGATAAAAAACGAACGTCCACCCGTCATTTTATTAGCATAAACATTTGATTTATACATCACGCGATTTGTAGGACGCACGCGAATTATTTGCACCGGTTTCGTACACATTCACTCACTCACTCATTACGATTCAATTCAATAAACTCACCTCACGTTCATTATGCCATGTTTTAATCTAATACGGTACTGGTCCTCAGTATTGGACACTTTGTGGCGAGGCGTGAAATTTTTAATTAAGGAAGCATATTTTGTCAATTCTCCCCCTCCTATTAACAAAAAAAACTAGTTATGAAACACATTTAGTTCAAGCTTTTACTTTTTTAAATAAATATAGTAACTAAATGATTCTACGTCTTATTTTCTTCTATTTTAGTCGATATTTGTATTACGAATTGAAGTTCACTGTAGGAAATATCACAAAAAAATTTCGAATTTTTGATTTCGTTAAAAGTCTGTTTATTGTATAGAAAATGACGTGAAAAGTTGTTTGTTTCAAATCGCAGGTCTGTATCTCAAACCGTTCTCGAGATATAGCCTCTCAAAGTTTTAGTTTTTTCAAATTTTGGGAGAAAAAAGGTCATAACTTTTGAACGCGTGGTTGGAATTGATTTTAGTTGACGGATTTGAAATCAGCGTGTCAAAATCTACATACTGACATGTATAATACCTTAAAACTCGAAAAAAAAAATTTCGCGAAAAATCGAAAAAATTCAAAGGGGTATACCTTAAAAAAATGTCGATTTTTGACCAAATTTTTTTTATCGGACTTTAAAGTATTATACATGTCATTATATAGATTTTGACACACTGATTCCAAATCCGTCAACTAAAATCAATTCCGACCACGCGTTCAAAAGTTATGGCCTTTTTTCTTCAAAATTTTGAAAAAATTGAAACTTTGAGAGGTTATATCTCGTAAACGGTTTGAGATACAGATCTGCGGTTTGAAAATTTCAACTTTTCACGTCTTTTTCTATACAATAAACATATTTTTAACTTTTTTTAATTTTTAATTTTTTTAGTGAAATTTCCTGCAGTGAACTTCAACTCATCATACAAATATCGACTAAAATACAAGAAAATAAGACGTAGATGTATTATATTAAATGCTATTTTTGATTTTTGGTTAAAATGTTTAAGTTGCGCATAAAGATGAATATTCTGATAATATTTTTAAATTATTTATTAACTGGAAACACAGATTTATATTAATTTACTCATGAAGCAAGGGAAGCAGTACGGGAAGGACCAAGGAAGTAATATACTTTTAACAATAAACTATTTACTATAAATTTTCCTGGATACGGACCTGCCTTTATTCAATTATCATCTAGCCTAAACTAATTCTAAGGTCAAACAGTGTATATTCCATGAAAATCAGTTCAGTATGTGGTAATTTTTTGTCACCCATACAAAATAAAAAAAAAATATTTAAAGAAGACAAAATTCAAATGTAATTTATAACATTTATGAATATTGTGAATTTTTCTATAGATAGCATTAACTAATTTTAGGGTCTTTAGCTCTCAACAGTGGAAGTTCTATGAAAATCGGTTAAGTCGTTTTTTTTGTTACCATACAAAATGAAATAATTTAAAATGATGGATGATTCTATTTAAAGAAGTCAAATGTAATTTATAACATTTATGAAAGTTGTGAAATTTTCTAGATGCATACAAATGCTTTAATATGATAGTTTTTAAGAAAATGTTTGTATGATTTGTTACTTGTTTAATACAAATGTAAGCGATACCAGATATTATTCTTCTCGTTCCACAGTGATTCATATTTCATTCAGAGAACAGTTCTCTTGTTCACATGCAAGAGTAAACGAATAGCAACTATTCATTTCTACTTTTGTAGATCGTATTTTACTTCTTTTCATTTTGTAAGCGCGTAATTTAAATTGACAAATATCTTGTATACATGTTTTCGTACTTTAAAAATACGTTTCTCTTCGGTGTCATGGTTCAGACTTATTACCACGAAAAATGCATAAAACAGAATTTATTTACTTTTCGAATAGAGTTATTTTTTTTATGCAGTTTAAAACTGTATATTTTTTGTCGATTTATTCTGCTTTCACGTTAAAACTACTGAACCGATTTTGATGAGATTATCACTGTTCGAAAACTAAAGAACCTAGAATTCGTTTAAGCTAGTGTTAGTTGAATTAGATCAGGCACGTATTTGATAAAATGAGTGTACAAAAATTCGTTTACATGATGTGTGATACATAATTCATTAAATTATTTAGGTTAATTAATTTGAGGTGGAATTTGAATATATTTAGAATGAAATTGAATTAAATTTAGACAGATGAGCGACACGAGATTAATAATAATAAAGTATATTATGTGTTTTATACAACGCGTTAATTGGATTTCGTTAATGTAAGTTAAAAAAAGATGAAATTGACTTGAAAATTATATATCCACACACACTCAATTATTATAATTAATGCTGTGAATTCTACTATTTACATTTATTATATTATGTAGGCGGCGGTGGAAGGAGGGAGGGGGATGGATTCAGAACTTTTGTTAAAGAACAGTGTTTTTAATACAGTGTTAGGTTTATTTCATGCAGTCGTTTTTATTCAGTTTCGAGAGTATTGTTTCCTTGAATGTTGGTATAAAATGTATTGGTATAATATAGTTATAATAAGTTATTTGGATATTCGCGCATGGTTAAATTGTACGAAAAATAAAGAAAATTATTGTTCATTATTGTAAATTATGATATTTATTTTTATGAACATTTTTGGGTTTTAGATTTCTTTAAAAATTTTTAGAGAAAAATAGTTCACTTTTGAACGAGTGATCGGATTTGATTTAAGTTGACGGATTTGAAATCAGCGTGATTTAAGTTTTAAAGTATAATATTAATACATGTCATAATATAAAATTTGACACGCTGATTTCAAATCCGTTAACTTACAATAAAATCCGCCAACCCGTTCAAAAGTTATAACCATTTTTCTCCAAAATTAAAAAATAAATAAAACTAAATAAAAATAAATAAATATAAGGCAATATCTCGAAAACAGTTTGAGATACAGACCTTCGGTTTGAAAATTTCAACTCTTCACCTCTTTCTATTCAATAAACATACTTTTAACGAAATTGAAAACCCAAAAATTTTCAGTCATATTTCATAGTTCATATTTCAATAGAAAATTGAATGAATAGAAAATTCAAATAAAATACGAGAAAATAAAAATTATAATTTATTATAATAAACAATTATAATTATTATTTTTCATGTAATCTTTCGTTTAAAACACATTTATTTATACAGAATGCTTTGTAGATTTGAAAAAATCTTACGCTCATGTCAGGTCACGTATTTTTTCCAAGGTTTTATATATTTTGTTCAAAGATGCCCGTATGAATAATCAATAATCGATGCTATAATTAAAATAATAATATATTAAACAGTTAACATCGACATTATTTCGATATATATATATAAATGAAACTTCCGGTTTGGTATACACATTACAATATCTTCCATACTAAATAAATATACATTTAATTAGAAGTCTTACATGTTATTAACGCAATTCTAAATATACCTATATAATTGGATGAGAAAATATATGTACATAAAAGAATCAACCCACGTGGTTATATATTTAAGGTAGAGCTGAAATATTCACGTCTTAAATAAAAGTTATTATGTTACTTAATGTAAACGTGATTATTTTTATTGCTTTTTAACTAGATTTTTTATTGGTTATAAAATGTTTTTGGAAATTAGTTTTGTATATTTAATTTTTAATTAGTGAATATTACCATAAATATTCATCACTTTGAAATTTTTTTTTATAAAACATATGCTTGAAAATTAATTAATAAGTATATGCTTACTACATTAACTATCGTAGGTTTCTTCCTGTAGGTTCTTTTTTTAACTGTAAATAGACTTGGGAATTTTTTTAGAATATGTAATAGATGAATACATTTAATTATTTTAAAAGAAATATTTAGTTAAAAATCGACCAGTTCCTGATGATGTGAAATCGAAATACGTGTCGAGTGATATTGTTTTATTCACTACTCAGCTCTTTTGAGTGATAGCGTGATTATATGTATCCTATAGTATGTTTGAGGTGGTGCAGGTTATATAAAAATCGGTCAAGTCGTTGGTAAATTTCAAAAGGTCCTAAGACATTTTTTGGTACATTTTAGGAAACCTATCTAAAGATACCCTACTCAATGGATTAAGTGAATTTTTTTTTATAATATGCTTTTTAGTCGAAGGAAAGGGGATCCAAATATTTTTTTTCAAAAATATCATAATTTCTGTTTGTGGGTTATCAATCTACGTCCCTATGACAAATTTCATCTTAATTGGTATAAATTTATATAGATAGACTGACAAACGGACGGACAGAGCGTAACTGTAAAGGTTCCTAGTTTTCTACGGAACCCTAAAAAAAATGGGTGTGTAAAAATAGTTAGTGACATCTATCGTACAAATGTGAAATTAAAGACCTGTTTTATCGACTATCATCATGACAGAAATTTGTATTTTCACACGGACGAAGTCGCGAGTAACAGCTAGTTTACTATAATTTGTAAAGTACAAATAAAATAATAGTTGTAATATTTTCGCTTGGTTTGTTAGTCGAGCAAACAAATTCTGATGTTAAACGGAGAAGACGCGGGCGGTGAATGAAGGAGAAATGAGTATAGGTATCAGAGTCCTTGGTGACGTATTATCAACCCCCCGAATGCAAATGAAGTTTGGTGGGTAAATAAGTAACTCCTCGTCAGTGGCAGTCCGTTGGATACTAATGTCATTTAAATTATACCTACTAAAATATGATTAATTGTGTTATATGATATCAAAGGGTCACAGCATCGATTTGATGAATAAAATAAGGATTTTAATGATTAAATTAAATATTAATAAATCGATAATTAAAGTAATATATGTGTAGATATAAGATTTGTTGTATTGTAAAATTAATTTGTTTATTACACGGAAATAAATGGGGAAAAAAATATATATATTTTTATAAAATTCACAGACCAAACTTTTCTCGAGACTCACTTAAATCTTGTCTCGTGTGTAACAACTTTAATACATTATTGAAACTTGATAAGAAACCATTTATTTCTATGATAAACTTTTTATATAAATATTTACTAGAGCATTGGACCTGATGTTACTCGGGTTAATATTCACAAATTATACACCTACACCTTCCTCGTGAAACACTCTATCCACTAGTGAAAATCAGAACAAAATCCGTTCAGTATTTACAGACAGAAGCGGTGAGGAACTTTGTTTTATAATTTGTATGTATAGATGATAGATAATAATCCGTGTAGTTAGAAATTTCGATTTGAGTTTAAGCTTTGGCAAATAAGAAACGTCGCCGCGCCGATCTTGAGAATTCCGTATAAATGAATGAATATATTTTAAATATCGTTTTTGTTAAGATGTTGGGAGGCTTGACCGCATCACTGTGATCTCATTACATCCGGTTGGTAAGCTTTGGCAAATAAGAAACGTCACTGCGCCGACCTTAAGTATTTAAACCTTGTGAATCGATGAGGTTTTATAGTTAGCATATTTTAAATAGGTCACATTCTGTTGGTAAGCTTTGGCAAGTAATAAACGTCAGAGAATTCAAATCGTGTACCTAAATGAAAGAGGTTTTATAGTTAGCATATATTTTAAATGTCATTTTTGTTAAGGTGTTGGCAATCTTAACCGCGCCACTGCGGTCTCATTACACTCGGTTGGTGATGGAACATTTATATGAATATGCATATATACAATTCTGTGATTCCGTTATGCAGTAGCAATTTATCTTTACGAATATTATCATTTCGGCTTGTTTAATCCAAATAATTTTATAGTATGTAATTTATTCATGATTTCAGTGTTGTTATTTTGTCTCTGTGGGTGTGTATGTGTGTGTTTGTTGTACAAGAGTGTGTCGGTACATCTCCCTTTGTAATGTACCGACATATTTAATACGTAATACGTCATGTATGTATTTGTGTCGGTGTTTCTCAAATTATGGGTCTCGTATACAATTGCTACTTTTAAATAGGTAATTTATTTAATTAAAAATATACCACAAGCAAATGTAAATGTACTTAAACGAGTAGGTTATCAAGTAAGGTATTGGCACCAATCTTGGAAATACCCCAGTGTTGGATTCTTGTTTTATTAAATGTACTAAATTAGAAATATTTGATTACTGTAATAATTGAATCATAATCTATAGACACTTAACTCTAAAACATCTTAATTTGATGACAATCGGTCAATGGGTGTCAAAATGGTGGACATTTAAACTAATTATTAATATAATTTATTTATTAATTATTATCTGCTTTACATTGTTTACAATTTTACGATTCTTTATTGTATAACTTTTGTGTCGTAGTATTTATTATATTGTAATCATTAGCAACTTGATGCCATATAAACAAAATAAAAGGCTATAATTAAAAAGAAACTATATTTGCGGACTTTGGTAATTAGATTGATTTAATATATAGGGGAATTACAAAAAAGTAACCCATCAATCCCGAAAAACAGTATATCTTGCTCTTAAATTGGCCAAGAATAATGTCAGTGCCTTATAAAATTTAACTTTGTTGTTTTAGAGTTACAGAGTCTACAGACAGACACACAGATCTCATGTATGTGTGTATAAAAAATGTTGGTTAGAATCGACATTCAGTTGATTCGTGTCCATATGATATTTGTCACACAGTATTACATTTATGTTTTCCTTATAAAAAATTCAATATCAGTTCGAATCAATAATATGTAGCACACCATTTACTGCATTGGCATCTCATATTTTCAACGTGGAATAAATAATTAATAGCTGCAGAAGTTCGCGTGTGTGGAATGGTCGAGTGTGCTCCGTTTTGTTATATTTGTTGTCTGGACTATAAGTGGTTTTGTATGTTTCATATTGGGTATTAAGATATTTAAATTAGTTTATTATTTAACTTGAAGCAAAACTAAAGACTTTGTTAAGAGTAATGAGCACTCTTTTTTTTAAGGTAACTCATGTGTTATTATATTACGTGTACATATGGATTTTCGATGTTATTTTAGATATATCCAAATATTATGTTTTTGACGTGAATAACGTCTAGAATTGATGTAACGCGCAGAAATCTACTTCTGCGCTAGCGTAAATTTAAAAACAGTATATCTCGACACTCAGAACAGCTACCACGCGGGTTTTAGTCTCAAGTTATAGATCTCGATTGGATCTACGAGGTACAAGTACAAATCAAAACATTTAACTAGTTTTAATGAGTGATAAAATTAATATTATACAAAAACAACAACACAAAATTAAATTTTGTTTGTCCATGATTGCGCTTGTAAATATTAATTAAATGAATTGAAAAAAATAAGAGGATATTAGAATATATTCTCTACGACCTAATGTTTTTATTTTTTTGATTAATTTTTTTTAAATTGATTAAAAAATAAAGAGTAAATTTCGTATTTCCACGATTTCGCTTATTTAATTAATTGAATTGGAAAAATGACAGTATAGGATCGAGTGGGGTAAATATGAAACAAGCTTGCAACTAAAAAACTAATTTGTTTATAGGAGAATTATTAAAACTGACATCATCATTAAAGGTTTGTTAAAGCGACCTGAAAATATGATTCGCCTAATAAGTTGTCTGTGTCACCCCTACAGATTTCCTTGTTAGTCGATGTCAAAACGTGCGAATTAAATTTTAATTCTTTGCACATGACTTTCTGTATAGCTCAGATCTCGTATTAATTAAAGTTACAATTTCACATTGATATGCCACAAAGAAGATAAATCAAAGTTACAATTTCACATTGATATACCACAAAGAAGATAAATCAAAGTTGCCTTTGTAGTTTTTCTTTTAATTTTTCGTAAAATATTTTCCATTAGAGGCCTGTTTCACTTTTTCCCAAATTAGAGGTTAAAAATGAAACACATTTTTTTCATTTTTAAAGTCCGTGTTGTATCGTACAGTTCAAATGATGTAAGTATTTAAAATGATTATTCAACTACGGTACATATGGATTTTTGATGTTATTTTTAGATACATCCAAATATTATGTTTCTTATTTAAATTATTAATAAATTACCTAAAGTAATACAGTCATAAAAATTAAAAGCGTGCCGTTTTCTATGAAATATTTGTTCAATTTTAAGCAGATAGATGGCGAAATTTATTTAGGTACTATTTTTATTACTAACAATAAGATCATAATATAAAGTGTGATGCTTATTGTAAAATTTTTATTACATGATAAAATAGATATCAGTTTTATTGATTGCATATTTTTATTTATAATACGAAGGTATAGTAAAATAGTTATTACAGTAAAACCTCTATAGGTCGGAAGTTCAAGGAAAACACTAGAAAACTCGAATTATAGAGGCCGCATATACATATAATTACGAAACCGTAATTTTATAGTTCGAATTCATACATATCGAGGTTCTACTGTATATAAGATCAATGTGATCGTAATATTAGGTCATTTTAGTTTACATATTTTGGCAAACACTTTCCAAATGAGTATCAAAAAAGCCGTTAATTATGTCAATTCAAATTTATAAAAATGTGGGTTCGCATTGCAACAAATAGGGCACCATGGCGCTTCCATATAACACACAGATAACCGAAACTTAATTGCATTTATCTGCACCCCCTCCCCTCCCCATATGGTTTTAATTACCGTCCTGTTTTTGAAAGTTGGCAGCTACACGCGGCGCGGCGGTGTTCTGTATCGAGTGGGCGGCCACTGTTGCCGCTATTGCGAGAGTTGTATTGGGTATATTTGATATTGTTTATGGGCCTCCGTTTGAACGGAGCGCGATCGCCGCTCGCCGATAACGCGAACAATAAATTTGTTGTTTGTTACTCACTGCATCCCTCTGGTGGCAGATGTAAGAATTATGCGATTCGATTCCCCGATCTGTACATAATACACTACATCTTGTTTTGCTAGTACAGTAGGGTTTCTTTTTACGCGGTAGATACAAAACCGCATATAAAAATGTTCTAAAACCACTCAAACAATTAAAATAGGTCGAAAATTGCCAAAAAAAAATTAGTACGATGCCTCCAAAACACAAAGATAATAATTCGAAAATCTGAAAGAAATTGATATAAAACTTAAAATAAAATAAGTTTGTTTTTCAATTTTATTTATTTAATTTTATTGAAAAGTAACATAAATCGCCATTATCTGAAAATACAAGTCGGTACTGTCTGACAGTTCATTTTTCATGCACGCGTGGTATGTAAACACCAACGGTATTAAAAGGGTGGCGATAAAATAAAAATTATTTTGTACGGTCAGAGTCACCAACTGTGTTACAATAAGTTGAAGTATCACTGCTCTAAATTCCATAGATACTATCACAGAATTAATACCCCATTTGAAAGTCAGTGAAAGTTCCATCAAAATCGGTTCAGTAGTTTTAAACGACTTAAAAATTCGAAAATATTTGAATTTTTCAGTTCCTACATACAGTCGCCTGCAGAACTCGTCTGGCACCCTAAAGGCTAGAATCGCTTACAACAGATTCCAAATTTAAAGACAAACATCATGGGTTATCTTTTTCTATCAAGTTTAATATATTTAAATACTAAAATTCGGAATATCAAATATTTATTGCCACAAAATTTACGTATACAATTTTCAATAGATTACATAATAATTTAATTGCACAAATATATATGAGTACTATAAACGAAGAGTAATTCTTTATCTAGCAAATGAATTAAAAAAATATCTTTCTTTGTTTGATACATGGAGAAATGATTTAAATATTATAATAATCAAATGGGAGGAGCCTACTAAGTTTGTGATAAACGAAACTGAATACAAATTGCAAGACCATTAATGCAGGTGACTGTACATACGGTTAGTAAAGATTTATTTACAAATGCCAAGAAGCAGTCTTTTAACTAGTTACTTGCTATATAAACGTGGATATAGGTATAGCGTATAGTTGTTATTACCGCAATCCCTGTGGTTGTTAGTAGAGAGACTCGAGGAGAGAAATATGAGATCCGATGGCGCTCTGTTGTAACTCTACGTACACAGATTGCTTTGTGGTTCTATTGCACAGACACATACATATACTCGTAGTAGCGATGCGGACGACAAATGGCACATACACAGTGTGTCGTTATGCAATTGTTTCCAGGGTGCACTGTGTATATAGATCACTTCGTACTGCGATTGTTACCGTATCTCTATTTGGTTTTTATTAGATTTGAGATGTAAGGTTATCTAGTTACTCCATTTATATGTCTACTGTGAAGTTAACTCTATTGTATCGTAGGTAGGTATCCCTTTATCCATACTAATATTATAAACAGGTCCGGATTTAGGTAGCTGCGTAGGGCGGCAAATTTTGGGGGAACTTTCAAAAATTGTTTTACCTGCGAGAAACTGGAACTTGACAGTAGTGTCAATATTGGAACCAAAAATGTATGTAAGGTTAGATTAGGTTGGAACACTGGATCTGAGGATATTCTGCCTATTTAGTTGGTTTACGTACCAATATAATAAGTGGAAAATCCCCAAATTGAGAAAAGAATCGATTTACAAAAGCGATAAGTATCGATAGTAAAAATCATCTTATATACCCTACAGTGGGTATTGTTAAAAACATAACCTACTCTGTCATTTTTACTGAACATAATGTAATTGATTATCGATGTTATTGTTAATTATATAAAGTGTTACACGTTTCAACTGCACACATTGCAGGTTCGTTTTTTTACAAGAATTTTTTCCGACCCATGGGTTACTAAAAATCGATGCGAAATTCACAATTTTCCTAAAGTGACAGTTCAAGTTTTTTTTTTAAATTAATCGTAGCAAAAAGATTGGAGGGGGGAGGGCGGTAATTTTCCAAACTTATAAATTCCTAAATTCAATTATTTAATATTAAATGACGTCTTAATTATTACTCTAAGAAAAAAATGTTTTGTACAAAAGTTATCCAGAACAACATGTTTTATAGTTCTATGAAATAAAAAATACACTATTCCATTAAAAAAAAATTGGCCTACCGAGCACGTGAAGCAAGCGAAGATTTATAAAGAATGCCATATTCCTTTTCACATAAAAAAACCAGAGGTATTTCTTATTTGAACTTTTTTGAATATTATCAATTAGAAATAAATGCCTGGTCCTATAATAACTATGCAATTTTGGTGTAAAAGATAAAAAGAAAAATTCATAGGTTCAAAAAAGCTCGAATAAAAATAAATATTTATTATTCTTTCAAAAACAAATTACATAGTGGGTATTAGTAGCTTTTTGTATATTCTGAGACTTGTTTTCAATTTAATATACTCGTATTATGAACGTTAATCAAAACCATTTTGCCATATCTGGGCTTTGTTTTATTATATTTTATTACCAACTTTAAAATCCTGTGCGTTTTGCAATCTGTTCTTGTTTTTAGTCATTATTTCCGGATTACTTTTTCTTTTATTCTTGAAGCTAAACGCCAGATTTGGCTGCTATCTTTGCGCGAGAATTCACTTTCTTGCTACTTGTTTACAGGATTCATTCCCGGTTATTGTGTTCCATTGTTATGTTGTTTTTATTGTTGTTATGTACATATATTTAATAGCTTTCAACTTTAAACGTGCGATGAATTCCAGCTATTAATTATTATATGGTTGTATTGTGGATGATGAACGACCTATTTGTGCAAGAGAATAATCTTATAAGACCAACTTGCTTTTCTTTATGCTCTATTTCATTTGTTTGTTGTATTTCTGTTATTAATAATTTGAAAAATGTATAAGGTACTGGCACTAGTGTTAAACATTTTAAAATTAAATGTACTGAATTAGAAATATTTGTTGATACTTGATTACTGCCATTACTGGATATTTATTATATATACATTTAACTGTCTTACAGCGTGATTTGGTGATGATCATTTTATTTAAAAACAGTGGACAAATAATTATTGCGATTCGGCACACTATCAAAAAAAATGTGTTTTCTTATGTGAATGCTTTATATTGTTTTAAATTTTACGACTCTTTATTTTGTAACGTTTGTGTAGTAGTAGGTACATTACTTGAGAAAAAACATATATTAAATAAAAGGCTTTAATTAAAAAAAAAGCAAACTATATTTACGAATTTTGGTAATTAAATTGATGTAATAAAGAGGTACTTACTTTACTAGTAACATATGTTCAAAAGAATTATAAAAAAGAAGCCCATCAATCCTAAAAAAACCAGTATACTTTGTTCTTAAAGCGTTCAAGACTGGTGCCAGTACGTTATCTAAAAAAATGGTCAATTTTCAAATCTCTGTAATTATGGTAAAAATGGCCGTATATAAATAAATAAAAAACTATATTAAAGAATGGGGTGTCTACTTTTCACTGATTTTTGCACATTAAACGTTTTTTTTATTTTTCGCAACATTATGGGATCATAAAAAAATGCGGAGTCAATTTTTTTTATAATACTAAAAAATTCGGAAGTGTGTTATTTCAGCTACAAAATGCTTTTTATTGATTTAATTTATGATTTTTTTAAACATAATTATTTGAGATTCAAGCATTAAGAAAGTCGAAATTGTAAGTAGTAGGTACAAAATTTAAAGTTATGTAACTACGGTAAAAATAGTTCGGAAAAAGAGCATTTTAAAGATTGAAATCTTTACATTTCACTGCACTTCATAGATTGAATTTTTATTCATTTTCCATGGAGTAATGTGATTATACAGCTGGGAAATAAAATACACAAGATAAAATTGATATTATAACATTATGTCCACATTTTTCTATTTATTGTTCATAACATCATACTTCCATACTAATATTATAAATCCGAAAATGTCTCTCTGTTTTCACGACTAAACCGCTGAACTGATATTGATGAAACTTGGCAGGGAGATAACTTTTCATCCCAAAAATTTATTAGATAAAAAATTGGTTTATGACATTTGTATATATTATAGGTTATACTTTTCTGGCGTAGACATCTAGCGTATGTTAATGCGGAACTAAAAAACCTGTTTTAACTATCATAACAAGAATCTGTATTACGACGCGGACGAAATCGCGGGTATAACAGCTAGTTGATTATAACTTAATTAAACGCAAAATCGTTGTTCTCATAAAATCATTTAACAGGCATATTGTTATTTAATGCAACCATTCTGTGTATAAACCACCGCATGTATATAGATACATCAAGTATTCATAAACCGTTATAATATTATGGTTGAAAGCATTATTATTGTGCTCTCTATCAAAATGCGTTGCAGCGCAGGTAATAAATACAGTTTTGTATTAAATTTATGCAGTGAACTTATTAATGATTTCATTAGGTAATTTCTGTTAGTGTTTATATTTATAACCTATTTTATCATTCATATTATTTTAGTTCTGTGTATTTATATATAGGGTGTTCCATTTTAATTGCATCAGGCTAATTTTTTTTTTAACCGAAAAATGGAAGAGATTCTTATGTGTTTTCGAGCCTAACTTCGATAAATATGCACCTATCCGCACGATTTTGATCTGATAAAAAAAACTTTTTAAGAAAAAAATAAAAACACTGAAAAGTATAGTATAATTAAATTCAATAGTTTTCGAAGTCGGTGCTAAACCAATAGGTACAAAACTTTTTAAGAAAATATAAAAATAAAAACGACTTTAAAACTGTTAAATTTAAGTAGATTTTTCAATAGGTATTTTTTATGTCGGTTTTATTTTTTTCTGACCAATTTTTGAGATAGTATTTAGTTGTCTCACTGATTAAGAATGAACTATTATTACCTATTAAATAATATTAATTAATTAGTCGTACTTTATACGTACTTTTAATTTAGTGATACACATTATTATCACTTTTGATTCTCATAAAATAATTAAGGAAAACTAATTTCTTGAATAATATCTCATGAATATTTATAAACTCATCAATCATAATAGAATATAATTAGTGCTTGTCTAATTAAAAAAAACTCAACAATATATTATATTCATGGTGTATAGGTAGTCGAAGATTATATCTGTAATAACACAAAGTAGGCTAAAAATAAATGTTTACACAATTGTAGATCAAAATTGATATACAGTGATTAATAATAGAGCATAATTTGCATAAACCATGAACTTATACTATCTATAATATTTTTTAACAGTGGTCTTCAAACTGTGTAGACTCACGAAATCCTTAGAATTATAAAGTTTTTTCGATGAACCCCTTTCCACCAGGGCTCCTTTTACCACTGGGCTAATTGGACTATAGCCCAGGGACGCTAGCATTTTGGGGCGACAATCTTGGGCCGCCCCAGAGAAAACATTCTCTACTCTTTTTATAGATTGTACACGAGTGGAAGAACGCAGAAAATAGGACAAATATTTTATTGATTAATAACCTTTAAAGAGTATAAAATAATTGATTGAAAATAAAAATGCTACCTTCACAAAATATAAAATAATATAGATACAAAAATTGCAGCGGTGAAAGATCATTTTCAACACTTTAAATCAAAAATTTATATATATATTTTTTCGATTTTTTTTTTGATTCGCGGAACCCTCAGAGAGGTACCGGAACACAGTTTGAAAATCACTATTATAAAATAATGACGTGTCAGTGTGCTGTTATAATTTCCAGTCAAATTATATATTCAATACAATTATCACAATTGTATTAAATTGTATTTGAGTAATTTATTAAATATTAATGAGGGTAGAAATAATACAGATTAAAATTTAGAAATAATTCAACCTTTTCCTAAATAAGGTACTGACACCAGTCTGGGACGATTAAAGAGCAAGATATACTGTTTTTTTTGGGATTGGTGGGTTTCTTTTTTGTAATTCTCATAAACTCATGTTACTAATAAAACAAGTACTTCTTTATTAATTCAAAGTCCGCAATTATGTTTTTTTTATTTTAATTATATAGCCTTATTATTTTGTTTATGTTTTTTTTTTCAGTAATGGACACCCAGTGCTTAAAGTTATAAAATACAGAATCGTAAAATTAGAAACAATGTAAAACATTGGTATGATAATAAAATAATTAATAAATAGATTATACTAGTAATTAGTTTAAATGCCCACCATTTTGACACCCATTGGCGGATTGTCATCAAATAAAGCTGTTTTACAGTTAAGTGTCTATATATTATGATTCAGTAATGGCAGTAATCAAATATCAACAAATATTCCTAATTCAGTATATATTTAATTAAACATTGGGGTACGACCCAAGACTGGTGCTAGTACCTTTTATTTATGCATGCATTAACATTGCACACATTGTAATTTATTTATATTATACTAGTTAAATATTTAAGTGAATTTGCTATGAAATGGATATATTGTGTTATTCGTATAAATGATTTAACAATGGTGCATTCAAATAGCAATCCGTTTATATACTGACCATTCAGTTTGCTCTATGCGGTCTAATTCTATTCTATTAAATGTACTACCTCACAGTATACCTATGTATTATAGTAACGCAGTCAATTAGCTATTTTTAATATAATATAAATTATATATTAATTTATTAATATTATTCACATAATTTATATATATTGTAATTAAATATTTAACATAATATTATATACAGAATGAGTAAAAATAACGTTGGTTCTACATTATCAAATATTGACTTTATTATGTCCGGTATTATAAACTACCTAACAAAATTTGCTGGCTTGCAAGCACTTTCAAATGGGGTATCAAAAACAATTTCCTTGAATTTTTATGAAATGTTTGATAAGTTTCTCGCACGCGTGGTAAGTAAACACCAACGGTATTAAAACAGTGGTGATATTATAAAAATTATTTTGTATACGGTCAGCCGCCAACTGTGTTATAAGTTGAAGTATCATTGATCTAAATTCCAATATAGATACTACCACAAAATTAATACCCCATTTGAAAGTGCTTGCAAGTTAGCATTTTGTTAGCTCCTTTATAATACCGGACATTATTTTATTTATTAATACATACATATATTATGAATGAAAATGTAAAATATTTTTGTTTGTTATTTTAACTAATGTTTTTTATCTTTCTTTTTCCAGGTGAGTAAACTTTCATCTTTATCTTATGTCAATGTCGTAAATGATGTAAGTAAATTTATTATTATTTTAACACTTTATCTGTATTTATTGTTTTATATACACCTATAAAATTATTTTATTATATTATGGTTATGACTCGCAGTTATCAGAAATAAATATATTAACTAATTTTACAATAACAATGTTGCATTGTTGATATACCTACAAATAGTTAATTTAAAGATAAATATTTTTATGATTCATCAATTTTTTATAAACTGAACACTTTCTACGAGGTGTCAAATCATTATGAATTTTATTGCTTTTAAGTCATTTATTAACACTTTGGATGCGAAAGTCGATTGTATTTTTTTCCCTTCCGCGAGAAAATCGACTATAGTCCACGACTCGTAGAAATCGACTTTTATTTTAGAAAAAAATTTTATGCAAAAATGACATCATGAAAAGAAAATGTAAATAAAAAATTAGATCATTTTGATTTTTCGCGTTCAAAGGGTTGAACTATCATTCATATTCTTTACCTTTTTTTTGAAAATCATTTGAATAATACCGGGCTTTAATGTTTATAAAAAGTATGAATTTTAATTTAAAAAACAAACAAAAAGGTTAATCTAGAAAACACAGAGAATTATGCATTTCTTTCTTCTATAGTCAGCACAAAAATTCCATTAAGTGAAGCACCTCTCTTAACAATTACATGCGTAGTTATCATTAGTCCATTAAAACGGCCAGTCAGCTAATATAAATCCTATATAAAGCAAGCTTCTAGCACGTGACATTACTTTCAGGATGCTATCTTAGCAAACGCAAAAACCTCAACTCCCTGTTAAGCTGAATACAGACTGGACTCTAACGTCGAGCAGGATGTAGACTAGATACCAATCTCTAAAACTGAATTAGTTAAAAATTATAGGGAATATTCAATAATTGAAAAAAAGGAGGTTCTCAATTCGGTTGTATATATATTTTATGTATGTTTGGGCATAACTCCAACAAATATGCATTGATTTGGATGATTTTTTCTTTGTTTGAAAGAGTAAACTCTCGAGGTGGTCCCATATAAATTGTATCATAATCTGATTATGGACATCGAAGATATGCTATTCAAAAGGGGAAAAAAAGTTTTAAGAAAAAATTAAAACCGACCTAAAAATACTGAAAATAATAAAAAAACAGTTTTTGAAGTCGGTGTCAAGCCAATAATATACATAAGTATTGCCTATCAAAGATCCAACGAATGCATTACTAAGAAATATGTAGAATTACTTAATTACTATTTTCCATAGAAATTGTATCAAAATTAATAGAATTTAAAAATAAAAAAATAAAATGGCCAAGTGCGTGTTGGGCACGCACATGATAGGTTTCCGTAGTCATTACGATTTATAAACAAGAATTATTTCAACGGACGCTGATAACGACATTTAAATGCAAATATATCGTGACTGAAGGGTTAAAATCAAAAGATCATTTAACAAGTTTTGTTGCATTTTGGGAGACCTATCTAATAACATCCCACTCAATGGGTTAAGTGAAAAAAAAATGTGAGTTCATTTTTCAGTCTATGGGAGGGGGTCCAAAATAATTTTGACAGTGTTCGTTATAATTTTCAGTGAAAGTACTAACTCAAAGCTACATTCTGAATTTTTTTCAGATTTTTTGAATAGATAGTTTAGAAATTAAGGGGGGGGACGCTCTGATAACGACATTTAAATGCAAATATATCGTGACTGAAGGGTTAAAATAAAAAGATCATTTAACATTTTTTGTTGCATTTTAGGATACCTATCCAATGACATCACATTCAATGAGATATGTGAAAAAAAAATCGTGAGTTCATTTTTCAGTCAATGGGAGTGGGGACCAAAATAATTTTGACAGTGTTCGTTATAATTTTCAGTGGAAGTACTAATTAAAGGCTACATTCATGAATTTTTTCAGATTTTTTAAATTGATAGTTTAGAAATTAGGGTGGGGGGGACGCTTTTATCACGACTTTGAACGCAATTATATCGTGACTGAAGGGTTAAAATCAAAATGTCATATTGCATTTTTTATTGCATTTTAGGAGACCTATCTAAAGACTCCCCACTTAATGGATTAAGTGAAATTTTTTTTTTGAAAATACTGTTCAGTCTATGGAAAGAGGGTCCAAAAAAATTTTTTTTTCAAAAATATTATCATTTCTGTTTTTGGGTTATCAGTCTTCGTCTGTATACCAAATTTCATCTTAATCGGCTTAAAATTTTTGAGGACGGACATGGCGAAACTATAAGGTTTCCTAGTTTTCTACGGAAACCTAAAAATGATTGTCGCGGTATTAGGAACTATTTTTATCTATATTGTTTGAATTATAAATATAAGCGGATATATTTATTTAGAAATAGCCAAATGTTTAAATTAAGGTGAAGCGATGTGCGTTCAACTTCATACGATCTTTGCCTTGCATTAATGACGCTGGCCGCGGTCGTAGAGCGGCATAAAAAATCCGTAATAAAAAGGCAACCTGTGTCATATTAATACGACGTGCGATGGCTTCATAAGCATTATCTACAAGCGCGCACTGCTAGCCCGCGCCCATGTGACCGTCGTCAGGGGTGTATTTATGCAAATAATAGGGTTTTTGTAATTGCCGCTCGTATAATCATAATAAACGGATTTCCTGTTCCTTTGTATTTTTCTACTTTTCAAGAATATGTTTTTTTTAAATAAATGATTGCACAGAGACAAAAATGATTCTATACAATTTTCTTACATTCGCTGTTCTATTTTTGAAAATATACCCCCCATTCCACTTCACCAGTATTCACACGATTTTGATGATTTTTATATAGGACTGCACTAAATTAGAAATATGATTGATATTTGATTATTGCCATCACTGAATTATAATCTGATATTGACAACAGCTTAATTTGATGTCAAATAGTGGACATTTAAACTAATTATTAGTGTAATTTATTTATTAATTATTATTTATCATCTGTTTTACATTGTTTCAAATCTTACGATTTTTTATTTTATAACTGTTGTGTCGTAGTACTTATTATATTGTAATCATTAGCAACTGGGTTCCCCTTACTGGTTTTTACTTTGTCCATTACTGGAGAAATAATATGAACAACATAATAGAGACTTGTGCCAGTACTTTATTTATGCTTTCAGAAATAATATTGCAATGGAACAAAATGGTTAATTTGTATGTATGTAGTACTTACATTTGTTATAGATATCGTAATGTATAACTATGTGATAAACAAAACAAAATATGAATTTACTCATGCGTGTAAATTATAATTCATGTTTATTGTAGAGCTCATAGATCAGTCGAGTGAGGATTATCACAAATACATATAAGAGATCAAAATTTACATGTGTAGAATATAATAACAAGAAACTAGCAGTACGCGGCGGTAGCATATAAGCAACAATTAGAAATTTAATTTATATTTACCAGCAGATTGTTTGAATTAGATTTACTATAAATAGGTTCCAAAGCCCGAGGTCACGGCGGCGTAGATGGAATTAACCCTTTCGACGCGAAAGTCGACAAAATTATATTTTTTTCCCTTCCACGTGAAAATTGACTATAATCTACGACTTGTACGCGAAATCGAAAAAAAATATCAGTGAAATTTTCACCCCACCTTTTGTTTATTTATTTTTATCTGTAGATAAATTTTATATTTATGTAAAATAAAAATTTTATTATTTTTTTTTTACTAAAACATTAGTTCTCAATATTCTTCACATTTTCATGAAAAGATTTTTGTAGAGAAATGTGTACATTTTTAGGAATAAGTATTTCACTAGATGGTCACGTTAAAATGGTTAAAAGAGAGAAGGAAGGGAGGAGATTTTGGGGCTGTTTATAGAAACAATAAAGGGGTAAATGGCTCCGGGGGCGTATCGTTTGCTTAATCCGTCCCTGGCCGTGTCCGTAACTACCGCCGTCTTTGCGATGATTATTGCGCGCAAATCCACAGTTGCAAAAGGATTTAGGGGTCACTCGGTTCGAGGAGAGACTCCTGAGGGAGTTTAGTGTATGTGTATGTGTGTGTTGGCGACACGTGGAGGACAAAATCCACGCGATATTTAATCCGTCGCTACCGGCGGACACTAATCAGGATTACCTATTCCGAGATAACATTCGGACCGTGTTTTGTGTTATTAGAAAAAATGTAGTCGTGCAAGAGAAGCCAAATCTCGTACAAGTGTATGCGCTTAAATTATACCCTCTACTACGTGTGTTCGTTGCAGATAGCCTACTTTATTTGTAATTTCCCATTAAATTCTTACATTTGTATTATTATTGTGATCTTATCTTTATCCTTCCCAAATTATAATCGAAATTATATCAGAGTAATTATTTTCTTGGAAAATTCAAATTGTATATTGACGGTTGTACCTTGTGAGTATAATAAAGACCGTTTTCTCCGGTATTGGTGCAGATAATACCGATATTTATAATTAGCTGTTACCCGCGATTTTGAAACGCGCGGTTGATTTTAGTACCATTTCGCCAATTTTCATTTTATTACGTTAAAATTTTAACACAATAAAGAAGATATATAACAAATTTGGTAAATTGTATTAAAATTGGACAAAAATTGTTTGTGTTACAGCATTTTGAATTTTGAAAATTGCCGAATTTTTGTTAATAAATCGATTTCTTTGTATAAAACATGATTTTCGAAGGAAATAACTTTATGAATGTGTATAATTCAAGGTTTTTTAATTCAATTAGGACCCAAAGCTACATAACGAATGATATTTGGTTGAAATATTTGATTAAAAAATGTCAATAAGTAATAATTTAAATAAACACCATTTTAGAAAGAAATAGTTAATAAAATTATATATAGTTTTTTGAAGTAGCTGTAATAAATAATTAAAGTAACCATTTATAACCAAAATCAATTTAAATCTGAGATTGTGATTCCGGTAATCCAAATATCCGTAACGCATTTGTCGGACATGGTTTTGAAACAACGATATTGACCATGTGACAAGATCTATATGTCTTGGATCAATGTTGAACAAGCAGAAGTTCTGTAAACATCATATACAAGTATCACAGCTGATATTGTGTCAACCGGTTTTGACACACACATACACACACACGCGCATAGATGTAAGTCGGTTGCGTGGGCGAGTCGGGATACGAACTGTCGACTTGATACAATTCAATTTTATTACATCTAGTTTACAGCGACACTCGTAATATGTATCGAGATAGGAATCGATTTTGACGCGTTGTTTTTTGGTTATCGCTTCTATGCATGTATATTTTTTTTGGTAGTGTTTTTTTTTTTCGTTAATTTTTATGTATATTGTATAGAATTAATTTACATTTTTTTCTGGTAAAAATGTAATATTTAACAATCGATTGAGGATATTCTGTCTGTCAAGTAAGAGCGTGAACGGCCCAACTTGCAGTCGGTAAAATAAATCGTCTCAATCTTTAATATTACGTTTAGAGGGAGCCTTTCTCCTTCATGCTTTGTCACGGAACATTCGGTTGGCACCAAATTTTTCCCTCAGTTCCATTAACGCGAAATGAGTTTCATTTGAACGCTTCGCGCTACGAGGTTGCGTTCCTCTGTACGCACTCGAAAGGTACAAAAATGCTCTCTAATACATAGGAAAGTCTACAAAAATTTCAGCAATTTAAAGCCACCAAAAATGTCGATGATTTCACGGAACGTGCCTCCACAGGTAAAGTGTCCTCAAAACTCTAAAATTTGCACCTATTTACCTACAATCTAAATGCATAGAAAATTCTGGAGATATACAAAAAAACTGTGTTACCGATTACCAAGGATTGGATCTTTCAGGAGGACAACGATCCCAAAATCGCAGCAAGCTGTGCACCGGGTGAAAAGAGCAGTCTGGTATCATTACGCTTTATTGGCCCTAGCAGTCACCTGATGCAAATCCAATTGAGAATGTGTGGGTGTACATCAAACGCAAACTTCGTGGAAGAAAAGTCTTTGATTTGAAGTAGCTGTCTCGAGAAATTCGTCGCATTTGGAGGTCTCTGCCGCGAGAGTACACTGAAAACTTAATCGGAGGTTCCGGGCCATTATTGACTCTGGTGGTGACTGGACGAAGTATTAATGAAATTGCATTTTGGTCCAAATCATGCACGAGAAAAAAATTCAAAATAATTTTCTAAACAAATTAAAGTACACGCTCTTACTTAAAAGACTGTATATATTTTTTCCTCCCTGACGTAGTTTATAACTAATAATTGAAGAGTAATCAATAAACCGTCAATATAAGCTCACATAGTCCCATTTGTTTTAACTCTCCATCCATCAACCCTTAAATACAGTTTTATAAAAAGAGTACAGTTAATTTTCATAGAATTTTGTATATGTAATTAACTTTTTCTTAAGGTAGTTTTCGTGCAAACGTCATTTCGATAGAATTAAAAAAAATCAGGGTATAAAAAGAATAATGATATCTATCCAATCGTGAAATTTTAAAGAGATCGACCGTTTTAAACTCGAGATAATTGTCATCAAAGTTTGCCACTTTTGTACGTATCCGCTATATCAAGTTCGTATTATGTCCATTTTCATGACTAAAACTTCGATAGATTTTGATAAAAAACTATCAAACAATAAAGGTTTATTATTCTGATATGTGATAAAAAAATTCCTAATGATTGACCTTATATTTCAAAAACAAAACGGTCAATCATTTTGAATTTTTTATCACATATCATAATAATAACCCTTTACTGTTTGGTAGTTTTTTAACAAAATCTGTCGAAGCGTTTAGTCATAAAATTAAGAAAATATATTCATAGTATGATTGTGTTTATAATAATCTGTATAGACGGCTTTGGGTATACACTTGATCAAAAATTCTCTGTAGCAACGCAATTATTTTCGATATTTTACTATGGTATTATGAGCGTAACTTTTTGTTGGTACTGTAGCACGAGAACTACCTTAAAGAAATCACACACACACTAAATTGTTTTAACTATTTTCTAGGAGATTGAAAAAGCAACAAAAGATAAAATAAAATAAAAAATCTTCTACCTATACTTACAATATACTTAAAAAGAAAATATATCATGTGTAGTAAGTTTTTTTCGTTGTAGAAAGGTGATGAATAAACGATCATTTTTCATGTCTTTAAGAAATATTATGCTTCGAGTTTTAAAATATCTTTAACAGGAACCAATATTTCTTTAGTGTCAATATTTTTAAATACATCATGACATAAACTAATATACATTATTTTTTTTTATAAATGCATAATGTGTCAAACCTTTATGTTGAAATCAGTACATATAGGTGTATTAATTTCAAATTAATTAATTGATTGATTATTATTCATATACCGAAAAATAAAAATCATTAACAATAAAACTAAATGAATAATTTATTAGAAAAGTAAAACTTTATTTCAATTTTTTGTGCGTATTTATTTATATTTTTTTAAATTTTGATAATATTTTACGATCATACGTTTCACCTGTATATTTTTCTTGATACATTATTCTTGAATGTTCTTCTTAATGGCATTGTCCTTCGTGTTTGCATATACAAGTAAAGTGCTCTGGTTTAAGAGCTTGAGGTCCCGAAAAAAGGTATAATATGATCCATGATGTACACATTTATTTCTCTGTCTGTAAAGTGGTACAATATTTTTTTTGAAAATTCGGCATTATTTTGAAAAATCGTTTATTTGTTTTCTTATTTTATATATTATATATATTTATATATTTTATATATTACAAATAATTGCAAAAACTGTCTTTTCTGTTTATCATATAATACAATTTTATCGAGAAAAATTATCAGAATTAGAAACTATACCTCTGTACAAAATTTTGTAAATATCGGACAACTTTGTAGATTTTTGATGAAAAGTTATCAAATATACGTACAATTTTGTACAGAGGTATAATTTTTATATTCTGAAATGAAATGTGTTTAATAATAATCAATCGATAATTTGAATTAAAAAAAAAATAGATGCCGCGTCTTTTTTAGTCATTTCAATTTCAATATAGTTTTAGAGAGATTAATTTAAGAGGTTTGATGCAGGGTGGGTTTGGAGGAAGGGATGGAAGGTTAGAAGAAATCGCTAGAGTGTTATTTTTTAATCTTGGTAAAGGACACGTAGAATACAATGACAACGATAATAGTGGAAAATACAAAAGCTTTATTACAATACATTATGTGAGTGTATACGTACCTCACTCACTCACACCCACCATGCTGGAGTAAAAATAATATTGCTAACAAGGGGACGTCATGAACATACATTTATCTACTCTTAATATTTTTTTCCAGAAGTTTTAAATAAGTTTATCTCAAACAATACTGTATTATATATATTTTTTTTTTATTCTAGAAAATGTGTAATATATTAATTAATTAGGTTGACTGTTTGTATAATAAATAACTTATTTTTTTCATGATATTTAAGGGTTGAGGAATGGAGAGATAGAATAAATGGTATTATATATAAACTATCTGTTAACTTTTTATAGATTTCTCATTGCTCTACGATTATATGTTTCAAATATGTGAAGTTTCAAAGTATGATACATATATATATTTAGAACATTCGTGCTCCCGAAGTCCCCCCTCCCTTCTTCAATACCGCCGTCGGAGAAATCGTAGTTCTATGTAAAAAATGTATTATTAACCCTTTAACTACTGAAATATATTCACAAAACTGGCTGTCCAAACGCAAATAAAAAAATGGTGAATAAGTACTAATTGATAACAGATGTGTCTCGCGAATGTTTTTGTTTGTCATATATTAACGGCAGCCGTAGTTAAAGGGTTAAAATAAAGAATGTAAATTTTAATTTATCGTATATACACAGTTTTCTTTTCCGAGAACTAGATAAGTAAAAACGCGTCATGTTTTTTTCATCATTATTTCTATATCGATAAACATTATACGCGAGGAATATCAACTTTAAATATTGAAAACTGGTGGTATACAAATGTATATTGTAAATGAATATATTTTCATGACAGGTATATATTTTGGAAGCAGATAATATTGTAAATTGCCTGAGTTTGGTATCGCTGACACATGGTAAATATTTTAGCTGGTTATATAGGCATTTTCCGTCGACAATATTCCGCCCGCAAATATTTTCGTTCATCCCCTATAAACTCGAGTCGCAAATTGCCATCCCTAACCCCGTAGCTATAATCTACACTTGTTTATTGCAATGCACCCTCGCAGAAATTGCTGGTATTCCTTATACAAGACCTCACACTGCGGTTTAACGCCGTCAAGAAATAGTTAATTTAAATTTTATCGTGTCTCTATTATCGATACTAGTTTTTTCTATTGAGGGTTTATTATTTAAATTTATTTATGTGTTCGTAGCAGAGAAAATAGAGATATTATAAATAATAATATATTTTTAAGTACTGAAAAGGAAAGTTTTTTTTGATCATAATACGAATCCTTGTAAAGAGAGGAGGGGTAGACAATTAAAAAAATCATTCTTTATTTTATTGTGTTAACTGACATAAAAAAAATTCCTAAAAACACTAAAAATTATATAATAACTAAATTCAATAGTTATATTTTTTTCTTTCTTAAAAAGTTTTTTATTGGCTTGACAGTGTTATTATTATTACTTTGATAGTGGATAACGCGGTCAAAAAAACCGTACGGGGATGAAAAAAAACACATTTTCAAGAGAAAATAACAAGGTTTAATAACGCTTGCATTGAAATTATCATAAACAAAATTTTGCAAAAATTTTACGCTTTCAAAGTTTATAAAAAATTAAGGGATATTTTTCTTAATTCTTTTACCCCTTGGCACAGAGCGGTAGGGGATGATAAAAATTATTGAGCTCTTGATTCAAAAACTAGAATGTACAAGCTTACGAATGAGCTTTGGATCATGTAAATCCAATCATTTTTCGCTGAGATATAACTGTTTGAAAATTCGTAAAAAATTCGCTTTTTAAAAATTATCCTTTAATTTTTTTGATGAGTTTATATATTGTTGAATTGAGACCACTTTTGAAGTCGGTTAATGCTAAGTTTGTGTAGTAAATGTATATTTATATAAACATAATAATATATAATCAAGTGTTTAAATCAACGAGGTATGTACAACAGTTATAATTTTGTAGAAATTCAATTTTCTATTTGCATAAATGAGTCGAGTGAGTATTTTCTGTATGAAACTTATACTTTATTTGAATTACAAATCTAAAATAAATATTTTGTCGGGAATATTTAATTTTCAAGTGTGTTTGGCGAGTCGTGAAAAATAAAAATAATTTCAAACATTAAAAACAAATACTTGAGTTCACTTTTATGAATAACTTGAAGAACTTTTATGAAAACAGTGTATAATAAATTTAAAATAAATAATTTTCAATAAAATTAAAATTCCGGTACATATATAATTATACTATAAAAATAACCTACCTGGTGGTTTTCAAAATAGATAATATACAATTTTAACATAAATTTTATTATTTGTTTTAAGAGAATTAATTTGAATAATAAAAAAATTGTAATACGGAAATTACAAACAATATTTTATAAACATTTTTTTGTACATATTATATTTTAAACTAGCTGTATCCGCGGCTTCGCAAATCATAATTCCACGTAAACAGAATCCTAATATTTTAAATTTTCTTTGTAACATAAAAGCAGTCATTGTGGTTTAGATATAAAAGTTAGATATATGGTATTCTGGACTTTATTTTAGATCTTTTGATTCTACACAATTCTTTACAATATTATTTTGTTCATTATTTAACGGTTTAGGCAGCGTATTGCAAAAAAACGTGGTGGCGGCAAATTTTTTTCCGACTTGATTAACTATTATCGTCACTACTTATTCCTTATGTTACCTAACGTAACAAAATATACAGACAGACATTGAGCTTTATATATAGTTTAAATAAGTATCTCCATTAAATTTTTTATTAAGTTCTTTACCAAATTTTAATTTTCCTCTCCTGAAATATGATTTATCCATTGATATTTGAAAATATCAAATTATTGTGTTATACTGAAAATCATCCCAATCGATTTTTAATATCAAAAAAAAGTTAAACAACACGTAACACATGTTAATCATTGCCTGGAGGGTTCAATTAACACCACCTGAGGAATATAATTTTTTAAATAAACCAATTTTTATAATGGCACATTACGTTTTGAATTGGTACACCATTTCGGTGGCTGTCAAATTTGAAGAGATTTAATTATACTGCATAATGAGTAATAATTACCACACATATATTTTTCAGGTCAATTACATACATATATGTATATTCAAAGGTACATTAAAGAGGGGGCGATAATAACAGTAGGTATTGTAATTAAAAAAACGAATATTTTTGAAACTGACGTTTAATTATTAGAAATTTAATAATAAATAAATTAACCCTTGCAAAATATAATTATTATAGTAAAAACATTAACTCATATATAACAGTGGCTCTCAAATTGTTCTCGTACCAGTTTAGCCAAGATCGATTTGTGCTAATTTACCATAATCATAACCTAAATCTGTTATTTTCTATATCGGTCTTTAATCTATATTATTACTGGATGAATTGCTAGTAGATGGATAGACAAACAACCACATACGATACTAACGGAGCCAAATTGGTGTATTGCCAAAAACTACACCATTAAAACTTATTTACATATTACAAAAATATGAGAATGAAGTATCGCAGTTCCAGTTATAAATATAATATTAAATCATTGCGCATACGTTAGCTATTTTTTTTAAAAGATAATCAGAATTTTAGAACAGAAGTATGGTTGATTTAAATATCTACCACATTTTGACGTTTTACGTAACCGCCCACATTATTAAACTGATTGATAGCTATGATGACAAATAGAATAAAAATTCTGGGATAATATTTCATAACGTTATTTCAGTATTTTGAACATCAACAAGGAAATAAGTGTACCTATGAGTGATTTGACTCACTAGTTGTTACCCGCGACTTCGTCCGCGTACTTATACATATTTCTGTTATGATAAACACACACACGCTAGATGTCTGCGCCAAAAAAATATAACCTATCGCGCATACAAATGTCACACACTAATAAAAAAGTAACCTATGCCCTTCATCAAGAATTTCATCATCTCAAGTTATTAAATAATAAATGTTTTTTATTGCCTTTAAATATATTTGTAAGTCTCGTTGACAGTTTCGATTTTAAGCCTTAGCAAATAAGACAGCGCTGTAACTTCATCGCGTTGACTTCGAGAGTTGAAACTGTATAAATGAATGAGGCTGGTACGAATGAGACCAGACGTTGTCGATGTTTCAACACTGTGTTATTTTGCCAAAATTTACTATTAAAAAAATCACACGATACCACGTTTTTTCTTGCATATCGCCCTTCAGTTTGGCCGCCCTTGCCGCCATGTTTGTTCAATGCTTTTCATAGAGTAATTTTTCTTAACTGTTGTTACATTAAGTCGTTCTGAAAGGATATAAAAGGTTATGCAAAAATCCACCCTAGCGTACCGAGTTTATTCATGCCAAGAGAATTGGGGATACTTTAATAGGATTTATACCGTTCTATACCGTACTGCAATAGTAATATCGTATTATATTCTAGATTCTACATGCAAAAAGCTTTATTTTATTATAAGATATCTTCATATACCTTCCCATGCATTATAAAAACCCAAAATGCGTATGTATATGAACTTTAAAAGTGTTATACATGACGTATACTGCTAATATTACGAATTTCAGTAGTGTTTTGTTTATTGCCTTATTTTGTTTTGATAGAGGCTATAAAACCATTAACCTAACAACAACTTTATTCGGTGCTGTTATTGTTATAACAGGCAATTAAAAAAAAATACGTTTAAAAAAACTGAAACTCCGATTACGCTAAAAGATGTATTTCAGGCAAAAAGCTATAAACAAGTTTTATATTCAAAATGAAAAAAAATAATACAAAAATGGTGCCCCCAAAATTAATTTCATGTATGTTTTTTTTCTATACGTGTGACATTTATGTAAAACTTCTAAATTTTGAATACAACTTTGATACATTTCATTTTTTTTATTTTAGACAATAATCATCCGCTATTATTTTATTTTTATTTTTTATGTACCCAGTGATACTTGCATATGTATTTTGAGACCTTATTTTAGGAAATAACTTTAAATAAATTATATACGGTAAAATACTATTAATAATGCGTGAACTAAAGAAGTGCCGCGTCTCAGCGGGGCAGAGGGAACGATTTACACACGCTCGGCCGGTATTCGGATACCCTCGGCTTGGCCGTTGTCTTTTGATTGTCAATTGTTTATTTTATTTTCAATAATTAACTTTTAAGTACAAAAAATATTTGTACCTTTTGTTCTGATTAGTTTTTGTTAGGTAATTTAGGTGTTGATTAGTTATTATAGTAATAATAACTAATCAACTATATTTTTCAAAAATCCTGAACAATAATTCCACACATCTAGTGTAAAATAAAAATATTTTTTTTACTAAAACATTAGTCCTCAATAAATTACACACTAGACATTAGTACATATTTTTAGGAATAAGTGTTTTGCTTTATGCTAGCGTTAAAAAAATTTAAAAAAATATAATCTACTTTTTTATTCGTTATATTTGATGTAATTTATGTCTAAAGTAGAAAATCTTTTCGATTACGTGTCTGTAAAAATTGAAATGGCTCGAATCCCTGTTTATTATATCCAGGATGATACGAAAATGGAACTGGAACCGTTTATAAGTTATTGGTGTTTATAGCTACCCACTTCCGTACGTGTTAAAATTTCTCATTTTTCTCGTCAAAAATCCAATTCGCGCCAATGGATCTGGCGACTGCAGAAGAGCGGTCATAATTCCACGTATGAAATATCATCGGCCACATCTAGCACGCCATTGTGTCTGCAGCAGTTGAGACCATCACGGTGTCTTAGACCAGGTCGCATACCAATGCAATCTGGACAATGGACACGTTATGTATTCTATTTCTTACTCAGATCGAATCATTTCACAAGTTATTGCTTTAGTTTTGTATTTAACATTGTCACTATATAGTCTAGATCGATTGTAGTTAATATAAAATAGGTACTAAAAAATATTGAAAAACGACTTTAAAAAAAAAACACTGAAAAGTTAGATAATATTTAAATTTAACAGTTTTTTTAAGTCGATATTTTTTTCTTAAAAAGTTTTTTACTGGCTTGGCACTTACTTCAAAAACTGTTGTATTTAATTATTATATAAGTACTTTTCAGTGTTTTTAGGAGTTTTATTGAAGTCGGTTTTATTTATTTTTTTCCTTTTGAGTGGCGTACCTATCTAAGAAGTCCATGGTCAGATTCTGATAAAATTCAAATGGTACCAGCTCGGAAGTATACTCTTTCAAAAAAAATAAAAAATATATGTATATTGAATTGAGAACCCCTTATTTTTTGAAGTCGTTTAAAAATCGACCATTCAATTTTAATTTTATTTTTTTATGTTTGCTAAAAATCTAAAAATAATACATACATACATACTTTTTTTAATAAATCGTCAGTTTAGTTAAAAATGGCGACGCTGTCATAACTCTTACTGGAGTATCTCTAACCATAACTAGAGTTTTAGGTGAATTGTATTGAATAAGGAACTGAATGGATAGAAAAAAGTCTTTTAAAACCTAATATTTATTTATTGTTCAGTATTATTGATTTTTATTTACGTTTTTTTTAGAAAGTACGCAGAAAAAAGAACATTTTAAAATTTAATTGTAAAATATATTTATTTTTACATATTTGTAGACTAGGTATTGTTTAATAAATCAGTGCAAATCTTGCATTAGCACCGATCCTCTTATTCCGTGTTTCGAAACGGCTTGGATCATTCGTGCAGGCCCATTCTCACGCGCCAATATAAGAAGTTATGGGGGTTTAAAGATGTCTGAGTGTTGCACGTGGTATATACCCCTACATGTTGTGAACCGGTGATAAGCACACTTGACATATTTATGTTGACTACTGCTGCTCATTACATATACTCTTATGTTTACTTGTAATTAACAATTGAATATAACAAATTTTACTACTCGAACACGTTTTAATACAAAAATTTGATTGGTACTTTGCAGATTATATTATTATATTAAAATGCGAAAAACAATGAAATAATGTTAGTTCAAATAATCATTAGGGTATCAAAATTGTTTTTTAACCGACTTGAAAAAAGGGAGAGGTTCTCAATTTGATAATATATATATTTTATGTATGTTCGGGGATAACTCTGACAAATATGCACCGATTTTGATGATTTTTGTTTGTTTAAAAAAGTAAACTCCCTAGTTGGTCCCATATAAATTTTACCAGAATTTGACCACGTACTTCAAAGATACGTCACTGAAAAGGAAAAATAAGAAACTTTTAAAGTTAATAGAATAAAATTGATTTAAAAAAAACATTTTCCAAGTAAATGCACAGTGCTTTCTCGTGCTAAATTCACCAAAGGTAGTTAATTATTGAACAATTTAAATAAAACCGATAAAGTGTTCAGATAAATTGCCTGGCATTGGTTAACCATTTAATTTTTATACAATTTTATTTTACTAAAAAATATTTTTTCTGTAACCGTGCGTGAGCGTGCGTGACTAAAAATATTTTGTTAGTGAGCGTACGTGACCGTGAGCAAAATTTACTCACGCGCCCAGCTCTAAGCACCACTGTTCTAAATTTGAAAACAAATAACAAAATAGAAAATCTGGTGCTTGCTAGCTAACAAATATTAATTTTTTAAATTAATATCTACCGGACATTTCAAAGACACAACAAACTTTTTCCACGTAAACCTTGACTCATTTTATACCACATACTCAAGCAATGCATCAGATATATTCGCGGGCAACTGAATAATTCATAGTTAAATACACTTGAACCACCTTTCTTGTCTCAGATCGATGACGACGACAACTTTGAATTATATCTGCGAGAATAATCTATTCCAACCACGAATAGCACACCCGGGGTTCGACCGCGGAACTAGCGGAACTATCTCATGGACCGGTCCCTAGAAGCTGTATTCAAATGATCTCCCATCATCCGACGAAACAACAATCCTCGTCAAAACCGCAAATATTATACAACGACGAGGTTGTAGATCTTATAAGAGACACTTTACCAGAAACTTGTCGAATTACTTTGATTCTGTGTCACATTAAAGTTTTGTCGCAACTGATATTTATATGATTACTGTAAATTAACTGTGATTAGAATGGAGGTTTGACGAACTGATGACGTGAGATTAATTTAATATGTTCTAGTTTAAATAATTTGAATTCTTGGAAGTAGTAATAATGTTCCGCACTTTGACTTGATAATAACGTACATACATATTTTTGGTTATAATGAGTAGGGTTGAGTTCTCACACGGTATTGGCTTAAAATCGGACGATATGGTCCCGTCGAAAATCTCGGTTTTAAAGGATGATCTTATAATTATTAATAAACAAAAAATATTAGTGATTTTGTTACTGCGGCGCCATTTTTAATCAAATCGGTGGTGACGCGATTTATTCAACAATTTATTTATGTATTATTTTTAGCAAGCATAAAAAACATCTGTAAGTAAATGCACAGTGCTTACTTGTGCAAAATTCATCAAATGTAGTTAATCATTGAACAATTTAAATAAAAAGCGATAAAGTATTTAGATGAACTGCATACCATTTTTATTATAAAATATTAATTCGACATTTTTCTTAATATGCACCTGCTTTTTTATTATATATATTTTTTATATTTAACAAACGTTGTGGTAACCTATATTATAGGAAATTGAATGCTTACAAAAAAAATGATATAAAATTTTCACGTAACGTGTCGTTTTTGAGATATTAAAGATTTTTTTTTGGGATGTAACCCCTCCTCCTTCTACACGATTTTTATAATTTTGAAATGAGACTGTCCTCAAGCCAGACCCAACCGATCAACCAAGTTTCATTAATATCGGTTTAGTGATTCTTGAGTTATGCATGTGAAAAGGATTCAGGGGACAGATACGAAGCGAAAACTGTTTGTCTTAACCTGAAAGTTAAAATTTTGAAATCGGAAAACGTTTTTTTTCTCATTTTAAAACGATCACAAAGCTTCTCGTATTTTCGATATGGCGAGGAAGCATATTTAATGATATTGATTAATTGAGAAAATACGGCTATGAGTATATCTAAAACCGGAACTTAGATAATTATAATTACAATTCATATGAAATTCCAAATAAATTAATCTTATGCTGAATCCATATCGTATAATTCTAACCAGACTTAACACCCTTTTGGCATATGATATAAACAGCAAGGAATTATTTATAGTTGTGCACACATATGAACATACATACATCCGCAATATAAACCCTTGCTCTCCACCCAAACATTTATCTATATGCATAAACGTAATCTTAACCAGACATAACACACCAGTAATAGTACAAACAGTACCTAATTCATCCCAAAAACCGCATAACGGAATATACATATACTATATACAAGTACCTATAGCTAATATATCTACATATATGTACAGTTATGTTGAGAAATCGCATTGGTAAAGGTATTTCTGTAAATGCCTATTTGATTATTAATTTAATTTATGTGGTAAATATACAATTTAAAAAATATGAAAATGAATCATTTTTCATTAGAATTTACATGGAAAGTACTTATGTAAAATAAATTAATACTAAAAAAATTCAATAAAGTGAATGACGCATGTTCTTTTTATGTTCACAATTTGTTACATCAGATGTGGAAATCAATTTTTTTAACTATATATTTTTGAAATCAGCTGAAAAAGACGCGTATTTTGATACCCCACTTGTGCATATAGAAAAGTATTTTTTTATTAAATCTCAGCAAATAATGATTTTTTAAAATTATTAATTTTTTTAAGTTTTTCACTAATAACTTTATCAAATTAAATAAATGTAGATATGCTAGTTTCACCTATCACGTATTAATCATGTTTCACATATTAAGAGTATGTAAGTTTTCTTCTAAGATAGCGAGAAATATATAAATGATCTTACCCTGAGTTATATTTCCTAAAGTTTTCCCCCAAACTCTTGAATCTTTCGTAAGCTTTGTATTTGTGTTCTTGTAAAGAGCAGTCACTTTAGATCTTATACATATATGTACAAAGCAAGGATCCTACAGAATTATTAGAAAAATATGTGAAGAATTGTTTAAAAAATAAAAATAAAACCGGCCTCAAATTATACTGAAAAGTATATAACAATTAAATTTAACAATTTTTGAAGTATGTTTTATTTTTTTCTTCCTTATAAACTTTTTTATAGGCTTCAAAAAATATACTTTAATTTTATTAGATATATTTTAGGTTTTTTTTAAGTCGGTTTTATTTTTTCTTATAAATTTTTTTTCTCATTTCCCATGGTCAGATTCTGATAAAAAATTATATAGAACCACCTCGGGAGTATACTCTTTCAAACAAATAAAAAACATCGAAATCAGTGCATATTTGTCGGAGTTATGCCCGAATATACATAAAAATATATATATTGTCGAATTTTTAAAGTAGATTAAAAAATAGTTTTAAAAATGATACCGTAGTACCGGTTTTAATTTTATTTTTTGGTCGGGTTTTGTAATGATTACATAATAGTTGTTAAGTATTTCCCATAACAAGATATGCTTGAATTTCTGCTCGGAGCATAAAAAATTCAAATGGATTTTCAACCTAGGCTAATGCTATACACGAAAACAAATTAGATTAGGAGCCGGTGAGAACTCTCAAAGCGGGCTGAAGTATTCAGGAGCCGGTGAATCGATTCTGTTTGAACACATGTCAAGTCAGCCTCCCCGGCATACAAAACTAAAATGTCGTCAACTTGTTATCGTCCTATTCAATACGACGTGGATTCCTTTATTATATTTACAGAAAAATAGGAATCCCAGTAATGTAGGCAGACGGTTCTTTTTTATTGAATTAAAGTAATGTCTGTTCGTTACAATGTGGTTATTAATGATTCAAAAATACATTTTTTATTTAAATATATGTGACGTATTCGGAAACTGTCATTATTATGAATTTCTTTCTTATATTAATATAATTATTATAATTGATATAATATAAACTTTGGGCACCCTTTTTCCTCGTCAAATGCCCTTTAAAAAATTCCGAATATTGAAAAAATAAGGTTTCTTAAATTTTTTTTTTTTACAAAGATTCAAATAGCTATTTTCAAGGTAAAAATGATAATAATTAGATGTAATAGCCGCTATTTTGTAGAAGAACAAATTTTTATCTCTATATATAAAAATAAGGCTTATAGATTCGGGAATTACTTTACCGATTTCAATGCGGTTTTCACCAATAGATAATTTTTCTGTACATGTTCGTGGCTATTAATATTTTATGTAAAATTAAGATTTAACATCAAACAACCAAAAAAATCTTTATCAAGTCGTGTTTTATTTCCATGATGTCGCAGCATACAACAACTGTCATTTATATAAATAAATGACAGTTGTTTTTATAAACATAGTAGCCATGGAATACAAATACGGTTTCAATATTTTTTAAGTCACTATGATCACGTCTCTTTCAAATATTTTCTCAAATAATATGATGATTTTTGAAACATGTTAACAATTAAATATTTTGAAATACATATATTGATTGAAAATTGAAATATAAAGTAACATTTCATTTTCATCTTGTTGGGTGGGTATATTGAGTGGGTAGGTTGGTTGGTACATTTTAGGTCACAATGTTTTTGTGGATATTAACCCGGGTAACACCGGGCCAAATATGCTAGTAATTCTATAAATTTCAACTTTTTCTTGAAACATTTTTCGATCAACAGTGCAACAAAACAATCATAACTGTGTAAAAATAAAAATAAAAGTAACAAAAATTTGTTCGACTTTAACTTTAATTCTAAACATTAAAAAAAAGTGTATCTTAAAATGTATACGTATAAATAAATCTACATTGCGTCAATTTTCGAAGAATTTTTTGTATTCGAAAAGTTTATTTTCATTGTACAGAAAGATTTGTAAGAAATACCTACTGTAAAAATTGTATACAAAGGTAAAAATAAAGAATAAATTCAAAGAAAAAGTAAAATAGTCAATTAAAAGTCCCCTCCTACATAAAAATAAAGCAACCGAGGGGCCATTGTTGTGTTCTGTTGCCTAGAGTCCAATAAATTGTGTGTGGTCCTGCCTCTAGTTCGTGTTTCATACGATCCTACTATTTCACCACGCCCTTTCTATAGTGTTTTCTGAGCTGTTGTCATACCCAATGTTCTTTACTAAATATACAGATATTATAATGAAATATTAATATTTTAATGAAAAACTTTTAAGAAAAAAAATAAAATAAACCGACTTAAAAAACCCTAAAAGTATATAGGTAATAATTAAATTTAACAGTTTTTTTGAAACGTTTTTTAATTTTTCTCTTTTGAGTGACGTATTTTTTAAGTCCATGATCGGATTCTGATAAAATTTATATGGGATAACTTCGGGAATATATTCTTTCAAACAAAAAAAAAATGCCCAAATAAATGCATATTTGTCGGTGTTTTGCCCGAACATACATAAAAAAGTATATTGATTGAATTGAGAACCTCTTATTTTTGAAATCGGTTAAAAAACAGAACAAAAAATCTTTTATTTAGTTTATTTAAGATTTTCACTTTTCTATAAAAATGGGGCATTCTTGCTTTCACTGTATAGGGTCATGTTAAAATAGATATAAAGAGATAATAGAAACCGTATTGAGTTTTGTGCAGAAGGTTTTTTTCTTTTGTGATTTTTTTAAATCCCGATGGAGTAATTTTCAAACACTCTTTTCCGACAAGACATTACGTTCTGATTTTTTACATATCGTGTTGTATATTAAATAGAACATTTTAAATTTCATTTATTAACATCTATGTCTCGTTCCCGTCTTGTGCATTGTAGAAATTCTAGAAAGCATTTGAATATTTAATGACACAAAGAAAAATAAGGATAATATGTCTTGATTTATTTGGGTGAAAGTGCAGTTCTTCTTGTAACATTCAACAAATTCTGTAAAAAGTCTAACAAATCTATTTAACACCCACAAATCTTAGACCGCAGCAGCCGTTCTCTTAAATTATCAAACAGCACCGGTGATGTATGGCTCTTTGAATTTACTTATAGAACAGAAAGAGAGAACATGCATTAAAAATGATACAGTATCTATCTTAAATTTTCTAGATTTTTTTATTTAATTTATTTATGTATTTATACCATAATTACATAGCTTTACATTTTCTCTTTGCTTTTCGACAACTATGTTTAGATGTCAAATAATTATGTAGAAAAAAGTCCGAGATTAATGTCCGGTACTACAGAATAAAAAAATAAAAAATAAATTTCGTATTTCCACAATTTTGTTTGTAAATATTAATTAACTGTTTTTATGTTCGTACAAATCATAAGAAATAACTATATTATACAATATTAGTCTGAGTTTTATTTAACCCCGTTGCTACGTATTCACGTCATTCCCTCGACTGTGCATCCCGACACAGTCACACCCATTTTTTTACTTACTGTGCATGCAACGATCTGTCAAAAACTCCTGTTTGAAAGTGTTTGCAAGCTTGCAAATATTACTAGACTGTAATACCGGACATAAATCTAAAAAAGTATTTTTAACTTTACGGTTGTTTTGTACAGTCGTATAATTTTTGTATTATTACAATATTTACAGATATTTTATTATTGCCAAATTTGTGTGTCTTATTTAGACAGTAATATATAAAAAATTGTCAACACATGAAGCATTCTAGTATAACATCTGCGTCGACGATAGCTGAATCTCTAGGGCGCGCATGTATTTTTAATGCCCTTTCGGTCGGCAACACTTCCGTTTCACGTACACCGTCTGTGACCGGGTACCACCGGTGTGACCTCCCCCTCTCCACCCCCATACACCGCTTCTGTAAAACCCTGACGAACTCTACTGTTGAATGTCTTCGTCATTTTGTCGCGTGTGTGGTCAGTGCACCTATTCTGTTATCAGGGTTGTAAAAATTGTTTTTTTTATATCCAAGCCGCTTTGATTCAAGTTGTTAGTTTTAAAAGCCTATTTGAGATAATGAATTTTAAAACGTGTGTCTGTTTTTTAAATTTTATCAAGAGCTTTAAATTTAGAATAGTTTTAAAAGGGAGAGTACATTAATTATACAGGCAAAAAAAATACAGAAAATTTATTTCAATTTTGAGAGCCTTCTCTGGCCATGATAATTTTTAATAAATGACTTTTCTTTTTTATTTGCTTTTTTCTTGATCGCTGTATGATCATTTTTGACCGAGTTATTTGCGTTCATAGCAAAAACCACACTTAAATTTTTTTTAAAAGTGTTTTTTTCATAACTCGATCAAAAATTGTCGCACAGTGATACAAAAAAAAAGCAAATTGAAGAGAATAGTCTGATCTGCAAAAGTCATTTATTAATATAGATTCGATAAAAACATTTATCATGGCTTGTGGAGGCTCTTAAAATTCGTTCTCAGCATTCAAAAATACGTTATATAAGAATACTTTTTGAAATTTAAAGATACATACAATCTGTTATAAATGGGTTCTCAAGATATTCAATAAACACTAATTTTGGGTAAAATCTTTAGAAGGCTGTAATTCTTTCGCGAAGAATTTCCGGACACATGTTTTTTTGCTTAAAATAACATCCTCTGTCTTCTGTAATTTTTTTTACACTCGTTGTAAATCATCCTGTATATAAATTTAATATTGTATTTTTCTTATAAGTATATTGATTTTTAGGGATACAATAGATGACACATTATAAGAATTAATGTTTCACATATGCTACATCATGATGATTCATCCAAACCCTAAAAAAAATGTCACATTCCTATTGCAATGTTATCACGTTTATCGTAACCACTGTGCACACACATACATACGTGCATGTGTGGAGATAACCCCTCCCCCCTTCTTTTGAAGCTGTAACGATCTCGTCCCTACTTTCACAGCATCCGTGTGGTTCTGTTGGCGATCATCAATTATTTTTGTTGTTTTATTATGAAATAAAATACGAATTTGGACGTTGGTTTATTGGCCTATTAGAGATCGTGCTTAAAGTCTGCTAATTATCAATTATACAAGATTTGTATCAGGGGAGAGAATGATGGCTTATTATTTATATTAATATTTGACAGCTGTTTTCAGGAGTGGTAGAGATGTTCATTTATTAGATTTTAATTGTAGTCGTATCGAGAGGAAAATATATACATATGGTAATATGGTTTTAATATAAAAAAAAACTCATTTTAATTTATTAGTAATGCTATGGAAGTAGCATTAGTCTGCAATACTTTTTGCAAAAACTACTGAACTGATTTTGATGGGATTTTTACTGTTCGAAAGTCGAAGATTTATTTAGGTTATATGATAATTGAATTAGGGCATGTCAGTATAAATAAAAATTGGCAGTTGATATTTTGTATTAAAAATATAAGTATATATGTATAAGTTTAGTTTGTTTTGACTTGACGTGAAAACTACTGAACCGATTTTGATGTAGTTTTTACTATTCAAAAGTTATAAACTCAATATATGTTCAGGCTATATGATAATTGAATTAGTGCAGGTCCGTATTAAAGAAAATTGACAGTTAAATATAAAAAAAAAAACTAAAAAGTAGGATTGCTCCTTTTGATTTTAGAGAAATGTAAACATTTAAATTTTTAATACGTGCCATTTACATAATATAGTGTTTTTTTCTTTGAAATGTCACGACCCTTGTTTCTGAATTATAATTTTTATCTTTTATCAAATAATCTTTACGGAATGGTGCAGACTAAAATTATAATTAAAATCACATCTTCACTATAAAGACAACGAGAGAGAGAGAGTGAGTGAGAGGTCAGGATTCTACCAAAAATGGCAGCTAGCTTTGTATCTGATTAACCCGGGTAACGAAGGGCGAATTCTTTCATGATTAAATTAACTTTTAATATCTCCATTAAACCACACAATACGTATTTTCAATATGGATGAGTCTCAAAGTTGTACGATATTGTGATTAAATTTAACCCTTTATCAATTTTCTCAAAAAGATTCTTTACAACGGGTAGTATTTATTAAAATTAAGTATCTTTGAAGTTTAAAGAAATATGTACACCTCTATGAATAACTCTGTAAAAGAATAAGTATCAATGTACAGTAGGGTCTCTTTTAACGCAGTAGATACGTTCCACAGAAATCCACATATAAATATAAAAAATTGCACAAAATTAAAATAGAAATTTGCAAAAAATTCACGAAAGTATGGATGTCTAAAAAAAACTAAAAAATTATTTCGAAAATCTGAAAGAAATTGATATAAAACTTAAAATAATGGGTATTTGTGTATCTAGAGTGTAAAATGATAGTTTTACGAACTTTGTACTGCTATATTAATATTAAAATTCAACTCAAGTAAACTTTGAACAAAATTTTTTACAGTTCTATTTTCATTAAAATGTGTTTCTTAATTTGTTATTCTATAATATAAGATGGATAAGTTGTGATACTGAGAAAGAACATAAGTGTGCACCACCAGAGATATCAGAAGCTGCAAATTCTGTAATTTTAAATTTACTATCTGCAAAATCTAAATTGATATATGAAAATTACACATAATACCATGAATTGTGCCAAGAGAAAAATCGTTAAGGTATTGTTTATAATTTATTTACTTTTAATAATATTTTTTTTTATTACAATAATTAATATAGTGCTTATATTTAAGTAATTTGTTTAATACTATAATACAATAGTATTTATAAAATTCATTAATCATAAAAAAAATGTATGTGTTACTATGAAAACAGTAAACACTTTTACGCACGGCGAGTGCAAAAATTCTACTATACACACACTGAAATTTCCATGAAAAGGCCTACCTTTTTTAACGGTTGTAGAAAAAAATATTTTATTGAAAAGTAACAATATTTTTTATATTTTTCGTTTAGTATTATCGTCACCTTCTAAAAATATTCGAAATCTTGTTAAACGAAGATTTTAATAATATAAAAAAGTTTAAATATTTAACCCTTTCGGCCCTGGCGGTGGCATTTGCAAAAAGACGTAGTGATGGCGATTTCCTACTTTTTACACTTTTTATTCAAAATTGATGATGATGATTCTGCAAGTACTCCAATGAATAAAATAAAAATCCAGGGCTGAAAGGGTTAATTTCCTAGAATTGTCAGTTTTCATTTGATAATACTCCACTCGCCGAAACCTGGAATTTGCATGAAAAAATCCGCGTGAAAAGAGACTCTATTATAGATATTTATAAAATATTGAATTGGTTGGACCTACAGGCAATAGCCCTTTTTACCGATATGATAACGCGCCCATGGTGTCAAAGTTTGTTAACAATATGATTAAAGTAAACCCTTTTAACAATTTGATGTAATTAAAATTTGAGCGACGTTTTTCACGGTCGCGTATTTTCTTGAAACTACCTGAGTTGTACGACACGCAACAATCAAAACATTATAATGAAAATTAATTGCATTCCAAAATCATAATTTATAACCGCGTTTTGTCCCACATGAAATGTTTCTCTTAGTTAATATGTCGTACAATCTAACCTCCATTTTAATTATAAACTGATTAGAAAATAACAATGTTTGGTACATTTATATTTTAAAGATCAAAATATTCATTAAAAAAATAGCAGTAAATATTGCAATATTAAGAAATAAATTAAAAACACTTTAAAAAAAAATAATTAAAACCTAAAAACAAAAAAGAGTATAATACTTATATAAATTTAACAGTTTTTGAAGTCGGTTTTATTTTTTTTTTAGTTAAAAATTTTTTTATAGGCTTGGCACCGACTTAAAAAACTATTATAAATATGTGCATATTTGTCAGATTTATGTCCGAAAATACTCAAAAAAAATATATACTGAAAAATTGAAAACCTCCTCTTTTTTTGAAGTATATGATCAGATTATGATAAAATTTAAATGGGACCATGCCCGAACATACATAACAAAAAATATATCGATTTAAATGAACCTCCTTTTTTGACGTCAGTTAAAAATATTTACGGAGTTATAAATCAAACAAAAAAAATGTAAATTTTCTTTGCAATTTTATTTTAAATTACTAATTAGAACTTGAAATATAACATGAATACATTCTAATATAAAATAAAAGCACATAGTATAGTAATCAGTGTATTGGTATCGTTTGGTTTTAATATGAAGTCGTTTGAATTCTTTTATAGACTTTTAATTTAATTAATTTCCAAGTGTAAATTTAAATGTAATTATCAAATGGAACAGTATAACTTTTTTATTTTTATTTTATTATCCAATATGGTAATAACATTTTTATTTTTATTTTATATACAATTAACTTGCTGACGAAGTGGGTTTTATCTAACATGATATTTTATTCCTTCATAAATTTATAAAGTTTTTATTGTTTTTTAATTCTATCACATTTTAAATAATATAACTTGGCAATTTTACTGGCTATCATTTTCAAACATTTATAAAATATGATATTTTTATAGTTTTTTTTTCTTTACTAATGTTCGAATATATTTTTCATAAAAACAATTAGTATAAAAGGTATTCTATAGTAATTATAAAAACATAAAATTTGTTTGAGGTAATCTCGAAAACTACTGGACCGATTTTGAAAAAAAACTTGTGGTGCTCTACTGCTAAAACGGTTCGTTTGAGGACATGGGTTTATTAACAAAAAGCGATTGTTTTAATGTTCTCGACAACTCCTGAAAGTTTGTCGGTATATTTATGGAACAACCTGTATATTTAGTACGTAGGTACTGTACATGATTTACAACTGAAAAATAAATAGAAATATAAAATTTAAGAGCATCGTTATTGCGAAACGTGTGTGAGTAGCTGTTATTACGAGGTGCTACTGTAGTTAATTTATTACGGACCAAGAATCTCATTGTTTTTAATAATACATTTAGTAAGTACTTTCAACCATTATTGTGAAATGAATTGCAAAAGAAAACAATATTTTGAAGTTTGCAATGGATATAATCTGTGCAGGCGCTTCACTTCCCCCACCCCCGTATAAAAAATACATCCCTTCAAAGTTTATGCAAGTTTACATAAATTTCTATTACCGTGTTCCCCTTTCATTTGACTGGCAATACATCCATCACTTTTTCATCACACATAAAATTCTCAGAGAGCATGATTTAAATTAATGTTACACCTTTGTATAAAACATTGCCTTACATTTAGCAGCGATCCCTGATCATGCGGTGTTGCCAACTTTACAAATGCATTTATTTAACACATGTATTGATTTGTATTGATTAAAGCTTTCAAAAATGTCAATTTTTTTACATTAAATGTTGGTCAAACATGTGTAGTATATTGTCCAAAAATGATCGGGCGAAATTCACGCTCCTTCCGAAGTTATAGCTTTATCAACTCTACCATTTGAGTCTTGAAACTTGAAACGCGTGTTTCTGAAAACCACTTTTTCGTGAACCTCATACAAGATAACTCAAAAACTATTTGATCAAGTAGGTATGTGCATTTTGAAATTTATTTAAAAAAAACTACTTTTTCAGTTACAAATATATGTAGTAAAAAATTATGAAATATCTAAACATTTAATTATTCCCCCCCTTAAATATCTCAAAAACAACGATTTTTTCTGCAGGGCTTTAAATTTTCTATGAGAAAGGTTATTGCAACTTTTGTAGTGGAATATCCCCTTACAAAGATATATATCTCCCTTTTTATAAACGTAAAAAAAGGAATTTTAATTGCTGTTGAAATGTAAAATGAATACGATACACAAGAATGAAAATAAAAATGAAGAAAACTGTGAAAAGCTAGAATCTAAAATGTAAATACGTATTTACATAGATAATATAATGTATTCTTCGATGAATAATCTGACAACGATGCAAGAAATGCACGGCTTTAATGCACGCAAGCTGTATGAAAACAAGGGGCGATCTGTTACAACAACAGGGGCGTAGTTCTTCAACTTGATAGGGGGACAAATAAATAATAATTTTATAACTCAGGTTTGTTATTGGTTCACCATTTTTTAAAAGTATACCGAATCTCCGATTTTTAAGTCAAACGGTTTTGTAGCTAGAAGGCTGTGACATACAGGTAGACTGTGTTAATTTTCACTTCCTTTTTTACCCTAATTTTCAAATGGACCAATCAGTGTCCAGCATTTGCTATTAAACAAATGGGTATTAAGATATTAGATTCCAATAAAAAAAAAAATCTTAATTTTGTATCTTTGTAATAATATTATTAATGCGAAAGTAACTCTGTCTGTTTGTAACCTTTTCACGGCTAAACCGCTGAACCGATCTTAATGAAATTTGGAAGGGGGATAGCTTACATCTTGAGGAAGATCATAGTCTACATAAAAAACTACAAATTTCACGCGGATAAAAACTATTATTAATTAATAAATATAAACTTTATAAATGCCATATTTTCTTTGATAAGAACAGACTAGACATTATTTCAAATTATATACATATAATATAATAATATAATATCGACGCCACAACAGGTTAGCTCTTGGTATGTGTTTAGGTATTCCCCTCACAAACCCTCTTACACTTACACTCACACTCACACACCCGCCCGCTCGCTGCTACAAGACTAATAACATACCATCACTCATTCATAACTGCATTGTCAGTGCCACTGAAATTACCGCAGCCGAAAACAATGGCCGGTTTTCTCACAACGTATTATATAAATCACTTAACTCTTCGCCACAGTATTCGCATTAAAATTAATTTCCGTTTATGACTGCCTTAGTCAGCTGCGGGACCACGAATTCCAACTATCTCTTCTTAACCCCTTCAGGTTTTATAAAATCACACAAAAAACATTCTTACATAAGGTACTGCCATCAGTCTAGGACACTTGTTTAATAAAATGTACTAATTGTAAGTTAGAAATATTTGTTGATATTTGATTACTGTCATTACATATTTTACTATTTTTTATTGGATAATTAATTGGATATTAAAAATAGAGTTTTTAATATATGGTAAATGGGAGAACTTGCCGGAAGTGCTCTCTTTATTGAAATTCTGTACAGAGACGTTTTAAATGTTGATTATTCGAAACTTCAACCATTTTCAATACTATAAAAATTTAAAAATAATAAAACACATACACCGCTCATGTGTGATTTCAGAACCAAGTTTATTCAAAGTAATGACAAACTGTAAGATAACATTTTGCCATGACAGCGTTGGTAAAGACGCATCCGTAAAAGTAATAGAGTACGATTTACAGACAAACAACGTGTGCAAGTAGTGCAAGTGCAACAAATACAGTTGGCGAGGCCATAGTATATATTAAAGATATAGTCTATACTACTAGTTTTAATTATTAACAAAGTAAAAAATTCTATCAAATGTACAAGTGTTCTGCATATAAATTAAAAACTAAATTTTTCGAAATAAAATGATTTTTTTTTATTGAAAAAATACGAATAGTTCACAAAAACGGATAATTCGATGACAATCGGTTAATGGGTGTTAAAATGGTGGACAATTAAACCAATTATTAGTGTAATTTATTTATTTATTATTATATTATAATAGCACACGATTCCTTATTTTATAACTTTTGTGTGCCCATTACTGGTTTTACGTATCCATTATTGGTGAAAAATCATAAATAAAATTAAAGGCTATAATTTAAAAAATAAACTATATTTGCGGACTTGGGTAATTAAATAAAGAAATACTTGTTTTATTAGTAACATGAGATCATTAGAATTATAAAAAAACAGTATACCTTCCATTAAAGCGGCCAAGACTGGTGCCAGTACCTAGGTTTCCGCGAACATCCTGTATACGGATGTGTATAAGAAAGTAACACATTCTTATTAAAATATCCGTCATTTTTTTGTGTGAAACAACATTCCAAACATATGTTTAATAAATATGATTTGATCCACAAGTTAAATAATGGTTGGTTTCACAGACACTTCTCACAACGTATTATATAAATCACTTAGCGCTCACAGTGTTCGCATTAAAATTAATTTCCATCTATGACGGGCCGACGACTGCCTTAGCGCTACGGGCCAACAGAATTTCAAACCGTTTAACTAATGTACCCGGTTAGTTCGAATTTATGGTATCATTAACATTAAATTTCCTCTTAGCTGTTACCTGAGAACAAGTACTTCGGCCATGAGCTTTGACTATGTAGTAATACATAGTTGAAAATGATTGCATCCATTCTGTTATACCTTCATATTGTGGAAACTATACAATATGTTGCTTATAGTTATTATAAACCTGGGGCGAGATACATCTTAAGTTAATTAACCGACATTTAAATCAGTAATTGTAGATACTATTATTTTAATAGATACCAAAATATACTTCATTTTATTAATATAAATCACTGTATCGATAAAAATACAAACCGACTTAAAAAAGACTAAAATTAAATTTAACAGTTTTATTTATTTTTTCTTAAAAAGTTATTCCCTTTTGAGGGGCGCATATTGGTCATGATTCTGATAAAATTTATATGGGGTCACCTCAGGAGTATACTATACACTATTTAAAACAAAAATCTACCATATAGTTGTATATTTATGCCCATAAAAAAATATATTGTCTAATTGAGAACCTTCTCCTTTTTTGAAGTCAGTCAATAAAAAATATTAAATTATAGCCGTATAAACCCAGAGCTCTGATATTATATTTCTCTGAATACAGGCCCGCCTTAATTCTACTATCAGATAGCCTAAACTAATTCTAGGGTCTTTTGAACTGCAAAAGTCACAACAAAATCAATTGAATAATCTTCGTTTCAAGTCAAACTAAAAAAAATAATGAATGTTCGTTTGTATGAAGCTTATAGACTCGGGAATTACTGAACTAATTTCAATGCTGTCTTCACCAATGTGGCTATTAATATATTATGAAAACCTTTAACATCAAAAGATTAAATAAATCTTTATCAAGTTGTGTTTTGTTTCCATGATGTCAAAGCATACAACTGTAATTTATATAAAAACATAGTAGCCATGGAATAAAGGATTCTATGTATCTATCATTTGCGGTTAACATGAAAATTGAAATATAAAGAAACATTTCACTCCCAAGAAAGGTAAAATATTGAAATTGATTATGATTGCTGTTAACCTATTTATTTATTTATTTTTGATTTTCATACAAATTCTAAGACGAAGCCTGGTGTTTCCTGGGAGTTTGAAAATATAATTTTACACGATTTTCTCAATAAATACTGAACAGATTTTATTCCGGTTTTCACTAATGGATAGGTTAGATTTAGGTGTATAATTTGGGGATATTTTGTCGGAAAAAAATAATTCGCGGTGAACTGTGTGTTCTGAACATGTTGGGTGGACATAATTACTTTATGTTTAATTAAATTAATATCCCTGGGTAACACCGGGTCCAATGCGGTAGTATTATATATATTATATATATAAAAGATGTAAGAATTCGATCAGTAATGAGAACAATGTAAAATAAAAGAAGGAAAAACACCGAAAACATATTTTTTGAGATAATAAGCCATTAAAATTCATTTCTTTATGAATGCATGTATACCTACTTGTTATTTTATACATTATAGTGATGTATTTCTAAAGAAAGTTTGAAGACATGAGACTCTTATCTCTTAACTTTTATATCCTGAAGCAGTTTTAACTCTCTTCATATGAAGAATTTCTTGTATGCGACAGTAATGCATGTTTCTGACATTTTACTTGACTTATTATTATTCCTCAACATATTAACAAATAAACTGAATGATGATTTAGTCATAAATTTTAAAGTTCATGAAAATATCAACACCAGAATTTTGTATTTGTTTATTGTAATATAGCAAAGTATATATAGACTAAAAGAATTATTAACGAAGCACATACAATTAAATTATAAAAAATAATGCGATTGTGGAAACCGGAAACCAAAAATAAGCGACCATTAAAATAAAATAAAAATTCAAGTCGCGCCGAATGGGGTTTTCAACACCGCTTGTATCATATTTACAGTAAAACTACTCTTTTTCACTAAATTCAAAGAAAACTCTTACAATAAGAGACATCATTAAATAGAGTTACAAAAATATCAAATGTGACTAATTTGAGTAGATATAAAAATAAAAATCGTTTTTTCGTAAAACCGAGTTTCAGTTTTCCATCGTCGGTATAATGATATTACCCCCTCCTTTTATCTGAAAAGTTTTTACTTATATTGAATAAAAAACCGTAACATATTACTTTCAACAAAATTTCAATTATATTTTAAAACAATTAAGATACTGGCACCAGTCTTGGACGCTTTAAAAATAAGGTATACTGTTTTTGGGATTGATGGGTTTCTTTTTTATAATTATCATGAAATATTAATACTAATAAAACAAGTACCCCTTCTTAAATTAATTTAATTACCAAAATCCGCAAATATAGTTTGTTTTTTAAATTATAATCTTTTATTTTGTTTAAGTAATTACAAAGGCACAAAAGTTATAAAATAAAGAATCGTAAAATTAGAAACAATGCAAAATAGATGCTATAATAATATAATAATTAATAAATAGATTACACTAATAATTAGTTTAAATGTCCACCATTTTGACACCCATTGGCCGATTGTCATCAAATTAAGCTGTTTTACAGTTAAGTGTCTGTCGATGCGGAGCCAAAAAAGTGACCTATATAGCATTGTAGTATTGGTCGAGCATAGTCAAAATACAATTTTTTGGAATTTTCTACTAGCCTAAAATTCAAGCTCAAATAAAAATAAAAAACTGTTAAGCAGATAATTCCAAAAATTTGGATTTCGACCATGCTCGACCAATACTACAATGCTATATAGATGGCTTTTTTGGCTTCGCACTTTTTCATTTTTTTGTGTGATTGGATAATGGCAGTAATCAAGTATCAACAAATATTTCTAATTTAGTACTTTTAATTAAATAAGAGTCCAAGACTGGTGCCAGTACCTTATATTATTATAACAATATCAATATACAAATATTCTGGTGAAATCGGGGGAGGGGGTGTACATTTTTATACATTATTATTATTATTTTTAAACACATAGTAAAATTGTTGTTGTTGTAATTTTGACTTAACATCTCAAGTTGACTTGGCTTTCTTTTTCCAGATGCTGTCGAATGCGACTGGTGAGTGATGATAAAGACTTGGATTAGCCGTAACATTGACTGTGTTGTTCTTTTATTATTATTATTATTAATTTAAACAACAAGTGGCTGGTGCATTGATTATTTCTAGCATGCATGGAAATTTGTTTATTTGTTTTTGTATTTCTTATTTCTTCTCATCACTCTCCATTATCGGCAACATCTATTCTCTCTGATTTGTTGATCTCTATAATGTAAGGATATAGTTTGTGTACTTGTTATTATCCCCCCTTTCTCATTTCTATTGTAAAAGTATTAAATGTTAATGTTGTTCAAGTAATGTTGTAAAAAAATCTAAACTCTTCCCTAATGTGACCTTATTAAATGTCAATTTAGACACTCAAAAATATCTAATACATACCTAAGAAATAAGATTTATTTTATTATCTTTTGGCACGAATTAGGGCAACAAAAAAAAATCTGTAGGATTTTGAAGTGCTGAAACCAAATTAAAAAAATGACATTTTTGGCTTTATTTATTAATGTATTACCAAATAAACAATTTTTTTCTAAATTTTTAAAATAAACTTAAATTTTTCACTGTGCGATTTTTTTTCTGTATTTTGTGTATTTATAAAAAAAATCAAACTAGTAAATCTGAGCTAAAAAAAGGTTGTGACTGTGTCGGGATACACAGTCGAGGGATTGACGTGAATACGTGAAGTGGGGTTAAATAAAACTCAGATTAATGGATTGATACATCTTAAATTTTGTTTGTTTGAATATTTGTAAAATGGACACACAATTTTGCCGTAAACTTAAGTCTTAATAAAGAATATATTATATTTCTTTACTGTATTGTATTATGTAGTCATTTCTTATGATTTTGTACGAACATATAAACAATTAATTAATTTAATACAAAATTCGCAATCGTAGACTTTTTACTTGTATCTCGTAGATCTAATCGAGATATATATTTGAGATCAAAACCCGCGTGGTAGCTGCTCTGAGTGTAGAAATATACTGATTATAAATTTACACTAGTGCGCAAAATTGATCTCTGCGCGTTACATCAAGTTTCTGAAATACCCACCCAGTATCTGGCCTGAAACTCTAGACGTTACTCACGTCAAAAAATCGTACAGTGAAACGTAAAAATTCATTTCAAAGGGGAAAAACAGTACTATTTATTGCAATGAATAAAATTTTTAGAAAAAAATTGCCTGATTGGAAATATAATTAATAAAAAAAATAACCAAAATCGTCTTTTTTGCAAAAAAACCTGACGTTATGGAGGTTCAGTTTCAGCTTGCCAAAAACCTTCAGGATCTGTGTAATTGTTTATATAAAGTTGCCTATTTATTATTATTTGTTATTATATTATTAATATAGTATATAAAAATTAAAGTCTGACCAAATATATAATGAGAAAGGGTTTTATATAAGAGTCAATATTTATGTATAGCTTAACACTGCCAAAATTATTCAGTAGTGCTATGTATGTTGATATTTGATAGCATATTCAATTAATAAATTTAATGATTAATTAATAATCAACAAATATGATAGTACTGATTAACATATTATTATGTAAATTGCATTTTGACAATATCTATATAAATATTATTGAATAAATGTTTTGTTTTTTACTTTAACGCTATTTTTCATAATAATTTTATAAAATTATATCAGTTTATAGTTGGAAATTATTTCTTGTCATTTTAAATCAATAATACTAGATAATCAGCGGTTCTTAAACCTTAAAAGTCTACAGATAGATTAATTAAATAATTTTAACAAATTTTATTTTGACAATGGCTCGTGGACCCCAGTTTAAGAACCACTGTTTTATATTAAGGTGATTTATTTTCTAGTTACCAAATATATAAGTACTTATTAATCTTTAGTCAAGAAAATATAATAGTCTTTTTATTATTTTTTGTTAATATAGGTAATTATATCTAGTCCATAATTTATTTTTTGTATTTATTATAAGTATAAAATATATGAGAATAATTTCCAACCTATTAAATATTTACGTTGGTATACTATAAACATAAATATATAAAGAAATATTATAATATAAAAAATTGATATTTTAGTGTAGAAACATTTTTAAAAGTGTGTTATATTTTATACAAAAAAATATAAAAAAATGTTATAATATTTCAATTTTTTTATTTATAATTAATTAGAAAAGTGGCGTTAAATGATATAGAAACGACATTATCTATCCTTTAATTATGAGATCAATTAATTGTTTATTTCAAATGGATCGATATTAAACAAAATTTTGGTATAATTTATTTGAAATTGTACTATTTTTGAATTTTATTTATTTTGTTAAGTAAAAATTATATGCTGTTATTTTTAAAAAATTGCTATTTAAGTAATAAATTGTAAGCTTTTTATGTAAATAATAAATTAGTCATTCAGATTATTTATTTAAAAATATGTTTATATTTATATGTACTATGTACAGAAAAAATATTAAGTAATATATTGTTATACTGTTTTGATAAAACTTTCATTTTTATTCCGACCTTTGTTCCTCTTGACTTTGTTTCAGAATCACCAAAAATAAAGGGGGCAGAGAAATACGGTTAACATTTTTAATAATATCAGGTATTCATTTTCATAAATATATTTTTTGAAAGCTTGTATCTTCGCAACTAATAATAGTCCAATTTATAATAAAACTAGTTTAATCCCCTGTCCCTCAACCCTTAAAAAGAATTTAGATAAGTTAAGTTAGGATTTTTTACATTAATATTTTATATTTTCTAAAATAAAAAAAGTGATAGGTAGGTACTAGACGTTAATAGTTGCTACTATGCTCGTTAGTATTTTTTTTGTTAAACAGTATTTGAGAAATATGTAACAAATATAAACAACTGCATTTATAATTCCTGAACGGTAGCAATTCTAAAAATAATTCACGTTATAAAATGGAACAGCTCATATTTCATTAATTCACGAAACTTCCGGCAATGTCATGTTCGTGAAACGTGAAATAATAATTTATATATGTTTGTGTAGGATCGCGTAAACCTAAACGTATTTAAACATTAATGATTGTTGACTTGATGATTATAAGAAATATCGCTAATAATCTAAACATGCTAAATTCGAAAATGAAAAATAATTACATGGAAAAAATGTATATAATTACACGTAATTTAAAAAAATATTTATTATTTCCTACATAAACTACTATGGCCACCAAGTCTCAATTCATGTATATGGTGGTTTGAATTATCAAAGTCGACAACTTGACGTTACAGCGTTGTCTTATTTGCCAATACTTTAGTTATAGCGAAAAAGTAATAAGAATATACATTTTGATAATAATTTTCTCTATATATATTTAATTTAACACATTTTTTCGTTTACATCTACACAGTGGAGTAGAGTGCTTATAGACAGATAGACCCCCCCATTCTCCCTTTGATCTCTTTATTTAACTCTTATAATACAAAGGCCAAAAAAACTTATAATAATGTTTATACAAAAATTTACCCTTCAATAATCGTTTTAGTCGTTATCTCGTTAAATATGTATTTATTTTTATTTAAATAAAAGTAAATGAACATGTTTATTTACATAACAAAATCAACACGTGTATAAAAACCTGACCGAAGTTGACAAATCTGCAAATATAAATATAACGTCGTGTTCACAAAAAAGCAAATTAAATTATAAAAGTTATGTACATTTGATAAAACAAACAAAGTAGAGGGTTCCGTAGAGATTTTTAAATCTCGGTAATTAATAATGTATTTGTATTTATAAATTGACATTTTTGTTTCTGCGTTTGGCGTCTGTAGCTCGTCAAATAATCACTCAATTAAATACAGCACCCTCGCCGGTAATGCCCTATTTAACATTTTAAAACAAACATCGCTTTGCATTTCAAACAACTGGTACAATAGTGTCCCATTGCTCTTCTAGATAACTAATTCCCAAACACAAAACAGTGGCGCTACAACTAACGTTTAGTTTGTATGTATTAATTATTATTATATTATCTTAATTTAAAAAAATAAATAAATAAAAAGGTACTGGCACCAATCTTGGGCAATATCTACCCCAGTGTTGGACTCTTGATTAATTAAATGTACAATATACAAAAATGAATGTTCGTTTGTATGAGGCTTATAGACTCGGGAATTACTGAACCGATTTCAATGCGGTTTTCACCAATAATTAGATAAATTTTCTGTGCATGTTCGTGACTATTAATATTTTATAAAAATCTGAGGTTTAACATCGAAATACTAAAAAAATCTTTATCAAGCTATGGAAAAAATAATTCATAAAAACAACTTGTTTGTCTAAACGTCAAAAATTTAATAATAATAATAAGGGGGTAGACGATATAATTTATAAGAATTAGCGGTTTTAATATTTTATTTCATTTATGTCACTATGATCATATCTCTTTCAAATATTATGTCGAACAATTGGATGATTTTTGACACATGTTAATAATTAAATATTCTGAAATATATTGATTGAAAATTGAAATATAGAAAGAAACATTTCACTTCCAAGAAAAGTCAAATATAAAAATTGATTATGATTGTGGCTAATTTATTTTTTATTTTCATACAAATTTTAATCTTCTGATGTTTCCTGCATGCATGGGAGTTTGAAAATATAATTTTAACATGATTTTCTCAGCAACTACTGAACGAATTTTATTCCGGTTTTCACTAATAAATAGGTTAGGTTTAGGTGTATAATTTGTGGATATTTTGAGTAAATTCGGAAAAAAAACAATTCGCAGTGAACCGTTGTTGAGTGGGCATGTTAAATATTTTAGGTCACTATGATTTTATAGATATTAACTCGAGTAACACCGGGTCCAATGCGCTAGTTTAGAAATATTTGTTACTATTTTATTACTGCCAGTACTGAATCATAATCTATACACATTTTACTGTAAAAGAACTTAATTTGATGACAATCGGCCAATGCGTTTCAAAAATGGTGGCTCTGTCAAATTAAAAAATAAAATTATTATATTTTATCATTTAGGGGTAAGGGGTAGACGATATAAAGGAATCTAAAATCAACAAAAATGTGTTTACGTAATATTTGAATAGTCTCCCTATGATTCACGACATGGTCCGCCACTGTAGACAACCAATTCCGAAATGCAAATATTGCAAATCGCCATAAATTTATCAAAACGTCCCCGCTGTTGCGATTGATTACGCTGACAGTTGCCTCTGCAGACGCGTCCGTGACCATTATTTAAATTTACTGCGTCTTGAGGACGTGACAAGAGCGATGGTACAGCGCAGCATCTTGGACCGTTCCGATGCAACACGGTAGAGCCAATCTCATCAACATAGTATAGCAACGACAGTCTCGCCACGTTTATGTATCTATGGAAAATTATGTATTTTTAACTGCGGGTGATTTTTTTCATGGAAATATATTTAGTTTCTTTTCTTGTTTTTTAGAATTGATTCTTTTTACTTTCTTATGCCTGTGTATATGAAATATACACAGGTATAATGTAAGTAAGTATTGTGAAGTCGATAGCACCTATTTAGAAGATTTTTTGTTTGTTTGAAAAATGATGCTTTATCAGAATTTGACCATGGACTTCAAAGATATGCCACTCAAAAGGGAAAAATTAAAAAAAAACAGAAAAAAAATAAAACCGACTTCAAAAATTGTTTTTAATTATTATATACTTTTCAGTGTTTTTAGTTGTTTTTTTTTTAATAAATATTAGTAAACTAATCTGTTACATACAAAAAATTTTTAATCATATTATATTTAAAATCAATAATAATAAAATTAAAATATAGTATAGGTAAACGTCGTTTTGCGCCGGTTCGATTTACGCCGATTCACAATTAGGCTGGTTGGTGCCGGCGTGGGATTCCCCGGTTCGGCCGACACCAGGCGATAGTAAGCGCCGCGATTCTAATGCAGTGTTTGCACCAAAGAAAACAAAATACGTCGTATTTAAAAATGCATAGGGTTTATTGCATTTTTGTCAAAAAGACACGATGTTGCCGTTTTGTTTTTTCGGTCTAAACAGGGCATAATAGCAGACACACTTTTTACACAGCCTATTGTGTGTGTGAAATTGTTTCCGAGTTAGTTTTCGTTTTGTTTTTATGAAAAATAAAAAATAAAAAAATTATATCGTCCATTATATTTGTGTTCATTTTACGCCGGTGTCTCTCGGAACGGAACCTCGGCGTAAAACGACTGTACTTAAAAAAAATTATTATTATATAATAATTTATTATTATATAAATTAAAATTCCTTTGTTTCTTACATACATAACCCCTATCTGCGTGGTTTTGTGCGGCTCACACCCTATAAAGCATTGGCAAATAAGACAGCGTTGTAATCCAATCTCGAGAAATGAAACCATGTAAATGAATGTACCTATTTACCTATGGCACGTAAACAAGAGTGCCAGGCTCATTCATTCGGACGGTTTGATAATTCTCAAGGTCTTATTTGCGAAGTGTTAAGAGCACTCCGGCTCTAGCGTTTATAAATTTCAAGAGTATTATTTAAATTCACTCCTGAGTAGGTACCTACATACGTGACAGCTCTACGATTGTGCGATGTCAACACAACAAAGGTGTCGCTTCGTTTGTCTGTCATACTCCACGCCGAGTTTCAGCTTACCTTCACACTCTCGAAATAGTCGCACGCGAAAGATCTACTGTGTACAGTGTACATATACTACAACAACCTACGCGCATTCTATTGTTGATGCTATATACAGGTTGTCCCGTAAACATACCAACAAACTTTCAAGAGTTGTAGAGGACATCAAAACAATTACTTTTTGTCTTTAATCTTATTTCCGCAAATGAGCCGTTTTAGCAGTAGAGCAAAAGAAAGAACCCCGCACAAAAGTAATGAATTTTATATTTTGATTGAATTTTTTTGTGGAAATGATGGTTCAAAGTGTTCGGATCTAGGTTTGTAGATAAAAAGTTACTGTTTTGATATCCTGTACAACTCCTGAAAGTTTATGTTTACGGGACATCCTGTATAACTCTAAAATATTTAAGATCGTCTAATTTATTCACTACTCAGCTATTTTGAGTTGTAGCGTGATTATATGTGCCCTAATGTTCTTCTGATATTACAAGAAACAAATTGGTGAAGGTTTCATCAAAACCGGTTCAGTAGTTTTCAAGACCGTTTTACATGTGCCCGTCGCTGTGCGACAACGATAAAAAATTATTAATATTATTTTATTATAGCTTACACCTTTATTTATATGTGTACTGATTAACTATAAGAGCGTCGCGACCCCTTTCCTATATTATAAACAAATTAAAATAGATAAATTGATAACGTATTAATTAATAATTCAGCTCGACGCGATCCTGCAGATTCAAACTTTTATAAGTAATTCGAAAAGTCAGACTTTTTTTATTAAATTTACTATAATGCCTTGGCAAATAAGATAACGTCGCCGTGACGATCTTAAGAATTCAGATCGTGTTGTATTTAGACTGCGCCAATGCATAGCGTGATGAGATTGGTGATTAATAAATAAACAAGTAAAAAAAGATAAACAACTTGTGATAAAAAATTCATAGTATCTATAGTAGAACTTAATTCAATTAGAAAACCAGAAACCTTTTAAAACAACTGTGGTTTTGTTAACTTATTATTATGATCTTTTTCAATTAACTTAATTTAATTTTGTTTAAATATCTTTATTCGTTTGCTCCTGATTATCATACTTACTAAAATTACTTTTTAGCTAATTAGCTCCACATTTCAATAATCGCTTGCTGAATAATAATTAATTCTTCGTTATCGTTAGCTTAGCAATTAGTTAATTAGTTATGTCAATTTCAACGCATTATTATATATATTTTTTATCAAAAAATAGAGACTTAAATATGTACAGTATACGTTTTGTTATTAAAATTTTTGTTTAAAAAATAAAAAAATATTTATCTCCGAAAGTAAGTGAGAAAAATCTGAAAAAATTTGGAAAATATAAGGTACTGGCACCAGTCTTGGCCCCTTTAAAAGCAAAGTATACTGTTTTTTGGAATTAATGGGTTTTTTTTTTGTAATTCTCATGAACTTATTACTAATAAAACAAATACCTCTTTATTAAAGCAATTTAATACCAAAATCCGCAAATATAATTGTTTTGTTAAATTATAGCATTTTATTTTATATGGATATACTACGATCTATTATAGTGGTTCCTAACTTTTCTAAAACTAAAATCAACTAATATACATAATTGAATAAATTGAAAAACTACGGTACGGGACACTAATACGCCAGGCTCGACCCGCACTTGACATTTTTTTTATAAAAAACATCATACACATATTATTATGTCTGTTTAGGGTTTAGGTATTTAAATTCAGTTTTTTTAAATTTCAAAGCAAGGAACCTTATAACTGATTAAAGCAGATCTTTTTTACGAGTTTATGGAAATTTAAAACGTATATATCTACTTGTTTGAGAATTATGGTAATAGAGTTTGGAAGTAATGTAAATTCCTAAATCATGCTCCTTGATAGGAACAAGATGTTCGATTGTAGAGATTTGGTTTTTTAGTACCGCGTCCTTTTTGTGATAGGACGCTCGGACGGTAAAGGATCATATTTTCATTCGGACAGCAACCAATTTGAAAATGATTGAATATGGCCGTTGAATAATCTTGGACATACGATATACAGTCGACGGATTTCGTATATCGTATTGGAGGATTACTATCGGATACCCGCTGTGCGAAAAAATAACACTGTCGATGACGTCTGTGTGAATACCAGCGGTAACAAAACGGCGGTGCTCTTTAAAACTTTAAACTGACTGATTATCAGTATGCGTCTATGCATTATAGTTTCGTAGATTCTACGATTTTTTTAACCTACTTCAAAAAAAGGAATAGGTTCTCAATTTGACAAAAAATAACACTGTCGATGACGTCTGTGTATATCAGAGGTACTAAAACGGCGGTACGCTTAAAAACTTTAAACTCATTGGTTAACATTGGCGTTTTATAGCTCCATAGCTTCTACGATTTTTTTAAGCGAATTCAAAATCCTATGACAAATTAAGGCTTATAGACATAGGAATTGCTGGACCGATTTCAATGTTGGGTAAAATCTTCAGGGGTTTGTAGTTCTTTCACGAAGAATTTTCGGACAAATGTTTATATAAAAATTTTTCTTAAAATATTTTTCTCAGTTAACAGTGCAAGTTTGTTCCAAATGATATGAATCGCCCTGTATAGATTTTGACACGTTGATTTCAAATCCGTCAACTAAAATCAAATCCGACCATCTAATCAAAAATTACAGTGATTTTTCTCAAAATTTTTGAAAAAAATTAAAAATTTTGAGAAGCCATATCTCGTAAACGATTTGAGGTACAGATCTGTAGTGTGAAAATTTCAACTTTCCACGTTATTTTCTATACAATAAATATACTTTTAACGAAATCGAAAACCCAACATTTTTCAATTAGACATAGAAAATTTAATTGAGTTTCTTTACAAGAAAATATGAAATAATATCATAATTTACTTAAACAATAATTTTCATATAGATTTTGACACGCTGATTTCAAATCCGACCACCCGTTCAAAAGTCACAACCATTTTTCGTTAAAAACGCTCCTTAAAGATTGTAGCCAACTAACTTAATTTAAAAAAGAACAGTGAAAATCAAATCTATGCAAAATTTATCAGACAATTATACATTTGTGACAAATCACAAATAACTAGTAGCTCAATTAGGCAAAGATCACGTCTTAAAGTTGGAATGGGAAACAACTGTAACTACTAATAGGGTTCTGTGAAATTTAAACTATATGGTTTAAAACCCTTTAAAGGGACAAGACATATTTGTCTCTTATAGTTTTTTGTAATTTTACACGTTAATTTAATAATTTATCGTGCAAAATTACAAAAAAAACTATGCCCGTTGTACGTTAAAGGGTTAAGTAATATTCGACAAAGTTATACAAGAATCAAAATTTGTAGAATAAGTAAATTTAATTTAAAGAAAATGTTTTGAAACCTCTGCAGTAAATCAAAAAATCCAAAGCCATCTATGTCCAAGCCAGTGATAAAGAAAGATAGCGTACTTGCACGCTGTCTTCGTTTATTGTTGACGGACAAAAAGGCGCAAGGGGGATTTAGATTCTATGAATAAATGAACCATTCTTCGCTTAGAAATATATCTATATCTAAAAGTCATTGGAGATTATTTAAAAGTTTCTACGGCTTAGGAATAAAGACGTTATGATTTTGTGGGATCGCTACATTTAAATTATTTATTGTATTTGTCGTCGAACGAAAATAAAAAATGAATTTTTATTTTATGGTGTACCTATTTAGTTTTCATTTTTTATATAAAATTTGTTATACGTACTTAAAATGTTTAAGAGAAAAGTCTTGATCTTATCTTGAAAAATATTTAAATATTTGAGATTAAAAAACGTTCAAATACTGAAATATTTAATAAAGTTGAAAGTATACGAATTTATTAAATCATATTTTTAAAATTAAATGTATATTTCTGTTGCGTTTGTTAGCCTAACTTCAGATGAAATCGTTAGATGTTTTTATATAAACTTTATTTTTTATATAATAATTTACGTAAGTAACGCTTTACCCCCCCCCCACGCTAAGGATTTATTTTACAGACCACCTCGCCTCCAAAGTCGTACGAAATGTTTTATAAATCAATAATTTTTTTAATAGGGATTTTTAAGTCATGTGTTGACATTATCATATATATATACTCGTAATTAACATATCTCATACATTATGGATTAATTTTTTTTCTTTTGCTTTTAAACTTTGTGCATTCTTGATAAGAACAAGAAGATACAAAATTCAGTTAGTTAAAATATCAAAGAGAAAATATTGTGTAGGTAAATTTTACATGCATTTGCTTAAAATTGTATAGCGACATTAAAGAATTTACTTTTTATATCTTCGTTATGATAATATTACATTATCGTATTAATATTCAAAAAGTTACAGAAATAAGAAAAAGAAACATTATGGTAGTATTTTTTTTTAATTCTTAAGCTCCTGAAAGAACCGTCAAAGCTTATTATATTTTTTTCATTTTATGAATTATTTTATTTAAAACAAATGGTAAAAACGAACTTACACCACTCTTGCATTATACCCTAGTGTTGGACTCTTGTTTAATTAAATATACTTAATTAGAAATAATTATTAATATTTGATTACTGTCATTACTGACTCATAATCTATAGACATTTTACAGTAAAACAGCTTAATCTGATAACAATCGGCCAATGGGTGTCAAAATGGTGGACATTTACACTAATGATTAGTGTAATCTATGTATTAATTATTATATTATCATAGCATCTGCTTTATATTGTTTTAAATCTTACGATTCTATATTTTATAACTTTTGTGTCGTAGTACTTATATTTTATAATTATTAGCAAGTGTCCATCACTGGTTTTATTTTATCCATTACTGGAGAAAAGCATAAACAAAGTAAATGGCTATAATAAAAAAAAACATGAGAATTACAAAAAAGAAGTCCACCAATCCCAAAAAACAGTAGGTATACATCCAAGGTTAGTAAATGACAAGGTTGCCTCATAACTCTGTGCGGGGAGTGGCATGAGAGGGGAGACTGCGTCATCGTGAGGAATTCTTTGACATTATAAATGGCTGTCAAACTATATTTACTCTTGGTATTTACCGTATTATCTCTTTGGTTTAGTTAAGCTGATTTATTGTAAGTTGTTTTTAAATATTTTCATTTGATATTGATAGTGTACTGAGTTTTAAATCTAAATTTTTATTATTTTATTATTATAAATTATAGTTTTAAACAAGTGTTTTTTTAATATGTAACCAACAAATATATTTTCTTTAATCATTGATTTCTGACATTATTTTAAAATTTTTATCAAGGAATATTATATGTAATAATTTGTGCTTCTTTGATAAACAAAAATATTTACTTTTTTTTAATAACAAATATCCAAAAATTCGAAATATTTTGAAAACAACGTTTGAAAGGTTCCTCAGGGTGACGTATCCCACGCGGCCGTTGATTGGTCAAAAAGTTATAAGACAACCTATTCATTTACTAACCAGTACCTTAGTTTTATATTCAATTTAAAATAAAAATATTTATGAATATAAACTTTTAAAACATCTTTCAATATTATTATCATCTCAAAAGCAGATTCATTTCAATTCGTATATTTATATTTTTAAAGAGGTGTTCATTTATATAAATATTTAATAAACATAAAGTCTGAACGTTATTGTGACAGTTAGTTAAATTATTATGCTTCGGTTGGTAACCTGAAAAACTGTTAAGACGTGCTCACATTAATGTTAAATTATTAAAGGTTTTCCGGTAGAATCATTTTTAAAAGGATGTCAGTATTAAGAGAGTAATATAAAGAAATTTCAATGGGTAGAAGTATAATTATTGCATTTCATACTGATGCAATTTTATATATTTATTAAAACATCATTTTCAGAGAAATAAATAAAACTAATTTGAGTATACTTTAATTGAATCTATTGTGAAACTATTCATTAATATAAAATATATTTTACGGTTGTATACTTCAATTGATTAACAAAAAACTCAAATCTTGAATTATTTACAGTATATTTTATACGTGAAAATAAAGTCCTAGTACCAGTCTTGAACAATACCCCAAAGTTGAACTTTTTTAAATTAAATCTACTGATTTAAAAATATTTACTGAATCATTATAGGTAATTTGATGACAATCGGTCAATGGGTGTCATAGTACTTATCATTTCTACTTCATTCTACTTTATTCATTGCTGGAGAGAAAACATAATTAAAATAAGAGGTTATAATTTAAAAAACAAATAATATTTGGATTTTGGTAATTAAATTGATTTAATAAAGAGGTACACCTAATTCTGTTTTTACACGGTAGATACGTTCCAGAAAAAACCGTGTAAAAAAAAACCGTGTAAAAAAAGACATGAAGTACATAAGTTTTGTTTGGTCGCCAGATGGCGTTTATTTAAGCTACGATTTGTTTTTATACTTGTTCTTTAAAATTTAAATCAAATGGCTTTTTATAATCGTGCTAAATCGAATCAAATCGTGTAAAAACGGAAATTTTTTTTTTTTTCTAGACCGTGTTAAATCAAAACCGTGTAAAAAAAGACCGTGTAAAAACAGAATTGGGTGTACTTGTTTTATTAGTAATATAAGTTCATGAGAATTTTAAAAAGTAGCTCATCATCCCCAGAAAAACAATAGATTTTGTTCTTAAAGCGTTGAAGACTGGTGCCATATATTTTTCAAAATATTTTATGTGTTTTTTTTTTTACTTTAAATATTGAATTAATATATATTAAGATTAATATAAAATGTTTATTCATATAAATGACATCACAAAAAAGAGCACGATTCTTTAAATAAAAGACTTTCGATTAATATCATCTCAAATTTATAAAACAAAATAAAATTCTCGAGCATTTGATATATTTTACAGATCATTTCTTTTTCTTACAAATAGATTTATTTTTAGAAGTAAAAAAATACATTATGCTAATTTATATCATAAGCAACAATGAGTTGAATAAATCTCATGATACAGAACAATTAACGCGGTTACTCTGTCATCCTGTCAAATACATAACACTCAAATATAAATATACATATAGGTGATCACAAAGATACTAGACACTCGCTTACAATAAAACTTTTCAAATTATTTTATTTATTAATTATTCTCATTATTTTCTCCACCATGTCTATGTGTCTGTCTGTAACTTAAAAACGACAAAACACAGGAGGGTAAAATTTTATATTTAAGATTAATTTTCGTCTGGGAGAAAAACCTCATATTTTTGAAAACGATCATTAAAAGTTAAATGGTAATTTTATAGGAAATTTAATTATCTATAAAAATAACATTTTAAATATTTATTTATTTTACAAAAATCAACATTTTAACGTCGAATTTTATATAAATATCAATTAAATAGCAATATAGGTATTACCCTACAACTAAGCTGTCGGAAAACTAGCATTATTATAACATAATGTATACACAATATTGCGTATAAGAAAGTCCCGTTGTACTCATGCTAGCTTTTTTCTCCTGTGTTATTTTATCAAATACTACATAATCATAATTTTGAGATAAAACAACATGCGTAAAATTAAATAAAATGTAGATACATAATTCATTGTATATTATATATAATTTTTCATATAAATACACTGACCTAAATAAAAAACAACATGTATGGGGAGTAAAGAAAAGAAAATGGAAAATTCCATAAAAAATCATAGCACAATATAGAAACTAGTGTAACAATGTTGGTGGACATTTGTAGCGAAACAGGCTTACCACAACCACAAAGCAAACAAAGAGTATAAACGAATCTCTATTGTTGTCACGACAATGGACGCGCTAGTGTGTGTGGGGGGGGGGGGGATGATGTTTTGTACTGGGGGTAAGCGGCAGGTTAAGTTACCTCATCGTTATTATAGTGTCTCGTCTGTAGCCGCAATATTAAATCCTATAAGTGCATTCTGTTGGCCAGATATGTGGGGAATTTCACTCGACGTATACATCTGGACAAATGTGTTTTTGTATTTTCTAGGATTCTACGGGTTGATTACAAAATAACTAATTAAGGTGCCAGTCTTGCATTATACACCAGAATGTACTAAATTAAAAATATATTTGTTTACTGCCATTACTGAATCATAATCTATATAGACACTTAACTATAAAACAGCTTAATTTGATGACAATCAAACAATTGGGTGTCAAAATGGTGGATATTTATAGCATCTACTTACATTCTTTCAAATTTCACGATTCTTTATTTTATAACTTTTGAGTCCATTACTGGAGAAAAAACATAAACAAAATAAAAGGCTATAATTTAAAAAAACAAATTATAGTAATTAAATTGATTTAATAAAGAGGTACTCGTTTTTATTAGTAATGTGAGTTCATGAGAATTACAAAAAAGAATCCCATCAATCCCAAAAAACAGTATACATTGCTCTTAAAGCGACCAAGACAGGTGCCAGTACCTACATATAGTTGTATGAAATGTTTATTTGATCAGCAATTTATGTTTATTTCTACGACCTTAGAATTAGTTAAGGCTATAAAAAAAGATCACGCTATTCCATCAAGAGGCTGAGCAGTGACGAACTTTCTTATACGATCGGAATTGAAAATTTTAAATCATTGTACTTTTAAATTCAAAACTAACAAAAAATAATAGGTGTGTACAAAAGTAAAAACCATTATTTCATTAAAAGAGTCGGAGTCGGTACCTTTTTACCGACTACGGCTCCGACTCGATCCAAAATTACTAAAACTCCGACTCCGACTCCACAGCCCTGTTTCTTATGATGCAAATTTCATCAAGATCGGTTTAGCGATTTAGCCGTGAAAAGGTAACAAACAAACAGAGATACAGACACACTTTCTACTGTTTCATAAGTATAAGAAAGTAGAAAACACATTTTTCTTTTATCAATATATAATTTAAAATTTGAGAAACATATTATCACAGCTGTTGTTCATAAAAACAATATTAACAGTGTTATAATCGATAATTTAATATTTGATCACGTAGGTACTTTATACTCAGTGTATGGTGAATATTATAACATGAAAATGTGATGCATCTTCTCTTTTTTCAAATAACTAAAACCTATAAATCACCAACCCTCATAGAAGGGGGGCCAAAATTACACAAATACATCCTGGCTGAGGTTTTATATATTGCTTCTGTACACGTTAAGGGATGATACGGTTGTGTACTTCTTATGTTATTTGTCTTCCTTGTTTATACCGCTAGGAATGACACCAGGAAAAATCTCCACTGGACATATATATAGTTACATGCTCAAGCATTAATAAGATCAATCTCTTTAGACTTTCTTTCAGTCACTATAAGTATGTTATTACGCAATATATTCATAATTTTTTCTAGATATAAATCATAGATAATAATATTCTTTACAACTTCTATTAAAAATATTTTTTTCTATTACCAACCGTTTCAAAAATAATTAAAATTCTGATTTTTGTATTATTAAAAAAACAACAACATAAGTGCAGTATCACTATATAACATATATACAATACAGTAATCCTCCATATACCATTCACTTTTACGCGGTTGTAAATGTAGACGGCTGTGACAGACAGACAGACAATGTTCGATTTCGGTATAGAACACTAAAATTTTTATTTTTTTACCATTTACATATTTTATTTTACAGTCTTTATAAATCAATCATGACATATTTGTATATTCAGTAATTAAATTGAAGATCATTACGAAGGCGATATTAATTTACAATATTAATAAAACATCATTAAAATACAAAACAATAGTTATGTTTCAAGTTGGCAATGCTGACAGTCAGCGCTTTAGTTTTCAGTAGTTTACGCCGGAAACTAAAATAAAGTAATGTCCACTTACATCAACCCCTATAATTGTTTTTAAGTTTTATTTTTATTAAAGTTTTTGGACTTAATTCGCGTTTTTAATGTTTCAGTTACAAAGTATAATGATTTTGGATTATTTTTAATACATATTACAACTTGTGGACTGATTTTTTTTGTATATAATTTATAAAAATGAAATTGTGAATTTCTGAATGACATTTGTTATAATTATTGCACTCATGTTTCTTCACGTTTAAATTATCTATATGTATGTATATACAAAAGTTTTAATCGGTTGACTCAATTAAACAGCTTTTGTATGTTTAAGTGGTGATAATAAGTGAAATATGTATACATTAATTGTTTATACACTCATTAATTTGTGTAGTTAATTATTTTTCATTCATTTACACACAATTATGAATGACCTATGTTACGTAATCAGCTGTTTTATCGTATTAAATTATTATGATATAGTTTGGAAGTTTATTTCTTGCAACTAGAACTGCATTTTTTAATGGTTAGTTTTAATTTTATTAATTTATATATTTTGTTGAATTATTTTATATATATAATGTATCCCGGAAGTAACAATTTTTTCAATTATTTTCGCAGTTGTATTTTTATATTTATAAATTTTCTGTGTATTAATTTAGATAAATTTATCTTTAGTTATTTTAACTTATGAAAATTGTAATGTAATAATAAATAATGCAAACTATTGGTATGATTTTAATCACCGCATTTGAGTTGAAAAAAATGAACATTTCATAAAGTTTTTTTTTATAAAAGGTGGAATATCCAGGAAATATGCCATGGAAACTAACAAATCTAATTTTAAAGTATTCTTAGGGAGCATGTTTTATGAAATAGGATGTGCAACTGCGATTTTTCTATTTTACACTCGCTGATTTTTACTTTCTTGTCGATATGTGAAACGCATTTGAAAAAAATATTGTGTATTTCATCTCATAAATGTTTTTGATGGGTTTTTGAGATTTCATTATAGATAAAAAAATCTTTCTCTTTTGATCTTTTTAAAATATTTTTATGATTTATGACCCACCTATTGATTTATACCTAATATTACGTTTGAAGTAAAAATACTTCAAAACAATTAATTAAAATAAAAATTCATTTAGTATTGTCCCTTATTTAAATCTAATAAAAAAACAATTTTATGTAGCTTATGTCGTTATACTGAAGATAGTCTTTACGCACGATTTATATAAAAATCAAACTCTACATTTATTATGACTTATTTATTCATTGCTCCGCTATTTTGTGTGATAGCGTGATGATATGTACAGTGAAATGTAGAAGAATCGTCCAATTTTAATTGAAATTTACTTATTACAAACTTATTGTTAGTAGGCTCCTCTCATTTGATTATTATATATTATATTTAAATCATTTCACAGATATTTTGAAATTTATTTTCTAGATAAAGAAGTACTCTTCGTTTGTAGTACTCATATATATTTGTGCGACTAAATTATTAGTTAATCTATTGAAAATTGTATAAGTAAATTTTGTGGCAATAAATATTTGATATTTCGAATTTCAGTATTTAAATATGTTAAACTTGATATAAAATTAATTAATGACATGGACGTATAGTTGTGTTTTTATTTAAAATGATATAACTATATAAGCTCTGCCCTAGAAAAAGATAACCGATTTGTTTGTCTTAATATTCGCGAATCTGTTGTAAGTGATTCCGGCCTTTACGGTGGCAGACGACTTCTGAAGCCCATAGTACCTATAGTAGTTTAAAGAAACATGTGGTGCAGGTTTAATCAAAATCGGTCCAGTAGTTTTCGAGTTACACTCTTTATGATATTAGTGTATATGATATTAATGTAAAATAAAAAATGCCCAATTTTCTACCGAATTTTGCAAATAAATAACGGAGAGAATCTTATAAAAAATTTCACATCGAACATCTTGTATCATATCTTATATTTAAATATATACAAAAATTACAAAAGAACGGAATTTACTTCGTTTATATTTTACAAGAACAGAAAAACAAGTAGCAAGGAAATTTCATTTCATCGTAAACTGTGCCTTCAAATTCATTATTCAAATTTCCCCGGCATCACTTTTCCACGCCGGTAATTTCCATGAAGGAAGAAGAAAGAGGGAAGAAAAAAAAACAAGCCGTGAAGTGTATAAAAACAATATCACATTCAAGAATGTATTTGAAATCCATCAGAAAGCTATCATCAGCCTCTCTACCAAACACTATAAATAACGTAAATGTGTGCCAGGATCTTGTTAGATCTTTCAATCTTTCCTATACCTTACTTCTTTGTACTGTTTTTAATTAAAAAATATAATATATATATATATTCATAGAACATATCAACTTTTCTATGAGTTTCTGTAACTATATACACGTCAAATTAATAAAGGAAGAAAAAGAGCAAAATTCAAACCTTTGTGATTGTGGTGTAAAAATTGATGTATAGAAATAAATAAAAAAACATTTTAAAGCTTGCAATCTCTACTTTTCAATGATTTTTATAGAATTGATTTTTATTTATTTATCGCGGAGTTATGGATTTATAAAACAAACAAAAAAATTTGTATATTTTTATTACAAATTTTGAAAGGGTGTATAGGGGTAACACATTTTTTTAGGTAAAATGTATGGTACTTGTTTATTATATTTCCGGCATTTGTAAATGTGCAAATCTCACATATTATTAGATATAATCAGCGCCATTAAATTTGGTTTACAATTTTTTTTTCACAATGTTATTTAACATTTAAATAAAGTTGCCAATTTTACTTTATGAGCTTAATAGGGTTTGAATATTGCCATGAATAAGATAACCACTGGACTTTCTCGTACAAATAACAATAATTACATTTCGTAATATCACTTAAACCCAATATATTTTTTAAAAATTGGCAGCATATTAAAAATTCATCAGAAAACGATAATGTTCATATAGCATCATAAATAAGGCATAAGGTCTTGTTAAAACGTAAACGTGGCAGCGCTGCGTCATTGTGCTGCCACCTTGATCGCGACTCATTTCCGCTTCCTGCGGCGGACGCACAAAGCTCCTCCAATAGCGCCCTTTGGCATTGGACATTGTTCGGTTCGTATATAACATGGACAATATGCTGCGCTAAAGGGGTGATTATGTGTTGGTGAGTACGTAGGGAAGAGGGGGGGGGGGGTTCATTAGGATGAAGTGTGGTTGAACGCGCGACAAAATAATATTAGTTTAATATATCGGCTAATTGTAACGGTGCCTTTAGCGTTGTTTATATATAATGATCAGAGAATCGATGTTTAATCACACTATCACACAAAGTGATTGAGCAGTAAAAATGTATTTTTTTTCTTTATTAAAACGTTTTTTATTGGTTTAGCACCGACTTCAAAAACTGTTCTTTTTTTAAGTCAGTTTTATTTTATTTCTTTAAGTTTTTAATTTGTCCTTTTTGTTAAAGTCCATGGTCAGATTCTGATAAAATTAATATGAGACCACCTCGGAATTACACTCTTTCAAACAAACAAAAAAATCTACCAAATAGTTGCATATTGGTCGGAGTTATATCCGAACATATATAAAAAATATACATTTTAATTGATTTAATTGAGAACCTCCTACTTTTTGAAGTTTGTTAAAAATGAATACACGCTAATCAAATGTACCATGTGTAATAACTAGAGATTGGAAAAATAGTTGTTACTAGTTGATTTTTTTTCGGAAAATAGTTGGTAAAAAGTTTTTTTTACGATTTAATAAAAATTAGTGCAAATAGTTTTAAAATAGTTGGAAAGGTAGTTGCAAATAGTTGATTCCAAATTGTGTTCAATCAAACCAGTTTTCTGAAAACGGTGGAGATATGTAATAAAAATTACAATAAATGCATTTTTACGCAATAGTTGAAAAATTATTTTTCCAATCTCTAGTAATCACATAAAATAAAAATACCACGAGACTATCATATACATTGTACTGTGAGTGAACAGTGTACGTGTTTCTGATTTTATAGAACGAATATTTCAGAAGATAGAAAAAAATGAATGGTGCATAAATTGTAGAAAAAAACGTTCTCGTTTCTCGTATAAACCATCTATATTCTATACTATATATACTAATATTATAAATGTGAAAGTATTTCAGAATCAGGTTCAGATATGAATTGAAAAAAAGTATTATAATATCTAAATAATCTAAACATAATATACATTTGATTATTATTATGTTAGTTAACGTGGAAGTTGATAAGACACATAAATAAATTTAAAACGGAAGTAATGCCGTAATAAGGGCAATCCTAGATTAGCAAAGTTTCTAAGATGATTTGCAAGATAGTGTATTAGGGAATGAGGAAACGTAATGTAAAGTATAAGAACAATCCTGGCCAGATTAATACGTAGTACGTAGAAACTTAGCCCCAAGTTTTGCTAGAGTTGAGTTGATTCGCAACTTCACGAATGCGAACTATGTACCACTTGATGTCGTAATAAAACACATATGTTAGGTGCTTTTGTGTCTCAAGTAGATGTGTTATATCTTCAGGAAATTTTTTTTATTATCTTCATCAAGTTTGTTGATATTTGTGTAGGTACTCTCGTATTTTGTTTGATAATTCAATAATAATATTCAGTTTTAGTAAAAAAAAATTATAATGTGTTAAAACATATAAACCAGTGTTCCCCAAACTTTTTAATATATACTCTTCGTCAAAGAAATATTATTTTTGTTCGTATTAAGGTTATTCGATCGTTAGAGCAAAATGTATAGATAAAAGTCTAATTTAATATGTTATTTATGGATAGCTTATATATCTTACTGATTTTTTTTAAATATTGGACTATAGTTTTTGAGTGATTGGATATTAAAAATAGAGTTTTTATTACATGGTAAATGAGAGAATTCGCCGAAAGTACTAAAATTCTATACTATAAATATTTTTTTACTTTTATTTAGAGTGCGTGTGGTTAAATTTTTTTAAAGAAAATTTTCTGATGTAATTCAAAAACGTGTAGTAGCAGCATCAAAAAAATTTTTTTTAATTTGATCTCCGATTTTTTTCCACAATATTATTTAAGTTTAAGCGAAAAAATAGAAATACATTTTTTAAGCTTCATCTTACGAAAATGCTATTTTATATTTTCCATATATATTATAATTTATAACTAAATACATTATACTTAACGATCGTTGGTATAACAATATCTTATTTTCACCTAAAAATATTTTTATAACTGTCTCTGAAAACAGTAAAGGGAGAAAAATCTTGTGGGACATTCTTTCAGCATCTCGTGGGTGTCGTAAGACTTGATGGATAGATATAACGGAAATACATTGAAAAGAAAAATATTTTTTATATAAAAATACAACTCGAATATAATTTAAAAACTTTAAAACCGATATATTGTATTATATATAGGTACGTTACCGTTTTTATATTCTGAATATTAAATTGTATGAAAAATATTACATTTAGACTAATGCAAAATCTTACCCTGAAGGATATTATTTTGAACATATGTTGTTCTTATTTTATTCTGTAACAGGTTAAAAAAACATCTGCCAAGTAAATGCACAGTGCTTCCTCGTGCTAAATTCACCAAAGGTAGTTAATTATTCAATAATTTAAAAAAAAACCGTTAGTGTTTATATAAATTGCCTGGAATAGGTTAACCATTTAATTTTTATACAATTATATTAACTATTCAACTTATTTGTTAAATTTTCAATTTAAATTTCTTAATAATAGCCGAAGGCGCACTCGAAGGTCTTCGGGCATTAAATAGTCTTAAAGATAATGGTGTAAGCTATATTTAAAAAAAAAACTGGAGTCTCCTCGATCGCGCCAAGCTGACATATTAACTATTCAACTTATTTGTTAAATTTTCAATTTAAATTTCTTAATAATAGCCGAAGGCGGTCTCGAAGGTCTTCGGGCATTAGATAGTCATAAAGATAATGGTGTAAGCTATATTTAAAAAAAAACTGTAGTCTCCTCGATCGCGTCAAGCTGACATATTAACTATTCAACTAAACTATTTGTTCTGCATTGTTCTACTGAGTCATTTTTTTTTTATTTTAAATTGTTGGGGGGTGTGTTCTGAGTATTACATTAAGTTGGCGCGGTCTATGACCTTGAGCGTTGTCCGCTATAAGCGCGAAAACTTTAAACGTAATTATCTCGTAAATCGTTAGTCCTACGATAAAATTTATTACCACCTTTTTTGTTCAACAGACTTGAATCTACAAATTTGTTCACAGGTCTAACTGTCTATCATCAATTGGTAACGAGATATAATGCAAGGAAGTTAACAAAAAACGATTTTTTGCATTTATTTCGTAAAGAAGTGATTATATAGAAAAAACTTAAATAGCAATCTTTTAGAACTATCAATTTGTAATATTTTTTGATTCCAGCCATTATTTCTGAAAAGTGAGGTTATATCATTTATTTATAATGTTTTCAAATTAATGTATAATTTACATAATCACTAAAATTGACAAAATTGACAACCTTATTAATTAATACAAAAGTTTAAGGGGTGTGCATTTTATGACCAAGCCTGCTATTCAAAATCTTGTAGATTCATTTCATGTAAAATTCACTTCTTCGTTTGCGCTATAACTTATCAGGAAATCGTAGATTTAATGTGATTTTTACGATTTGTTTTTTTATATGATTTTTATTACATACATTGACATGATTAGTATTTTCTAATCATTTGTATACTTTATAGTTTTTCTCAAGAAAATAAAAATACAAGTTTATTTTATTTGAATCAAAGAATTTTAGTATAAAAACTTATTTTACGATTACTTATTAATAACTACTTATTTAATGTATTACCAAAATGACCTAAAAACATGTTTAAGATTAATCAAATATTAAATCAGTGGATTTCGTTAATAAAAATTCTTATATTTTAACTAGGGAATGCACTAATTTATCAACCTATTCATTTTGGAGTTATGAATGCAGTTTTATTCAAAATAAAGTTTACAATATTACAGAAAATAACTATAAATGATTTTTAATACGCCAAATTACTTTTCGTCAAAAACGTTAAATTGAGTTCCCCCCAAATGAGCACTAAATATCGACAGAAAATATGTTATATATAAATCACAAATAACAAGTTGAGAAAAGGGGCAATCGATTAATTAATTAATTTGAATTTGAACATGGTTTCTAATAAACCTCACACCACACGATGTGTGTGTGTGTTTGTTTAATTCATTTATTTATTTATTCAATACCGCATACTATAATTAAAAATCAAATTCCGGAAACAATCAAAGCGTTTAGATAAACGACCTGCGCGTACACATTAATTGAATAACCGACCAGGCACGCACATGTATCGACACCTCCGGTACAAGATGATGGTCGATAGACGGTGCTGCCGCCGTCGACGTACTAAATATCTCAGTGGCGGACTTAAAAAAAAAAAAATTGTTTATTAATTTAATTTGTTCGTTGCTCTGTAAAAATGTGCTGCATTATAATATGGGGATTGTGTTGGGTAATTAAGATAATATTTAAAAAATTTACCATGCTACATTATAAAAAATACACTTGACATTTTTTTCACGTGAATAATGGGTATTTCAGAAACTGAGATAAGTTTGTAGGCTAGTGTAAATTTATAATCAATGTATCTCGACACTACCACGGGGGTTTTGGTCTCAAATTATAGATCTACGTGAGACAAGTACAAATCAAAAAAATTAACTAGTTTTAATGAATGAAAAACTTTATATTATAAAAAAACAAAAACCAAAAATTAGATTTCCCATTTTTACTACATTTTCATACACAAATTTCAATTTTTCCCATAATACTAACCTGTCCTTCAAAAATAGTATAGTAATTTTTGTTGTACATTTTTCCATGTAAAAAAACATGTGTTTTCCGTACAAAATTCGAAAAAAAGAGCGCTTATGGAATCAATACTGTGTCTGTCTGTCTGTGTCTCTTTTAGGGCCTTCTAGCTACTGATTTGAGATTTGGTATAATTATAATAAATAGTGGACTATTAATAAAGAGTTATAAAAATAAAATTTTAAGTTTTTAATGCTTTTTGAAGGGGTAATTGGGTTACTGTTATTCAAACCCGCCGAGTGGGGTATCAAATAAAACCTAACGATATATAAATAAATCTGAAAAAATTGGGAATAAGTATGAATAATGAAATCCAAAATTATCCATTTGTTTTCTAATATATAGACGAACTAATAAATTCAACTAGTGGTTTTTAACTTTTCTAAAATTAATAATACATTAAAATATTATACGGTACGGGACATTAATACATGTAGATCGACTCACACTTGACAAATATTTAATTTCATTAAAATTATTGTTGATCTCATAGTAACTGAACATTTTCTATTAGGTAATACTCAAATGAATAATCTTACGTTTTGAACATTTGCTTCAGTGGATAATTAATTACCGATGATTTAGAGATTGTATCTGGATTATATTGAATATCTTTGGCTTAATGCTAGGGCCCCGTCCGATAGCCACTGGGCCGCGATGTGATGGTGGCCCCTTACCCGGCGCGCGGTGTTTGGAAAGCCATTGGCCATAACGCCTATTGGATCGCGTCGTAATTATGGGTTACTTTATAATACATATCCTCAAAACCTGTTTCTAAAGTACATATGCTCTCTCTGGTTTCATGTTGGCCCCCACAGGCATTCGCGCAGGGCCGTATTTAGACAGTTTTAACAATGTACTGTTTTTTAAATTACGTATTTGCATTCCATAAATGAGCAGGAGGGGGGAAGTAAAATCTGTGAAAAGGTGTTTTTATCTTAAAAAAAAATCAGGTCATCTATTGCAATCGATCTTTTAGTAAGAATAAGGTATCTATGTACAAGGATAGAGAGGGGGCTGGGGTTTCGTTTGCAATCTAAAAATAAAATGTATCAATAATGATTTATTAATTGTATTTTTCTTATGGTTTAATTTTTTGTTATTAATATTGATAGTATGTGCAGGAAAAAAATAGAAAAAAATCCCAGTTTCATGAACAAACCCAGAGTCTGTATTGATCTGTAGCAAAAGCTAAGCTGACGCTATCTGCAGGGTATTAAATATAAATGACAGCCCACTGACAGTTGTAATGAATGGTATAGTTTATATGAGTGATCTTGACATATGCATGTTAAGTAGAAATCAGTAGTAGTGGTAATATGTGTATCTCATTAAATTCATGTAGTACAATAAGGTCTCTTTTTACGCGGATTTGAAGTTACGTGGTGCGATTTTTCATGCAAATTCAGGGATTCCTTGTTGGGTATCAAATGAAAGTGGACAATTCAGGGAATTTAAATATGAAAACGTTTTGTTATTATTAAAATCTTCAATAAGATTTCGCACAATTTTGATGAAAAAATGTACCTAAAATACAGTAAAAAAAAATAAAAATAAAATTGAAAAACAAACTAACTTTATTTTTAGTTTTACGTCAATTTATTTCAGATTTTCGAACATATTTTCTTTATGTTTTTTTTAGGCATTCTTACTTTCGTGAATTTTCAGAAACTTTTTTTATGCGATTTTCGACTTTTTTTAATTGAATGAATAGAAAATTATAGAACATATCCTTAATTTTGCCACGTGAAACGTATCTACCACGTAAAAAGAGATATTACTATATTAACATTATGAAGCATTTTTTACCCCGAGTAAATTTATAACGATCTGATAGAAACTGAACAACGGTTTTAAATCCAGTCCTGAATGTCGACGTACAATGTTTTTACAAATAGTTTTTGAGCGGATCTGTGCCCGTACCTACGAGTTTTATAGTTTTTACCATACATTGATTGATTCTTTGATTTATGGAACATCAGCTGCTATAGTGATTATCGTTTGTACACGTAATCACATAATGTGTTGTTTTTTTGACGCAGCTTTTCAATTTGTTAAAGGTTTTTTTTAGTCATTTTAACCTGTATTTATATCAGAAGCTTTAGGGTGATTTCTAGTTTGCTGAATTCTTTCACACGGTATATTTTTTATAAAATGCATATATATTTTTTGGGCATAGAAGTTGAAAAGAATGAAAAATGTTTCTTTGTTGAAAAAGTTTAGCTTATGTATATTTTATGATTTTGAATGCGTTGTCATTTCAAAATAAATCTTCCTCGTGCGCTTACAATTCTAGAAACTTTTGTCTAAAGTTACTAGTTTATAATACTAGATATTTATGGTTCCATGTTGGAAATTTAAATTGCCTTATATGATTTCTTTTTAAATATACAAATAAGGTACGGGCATCAGTCTTGGACAATACCCCAGTATTGTGCTATTTTATAGTAAAATTAGAAATATTTGTAGATATTTGGTTAACAATACCCATTACTGAATCATAATCTATAGACTCTTAACTCATTATCTTCTAAAAAGTGAACGTTGCAAGTATTCTCACTGATTTTGATAAGACTTGGTACATTTGTTGTTCAATTGAACTAAGGTACATTTATTATTTGTACATGCCTAAACAGCTATTGAAGGGGTGAAAACTACCCTCTACATTTGAATTTTAAATACTAATTAATACGTCACTAATTAATGTTGCCTTGGAAAACAAATGCAACTAAATTCAAACTGTCAAATTGTTTATGCAATGAATATGTAAGTCTTTGACATTAGGACATTAGAAAACTAATAGTTATAATACAAAGGTGAGTTTTATTTCTGACAAATCCCATTGAAATTTTTCATATATTAAAAGTTATTTAAAAATATATTAAACAACAAAATCATGTATGGTTCTCCATACCGATATTTAATTAATTTAATTACAGATAAAGAATTGATTAAAACAAATGTTTTTTAATCCACACAAAACCACATTGTGTGTTGTGGGGTCAAATCTGTTTTCAATCATATTTCATTTTATATGTATCATCATTCTATAAAAAAATCGACGAAAATTTGATAATATTCTCCGACAATATGAAGGGGCTTACAATGAATCTTTTTGTGTTCGCGAGAAGAAACTGCATTGTAGAAAATATTTTTTTTACTTTCTCAACGCAGCCTTTGCGTGGTTTGGGGATGTGAATCATATAATATCTGTTGGTGACGTTAAAGAAATGCAATATTGTATCTTTGTTGAATAAAAGTATAACTTTTTCATATGAGATATATTTGATGGGGTAATCCATACTATTAATATTATAAATGCAAAAGTAACTCTATTTAATACCTTTTTACGACTAAACCGCTCAACCGATCTTGATTAAATTTGGCAGAGAGATAGTTTGCATTCTGAGGAAAAACATAGGCTAGGTTATACTTTTTTGGCGCAGACATCTAGCGTGTAAATGCAAAACTAAAAACATGTTTTATCATAACAGAAATATGTATAAGCACGCGAACGAAGTACCGGTAATTATTAATACTGCATTTATTACACTGACTGTAACTTATATATTAAATATAACCATATAAGTGCATGACCTACAAACATGTTTCATGGAAAATTAATATAGTTCTCTAGTTTAGTGTTTAAAGGATTAGATGTATAGGGGTACCTACTACAAAACTACTTTCCATATCAGATAAAACTAACAGGAAACAATAGGAAGGAAACCGACCGATTCGATCTTACAATTGGCAACACGAATCGATTATTATTAATATAATATTATATATCCATTATAACTCTAAAATATACACGCTATAGTCAATGTCGGCAGGTCTTTTAAATTAAACAAAAACTCGAGTGTGCCTGTGTGTGCTATGTAATTTACATTTATTAGTTTCTTTTGTAAGCATATTTTATATAAATAAATAATTAGTTGAGTGTTCTTAAAATTATCTTCTTTTTTTTTCGTTTGCAATTTCACGATCGCTGCCATGATACTTGATTTAACATTTCGTGAGAAATGGTCGTGTGAGATATTACGTGATGTTTGTGATGACAATTTATTAAATTATATCATGTTAAATTCGTTATGTCGGTGGGTTTTTTGATTTTTACTAAAATCACACTTCTAGTCTGTTTCATTTAAGATTGCAGCGGTAGCTAACATAGGAAGTATAATACGCGCTTCTGATTGGTCAAAACGCCTGGTAGATTCAATTTTCACTGACGCAATACATCTACTAATTCGTGTTGCCTTGGAAACCAATGCAATAAAATTCAAATTGTCAGATAATGTATTTAATGTGTATTATATTATGACGATAGAAGTTTTTAGTGACAGTACTCCCCCCCACCCACCCAAAAAAAAGTTTTTTATTGGTTTGGCATCACCGACATCAAAAACTGTTAAATTTAATTTTTATATTTTTCAGTATTTTTAGTTTTTTTTTCTAAAGTTTTTTATTTTTCCCTTTTGAGTGCCGTATCTTCAAATTCCATGGTCAGATTCTAATAAAATTTATATGGGACCATCTCGGTAGGTGGCCTATATTATCATTCCAACGTTAATTTACCAGATTGTTCAATTATCAATAATAAAAACAATTTTATGACTCATAAAACAAGCATAACAAAATTTATATATTTATAAATATACCTACAACGGACAAGTAGTGTTACATTATTTTAATCAATAAAAAATAAATGCAATAGTTACTTACGTTAATTATGCACCATCGTGAGTATACTCAACAATAAACAAACAAAAATCGTCCACATCGGTGAATTTTATGCCCGAACATACATAAAAAATATATATTGTTAAAAAACTATAAGAGCAAGGTTTACTGTTTTTGTGATTGACGGGCTTCTTTTTTGTAATTTTCATGAATTCATGTTACCAATAAAACAAAGAACTCTTTATTTAATCAATTTAATTATATTACCAAAGTCCGCAAATATAGTTAGTTTTTTAAATTATAACCTTTTTATTTTGTTTATGTTTTTTCTCCAGTAATGGATAAAGTAAAACCAGTAATGAGCACGCAGTGATGGACACTTGCTAATGATTGCAAAACGATAAGTACTACGACACAAAAGATATAAAAGAAAGAATTTGAAATAATGTAAAGCAGTTGCTTTAATAATATAATAATTAATAAATAAATTATACTAATAATTAGTTTAAATGTCCACCATTTTGACACCTATTAGCCGATTGTCATCAAATCACGCTGTAAGACAGTTAAATGTATATAGATTAATATTCAGAAATGGTAGTAATTAAATATCAACACATATTTCTAATTCAGTACATTTAATTAAAAAATAGCCATTACTGGGGTCATATCTAAGACTGATGCCAGTACTTTAAGTATATGTAGACTATAGAGCGAAGTTGTATCATATATAGTAATGCTTTCTTCGTTGCCAACATAAAGAAATAATAAATCAGAGAATCAACGGCGGCGTTGCTAAAATCATTTGTCACCAAAAACATAAAACAAATACAGTGGGCTTTGAATCATGAATGAGCTGTAGACAGACATGAGACTTGCGATTCTCGTTTATTATTGAAATCATAAAGTTCGTCATGGCTGTTTATGATCTCTCTGGCTGCAAGCAAGCTTACGTCGTGTAACCTGCATTATGGAATAGGTAAAAACACACATCACTAGAGAACAATATCGTTGTTGTGAGTAAGTGAGTGGATTTTTGTTTTGTTTCTTTTGGTTTGTGATTCTTCCATTAATCAAAATAATATTAACTATTTATAATTTGTCTTTATATAGTATTACATTTTGTTAAATAACTTGTTTCACGTATTTTGACGAAAAGTAACACGTTTAAAATTTGCGTTAACAGTTTTTGAAGTCGGTTTTATTTTTTTCTGAAAAAGTATTTTATTTTTTTATTTTGGTTAACCGTTAACGTATCTTCAAAGTCCATGGTCACATTTTGAGTATACTCTTTCAAATAAACAAAAAATCAATCAAATAGGTGCAAAGTCGGAGTTATGCCTGAACAAACATATAAAATATATACAACCGAATTAAGAACCTCCTTCTTTTTTGAAGTCGGTTAAAAAATATATATATCTTTTAATAGAAAAATGTACTAACAATTGAAATGAAATAATTTGTATAGCACTTAACAAATAATTCAACTTAAGAATAATTAGTTGAACAAATCATGTAAATGATATTTACAAATATAGTCAAACATGTGTATTATAAAAATTGGATATTGTAAAAGTTGAAACTGAAGTATTTTTTGATACAAAATTGAAATTTTTAATCGGCAACTGTACATTATTATTAAAAAATCGACTCCATTTTCATTCATGATATCAAAAATACGCTCAAATTTTGTAAATAATTAAAAATATATTTATAAGATCCCTTGAAATGATTCACCATCTATGAGTAAAGATATCATCAAAATAAAAACAATAAATTTAATTTTTTAGTTATTCACAAAATACCTGTATGTAATAGCTTTGAATAATTTAACAACTTTGATATTGTAGACAAAATGTCATGAAAATTATAACATAATTATTGGGTAGATACGTAATTATATTTAATTTTTATTGCAACAATTGCCAAAATTTATTAATATAGCTTTTTAATTTATGTTAGTTTTTAAAGTATACTTACTAACAAGAAACACCTGCAGTTAATAATACTCACTTCCTTTCAATTGAATATTTTCTATGTTATTTGTTTTTCACATTACTACCATATTATTATTTATAAATGGTATATTTAAAACGAATCCCTGTATATACCTGTGTATTATTAAAGCCATAATATTATTTGAAGTTAGTATAGAGCTTCTCAAATTATCAGAGAAATTATAAATAATTATATCACAAGGTACAGTAATAGAACAACAATTGTCGACAGATCGTAATTTTTAATAACCGTGTATTTTATATAATTACCAAGTAAATTGCGCGTTTATGTTTTATACGAAGGGTGTGTATCTAACAAAAAAATGGGAAATTAATATTTTGAAACTATTACTGATTATTATTTTACCATAAAATTATTATTTAATATGTAATTTAGGTATTATCAAAAAAAAAACATTACTACTTAATATGAGAATTATTTAGATTTTAGATGAAGGTAGCGATTCGTAATAAAAATCGGTAGGATTTTTCGATTTTTATTTAAAAAAAATTATATTAATTTTGAGAGTGTCCATAAATTTTGTTGGTTAACTTTAATGACTATTTTTGACCGAATTATTTACGATCAAAACGAAAAATTCACTTTTAAATTTGATCACCTACAAAAATGTATTATTTTCAAAAATGGCCGTACAGCGATATAAAAAAAATAAATTGAAGAGAAAAGTGTGATCTAAAAAAGGCATTCATTATATTCGATAAAAAAAATATATATATCACGGTCCGTGGAAGCTCGTCTCGTTTATATTCGGAAACGTTTAAGCGATATACATAATAATTTAGTTTATAAATATAAGGGTCGATCCAGACTATCGAGTCGATCTCGGTCCGATCTCGCTCCAATCAAAATTTATGGTATTCACATTATCGCGCAAGTTTAGGTCACACTTTACTCGGTGATCAATATTAGAATGATCGAAGACGAACTGAAGTTTCTATTCTCATTACGGCACAATCCATGCCAGGTTCGATCACACTTCAGTAAAATATTTATATACCTATAGTGTCAATGAATTAATTGTTTATTATTTATTTATATTTGATTGGAGCGAGACCGGCTCGATAGTTTGGATCGACCCTAAATGTGTCCGTGTGAAACATGCCCGAGTAAAACAAAGTCGCAAGTTTGCAACTCATGACTAATATGGGTATAGTTTCTTTACGATTCTTTCATAATGTGTAGAGGAACGCGGCAGATGGCCGTTGTAATAAAGTCTGAGCTCCCGTTTTCTCGCTCAAGTGGTGTTTTAATTTGTCTTGTTTATAAACTTTTTCTAATTTGTGTAATTAATTTTCCAGATGAATAAGGAAAACTGTAAATGCGACAGTTGTACGTATAATAAATGAATGTAAAGGGTGCCTTGTTGTCTGAGATCTTTTTGTTTTCGGAATTAATAATTAAATTAAGTTTTTAAAAATATTTTCTTTAATTACGCTCGTTGTGGAAAAAGGTATATAAAGTTACGAATGAAGAAGAAGGATTTGAAAAAAAAACTTTTTCCTTCTTTGTTAATTTAATTTTTGTACGTTTTAACATAATATACACTCAGTTTTTCATGGAAAGTTGAAAATTTGTCTAATTAAATTATATATGTAATAAATATACATATATATGTAATATAAGTTTTTTAAGGTGCAAAAATAACTGAAATCATTAAATCAATGTATTTTTAAATAGATTTCAAGAAAAAACCATATATAAAAATATTTCTAGAGAAAAAATGGGCAAAATTCAAAGTCTCTAATTGTAGTAAAAATATAAGTAGTATATAAATAAGTAAAAAAAACATTTTAAAGATTAGAATCCCTACTTTTGAATGGTTATTGCAAATTTTACTTTCATTCAATTTTCGCAAAGTTATATGATTTTAAAGCAAAAAAAAAAAAATCAAGGGTTAAATTTTTTTATAGATAATATCTGTTGGTGTAATTCTAAATTATTCAAAATTATTTTTTCAGATTTTTTCTATGATTTTTTTCCACAGAGATATTTAAGGTTATATAAATTAACATATACATTTCAAATAAAATTTTTAATACATATAATAATGAACGTTAATACATATATTAATATTTCAACATGACAATTGAAAATTGTATTAATTTTCATTTTGTATATAACATACGAACACAATATTGTTTCGACAAGTTATATCGTTTGTAATATGCAAATAATTTTTCCGCTATCCATTAAATGACTCTGAATATTAAAACATATATTGAGCGATTATCCCATAATTTCATTTTAAAATCGGATCATACTGTTCCGACCCCGCCAATATTTATGTTGTATTTTATTATTGAAATACTTTAAGCGCCTATTATTGGGATCACAATTATCCCAAGCTTTTTTCCGCGGGATTTAATAAAAACAATAATCGAATAACTTGTTTAATTTAAAGTCATGAAAATATAATAAGGTACTGGCACTAGTATACGTTTTTTGGAATTGATGAGTTTCTTTTTTTTGTAATGCTCAAAAACTCATATTACTAATGAAACAAGAACCCCTTTTTTAAATCAATTTAATTACCAAGTTCCGCAAATATATGTAGTTTTTTTTAATTATGTCTTTTTTTTTGTTTATAATTTTTTCCAGACAGGTACTTGCTAATGATTACAAAATGATAAGTACTTCGACACTAAAGTAATAAAATAATGAATCGTGAAATTTGAAACAGTGTACATATAGCAGATGCTATGATAATATAATAATTAATAAATAGATTACACTAATAATTAGTTTAAATGTCCACCATTTTGACACCAATTGGCCGATTGTCATCAAATTAAGTTGTTTTACAGTTAATTGTCTAATGATTATGATTCGGTAATGACAGTAATCAAATATCAACAAATAGTTCTAATTAAAGGTGTTATTATATGATTAATTTAAAGTCACAACAATATAATATTTGATTGTGAACAAAGATACAAAGCCAGGATGGTATGGTGGGGGAAGGGGGCGGGCGAGGGGGCACTCTATAAAGTTCTGGCAACACGGTTTAAGAGGTGTGCTCTGTCGTAAACGTCAGAGGTTTTGACGTTAACTGCGTGCGATATTCGACACCAGCGTTAAAGTACGGAGTTTATGGAAGAATCGAGCCCTCTGGGATCCATCTGGATGATAGTTATTACGCCAACTATCAATAGATCTGGTGTTTATGATTATGTTTATCGATTAGGCATGGCTCGGACGTACGCCGAGATGGTAATTTCTTTTATTATTTCATAAAAATGTGGTAGTGATGTCGTTTTTTACAACGGTTAATTTTATTTAATATTTTTCTAAGGAATATATTTTATAGAAAAAACAATTTAATATTTCTTACTTAGGTTACTTTTTCATTATTATATTATTTAATTTTACGTTATTATAAAACTAATATCGAACGCGATTGTAAGACAGTAATGTCCGGTATTATAAAGGAGCTAGCAAAATTTGCTAGCTAGAAAGCACTTTTAAATGGGGTATCAAACTTATATGACAGTTGTATATTTTACATTGAAATATTATTATTTGCTACTAATTCATATTCATACTGATATTCTAAATGCGAAAATGTATCTTTCTGTCTGTCTGTTTGTTACCTTTTCGCGACTAAACCGCTGAACCGATCTTGATGAAATTTGGTAGGAAGATAGCTGAGTTTGTAACTAAAAAAAATTATTAGATCAAAAATGGGTGCAACATAATTTATCGACTATCATAACAGAAATCTTTATTACCTAACCTAACCTAACCTAACCTACCTAATCCAAATTCCACTCGAACGAAGTAGTGGGTAACAGCTAATTATTGATAATTCATTAAAATCGAGACTTATAAATAAATCTAGTCTGAATTTAAGTCTATGTCGTGTCGGCATATACCATAATAAAAGCTATTTACTAAACAACTACTTGAACATTATTTATACAATTAAATAAATAAATTCAAGCCTACATCAATGTTTTGTTTTTTTAATTCTAGAACGTAAATTTTTATTGAAGTTTTTAAAATCTCATAAAGTTTCAGTGTGAACATATACACATGTGTTTAAAACATATCACACACGGTGTGTGTATAATGTTTTATGTGAAACATAAACAAAAAAATAACAATAAAATTTATACAACAGAAGTGACAAGTGAGGCACAAATTACCTAGTAATTTTTCACACTCGTGTGTACGTACAAAAGTAAAAAGCGCATCGAAATATATATAGGGTGTGCACGCATTATATTAAAAATACATTTTATTTAGCAATTTTTAAGTTCTCAATTCGACAGCATATAATTTTTATGTATGTTCGGGCATAACACACCGATTTAGACGTTTTTTTGTTTGTTTGATAAAGTATACTTCCGAGATGGTCCCAATCAGAAGCTGACCATGGACTTGAAGATACGCTACTCAAATAGGAAAAATAAAAAACTTTTTAAGAAAAAAATAAAACCGACTTCAAAAACGGTTAAATTTAATTATTATATAATTTTTATAGGATTTTTTATTCTTTTTTATTTTTTTCTTAAAAAGTTTTTTATATTAAATAAATTCTACAAAAACGTAATATTTAAAAATTTGATTATTTTGGCCATATTTACGCGTGCGTTTTTTTCTCAGTAAAAAAATAATACGATGTATATTAAAAACGATAAATATTATTATTTTTCGTTTGTTTGACAGCCCTGCTGTGCGAACCAGCTTGAGCTGAAGCCTGTAGTATTTTTGTTTATTATTTCAGGTATATTATGATACATATATACTGCTTCTTCTTACATTCTGAAGAAATTGTTGAAAAGTAACATGCAATAATATTATGTTAAATATTTATAAACATACATGCAGTATTTTTATATTTTGTAAAAAGTATTTCATAATATCGTATAAAACATAAAGGTTTGATATTGTCTTAATATGTGTAGTGAAAAATAAATTATATTTAGATATCTCGCATCCATACTAATATTACAATTGCGAAAGTTGTCTCTGACTGTTGTTACCTTTTCATGGCTAAACCGTTGAACGAATCTTGACGAAATTTTGCAGGGAGATAGCTTGCATCCTGAGGAAGGACATAGGCTACTAATTTCCTAAAAAAATACTTGTATACACATCTAGCGTGCAAATGCGAAATTAGAAAACATGTTTTATCGACTAATTTAACAGAAATCAGTATTACTACATTATTATTATACACATGTAAGAAGTTAAATTCAAAATTTCAATTAGTAACGTATATTTGCATCTATAAAGCCTTAAAGATTGATATTTTGTATTATACAAGGATTTTAGTGCCTATCAGCAGGTTATTTACATAATAAAAAAACACAGTTGTGTTTGCACTCTTGTAAATGTTATTTTGTTAGTGTCTTAGCAGAGGTATAAGGTTTCACAGTAAGTTATAACTTGTTGTTTGTTTTAAAAACATTATACTGTTCATTAATGTATGTATATATGTATGATAATAGTTTCTGGCAGGGATGTACAATAATATAAATATATTAAATTTATTATGTATATTTATTGCAGTGGCGAAGCGTCCATGGAAGCAGGGGAAGCAGTGCTTCTCTTTTTTATGGGTAAATTAATATAAATCTGTGTTTTCAGTTAATAAATCATTTAAAAATATTATTAGAATATTCGTCTTTATGCGCAACTCAAACATTTTAATCAAAAATAACATTTAATATTAATTTACACGCTCAGTTATAAAACTATAATACCTCTACGTCTTATTTTCTTGTATTTTAGTCGATATTTGTATAACGAGTTGAAGTTCACTGCAGGAAATTTCACTAAAATTTTTTGAATTTTTGATTTCGTTAAAAAAATGTTTATTGTATAGAAAATGACGTGAAAAGTTGTTTGTTTCAAACCGCAGGTCTGTATCTCAAATCGTTCTCGAGTTATAGCCTCTCAAAGTTTCAGTTTTTCAAAATTTTGAAGAAAAATGGCCCTAACTTTTGAACGGGTGGTCGGATTTGATTTTAGTTGACGGATTTGGAATCAGCGTGTCAAAATCTATATAATGACATGTATAATACCTTAAAAATCGAGAAAAAAAATTTCGCGTAAAATCAAAAAAATTCAAAGGGGTATACCTTAAAAAAATGTCGATTTTTGACGAAAATTTTTTTGTCGGATTTTAAAGTATTATACATGTCATTACATAGATTTTGACACGCTGATTACAAATCCGTCAACTAAAATCAATTCCGACCACCCGTTCAAAAGTTATGGTCTTTTTTCTCCAAAAATTAGAAAAAACTAAAACTTTGAGAGGCTATATCTCGAGAACGGTTTGAGATACAGACCTGCGGTTTGAAACAAACAACTTTTCACTTCATTTTCTATACAATAAACATACTTTTAACGAAATCAAAAATTCAAAATTTTTTAGTAAAATTTCCTGCAGTGAACTTCAACTTGTTATACAAATATCGACTAAAATACAAGAAAATAAGACGTAGAATCATTTAGTTACTATATAAATATATAAGAATTTATTTAAAAAAGTAAAAGCTTGAACTAAAGCTGTTTCATAACTAGTTTTTTTTTTGTTAATAGGAGGGGAGGATTGACAAAATATGCTTCCCTTTTAAAAATTTCACGCCTTGCCACTGATTTATAGTACAAGTTCGCTAATCTAAAATAGAGCATCAAAAAGAGTTGTCCATATTATACACCCTTTCTGTTCCATATATACCGACTTTATGGATAAAATAAAACAATAATTTTCATGTAAGAAAACATTACAATTAATTAAATGTTAACGTTATATGTATTAAATAATTGACTAAATATATTAGGTGATAAATATGATGAACAACGTATAAATACCCCGAAACAAAACATAAAACACATGATGCATTGCAAATCAATTATTTATTTACAACGTACGAAGCTACAAGACCTCCCATATGGTTTATTCACCTCTTTCGTATGATTTTTATAGCCTGAAAATTATTGAATACCAAATCATGTAATTTAATTTAATTTCAGTGATCAATTGCGACCAGACCTCACGATGTGGTCTCGTCAGAACCTGTATATTAGATGTGTGTGTGTGTGTGTGAGAGAGAGAGAGGGACGAGTGTCAGTTCACGAGGTATGGTGTTGGGTTACACGCATTCGCTCATTTAGTAAATATCAATTTATTTCTTGTTAGATGAAAAAAATTTGTTAGATATTGATACTTGAAACAAAAAAAAACATTAATATTTATCTTAATTTATTTAAATCATTATTCTATTTAAGTAAATTTTTATACAATGACAGTTGTATGGTATTTATTAATGATTTAACAAAGAAACCAGCGGTCTAAAAGCAGTGATGATTGTTGTACGCCAGTATATTTATGTTAATTTATTTAAATCGTAGAGATTAAATAAATCATTACCCGGGAAAAAAAGTGATCAAATCAGATCTTGATTGATCTGCATTTTGAAACAACATCATATTTTTCACTGGTTTTTGATCTGTAGAGACCTACAAATATCTACAACGATCTACAAAGATCCACAATGATCTACAAAGATCTATAACGATTTACAAAGATCTCTGAAGATCGTTGTAACGTTGAAAATTCATGAATTTTCAATGTTTCAATCTCTATTTATTATTAATGATTTAACGTAGAAATCAGCAGTGGTGATTGGTGTACACTAAAGTAACACATAATAAGAGTTTCGACAGCGCGAATCCATTTCTGATTGATTGTAGTAGCCAAGTCTCTCTCACAACTATATTTTCTGATTTTATTAATCAATATTATCAAATATTATTACAAATTATGTTCAATTTTAATGGTAATTTTTTTATATTTACAAAAAATTATATAAAAATAAATTTTCGATTTTGCTAAAAAAGGCGACGCTGTCATAACTCTTACTGGAGTGACTCTAGTCTACACCAGCATAACGTTTTTATGTATGAATAAACTGCGTTACTGTTCTAAATCCCAAATCAAATTCATAAACTCAGACAAATCAGATTTTTAGCTTCTTAAGGGGGAAATCTACGAGTCAAAATACTGTGAATATTTGGGTTTTTTTTCACAGGTATAACTAATTATTTATGGATCGGGTAGAGGACATTTTATTAAGTATGTATTCAACTTTTTCAATAACAATTTTTATTGAAAAATATTAAAAATTTACAATAAAGTTATGAGCCTCGATGTGACGACTAAAAAAATATTTTTGTCCATGGTTCCATTGAAATTTCTGGATGGGTTATCGGGAAAAAAAAATTATTAAAATCTATATCTATGGTTAAATGTAGTCGTTTTTCTGTGTATTTAATTTTTTTACAAAATGGCGACGGATTGAATTTTTCTTTTCATTTTTAACACATTTTTTTAATTCAAGTGGTCTTAAAAATAGTAAATATCAAAGTTTCGAAAATCGGCTATGCACAGATTTAGCCACTGCGATTACGAAAATTTTGATTTTTTTTAATCCGTTCATTCGTCTTTGAGGAATCACTGGAACCAGGTTGAAAAAAGTCGTTTCGAGAAAAACACGTTTAATGTTTTCTGAGGGTCATAAGCAACCCGTTATCTAAATTGACTGTAAATCATCAATTTTCGGTATTTAATAGATATTTTAAAAAATATACTCTAAAAAAATGCAAAAAAAAACTATTTTTCCGTCACAGTGCCTTTCCCCATTAATGCGAGACGTCGGTTTTACTCCCTCTTGGTCGCGAACAAATTTTTATAATACCGCATATATGAAATGACCTATTATATTCTACCATGTGAAATCTGAGAGATTTTACATACACATTTGTATATATGTATACATAAAGATGATTATTATATGCGAGTATAACCATCAATTTTAAGCTTATAATATAAAAGTTGCTGACGAGGGCTGTCCATATTTAAAGATTTTTTTATATAAATACATCCATATATAAGGAATACTGTTTTTTGGAATTCTCATGAACTCATGTTACTAATAAAACAAGTACTTCTTTATTAAATCAATTTAATTACCATTCTCCTCAAATATAGTTTTTTTTGACGTGGGCATTTCAGAAACTTGATGTAACGCGCAGATATCAGTTTTGCACGCTAGCGTAAATTTATAATCTCGACACTTAGAGCAGCTACCACGCGGGTTTTAGTTTCAAATTATAGATCTGGTTTCGATATAATATGAGGTACAAGTAAAAATCAAAACATTTAACCAGTTATAATGGGTGATAAATTTAATATTTTAATATTATACAAAAACAACAGCAAAAAATTAAATTTTATATGTCCACGATTGCGCTTGTAAATATTAATTAAATGAATTGAAAATTTTTTATAAAATATGAAACAATGTAAAGCTATGATAATGGAAATAATTAGTTAATAAATAGATAACACTAATAATAATTAGTTTAATGTCCACCATTTTGGCACCCATTGGCAGATTGTCATCAAATTAACCTGTTTTACATAATATAGATTATGATTCAGTAATGGCAGTAACTAATTATAATTATATATTTGATAATTATCAAACAATATTTATAATTTAGTACGTTTAATTAAACAAGTGTCCAACGCTGGGGTATAATCCAAGACTGGTGGAAGTATTTTAACTTTTTTATAAAAAAAAAAAATATGATGGGAGCCTCTGATTTTTTCCGGTTCTTCCACCCTATATTGACGCCACTGCATACCAGAAACAAATAAATACGTGTATTTAAATTAATAAGCATATATAAATATTTAACATATTTTTACTATCTACTATTAAACATTCCTTTTCAACGGAATTATAATAATATGAAACATTAATACAACATCAAAGTGAATACTTTATATGGAATATGGATGTCTATTTATTATTTTTCATCTCTTTATTTATTTATTTTATATTTTACAACTTCGCTAATTGGCACTGACGTTTCTTCTGATAGGTATTATTTTTTTCTGAGAAATAAATAAAATGAAAAAGAGGCATTCACAAACGCTTTGATTGTCATTAATTTCCTATGATATATATATTGAAAAATACAGAATTTTTCATTTTATGGAATTACAAAGTTATATAATACATACTTATTAATAACTAGCTATTACCCGCGACTTCGTCCGGGTGAAATTTAGTTAGGTATAGATAAAACAGGTTTTTAGTTTCGTATTTGCACGATAGATGTCACTAAACTAACCTAACTAGTTGCGCGTATGAATATCACACACCCATTTTTTTTTTATTTAATCAGTTTTCGAGATAAAAAGAAACATATGTCTTTTCTCAGGATGCAAACGATTTCCCTGCCAAATTTCATCAAGATCGGTTCTACGGTTTAGCTTATACAATGAAATCTAGTTAATGGTAAACACTTATGACTTCTACTTAAAAAATAAAATAAAGAGACGAGAATTAGATAAGTCAATAGCGGGCTAAAGGGTGGGGGGATTCGTCCTGGACCTCATGAAGACCATGAATTTTTTTTTCAGGTATTGGTATGGCAAAAATTTTCCTAAGACAAATAATCTTTAAATTTTTATAATGCCCCACTAGGTGGGTGGGGGGTACAACTAACATTCCGTCCCGAACCACGATCTTCCTTAGTCCACTACCAAGTCTCGATTGAAATTCAGTCGAATTAAATTTTCAATTAAAGAAGTGAAATTGTTTAATGAGTATTTTTCAAAGCCCTAAATCAGACATATAAGTATGTACAGTTAGTGACTGACCTTGGGGTTTTTTATGACAAAAAAGAACAAAATTCTATTATAAAGGTATTCTTTTTAATCTATAAACATACTACTGTATTTAATATTTATTTTATAAAAGCTTTTAAATAAAAATCTCTGATGTGAATAAAAAATTTCCCTAACGATACCTTTTATATTTAATCATAAAAAGTATGGTCTTGTAGTTTGTAATTTATTTACATTAATAACTGTTTCATTACAGCAAAAAAATAACTAATTTTTGTGATGAAAGCTCGTTAGCTTTTGTAAAATTGGGATTATTAAATTTCTGTGTGTCCATAACAACGACACTGTTATTTAATATAAACCTAAATGTGACCAGGCCTTTATTAAAAGACCGCACAGTAAATTTGCTGGGACCTAAGTGAAAAAATGACAGGTGGTGATAGTTAGGTTTATGTTTATAGTTGAATAGCAGGTACGGGTATGAAATGGTTAAATATTTTGCCACATGCCATGGTCATTTTTCACATCTGTTGATTGCAATCATGTACATTTTAATAATCTATTGTGTTTGTAATATCAAACAAAATTATTTCATTTTTAACTACGGGGAAGAAAGTCTTTCGTGATTATCTTCCAAAAATGACGTATTAAGATCCCCCAAATCATATTAGACTATTTTTATAACAATATATGCGACAATTCAAAAAATAAGAGGTTCTCAATTCGATTATGTATATGTACTTATATTTTTTTATGTATATTCGGGCATAAGGAATATACTCCCCAGGTATTCCCATATAAATTTTAGCTAAATTGATTTCGAACATACTCCACTCAAAAGGGAAAAATAAAAAACTTTTTAAGAAAGAAATAAAACCGAATTAAAAAACACTGAAAAGTATATAAAAATTAAATTTAACAGTTTTTGGTGCCAAGCCAGTAAAAAAATTTTAGAAAGAAAAAAAGAAAACCTATTTCAAAAACTGTTAAATTCAATTATTAGGTATACTTTTTAGGGTTTTTTTTAAGCCGTTTTTTTTTAAGTTTTGTATTATAATTTTTAATTCGGGAACATCATAAAGGAGTTTTCTCGGTATGTTCTAGCATCTGTCGAAATTTGGCACCTCATACATTTACACCAGTAGAAAAAAATATATAGATATATCAATAATAATATAATGAGCCAGTTATTTTTTTGCTTAATGATGTTTAAATTAACAAAATCTTTTATTGTCTCATGTTTGCTATTGTTCGACGAAAGCAATGAAGAAGATAAGGGAATAAAGGGCGTTGTAGAATACACAGGAAATGGTGTTAATGAAATTAGAGCCACGTCGGATTTAGGGTTGAATGAAGTTGACTACCAATGAAGGGTTGAAATGTAAAAGACGTTTAAAGTCTAGTGAATAGTAATTACAAACTAATTTTATATCTGTTAGAGTTATCTCGTAATGTTGGTTTGTCTTTGTAAGTGTCTCTCATTGGATTATCAAAGATAACACAACTGTTACGTTTTTGTGTTAACCATTTTGGAGTGATTGTGTTTTTATTGACCCAATTGCTGGTAATCTTTTCAATAATTATACGGGATGGGAGTGGGTTCGAGTCGAGACGATATCAACTGTACTTTTTGTTCTGAAAATACCGAATAAATAATCTATATGTCTGTGTGTCTGTTACAGCCTAACTATTGAACCGTTTGACATAAAGAATTGATATTTTAATAATATTTAAATAGGTACTAAATCAGTTAAAATTCTAAGGTTTTATTCCACGATACGGAACACTAATACCCGAAGCTCGACTCGATTTTGACAATTTGTTTAGTCTCGGTTTATCGTATTTATTTTCTATTTGATATAAAAAAATGATCTTGTTTATTACATTAGACTAAATGGGAATAAAAATTTTTTTAAGAAAAAAAATAAAACTGACATTAAAAACCCTAAAAATCCCAGGATGGTTATAATGTCCTTAGCGTAACTAACTGCCGGGCCCGCACAGTTTTGTTTTCTGGCAGTTTTAACTGCCGGACTCTGTATAAATAAATTATAAGTTAATTTAATTATAAATTATATTTTCAAAATACCCAAAATAATTCGTACGATAATAATAATATGTAATATCAAAAATACTTTACAACCATAGCAAAATAAGTAATGAAATAATAGATAAAAATATCATCAATGCAATTGAATAAAGATATTACTTGTAATACGCACTAAATTTGCTCCAATTGCTTCTAAATGAAGACAACTGAAACAATATAACGAATTCTGTCACGAGTGTCAACTGAAATGACATCTATAAATGCGTTCATGAACTAATATTACAACAATTTATTTAAGTTCAATCGATTCCATTCGTCGTAATTGGCTTGATGAATTGATTACAACAACGATACTGGAGAAATAGATTAAACAAAAAACTGTCCTCATTCTTGTCCATAGGTGCCGTAAAAGGAAACACCCATACGTATCTAAAGATTTTCAAAATTTAGGAGATAAATAATTAAAAATAGTTTTTATACACTAAACTCCAAAATTAAGAGATCACTAATTTTTTTCAATATTTTGTAGGTATTTTTTAATGGCTGCATCTCCGCGAAAAATGGTCGTCGAACATTATAAATTTCGAATCATTTGTTGAAAATTTTAATATCCTTAAGGATAACCTCTTTTTTGATGATGAAAAGCCGAAAAAAAATTTCATATTATTTATATTAAAAAATTGAAAAAATTTAATGATCCTTTAATTTTGGAGTTTAGTGTATTTGATATAGAAATAATTTGTTGGTATTATCTTGTCCCCATTATAAAAAATACAATTAAATGAATTACTATGTACTTAAATATATAGTTATGATGGCGCCTTTGTCTTTTTATTCTTTGTTTCCTACATCCGTCCTTGTAACTGTCTCTTAATTTGTAATCAATTTATTGTCCCTCAGCAAAATTTCATTGTTTTTCAATATTATTCGATTGATTTATTTCTAATGTAATTTATTAACCCGAATATATTTTGTTTGGTTCATATTATTTTCATTATCCATACTAATATTATAATTAATTATACAGGAAGGGCCACTTATCTATTCACATTTTGTTCTTTAATATCTTTAAAAATATTTTATGAAATTTCATATAATTTTTGTGTGTGCAATTTTTAGATCGCCAATTAGATTTTATTAAAATTTTTTAAATTGTATATGCGGTTGGAGAACGCGCCAAAGTTACAGTGTCGTAAGAATGAACCAAAAATGTAGTTTTGGTTCGAAGAAAATAGATTTATTCGTTTTGTAAATTTATTTAAAAAGCTGTCATGAGTGACAAGGAACTTTCTTATACGCATATCTATATATGGTTGTATAAGTAAGTAAAAAATGGACTGTCTACACTCTACAGGTTGTGCGCGATAAACTGGCAAAATTTTACTAATACTGGTCTCTTCTAAGATCTGTATTTAATATCTTCAACAATATTCTTGCGAACCGTTTCATCCGACATCTGCAGTTCTTTTGCTATGGAGCGCATTGACTTTCTTGGATAGTTCTTGATAATTCCTGGATTCTGTGTATTCGACTTGTGCGGTCCTTGCGTTTTCCTAGTTGATGAGGCGACAGGATCAACTTCATACACCTTCTTCACGTTCTAAACTGTATGTAAACTGATGTTATTGAAGTCCGCAACTTCATTAGCAGTTCGCCTTGCGCGCAGTCCAGAAATTATGGTTGCTCTAACATCGTATTTCTCCGACATGATGGTTGCTCTTAGAATTTAATACTTTATATGTGAAGTAATTTATCACGCGCACCCTGTACACTACATAGAACATTAGATGCACAAAGTACAGTTAGTATATTTAAATAAGATAAGAAATTACTACACTAGACACAATGTAATTTTTTAAATTTATTGTTCTAATATTTCATAGTGTTTCATTTAAAAGTGTACAGAAGTGGGTGTAATTTGACAGGCGTTTGTAAAAAAAACTAACGACACAAAAAGAGTGGTTCGTGGTAGGTGGATCGTAATCTTTATCACTGTCAAAAACTGTTATTTTCATAATTATAATTTCATTCTTATGGTTCTCATGGTCTGAATGTGAATTTAAATTAATTGTTAAGTACATGTACATAAATAGCAATCTTACCACCAACGAATTTTTAAAACCATTTAGTCATTAAATTTTGAATTTTAGGACAGTTAAAATTCATTTTTTCGAAACTAATGAACCGATTTTGATGGGACTTTCACTGTTCGAAAATCTGAGACCCTTTTTGGGTATACGATAAAATTTAAAAATGATATTTTATGGGACTTGCTAGTCATAAATGTATTTATAGCTAATGTAATTAGTGTCTAATAATTATTTATTTTGAATTTTAATCTCATTTGATGATTAATCAATGTATACAAACATAATACTTCACCTATAAATTTGTTTGCGAAATTATCTTATAACAAGTTAGAGAACTTGGTTGAGTTAATTTTCGTCGTTTGAAGCTCGACAAAATTAATATTAAATTATTATTACAGAAATAATTGAATTATTATACCAAAATAACAAAAACTAATTAAATCAGTGAGTAGGCAACTTATATGGTATATTAAAATAAATGCCTACAGAGTTTTTACGTGGGTATTTATTAGTAAAAATGCAAATATGATAGAATTAAAACAATAATATACGGTTTTGTAAAAAAATGCTAAAACTAAATTTAGTTAGTTAGGCATCTGAATTGGTGAATAATTAAACTTTGAGTTTATTTACATTTTTAAATTTTAAATTAAATATTGCTTCCTCGCAGTTTCGAAGATACGAGAAGCTTTGTGATCGTTTTAAAATAAGATAAAATAATTATTCTCTGATTTCAAAATTTTAAATTTCTATTTCAGGTCAAAACAAACACTTTTCGTTCCGTTTCTGTCTGTCTGTGCGTGTGTCTGTGTCCTGAATCCTTGTCACACGCATAACTCATGAACCACTGAACCGATATTAATGAAACTTTGTTGGGTGGTTGGGTTTGGCTTGAGGACGGTCCCATTTCAAAATCATCAAAATCGTGCATAATAATTAACTACCTTTGGTGAATTTAGCACGAGGAAGCGCTGTACTTTTAGTTGACAGATGTTTTTTTAAATAAATTTTACCAGTAAATTGAAAACAAAAAGAGGGAGGGGGATAAGGATTGATTATTCAATGAGGAGTAATTATACTATGTTACATATATATTTTGAATAACAAAGGTCACTTTATACAAACGCCTTAGGGAATGATAAGTTGCATATATGTACAATAGGGAGCTTATTAAATATGCTTGCACACCACGAAATTTCTGTTTGCGCATTTAATTATTAATTTTCATCAATGTTAGTCAATTCTATGATGAAATAATTATACGGAGTGAGCATTTATGACGTGTCACGACGTATTATCTGTAACCAATAGGAAATTTGTTTCACGCATTCTCGAAAATCGATACAATATAATTATTCTTAATAGAATTAATAATAATTTTGGTGGGATCGAACTAATATTTTTTTTATTTTTTCTTCTTCACTAGGATTGGTTTCAGACAAGACCATCTTGAAGCTATCATAATTATTGATATATCAAAATTTTCAACATTTATTATTATGTCTATAATAAATATAAAACGCAACGTCTCTCTGTCTGTATTTCTGTCCGTTACTGCGCTTATTAATTGAGAACCACTTATCCTATTCACGTGTGTGTTTTTTTTTAATTCATAGATATGTTCTTTGCTCAGGTTTTAGTATATATTTTGTTGTGTTAGGTAACATAAGGAATAAGCAGTAACGATAATATAATTTTTTGCAATACGCTGTCTGTTAAATATTGAACACCGCTTCAACCTTACAAATCTATTATATTTGATTCAATACAAGTGCCATGTTAGCTGCGTCGAAATGGCGCTGCGTTTTGATGCAGTTAACATGTATAGATTTGCAAGGTCGAAGCGGCGACGGAGACCGTTTCTGTAAAGTGCCAAGGCTATAATGTATGTAGTAAAGAATTGTGTAGAGTAAAAAGATCTAAAATAAGTTAACTATATTTTTCAAAAATTGAGTGAAGCCGCGAGCACAGCTAGTTATTTATATTATATAAAATAACATAAAATAAGAAATTAAGGCGATTGAACAAACAATCCCAAAGAAAGTAAAAAATAATGAGATTGAATGAAATCTGCGAAATACGAAACGGTTTTCTGTAAAACCAATGAGAAAATTTATCCTGTCATTTGGTACAAAATTAATGTAACAAAAATACATTAAACAAGTGTTGTTCATTGATCCTGGCCTCTTTCTCATTCGCTGTAATCAGTCAGGATTGGACATGGTCTCCTATCAAGGCAACAGTCATGTCAGAATCTCTGATTACTAGAATTAACAAGCCGAATCAGCCAATGAACCGATTCAGAATGAATGTTACGGATCGTTGTTGTTTTAATCCAGATACCGGCGCGCGCTCTCTCAGATTAACCCGGGTATATTTTAATAGTGTGCAGTTTGTTTTTTAAAAACCGTGCTGGTGGAAAGAAATCCTTGCTGGATTGAAAAGGGATAATTGTTTTACATAAATTCCGGTCGTTTTAAAGCGAATAATCTTTCAGGGATTTAAAAAATACCGTCATTTTTAATTAATGGTTATTTTATAACTCTGTATATATCTAGGTATGTACTTTTCAATTTCTGTAGTTAGATTAATATTTCAGTCAATCATGTAAGGGGGTCGAGAGTCTTCTCCCCCCCCCCCTTTCCCTTCACGTGCCTGATTTCAGTTAATCGCATATATTTTTATCTGACTTGAAAAAGATGGAGGTTTTTAATTCAACAATATAAAGTAGTATAGCACCAGTCTTGGCAAGGACCCCAGTAATGGAATTAGAAATATGTGTTGATATTTGATTACTACCATTTCTGAATATTAATCTATATACATTTAACTGTCTTACAGCGTGATTAGATGAGAATCGGCCAATTGGTGTCAAAATGGTGGACATTTAAACTAATTATTAGTATAATTTATTTATTAATTATTATATTATCATAGCAACTGCTTTACATTGTTTCGAATTTGACGATTCTTTCTTTTATATCTTTTGTGTCGTAGTACTTATCATTTTGTAATCATTAACAAGTGTTTACCTTTGCCATTACTGGAGAAAAAACATGAAAAAAATAAAAAGGTATAATTTTAAAAAACAAACTATATTTGCGGACTTTGGTAATTAAATTGATTAAATAAAATGTTACTTGTTTTATTAGTAACATGAGTTCATGAGAATTACAAAAAACATGCCCATTAATAAAAAAAAATCGAAAACTTGCTCTATCGGCTATAACTGGTGCCTTTACCTTATATTTGGACGATTTTTGTTTGTTCTTGCTGCTCAAAAAAGGAAAAATTTAAAAGTGAAATATATATTGTCGAATTGAGAATCGACTCCTTTTTTGAAGTCGGTTAAAAATACAGTTCAGTTATTAACTTTTTGGTTATATTTAATAAATTAATGTGTGATCTATTAATTAAATTAATATTATATATACATATATAAATAAAAATAAATACAGCAAAATGTGTTTGTCTTCACTTAATAAAATATAAATGTAAAGAATTAACATACACATATATAATTAACGACCAGCTCGGCTCGATTGTACCAATAAAACATAATTCTGTAGCAATCATTATACGATATAATTGTGCTATAAATTACTTGAAATTATAAACTGTGTACAACATTATCATAAAGTTTAGTAACCGACATAAAGACTATAGTCATATTAAAATGCTTATATACTATATATATAATATAATATCAAAGCAGAAAATAAATTGTTTCAGGCGTCGTTATATATTATTTCTTCAATTGAAATAATCATAAAGTTATTTTCTGGCTATCAATTTAATTTTTTGTTCGTGCAAATAAACTAATTGTGTCATGAAGCAAATATAGAGTCACTATTCTTTAAATTGATTTTATAAAACGAAACGTCTCTCTGTCTGTCCGTTAGTGTGCTTATCACTCGAGAACCACTTATCCGATTTACATGTTTTTTTTTTAATTCGTAGATATACTCTTTGTTACATTAGGAAACATAATGACGATAATAGTAAATCAAGTCGGAAAAAAAATTGCCTCCAGAGCGCTCTTTTACAATACGCTGCCTAAACCGTTAAATATATATGTATATTAAACAATATAATGTAGTAAAGAATTATGTAGAATAAAAAGATCTAAAATAAACTCCGCGATACTATATATTTAACTTTTATATTCAAGCGAGCGAAACCGCGGGTATATACTGCTATAGTCTAATATAGAGTAGATAGATTTGAAATATAATTGATACGAATTTTAATAAAATAATACTGGGTAATTAGGGATAATTAAATTTTGCAAACTGGCAATGGATATTAATCCAACCTAATTTAAGTATTTAAACCGTTAATTCAGATAGATTAGTTTTAAAAATTAATACCAATAATAAATAAATTCATTATCTGATTATATCTTTATATACAAATATCGATGCTGATTATTTGTCAGTAATTTTTTTTCATTTCTCTTCGTATAGTTATTAATTTATTTAATGATGTCGCTTATTGTAAGAGTTTTATTTTAATTAAGGGGTTACATCTAATTTATTAATTAATTTTTGACATTTTTTTTCTTGTTTAAATGATGTATAAAAAATTTAAAATCCTCAACATGATATTCTAAAGGAAATATAAGCAAAAAAATGTTTTTTTATTTTTAGAGCTCACTTTTCAAAGTGCCTCTGCACGAACTAAACAACCTAGATGCGGTGAAAGTGGTGAAAAATGAGTGATAATGAGTATATGGTAATTTAAAGGGGCACCGTAATTCGATCTTGAGCCAAACCGGCATAGTCTCGAAAAAAGTTTGGAACTAACATCGACGTTTGCATGTATGTAGTAAAACAATTTTCAAACTTTAACTTCATTTTTATCGAAACCGCGCATTTAAAAACTGTAGAAAACGTATTTTGGCCATTTTCCATCCGATCGACTTGAAATTTTAACTGTAACTTCTTAGATTGATTCTACATCGAAGTATACACGATTTTTACGATTGATTGACAGTTACGGTTTTTATAAACAATTTAAGGTAGTTTTTTTCGTCAAAAACGCGATTTTTTTATTCAAAGTGATACAAAGTTAGCAAAAATTGAAATTTTTTATTAATAATAACGAGAATTTTTTTTTCTGTTTATCCATAGAAGTTCTGTTTTCCGCAGTAGAGCACATAACAAAAAATGCACTCAATCTGGCAATTTTGTTTTATTTGCATTAAAAACATTTTTTTGTATGTTTCGAGACATGTACAATATTGTACAATTGTACAATAAACCCTCGAAATTGCATTTGGTTTTTTTTTTATTATCCTAAAAAATTCCTAAAAAAAGTCCTATTTTCCAAAGTGACGATTAAATGTAACCCCTTGAATCAAAATGACAATAGTTTTACTGTAATATAAGTGCCATAATTTGTCCAGCATAGAGCTTTGTTAAATATACCATTCGGCGCGGCTTGAATTACTATCCAAAATTTGGTTTCTTAGTCACTTAAACAATTCATTTCGACTTCACAAGAAGTCTTCATAAAATCTGCACTATTAGACTCCTATTGAAGAGATAATTTTCTAATATTTACATGTAAGGTATATCTTATATTCTTTATTAGTTTTGTATTATATTTGATTGCATTATTTTTATCTACGGTTCAGGCGAAAATAAATTTTATTATGTGAAAATAATATAAACTAAATAAACAAATAATGTAATTTAATTAAATATTTACACATTATTAATACATATATTTAATTGAGTTACATTGTTTGATAATTGCATGCATGAAAAAAATATTTAATCATGTTAATAATTTATATAATTTAATTTAGAGGTATGATAATAAATTTATTATTTAACATTACATCAAAATATACTGAAATTCTAAAAATATATGCATGTATTCACAACTGGGTTTAATTAAAATGTTCTCTAATAGATCATAATTGTAAAAAACATTATATTGAATTGTATACATTAGAACATATATATGTATGTACATATAGTGTATATATTATTCGCTGAAAATTGAAAAAAAAAGAAAAACGTTTTCCATAAATTGAAAAATGAACATTTTCAATATTATTTCATTTAATTAATAAAACAGTATTTAATATTAATCAATTTTACCCCGCGGCGACATGATTGGAAGGCTCGATTAAAAAAATATCAAACTAAGTATATTTTTCATTACAAAAAAATGCTTTTATATTCTCCATAATTATATATGTAGGGGAAAAGTGGACCCAAAACATTATGTACAATGTTCCTGGGTTAATTCAGTAGCGTTTAAGTTAACGACTGAATTAAAAATTCAAACCGGCCGAAGGCAGGAACATTTTTTATTAATAAAAAATGTTGTGGAGGCAGTGAAAAGAATAATGATTAAAAGTAGAACAAAATTAATGATGCAGTAGTTACATAGGTTGTTTATATTTTTTTATTCTCGGTTATTGATTTTTCTCGCTTAAGGCATCTCTTAAAGTATAAAATATAAGTAAGTTCTATTATTATTATAACCTTTATCAGGGCTGAATTATGTACATATTTAGTACCATCAATAGTTTTTGAAGTCGGTTTTAACTTTTTCTTTCTTAAAAAGTTTTTTTATTGACTTGGCACCGACTGTAAGGGTTTTTATTCCTCAGTTTTATTTATTTTTTCTTAAAAAGTTTTTTATTTTTCCTTTTTGTGTCGTATCTAAGAAATCCATGGTCAGATTCTGATAAAACTTATATGGGACCATCTCGGGAGTATACTCTTTTAAACAAACAAAAATCATCCAAATCGGTAAATATTTGTTGGAGTTATGCCCGAACATACTACATAAAAAAAATATATTGTCGATTTGAGAACCTACTTTTTTGAAGAAGTTTTAAAAATCTAACTATACATATTTAGCTATGCTATATTATGTTGTGTACTTGTTTGAGACGATCTCGAAAACTGCTGGACCGATTTTGATGAAATTTGCATCAGTGTGTTCCTTGAAATCCCTTTAACTCGTAAATTATAAGAGATACATTAAAATATAGTTCACTAAAGCATATATCTAACTTTAATATTTAACAGTAACGGCATAATCTAAGTAAAATATGTTTTCAGATTTCAATAGTACAGTAAAGGTCGATCCAGACTATCGTGCCAGTCGCGGTCCTGTCTTGCTTCAATCAAAATATAAATAAACAATAAACAATGAAAGCATCCACACTATAGATACAGTATTTACTATACTGAATATTTGACTGGAGCGAGACCGGACCAGGACCGGCACGATAGTGTGGATCGACCCTAATCCCTCCATTTATGCGGTTAATTGGTTCCATGATAACAGCGTGTAAAATAATCGCGTAATTGGAGCAATAGAAATTTCTTCATTACGTTGTGTTTTTTTTAAGTTATTTTTTTCCCAACTTTTTTTTTCAACCGCGTAAATGAAGGGTTTACTGTATATAAAAGTCGCTGGCAAATGCCAGTTTTATCGTACTTATATATCTGTCGATGTATATGATTGTATTTCAATCGATTTTTACTAATGATTTGATGCAATCAGTGATGAAATAAAAGACAGGCCATTTATTTGATTAGAGTTTTTGCTGCAATCACTGAATAATACAATTGGCTTATGTTTGTGAAGGTTTTTGTTTGACGTAACGTGGGTATACTAGCGTTTACTACCAGTGGTGTACAAGAAAAACAAAATCTCTATATATAAAAATGGATGTTCGTTTGTATGAGGCTTATAGACTCGGGGATTACTCAACCGATTTCAATGCAGTTTTCACCAATAGTTAGATAATTTTTCTGTGCATGTTCATGGCTATTAATATTTTATATAATACTAAAAAAATCTTTATCAAGTCGTGTTTTGTTTCCATGATGTCACAGCATACAACTATCATTTATATAAACAAGTAGCCATGGAATACAGAATTCTATAATTACGGTTTGAATATTTTATTAATTTAGGTCCCTATGATCACGTCTTTTTCAAATAATAGGATGATTTTTGACAACCATTAATTATTTCGTAATATATTGATTGAAAATTGAAATATAAAGAAACATTTCACTTCCCAGAAAAGTAAAATATTCGAAATTGATTATGATTGTTGCTAACCTATTTGTAATTTATGTATTTATATTTTATTATTTATATATTTTATTATTTTCATACAAATTCTAAGACGGTACTTGGTATTTTCTTGGTGTTTGAAATATACTTTTACACGATTTTATCAGTAACTACTTAACGGATTTTATTCAGGTTTTCACTAATGGGCAGGTTAGGTTTAGGTCTATAATTTGTGGGTATTTTGTGTAAATTTCATGAAGTCGGAAAAAAACAATTCTTGGTGATCCGTGTGTTGTGGGTGGGCATGTTTTATGGATATTAACCCGAGTAACACCGGGTCCAATGCGCTAGTAGTATATAAAAAAAATTAATTGGTTTGTATTAAATTAAAACCAACTATAAATCAGATGATAATTTAATTATAACTAATTAATAGTAAATATTTATCATTTTTCATGGTCTTCTTTCAAACTAACTTTAAATAAATAGGTCCTAACATCTGTTAAAATAAATATGAATTATTACAAGAAAAAATTAATTTAAACATATAATTAGCAGATCGAATAAATCATAATCATTACTTTTATATAACAACCTTCAATTAAACCAAACTCTTATAACATTTACTGTGTATATTTAAAATAAAAAATTACATGGCAGAAGCCGAAAAATGTTCAACAATTTTTCAATTCGTATTAGCAAAAAATCGCGAATTATAAAATAAAGTAGGACAGAGAATCAATATACATGTAAATATATCTCATGTCCTTCTTTACTGCAAGACATTCGTATATATCAAATCTATTAGTTGAAAATATGTCTATGTTATATACATACATATAAATCTGGTCGTTAGACGACAAAATTATTATATAATGAGCTGATGACAAAGATGGCGATAAGCGCATCCAATACGATCGAATATCTACGTCTCTTTCTAACATATAAGATGCAAATGACACATCGTTAGTACGACTTCTACATTTGGTGGTGTATTTGTGAAACATATACATATATGTATGAATGTGTGTTTGACAGATATCTCGTGAAAACCCTCAGGACCGGACTACCGTGGGAAGGGGTGGGGGGGGGGGGGGTAAATAAGGGGCTACAGTAGGGCTTCTATACTTGTTAAACATAACGTATGTGGATTTGATAGTTATTTCGTGAAAACCCTCAGAGGGGTTGGGGGTGAAATACGGGGCACTATTTCCCACTTGTGCCGGTTACTTGCGGTATAATTTATGAGTGTTTCCTTGTTGCTGTTGTCAAACAGAAGTTTCCCCCGCGACGTTATGTTGTGAAGTCATTGCAGAATCGATAAGTAGGGCATCAATTTTATTTGTCGTTAATATTGGTTTAATGAGAGTGCATGTGTGCGGGGAAATTTTCATATTGAATGGTTAGGGTATTCGATGTTATCCGCTCGAATGAATTTGAGCATTTTTTCAATTAAAAAAGTAGAGTGAATTATTTAAGCTAGATATCTCACTGGAAGGAAATTCTATAATGGGGCGATTTTCAAATCTGGAATCGTGAGCGTGTGTGATCGTGAGTCAAATTAAAACAACCGTGCATGAATACATGCGTGAGTCCTTGAGGATATTATGAAGATATATTTTTTTATAAACTTATTTGATCTGAAATAATAATGCATAGATATAATAATGTTTTTAAACGAATTAGACATTAAAAAATAAATATCATTTTTATAAGCACTTTCACACGACCAGTATTGCCAACTCTATCAGAAGACCAAAAAAAGATTTTAAAATGCATTGTAGCTTTATTTTCTTATTGTTTTGTTTGCTATTGCTTGTACTAGAAATGCAGTTTAGAAGAAATAATATGAATATAAAATACATAAAAAACATTAATTTTCATAATTTCAAAATTTAATTTACAACAATTACATTAAATCTTGTCACGAGCATGATCCACCGTGCGTGATCGGGCGTGAGTAAAAAATTGGATTCGTGAGCGTGCGTTATCGTGAATACTTTTTTTTGTAACCGTGAGTGAACGAGCGTGACTATAAAATTTTCTCTCGTGAGCAAAAATTACTCACGCGCATAGAAAATCCAACAGTTCGTTACCCTGTTTAAAGCGTTTGCGTTTTCTTTATATTAGGTACCGAAATAAAACTATTATATTTATATAAGTAAAATTTAACATCACGTAATATACAAGCTCTAAAGCTTCTACGGTGATTTTGATATGAATCTTGAGTCGATTTGGTCGTTTAACCGGCCAACGTTTCACCTCACGTTACAGTGGACATCTTAAGGGTTTTCGTAAAGATTTTCAACGATGGTTCTTAATTAAAGTTTTCTTTAAATAACAAGCTGTTAAAGGTTCCTATCGCGAGATACGTATCCGAGATACAAACCATCTGTCCCATGCTGTTAGTTGAGAGAACAAACTGTAGAGTACAAAATATCGATAAAACAGAACACATACATACAAGTACTGAAATTGGACACTAGGTGGCACTCATAAGAAGTTTTTCGTTTGTTTTGTATTATTTTATGCACCAGTGTCGCTTTAAGATCAGTTTACTGGTTTTTAGAATGAATGGATTTTTTTGTTGTAATTTTCACGAATTCATGTAATATATAAAAAAGGAACCTCTTTATTAAATCAATCTAATTACCAAAGTCCGCAAATATAGTTTGTTTTTTTAAATTATAACCTTTTATTTTGTTTATGTTTTTCTCCAGTAATGGGCAGTCAGTGATGAACACTTGCTTATGATTACAAAATGATAAGTACTACGATACAAAAGTTATAAAATAAAGAATCGTAAAAGTAACAATATAAAGCAGATGCTATGATAATTAATAATTAATAAATACTCGTACATTAGTGCACTAATACTTACTTATACTATATGTATATGAAATATAATAAGTAATTAAAAATATCAATAGTCGAACGTCCTTAAAAATTACCAAACTGAAAAATATAATTTTCTTTAATTTTAAATTCGAACGTTTAAAATTGACAAAACAAATGTATTGGTAAAAAAAACTGACAAATTATGTAATACAGGTTAGTTAACAAGTTAACACAATTGAATGTGTTTATACAGACTACAGACCCGTACCCACTACTTCCTATTAGTTTGTGAAGACACATACATACACATGTTCTTTATGCAGTGCCCTTGAACATTTAACAACCCCCACGCAACAACACCTGTTGTCAGCAACAACGGCAGCAAGAAGAACAACAAGCAAGTCGCTCTCTGCAATTCCCAGGAGCGTACAGTGCCCGTGGAATCGAGTGTCTTCTTGCACAGAGGCGGGTGTAGGCGGTCATCAGATGCATATTATTTTAACCCCAGAAGGCTAATCATATTTTATCTATGCAGACGCTATTCATTAGTCGATTCGACTAACATCAGTTATTATCTTCATTAATTTTATACATGTAATTATTATATTGGATTTATTTTTGCATTTTTTTAAATTAAGATTCATATTTTTTATTAAAAGTTACAAAAATTAATCATATTTTACTTTAAATGAGATTCTAATGAACGGTTTAAGTAGAAGGAACAAAATAAAAACTATGTTCTTTTTTTACTACATAAACTTACTTTAATTTTTTTTAAATCGCGCTCATTTTGATTTATTTATTCACTACCCAACTGTTTTGAGTGATAGCGTAACGATATGTACTCTATAGTACTTTTGAGAGTACAAGAAATATCTATCAGATTCAGTTTAACCAATATTTCGTTTATATAAAACTAGCATCATCATTCGTATGCGTAAAATTTGTATTTTTTATATAATCAATTTTTTACTTGATTTTTGTTCTGAGATTACGTTATTTTAAGAAAAAAGGTTGTAAATTTTAATGCACGAATAGTTAATAATATTATCTTAATTGTTTTATTTTATTTCGGATATTAAAATATTTTAGTAGAAGAGCATTCAATTTACCTTAATACGTGACTTCTCGGGATATAAAGTAGCGTATGTCCTTCCTTAAGATGCAAACCATGCCAAATTTCATCAAGATCGGTTCAGCTGTGAAAAGGTAACAAACAGACAGGCAAATTTAGTTTCGCATTTATAATATTATTAGTTGTACCCGCGGCTTCACTCGCTTAAATATAAGAGTTAGATATATGATATATAAACTTTTTTCCGATTTAACTTACTATTATCGTCACTGCTTATTCCTCATGTTACCTAACGTAACAAAATATTTACTAAAACCTGGCCAAAGAACATAACTATGGATTAAAAAAAACACGTAAATCAGATAGACAGACAGACCGAGAAAGTTGCGGTTTATAATATGTAAGGATTATGGATGTCAAATCTGTTTGTAAACGTAATATTATTATTATTATGTTTATTCAGATCCGGCGCTGCAAGATACATATCATATGTCGGGTTCTTTGTCGTAGATTCTGCGCTCGTTAAACGTAAGAAATGCCCGACACCGGAGACGCGAGTGGGAAGGTAGAGTCGTCTTGGTACTTTGCAGAAATTATCTTAGACGATCTCAGGGTCCGAAGAGAAGATATTGCTCTCCGGTCTCTCGCACATAATGGGCCAAGTGTCGCCCCTTTTATGGCGCGTATAGACCATTAACTCATTGTTATTCGTTGTTGTTTCGTTTAATGTTCTATTTGTCCGCTTCATGTATTTGAATATGTGTTTTTACTTTTTACAACCGGCCGTTTCTGGATTCAATTGATTTATTGAATGTTTTGTGTAATCATGATCAGGGCCGTAACTACCACCGGGGCAACCGGGACGGTGCCCAGGGCCCCCTCGAGCATAAGGGGACCCCGAACAAGGAAGGTATTTTTTTTTTTACGAAATCAGATTAAGAAAAGTTAAACTCATTTTGATTCAACTCGGAGAAAATTTTTCAAAATCAAAAACACAAAAAATTAAATTTTTAAAACATTTATAGAATTGTCTTTAGTGCATAAAAATCTACAAAAAAGAATGTTTCTCTAATATTTGTTGCCCACAAGATACCAACGTGTCAATTTTTATTTTTAAATGTGTTTTTAGTCGTTTTGCCGGAAATTGTCACAATTACATATTTATAATCATAAGGAATATATTTCCTAAAATTTTATTAAAATCGATTTACTATATAATTATTGGTCGTTGTAAAAAAATACTAACGGTTTTTTAGGCTATGTAATAAAATTATATGATTTAAAAATATATATATTCACTGGCGTAATATTAATTGTTTACAAAAAATATTAATAATTAAAATTTGAAAGCCCTTTTTATTGTAAAACTAGTTACCGCCCTGATCATGATTTTAATATTCATTTGTTTTAAGTGTTCTGTATATCGAAATCGGAAAAAATGAAATATATTCGTCTGCTTTGGCTGCCACATCCTTTTAGCTTTAACCTAGTAATCTGAAATTTTGCATAATTTATAGTCAACGAGTTTATTTATTTAAAAGGTTAGGTAATACAGATTTATGTTATAATGATAGTCGGTAACAGACCTTTTTATGGTGGGGGAGGGGGGGGGGGGGTAAAAATATATATGTTTATAACACTAGGCTTGACACACTTGACAAATTGAGAAAAATATTATATTTTACTTAAAATATTTAACATTCTTCTTTAGTAGTTGTGAAAAAAAAGTATTATGAAAGATGTAGACTTCCCCCAAGAGAATAGCTGTGTTTTTTGCATTCACATCTGTTTCCCACGCCTGCATGCTCTTTAACTTCTTTAGTATAAGGGTAGCTGTAATCTTAAATATGGCGTAAGAGGTTTTTTGTTATCGAACAGAATCCCAAATAAATTACTGTAAAAAGTAATCTTATGTTCGTTGATGAACAATTTCGTAGAAAATGGGTATCATTAATTTGAAATCAATCAAAAAACTTTCTAGCCAATTTATATTCATCAATGAAGTTTTATTTTTATTCTAGATGACATTGTTCAAATAATAACAACACCCACGTATTATATAATAAATTTGTTTAGGTAATGTCTACTTAACTTGACTCTTCAAAAGTTATATTAAATGTCTAGTAGGTAACACATGTTTCTATTCAACCTTTTAAAGTCAATTTATTTTATGATAACGGGAATACCAACCTAAGTGATCCTCGTAGGTGTATTATTTAAATCGTAGGTGTCTCTTAAGGTTATAAAATGTCAGTTTTATAAACGGTTTAAACCTCGAGGCGATAGACTCTTGAATTGAATTAAAAAAAATACATGAAACTTTTTATTCTTTTTTGTAAATATAAGAACGTTTAAATAAATAGAAATCACATAGAAAGTAGTAGGAAATTTTTTATAATGTTTACACATTCGTATGATTTACATAACTAGGACTATATTCAACCCCCTAAACGTATATTTTCCCCTTGACTTGTCAAATAATCTTTTTAAATGAGTTACGAGGGGGAATTTATATTAAGAGGCTGTTTTATATCTATATTATTTCTGTCTTATAATAATATGTTTACAATTACTATAATTTTCCGATTAAAAACGCACTGAATAACGTAGTTAGTATAAGCGCGCCCGCACGAAGTACGTACGCTCTTACGCGCCGACAACAGACACGCATAGTAAACCTAATTACGGAATTACTCAGGTTCATGGATTTTTTTTAAATATCACATACCATGTTAATGTGAACGTTCTATTTATGTTGTACATTCTACATGTGTTACCAACATTATAAATATTCAGTTCTATTTATATAATAAATAACAATACAAATTACTCGACTATACTTTTTTATGTAGCACAGATAGAAACATTGTCACATGGATGTATAATGGGGCATTGATTTATTTATCTATGTACATCAAAACATACGACAAGTATTATGTATGTTTTTTTTTGTATTGATTTTAACCGACTTCAAAAAAGGAGGACGTTCTCAATTCGACAATATATATTTTTTATGTATGTTATAATTCTGATAAATATGCACCGATTAGGACGATTTTTGTTTGTTTGAAAGAGTATACTCTCGAGGTGGTTCCATATAAATTTTATTTAAATCTGACCATGGATTTCTTAAATACGACACACAAAAGGGAAAAATGAAAAACTTTTTAAGAAAAAAATAGAACCAACTTAAAAAAAAAGTTAATAATAATTAAATTAACAGTTTTTGAAGTCGGTGCCAATCCAATAAAAAACTTCTTAAGAAATAAAAAAATAAAACTAAAACTAAAAAATTGTTAAATTTAATTATTTTATACTTTTCAATATTTTTTAAGTCGGCTTTATTATTTTCTTAGAACGTTTGTAGAGTTCCGAAGAAATTCTATTAATCTCACTTTGTCGTCCGTCCAAAGCAAAATATCAATAAGCTAGAAACTTGAGATTTTTACTGAACATGTAAAATGATGCCCTCTAGTAAAAGATGTACACATTTTTTGAAAAATAATTTTCAAGGGGGCGCTAGAGAGATAATGCTAGGCAAAAAATATTTTTTATGCCAAGGCACGTCAAAATGTATAACCAAACCAGTGGAATTTGACTCTGATTTTTTTCTAAATCAAAAATGGTGCCTTCAGTGGGCAAAATCCAAAAAAATTGTATACCAAGACGTAGAATTTGATCCTATTTTTTTTTCTAACTTAAAAATGGCGCTTACAAAAAGTTAGGTCTTCAAGTAGTAATTCATTTTGCCCCCGCTCTCCTCTAACTCGTTAACTACTGGCTAAATAAATCTAAAAAAAACATTGGTAACAAGGCTTTGATGAGACTACCAAATACTAAAGTCAATAATATCATTTCAAATTTTAGAGAAATAGGGACGGGTGTCATAGAATTTTAAATTTTAATTTTTATATCTAGGTATGTAGGGGTATCAAAATGTAAATCTCAATTAGTAAAATATGACGCTATTTATTATTTTTTTCTAACTCAAAAATGGCACCTGTAAGAGGCTCCAAACAGTACAACCGTATATGTCTTGATCGATTTTTACCCCCTCCCCCTTTAATTTGTATTGTTCGTATTCAATGTTTTCTACCGAATATAATGCTGCTTAAATTAAATTCAGAAGTTTAAGATTAAAGATCGCAAAAGAAGACTTGATGATGTGAAATTAACAAACACGGAGGTATGCACGTGTCTGTGTTTAATTCGTTGAATGTTTATTCGGTGCTCGGCGCACACGCGTGCTAGTGTGTTTGTTTCACGGTCCATGTTCCCGGAATGGTGTTGTCAGCAGCGTGAGCGGTTGGCTGTCGGGCTTCCTGTGAAGAGCTCGTCGAGGTCATGGTCGTCGTATCCGACTAGGATTTTGTTTCGCACACCGATTTTACATGTTTTTAATTTAACGGATAGTATCTGAATAATTTATACATATATTTTACATTTAATTTAAAGTAATCCCGTGGATTCACTTTTACGTGGTTGAAAAAAAAAACTCGATTCCAAAATATTTAACTAAACTGAACCTACATACTTTAAAAAAAAGATTATAGGGTGGACTTTTTTTCATATTTCATATTTTGAGTGATTTTATATACTATAACTTTATAATATAATAGTAGTGACGTTAAATATAAATAAAAACAAACTTGTTTGTTTAAACGTCAAAAATTTATTAAAGAAAAGGTAACCGCAAGCTTTCGAGATAACAACATCGTTCTCAAATTTAAATCTTTATTAATAGCCTGACGATGATTCTGTGAATCGAAAGCTTGCGGTTACCTTTTCTTTAATAAATTTTTGACGTTTAAACAAACAAGTTTGTTTTTATTACTATAACTTTATCTACAATTTAGGTACCTATTATAATTTTATATTTTTTTATTTATATTTTATGTATTTTTACAACAATTATCAGTTTTATTTTTATATGTTATTAGTTTATTAGTAATGTTATTGTATGCACCTTGTTTTCTTATGTATTGCTTGACTTTTTCAACACATCATTGTATGTTAATACAGTGGCGAAGATAGCTTTTTAAAATATGCGGAAAAAAAATGATTAATGTAATTTAAAATTGAATGACCTTTTTTTTGTTTTTTTTTACTCTCAACTTACCAAATGTTTCCTATTTACTTTTAAAAAAAATATTTTTGAATTTTCTCTAACTAAACTCATCTATCTACGCCACTGTGTTAATATGAAATAAAAAAAAATAAGAATATGAAACAAATAAATACCTATTTTTACGCGCTGTTGTCATGGAACCAATTAATCGGGTAAAAGGAAGGATTACTGTACATTTATAAAAAGAAAGCGATATATATCAAAGGACGAAAACACAATATTTTTTTAGGTACATGCATATATAATGTTCCCTTTATATTAATATTATAAATGTGAAAATAACTCTGACTGTTTGTTACCTTTTTACGGTTAAACCGCTGAACCGATCTTGATGAAATTTGGCAGGAAAAACATAACTAATACATATTTCTGTTACGAGTCGATAAAACAGGTCATATTTACAATTTTTTTTATCTAATAATTTTATTGAGATAAAAATAATGTTCTTCCTCAGAATGTAAGCTATCTCCCTGCCAATTTTCATCAAGATCGGTTTAGTCGTGAAAAGGTAATAAACAGACATACAGACACACTTTTGCATTTATAATAATATATGGATTATCATTTATAAAACACACTGTCAGTTGAAATTCAATTTAATTGTCGAACAAATCGTCTATGTGACAATTAATTAATTAACAAGAGAGTTATTGGATTTATTTTTAAATATAAAAAAAACTGAAACTGAAGACAATCAAGTTAATTTTTCTGTCAATATTTATACTGTAGGATGACGTAAGAAAATGAAACTAGAATAGAAATGGTTGAGATACGAGTATATCCTGTCAGTTGTTATTAGAACGGCAAGTTTCGTCCAAGGCTAACAGGTTAAAAACAAAGGGAACCCCTTGTTGAAGTTTTTTTTTATATTCCTTAAACTTGCTTGTAAATTAGATTTAAAGGCAGTTCTCGTTCGGGGTTCTACAGGTATAAAAAATATATGTTAGTAAAGATTTTACCATAAAGCATGTGATTTATTTGTCATTGTATTTGGGATTTGTTGAAATCTTTTTAAAGATCTTTTCAGCACATTTTAACTTAAATATTGGTTAAATTAATTAAAGGATCATAGGGGAAAAATGGTAGATGTGATAAAAACTGATCTATAGAAATAAACAGAAAGCATTTTAAAGTTTGAAATCAGTGCTTTGCACTATTTTTCGCGAGTTATAAAACAAAACAAAAAATGTATATTTTTTTGCAAATTTTTGAAAGGGTTCGTTGGGGTTAATTAATTTTTTTAAACAAAATCTGTTTGTGTTATTCGAAAGTAGAGAATTTGAGTTTTTAAATGCTTTTTTAAAATTTGAATTACGATTTTTATTCACGAAGTTATTTAACATCTAAGTAAAATTGTCATTTTAGCTTTGTAGGCTTGTAAATCATCATGTGACATTGGTTAAAAAAAAGTGTGAAAAGGTAAAAATTTTCTCATTAAAATACGTTAATTTTACTTAGCTTGGATTTCGTCGTGCTGTCTGTCGGTCTGTAGAAGCTGTAAACAAAAAAAAATCTTTTTGGTCTATTTTTACAACCGGAAACGGGCATTTACTCTTGTTATTTTTAAAATTGGTTTGTAATAAAAAGTACTTAATCATAACATGTGCAAAAAAAACAATGTAAGATTAGCCAACCCTGTTGCTTGCACCTTAGTGCTCACTTCACACTAGACTTACCATGATTACAACATAACTAGGTAAATGGTAAGGTAGCGGTAGTCACTGCATGGTTTCAGCTTTGTTTAGTGCCCATTGTTCCACGGCGGAAGTGTAAATGGTCGGAGGGGGGGGGAAGGTGACAGAGGGTGGATTATGTAGCTCCTACTATATACTTGTTGTATACATTACTATCTTCAGATAAGATTTGTTTGTTTTGTTTTACGGTTTGTTATATACGTACTAAATAAATATTATATTTCATATGAAAAACATGATTTTTGTTGCGAGAGGTGGGGAAAAAAGTTTAGACTGAACTAATTGTTATGCCCATAGATGCCGACTCCCGGCTTGATTCCATGAAAGGTTTTTATTTATTTAGTATGTTATGATTTTCCTTTTTATTTTTTTATCTTTAAGTGGATTTTTTTTTTGAAAAATTGAAATTTCATGTATGAAATGTAACCCCAAAATTTTGTGTTTTAAATTTCAAAAAATGTTACTTTTATAGAAAATGACGTGAAATGTTGAAATTATAAAAGAGATATAGCCTCTCAAAGTTTTGATTTTTTTTAGAAAAATTGACGTATCTCTTCATATAGATTTTGATACACTGATTTCAAAAAATCCGTCAACCAAAATCAAATCCGACCACCCGTTAAAAAGTTAAAGCCATTTTTCTCAAAATTTTTAAAAAATTGGAAAATTTGAGAGGCAATATCTCGAAAATGGTTTGAAATACAGACCGGCGGTTTGCAAATTTAAATTTTTCACGTCTTTTTCTATAAAATAAACACTAGTTATAGATCTCAAAAACACAAAATTTTTTGGTTTTATATTTCAAATATCAAATTTTTTCATGGTAATATTAATAAAAATACTAAAAAAAAAATAATTCTCACTATTTTCATGTAAATTTTTATTTAAATCACATTTATTTAAACAGAAGGTTTGAAAATTTCAACTTTTAAAGTATGTATGAAAATAGATATAGTATAAGTAAGTATTATAAAACCGATTTTTCAAGATTTTGATAGAAATACCTATCCACTTTGAGCTTCTCTGAATCCATTCTATTTTCGATATGATACAAGTGTATCTGTAAACACTCAAAAACGACGGTGAAATTTTATAATATTTAAATCAAATTACATCTCGCTGTTCTAAACAGTTTCTGAAGCACTGCTCTAGTGTATATGTATTTTATAGAATCGTTTTATTACACCACAAAACCCCCTAGGGTTTTGATAAAACCAAATAACCATTGCATATAATGCACTTAATGTAATTTATCCCTTTTGAAGAAAAAAACCAGCACACTTAAAAAACACAATTGATATTTTTGTTGTATATAAAATATATCCCATTAATAACGACAGGGGCTGATAACATACCTTTTGACTGTAGGTTCCCGTGGAGTGGCGTGTCATACGAATAACACATTGTGGCGTTAGGTTTTGATTTTTTACGGGAATGTTATGGTTATTATTATATAGTAACTTATTGTTGTAATACAAATTTGTATGATATATATTTTTATATGGTTGATTTTATAGGTTTTTATCTGCAGGTAATAGTTTTGGGGTGCGCTCTGTTTATATTTTTATTACGTAATATTTTTTTTGTGAACTGTACAGATGTGAAAATATTTTATTAACCCTTCTTTTGTTTTTGAAAATATTAATGTCTTTTTCTTGTAATATCTCGTTTCTGGTTAATTCTATATACGTTAAGACAGTTATTATATGAATATTATAGAAAATATGATATCCGCAATAACTTTTATCTGAAATATATTTTTTTTATATTTAATAGTTTCTAATGTAAAATCGTTATATTAAGGGTGAAATCAAATGTAATAAGGTATCGAATACAAATAATATTTTAATTAACCAGAAAATTATAAGGTTGATTTAACATTTAACCCTGATTCGAGGTAAACGCTAATGTCAAAATGTCACTACCTGTCATCACATTTACCTTTGGAGACGTACAACATTAATTAACAAATATTTAACTTGTATTACAAAACTAGTAAAGCGTGTAAAGACTGATTTAAACGAACCAATTTCTATTATAAATAAATAAATAAACTTATGTATTCTGGTTTTTATATAAATAAAATATTATCTGTGCCCGCGGCTTCGCTCGCGTTGTTTAAGATTTTTGAAAAATAATGTTAAATTATTTTAGTAGTTTTTATTCTACATAGTTCTTTACTACATTATATTGTTCAATATTTAACGGTTGAGGCAGCATATTTAAAAATTTTCCGACTTGATTTACCATTATCGTTACTGTTTATTTCTTATGTTACCTAACATAATAAAATATATACTAAAACCTGGGCAAAGAACATATCTATGAATTAAAAAAAACACACGTAAATCGGATAAGTGGTTCTTAAGTGATAAGCGCAGGAACCGACAGATAGACAGACAGAGAGACGTTGTGTTTTATATATTTTAAGGTAAGATTTAGATAAAGCAATATAAATTTATCACCAGAGGGGTGATCTGGGCAGGAAGAAAAATTACTCAAAAAAAATTTGTCTAAATTATTAATTAGTTAAAATATATATGGCACGTTCAAAGTGTGGAAGAAAATATTTTTTAGAATTTAAATAGTAGCTAAAGGAGAAAGCTTTCGAAAGCCAGTGAGCGTTTTTTATGGTCTGAAATAGTTATATTTTTAATTTAAAGATTTTACAAATACAAATATTTCCCTGTTTGTTATAAATAATGCATTATAAAGATCTATACAGATAAATTATTCAATTTTCCGCTTGATCAAAAGTCACTCGTGTAGAACGACTCTATTCACGTTAAATACGATTATCAAAACAGTATAGAATATTAATAATACGCACTTGTATATGTGGGAGTCAATATTCACGTATAGTGCCAACTCTAGAGAAAATAGGTCACGAGGTTGTTCGCAAACATTTACACTAATATCTCTTTCAGTTTCTTGTAGATAGATAATTTTAACATTTACTTAAACTACTACGATTTTTGAATAATTGAATATCTATGCTCTTTTAATATTTATAAAGGTAATTAATTAATTTAGTGTAGAATAGCGGCTTCAACTGCGTTATTTTATACCATTAGTACTATTAATTTTTTTTTAAATTTCCCTCTCCCCCATTGTGGTTGGTTTTTGGAATATTTATTCTTAATGGGTTCTTAGATAACAATTAAAATATTGGACTAGGCGTTGATGAGTCAGTCAATTAGTATAAGATAATACATATTTTGTTGTGTTCAATTATTTAAATAAATATTTACTAATACTTTTTTTATTTTTTTACAGGTAAGTTGAATCCTGGAGAAATATTCTAATTCTGAGTCGTATGTTTGATGCATAGGTATGTACTGTTAGTAATGTTTAATGTTATGTAATATTAATCAATTATATTCAGCCAAGCAACCTTTGCAGAGTGAAATATACCATGACGAATGATTTATTCATATTGTAAACTGTGAAACTGAATTTAGAATATGTCAGTATGATATTTGAAGTAGGTAATACAAATATTTACATTATTTTATAATTAATTAATGTTTAACCGTGCACTGAAAAAAAATGGCGGGCACAGACATAACTGAGGTTATGAGAGTCATATGATATGACTACTTTCGCCCCCCCAGTCATATGTTCTGACTATAATCACTATATGAATATGATTAGGTGATATGTCTCTCAAAGCTCTACATATATGAAAATATTGCTACAGTAATATTTTCTGATTATCAGAAACAAAATAAGGTAGTCACACCATTATTCATAGAGGGAGTATAAAATTATGTTTCTGGTAGTATAAAGACCATATACAATATTCTCAGTGTAGTAAAAATTTTGAGGCTTTTGATGCCTTGAAGTGCTTTTTGTTTAGATTGGGCCTGTTATAGGCGATTTTCTCTGAAACTATTCGACGTAAAATTTTGATAATTAGAGATAGAATGTGGTGGCCTAATTATAGACGTGAAGTATAAAAAGTTAAATTTTGATCCTGGGGGTAAATGAGGAAATGGAAAAAAATATTCAAAGACAACGTGTGGCTTATTGAAGCACAAATTCAACAAGGATCGCTCAGAAAAATCATAAACATTGAGAATTAAGTGTAGATTGAACTAAAATTATTTCTTTATAGCTGCTGAACCATATGTCTTAGAGAAAAAGTTTTTCAACAAAAAATATTTTTCACGATGTAAGGAACAACTTTTGTTTTTACACGTTTTTCAAAATTTTCAATAATTTAAGTGGATGGTTGATGGCACAGAACATCATTGTGCAAGTATAGCCTACACTTGTCTTAATTTTTTCTTAAATTATAACACTGATATTTTGTTAGAAATGTAGTTTTGTAGGTTATAATTATAAAATTAAATAAATGTAGATGAATGCCATCGCAAAATACTGCAAGTATACAAAAAGCTTTTAACCTGAACCTTGTACTAGTTCTTTGGTTGCTTTCGTCGATTCGTTATTAGACAAAAACGATCAGTCGGTTTACATTTCAAGATGTTTTTGTTGAAGTCAAAATGAATGTAATTTGGTGCACTGCAATCTTAGTTTATTTTTGAATTAAGGGAGGAGATCCATTCAGTCAGCCGAAAATAATCGAATATTAGAGATTTTTTTGTGTTGAAACTATTAATTTTACATAATTAAAATTTTATGTGCATATTATTATATTTTTTAATTTACAACAATTTTTAATCGTGTGTGTGATGTTTCCCCTTTTTGAGGCCTTTGTTTTAAACTAAGAAAAATAAATTCAGGTCCGTATTCATGGACGTTTGCAGAAGAGCAAAAATGATATTACTAAAAAATAATATTCAATTTGAATATTCTACAGTGAATGGAAAGGTAAAATACGTTTAACAGATGGTTAAGTTTACGATGTAGGAAAAAAACACCTGCAAAGGGGCACAAGTCAACAAGTCGATGATTTATAACATCTCTGTAAGTTTCTAGCCCTTGCAGAAACTGTTTGTTTGTACCGAAAATTACCTGGAAGGCAGGAACCAACCCCTAATTTACTTAGGTATGGAAAAAGTCGAGTTACACATAAGTACTAGAAGTTGATGTAACAAAAAATTAGAGTTTTGTCCTTAAAATACCAAATTCATATTTAATATTAAATTGGAATTTTGAAAAATTTTAATCAGGAAATTCAAAATAGTTCTTGTTATTAATGTATTTTTGTTTGAATATTAGAAATAATTTAATTTTAAAAAGTTTTAGAGAATGATATTAGCTATACATGTTTTTTATATTTCATTTTTTTAAATTCTCTGGTAAAAACTATCAGTTAATTAATTCTTAACTTAAATAAACAATTAACTCAATTGTCTTACCAATATTATTTGTACTCTTATCTATATTTTAATGATGTTAGGGTCTATATAAAATATAATCATTATTTAATTTGTTTTAAGCAATTACTTGCGCATCATCATTATCTAAATGATTTTAAATTCAGTTAATAACTTCATAAAATACTATAAAATACAATTCTATCGATAGTCATATTGTTTCACTAAAATGTTACGTTTATTAATTTTTTCTACAGTTATTTTAACTGTTTCTACGGATTTAGTCAGGTGAATATGTAATAATAAATAATATTGGGGTAGTCGGATATTAAAAAAACAACTGAAGAGACAAAAATCATATTTTTTCACTGGTTTTTGATTTGTGGAGACCTGCAAAGATCTCTGAAAATAGTTATAGATCATAATAAAGATAGAAATTAGAATTTTCAACGTTTAGATCTCTATCACAATCAGAGATCTTTGTAGATCTTTGCAGGTATCCAGAGATCAAAAACCAGTGAACAAATATGATTTTGTCTCAAAATGCAGATCTATCAAGATTTGATTTGATCACTTTAGATCTAAATTTTTCCCGGATACTATATTATAAATGCGAAAGTAAGTCCGTCTGTTTGTTACCTTATCACGGCTAAACCGCTGAACCGATTTTGATGAAATTTGGCAGTGAGATAGTTTGCATCATTATAACTTTGTAATAGGGATTCCCAATAAAGCACGCTCTGATGTAATAAATTTTGTAAAATTTCAGACTAGATTTAGCTAGATACGAACCAAAACATCCCCGTATGAACCATCCGTACACAACTGAAGTGGACCTATATGGAAATGTATGTTATCATAAATATAATTTTTGTTTAATTTATTTATTTTTACTAATTATTTGATGAGTAGCTATATCACTTTACCGATGTTGCCATCGGATGTCCGCCGCAATGGTTTCGATTGACGGTCGATATAGGCGAAGCAGATAGCTGGGTTGTAGGATCTTACTGTAGATTAGATCACTGTGGTAGGTATCGGTACAAGGTGGTTGTAGGTCAGACCCCTCCCCTCGAATTTGTCAATATACCTATACATTGCTTAAGGGGTTACATCTAATCGCCACTTCGGAAAATGACACCTTTTTTAGAATAAATAAAATAGCAACTAAATGAAATTTGGAGGGTTATTTTTTTTAATGAAATATAAAACAAAATGGTGACTTTAACGTTGTTACACTGAGTGCATTTTTTTTGTTATGTTCTCCATTGTGGAAAACAGAACTTCCATGGATCAACATCCAGAACCAAAAAAAATGTTTTGTTATTTACATGAATTTTTCCATGTACCCACGATTATTAAAAAATATCGATTTTTGCAAATTTTGTATCACTTTGAACAAAAAATCGCGTTTTTGACAAAAAACCGATCTTAAATTGTTTATAAAAACCGTAATTGTTAATCAATCGTAAAAATCGGGTGTACTTCGATGTAAAATCTATCTACAGATAAAATTTCAAGTCGATTGGATGGAAAATAGCCGATACGGTTTTTGCAGTTTTTAAAAATGTGGTTTCGATAAAAATTAATTGAAAGTTTGAAAACTGTTTTACTACATGCAAACGTCGTTAGTTCCGACTTTTTTCGAGACTATATGTCGGTTTTCGGTTGCTTATTTTGTTTCTGTTTTTTCTTGATATCGAATAACGGTGCTTCTTTACATTACCATATACTCATTTTTCACCACTTTTACTATTTAAGCTGTTTCGTTTTTTCAGACAGTTTGGATAGTGAGTTCTAAAAATAAAATTTTTTTCGCTTATAATTCCTTTTAAATATCATTTTTAAGGTGTTTTAAAAAATTGGCAAAAATTAGTTAATACATTAGATGTAACCCCTTAATTTAACAATCATGTTTGATAAATAAATGAAAATTACTCCCCACCCTATTGTCATTTGAATTGAACTATGATAAATGATAAGAGCACCCAGTATTTTTCACCATAATGACATAAAAATTAAAATATTAATGTAATGAAAATAATAATTTCAGTTTTTGCGGTCGATTATGTGAACTAAATTTGTTTCAGTCCCCGAGGTAGTAATTTTTTTCCTATTTAAAAAAATTTGTTCTAACGGGCAATAATAACACAGGCCGACGAAAAACATTTTCTGTTGTTTTTGTTTAAAAATTTATTAACAGGTGAATATTTTTTTTTTAAGTTTTCGTTCACGGTAAAAAATATTTTTTTCTCTTTAAAATGAATTTTAATTTTTTACTGTACGATTTTTTTCACCGAGATATACTAGTTTGAAGATATGATATTACAGCATATTCGGCGAAAAAAATCGTACAGTAAAAAGTAAAAATTCAAGTACAATTTCTTATCGAAAACATTAGAAAAAAATTACCCAATTGGTAATAAATTCTTAAACATTGCCGAAATTGTCATTTTTGGCACTTTTAGGTTAGGATATTTAAAAACATGATGTGATAAAGCAATTTGGGCAGTAAATAATAATTAATAATAAATATTATTATTTTGTGTGTGTTTTTTTTAGCAATTTCCCGCAAATATCGCGATCTAAATAATACAGCTCAACACTTCACAGGAAAACAAGAAAATTATTACTTTGGTGTTGGGGCAATAAGGGGGTACTTAGCGATAGATGATTTTTATGTACGTATAATATGAATCATAGATATACTTTATTCATATTTTAACTGTTTAGCATAAACATGATGTTCCATTTAATCTCCCCAGGCTAATATTTCAAAAACAAAGCAAGATGGAGGAAAATCTTCCCCCCCCCGCCCTTTCATTAAACATTTCAACTTTTGGTTGAAATTTTTTTTCGACCTTGTCTTTCTTTTCTAAATTTTGGCGCTGGGGCGATTAAAATGTGGCAGCCTGTACATATTAAAAAAAAATTATTTCCTTAACCTTAACTGGTATGGTACATTTTACAAATGTAACTAGATACTAGTAACTGAAGATTAATATAAATTATAAAATTAAAGCAAATTAAATTATACAATAATAATGAACGCAAATAGAACATATGAATTAAAAATTAGTCTTAATACGTATTTGTTATCTTTTGCAGTTCCCCGGGTTTAACGTTTCAGAACAGCGATTCGCTGTTGCACTAACGATAATACACATGCCGGTTAAAGATTTGGATGGAGTTTTGGGACTTGCTCCACAATCACTTGCCCGAAACGGCGATTCTTTGGTTGTGAATATGCACAAAAGAAATTTAATCCCTAAGAATGTGTTTTCTCTTAAACTGTATGTAAAGTATTATTTATAATTTTACCAATCTGATTAATCTCACAATTTTGCGTTGAAATCTGAAAAACACGTCTATATGTTTCAGTGGCGCTTCAATGTGGGGGGTTAAGGGTTGTTAATTTAACAATTGTGAATATTACAAAAAAAATTAAAATTACGTATAATTACAACAACAAAAATTAAAATCCTCTCAATTTTTTTCAGGATGCGCCACTGATATGTCCGATAACTTAGCTGAATTGCTATACTTAATAATTTTACCCATAAATGTAGTTGTAGAAAATATAACCGTACGATGTTTTTCTTACGTGTTTGTAGGTGCTGAAAATGATCAGAAAAAGAGCCTCCACAGGCTGTAATAAATTTTTTTGACAAAATCTAATAGTAACTTTAGTAGATCAGATTTTCTCTTCAATTTGCTTTTTTGTGTCGCTGTTCGACTATTTTTGACCGAGTCAATTGTAATTAAATTTTTGTAAAAAAATGCCAATGTGTTCTTATTATTAGTTTATAACTCGATTAAAAACGGTCGTACAGCGATACAAAAAAAGCTAATTGAAGAGAAAAATCTAATCTACAAAATTCATTTACTAGATTTGGTATTTTTTGGGTATTTTTGACGATTAGGTCAGCGCGCTTTTTTATTGTCAAATTCGTTGACACCGCCGAAAAATACGTAAGAAAACCATAGTCCGGTTACAATACAGTACTTTTTGGGTGTTCATTTCCAGAACTAAAACCGGAGGCGAGGTGATTTTTGGAATTGATGAATCTCTGTACAACTCAAATGATGCTATCACATACGTAGATAGGGCTAACCAAAATAAATATTATGTTTATGTAAATTACTTAGTATGGGGAAAGCAAGTTTTTGCTGATAATTTTGTTGCATTACTTGATTCAACGTCAGCTTATATGTATATTCCTAACTATTTATACAGAGCGAATACAGTCGAAAGTTTTAACGTCCCGTGTTATCAAATGCCCGACGTTATCATTAACATTGGTGGAAAGAACTTTACATTGACTTATAAAGATTACAGCAATGATGAAATGAAGGTAAGACAACAACTATTTGAATTTGCAAATTTTGTAAAATTAGTAGATATAAAAAAAACATCTGCCAAATAAATGCACAGTGCTTCCTCGTACTAAAGGTAGTTAGTTTTTGAACAATTTAAATAAAATCCAATAAAATCAGATACATTGCCTGGCACTACCTGACCTATATTATAGGAAATTGAATTCTCTACAAAAAAGATTCTAAAACATTTTCACGTTATATGTGTCGTTCTTGAGATATCGTGAAAAAATAAATACTTTGGGATGTCATCCCTTCCCCTTACACACGGTTTTGATGATTTTGGGCAACATGGGCTACTGCCCAGGGCGGCAGATTTTGATAGAAGACAACTTTTTTAGTTTAATATATACACAACACTGAAACAAAAAAATACAAAAAATTACCAAAACGATTTTTCTACATCTTGTACAAATTAGTAAAAAAATAGGTAATATTTTCTCTTGGTATTTATAATTTCTAGATTATCGATGAAAAAAATCTAAAAAAAATCAGAATGTAGCTTTTAATTAGTACTCTCAATAAAAATTATAACGAACACTGTAGCAAGAATAGTTTATAAAAAAATTTGAAAGAACTCATTATAAATCGTAATGATTCCGTTAACGTAACCCTATCATGTGCGTAATGCGTGCCCAACACACTTTTGACCGTTTTATTTCTAATGTCCGGTATCATAAAGGACCTAACAAATTTGTTAGCTAACAAACACTTTCAACTGAGATATCAAACTTATATGACAGTTATTTTGGAGTTTGTTGATGACTTTGACAAGTTTCGCGCACGCGTTGAAGGTAAATACAAACGGTATTAAAACAGTGGTGATGTTATGAAAATTATTTTGTACGGTCAAAGATGCCAACTGTGTTACAATTAATTGAAGTGTCACTGCTCTAAATTCCATAACTAATCCATAGATACTAGTACAGTATTAATACCCCATTTGAATGTAATTGCTAGCTAACAAATTTTGTTAGGTCCTTTATAATACCGGGCATAAATACAGCAAATTATGTTACAGGGAAAACACTGCGTCACAGAGTTTATGCCTGTACGACCATTACCTTATGACGAACCTTGGATATTCGGTGAACCATTTTTGAGAAAGATTTATACAATTTTTGATAATGAGAACAATAAACTTGGTTTCGTTGAAGGAAATTATAGCTAATGATATTAAAATGATTAAATGTAATTTGTTGTAATTACAATAAATAATTTCATATCTATTTTTTATTATTTTAAAACACTGCCACAAGAGTCGTGAGTCTCTTCTCGTATGCAGTTGTAATAGTTCTAAATACTTGTCTTATTTTATAACTCCGTGGAGGTACTAACTAACAAAGAGTTGCTTGCATTAAAAGTCCACGTGTTTGTGTGTGTGTGTGTATGTTCCAGGTAAAGGAAACATGTATGTTCTGCCTTTAAGGATCATATCCTGTGGGCGGTTTCGTTCTTGAGCGAACAAACATGCACAAAGTTCATAGGTTTTTGGGTTCGTTATAGTTTTATATTTCAAAGGTTTCTTCCATCTGTCTTAGATACTTGATTTGTGTATGTACTATATAAAGGTGAATCAAATGAATAAAATTAGTGTCATATTTCAATTTTTTTTAAATCATGAAATTATTTTTAAACGGCTGCTCTGTTTTTTTTTGTTTTATTTTATCAAAATTTGATGGTTTTTGAGTAAAAAATTCTTAAAATCTTATTTTGTTTTTTTTTTTTTTTGAAAAAAATGAAGTAGTACAAAAATTTATTTAAGACAAAATTTTCTTCTTTTTTAATAAAATAAGATACCATAGTAAAAATATTTTTACTTTGACTGGTAATTTCCACCAAATAAAAATTTAATGTCGTTTTGTTTCCATATCATTTTAACATTAACATTTAAAAATATTTCATGAATATTCAAATAAAGATAAATATACGATGTATAATTTTACTTATACATATTTTAATTATTATTTACTTACAATTAATTAATTTTGTTCGTATTTAAATACTATATGAAAAAGCTTATACTTACCAAAAATACAAATTAATTATGTGTGCATTTTTAGCACTAGCTATAAGTTAAATAGTGCATAAACTAATGATGCTAAATAAATAATATCTGTTATTAATAACTGCTTAATCGACACATTCGTCTTGGATAAATATAGCCATAAGCTATATAATATGTCTGCAAGTGTATATAATTATAACTTTCTACTACTCCAATTAATTATCTGAATAACTCCTTATAAACTTAATATTTCTCTTTACACATAGATAAGATCGAACATTAAGATAAAAGATAAATTGTAAGGTACTGGCACCAGTCTTGGATCATACCCCAGTGTTGGGGTCTTGTTTAATTAAATGTAGTAAATTAGAATTAAATTATATACACTTATCTGTAAAACAGATGGATGTCAAAATGGTGGGTATTTAAAATAAATATTAGTGTAATTTATTTATTAATTATTATATTATCAAAGCATCTTCTTTATTTGGTGAAAACCTCATTGAAATCAGTTCAGTAATCCCCAAGTCTATAAGTCTCATACAAACGAAATTTTTTTTTATGTCAAAGATATAATGCTCTATTTAGAAAAACAGAAAAAAATTTAACCCCCCCCCCCCCCTCTCTTTTCTTACTAATTTAATTTACCATTTTTATTATCATATATATACTGACTGACATACACATATAGAAACTGGGTTAGATAGATTGATGTCAAAGATTTCCAAGGCATTGGAATTATTATTAAATTTACAAAGTGTATCGAACGCTTTATTGTCTGTGATGAAACCTAACAACATTTATTTTTTTCACTGTACAGCATTTATTAACGTAGATATACATTACTTTAAATAAAAACTCATTATTCAAAAGAATTGAGATGATTATCTCCATCGCCTACTATACTTCTGAGTGTTTTTATTACTAGTAAGTTGTTATAATAATAGACATAAATATTTTGTCGAGTCTTTTGAAATTAGGTAATGGTAGTTTTATTAACATTTATTATGGAGCTGTGGGAACGATTAATGAAATTATTGATTTAGGTATTCAAATATGTGTTATTTTTATTATACAATTATTTTTGACACGTGTTGGTAAAAATGGCAGCTCGCTTAAAATTTTTATTAGTTTCATGTAAAAAGAACTTGAACTAATATTATAAAGAATGTTTATCGGAGGTAATCTCGAAAACTACTGGACGGATTTTGATAAAACCTGCAACATGTTCCTTGTACTCTCAGAAGTACTATAGACTACATCTCATCACGCTATCACCAAAAATAGCTGAGCAGTGAATAAATTAGTGAAAATGAGAGTAAACTATAAAAGATATATCAAAGTTTTGTAGAGTTAATTTATTTCTGTATAAAATTTCGTGACACATTTAAAAAAAATATAAATCGCGTGCGAAAATATTCATATATCCTTAAATATTATAAAACACAATGTCTCTCTGTCTGTCTGTTTGTACGTTAGGTAACATAAAATGAATAAGCCATGACAATAATAGTAAATCATGTCGGAAAAAAGTTTGCTGCCAGCGCGCTCTTTTGCAATACGCTGCCTAAACTTTTAAATATTAAACAATACAATGTAGAATAAAAAGATTCAAAATAAACTCCGCGATACCATATATATAACTTTTATATTTAAGCGAGCGAAGCTGCAGGCACATCTAGTTATTTTTATAAATAAGAAAAAATTATATAGAAGAAAATGTCCTACATTAAAAAATAATTCCTTTCGCATTCCGTTTAAGTCTTTCGTGGTGAAATTTAACAAAAAACTGTCGCGACATTATATTATTGTGTGCATTCCTTTTTAAATAATAATAAACCGTCCAACGCAATGAAATCTTTGTCCCTAAGAAGAACAATCAATCAATTTAGATCCCACATCTATAATTAAAAATTACCATGGTGTATGTATGTATACCAAATAAGAAAAGAATCCCATCCCCTGCCTACACAAAAAAACCTTCAACTCACACATATACATATAGATTGTGTGTATGTACACATATGTGGCCATGTGTGTGTGTGTCTTTGAGTTTAATAACAGCAAACCTCAACAGAATCGGAATCAGTGGCACTCGAACGAAAAGGTACTGGTACCAATCTTGGATCATACCTCAGCGTTGGACTCTAAATTAGAAACATTTGCTGATATTTGTTTACTGCCATTATTGAATCATAATCTATAGACACTTAACTCTAAGACAGCTTAATTTGATGACAATTGATCAATACTGGAGAAAAAACAAACAAAATAAAAGGCTATAATATAATAAAAACAAACTGTATCTGCGAACTTCGGTAATTAAATTCATTTAATTAAGAGTTACTTGTTTTATTAGTAATCGTGAGAATTACAAAAAAAGCCAATCAATCCCAAAAAACAGTATACCTTGCCTTAATACAGCCAAGACTGGTACCAGAATCTTATGTATTAGATTATTAAGAACGAATTTGAGCCCTTCATTAAGTCTTGGCAAATAAGACAACGCTGTAACGACCTCTTTTTATAGGCCTTGAGTATATAAATCATGTAAATTCATCTTGTTGAGACACTTTAGTCAACGTAAGTCGATGCGGCGAAGTTTTCACGCTGTGTTAATTGCCAAGGCTAATATTTGAAGAAGAAACAAAATTTAATACAATTTTTCTGCAAAAATTATCTTGTTGTTTATAGAAGCAACCGTTTATTTAATTTTATTGTAGTAAGCACCTTCTTTGTATTTTTTTTATATTTCAATTAAGAGAAAAAACAAATAAAGTCTAAATGTCAAGTGTATCTATAGATATACTGTTTATGTTTCTCCTAATTAATCCCTCGTTTCTCGTTAGAAGAAATGTTTTGTTATTTTTATAAAACGAGTTTCTATATTTTGAAAATAAGAAATACATTTACATTTGAATAAAGTACTTTAAAATAAAACGCCACGAACGTTTATTTTTCTTTATTTTTTATTATAAGGGGGAGGGGGGATGCGTCTAGTTTTTTTTGAGAACTACATCCTCTCTGGTGGTACTGGGGGGGGGGAGGTTATCTCGAAAACACGAATGCAATACTTTGAATTCTTATATCTCCGAAACTAATAATCGTAGAGCAATAAATAAAATATCAATAGATAGTTTTATTTCTAATTCATTAATCATTTAAAGTAACGATAGACATAGTTTTACGTTATTAGTTGCGGTACAGTTAAATTAACCCTTTGGACGCAAAAATTTACAAAAGTCGATTGCATTTTTTCCTCTTCCACACGAAAATCGACTATAGTCCACGACTCGAAAAAAATTGACTTTTATTTACAAAAAAATGTAAATGTGAAATGTGAAATATTCAGTATCTAAAATCCTTCACCCCTCCCTTTGTTCATTCATTTTTTTTTGTAAATTTTATATTTATGTAAAATAAAAATTATTTTAAAAAAATTAGACCACTTTGATTTTTTTAGGGAAATATGCACATTTTTTGAAATAAGTGTTTCGCTATATAGTCGTGTCCAAAGGGTTAATATCTATTTTTTTTTATTTCTGAGCGGAAATGGGCCTGATACATACACATAACTACACGGGAAGGTGTTAAATCAGCTGTCATTTTAAAAACGAATGCTGTTATTAAAAAAAAATTGAAAAGAAGAAATTCATCAGTTTTTAATGGGTATAAATAAAAATTAATGAAATGCTTGTGCATCAATTTATTTTATTGATAAAAAATATGCAAAAATTATCGATAATTCATTTAAAAATAACACAAAATATTATTTCAATGCAGATTTATTGCCCAAAAATAGAGTATCGTAACGCATAAGTTTAAATAAATAAACCTTTTGTTATCATATTCGAGTGACCCCCCTCCCTGTTATTACGTCACACAAGTTTCGAAACAATAAATAGGTACTCAAAATCAACGAAAAAAAACAACAAAATAAATATTATTTCATTGTGCTTGATTGTTAATATTATTTTTATTTATATAAATTTTTTTCGTTTATTAATAAAAATTTTATGAAATTTTACCAAGTACATTTGAAAATTTCTCAATAACTCTTCACCGGTGTCGAGTTTTTAACAACATAGTCATTTTTCCTCAAATTTTTGCTCTAAGAATTCATATAAAATTCATGTTTTGATTTTTTAGATGTGACGTCACGATGTTTGTGACTCCTGTCCCCCCTAAACGTGTAACGTAATTTATAGATGACCCCTTAGTTTCATCACCTTCCCATGGGTTTTGTATTAAATACTAATACAAGATATTTAATGTGATAACATTTTGATTACTTCTGTTGACTAGTAAATATGTACGCACACACACGGGCAACAAACCGACCGACCGATCGGCGAACCGTCACAAAACGGCGGTGCATATCTCCCTCTTTATCTGGCTTCCACTTCCACATTGCCGGCACACCGTGCTATGGGAGACACGACATTATGTACTGTGTGTGTGCGCCCAGTGAGTGTCTGTTCGCACACACGTTACCGCGGCGGCCATGTTGTTTTCTGTATGCCCGCGTGTGTGAATAACATTTTTGAAGAGTTGGAGATCATCCCCTTGAAGTTGTGGTAACTTTGTCAGTGTTGTTATAGTAGTTTCTTGTGTTTCTGTTTTTTTATAATTGTTTTTAATGTGATTCGTGTTTTGGTACTGCGACTGCCAACAATGTAGTGGAGCCAGCATCTTTGTTGTTGTCGTTGCCATGGATACATTGTTGTTGTGTGCTGTTTGTAGTAGTTAGTGATCAGTATTATTTGTGAAGTGTGTGTTTTTATTAATTACATTTTTAATGAGAGATGCTCTAACAATGATTATGGAGGATGTCCAGTCAGGGGTCGTTCTTATTAAATGTAAGCTTCTTTTTCAAATTTATCTTTAGAGTATGTATAGTACAGTAGCGTGCGTCAAAAAAAAAGCAATTTTTTTGTCTTCGCTCACATTAACGAAATAAGTTAGTTTATGGCTTAAAATAAATCCTTGCCGAAGAAATTACTTGTAGTTCAATTTTAAGAGGTGCCGCAAAGGGGGGTCGATTTTTTAAATTTTTTATTATGTAGTTATGCTGTGTTTAGACAAAAAAAAACAGCAACACGGTATTTTAAAACACTTCGTGTTTATTTTGCTGTTTTGTATTTTCGGTCTAAACACGGAATTAGATTCCTGATGAGAACTTTTCGTGAATTCGAAACACGTGTCAACGAATGACATTTAGTTTTTAATTTTGGATCTTGGTTGCTGAAATTAACCCCCCCCCCCTTCGGTTCCTATTACCTCATAAACTATATCGATTAAATTAAAATTAACAGGAAAATCATAGTTGAAATTTTAAGAAGAAAAAATCTAGAAATTAATTTGCGTAGGCTACTAAAAATAAAAATAAATCCGTTGCATGTAGCACCTACTTATCAGTTAAACTAGTAACATTTATACAAGTACTGATATTTATTATTGTTATTTGAAAGTTGCTCTGTAAATGGTAAAGTATTTTTTCTCTGTGCCCATAACCTTGGTGTTTCAACACCCACATGCGAATTTTAACTTGTCTCGATGTTATGAAACTGCATATCAATTATAATTAATGTGGGGGCGCACGGAGAGTGATTCATTCACTACATTTTGATTAAAAACATTAAAAAAAAAACAATTATTTATTTCGTTGAAAACTGATTTCTTAACATTCTTCTTTTGCATCTACTTATTTTATTTTTAGATGTATTTTAAAGTACTAACAGTTTGTAAAAGGGAGCACAGTTAAGGAATGGAAGTTGCAACTGTGCTTATCAGAGCAGGGTTATATTTGTATGTTTATATGGTAAAATAAGGCGATAAATAAAAATTATATATTGGTTTATAGTCTTTATAAGATATAGAACACACTAAACTGTGTGCAACGAAACTCTTTAAATTTATTTAAGAAATAGATAAGCAGGTTAAAGATTATATTTACTAAACAGGCTTTAAATACATTAACTTTATCTAAAGTTATCCTATCTCGGATTCAAATTCAGTTCCATACAAACAAACTAAAAATAAATCTTATGACTCTGCGTTTATAATCGCTCTACGACTACTTTAACCTATCTTTAAATTTTGTCATGGTTTTCTGTTTATATTTAATATTTTATTTTTAGATATGTTTACAAACATTTGATATAAAATTACAGATTCTTATAAAGGCCGTTTTAAATACATCAGTCTTGGACAATACTCCAGTGTTGGATATTTGTTTAATTAAATGTACTAAATTAGAAATATTCTTTGATATTGATATATAGGTATAATCTATATAGGTACTTAACTATAAAACAGTTTAATTTAATGGGTGCCAAAATGGTGGACATTTAAACTAATTATGTATATGAATGCAATCTATTTATTAATTATTATATTATCATAGCATCTGTTTTACATTGTTTCAGATTTTACGAATTTTTACTTATTTACTTTATTGATTTAATAAAAAAGAAGCCCATGAATTCCAAAAACAGTATATCTTGTTCTTAAAGCGTCCAAGACTAGTGTCAGTACTTTATAGATTTTTCACTGCTTGGTTAATATTAAATATTATAGAATATTATGGATGATATTAAAAGTTCGATCAGCTTAAAGTGTTGAAGGTTGTTGATCCAAGAATGTTATGGCTAGAGTTCCTATCAGTCATCTTTGGGTTCAATAACCAGTTCCGCGGTACTCGGTACTGCCAAAAACCATACAGAACGACTCAACTATAATTCAGTTCATGAAACGGTTTAATTTACTTAAATACATTCATTTTAAATTTGAAATTAAGTGATAATTAATTGTATAAGTGTTTATACGAAAAATCACGTGGGGGACCAACGTGATAAATATTTTAAAATTCTGATTTTCTATTTTTAAAGATAATAAATATAAATGCTAATTATTGCTAATCACATAGATGTATTACGTAGTATGTATAATATTGTTCTAGTACATGTACCTATACAGGGACGTTCGCAGATAATTTTTAAAGGGGAGCTTGTATGCAAATAATAACTTAATTATTTTTTCACAAAAATAAAACCGAATCAATTCACGAAATTACGAAATACACAAATTTTCGTTCCCAGCAACAAATAGTATTATTTTTCTCCTTTTTATTTATGACGTGGGGCGAGGGGATTGCCCCGTTTGATCACCTCTCTATAGACGCCCATGCATGTACTTGTAATCGTATGTGCGTATGATCCCCTAGCTAGTCATAGTTCAATAGATAGTTCAATGAATTACATATGAGTATAATTGATATTGTAGTAAGTACTTTTACAGTATAGGAACCGGAAATTGCTGATTATTCATTGTTTGAAGTGCAATCTGCCCAAAGCTATCTATCTGTTCAACAGTCATCTTTCTCTCTCACACACACACACACACATTTAATTAGTTATATTATCATGTGTTATCGTTTTATTAAATAAATATATTGAGGTTTGTATTAGCTAATTGTTAACTTATTAATTTATATCGTTAAAATGTAGATTTGAGTAAATTAGATGAGTTTAACATAAGCAAACATTTCTTCTACTATTTTTAAAACTACCACAGGTCTTTCTTATACGTAATACAGAAAATGTATGTGTTTCTATCTGTTTATATAAAAACAAAGACTTCTGGCATTAAAAATAATTCATGAGGGGCGTAGGGGTAAGAAAAAAGTCTTACGAACCTTTACAAAGAAATTTCAATACTCAAAAATAATGGACGTTCCCTAAGGAATTTATTAAAATTATACTCGTCATGTTAACAAATCTAATTATTAAAGAATTTAAGCAATATTATTTATTACTTAACACCGCATTCTTGCAGGGAACAAAGACCTTTTCATTGACTAGAGGCTAAGTTTAAATGTTTTATCTTCGTTAATTTAATTAAATGTAATTTTTAAATGCAACGACTTATTATAAAATTAATTCAGTAGCGTACATTTCTGTCACCAATTAGTTTTAATTGATTTGTAATTGTGGAAATACAGTTATCATTATTATGACAGAGAGAGAGAAAGATAGTTGTATTGGTCCCTTTTCATTATATAAACTGATTTCTTTAATTAGATTTGTCGAGTTATGTGGGCACGAATCGTCAAACGCATACAAACGGTTTTAATTAAATAATTTATACATAATTAACTAATCAGTAATTTAGATGAATTTTATCATACTCTGTTTTATACATATTTAACTCAAAAAGATGCATATTACGTGTACATACATAAATTTCCTATAAAAAAATTATATTATAAAATATTCTATTTTAAAGATATTGCAGAATCTTACATGAGCGAAGTACTGTAGGGTCATTTTGCCGATTTTCGACCAATTAGCTTTAGGAAGCAAAAAAGTATGTTTTTGTAATAATTTTGAACAAAAAATGATTAGAATATACTTTTAATTACACTATTATAATTTGATCTAACGGTTTTGGTAGTCAGTTTATTGTTTTTTATTTTAATTTGATAAATAGCAGAAAATGCCGATTTCGTCAATTTTCGACCAAAAAGTCCATTTTTTTGTTTGTTTCCGTTTCGCGGATAAACCACGAAATTTGATGAAATTTGGCAAGGAGATAGCTTGCATCTTGAGGAAAGACATAGGCTACTTTGTATCCCGAAAATTGATTTTATAAAAAAATACAAATTCCGCACGGTGGAAGTCGCGGGTAAATGCTAGTGTAGGATATGTATAAATTTGTAAAAAAAAATGTGGTTGGATGGCTTTACAGTTTATACCAGACTTTTATTACTCATTTAATTAACAATAATACAATCTTAATATTTTTATTTAAAATGGAAGCCCCCTCGTTAGGTTTTAATAGATATTTTACGACTAATAAAATTGTGATGAGTTCTAAGATATTTCTTAAATAAGCGGGTATACGAGTCACTTTTATTTTATTTTCTTAACAATTATTGTGAGAAACAAAGTTAAAATAAATTTAAGAAAGTTTTTACTTGAAATTTCTAAATTAGTCTAATGCGTTCTATTTAATTTACTTACTTTAGTTTATTAATTTTAATTACAGATTTCTTAAAATAACTATACTATATGTATATTATCCTTAATATATATAAAGCTCAACGTCTCTCTGTCTGTCTGTCTGTCTGTCTGTCTGTCTGTCTGTCTGTCTGTCTGTCTGTCTGTCCGTTAGTTACCTTATCACTCGAGAACCACTTATCCGATTTACGAGTTTTTTTTTTTAATTCATAGGTACGTTCTCTGGCCAGGTTATAGGCTATATTTTTTTACGTTAGGTAACATAACAACAAAGCAGTGACGATAATAGTAAATCAAGTCGGAAAAAATTTTGCCGTCGGCGCGCTGTTTTGTAATACGCTGCCTAAACCGTTCAATATAGAACAAAATAATGTATTAAAGAATTGTGTAGAATCAAAAGTTCTACAATTAAGTCAGCGACACGATATGTCTAACTTTTATATTTAAGCCACAATGACTGCTTTTATGTTACAAAGAAAACATAAAATATTTGGGTTTTGTTTACATGGACTTATGACCTGCAAAACATTAATCCTTATCGAAATAAATGATTTCATCGTCATAAGTACTTAATGTAGATATAGTTTGCCATTTACAGCATCCAATTTGGTCGTATAGTTTAGAAAATATCTTAAAATATATTTATAAAGATAATATCTTAAATGTATGGTGTCGTGCCGCATCGAAGCGAGTAGTACATCAGACTGGATTCGCGTACGCTCGGTAGATATTCGGAGTCCCTCGGCTGATCGTTTGTGTTTATTTTCTTTTCAATAATTAACATTTAAATTTAAACAGAACACAAATTATTTGTACTTTTTTCTTCTGATTCGTTTTTGTTAGGTAATTTAGGTATTGATAAATTATTATTACAATAATAACTAATCGTGTTTGTACTTAATTAATTAAACTATATTTTTCAAAAATCCTAAACAATAATTCCGTAGTCTACGCGAGCGAAGCCGCGTGGGCCCAGCTAGTATAGTATAAAACAAAGTCCCTCGCCGCGTCTGTCTGTCACGATTTTCTCAGGACTCTTCTAAAAGCAATGTGTGACGAAACGTTGGCCGATAACACGACCAAACTGACGCGGCTTACACCCAGAAGCCAAGATCCAAATAGTACTGAACAAAAGTACATCTCAGAAAAAAAAAACAAAAAAATACACTTCAGGCTCTGACTATAGTCAATTTATATATTTTTATATTCTTAACTTGTGTTTCTATTTATTGTATGTTAATGTAACATACGTAAGCCTATTTGAGATTCATTTCAAAATATCTTCGTGACTGCGTTCTAGATATGGTATAAGTGTCATACGTGCTGATTTGAATATTAAAATTTCAAAGAAAATAGGGCATAACATGTCACAACGTATATTATTACATGACAGACATGCGTGTCCAGGCTACAGGTGCGATGCAGAAATGAAAAAAATGTATGTATGAAAATAAATACACTTTGATAATTAAATAATAATATAATTCTTATTAATTGGCAACCGAAACCAAAATGGTTAAATCGATATTAAATTTGTACAGGATAATCACAAATCTAATGAGATTACATGGCTTTTTGACGTGAATATTGTGTAGTGTATTTCACGCCAGCCAGATACGAGGGGGAGGTATTTAAGAAACTTGATGTTACGTTTTCAGGATGATCTAAAACCATTGAACTAGAAACTAAAAGTCCGACTAGGTGATTTTGGTATCATCTAAAAAATAAAAATACTGAGCTACCCCTGCGGAAATGCGGTACAGGCGAAGGAGAGTTAAACGCGCAGCGATCATTTTGCGCACTAGTGTAAATTTACAAACAGTATAGTTAGACACTCAGAGCAGCTATCACGCTGGTTTTGGTATCAAGTTATAGATCTCGATTAAATCTACGAGGTACAAGTACAAATAAAAACATTTAACCAGTTTTAGTGAGTGAAAAACTTTATATAATAATAAAATTAAAAAAATAAAAATATAATGTCGGCTAAAACACGCGCTTAAGCCAGTACGAAATATAAAAGACGCACAGCATTGGAAAGAACGTCTCAGCAGATATCGGAAAAAATACCATTACCAGTAGCTATAAGGGTCAGGAGGTACAGAGCGCACAGAAATGCAAAAGTCAGTACTAATAACTCTACTGCCCCAAATAACGCGACCTTGGATTTGGAACGTATTCACGCCAATCCCTCGACTGTGCATCCCGACACAGTCACACCTAATTTTTTTAATTTTCCTGAATCCCAGTTTTAACTAAATAATAATTCAAGTTCTTTTTAAAATAGTAAGATTGTTGTCCTTACTTATGGGACAGCTTGTATATAAATCGAGATTAGAATACTTATTGTTAGATAGATGTATTATATTACAAAGTCATTGCCGGGAACAGATTTAATGTTATATAGTTTTTATGTAGCTCTTTTTCAACAAGAGGCAATGACCTTTCAGATTAGCGTAACAATCTTGTGGGTCAATGTCGTATGAATCATCAAATAGATCATAATATGTAAGTTAATAATCTAGCAGCAAAATCAAAAAAAGTGCATTTTTGCTGTTTTGCGAAAGTGTGTCTGTTTGTCTGTTTGTTACTTTTTCACGGTTAAACCGCTAAACCGACTTAATAAAATTTAGCAGGAAGATAGGTTGCATCCTAGGTTACTTTGTATCTCGAAAATTTATTAGATAAAAAAATATGTGTTACATTTTTACGCGTGACCTATTTTATCGACTATCATAACAGAAATCTGTATTACTTAACCGTCTACTTCATAAGTTTTATGTCTGACAGTTTCTACCTAACCTAAATTCCACGGCGAACGAAGTCGCGGGTAACAGCTAGTTAATAATAAAATTATTTTCGGAATGTAACTCACGCCCGATTTGTTATAAATTGACTCACGATCACGTTGCAAGATTTCAAAATTTAGTGGTCATATTTCCTGTTGTTTAATTATCAACAAATAAAATTGATGATTTAAATAATTCGCCTTGGAGTGATATTTTATAATATTTTCAAAATAAATCAATGTTGGTTATATTTTTAGACAAACATCTGCATGTGACTTGTGGAGTTTATTTTGGTTATTAAATATTGACATAACCTATTTCGAAAACTGTAATAATAATAACGATACTGAGGATAATTTTATTATTTGTTTCAATGTTCAGCCGGAAATATATAAATGACTTTATGACATTGACACATAATGTGTATAAATAATAATTATTAATAGTTGTTGATAAATGTTAATTAAGTACGCGTTAATTGTATACTAGCAACCAAAAAAAAAGGTCATCAAAATCACTGGAAAGGCGCAAAATTGTGGATTCCCAGCGGCAAATTCGAAAAAAGATCTTCAATTTTCATATTTAGTTAGTATTGTTGGGGAGGGGGGGGGGGGGAAATTTGCCATTGGCCCCGGACGGCAGAAACGTACGGTACACCACTGTGTCCGTGGTTTTGGACGCGCTTTATATAAATAGCGATTTGTTTGGGTCTTGTCCTCTTTCTACAGCTCTTCTGTTAAAAATAAATATTAGATGTATAGTATCAAGATTAAAATGAAAAATTATATTCATATAAAAATAATTATAATTATTTTTGTATATGTAGTAAGTTATTAATGATGTTTCTTCGTATTTTCTTACCTTTAAATTGATATTTCTATGAAAAATTGAAATTGAAATCATGAAAATTGACAAATTTTTTTTGCGTTTTCGATTTCGGTAAAAGTATGTTTTTTATATAAAAAATGTAACGAAAAGTTGAAATTTTCAAATCGCAGGTCTGTATTACAAACCGTTCTTGAGAAATGGCTTCTCAAAATTTTCGATTTTTGAAAAAAATTTAACTTTTGAATGGATGGTTAGATTTGATTTTTCTCGACGGATTTGAAATCAGTGTGTCAAAATCTATGTAATACTCGAAAACTCGACAAAAATTAATATTTTTTGGAATTTTTCCGATTTTTCGCAAATTTTTAAGAGATATACATGTTACTATATTGATTTTGACACGCTGATTTCAAATCCGCCAACTAAATTAAAATCGAACCACCCATTCAAAAGTTACAGTGATTTTTCTCCAAAATTTTGAAAAATCGAAAACTTTCCAGGGTAGTATCGAAATTTGTTTCAATGAAGTGAAAACGATGATTTTAGCTGAAAACTTCAATAGCTCGATAAAAAAAAATTCCCCCCATGAAGCTATAACACACATCTCTTATACCTACATATAGTACATGTTAGAGTATATATTGTGATAATTTCTTGATAGCACGAACTCTTATTGCAAAACACATACCACAGGGGTCACGTATTGGAGAATTCAAACACTAGTAAGCCAATAACCTCTGAACGATCGACGGGAGTTAGGAGGGGGGGGGACTGACCAACCGCAGTGGTTGTGGTAGTTCAGGGAAGATAAATACATCATAATTAATTATTGTTTTCATTATATTAACTAAAGAGCACAAGTTTTATTAATAACAATAAAAATAAATGCATTGAATCAAATATACTTTTCTTCTGCATGGCTGATGTGTGTCTGTCTGTATAAAGAAATATTAGAATAATACAATGCTTTTTTACTAATTAAAATAATAAATTTAAAAAGGTAGATACAGTTTCTATTACTTTTATATAGAAAAAAATGTACGCCTTCGCAGAATAGAAAAAACCGAAATCTAAAAATACACCCACTAACCATATGTTTACAAATCTAGCACGCACGCTTAGGATTCTAAATATTACATGTTGTGACAGTTTTTATGTTGATGTATTATATTGGGTTGCTCGGAAAGTTCGGTGGTATTTTTATTATAAAGTAAATTAGAACACGATTTGAAATAGGTATATCTGTACCTTTATTCAGCGAACTTTTGCCATACTTTATAGTCCAAAAGTTTGAATTCTTCATACTTCAACCCTTACAGTAGCATATAAAATTTCATGTTCTAAAGTCTATATATCAATATTTTCTTTGCAATTGTTCAATGAGTATGAAATAAAAAGAAATGCATTGAAATTATACTATCGCACTATTTTAAAAACATACGATATTTACTTTGAAAATAAAACCTTATTGAATTACATCGAACAGCTGGCTTGAAGGGAAGTGGTTACACACAAACACACAGATAAAAACAACTATACATGAACATCCATAGATCGACCTAAATTTCAGAAATCGACAGCTGAGATTAACACAGGAAGCGACGGTGTTGTGTACCTCACACATACGTACATTTATCCCCTAAATGTGTATAGCATATGGCAGTAATGAATTTTGTCATAGTTTCATACAACTGATTCATAATATTAGTAATCGCTGAGTAATTTGTGTTTTTATAAAAGGATGTTTGCGGTTTGCCAATAGATAATAAATAAATATAAATATTTAGTTAGTTACTTGTCAGACCTCCCCCCCCCTTCTTCAATGAATTTGTTAATATGTCTTATTTTATTTAATATATAGTTAAGATGGATATAAATTAATGAATATTATCTATAACTAGCTGTTATATCCGCAACTTCGTTCGCGTGAATCGGTAGGAGCTGTCAGACATAAAACCCACGAAGTAGAAGAAAAAGAAGGTTAGGTAAAACAGATTTCTGTTATGATAGTCGATAAAATAGTATAAAATGTCACACACCCATTTTTTTATCTAATATTTTTTCGAAATACAAAGTAGCTTAAATTCTTCCTCAGGAAAGGTAACAAACAGACAAACATAATTTAATGAAAATTTTATAACAAACAACAGATAAATTTTATATAATTGTAAAAAAATTAAGTAGGGTTGTACTCGAGACGAGAGCTAAGTAAATCTCGTCTTGTGCACGTGACCGAGACGGAGTAATGTATCATAATATTTATACACTTATAAGTTTTAGCTTAGGATCAAAGAAACTAATTTGCATCGCTATTTCTAAGATTGTTTATCAGCTCTTTTATGTTGATATGAATTTCTTGAACGTACATTTTGCGTCTAGAATAAGCTATAATACAAAGTAAATATGTAATTATAGATAAAGTGGTATTATTCCAATACACATTTCTCACAGTTCAGTGATTTTGAAAGAAACGTATATGAGTTCTTAATTAGTTTCGTGTTAATTACTGTGTTTATCGAATTATATCCTAGATAGATATATTTCAAATAACGTATTTTACATTTTCAGGAATACTAAATTTAGAATCATGTGTGGGTTACTTTGATAACTATAATTGAAATGTGGATTTCGTATATTCGAAATTTCATTGGATGGATGATGAAAGAATAAATAAATAATAATGAACTTTTTAAGAAAAAAATAAAACATTGAAAAGCATATACTTAATAATTAAATTTCTTTATTTTTTATTTACTTGGTACCGACTTTCAAAAACTTTTTTTTTAAGTCGGTTTTATTTTTTTTCTTAAAAAGTTTTTTCTTTCTCCCCTTTGAATGACGTATATCTCAAAAGTCCATGGTCAGATTCTGATAAAAATTTTATGGGACTATCTCAGGAGTATACTCTTTCAAACAAACAAAAATCGTCCAAATAGGTGCATATTTGTCGGAGTTATGGCCGAACATATATACAGATGAATTGAAAACTTCTTCCTTTTTTGAATTCGATTAAAAAACTAAATCTACATGTTTCTTAATGTTTACAAATGAGTCCGAACTTGAACCCAGGTTTTCACATAGTCTTGTCAATATTGACCGTACAGGTTTGATATGACGCTGGTACATACTACATAGATAGAGTGTCTACAAGTGAAATGCCTCTGTGACAAAGGACGACTCAGCACAATAGCCGGATAAACGAGTATCCCTTGCAGTGACGCTCCCTTTAAGAGGAAAAAGGAAACATGTATTAACACATATTCCTGTCTGTTTGTTACCTTTTCACGACTAAACCGCTGAACCGATCTTGGTGAAATTTGGCAAGGAGACAGCTTGCATCTTGAGGAAGGATATAGGCATATTATAATTCTTATATATTTCTAGTGTTATCGCAATTGATTTGTATTTATTTTTTATTGAACTCCCCTGTTGTTTAATCCATAGACCGCCATTGTGTAACTCAAGAAACAATGAACTTGGGTATATTTGTACGAGTTGAAATCAAAGAGATTATATAACATAGAGGAAGTGAGCCATAGCACTTTATGTAAGTGGGCGTTAATCATTAATAATAAGAGAAAGAAAATATTGAGTACCTACGTGACGTAGACTGTCGTTTCTGGAATATCTTTATTCTGTGGTTCATAATCTTTTCTTTCTCTTTCTACCGAGAGTTATTGTTTTCGGTTAGCTCACTGACTCTATGTCATACAATCTCTTTGGTTGAAACTGCTGTACACTGTACACACATGCCTTTACCTAATTTGTATGTACTACGTACATTCAAGAAATCGTATTTGTGGTATTTTTTTTTATAATAAATCTACTGGGACACAATTATACTTTTATTTTTATACGACCATTTAAAGTAATTCAAGTGATTGTTATATTTAGAATTTCGATTTACGCACGTGATTTAATGTGAGGGTTATTTTTATATAGAATATATGTGTTTTTAATAATATGAGTCATTGGAAAAATATTTTAAAAATTTTGAAATATTTATATAGAAAAAAATTACGGTAAAAATGGTCGTATGTAGATAAATAAAAAAAACATTTTAATGATTGAAATCTATATTTTTTAATGATGATCGCATTTTAACTTTTTTTTTTAGAATTATGAGGTTATAAAGTAAAAAAATTAAATTTTATTTAAAAATATTTATTCGATATTTTTCTTAATACTTACTATTTTTTCGATTTTTTTAAATTCTTGACAATTTCAGTCTAAATCTAAATTTTTCTGCTAAGCAAACGTCAAAATGACATTTAATATGTCAAAGTAAGTAGCGGTTGTAAAATAAAAATGATGATTTTTAAAGCAAATTGAGATAAATCTTTGTAACCAGTGGCGTAAATAGGGGGGGGGGGGGATCAAGGGGATCAATCCCCCCCCATGAGTCTACGAAAATTATAAGTTGATCAAAAGAATTTATAATACTACACGAATTTAGTTACCAGATTTCTAAAATGCTCCGGCGCGGCAGTCTCGGACCGAGGGGGGGAGGGTAATTTTTAGGTTGCAGAAATTTTTTATTTTTTTATTTTTTAACATACAAATAAATTCATCTACTAGTTATACATATATACTTCTATATCAGTGGCGAAGCGTCCATGGAAGCAGGGGAAGCAGTGCTTCCCTTACTTTATGGGTAAATTAATATAAATCTGTGTTTTCAGTTAATAAATAATTTAAAAATATTATTAGAATATTCGTCTTTATGCGCAACTTAAACATTTTAATCAAAAATAGCATTTAATATTAATTTACACGCTCAGTTATAAAACTTTAATACCTCTACGTCTTATTTTCTTGTATTTTAGTCGATATTTGTGTGACGATTTGAAGTTCACTGCAGGAAATTTCACTAAAATTTTTTGAATTTTTGATTTCGTTAAAAGTATGTTTATTGTATAGAAAATGACGTGAAAAGTTGTTTGTTTCAAACCGCAGGTCTGTATCTTAAACCGCTCTCGAGATATAACCTCTCAAAGTTTCAGTTTTTTCAAAATTTTTAAGAAAAATGGCCCTAACTTTTGAACGCGTGGTCGGAATTGATTTTAGTTGACGGATTTGGAATCAGCGTGTCAAAATCTATATAGTAACATGTATAATACCTTAAAACTCGAAAAAAAAAATTTCGCGAAAAATCGAAAAAATTCAAAGGAGTATACCTTAAAAAAATGTCGATTTTTGCCCAAAATTTTTTTGTCGAATTTTAAAGTATTATACATGTCATTATATAGATTTTGACACGCTGATTTCAAATCCGTCAACTAAAATCAATTCCAACCACGAGTTCAAAAGTTATGGCCTTTTTTCTCCAAACATTTGCTAAAAATGCTAGAAGTTAATTTTAAAGATTTTAATTTTTTAAACATTTTTTTATTTATAATTTACCATTATTTTTACCACATTTACAGAACATTGAATATTACCTTATTTTTTCTATGATGATGTATATTTTATAAATTAACAGGAAATGCATTATTATTTTCATTCAATAATATTCGTAATGATTTATTGGAATTATTTGCCAACATTCATTCACAAAATAGCTGACTTATTATTTGTAAAAATGTTTACTTTGATGTGTAATTTCTAAGAAATACCGCAATAATTTTCTGACCAAATATATTTGATAATTTTCTAAAAAATACAAAGATATAAGCTTTTCATTTAGTTCTTATAATTATAAATATTTATGTTTATAATTATTGCATATTTATTATTCACTAACTGTGTTTTGCTTGTTGAACTATTTTATATCGGTTTGGGCAGCGCATATATATTGCAAAAGAGCGCGCTGTAGGCAAACTTTATCCCGAATTGATTTACTATCATCAATACTTAATCCTTATTTTACCTAACGTAACAAAATATGTACTAAAACCTGGACAAATAACATATAAATAAAAAAAAAAAACATGTAAATTTCGAGTGATAAGCGCACTATCGTACAAACAGACGTTATATAGTATTTATAGTATATATATACATATATAGATTTTCTTCTATCTCATTAACAAAAATAATTATAAAGTTTTTTTTTTCAACTATCTGTTTTTTATGCAACCCTGATTTTAAAGAAAATAAAAATAAAACTATATTGAACTGAATCGAATCATTTTAACTGTATATACCTAGCCTTTTTATATAAGTTTCCATTTTCTCTGCAATCATAACGAAAATTACACGAATATAAAATATATTTTATGAACTGATTTTTTTGTTGAAAACCAGAAATCTTATACCTCGCAAATAGAATCTCTATAAAAGATAATGATTTTTACACACATAAAAAGTTTTACCCTTAAATGTTTTTATTTATTTTTATGGATTCAGTGAACTTTGTTCTTATTATTAATTTATTATTCTTTTTGTTTATTTTGATATTCTTTATATAGGGCTGCACATTATATAATTTTTATTTTAAAAAAAGCTATACAGTACGGGACACTAGTACGCAAGGCTTAACTCGCATTTGACAAATTTCTTGCCGATGTGGTGATTTAAAATGGTTCGTTACTGAACAATGCGAATAACAAATACGCGCGGCATTCTTTAGTAGCAGACAGACAGACACAAAGAGCATTTGGAACCGGCTTGGTAACCATATGTTCATCAGTCAGACTTGATCTGTGACTTCTAAGTCTTGATACAAACCCAGTTCAACGAGAGTAAGAATAATAATTGATTCATGGCAAGTGCTTGTCAATGATCTAACCTCTAACTGATATTACACAATAGTTTTATACCAGAGGTAACCAACAGGTCGATTGCGATGAATTATTTTTTTTTAAATTAATCTGAAATTAAATTTTGGAGATAGTATTACCAAAATTTCCCAAATATCTCAAGAACGACACATGTTACGTGAAAATTGTATGGAATCTTTTTTGTAAAGTGTTAAATTTTCTATGTAAAAGGTATTGTCAAAAGTATTGTGAAATATTCCCTTACAGAGATATATCTCCATTTGCAGAATTGATTTATTTTTATTATTAAAGATAATTTAAGTTTAATTTTACTCTAGCTGAATTGTTGGTATTATTTTTTATATCATATTGTGTTTTTAGTTTTTAAAACTATCACAAACATTCAAGGGTAACTGAATCCCCTATATTAAATTACCCAAACTCGTGGGAACGAACTTGTAATTCTTAAAAAACGGGTTTCATTATTATAATTGTATACATAAGTACATATTTTATAACCTTTTATCCGTCTATACATAATTTATTATATTATAATTTCGTTAAGTTAATTGGATAATTTCATATTATTTAGGGAACATATATGTTCCTGAACAGATCTGAATTAGTCTAAACAGCACCTTAATTTTTTGCATCACATTTCTATTATGTATGAAAAAATATAATAACGCTGTTCATCAACGAAAGGTAGAAAAATGTTTTTTTTCTCCTGATTTAATTCACGTGTTAATAGTGTGTCTAATCATAGACATAGAGACAATATTTTTTATACTTATGTTTTAATAAATACAAATATAAACCACACAATACGTTTTTTGGGAAAACTAGATTTTCGAATCAAATACAAAGTCTATGTTCTATGTCTATGATGCATATATCATCTTCTAGCTTACAATTAGTGTGGTGTGATGTAAAAAAGTTTAGAAAGCTCTAGTCTAGAATATACAGGAAGATCTGTTTTTAGTTATTTTTGAAATTCATGAAAATGAAGACACAATGAAAATTAATTCGAAAATTGAGAGAAATTGATATAAATCTTAAAATAAAATAAGTTTGGATTTTGGCTTCTGGGTGTAAAAAAAAATGATATAGGCCGATAACACGACCAAACCGACGCGGCTTAAACCCAGAAGCCAAGATCCATATCAAGATCACCGCAGAAGCCTCAAGACTTGTATAAAATAAGTTTGTTTTTCAATTTTTATTTATTTAATGTTATTGAAAAGTAACAATATTTTTTTATAATTTTTCATCAGAATTACCGTCACTATCTGAAAATATAACTCGGCACCATTTGTGAAATCCGGTTAAATGAAGATTTTTAATGATAACAAAACGTTTACGTTCACACCCTGTAACTTCAAATCCGCGTAAAAAGAGACCCTACTGTATACATTAAGTCGATTAAATATTAAATATGAAACGAACCATTTATTAAATATTCGTTCCACTGCACTTAGAGATTGTTAATTACAAAAGATATTACATCAGCATAAAAACCATATTCTTTACATTTATTAATGCCAAATTATGTCCAGTGAAATATTTCCGCGTATTTGAAAGTTGAACGAACCTCTCCCTGTTCATGAACTTGTTCCGTGAACATTCTTAATTTCGAAAACTCTTTTTTAATTAAACCGTGTAGTGCGTTTGATGTCCGGTCAATGTCCCTGTACCGGAAACAGAGCTAGCTAATTGTTGTAATGTAAACTTTAAACTGTCTTATACTGGTACAAATAGTCTTACAATAGAGATTTTAAAAAAAGACTTAAGTTTTAAAACTTTTCATTCTTCTTTGAGAACTCATTATGTTTTAACTTTTTAAAATCCTCTCGCCGACAAAGTTTTCTAATGAAATATTTCATTAAAGTACTTACTTTTTTCATATTTTTCTAATTGATCTAACTTTAGGGGGTGATACCCAAGAGTAAATAGAATAAGTCGTTGATATAATACATTAACCTTTAGTCCTATAAATAAAAATTAATGTGAATATTATCATTATCTATTTTCCCGAGTGAAAATGTATTGAATTTTGTAGCTAGTATACTATATATGCCTTTACAACAAGCGTACGTACCCCGTGAAGGTGCGTGTAAACTATACCTACAAAATTGAGTACATTTTAATTAGTTTTTTTTATAAATTACACAATTACATTTTATATACTCAATAATAGATTGGATTTAATATTTTATAATATGAGGGCTTGTGGAGGCCTTGCTCAAACCTCCCTTAGTGAAAAAAATTGATAATAAGGAAGAAGAGAAAAAAAATATGAAAAATAGTTCAATCTAATTTTTTGTAATGAATCATAGGAAATCCCACGTCAGTTATGTTCTCCTACGCGTGATATATAAGTAATGGGTCCTCTCCTAGAAAACATGTCGTTTTTGTTTGGGTTGGCAGTGTGCCAAAAAATAGTTTGGCGTCGTCGAGAATACGTATCGATGTAGTTACATAAAACTATATAAGTCTATTTAACTGTAATGATTTAACAATTCCATGTTGTACCCTAATTTTAATCAATAGCAAACAAACATTAAGATTGGATGTTTCTATTCCAGTTAGGGGGACTTAGAGTCACTCATAGTAAGAGTTCTGACAGCGCGAAGCGATTTCTGATTGATTGTATATCATTAAATATATCTTCATTATTGCATTATGTTCAATTTCAATGGAATTTTTTATGCTTGCTAATATATATATATAAATGATTTTTGTAATAAATCGCGTCACCGCCGGTTTGGCTAAAATGGCGACGCTGTCATAACTCTTACTAGAGTGACTTACAATTTATAGTTACGTTTTTTTTATTTAATTGACTTAAATATTTAATTATTTGTTGTTTTATTGATTTATAAAAAACTACATTTAATTTTACACAAAAAAATTGTATTGGACCAAGACAATTCTGTTTTGAAGAGTGGGGGGAGGGTAAAGGTAGAGCTGCGTGCTTGTATCGCTTGGGGGGAGGATCACACAAGCGCACCGATCGGGGGGAACAGACGGGAAGGCGCCTGTTTCACGCTGCGACTAATTAAAATACATAAGATGTGTTCGTTGTTGTTGTATTTAATCCGTTCAGAGACCGAGTTCTACCCCCCCCCCCCCCCTCAATCAGTATGTGGTGTTCTGTAGCACGTGTTACACGTGGATGGATCAGAGGTTATAGATTTGTTGTCTACTGGTACAGCATTTAATTCTTACTTTGTTGCGTTATAAATAAAAAGTTTCTTAGGGGTCAAATAATTACAGAAAAAAATCATTTAAGTGTATAATATTTAATATCACTGTTTTTATAACTTCAAGAAATAATGCCTCTCAAGAAAATTGCATAAAATTTGAATATAATTTTTTATAACCAAATCTATCAAATGACTTTTGTAGTTCATACTTTTAATTTAATTTTGCTTTTTTTTGTATCGCTGAACGACAATATTTGACCGAATTATTTGAGATCGAACAAAAAACTATATACTTGCTTTTAACTTTGAACGCCTACCAGGTAATTTTGATTTACCTATTTTTATCGGTGCTATTTTCAAAATGATTCCATAACTAAATATTGTACCACAATGTTTTGTTTCTGTCATATTTTTTTTATAATACACAAGACATCTGTTATCGAGTTGTTGATCATATTGTTTTATTTTGATTTTTTAGTAGGTGTAATAAATGTAATAAGTTCGAATACAGAATAATTTTATTTATTTAATTTGTGAGAAATATTTAAACATTATTATAACTTTTTTTCAATTTTAATTTTGTAATTTGTTTAAATTTCTGTTTCATTTCATTAAAAATAAGTTTTTATTTAAACAATTGAATTGAATTCTTTAACTTTTTATACCTTTAATATTAGGCTACACGAAAAATGGTTAAGTACTTTTTTATGTGAAATTTTTTTCTTATGCTGTAATTCATTTATGAGTTAAAAGCGTAAAGTTAACTTTTTATTTTTCTTCCGCCGGAAGTGCTGTGTTATACATTGCAGTTTTAGGGGGGGGGGGGGGGTATTAATTCTTAAACACATCCATGTAAAAAATGCAGCTCTCTAATCCTTTGTCTTAACTATCAAACTTGTTTCACAAGCGCCGTTTTGACTGTAGAACGTCCACAGACAGACAGACATACTGATCACATACATGATTTTGGAGCCTTCAAAATGTGTAATTCCGTTGAAATGTCGAATATTTTCCATGTTTATTCTACAGTTTTCATGTATGTATAATATAAAAAAGTAAAAATAAATTTACCGTCGATATATGTTTTTGACATTCAATTATTATTTGTTTTAAAAAAGTAACGGCATTTATAAAATTGAAAGAATACTTATTTTAAAAAAAAACATTTTTAACAACTACGTAAACCTTCTTATTTTATTTTGTAGCAGTTTTCTATTTTGTATAGTTAATTAATCCAAGGAATATGTAAATTTAAATGAAATATCAGGGAATAATGCAATGATGTAAACACACAGATAGAGTGCCAAACACATAACCCTATATTTCATATAAATACACGTGCTTGCGGTATCACATTTTTATATAAATAGGCGATATAATGGAAATATGAACTGCCTATAAAGAAATTAGGTCATTATGATTTGTACATTGTGTGTGGCTTTGACACATTAATAGGAATATTATAATAGAGTTGACATTACTGGAGTTAACAATAAGTTGTATTTTTTTTTTTTTATTGTAAAATTATTTTTGCCCATATCTCCGAAAGTAATAGTGCGAAAAATCTGAAAAAATTGATATGTATAATAATCTCAAAATCATATTACTATATAATATTTTCGAAAATGTAATTGGTGCCTTATTTCGCTGAAGATTTAAATTCTACGGTACGGGGCACTAATACACAAGGCTCGACTCGCGTTTGACAATTTTTTTTATCAAGAAATAAAAAATTGTATTTGCATCGTTGGGTACAATATTTGTTTGTACAGTTATTGTAAACAATAAAAGATAATACTTTTAAATATGTATGTGTTATGTTTGGTGAATAACAGAGCTCGCATTCATGCATGTTTACGTCTCATTTCCGCTTTGGTAAATTTACATATTGTATCCTGCAATAGAATATTTGTGGGTGATTTTAAATTTTATTTACATTTAATGTCGAAATTAGTGAAAAAATAATTTGACCCATTTTTTTAATCTTTCAATATTTTCTACTTGAAAATGACTGTTTATATGTATATATGGAACTGTTAGACTCCTGATGAAGGCTTATTATAAAGTTGAAAGACGTGTTTTGTTCATTTTCGATAAATATTTACATTTCTTGACCCTTACAATTCGAAAAACACTTTTTTGTTAATTATAACTTATCGTGGATCTTGACTTCTGAGTGTAAGCCGCGTCGATTTGGTTGTGTTATCAGCCAACGTTTCGTCACACATTGTAGTAAACATCTTCATGGCTATTCTAAAAGAGAAAGAAGAAAGAATAGTCCTGAAGATGTCCACAGCAATGTGTGACGAAACGTTGGCCGATAACACGACCAAATCGACGCGGCTTACACCCAGAAGCCAAGATCCATATCAATACCACCGCGGAAGCCTCAAGACTTGGATAACTTATCGAACATTTGATAAGTTAAATATCTTTTACACAGCTTCTGAATGTCAACTATATCTTAGATTGATTTGTTTGCAATAATATGTTCTTTAGAGTGAAAAGCTTTCTTAGAAAATGTGACCTCTGTTTCCTCAAAGCGATTATGATATTTCCTTTGTCGGCAGTAGCAATTGCTTATGACACAATGGGCGTTACGTAATAATATGTATAAGAGTCTATTTAACCTTCAGGAAACAGTTTCAATTGACATCTCTATTTAATTGTTTGTATTTGTTTTATTGAAGGTATATAATGGATAATTCAGAAAACCTTTAATTATATAAGCTACTGGCACCAGTCTTGGACAATACCCCAGTGTTATACTCTTAATACTAAATTAAACTTATTTGTTGATATTTGATTACTGAATCATAATTTATAGATACTTAACTGTAAAACAGCTTAGTTTGATGACAAATGGGTGTCAAAATGGTGGACACTTAAACTAATTATTATTAATGTAATCTATTTATTAATTACTAGCTGGGCCCACGCGGCTTCGCTCGCGTAGACTACGGAATTATTGTTTAGGATTTTTGAAAAATATAGTTTAATTAATTAAGTACAAACACGATTAGTTATTATTGTAATAATAATTTATCAATACCTAAATTACCTAACAAAAACGAATCAGAAGAAAAAAGTACAAATAATTTGTGTTCTGTTTAAATTTAAATGTTAATTATTGAAAACAAAATTAACTCAAACGTCAGCCGAGGGACTCCGAATATCTACCGAACGTAAGCGAATCCAGTCTGATGTACATCGCTTCGATGCGGCACGACACCATACATTTAAAATGTTACCTTTATAAATATATTTTAAGATATTTTCTAAACTATACGACCAAATTGGATGCTGTAAATGGCAAACTATATCTACATTAAGTACTTATGACGATGAAATCATTTATTTCGATAAGGATTAATGTTTTGCAGGTCATAAGTCCATGTAAACAAAACCCAAATATTTTATGTTTTTTTTGTAACATAAAAGCAGTCATTGTGGCTTAAATATAAAAGTTAGACATATCGTGTCGCTGACTTAATTGTAGAACTTTTGATTCTACACAATTCTTTAATACATTATTTTGTTCTATATTGAACGGTTTAGGCAGCGTATTACAAAACAGCGCGCCGACGGCAAAATTTTTTCCGACTTGATTTACTATTATCGTCACTGCTTTGTTGTTATGTTACCTAACGTAAAAAAATATAGCCTATAACCTGGCCAGAGAACGTACCTATGAATTAAAAAAAAAAACTCGTAAATCGGATAAGTGGTTCTCGAGTGATAAGGTAACTAACGGACAGACAGACAGACAGACAGACAGACAGACAGACAGACAGACAGACAGAGAGACGTTGAGCTTTATATATATTAAGGATTATATGTATTATCGTAGCATCTGTTTCAAATGTTACGATTCTTTATTTTATAACTTTTGTGTCGTAGCACTTATTATTTTGTAATCATTAGCAAGTGCCCATCACTGGGTACCCATTACATATTTTATTTTCAAAAGCATAAACAAAATAAAAGGCTATAATTTAAAAAAACAAACTATATTTGCGTACTTTGGTAATTAAATTGATTTAATAAAGAGATACTTGTTTTATTAGTAACATGCGAGTTCATGGGAATTACAAAATAATTCACGGTGTATATCATAAGTGTAAAGGCAGCCACACACGTATGAAATACTTGCGCAAGTCTAGACTTGCGCAAGTATACAGTAACGTGTGTTGGAAGATTTTTGCGCAAATTTCTACTGTATAAGTGAAAATAACCGTACAAGTTTCGGAATCGAAAATCGAACACTTTTTAAAACTTGTACAAGTTTAGTAATTTGCACAAAAATCATCCAACAGACGTAACGATATACTTGCGCAAGTATATCGTTAGGTGTGTGGCTGCCTTAAGTACGTACTACGTGGACTGTTTGGAACCATTTACAGGTGCACAAAATGAATACAATAATCAAATGTGGGGGGGGGGCTAACTTTTTCATAAAATTTATTTAATTAATACTAATTAAAGTAATAACTATCAAACGATAATATTAGACTATCAAACGATTGCACATAAAATTCACTAAAAATATGCATTTGGGGGGCGGGGGGGTAACTTTTTGGACATAAAAGAAGCCCATCAATTCTAAAATATCTTGCTCTTAAAGCGGCCAAGACTGACGCCAACACCTAATAAAGGATAATTAATTCAAAATATTTAATTATGTAAAAATATTTTCATTACTTGTTGCAATATCACATAACTTATTTAATTAAATCGTGGATTATACATAAATTTAATTGAAAATTGATAAATTACATAAAATGTGTTTTTTCTGTTTAAATTAAAAGAGATATGTTATATCACCAACAGTGATCACGTTGCCAATCACGAGATCGATTCCTGGATATATTTTTCTTGTAATGGTCTGTAGGTATCTTATATCAACTTACAGCATCTTTGTGTTTAAGGGCATTAGTGTTACGTCCGTATTTTATACAAACCCAGTTGGTTTTTTTATTATTCGCTTTTATATAATACATCTTATACCTATATGTTTGTTGTAATATTTTGAAAGTATTATACAGTTTATGCATTACGTGGATTCAACCGCGTGTTCGTTTTTATGAATTTTTAATACTGTTAGTGTGGAATAATTTTTTTTACCCTTATTAGCGTTGAACTTGTATTTTTGTGTTAATTTTATTTAAAATTCATCTTAATTATATATGTATGTTATATCGTTTCAATTCGAGAAATTAAGAAAAAAACACTTTATAAAGAAAAATATTTAATTTTTCGGTAAAATTTTATATAAAAAATACGCATGTAGTTTGTGTGGTCTATCTGTCGGTCTGTGAACACTCTACAGTCAAAACGGTGTTGAAGAAAAATGTAATTGACCCGTTAGTTATTAATTAAAGAAAAACGTACATTAAAAAAATGTTTTGGGTAAGAAAATCGTTTACATTTGAACATATTATTTGTAATGCGCGTATGAGTGGAGTGCTGCAATAGAAATCATAAGCGTGTTATAATAACACAACTCTAAATTTAGGTACATTGAAAGCACATGTCATGCTTGAGTTGTGAAAATCAGAAATAACAATATAATCGCTGTAATTACATGCAGTCCCATTTATATAAATCTTAGAGGTCAGTGTACCCAGGAAGAAGAAGAAGATCGGTCGATTTTACTTATTGATATTATTTAGTTATGTGTAATAGGTATTTTAGAATATAACCCAGTTAATTATCATATGCTACAGGATGATTTTTAGTATATAATTATATGTATATTTTTCGATGATGTTTCGGTTCAATCTTAACAATCATTTTCTCTTTCCACTCTTAAGATCCTTAACTAAAATATTATTACATGAGTATCAGTTATTTTTGGCAGTTAAAAAAGTACATAACTTATTGGAATTCTGGTTCATCGAACAATAATTAGATATTTGTTCAACATACAGTCAAAATTGGAATTATTATCTCAAAAATTATTTGTTCAATTTCATTCTGGTTTATTTTATTCTAAAGTATATATATTGAGGTATGTTTACAATTTTTTTTATGAATGTATGTATAATATATCGACTGGGAGCGCTGCTGTCGCAGCCGGTGTAAAACATGTCCCTTGATGCGGTTCCCGGGATTACTAGCAGTCGGTTGATCTGAAACAGAAATTTCAAAAATGTTCTTAGAAGTTAATGTATGATAATGTATGGCCTTCGCTACGTAGGATTTTTTTTACTCAATTAGTTTTTTTATCAAGCCAGAAGAGTCGGAAATAGTGATTGAAAAATGAATGCAAAGTGAAAAAAATTTTTTTTTTCCAAAAATACATTAACTTCTAAGAAACTCTTCAGGCATAACTCTGACAAATATGCACCAATTTGGAAATTTTTTTATTTGTTTGAAAGAGTATACTCCTGAGGTGGTCCCATATAAATTTTATCAAAATTTAACAATGGACTTTGAAGATACGTAACTCAAAAGAGAAAAATAAAAAACTTATTAAGAAAAAAAGTAAAACCGACCTAAAAAGACTGAAAAATATATAATCTATATTTTATTGTTATATATTTTTTAGTATTTTTAGGGTTTTATTTATTTTTTTCAAAAGTTTTTTATTGACTAAAAAATGAGATCGCCCCCCTTTATCAGTGGTATCAACAGTTTCGCTCATTGCAAATTTCACAATCCCATGTTTCTTTCGGTCGTTCATCTCTAGAAGCAATTATATAAACAGTACATGAGGTATTTATCTCAAATCCACACACGTGTGTGTATCCTGGAAGTTTACCAGGATAATCCAATAAGTCTAAGATGCTGTGTGTTCTGTTTTATAGGTGTTGTTTTAAAGGACTCTGATGAGATTATTGTACAACGGTGTTTTTCCAATTGGCAAACTTATTATTTTTTGTTGTTGTGGTGTTATTTTCCACGATGTTATCCTTTTATTCAGTGATGTGCGATAAATAGTAAGGTACTGGCACCAATCTTGGACACGTTTAGTTAGATGTACTAAATTAGAAACATTTGCTAATATTTTATTACTGCCATTACTGAATCATAATCTAAAGACATTTATTTTTAAACTAATTATTAGTGTAATCTATTTTATTATTTATTATATTATCATAGCAGTCCAAGTATTTGCTTTACATTGTTTTAAAATTTATAATAATTATTAGCAAATGTCCATTACTGGTTGTATTTTATCCATTACTAAACAAAATAAAGGGCTACAATTAAAAAAAAACTATATTTGCGGACTTTAGTAATTAAATTAATTTAATAAAGAAGTACTTGTTTTATTAAAAACATGAGTTCTTGAGAATTACAAAAAAGTTCATCAATTCTAAAAAAAAACAGTATACATTGTTCTTAAAGTGGCCAAGACTAGTGCCAGTACCTTATATCTTCGTAAGAGAATAGGTACTTTACTACAAATGTTGTGATGACCTTTGTTGTAGAAAATTTAATTCTCTTTAAAAAAGATTCTATAAAATTTTCGATAGTATAGTCATATTCTAATCAAATCGATTTGAAACATGTCTGTCAATCGCGGAAATATCAGATATCTTGTGGCCTTGCACTAATTAGTGTCACTGGTTAACAGAAATTGTACAAAAATGCTACGTCGGCGATGGAATGAGAGCCTTCCTTACGCTTATTATCAGTCCTTTGTCCGCCTACGGATATAGAAACAACTTGCTGCGATTCATGATAACAGTGGTGTTCCAGATAGAGAATGATTTTTTTTAATGAGGGACTCAGAGGCAGAGTAATTAAATACTTATTTTTGTTTGTATTTTCTAAATATTAAAATAACGTAATTAATTTTCTCAACATCTTTGTACAGGAACGTTTTACTATAAAAGTTGTAATGATCTTTAATATAAATAATTCAATTCTCTACAAAACATTTTTTATAAAATTTTCTCGTAAAATGCGTCGTTCTTGAGATATTATGAAAAAAATTAATTTGAGATAACCTAACTTAACCTAACCTAACATACCAAATTTAATTAAAATCCGTTGAGTGGTTCATGAGTTATGTATGTGACAAGGATTATAGGGACAGATAGATGAAAAGCGTTTCTTTCACACATAGATTATTCTTGCTAACAGAAATATAAAAAACAAAATGAATTTTCTTGAAAGATATATTAAGATACTAGCTGTTATCCGTGACTTCGTCCGCGTGGAAGTTAGGTTAGATAATAGCTGTCAGACATAAAACCCAGAAGAAGAAGAAGGTTAGATAATATAAACTGTTATGATAATCGATAAAACAGGTCGCGCGTACAAATGTCACACACCCATTTTTTTTTTCTAATAAATATTTCGGGATACAAAGTAGCCTATGTCCTTCCTAAGGATGTAAGCTATCTTTATCAAGATCGGTTTACATGTGAAAAGTTAACAAACAGATAGACAGACAGAGAGACTCACTTTTGCATTTATAATATTAGTATTGATTTTAAAAATCAGTGAACGCATTGATAAGATAATTAAATATATATTTTTAAAGAACCGTACGCTTATGCGTAGGGCGAGACGGACGTTACAAGTAACGCCCGCATGGTGGCAGCACTGCTGGGTGACGGTTCTGCCTGTCAAGATAATGTCCCAAGTTTCGGGACGATAATTAGGAGTTCATTTTTTAATTTCCCCGAGTCATGACACAGACCTACTAGCTGATTAACACACAACAAGCTCGTCGGTTTTGTTTAATTAATTTAAATATATGCTTACTTCAAGCTTTGTTTACAAAGCTGTTTACATTTAGGTATATTTCAAATCTATGTGTAGAAGAAATCAATTCAATCATTGTTAATTTATAAATCTGTATATGTGATTTTTTTTGACGTAAAAACTACCGATTTTGTTGAGACTTTCATTATTCGAAAGTATAAGTATATGATTCTAGAATTGACGTAGGGAGCGTCCAAGGTATATAAAGACAAGGTAGCCTCAATAGCTCCTTGATCAATCAGCGTTGGCGCGGGAATTGTTATAAAAATGTATAAAAGAATATCAATTACAAAAAAATCCTTTATTTATTCTTGTTTTCGTATTTTTTGATATTTTAACAACACATACAATCAAAGAAGTACAAATTCGACATTGCAAAATCATAAAAAAGCTGTCACAGATAATTTGGTCTATTCGGAAAGCGTCATTTTTACTATTCTTAAGTTGGCAATACGTTCTGTGATTCTAACAGCTTTTTATGATTTTGCATTTTTTTGATTATATGTGTTGTTAAAATATAAAAAAATACGAAAACAAGAATAAATAAAGGATTTTTTTGTAATTGATATTCAATTATACCTACATTTATAACATTTGAATATATCCCCTGGGTGACGTCAATTTCCGCACTAACGCTGATTAGTGAAGGAACTATTGAGACTATCTTGTCTTTATATACCTTGGGAAGCGTCCATTTAACCCCGCAATTTTTGCGTGTACCCTAGTTTTTTTATCAATGTATTTGAAAAAAAATATGGGTAATAAATAATAATAAATAAATCTATTACAAGATTGTAATATGCCCACGCGTACAAAACTTTATACTGCATTTTGCACTTAACCTTTCCGTTTCTACAATGGCTCCAACAACTAACAGATATATAGAGAGATAAATAGAGCATCGTAGTATTCACCACGCAAGTAGCTTATTGTTTAGCTATTGTCAATAAAGTTGTCAGTGGGCGTTTGTAAGAGATGTGTATGTTACGTAATCGTGATTGATCGATTTGATATGTGTTGTGTAGATAGTTTTACAAATGTTCTTCCGAAACAAACGTATGAACTTCTTGTCTACGTGGTAATTAAATGAACAAATAAACAATACATTAAAAACAGGTAAAAAAATAACGATTGCTTCTTTGCCATTGGGAGATCTATGTAATCATTTTTCAAAGAGGAAAAAAAATGTTCTCCAATTTTTTTGCGCAATATAATCAAATAACTGGGAAATAACCGTACATTAAATTTATAGAAACTTAATCTATTCGTTTTTAAAATGCATCAGTAGATTTCGTCTTAAATTTTTTTTCTTACCTCCATGCACATTAAGAAAAAAAATATTTTTTAAAATTAATTTTCTCTAGTTTTACACAAAAAAGTCTATTATCTATACTATACTAATATTATGAATGCGAAAGTAACTTGTTTGTTACCTTTTCACGACTGAATTGCTGAACCGATCTTGATGAAATTTTATAGGCTACTTTGTTTCCCAAAAACTTATTAGATAAAATGAGTGTGTGACATTATACGCGACCTGTTTTGTCATAACATAATATTACATAAATCTGTATTACGTCAACTTCTTCTTCTTCATAGGTTTTATGTCTGACAGCTGCTATCTAATCTAAATTCAACGCGAACGAAGTCGCGGGTAACAGCTAGTTATCTATAAATATTTTTTTATTTGCATATTCCTTACAAATTCAATAAAATGACTCATGTTAGTTTAATTAAAGGGGTTGATATTAAAACTAACGCACTTTTTGTCGCATGATTCATCCTATTATGTGTATATGTACCTTTAACACCTGGCTGTAACCTTGATGCTAATTTATTATCATCAAGTAGATAGGGATCAGAATAAATAACATACATTATGTTTGATTATGTATGTATTCCTGTAGATTCAATCATGTTTATGGAACATTTTTGCGTTTTAATTGTATTTTCTTTGTTTACGTAACGGTTTCTTTTTATGTTCATTATTTTTATTTCCCTTTTAGATACAAAACATGTATTTCTTTAATGTGAAAAATAACAGTTGTCTGTTAAAAAAACATTTGGCGAGTGAATATACAGTGCTTCCTCGTGCTAAATTCACAAAAGGTAGTTAATTATTGAAGAATTTTAATCTGACCTACAAAAAACATGTGTTTAAAATGGGACATACAAGGTGTCCCATGGGAAGGTGTTGAAACTAATTAGCTGTAATTTTCAAATGGATGCAGTTATGGGAAAAAAAAAAATTCGCTGAAAAGATGAGAGTCTGCAATTTTATTTGGGCTATGGTAGAAGCAAGTACGTGCGCGTCAAAATAAATAATCTGACTTTTACTCTCGAAACGTGCTTCTTTTCGAGAGGAAAAGTGTATGGCAGTTCTTTTAGGGGGTTTCGTATTAAATACAGAAAACATAAAGTTAAGAGTGAAACCACACTAAAATTATTTATTTAATGCGATTACATCACTCCATTTTTGAGTAATAAATCCATATTAAACTAATATTTTGTGTTATTTTTAACAGAACTATCGATAATTATAGCATATTTTTTCATCAATATAATAAATTGACACGGCATTATAGAGAATTTAATGTTTTACAAAAAATATTCACGTAAAATGCGTCGTTCTTAAGATATTTGAAAAAAATACTTTCAGTGAATGAACCGACTCGAACCAATTTCTTGGAAAAAAATGTTATTCTTTATAATTGGTTATAATTTGTCGAAATAATTGATTTTTTGTTGTTTATGCATTGATAATAGACACGAGTTAGCTTTTTGCGGGGTTAAGGGACCGTTGCCGTAGGAATGGCACGTAGACTCCTGGGTCAACACGGTGGATATTCAAGGCCAAATAATGAATTTACATGAAAACAGTGGTAGCTTTTCATTTCAAACATTTGAGGGTTTTTCAATTTCTTTTTCATGCATCTATATTAATAAAATTTTAAATCTGTAAAATGCATTGGAAAGTAGACATACATAGTTTTGAATTTTGTCCTTATTTTTTATGTTTTATGTTAAAATGTCAAATATCTCCGTGAAAAAAATCTGAGATTAAAACTAAAATTAACATTTTGTAGCTGAAACTACACTTTTTCGAAATGTATCAGAGGATTTTGTCTTAAAAATTGTTTTAACCCCATTCACCTTAAACAAAACATATAAAAAAATAATTTTTTTATTGCTTTAAAATCCTATAACTTTGTAAAAATAAATTCAAATTAAATTTACAAAAATGTTTGAAAAGTAGAGATTTCAATATTTTAAAGCTTTTAATTTACTTATTAATATACGAGTATATGACTATTTTTATAATAATTACAGTGTTTTGACTTTTAGCGATTTTTTCTAGTATTTTGTTATATTAAAAATCAAATAGCTTTCAAAAATAAAGAATGGTAAAATTGTAAACAATGTAATACATATGCTATTATAATATAATAATAATTAATAAATAGATTACCTACAATAATAACACAAAAAAAGTGTGCGACACGATAGGTAACTTGGAAAAATTCAACCTAAACCCAAAATTCAAGCTCAAATAAAAAAAAATGGTAAGCAGAAAATTCCAAAAATTTGGATTTCGAATATGCTCGACTAATACTACAATAGGTCGCTTTTTTGGTATCGCACACTTTTTTTGTGACTGTAATTAATAATATTTTTAATTTCCACCATTTTGAAACCCACTGGCAGATTGTCATCAAATTAAGCTGTTTTACAGTTAAGTGTCTATTGATTATGATTCAGAAATGGCAGTAATAAAATATCAGCAAATATTTATAATTTATTTAAACAAGTGTCCAACATTGGAGTATTGTCCAACACTGGTGTCAATACCTTATAATGATAAGAAACAAATTTCCATTCGCTCGTTTGCAACTACGTACAAAATGCCACTGTATATATGATGAAACCTTAGATGAGACACAGTGTTTGTGTTTTCTTGAAACTGGCATTATTGAACTTCGACAAAGTCACGTCCATGGTTCAGAATTAACAAAGGAATTTGTTTGTTCTCATTTTCGCGTCTCCACTTTTGAAATTATTTAATACAAAGAATTCAACATTCATATAATATTTTGTTGCGTAGGTATGCGTGTGAAAGAATCCTTTCTAAAACTTTTCGTCTACTGTTTTGTTTATATGACATATTTTTTTATCGTCGCACTATTTTCGTAAACAATTTTTTTTGAAAGTGTTGTTATCTTTTTTACATGATCGTTTTCTTATTATTTGGTTAGTGGATATTTAAAAAAATGAAAAATCTATTCGAAAGTGGAGTATAAAAAATACTGTCATATCAATTATTCAAATAAAAATTGTTTAAATAGAACGCATTTTCCAATATTGTGTTGAATCTATATGGTAAGGAAGTGGGAGGGAGGTTTGCACTGAATATGATTGACCTATGGTTTTGTACCATATATTGTATTTTAATTTAATCGAAGTTATCTATGTTAGAAAAGATTTCCAAGATACAACAGTTACATTTATTTTATACTAGCGCATTGGATCCGGTGTTACCAGGGGAAATAATAATATCTATATAACTTTAATCTGTAATAAGCCTATTAAACATTGTTTTCACTTATCAATAATTAGATACCTTTCCGACAATTGTTTTTTTTTTTTCATAAAATTTACACAAAATATCTATAAATTATACACCCCAACTTTCCTTGTGAAGCACTCTATTCATTAGTGAAAACCGGGAAAAAATCCGTTCAGTAGTTATTGATAAAATCGTGCACAGACAGACGGAGCGGGGGTCTTTGTTTTATACTATGTGTAGATATAATAAATTATGTTGCAAAATAAACAATTTTGAATTTAATTTGTAAGATTGAATTTAAAAAACACGAAGATTTTAAAATTCAGTTCGATGCTGTATAAAATCCTCGATAGTTTTTAATTCAGATTAACATATTTATATAGAATTGATTACATGAATAATGGAATACTGAATACACAAGATGCAAGACCTATAGGTATGATATAATATGAACTTCATTTGTCAGTTTCCAAAAAGAATAAAATAATTTTGATTCATTATTACAGTTCAGTTTCAATAGGTAATTAAGAACTCCCTGCCTGTAAACTGCAGAAAGTAGTAATTAGTCAAAATAATTCTAAATATAATTTATTAATCCTTTTTTATATTTGGTCGGGGATTGTAAAAATTTAATCAATTGTAAAAATGATTGTCACTAATATCTTTAGTAATTTAATTTTTTTTCAAATACGTAGTAAAGACCCTCTTCCCTAAACTGCAGAAAGTAGTAATTAGTCAAAATAATATAATATAATTTATTAATCCTTTTTAATATTTGGTCTGGGATTGTAAAAATTTAATCAATTGTAAAAATGATTGTCGCTAATATCTTTAGCAAATTTTTTTCAAATACGTAGTAAAGACCTGCCCCTCTTTAAACTGCAGAAAGTAGTAATTAGTCAAAATAATTCTAAATATAATTTTTGATCATTTTTGAAATTTGGTCGGAGATTGTAAAAATTTAATCAACTGTGAAAATATTGTCACTAACATCTTAAGCAATTTTTTCAAAATTTCAGTTTCAAATAGGTAGTTAAGAGCACCCTCCCACTTCCAAAAACTGCAGAAAGTAATAATTAATCAAAATATTTCTAAATATAATTTTTTAATCCTTTTTGTTTAGTCGAAGATTAAAAAAAATCAATTGTAAAAATATTCGACGTAATAAATTACGCGTCTTTTATATTATTATTGATTTAATCAATTTCGAGTGTTGTTTACCTTTTACTGCGTCGTATTTACGAGTATGTATACAACCGAGAAAAAGGGGGGAGTGGAATAGCTTAACAGAAGAGCCCTCTGCCAGATCAACGACCGTAAAAAGCCAGACAAAAGCAATTAGACTATTTTAGATACAATTAAGAATGTATCAGTTAGGCATGCATGCGTTATACAATGTTTACAACAAATACTTTTACATGTGCCTTCTTCAAACGCTAATTAATTTCGGCGCCAAGAAGTCCATCGGATTATTATGTACAATTATTTAATATCAGTGTTTTTAGCGCAATTGTTTCAAATCAATTATCACTGAAATACTTTTAAAGGCAATATAAAACATTTAGGTATATTTTAAAATTCCAAACAATTATTTAAAATCCGAATGCTACGACGCTGACTTTACGGAGCTCGTTTTTGCGGTGTACATTGGCTTTAATGTTAGGATGCATGTTATGAGTCACATATCTTTCTTATATAAATATATATGTGTAAATATTAGATCAAACCCCAGTGTTGAACATTTGTTTAATTAAATGTACTAAATTTGATATATTTGTTGATAATCAGCCAATGGTTGTCAAAATGGTGAATATTTAAACTAATTAATATACATTGTTTCAAAATTTACGCTTCTTTATTTTATAACTTTTATGTCGTAGTACTTATCAGATTTATTTCGGTATTTACCATGGTACCCATATTACCAGCACAACTTGGAATTTTCTCGAAGAGTACTTAATTTAATATTTTTTTTAGCTCATTAAGTAGTAAGCCTATGACATAAATAACAACATAATGTGTTAACCAAATGTCACAGTATGCTTTCTTTCAATTTTCAGATTGATTGAAGAGTTATTGTACTTTTTATTGTAAGAAAACAAAATGGGTGCCCATAATACCACCATTAATAAAGAGGTACTTGTTTTATTAGTAACACAAGTTTATGAGAATTACAAAAAAGAAGCTCATCAATCCCAAAAAACAGTACACCTCCCTCTTAATGTGTTCAATACTGGTGCCAGTACTTTAGAGCCCTTGAATCAATTATCAAAATTATTTGGTTTTTTCTTTCAATCTGTGTAGGTCTGTAGATACATAGGTATAACGCCCGCTTGCGCGTTACGCAATATCTGTTGCCGCGCCCGGTCGCCGCGGTTGCAAAGTGCAACAGCGCGCGTGCAAGAAGTGTTAGATCGAGTCGAGGTTGGCGTCGCTCAATGGTCCGTTGCATCGTTATGTGTTCAATGCAGTCTAGCAACTATGTGTTTCAAGGTTAACGCTTTACCACTTGCATATTTAGTGGCGAGAATGCTTATGTGCGTGAGTTATATAGTAAAACATAGAATTTACGACGTCAATAATTCAATTACACTTTAATTATTGAAGACTATCTGTTACCCGCGACTTCGTCCGCGTGGTAATACAGATTTCTGTTTAGTTTCGCATTTATACACTACGCCAAAAAAGTATAATATATATCATTCCTCAAGCCAAACCCAACCAACCAATCAAGTTTCATTAATATCGGTTCAGTGTTTCATGAGTTATACGTGTGGCAAGGATTCAGGAGACAGACAATTAGACAGAAACGGTACGAAAAGTCAGGGCCGTAATTACAGGCTCTGGGGCCCCGGGACAGCAAATGACCGAGGGGTAAAATATTCAAAATGCAAATATAAATATTGAAAACGTTTTGTTTTTCGTTGCTACCTCAGTAATCATTAATTTGTGTAGTTATTTATTGCTTCCTCGCAATATCGAAGATACGAGAAGCTATGTGATCGTTTCAGATTGAGACAAAAAAAAAGTTCTCCAATTTCAAAATTTTAAATTTATTTATCCGTTTCACGTCAAGACAAACACTTTTCGTTCCGTGTCTGTCTGTCTGTCCGTGTGTCCGTCCGTCCGTATGTCCCCTGAATCCTTGTCACACGCATAACTCATGAACCACTGAACCGATATTATTGAAACTTGGTCGGATGGTTGGGTTTGGTTTGAGGACGGTCCCATTTCAAAATCATCAAAATCGTGTGTAAGGGGGAGGGGTGACACCCCAAAATATTTATTTTTTCAAGATATCTCAAGAACGACACACGTTACGAGAAAATTTTATAGAATATTTTTTGTAGAGAATTAAATTTCCTATAATATGGGTCTATATACTACGTTTGTTGTAAAATATTCCCTTACAAAGATTTATCTAAATTGATATTTGATTGGATATATTAAGTGTCATTTTGACGTTTTAAATGTCACTTTGGCGTTTTAAATGTCACTTTTACGTTTTAAATATCATTTTGACATTTGCATAAATTTAGATTTAGATTGAAATTGTCAAAAAATTAAAAATATATGAAAAAATATTCAGGTGCGTTTTAAGAAAAAATTCGAACTAAGATTTTTTAGTAAAATTTGTATAAAAATTAAATGGTTAACCAATACCAGGCAATTTATCTGAACACTATCGGTTTTAGTGAATTTAGCACGAGGAAGCACTGTGCATTTACTTGGCAGATGTTTTTTTTAATAATATTCAGTTCGTCATCAGCTGTTCTATGATATTGCATTACTTTGATATTTTAAGAGTTTATTTCTTGTAACTAGAACTATAGTTTTTAATGGTTAGTTTTAATTTTAATAGTTTATATTATCGTATCTTCGATATGGCGAGGAAGCAAATGTGTATTTCAGGTTGAAAACTGATCTAATATAATTTGAATCTGAAGTTGTGATTGTGATACGTTTTATCGGTGTTGCACTGTATATATTATACTTTATTACTGCGGTGGATCAAATGCCAGACATTCTAATAGCGTCGGTTCATCTTGGAAGAACTAGAGCGGAATTATTAATTGGAATGCGTGCAATAAGACTTCCATCTGATTGTTAGGAAGGATAAAGATTACGAGGGTTATTCTTATCTTTTACTTTAAATGAAATGTTTTGTATTGTACAGTAAACTGTACAGATTGTAGTCTGTTAGTTTAGGTTAATATAAAATATTAAATAAAAATTTTAAAAAAATAAACTGACTTCAAAACAACAGTTTTTGAAATTGGTTGGTGATGTATCTTCGAAGTCTATATAGTACTCTTTCAAACAAACAAAAATCATCTAAATCGGTGCATATTTGTCGGAGTTATAGGTATTATATATTATCGAATTAAGAACTTCCTCCTTTTTGAAGTCAGTAAAAAAAACAATTTTAAAGACTTAGTGATTGACTCATCAACACACAACCCAAACCCCTAGACTTGTAGATGTGAAATTTTATGGGAGTCTTCATTTTTGATGTAGAGAGGTGAAGGATGTTAAAATATTCTTCTAAAATATCAGTTTGTCCTTATTCACTGATTTAGTCATCAACGCACAGTATAAATTCGTCAAATGTAAGGAAATATCAAATTTTGATAAATAGTAATTTTTGTTGTGTTTGATTTGACCTTACAAAAAAATAAAATTGATTATTTGGAGTCATTAACCCGTAGTGTAAAAATAATTACCATCATTGTTTGTAATTTATACCTTTATATTCACAGAATTATTTATTGAACTATCGAAAGTATTAGGCAGGTCACCTGTCACTATAATAAATATCTTATTAAATCTATTGTGTGTTGTAAAATGTTAAATGTATATTACCAAATTTAGAGTTAATTCAAAGATCGTAATAAATTATCAATTTCAATGATACACAATGAGCTTAATATTTCTTTGGTGAAGGTTAAAAACGAAATTTGATGTATTGTGTGTGTTTAAAAAATTAAATAGGTCATTCGTTTGCTATTTTTTACCTTCGGAAATTATACTGATTGCCAATTCAACCACTGTAACCGTTGCGGAAATTAGCTTAATGATTGTTTTCTTTTTAACTAATTGATTAAACTTTAGAACTGTATAAAAAGTATATCATTTTACCACACTTTCTTTTTTTTTCAAAAATAATATGTAGTGCATTTTGAGCTATCTGATTACTAATAGACGTACTATAGAAGCATTTGTTTTAAACTTTGATTGTATTAAATTAAATTGGAAAATATACGGTACGGGACATTAGTACCCGAGTCTCGACTCGAGCTCGACAGATTTATATTATTTAATATGTTTTATGTATCGTTAATATTAATAATAATATGTAGCTAATTTCCCCTTTGGAAAAATCGCTTATAAGGTACAAGCACCAGTTTGGGACAATACGTCAGTATTGGACACTTATTTAATTAATCATTTCAATTGTATCATAATCTATAGACACTTTACTGGGAGTCAAAAATGGACATTTAAAATAATTATTAGTGTAATTTATCATAATTATTATCATAACATCTGCTTTACATTGTTTCAAATTTTATGATTCTTTATTTTATAACTTTTGTGCCGTAGTTCTTATCATTTTGTATCCATCACTGGGTACTCAATACTGGTTTTATTTTATCCATAATTAAAAAAAATATTTGCGGACTTTGGTAATAAAACTGATTTAATAAAGAGGTACTTGTTTTATTAGTAATAAAAATTAATAGAGTTCATGAGAATTACAGAAAATAAGTCCATCAATCCCAAAAAAACAGTATACCTTGCTCTTAAAGCGACCAAGACTGGTGTCAGTACTTTATAATAATAACAAAAATTGTAAATACATAATCAAAACCATTTTAGTCCCCCACGATGTTCATATTAAATCATAAATGTATACATGTTTAAAATCCAAGGATTCGAAGATAATTATTACCTCCGCTATATCGTGAATCATAATATCAGTGTTTTAAAAATAAACCTACGGAGCTAGAAGAGAGGTCCCACCTAGAACAAACTGATGCTTTATAAGGGCAGTCAGACAACCGCCACTTCGCGCCAGCACGTGAGGTAGCGCGGGGGGTGTGGGGGAAGGAATAGAAAAGAACTAATACGAGACAGATGCCGTGATGCAAAAACCATCATCTTCAAAAATCTGCAGCTGTTGTCGGGCGGGCGGCGGTGTTAACTGATTTAGTTTCATAGGATTTGCAAGATGATACTTACCTCGTTTTAAAATACAGAGATACTCCAGTAAGAGTTATGACAGTGGCGCCATTTTTAGGCAGACGCGATTTATTCAAAACATCATTTTGTTTTATTTTAGCAAACATAAAAAAATTAAAATTGAACATAATCGATACTAATATTATACATAAATACGAAAGTGTGTCTTTTCACGGCTAAACCGATCTTGATGAAATTTGGCAGGGAAAAGTTTTCATACTGAGGATGAACATATATGTAGGTTACTTTGTATCCCTAAAAATTTATTAGATAAAAAAGTGGATGTGTGACATTTATATTATTGACTATCATAACAGAAATCTGTATTATCTAACCTTTTTCTTTTTCTTCTATGAGAGAGAATTAGCTACTACAATCAATCAGAAATCGATTCAGGATGTCAGAACTCTTAATATATTTTCTTTAGATATTTTTGTACTCGTAGACTTTAGGATCACTTATATATAACTGGCATTGGATGTATATTAAATTTATTGTGTTTAAAACTACGTTTTCATTTCAAGGACCGTAAGGTATAGTTTCTATCCGATCGTTGATATGTAATAAATTCAAAGTTTTCATTTATTATTGTATATAATTTAATTATTTATTTATAAAGATACCTATTATCATATGTGTAACTTATATGGAATTGTAGGTGTATAATAATTAAATAACAATTATTAATATAACAATAAATAGTTAAAGTATTCCATGTATAAAATTTCAATTTATCATAGAAATATCAACTCAAATACAAGAAAATAATTAAAATAATTAAAAATCAGCCAAGACAATTTATATTAAAATTGTAGTTAGTCAGTTAGGGTCGATACAGACTATCGTGCCGGTCTCGGTCCGGTCTCACTCCAGTCAAATATTCGGTATAGTAATACTGTATCGGAGCGTGATTGGACCGAGACTTGAGCGATACCTATAGTGTGGATGAGTACATTTTTTATTGTATATTTATATTTAATTGGCGCAAGACCGGCCTGAGACTGGATCGACTCTAACTGACTAACTACAGTTTTAATATAAATTGTCGTGGGTGATTATTTATATAAATTATGTTTAGTGTATAGAAATTAATGTGAAAAGTTGAATCGACCCTTAAGCTATTTGTACATAAAAATCCACTGCACACCACTGATCTAATATAATATTGACAAAGAGGTAAACGTACCAATACAGTATACACATAAGTAAACATCTTATTAAAATAAAATGTGTAAACAAACACAGTAGATGCAAATATTTTAATTTACATTCAATTATGAAATTCAATCATGCCTTTCTTCTTTTGTAAAATTCATTCAGTTTTTTGTACTCTGAAATCCATTGCAATCATTTTTCATTCTAGTTTATTCCATTGAAGAATTTAAACGGCATTTCGTTGGAAAAATAAATATATATATATATAATATGTTGGCTGAGCGTTTTCTGGCAACCCACATTTATTCTTACGAAATATAAATTACTGATATAGCAGCCAATATGCACTACAATTTGTAAACATAGCAAATTTATTTATTTCAAATCTGTTAGATCATTATTTATTATGAAATAAGTACACTTCCTTGTTAGTTGTTATTCATTATTTACTGATGAGGAATTTTCAAATGTTGTTGATAATATAATATATGATGACATTTTATTTTTTTATACCTAAAGTCCTGTTACCAGTTTTGACCGCATTAAATGCACGGTATACTGTTTTTTTTGGGATTGATGGGCTTCTTTTTTGTAATCCTCATGAACTTATGTTACTAATAAAACAAGTACATTTTTATTAAATCAATGTACTTAATTACTAAAGTCCGCAAATATAGTTTGTTTTTTATTTTGTTTATTTTTTTTCTCCAGTAATGGATAAAGTGAACCAGTGATGGACACTTGCTAATGATTACAAAATGTTGATGTACTATGACTATGACATAAAAGTTATAAAATAAAAAATTAGTATTTAGTACATTTAAATTTAACAAGAGTCCAACACTGGGGTATAATCCAAGACCAGTGTCAGTACCTTGCATGGTATAATAAAGTATAATAATTATGAAAATAATTCCAGTTTGGGATTTTAATGGAATGGATCCCTAAATCATGACGTCCGTGTGTCTGTCTGTGTGTATGATAAAAAAGTGAAATTTAATTTTAATTTTTCTAATTAAATGTATGGAATAAAAATTGTCGAGAATATTATTATCTATAATTTATATCCTAACTATTTTTCTGTATACCGTACTGTTTTCATGATATTAATTTTTGTTTCTTTTTTTTCAGGTAAGTTTCGAATGAAAATGGACCTAATATAAATGTCATTTAATATTTGTAAGTATTCATTTAAAACAATTGTAAAAACGAAATATTTTTTAAGCTGTAACAAATTCGAACGGTGCATAAAACTTATAACGTTTATAATTGTACGATTTGTAAAAATCAACGGTATTAAGTTGTGATGTATGAAAAATATCTTGTACGGTCAAAGGAACCAACTGTGTTAATGTTAGTAATTTTAAGTACCACTGTTTTGAATTTTGAATTACAACAAAAAAAATCTCACAGCTTGCAAACTAATAAGTTTTATACAATTTCTTTATAATATCGGGATAATCCTTGTTTTAGTATAGTCAGTAGTTTAGTTTAGTGATTCGATTAGAGGGGGGGGGAGCCTGAATAAATTGTAGTCTTGTTTTTTTTCATGACATCCTTAGATAGTTATAAAAATAACTTTCTTTAATAAATCAATTAGTTAATTTTGTTTCAAATGAGGTCCAATTTTTTTAATGCAAAGATAGAAATTTATAATAATTTGTAGGTATATTTGTAATTGATTAAATAAAATATATCATAAAAAATTAGTTTACCATTTTTAGAAATGAATAGAAAAAATTAGAACATTTTCTTTTATCTTTATATTTTCTTGTACTTACACGTATTTGAGAAATAAATAATTCAATAATAAATGTACTATGTAAAAAGCGATGTGGGCTTGTACGTTCTATAAAATATATGTAAATTCTGCTCTTGTATTATCATATTTGCCTCTTGTATTTGAATTATGATGTATTTGTCGAACTGATCCATTTAATGTATATTTTGAAATACTTGGAAATCATAAATATTTACGTTTAAATCCAACTTGCTCTTTTTGAGTTGTGATTTATTTAAGAGTGCATCTCATTGAAACCGGATTTAGTAAACCAAGAATTATATATATTTCACATAATTATTTAAATTGAATTTCTAAGAAAAATACTTTTTGCTGTAGGAAAATAAAATTTAGAATTTCATAAATTCTGGGTATTTTTTTTCATTTAGTTTTATACGTGTTTAATATAATTTTTACCTCTCTAAAAGAAAGTACATACATACATAATATAGTATCTACACACGATTTTTTTCAAAGAAGGGTGAAATTTTATATTTATAGGATTTCGAAAGAAAGCCTTTTATTTTTACAACCCGATAAAAAAAATTATATTTCGAATTATTTAACTACTAACTTATAATAATTACAATATACTACAGTCCCGTAAATCAGAATGTATAAGAAAAAATTAATAGTCCACAAATTTACGTCATAATATATACATAAATGGGTACTGAGTTACGGGACACCTATAGTAAATATAATATACATATAATTATATATATGATATACATTGACTGATTAGCTTGTTACGTGACGACATATTACATATGTATATCTTATGTAATGTGATATAAACTTTAAATTCAGCACGTAGTTACAAAAGATCTCTAAGAGTATGTACCTATCATCAGCAATATCAGCATGTTCTTTTATTAAGAACAAGACGACTGGTATTCGACGAAATAAAGGAAGAAGAAGAGACGGGATTATTGGTTGAAGGACAAACAATATCGTCAAGATGATATAATAAATTGGTAAAGATTAGTTTAATATTATTCCCCCTATTGATTAAATTGATCGTCTAATAAATGTTATTAGATACTGGCACCAGTCTTGGATCATACCCCAGTGTTGGACTCTTGTTTAATTAAATGTACTAAATTACAAATATTTGTTGATATTTGACTAACTGCCATTACTGAATCATAATCAAAAGACACTGTAAAACAGCTGTGTGTGAAAATAGTGGACATTTAAACTAATTATTAGTGTAATCTATTTAATAATTATTATTTTATTATAGCTTCTGCTTTACATTGTTTCAAATTTTACGGTTCTTTATTTTATAACTTTTTTGTCGTAGTACGTATTATTTTGTAATCATTAGCAAGTGTACATCACTGGTTTTGCTTTGTCCATTACTGGAGAAAAAACATAAATAAAATAAACGGTTATAATTTAAAAAAAACTATATTGTAATTAATTTGAATTAAAAAAAGCCCACCAATCACAAAAAAACCTGCTCTTCAAAGACTGGTACCAATACCTTATTCGAATTGACTAGGAACGTACCTGAATCGTGTCTCGTATCGTTTATCTTGTTACATTATTGTTAAATAAGTCACATGACTTAAGATGTATCGTGAATCGTGACATTACTTATCAGAGTTCTAAAGTAATATCAACATTATCAACTCGATGTCACATTACTTTCTAAGAACGTTAGCATGCAAAGATCTTGTGTCAGCATCTTTATTTGATAACATACGCTCTAGTACAAGCCATATAAACTGCATATATATTTAATAATTAATATAATTAATAAAACAGCCAAGTGTGTGTAAGGGTTCCGTAATCATTCTCACTACGATTTATAAAAAAAATATTTCAAAATTTTTCATAAACTATTTTTGCTACAGTGTTCGTTATAATTTTCATTAAAAGTACCAATTAAAAGTATTTAAAAGCTACATTTTCATATTTTTTGAATTGACAGCTTAGAAATTAAATGGGGGGGGGGGGGGATCTCTAATAACTATTTTTAAATGCAAATATATTGTGACTGAAGCGTTAAAATCAAAAGGTCATATCACACTTTTTTTACTGCATTTTAGACCTATCTAAAGATTCAATGGGGTAAGAGAAAAAAACATGTGTGCACTTTTCAGTCTACTTGCAGTGTTCGTTATAATTTTCATTGAAAGTATTAATTAAAAGCTAAATTATGGAATTTTTTTAGATTTTTTATACCGATAGTTTAGAAAATAGAGGAGGGGCGCTCTGATATATATTACATATAATATTCATTCTAAATTGATTTTGGTGTATTTATTAATATACACCAATCGCCATTGCTTTTAGGTTATTAATAAATATCATACAACTGTTATTTAAATTTTATACCCTGGAGAAAGTATTTAGTTAGATATAGTAATAGAATTTAATATATAGGTACAGTTTGTTTTATATTTTACTGAGTCAGTACAAATCAGCTAAGGAATGCAATAGTTGCTCAACACGTGTGTGCAGTTTGTTTGTTCAAATGCTGTTGTAGAAAAAAATAATACGTATACTACAAAAAACAATAATTACTTCTCTAAAAAAAATGTCACTCGAAATGAGCGCTATCCAGCTAAATGATTCTTTGTATTTTACGATCGTATTAATGCTTAATTAATTGATTGCACAGTGCTTCCTCGTGCTAAATTCTATAAGGTAGTAGCACCAGTCTTGGACAATACCCTCATGTTGGACACCTGTTTATTTAAATGTACTAAACTAGAAATGTTTGTTGAAATTTGATTACTGTCATTACTGAATCATAATCTATAGACACTTAACTGTAGTACAAGTCTTGAGGCTTCCGCGGTGGTCTTGATATAGATCTTGGCTTCTGGGTGTAAGCCGAGTCGGTTTGGTCGTGTTATCGGCCAACGTTTCGTCACACATTGCAGTGGACATCTCCAGGGCTCTTCTAACTGTAGAACAGTTTAATTTGATGACAATCGGCCAATGGGTGTCAAAATGGTGAACATTTAAACTTATTATTAGTGTAGTCTATTCCGCTTCACATTGTTTCAAATTTTACGATTCTTTATTTTAACTTTTGTGTCGTAGTACACACTTATCATGGGTGCCCTTTACAAATTTTACTTTGTCCATTATTGGAGAAAAAATATAAATACAAAGCTATATATAATTTAAAAAAAACTATATTTGTAATAATTAAATTGCTTTATTAGTAACATGAGTTCATGAGAATTACAAAAAAAAATCTATACCTTGTTCTTAAAACGGCCAAGACTGGTGCCACTATCTTATATACTTTGAAAATAAAGGAAAAGTCAACTTCATAAGTAGGTATAAATTTGAAAAGTGCATTGTTCTAAATAAGAGATAGAATTGTATAGGGTTTGACGTCAAAGTCGTAATAGAAGTTCTGCTATGGAGTGATGTATACATAATAGTAAATTAACATTGTCTGTAGTATCAAATAATGTCTGACAAGAATTAGTTTCAAATTATGTACATATTGACGTAGAAATCCATTCAATCTTTTTTGTGTATAACATAAAGTATTGTACAGACAAATCGTATTTCGATCAATCATGATTGTCCTAGACAGGAATTTCTTTTAACAAAGTATTTTATATGGAAGTGAATTTTTTTCTGAAACTGAAATGTGTATTTAACCCTTTGGATACGAAAATCGATTGTATTTTTCTCCTTTCCGCACAAAAATCAACTTTTATTTTAGAAAAAAAATTTATGTCTGAAATATTTAGTAAAATCATTCACCCTCCCCCATTTGTTTATTCATTTTTGTATGTAAATTTTACATTTATGTAAAATAAAAATTGTATTAAAAACATTGGTCCTCAATATACTACACACGAATATCAACTTCCTGAAAAATTGACACCATGAAAAGAAAATGTAAATAAAAAAAATTTGATTTTTCTAGAGAAATGTGCACATTTTTATAAATAAGTGTTCCGCTATATGGTCGCGTTTAAAGGATTAAAATATCTTATATCATTGCAATAGTGTCAAAAATAACTGTTTCAAAAATATTAGAAAAATTCAAAAATATACACAAGAATTTTGTAGTTAAATTCTTTCCATATTTGTAACTTTCATTGTTTTGGACTGCGTTCGCAGACCTACAGACATTGAGGTAATGACCGTTATGGTAATTTAATTAAAAATATTGCGTAACGCATTCTCAAAATCAATTTTTGTATGTATAATTGTATATATAGTACATCTGCGATAGGGAGTAGCATAACAAAACAAGAGAGATATTTGTGTAGACGGCGCCACAGCAGCATTTCTCACAAGAACTGCGCCCGCGCGCCGCGGAGCATTTGTTTCTCTTGAAACCATGGCCACCTATCGGTCCGTCACAGTCGACTAGCGCCGCTCGTACGCGACAGTCTGAACTAACTCTGTTCACGTCTGCTGTTCAAATCTAACCATTGTTGCGAAATTTGTAGTGTTTTATAAACTTATAATATATATGTTAATTTAATTATATTTCAAACTGTGATGACTCTTTGAATTTATAAAAAAGTAGTTTGTGTGTGAAATGGATAATTGAAAATATAAACATTCTGATTGTGAGCGCCAGACGGGTGCTTGTTTCATTAGTAAAGTGCTAATTTTACTGTTATATATGAAAACGTGTTTTATATCACCACTTCATAATTCTAAGTCACGTAAGTTTTTAGTTTATGTAACATTATGCAATTTTTATTTAGTTATCAATCTTGATCGTTGAGTTAATAATTTATATTGGGGTGTTCTAACCCCTCACCCCTCTATATATTGAAATAGAAGGGTGGAAAAACTTAAAAGAACATAACTCAATTGCTCCATTTACGCGCTGTTTCCATGGAACCAATTAACAGCGTAAATGGAAGGACTACTGTATATACCATGGGTTTCAGAAGTCGTCTGCCACCCTAAAGGTCAGAATCGCTTACAAAAGATTCCAAAATATTAAGACAAACACCATCGGTTATCTTTTTCTAGGGCGGATTTTATATAGTAACATCATTTTAAATAAAAACACAAATATACGTCCATTTCATGAATTTATTTTATATCAAGTTTAACATATTTAAATTCTATTAATAATATTTATTACATAATACTTTAATCGAACAAATATATATGATTACTATAAACGAAGAGTACTTCTTTATGTAGCAAATGAATTTCAAAAATTAAATATCTGTCTTTGTTTGATACATGGAGAAATGATTTTAATATTATAATAATTAAGTGGAAGGAGCCTACCAGGTTTGTGATAAGCAAGTTTGAATGAAAACTGGTCGACCACTTCTGCATGCGACTTTATAATAATATAGAAATAATATCTTTATATGTGTAAACGGCGAGAATTTATTTTGTTGTTGTATTTTATTAATTGTGCAACAAGAAATGATTTTACTCTTTTCCAGTGATCTGCTAAAGTCTAAATACCCGATGTCTAAAATCGTTATTTTTGGGGCACGTTTAGATTACAGTTGTCGAACTTATTAGAAAGGGTTCGACTCTCTTATCATAGCTGTGCCATTTTTTGTTTATATAAGCATAGTTATCAATATTTAACTATGATAAACATGATTAATAACTTAATATTACCTATATTTTTTATGAATTGATATTTAAAATGATATATTAAATATTATATTTAATTTTTGTGAAATAAACAGAATGTTTTTGTACTTGTAAATGGTTCACTGTCATTTATATTTACTTTATCGATTTGTAAATGTTTATTTTTGCTATTGACGACAACAGTTTATAACCGAAATTGTTTTCTGAAGTCTTCTTTATTGATTCTTTTTTTGTTGAAAATGTACCTTACGTAAATATGTTTTTTACCGCCCGTTCGAGGAAAACAAATGTTGATATAACTGTGCTATATAAAATGGAAATGTGTAAATTATAAATGAAAAAAAAATACACACACACACTATGTAGAATAATATACAAAGTATTCAAAATTAAATGTTAAAAAATAAAATGATTAATTCGTTCGTTAAATCTAATTAAATATTTTTTAAATAATTATAAAAATTGTTAAACTAAATTTTAGTTACTTTTTTATGATCGATAAAAGAACCTCTTAGTTTCTTTCATTTAAACTTTTCAAAAGAATTCCCATTTGTTTAGAACAATTATTTCTGAAACGTGAATTCTAAATGAATTAAATGTAACTTCTTGCTACATTGTTTTGCCTTTTATAACAATAATATCAACAAAGAAATTAAATTAAATTTAAATAAAATAATAATTTTTCTTTTTTTTTGTATTTCTTTCTGAAGTTGTGCTTTACGAGTATAATAGAATTAGATTTTATTAATGTGTCTATACTCTATATATTAACACTTTTGTTTTATTTTGAATGTGTACTAATGGCCGGTAATGTAGATTCTATGTTCTATAAAAATATATAAGGAAGTTATTAATATCGTGTATTGTGTTTCGTAAATGATATAACAAAATAACAATAAAAGAAAATATATTAACAACCATATTAATATTATAAATGCCAACCTGTGTCTGTCTGTTTGTCACTTTTTCACGGCTAAACTGCTGAACCAATTTTGATGAAATTTTGCAAGGAGATAGCTTACATCCTGAGGAAGGACATAGGCTAATTTGTATCCCGAAAAATGTATTAATTATACAGTTACTTTAGATAAAAAAAATGAGTAAGTGACATTTGTACGCGCGACCTGTTTTATCGACTAAATCTGTATTACGTAATCTTCTTCTGCTTCATGGGTTTTATGTGATAGCTCCTACCTAATCTAGATTTCAAGTGAACGAAGTCGCGGATAACAGCTTGTAATATATAAATAAGGACTGCACGAGATTGATATTAATTTGAACGAGATGAGACCGAGTCTGAAGTATAGAAAAGTTGAGTAACTACTAAGATAGAATTTTTGTATTATATTTTTTATAGATGAATTTCGTTTCGTGTATTAATTCGAGAAATGTAATTTTTAATCTCAAATCATATTTTTGCAGTTATCATGTTATGACCCAAGATATATTTCTCGTATGTATTTTTTTATTGCGTTATCATATTTAAAACATCCAATTGTAGAGTTATTAAAAACGAATTAATGTATATTAGAGTTCGGCATTATTAATATAATATTATTACTTCATATCACGTTAGTGTAATTTATATTAATTCAGTTTCTACGTTTCATAAATACGTTTGTAACTCTCCAGTTTGGAACTGCGTGGGTTCGTCCCTTTTGTCTTGTACATGTCCAAGTGTTTTACATAATGAGATCTCATCATTATGTGCTATTTTACTGTTTAATTAGTGAATCTCTTAATTAATGTTTATGAAAAGAAATAAATGTATTTTGCTTCACGTCATATCGAAGATACGAAAAGCTTTGTGATCGTTTTAAAATTCGTTATTTTGGAAATAATCCGCTGGAAACTCTTAAAAAAAACACCCGTAAACCAGAAAAATTTAGATTTAAATTGAAATTATGAAAAATTAAAAAATATACGAAAAAAATTTGGCTAACCAATGACAGTTCACAAGAATACTTTATCAGTGTTTATTAAAACTGTTCAGTAATCTAGCTTTGTTGAATTCAGCACGAGGAAGCACTGTTCATTTACTTGACAGATGTTTTTTTCTAACTGTGTTAATTTTTCTTATACACTCAATTTTGACTGACTGCCTCGGTTTCGATTTTGTCTCGTAGATAGACGAAATCAAAACCGAGGAAAGTATCGTGTTAATGTTTTTTATTTCAATGTTTTATCTTCATAAATTTTTTTTTTGAAAATATTTCTAACAAAAGTAATTAAACGTTGGTTTTATAAAGGCAGATGTTTAGTCAAGGACTCCGGTAATGGACCTCCATATGGTGTAGTTACCCGCGCGCGCGGTCAAAGGGTCAACTAACCACTCGCACTTGCGCGCCATAATTGAGGTTGACACTTTCATTGCCACATTAACCCTGAACCCCGCGACGACACAGCAGTTATTTTACTCCACATGAGTACATAGATTGTCGCAATTGTACGTCGCCGTATCGCTGTTGGAGATTTGCCCTGATGCGATCTTCCGGAGTCTTATATTTCGTGGAAATATTATAATCATACTATTTATCAAATTAGACTTTTTTATTTGATTAATAAAAGACAGACAAGTGCGAGTAGTATTCGCGCCCTGGGGGTTTCGTACTGTTATATAACTTTTTTTTATTGATAATAGTTAGTTACTTATATCGATAATGTAACCGATTCCCAAGGCGTCTTTACGTAGATGCTGTATCAAAGAAACCGCTAAATTAAATTTGTCACGTAATAATTCCACATAGAATTAGAAATTAATGGTTTTGTATTTTTTTCTTTTGCTTGTGCTATAAGATCTTCCTTCGTGCCAAATTTCAAGATTTTAGGTTTTGATGATCAGTGAATCAGTTTGTTAGTATCAAAATACGCTTTGAAAGGCCGTATTTTTTTTATGACATCGAGTTAAGAACTTGCATTTTTACAGGACTATGAGGCTGTAGACCTTAGTATTTGTTATTAATTTCAAATTGATATCTCTAGCTGTTCTTGAGAAAAAGGGTATTAACGGACAACAAAATGCTCCGGTTTTTTTTTTCATTGTGAGGTACAGAACCCTAAAAATATTATTAAATTCTTTCTCTATAATACAGTTATTATTTGGACACCCCAGACATGTTTATAAAAATTGCATGATTCATAATTTTGAATTATTTCGATTAACGAAACCATATTAATAATTTTCTCATTGAAATACTAATTAAATTAATTATTTCAATAGAATATAGAAGACTTAATTAAATTCTCATGGTTGTATTTTGTATTATTTACATATGATACCTATAAATTCTGAGAAAGAACAATAAGAAGAGAAAATAGGTTTTTAGGTTGAAAATTTATTTATATGATTTTCACTTTTATTGTTTTTGATGAGAACTTTTTTACTTTTAAATTATTTTAATATTTTCAAAAAAAATTTCCATATTTATGTTACATGTTACTATGTTACATCCAACACCGATTGGGAACCACTGGTATATTTAAGAACATATAATGCGTATATGTATGATTTTGATTAAAATACCAACATTTATTGATAACCATTTATTAATAATAATAATACCTCAAAGTTATCGTATTATTAAAATCATTATTCTTATTTTTTCGACGATGCTATTCAGATCAAATTATTGGTGAGTCATGAATTTCTGTAATGGAGAGTCGTGCATTAAATATATAAATTTCATAGGTCGATGACTACTTTTTCATTCAAACTCAAGGTCATTTGAAAATGTTATTACCTGAGTTATTTTTCTTTTATTATATGCATTTGTATCAGTTTTGAAAAGCTTGTACATTTTTTTTTGTCAAATCTAATGAATGAATTTTCTAGAACATACTTTTCTATTCAGTTTTCTTATTAACTTTGAACTAGGGAATAAATAATCTTAATAAAATTCCAAAAAAAGCAAATTGAAGAGAAAAGTCTGATCTACAAAAGTCATTCAATAGATTTGGTCAAAATTGATACACATTTTCTATATTTTTCACGTAAGAAAAATCAGTCCGAGTTGTTTTTTTTTGTTGGGTAGAGGGGGGGAGTAATTTTTAAAATATTAAGTAAATAATATTAATTTTTGCGGTTCAAAGAAGAAGGAATGTTCTTTAGTATATTTTTTGGAACGTCTTTTATCTTTCTATAAATCCAAACAAGCTCTGCCAGACATACGAGGAAAAGAAAACAGGAGAAATGTAAACAGGATGCGATCCCATCTAGTGGTGAAACCATAAACTACACAAATACACCACTTGTGCCATCTGTTTCCATGCGCGTTAAATTATTATCTTATAAATCGTAAAATATATTCTGTGTGCTTAAGGCAAGATGCTGTAAACTTGAACTTCTGAAGATAATAATAATAATAATAACAGTGTTGAGAAAACTGTCGGAAATGAGCAAAATTTTATAAAAATACCATTAAAAATATTTGCAAAAGAGATATAATTTTCTAAGAAAATATTTTACTATAAAAATTATAATAAACTTTCTGATAGAAAATGTAATACTCTACAAAAAGATCCTATAAAATTTTTATGTAACATGCATCGTTTTTGATATATATTTTGAATAAAAAAAAGTTTATACATTTTTTAAAAAGTTTTTTAAGCTTAAAATTTATTTATCTTGAAATGGCGTACCTACATGTTAAAAGCACTCATATACTCATATGTACATGTGTGTTTAGATTTCTAGAAGAACCATCCCCTAAGGTTTAATAAATAACTCAAGCTGGAGGTTTTACTCGAGACATGAGAAATAACAGATCGACAAATGCTTTCTATTCTGTGACGTTCCGTAGAATAATTTATATGTATTGGATATGGATGTTTGTAAGTCAGATTCTAGATTATTTACATAAATATTATACTAGCAGCTATACCGCGGATTCACTCGCATTGTTTTTAGTTTTATGAACATTTATATAATACTATAACACCATTTTTACTGTTCGCCCCAAGTAGTTATACCATTTTTTTCCGCTCTTAGGGATTGAATTTCGGAAAATCCTTTTTTTCGTAGGTGTGTACATAATAAAAGAAAGACACTCTCAAAATTTCACGTTTGTGGGTTCAGGGTTTTGGGCTGGACGTAGATGAGTCAGTCACTTGTTAATATTTTTTTATGCTGTAATATTTTTTCGAATTATAAAAAAATATAGCGCAAATATTACAAAATGTAACTAATATTAATGTAATTTAAACTTGTTTCAATTTTTTGTTTTAACTTCACTGTCTAGACTTAAGTATAAATGATTTATGTTAAAATACATATAAAAGAGAGAGAAACAGGATATATATTTGATCTCGTTGCGGGTAGGTCCAGCCATTACACCGGAAGTCGGCACGAATTAACCACGTCGCGTCGGCTAACCCCCTGTAGGATGTAGTAAGTGAGAGAGTAAAGCGCATGCAATTCTGTTGATCCTCACGAGATGTCGCCTCAATTCGTATACTTTACATATTTAAAATATATATCTATGTTACCTACTTCATGCCTGAAATACATACACAATACAATTATTTTTATTGTTTAGCCTTATACTTTGTCAACGTGGATTTGTATTTTTTTTTATCTACTCAATTTTTTGGGATACAAATTAGTCTATGTCCTTTCTCAGGATGCAAGCTATCTACTTACCAAATTTCATCAAGATCGGTTTAGCGGTTTAACCGTGAAAAGGCAACAAACATACAGACAGACAGAGTTAGTTTCTCACTTATAATATTAGTATGAATTAGAGTGCTTCCTTGTGCAAGGGTTATTAAAATAAAAAAATTGTCACGACCTTTCTTATAGAAAATCTAATGCTTTATAAAAAATATTCTATAATTTTTTTACGTTACATGCACCATTATTGAGATATTTTGAAAAAAATAAGAATTTTGAACATAGTATATTAAAAAATATAATTTTTCTAAAATATCTAGGTGAGAACCTTCTTTTACGTATTTCGGATTCGCTTGCGCCTTTATCTTTAAAATTAGATTTAATCAAAATCTAATATACTACAGGCAATTTTACATGTGTTTTTTATGAGTACTATATTCAGGTCGAATCAATACTATAATACTTGTAAAGGTCATTTTAAGGTACATGAATGTTCTAGCAATGTTTATCTTTGCTATGGCTTTATTCAGAGTTTCTCATAATATTATGTTACAATGTTATTTGTTGGAATTGGACATTGGACACCTCCTTGAGCCATTTTGTAGATGTAGTGTAACTTCATATAAAATTTAGGTATACTGTAACGAAGTTCTTCAAGATACAATATAAGCTACTGTCACCAGTCTTGGCCAATACCCCAGTGTTGGACTCTTGTTTACTTAATGTACTAAATAAGAAATATTGCTTCCTCGCAATATCGAAGATACGAGAAGCTATGTGATCGTTTCAGATTGAGACAAAAAAAAAGTTCTCCAATTTCAAAACTTTAAATTTATTCATCCGTTTCACGTCAAGACAAACACTTTTCGTTCCGTGTCTGTCTGTCTGTCCGTCCGTCCGTCCGTCTGTCCCCTGAATCCTTGTCACACGCATAACTCATGAACCACTGAACCGATATTATTGAAACTTGGTCGGATGGTTGGGTTTGGTTTGAGGACGGTCCCATTTCAAAATCATCAAAATCGTGTGTAAGGGGGAGGGGTGACACCCCAAAATATTTATTTTTTCAAGATATCTCAAGAACGACACATGTTACAAGAAAATTTTATAGAATATTTTTTGTAGAGAATTAAATTTCCTATAATATGGGTCTACTACGTTTGTTGTAAAATATTCCCTTACAAAGATTTATCTAAATTAATTTTAAAAATTCGTGTTTTGTTTTTCTAAATTGATATTTGATTGGATATATTAAGTGTCATTTTGACGTTTTAAATGTCACTTTGGCGTTTTAAATGTCATTTTGACATTTGCATAAATTTAGATTTAGATTGAAATTGTCAAAAAATTAAAAATATATGTAAAACTATTCAGGTGCGTTTTAAGAAAAAATTCGAACTAAGATTTTTTAGTAAAATTTGTATAAAAATTAAATGATTAACCAATGCCAGGCAATTTATCTGAACACTATCGGTTTTAGTGAATTTAGCACGAGGAAGCACTGTGCATTTACTTGGCAGATGTTTTTGTTGATATTTGATTACTGCCATTACTGAATCATAATCTATAGACACTTACTGAATTTGATGACAATCAGCCAATGAGTGTCAAAACGGTGGACATTTAAACTAATTATAAGTGTAATCTATATTTTAATTTATTATATTATCATAGCATCTACTTTATATATTTAATAAAGAGGTACTTATTTTATTAGTTTAGTTAAAAGAAGCTCATCAATCCCAAAAACAGCATATCTTGTTTTAAAGGCAGCCAAAACTGGTGCCAAAAATTCTTTCAAAATCCATTGCATCTCAATTATATTATTTTTTTAAATGGAACGGACGAGTTTTGGAACTCACCTCTTCAACTGAAATTATAATTATAATTAACTACCATATTATTTTTAATTGATTAAATAATCATTTTAAATTTATTTTCTAATTTTAATATCATTTGAATTTTGTTAAGAAACCATGTTTTTATGCACCTCTCTTCTATATTTTCTCCTAATATCGATCTTTGCAAGTCTATAAATGTGATCTAATTACTTTTTAACACTTCTTGTTCATTAATTGTGCTTATTCCAATTTAAAGTTTTAAATTGCACAGTCTTTTTATAAGACGAACCAAGTTTTGTTATTTTGTTCATTTAAAATAAAGCAAACTTTAAAGTTAGTCGTCACCAGTAACTACTATACTAAGTTTTTTGTAACTTACTATCTTTTTACCTATAGACTGTCCCGTAAGTCAGTATCTATAAGAAACAATATTAGTTTTTTTTTTATAATTTAAAAAAATATATATAATTACTACATAAAAAGTCTTTAGCCTGACATACGAACGAGACGAGACATTACTCTCATCTCGTGTACAGCCATAATATTCTGGATGATTGACAGCGATTTTTACATAACTTGCAATCCTTGCAGTGCATTTATTCAGTTAATATAAATAGACAGTGCGCATTCAACCACAGTTATTTTTAACTTTGCGGTTCCCTTTGATTTAATTCCGTACCTACTCATTGTCGGGGGTTCTTCAATTGGTTATCCGGCGATGTTCCAATTACATAACATCTACAAAATTGCCCTGAATGGTTCTGCAGCTTACAATTTTATTTGCATACTCGTTAAATGCAATTTGTTATAAGTTATGAACGTTAATACATACTTGAGATATCTATGTATAATTGGAAACACGAGGACCGATATTGCTTCATGTTGTACCCGATATTATAAAGAAATTGCTCTCTCAAGCGCAATACACATATTTTTACAAAGCTTTTATTAGCTTGACCTATAATATTGTAAGTTTGTAAGCAAATCTTACAAAGTCACTTTTCACCAACTTCTAATTGAGCAAAATGATGGTCATTTTTGTGTTCAAGGTGCCCAAATTACCCTACAAAAGTTGTTGTCTACATTGCAGCAAATATAAATTTTATTTTTGTCGGCCAGTGTAATCCTTCTGAACAAAATATTATATATTAAATAGTTCAATAATATATGTAATGGAAATTACAAAGTTCATGTAATATGTAAATTTAAATAATGTATTACGTATTTGATTTAATTTAACCTTTGGTATTTGACTCTCACGTGTGTGTATGTGCAAGGGAGGAGGTTGGGCGGGGGGGGGGGGGGGGGGCGTAGAATGCGTACAAATAGACTATGAATAAATTATACCACAGTGCTTGTATTTTCTTTTACATTGGATGGAAATTCTCAGCGCTTTGTGGTGTATCTAATTGTAAGACATAATATTCACCGCCGTACCGGAAAATACATTACTTGTTTAATTTGTTTCGCGTACTCTACAAATTCATTTTCATATTAAAATTAAATTATGAAATTGAATTATTTTAATTCTAATTTCATTTTAGTTCAATTATAATGTTAAATATAACGTGCACATGTGTAACAGTATAATAGAATTTTAAATGATAAAATAAAAAAATCCCCCCTCCCCCTTCTTCAAAAATATATTTTTTTATTAGAGAAGTAAAATATCGAAAATATAGAAAGAACGTTAATATGAATATTTAATTTATTTCATTTACGATATTCTCCTTATTTAAATTCAGTGGTACCTCATAAAATGCATAGTATTTACATTACTAACTATTTATAACCTCTGCACTAATTCATAATAATTTAACACCTCGCAAATAGCGTTAATTTAGCTTTTGCTCTAGAAAATAATGCCCGACTTAAATATATTGTATTTTACAAATAGAGTGTAAAAAACTAAGAATCTTTTTCAATAATAGGGCATCATTTATATTAATTATTCTTTAAATTTATAATAGTTATTGTATAGTCGTTCGGATTGATTTTTGATATAAATAAAAATTAGTATATTTATTATTTAATTTGATAAAGGTCAAATATAACGTTACTAATTCATGGAAATATTAATGAGCATAATGAATATGTTAGAAGTTTTAATGAATATCAAAGTTAACTTCATTATATCTTTGAAAGTTTAAATGTTCTTGTATTAAAGGTATTTAAATAAATTAAGAACTGAGAAAAAAATATGATGCAAATGGGGCAAGTACCCCACGCCATACCCCCCCCCTCCCCCCTTCGGTTATAATACATTATATAAATTATTATTGTTTGTCTTAATGCATTATTTTATATGCTATATAAGATACTAGTACCAGTGTTGGACACTTGTTTAATTAAATGTACTAAATTACAAATATTTGTTGATATTTGATTACTGCCATTACTGAATCATAATCTATAGACACTTAATCGTAAAACAGCTTAATTTGATGACAATCGGCCAATGGATATCAAAATGGTGGACATTAAAACTAATTATTAGTGTAATCTATTTATTAATTATTATTATATTATCATAACATCTGCTTTATATTGATTCAAATTTTGCGATTCTATAACTTTTGTATCGTTGTACTGACAATTAGCAAGTGTCCATTACTGGGTACGCATTACTGGTTTTACTTGATCCATTACTAAATATGAAAAATTGAAAAAAACAATTAATATTTGCGGACTTTGGTAATTAAAGTGATTTACTATAAAAAGAAGTCGATTATTCCCAAAAAATAGTATACCTTGCTCTTAAACCGGCCAAAAGTGTTACCAGTACCTTATTATGTTTATTTTTTATTCCAGACTGACAGAAGAAAATATGTTTCTTGACCCCAATCTATGATTTTAGGTCAAACGTCTGTTAAACAGTATGTTATTTGTTATGTTATATTTACATTTATTATTAGGTCAAACGAGTGCAATTCAGTAGGCCATGGGTGCGCCATTTTGATTGATTCAACTAATCCGTCGTTGTGCAATTGTTTTTTTAGAATTTTGTAGGTGGATGAATGAATATGAATCTCTAACTAATACGTGGGTTATTTTTAGAAATTTTTAAGTTTGTCTAGAGACTGTCTTAAGCTACATTTGGCCGATTTTTTTATGAAAATTTTTTGTAATCAATTCTTTTTTGCCATATTTACTGGAGGTTAACTTTCTAAGGATTATATTAAGGTTAATTAATTCTGATTGAAATAGAGGGGGGGCTGTAAAATCTTGTGGGGTAAGGGGAAGAAGTCTATAGAGCTGTTTGCGTGATTTTTACGCGATTTTTCTCGGTGTTAATGTTAGTTACGTGTGCAAAATAATATGATTCAATTTTCACAAATTGATGTTTAAGACGAGACTTATTACCTTATTCTCGTCTCATTAAAGAACAAATTTTTAATATAAAACAGATAAAATTGTACATAAATAATAACTAAAAATAAAAAATAAAATACCCGGGCCGAGACTTCTCCTTAAACCGTCTCTAAAAACATAAAATACCTATTTAATGGTGTTGAAGTTATTTTTAATGGAATATTATAATAATTTAAACATTTAACATCAATTCTGAAGAAGGAAGATATCTTGTTCTGATATACACTGATATAAACCATATGCATATGGATTATTTTTCGGAAAAAAATTATAATTTGGCAACACTATCACTAAATCAAAAAATGAACAGACGTTAATGTAGAGGCTAAAAAATGACATCGGAAGACATTACAGGATATTCCATTTAAAAAAATTGGACACCCTGTATTGTTGAAAATAATTTTACGACGTTGATCTTTTCAGACCAATGATATTAAGTACCAAACTTTTTTTTCTATCTCCTACGGGAATTACCCTGTATAATCCATTTTAATAGTTTTCAAAAAATTGTCTACCTTTTTCGACTTGACGCAAAAACTACTGAACTGAATTTGATGGGGCTTTCACTGTGTAAAAGCCTAAGAATTAGCTATATTATCATGACAGTTGAATATAGAATATAATGTGTATAAAATAATATAATATATATACAAATGAAAAGGATATGTTAATCTTGTATAAAAAGATAACTGAGTTCTTTCTTCGTTTCTTTTCGTTCACTTTCTGTTTTGAAATTGTTGTTGTATGGCTTTATTTATTAGTTCCAGGCCTTTGCTGACATTGTTATTTTTTTCAGAATAAAATTGGTTTTGTATACCTATATGAATGATATTATTTACGGACTTTATAAAAGTTATAACATGTTTTGTGTACTGATTTATACGTAAATTTTATGTATCATAAATGGAATGAAGACTTTATTATAAACGCAAAGAAATATTGTGTTTTTTTTTTGTTATACATATAAATCCAACGTAATGAAGAGGTTGACTGATTTTCTATTTTTTTATTTCTACGTTTCGTTAAAATAAAATTGCACAGTAATTTCTCTCGTTAAATTCTGCAATTAGCGAATAATTTATTACAAAAGTTCTTATGACATTTTTATAGAAAACAATTACTCGCGACTTAATCCCCGTGGAATTTATATATTTTGATCTAATCAACTTTTAGGGATACAAAGTTCCATAAGTTTTTTCTTAGGATGCAAGTTATTTCACTACCAAATTTCATAAAGATCTGTTCAGCGGTTTAGCCGTGAAAAACTAACAAACAGACAGACAGTTACTTTAGTATTTATAATATTAGTTAATATGAGGTGGTGAGCTACAAAACTCGTTCGCCCATTTAAAAAAAATCGAGATGTCAGTGGATTTTGAAAGAATTTTTGGCATTATTTCATATTGTAATGTCATTTGAGTAAAATTCGCTGAATGATATTATGTTTGAGCGAGTTTTGATCAATAATAATATATAGGCTCTATAAAAAATATCCTGTATAATTTTGTAATAGAAAAAAAACATTTCGATTTAGTTATTTAAATATTTGTTTGCCTTTTAAATTTTGTAAGTAACTGATACTTACATTTCAAATTAAACTTTAAAAATTTAAACCCATTGTACATTTATCACCATTTCAAAGTAATGAATTTCAATTAAAAACCCTTGCTATAATTTATTACAATTAAAATTCTTTGCTCTTCGAGCCGTTCAAGCAGGACAACAGTACTTATTATAATCAATCGAATATCTTCAAGGACCACTAATTGAAGCTATTAAACTGTCGAAACGATTCGTTCATGATAAAAAATTGTCAAATGTTTTCTTACTAAATTTTTAATTAAAAAGCATTATTTAGGGTACTTTTTCTATCAAATCTTAAAATTTCAATTTGAAATTCAATAAAAGACAGACATATTAAAAACAGTGGTTGAACGGTTAAGTATAATACTAGCTGTTATGTTACCCACGACTTCGTCCGCATGGAATTTGTATTTTTATATTTAATCAATTTTCGGGATACAAAGTGGTCTAAGTCCTTCATCATGATGCAAGCTATCTCCATGCCAAATTTCATCAAGATCGCTTTAAGAGGTTTAGCTGTGAAAGGTAACAAATAGACAGACAGAGTTACTGTTAGATAATTTTTTAAACGCCATTTTGTATCAGCTGTTTTAATCTTAAAACTGACAGTTTCTCAGACAGAGAACGTGCTAATGCTAATGCTAAAAAAACATGTCTAATTTTTTAACTTAAGCCACAATTATACGTAGCTATTTCAAGCTTACCGATAACCAATTCGTTGTTTTATTCATACCTTCTCTTACTTTTTGCTTTGAACGTTATTTATAACATCAACATACAGATGTAGTGTTGCATTCAATTCACATAATTAACATTTAGGATCGCTGTCGAATGTTTTTTATAGACAAAGACATATAATGTTTCCAATAGTTGATTGTGGTATTGTTCTCTTTATTTAGCTTAAATTCTATCAAAATTTTTATTTTTCGATTTCGTTAAAAGTATGTTGTTGTATAGAAAATGACGTGAAAAGTTGAAATTTTCAAACCGCATGTCTGTATCTCAAACCGTTCTCAAGATATGGTCACTCAAAGTTTCCTATTTTTAAAAAAAATGGAGAAAAATGACCATAACTTTTGAACGGGTGGTCGGAATTGATTTTTGTCGACGAATTTGAAATCTGCGTGTCAAAATCTATACAGCATGTATAATACTTAAAAATTCGACAAAAGATTTTTTTAATGTATAACCCTTTGAACTTTTTCGATTTTTCGCAAAAAAAAATTTTTCTTCGAATTTTCAAGTATTATATATGTCATTATATAGATTTTAATACGCTGAATTCAAATCCGCCATCTACAATCAAATCCTACAATCGATTCAAAAGTTACGACCATTTTTCTATAAAATTAAATTATCTGGTTTGAGATACAAACCTGTGAATTGAAAATTCAACTTTTCACGCAATTTTCTATGAAATAAACATACTTTTAACGAAATCGAATGGTTCGAATTACAATTATTCATAGAAATATAAACTTTGCATTTTAAAACCTAATTTTTTAACATAATATATGAAATTGTGTCACGAACGTGACCAAGCGTGAGTAAAAAAATACAATTTTTAAACAAAAATTATACACACGCTCAACTTAATTCAGGGTGGTACTAAAATTTAACGGCAGTTTTAGCTAAAAACTTTAATATCTCCAAAAATGGATAAAATACTGTACATGGGGTCCCCAAATTCTTGGGGCCTCATGAAGCTATAACACGTCACATACAGTTTAGTATCTTTATTTATCTATATCATTAACGCCGCGCCACGTCTATTTAAGCATTTCTGTTAATTTGTTCTTTGAACTTACAAATACCGGGAATGCTTATTTCAATTATTAACAAAATATTATCACGAAGTTTCATTTTCATTTTAAACTGCTCTGGTGCCAGAACTAATAAATTGCGGTTCACTTAATTACTCGATTCGTAGAAAATATTGTTTGGTTTAAAGTTCATATACACATAAATATGTTATAAATGCTTGTTTGAAATTTAAAACAATAAATAACCAAGTGCTTTTCTCTAAGAACTGCCTTTTCATTCGATTCTGTGTAAATATTAATTAATAAAATTATTTATTTAGATGTCTCATCACGGTTTTTAACCGACTTCAAAAAATGAGGGGGTTCTCAGTTCGATTTAGACGACTTTTTGTTTGTTTGAAAGAATATACTTCTGAGGTGCTCCTATATAAATTTTATCAGTATCTGATAATGGACTTCGAAGATAAAGAAAAAATAAAACCGACTTATACAAAAATCCTAAAAAAACTGAGAAGTATAACTAATAATTAAATTTAACAGTTTTTGAAGTCGGTGCGAAGCTAATAAAAAACTTTTTAAGAAAGAAAAAAGAAAACCTACTTCAAAAGCTTAAAAACATTATGTAGATAGTTTTTGGAAAAGGTAATTTATTTGGTGATGGGATCACTGGCAACGGTTAATACTACTGATGTTTTTAGCTCAAGAATATGCATTAAAAGGTTAATTAAGAATTCTGTACAAGCAGTTATTAACTGCTGTATTTTTGCTCGCTTAACAAGAGATCAATAAAATATCATTCATTTGGCGCCGATGTTTTCTTGCGAAACGTGATTAAAATTGTAATTCAGTAAAATCCAGTCTAAGTGTATAAATCCATCAGAATATGTATGACTGCAGCTTGAATTTAATAGTGTATCACATTCTAAACTGTGTGTTGTAATCTATACGTTAAAATTATATTCTAAGTGAGTTATGTGTGTTTAAGATATTACGTATATCTCTTAGACTGTGCTCTGTGTATCTTTTGTATATGGTACTGTAATAAGATAGATAGTTTTGCTTTATAATGTATGTTTGTACATTAGGCGTATATCTAACTGTGAAGTAACTCATGGCACCAGAATTGTTAAGAAAATTTTTGCCACAAAAGCAACAGAAATTGATAAAATTGGTAAAATTAGCTGCAACTTTTTGTAAACTGTTTTTTTTTTATCTATAACTAGTTGAACTTAAAAGTCATAGATTCATACATATATTCGAAATAAAATCTATTTTAACAAACTGTTAGTGACTTTTAAGACACCTATATATTGTAATTATATTATTTGAAAATCTAATAGAGCTATTCAAAACATAAATAAAAATTATGTAATTTATTTTTTAAATTAAATTTTTCATAACTTTTTCTAATTGTTTAAACAATTAAAATTTTGGGGGATGCCAATTGATAGACCTAAACGAGTGGAATAATTTTTGTTTTAATTTTTTTTTAATAGTTTAGGAATAATTATTTAAAAACGAAAAATACTTAGTTTAGTTTTTAATTGTTAGCTAACAAATTTTGTTAGCTCCGTTATAATATATAAAAATAAACTAAAAGCAAATGTCATATATTTGTGATGTAATAGTATCATATAATAGTTACAACTAATAAAGAAGACATCGAGTTTATTAATCAAAAATGGCGTATATATAGTTTTCCTATTCAATTCTGCAATAATTCAAATTACTTACATAAATTGATCCATATAGAGGTTATTCAAGATGTCATATCGCGTGTTCACATCAGTGTTTAAGTTTTTAGATCAAGGATAAAGAGAGTTGAACAGATATTGAATTAGAATATACATATAGATAAATGTACATACATATATAACTTTTCATATCTATAGGTGAGTTATCACCCCAGTGCTAGGATTTTCTTCGGGTCTTGTCAGAAGAATATAAATTATTTTTTTTTGAAGTAACCTTTTTTTTAGGGTTCCGTATAATACTAGGAACCCTTATAGTTTCGCTCTGTCCGTCTGTCCATAAAAAATATACTTATATTATATACTTATTAAAATGAAATTTGGTATATCGATGAAGATTGATGACCCAAAAACAGAAATGATGAAATTTTCTTTAGATAGGTCTCCTAAAATGCAAAAAAAATGTCAAATGACCTTTTGATTTTAACCCTTCAATCACGATATATTTGCGTTCAAAGTCGTTATCAGAGCGTCCCCCCTCTATTTTCTAAACTATCGATTCAAAATTTGTTAAAAAAATTCAGAATACAGCTTTTAATTAGTACTTTCACCGAAAATTATAACGAACACTTTTTTTTACCTACCCCATTGAATAACGTGTCTTTAGATAGGTCTCCTAAAATGTAAGAAAAAATGTCAAATGACCTTTTGATTTTAACCCTTTAGTTACGATATATTTGCTTTTCGATGTGGTTATCAGAGCGTCCCCTTTTAATTTCTAAACTATTGATGCAAAAAATCTGAAAAAATTCCAAAATGTAACTTTTAATTAGTACTTTCAATGAAATAATTGAAAAACTATTTTTTATAAATCGTACTGAGAATTACTACGGATCCTTATCATGTGCGTGCACAATACACTCTTAGCCGTTTTATTGTTCTTGACTTTTCTAAATTTTTGCTGTCAGTCCCCCCTTTACTGGGGCCATGATTCTAATAGAATTCAATGTACTTATATATAATTTATTATAAATGTTAAAAATGATATATTTTCTTTGAAAAGTGGAAATTTACTGAAGTGTATATTCCTTTTTATTTATGCATATCATTTCTCGTTGTTCCGTATTTTCTATGTTTATGAATATTACATGCTCTGGTAGAAATTTGATCTTTCTTTTGAATCTTTGTAAAATTTAATACGAAGTTTACGTTTCGAATATTCTCTTTTCTTTATTGTGTTATGTTTTATTATATATCAATATCTTTATGCTATCTACAAAAAAACGATTTCAACATTTTTATTGAGTTTTGGTTTGGATTGAAGAGAAATATATTAAAATAAATTTTTATGAAGAAATCAATAAACGCATTTTAAATACAAAAATTCAAACTTTTCATATATTTTTATTAACTCTTTTCAACTCCTTAAAGTCAAAATGACAATTTTGCTTACAATTAGGTGTAAAATAACTTTATGGAAAAATTTGCAAAAAATGTATTTTTTGTTTGTTTGTTTTATAACTCTATAACTCTTCGAAAAATAAATAAAATTCTAATCAGTAAAAAGCATTGAAAACTAGAGATTTCAGGCTTTAAAATAATTTTTTATTTATTTATATACATCAATTTTCACCATAATTACAAAACTTTGAAAATTATCGTCGATGCGATAGATTGTATGATACTTTGTTACATTTTAGATAATCATCATTTAAAATTTAAACCGTTCCAACTACAGACATTAATTTGTCTTCTTGTAGTCCTGAATACATTTATTATATTCTTATAAATGTCGTCTAGGATTAATTTGACAGGATAACCATCTCCGAATGCGCGCAGAGAGAAGGCGAATAAAGTATATACAGTGTGTCCCATAATAGATGTAACAAGAGGTGTAATGAACAAAAAAATTTCAAATTTCGGAATAACATTTTAGGATCTAGTCCTGCTTGATGTAAAACTAACGTATACCAAAAATTAGTTGATTTGGTCTTCTACAGGGTATTTCATAAGCAAAGTTGAAAATATTACTAGAAAAAAAAACCTTTATTTTTCAAAATTAGAAAAAAAAAATACTAACAAAAATTTTGTTTGAATGTTTTTTTGGCATCTCATACCCAATTATTTCTTCTCTTAGTGATATTTTTTTGCGCAATTGAGTACCATTGTCTCTTATTTTTTAATACTACAAGATGAGACAACAGATAGTCAATAGCAACTAAATAATGTGTCTTCTATTGTTGTTTCCATTGTACTTTCCATTTCACAATAAAATATTTACTTAATTTATTGAAAGTGTAAATTTTTTTTAATGCTCTTAATTCGGTATGGGGTTACAAAATTTAATTCTAAACAAACTTTCTTTGTGGATTTTTTTTTCATATTTTGAAAAATATACGTAGTGTGTTCTGTGTTTATAAAACATCCTGTAGAGGACCAAATGGACTAATTACACAGCCACAAAAAAAGTGTGAGGTATCAAATAAGCAACCTATAAAGCATTGTAGTATTGGTTGAGTATAATCTAAATCCAAATTTTGGAATTTTCTGTTTACCAGTTTTTTTTTTAATTTGAGCTTGAATTTTTAATTTAGGTTGAATTTTTCCAAGTTGTAAAGTTAATTTTGTTATAGCTTTTACATTAAAAAAGATTTTCCCGAGTTTCGGTCGCGGAAAAATTTTTTTGCAAAAGTTATAAACACTAAAATTATAATGTAACTCGATCAACATTTTTCTGTGTGGCTGTATTATTGGTATACCTTAGTTTTACATCAAGCAGGACTCGATCCCCAAATATCATTCTAACATTAAATTTTTTTTGTTCATTACACCTCTAGTTATGTCTATTCTGGGACACACTGTATAATATATATATGTATGCATGTAATACATAGAAAACACATCAGTACGCATGTTTACAACATATAGGAAGCATAGAAGGTTGAATGAACTTGTCGCAGAGGCATTTGTTGACACTGGAACACCCATCGGTTTGTTGTTATGTCTGGTGAACTTGACAAATTTCAAGATGATAGGTTTTCGTAAAGAAAATGCGTTGTAGAACACGTCTGTGTATATTTTACAGATTAAATTGTTCTTGTATAACGTACATATATAGTACATATATTTGCTTTTTTAATGTATTAAATATTACGTGTTAGGATAGAGAAAATGTATATTTGTATTATATGTATTGCGACTTCAAATGGATAGTGTTATACACTGATGCATCAATCCACACAAAGCCTGTTGTATTTATTTTTATTGGAAAAAATTAATTTGGTTGGTTAATTAGATACACCTTATAATAAAATATAATTATATCTTCATAATTCAAAAATGATATTTTTGTGGGTTGAGACATTAGTGCATTACACTATCCAAATAATCTTATATGTATTGTAATAATAATCAAATACTCGAAATTTCAACGGAATTACACTTATTTTTTTGTATACTTTAGATTCGATCTTTGATTATTTTTAAACGGGTTTAAATTACAGTTGTAAAGTATAATATGTCTATATATGATGTTACAAATAAATAATGTAACTAAACAAATAATTAACTGTCTATAATATTATAATCAATGTGTAAATGTGTCTGTCTGCCTGATTGTTACCTTTTTACGGCTAAACCGCTGAACCGATCTTGATGAAATTTGGCAGAAAGATAGCTTACATCCTGCGGAAGCACATAGGTTACTTTGTATTCCGAAAATTTATTAGATAAAAAAATGGATGTGTGACATTTGTAGATATATTTTATTGACTATCATATCAGAAATCTGTATTATGAGTTTCATATCAAGTGGAATTTATCCTTTTTTGACAGCTCCTACCTTCCTAAATTACACGCGAACGAAGTCGAATAAAAATGTTTACTTAAAATAGAGAAATTATTAATTGAACTAGGATTGTCTTGGCCGAATGCAAATTTTTTTCTGTGCACACCAAAATAATATGTATTTAGCTTTCTAACTGCTGTGCATTGCTAAAATGGAGCGCGGTAGATTTTGAAATCGAAAACAAAACGACAACGATTGTAATGATTTTTTAAATCAATTGAAAGTTTTTCACAAATTGAAATAACAACAATGGATCATGTGTTTTGTTATAGTACACATGTGAGGCTTTTACTTTCTGTCCCCGATCAGAAAACAAAACACTCCATTCTTCTCTCGTGAGAGACACACTCGCGTGCCCGATCCCGATGTTCAGTCATGCGTGAGATTCTATCGATTTATACACATTCACATTTTTGTATATCTCTTAGCATATGTCAAGAAGCAATTACGAAAATCACTTGCATTAAGGTGGTTGATGCAATAGAGGTTAGGTACCTACTACAAAAATTTTAAAATCCTATCTTTTTCTTGTCATAAGTCAATAATTTTTAAGTGTTAAATTTCTTAAAATAAATAATAAATTTCGATAATTTTATCGGTTTTTAAAATGAAATAACTGAAATACCATACGTTTATAATATTGTTTCCTTGCAATATCGAAGATACGAGAAGCTTTGTGATCGTTTTAGAATTTTAAAAATGTTTTATCATTTGATCTTATTTATTCGATCAAACAATAAGATTTAAGATAAAAAAAACATATCACGGAGAAAAATGGAACTCAAATTTTAGGAAAATTACAATTTCTAAATAAAATAAAAATTAACTATCCGTTTTGCAATTATTAACAGTATATTGTATTTTTAAATAAAAGTTCATAATTTTTATAATAAGTCTATAAATTATTGCAATACGGATTGTACATTTTTTCAGTAATTGTATTTTTTCCTAAAATTTGTGTTCAATTCTTCTCCATGTAGAGCAGACAAATATCTATAAAGAAAAAATCATTCTTAATATTGCACATAGTACAATACATGAAAATTTATAAAAAATCAAAACATATAATTCATACACTTCAATTTTTCGAAAAATACATGAAAAAAAATCATAAAAATTCTATGAATCTCAAGGGACTTAAAAAAACTGATATAAGGTAACACAATATCGTTGCAAAATTGACCGCCACGTGAGGAAAATAAAATTGAATTCACATGATGTCGTTACGTTTCATTGACCGATAGACATAAAATTATAGAATCACACCGTGAATTGAAAGCGCTATGACTCATCGATAGAATTCCTCTCGAGGCAGTGACAGCGGATTCTCTTTGTGTACATTTGTGTGTGTGTGTGTGTGCGTGTGTGTGTGTGTGTGTGTGTGTGTGTCTTTAGCGGCATTTTAACACATACCGCAAAAATGATATAAAATAGTACCTTACGTATAAATTGACTCTACAAGAGATATTATAATGAAATCACGTGATATAATACAGTATAAAATTATTTACCGTTAGTTTGATAGAAGTTTAGTTAAAGTATAAGGTAAAGGGAGATTAAATTGTGGTAAAATAACGTAGGTATGTGCTGAAACCAAAGTAGTGACATTTTGGCCGATATTGAGTTATACAGGATGCCTAAATACCAAGGTAGATTATGGAGAACTCGGAAACTATGAGAGATAGAGATTTTTTAATTATTAAATACTAATGACTTTACCCACATAAATTATAAAATATAATACCATTTGTGAAATTAGTTTGGAACAACCTCTATAGAAATTACAAAGGGGCCGCGGTTGGCCCCGGCTTGCGCAAAGATATTGTACAAATGATAACTTCGTTCAAGACTAGCCCAGAGTTAGCTCAATCGGTTGGCCCAATCTTGGGTAAGGAATAGGTGACCCAAGCTTGGTATCTTAAGGTTGTTTTAGACTGGGACCAATATCGAAAAAGCAACACTGGCAACCCAATATTGGACCATCATCAAGGCTGGCATTTCCTACATAGGAACTATTTACTGTTTTTACCCCTATTAGGGTTAAACTTTGAATATTTTGCCGAAAATTTATCTTTATATACAATATGAGTAGTTATGTAGAAAATTAGTTTAAAAAAATTTAACATGCTCCCAATCTCTTCTTAATGGGTAATACGTAATAAAAATAAGTCATCCCTAAAATTTTACGTTTTTAGGTCCAGAGGTTTGGTCTGGGTGTTGAAAGATAACTATTTGTTATTACTGAAGAAAATATATGTAGTCTTCTAAAAGTAGATAATATTAATAATAATAGTTATAAGGTCCAGGGATTTGGGATGGGCGTTGGTGAGTCAGTCAGTGAGTGAGTGCGTGAATGAAGACAAACAATTTTAAATATAGATTTCAAATCTCCTTTTTTGCTGATGGTTGCCTAACATTAATGCATATGAAATTTATGTAAACATTGTAACACTAATATATTATACCATATACAAATAACAAAGTGTAGTTTATTAAAACATTATTGGCATGTATACATATTTAATGTATATAAATGTTTAAAGTGTTTATGCAAAATTTATAGGTTAGTATATTAGTATTCAGGTTTGTTTTACGAATATGAAATACATAAAAAGTGAGTTTTTAATTTATGGAATTATCGATTAATTAATTTCTATACAAAATATAAACTGTATTTATTGCAAATTGAATTTGCTGATTTGAATACAAATGTAACGATTATTCAATATAGTTAGAAAAACTGTAAAAATGGTAATGATTTTCATACATATTATTCTTAACTTATTATATTAAGGCAGTTTTCTACCGAGAGTTTTGTTTTCAAAAAATGAATTAAATTAATACTAAAATTATAAATTCGAAAATGTTTCTGTCTGTTTGTTTGTTACCTTTTAGCGACTAAACCGCTGAACCGATCTTGATTAAATTTGGCAGGTAGATAGCTTCAATCCTAAGGAAGAAGGACATATGTAACATCTTTATATCCCGAAAAATTTATTAGATAAAAAAATGTGTGATATTTGTACGCACGATCTGTTTTATCAATTATCATAACAGATATCTGCATTACCTAACCTTCTTCTTCTTCATAGGTTTTATATCTGACAGCTCGTAACTTCCAGTTACAAAGTTGCTAGTCTACAAATAATTTAATTTGAAAATGATTTGAAACTTTTTTTCAGTTTATGTTTTATTTTATGTTTCTGTACGTATGTATTAATTAGTAAGAGCTTCAGGAATTTCAAACATGCGTTTAAAAGATTCATTTTATTTACATGGTAATTGTAATTTATAAAAGTACCGTACAGTAAAAATAAACATTGAGAGGTGTAACTTCTCGTTATCGTATAGGAAATTTTTACCTTGTTTTTTTTTTCATGCACATATATCGGCTGTTTGAAATGCAATTATACTTATTTCAATGCAATCAGATGGATCGAATTGCAGCGTTAATAACAAAATTACCAACGCCAGGACCGGGTGTAGGGAAGTTATGTGTGGACCGAAAAATCTCAGGGTCATAAAAGTTTCAAATTTTGATAAATAATTTTATAGCCATTTGTAACTGCAGTCTTGATTTTTTTATTACCAATAGAAAGGTATCGTACCGTGAAATATCAAGCATTCCTAATAATGATTTTATAATAGTTTATGAGTAATATCAAAAACTACTGGACCGATTTTAGTAAAACATGCATCAACGTATTCCCTGAAATCTCAAGAGTACTATAGGGAACATATAATCACGCTATCTTTTAAAACAGCTGAGCGGTGAATATTTATAATAATATATGACACCGTGTCGTATCAGCTAGTTATTTATGAAGATTAAGATTAATTTTGACTGGTAAGATCGTCCGAAACCCCGGCACTGATTACTACAGCTGTGCAGTGCGAGTAAAGCTATCGGAATGTAGAAAGAAAGAAAGAAATATATTCAGGTGTATTATTCTTTATAGTATACTTAAGTTAAGCGGCACACGCGGCTGCGGCTGAGGAGATATTATTGCATCTTTCTCGTGTGTGAGAGATTCGTGTGTTGCCCTCTCTGTCGTACTGTTGCTTGATGCACTACTCACCTTGCACTGACGTAAGCCTGAATCACACTGGAAAAATTTATGTTGAATATTTTTTTTCTTAGAATTTTTAAGTTTCTTTGGGAACCGCAACCAACTTGTTAAGAATCTGCGGTTTGTGTACATTTTTTCATGATTGTTTTTATTGAACTATCTATACTTTATTCTTCTGCGATGATGTCATTTTTTATGTCATCTTTTAAATACTTTTTTAAAGTAGGTGTACGACTGCATATATTATTTTATTATTAAGAATGATACAATATTCAGTTCTCAATTATATGAATAACTAGATATTTCCCACGGTTTCGTTCCCGTGTATTTCGAAATCAAAATCTTTTTATTTTTATACATTTTATTATAAAATTGATTAATTGTATTTTTTTTTCTTAATACAGGCCTGACTTAATTCAATTGCCATATAGCTTCAACTAATTCTAGGGTCTTTGGCTTTGTAACAGTGTAAATCATATCCAAATCGGTTCAGTAGTTTTTGTGTGAAGTCCAAACAATAATTTTAATAAAAACAGTTAAATTTTCATCTCCTGAAATATTTGAAAATACATATACAAACCTGTTTTTAAAATATTACATAGTAAATTATAAGAAACACATATACCTCTATATTATATATAGTTTCTTGTAGACGATAAAGTGAATATACGGTAATCCCTCCATTTACGCGGTTAATTGGTTCTATAAAAACAGTGCGTAAAAAAATCTTTGTTTTTTAAATCTTTCTACTCTTTTACCAATTTTTTTCAATAGTGAATCCGCGTAAATAAAAGGATAACTGTATATTATAATTAATTTAATTATAACAACAACGAATTTTAAAGATACATTGATCGATTAGGTACAATTAAATGACTTGTATTGTAATTATGTAACATTAAATGGAGCGTAAAGGACTAAGGTACATTTGTTAATTAAATGTACCTATTGTTGATTTATTTAAACAAATGTTTTCGTTTTCAATGACATACAAATTTTACCTGAGAAGTTTTGGTTTATTTAGGTTCAGGTCTTGTTATAATAACATTATGTTTGAGTGAATTTGTTACATTGGAATATAATTTAATTTATTAAACTGTAATTTGCAAACCCTCTTCAACGATTCGGAACGTGTTGATTTTATGTAATTGTTGTACACATTTACCTTATTTGCCCCCACACTTGAATAAATAGAATATGTAACACCAAAATCGTTTGTTTTATATAATTTTGTGTGTATTATTTATTAAGGGAAAGTGGGGGAAAGGGGGTTAAATCATTACTTCAGTTTTATCTTTCTTATTAATTATTTTAAAAGCTATTAATTACAAAAAATATAAAATAATTGAAGGAGGGGGGGGGGGATCTACGTGTATCTGACGAAATTGGAAAACAATTTATTAGAATGACGACATGCATTTGATCTAATTCAGTCTACATTGGCAATTGCTTCTGGCTCAATGCCCTAGCTAAGCCCAATAGCATCTACTTTTAATGTTACTTAAATTCCAGTAAGCTACAAGTAGGTATATCTTCATACTCAAACACTCTACTAGCGCAAATAAAATAAAAAACCAGGGGCGTGTGCAGAAAATTTCCCCTCCATGATGTTCTTAATCTTTTTATTTTTAACGTAATTTTAAACATTTACTAGAAAAACTACAGATGATGATGTTCGAAAGATCTACCCCCCCCCCCCCCCACAGCCATATGTAATTAATGAGAAAACTAAAATAGTATCTAAATATTCCTGTAAGTTTCAGAAATAATATTTAACTTGATTTACATAAAAGTGTAAAATCGTAAATAAAATTTTATAACATAATATCGATGGCATTGTAATACAACATAAATTAACCCTTTGGACACGAAAGTTGATTGTAATTTTTCCCTTCGATAGTCCACGACAAAAAAAAAACACCGTTGCACGCAGAAATCGATTTTTATTTAAGAAAAGAAAAACGTAAATATCAGTTAAATATTCAGTAAAATCCTACACCCTACCCTCTGTTTATTCATTTTTGTATGTATATTTTATATTTAAGTAAAATAAAAATTATATTAAAAAAAATTTGTTTTACTAAATCATAAATCCTCAATTTACTAAACACGAATATCAACTTCCTTATAAACAATTTGATCTAAAATTGACATCATGAAAAGAAAATGTAAATAAAAGAAATATAGACCACTTTTATTTCGAAAAATGTGCACATTTTTTTAGGAATAAATCGCGTCCGAAGGGTTAAAACATAAAAACTGTTGCGCGATTCTTATTCACAAGAGGAATATTTTACATATAAACAAAAAGACACGTGATTGCAACGTGATCAGCTGATTTATACTTACACAGTGCTTGCAAAAAATAAATTAATAGATATAGAATTGATGTGTTTAGTACATTCATTACCGCATTAAATTGTTTATAGTTTCTTGCTGAACTTAACTATTAATTAATATGATTTATGACAGTGCTTCTCAATCTATGGGGCGCACTTATATTGGCAGGGGAAGAACCTAAACTGGGGGAACCAAATGAGGAGTAATTTATTGAAATTAAATGATTTGGAGAAAATCTAAAATGAATTTATCTAGCGAATCATCCATACTAATATTATTCGTTCTGTGCGCCTGTTACCTTATCACGGCTAAACCGCTGAACCGATCTTTATGAAATTTAGCAAAGAGATAACTTACATCCGAAGGAAGGACATAGGTTACTTTGTATCCCTAAAAATTCATGTAAATACAAATTCTACGCCGGCGAAGTCGCGGGTAACGGTTCGTTAAATATATGTATAAGTGAATACCCTTGAAATTAAAAACTGGTATATTTATTTAAAATTTACACATGATTTTCTAAATACACTAAATGGTTAACCAAATAAAATTAGAGGTTTCATTAAATACATTTAAGAAAACGCGTAATTATTTGAGTTTTATATTGATTGTAATAACATTCATGTCATAATATTTTAACCAAACAAAAATATTTAAATTATGTATATATGTAATCATGTGAACCAGTATAATATATTCAAAAATATTTACAAAAGTACCAATCACAAGGTTTCATATTTATTAATATTAAATAGAATATAGATGTTAATTTAATAAATATGTTTATTTTTCGAGCTGTATAATAGTCTATCTGTACTGAATTACTGACTTATGAACGCCCAGCCCAAAATCATGGACCTAGTAACGTGCTTTTTTAGGGGTAAATTCCTTTTAAGATGTTAGCATCCACTAAGAAGGGATTTTCCGAAATTTTACCCTTAAGTGTATTGAAATTTTCTTAAATTGTAACATATTTATTTATTAGATTTTTAAAAACGATACAACGCGCATGAAGCCGCGGATGGACGACTAATTATATTACAATATAAGTATAAGAATTAGCGTTGATTACAAGGGGTAGGGGGTATTAAAAGTACAATATTAATTTTCTGAACGTGAAAAATAAATATTTTATTTAAGTACAATTATACTTCAAAAGTACGTGGATATTTCTCAGCACATGTGTCTGTCTGTAACGTTGTATGCATTATATATTCAGTTCTTGGAATACGTCGATTATTACAATTCTCTAGTGTAATACGTTCTCTCATATCGGCATTTCATATACTTCTCCGCGTCTGAGATAGTCAGCTTATGCTAGTAGTGTTTGAGAGACAGACGGCTGGCTAGCGTCGTCGTATAGCTGTAACATCTGATGTCAGTCACTCGCGGAGTCTGTTGGTCCATACACACACACCTGCGTGGCTAACATCTGCTCGAACTAGGTACCTACCTGTAATCTCAAATAAACTGCGACAGTTGTGGCGATTGTTGAACAAAATCATCTATGTGTTGTGTTTTTATAAAAATTCGTGAAACAATAGTTAAATATACTTTCTGTTGGAGTTTTTATGTCATTATTGTTATGTAACTGATATGTACTAGATTTCACCTGTGAGATAAAAGTTGTCGTGTATGTGTGTGTTATTAATTATTAAAAGTGATTATGTTTGTTTGATCTACATACATAATTATTTCTGTGTAATAAGACTGTCTGGTATTTTGTGCATATTCGCAAATTCTTTTCTCAGAATTATAATTGACGTGATATCAAAATTTTGGTATTTCCAGTGTAATTTTTTTTACAAATGAATGTAGTGAATTAGAAATTTGTAAATATAACAAAAATGATGTTTCTACCAGTTTGGGACATATATTATAATGGTAATATATTATATGATCAAATATGATACAAAGTATACTGTTTTTGGGATTCTCATGAACGCATGTTACTGATAAAACAAGTACCTCTTTATTAAATCAATTTAATTATCAAAGTTTTTTTTATAACCTTTTATTTTGTTTATGTTTATTTCCAGTAATGGATAAAGTAAAACCAGTAATGGGCATCCAGTGATGGTCACTTGCTAATGATTACAATATGATAAGTACTATGACACAAAAGTTATAAAATTAATAATCGTAAATTTTGAAATTAATAAGTAGATTACACTAATAACTAATTTAAATATCCACCATTGTGACACCCACTGGCCGATTGTCATCAAATTAAGCTGTTTTACAGTTAAGTGTCTATAGATTATGATTCAATAATGGTAGTAATCAAATATCAACAAATATTTATAATTTAGTACATTTAATTAAACAAAAGTCCAACACTGGGGTATTATCCAAGACTGCTACCAGTACCTTAATTTTAATAGGAATTAGAATTTCATATAACAATAATGATGTTCCAGTTAGTTTGGGGCATATATTAATATGATCAAATATAAATTATTTGATAGGTGTTTGTTTAATTAATAATAACATTTAATGTATTTTCATTATAAATGCGATTATATAAATTGATATTCAGGTAATTGATAATATTACAAAGCTGCAATTAATTTTCATTGAAACAGTAATGTTTATTATTATTATTTTATATTGATTCACTTATTTTAATTAAATATTGATACATCAAATTATTTTATGTATGTACACATATTATACGAATTTAATTTTCGTGTCTAAATTATTTATCAAATCTGTTTGATCGTAAATTTTATATCCTTGAACTCAAACAACAAATAGTACCTAATCAATTTTTTTATACTCTGGTTTCGACATATCACGTGTCGTATCGTCCTTATGTACGTGTACACTGTACCGTGGTATCTTCTATTGTTTTATATATAAAACGTAACGTCTTTTTGTTAGTTTGTATGTGTTAATAACTCACGAACCGTTGATCTGATTTGCATGCGGTTATGTAGTTCACAAGTTATAATAATATTAATATTTTTAAAATTTTCGGTTTATAATAAGTATAGATATAGATTATAGATCACCCTTGATTTTTTTTATTCGGATAATCTTGAAGTGGATAAAAAAATAAAAATTACATATAGTTACAAAAAATAAATTAACTTCCCCCTCCCCTCTCTTGTTTTCCTACTACATATGTTTTCTAACTATGGAAATATACGCAAAAAAATCTAATGAATCGAGAAACTTGACGGTACTGAACACTAGTACGCAAGGTTCAACCCGCACTTGACAATTTTTTTTATTCATTTTGATAGGTTTAATTTTTTAACTATTGCCACAGAAGCTATTAATAAAGTAGGTACTATCTATTAAATTCTATAGCAGTATTACATTTATTTCCATAGAATATGATATTTTACAAGTATTATCGACGATTAAATGAAATGGTAGTGTTTCACAACTTTTCGAAACTAGTATTTAACTAGAAAGGTTTTCTAACATGAACCGAACATCGATTCAAATGTGAATAAAAATTCATATGTGTCAATATTTTTAATTTATAATCCCATTGTAATTTTACAGCCGTACAGAATTTACAACAATTGACCTTTTTATTGTTGTGTCCACAATAGGACGTTATTAATCATGTTTTGATATAAAACAAATGAAATTTGATAACGATATTGTGGGAGAATTGCATTCTAAAAATATTTTAGTGTTTATATTTCGCAATATGTATATACTTTCGATTATTATGGTTGATCATAATTAAATAAACATGGCAATTATTTGTTGTTTTATGCTTTTATGTCCGGTATTATAAAGGAATCAACTAAATTTGCTAGATTGCAAGTACTTTCAAATGGGGTACTAATTCTGTGATAGTATCTATTGGATTTAGAGCAGTGATACTTTAACTTATTATATAACCCAGTTGGCGACTCTGATCGTACAAAATAATTTTCTTAATAACACCACTGTTTTAATACTGTTGCTGTTTACTTACTTGTCAAATACTTCATGATACTTCAAGGGAACTGTCATATAGGAATGATACCTCATTTGAAAGTGCTTGCAAGCTAGCACGTTTATAATACCGGACATTGTTGTATTGTAAGGTTTTGAAGGGTTGCCAACTTTGAACCACGGTGACGCGAAATTTAAACAAAACCATTGTTATTAAAAATAAATAAACATAGCTTCTTATTATTATAGATATATGTATTGTAGAAAAACTGCCATGGGTGCTACGGGACTTTCTTATACGCAGTACTGAGTGAGAATGTTAGAACGAAATGAATTGGGGCATTTTATAGAAAATAACGTTACTACATATTTTTATATATAATATATATTTAAATATCGATTATTTCCTTAAAAAATATATATTTTTTTAAATGAATAGGACATACATTGTAGATAATAATATTCTTTACAACTTTTAAAAGTTTTTCTTGCCATTGATGTTAATTAAAAAATTTCACACGTCAGATACACAGACGACATAAGGAAAATAGTCAGAAAAGATTCAGGGAAGGTCAAAATAGATATTTCCATCAAAAAGCTCTTAATTCATTAGTGCATGAATTTAATATTTTTATTTTATTTTAAATAAGTTTCAAAACGTGACGTCATAAAATAAATAAATCTAGACGTCTATTATAAGACGAAGTATGCACTAATGGGTTAATTCACAAGTGGAACCTATACAATACACAGTGCATGTCTAATTGGATAAGTTATTTTGCAAAACGTCCAAACTATTAATGTGTCTGAAACTCGTACACCTTCAAAAGTGATTTGTTGTATATGTTTAACAAATGCTTATTTAAGAACAATAACAAAAGAATACGTCTGTGTAATATTTCACTTGGTGATTACGTAACTAGATGTGGGCGTGTCCACCAGAGAGTAAAGAGGAAGTATATGCACGGTTGTGAGTGATCGAGTGAACCGCTAGGGGTGAACACGTTTTCGATCGATTAATTTGATTGTGTTAAGAAATGTCCAACACGAAAACATTGTAAGGTGACTACAGTCAGCCAGTGTCGGTGTTATGTAAGACTTTTTAGTTTATCCTTGGATACGATCGTATATCCTAGACAATCCTTGTTTCATAGAAGATACTGGCGCCAGTCTTGGATTATACCCAAGTGTTGGACACTTGTTTAATTAAATGTACTAATTAGAAATATTTGTTGATATTTGATTACTGCCATTACTGAATCATAATTTATAGACACTTAAGGGGTCATCCATAACTTACGTCACACGTTAAGAGGGCTGGGGGATCTTCAATACTGCATTTAAGAGATATGAGCTTTCAAAGTGTGACATATTTTGTTGCACTCGTTCTCCTGAAGTTACCCCCTATCTAAGGAAGGCGTAGTACTATATTCTGTAAGATTGATATCCGGTATTATAAAGAGGCTAGCAAATTTGCTAGCTAACAAGCATTTTCAAAGGGGGTATTAATTCTGTGATAGCATCTATAGATTAGAGCAGTGATACTTCAACTTATTGTAACACAGTTTGTACAAAATAATTTTCATAATATCACGTGTGCGCGAAAATTGTCAAACACTTTATGAAACTGTCAGATAGGTTAGAACCTCATTTTAAAGTACTTGTTAGCTCGTTTATAATACCGAACATAAGTCACTTGTATATTAAATTACTGTGCATCCCTATTAAAAAAAAATTGCTATTGTCTAACCGCTCAAATATAGTTGGGCAATAGTTCAAAATTAATCGATTCGAATATGATAGTTGATTTTTCCCAACCGGTAACTTGTAATTACTAATTGTAATAAATATCTCTATACATAACTCGTAATGTAAGTGTCATTAAAAAATTGAATACGGAATTTGTAATGACAAGAATAAATTGTTCTCTGGACTGAATAGTTTTGGCAGACGAGATTAAATTATCGAGAAAGTTGAATGTTCCGCATTTTGATTATTGCAACAAAAAAAATATATCATGAAGATGGCTGGGTAAATATTGGATTTCTCTATTTGATCAAGTGTAAAATTAATATTCAAGTACTAGAAAAGGGCGTGAGGGGGAGGGAGTACATTGTACATGTAATTATATGGTTGAATGAAATAGAGTTGCAAAGAAAATTAATTTCGTATCCAGCATCAATTAAGTACCCGTTTTAACGTACCTACCTTAGTAATGTCGCGAGAGGGGGATTATTTTTTATTAGTACCTACATAGATAAGTTCTTAGACATTGATCATAAGTCGAGTTTCATTAAAAAAAAGATTATTAGATACAAAATTCAAAATAACACTTCTTTTATTTTTTCCACTTTTATTATTCACAGACATTTTTGGGATATAAAAAAATTATTCACTTCAAAAATAATAAAATCCAACTCAAGTACAATCTGAAATATAAACCGTTTATAAACGCGGTAAATAAAATACTGAAATTAATCGCATTTCCTATACACACTTATATAAATTATGTATTTTTGAGTATCTATGCAAAGAAATGTCCTGCAAATAAATACAAATAAAAAACACTTAATTTTTTTCAAAAAATGTTCTATTGTTGACAAATAATTGTTGATTGTTGTTATTTGATTCAATTGTTGAATTTGATTTATTTTGCGATTGGTGTTTGAGGATTATTGTACAATGAAGATAATGAGGAATAAATTGAAGAAAATAAATTTGGTCGTAAGTTCGAACCGTCGTAAGTCGAGGACTACCTGTATATAAATAAATAAGGGAGGGAAGATGTGAAAAGCAACTAGCTATAGATACAAATACATTTTTTTTTTACTTTTCTGCTATATTTTAACCATAACTTCCACCGAGGGATCGTTTCCGTTGAAAAGATTTTTTCTAAATATTTAATTAATCCTATGGGATACTAAAATGTAACAAATCTCACTATGAGGTAAAATGAAGAAGATACGACAAAGAAAGAAATAAATTTGGCCTGAATCCATTCTGACCATTTTCGCCATGATATTATGATATCCGTCTGTAGGCGTTGTAACTCAAAAACGATAAAACATATAAGGGTGAAATTTTATATTTATTTTTTTAGTTTGTTTATTATTATCTCACGACTAAACCGCTGAACCGATCTAAATGAAGTTTTGCAAGGAGATAGCTTGTATCTCGAGTAAGGACTTTGTATCCCGATTAAATTAAATAAAAATTCCACACGGACGAAGTCGCTAGTTATCTATAATTTTTGTTATAATATTGATTTTTTATCAGTTTCCCAGAAATATTTGTTTGATATAATTATACATTCTCAGTATTACGTGCATAAGAAAGTCCCATGGTAGTTTTTTTTATCAAGAGGAAAGGTACAGGCATCTAAGATCTCCTTGTCTAATAATTTATTCACACGGAAATTTCATACTTTCTTTCAAAGAACTATTTCACGTTGTTGGGATTATTAAGAAATTTAAATTAAATCGAGATTATAATATTCTTGCATAGCCGTGAGCAAAATGCAGAAAAAAATGTGTTGCGCTGATATTGAATATTCCAAGAAATAATTACATATTACACTGAAATACATTATTTGTTTTTGTAGTCTTCAGATTTATATCCACGAACGCCATATTTTAATTTTCGATTAAATATTAGATAACTTATAATAACTTACTTTCTTTCAACATAAAAAAATGTTATTCTATATGCGATGTAAATAACATCATTCTCGACAAACATTTGAGAGTTATTATCACGAAGTGAAGTTGTAAAAAAATAATAACCAGAGAAACGATTTTGCGATGTTGCAATAAAAATGTTTACAAATATCAGTCTTGTTAAATATTGTTATACCTATACCGGTTTGTTAAAAAAAATGTTACCGAAAGCCATTATCCTTGTCCCTGTTTTATTTAATTTATTTTTTTATATGTGTTATAATATTTTAGTTTTAACGTTTAATTTTTTTTTATTAAATCGCATTTTTTAAGTAATAGCGCTAAAGTACCTACTAAATAACTAAATAATAAAAAATAGGAAGGTTCCATCTTAATTGTTTATTTTTGTTTAAACTATGCATTTTTAATGTCGGGTATTAAAAAAAATTGCTCTGTAGTAAAAGCTAACAGGTGTCAAATCGTTTTGAATTTTTTCGAGATTTAAGAGCAGTAATAATAAATTAAAATACTAAAATGTAAATGATGTATACTTGTCACCATTGCTTTTAGATCAATACAATAAGTTTATATGGTACTCAGTTTTTGTTTTATGAACTTTTAAAAAATCATCTATTGTGCAATTTCTGTGATAAAAAATTTGAAAAAAAATACATAAAAATAAGAGCAAACTTTAAAAAAAAGTTTTAAATAAAATCGATTTAAAAAAGAGAAAAATTGTATTATGAACGTTCTATAAGTAGTATTGAATCACTCTGTATTTTAATAATTAATTACTATACATACATAACTGCAAATATAATAAATATTTCTAATTCACTACCATTTTTTGTAATCTCACAAAAAACGTGTTTTTTTCAGTTATATAAAAAAGTAATGTTTCCATATCGCAAGGTCATTTGACTTAGAGATAAACAATTATTATAACTTATTCAATAAACATAACTACAGACAGACTGTCTGCATGGACATATAAAATTATTAAATATATAATATTTTGTTGGTGTTGGAACTGATGAGGGGGTTTAATAAAATAGTGCCCATATCAGCAAGATGAATGTCGAACTAGCTTATTACTTGATGTGTAAGTATTATTTTTAACTTAACTCATTGTCGCATAAGGTACTGGCACCAGTCTTGGATTATACTCGGGGCGACATATAAAGTAATTTATTAGTGTATTCTATTTATTAATTATTATATTATCATAGCATCTGCTTTACATTGTTTCAAAGTTTACGATTCTTTATTTTATGACTTTTGTGTCGTAGTACATTTTGTAATTATCCATTACTGGAGACTTTATTGGCGGGCTTTGGTGATTAAATTGATTTAATAAAGAGATATGTACTTGTTTTATTATTAACATGAGTTCATGATAATTACAAAAAAGAAGCCCATCAATCCCAAAAAATAGTATATCTTGCTCTTAAAGCGGCCAAGACTGGTACCAGTAACTTAAGGTGTTTCCGGAAAAATATAAGGTTAAATGAAAAAACAATGGATGAAGTAAAACAATTGTAATTGATACAAATCATATATGAATTGCGTTGTAACTCCTTCTTTGCTCTATTTATGTCAAAGTAATGATAATAATAATGAATTATAAACCAATTGTTTTCAAGACCTTCCTTGACCCACTGTTTACTTCTTGCATTTATCTCAATTACGTATAAATCATAAAATAACTCCACCACCTATACAATTAATTGTTTGAAACATTTAAATATATTTTTTCTTACGCAGTTTTCACCTGACTTCTGTACAAGTTGTTTGTTGTTAATTTTGCTATGAAGTTTTTATTTGTTATGTGTTATTGTGACTTTTCAAAATGGTAAATTTTGGTAAGCATTTTCAATAAAATATAATTTTTGTGAACCAGTTTTTTTTAAATTTGTTTCGACGTGACACGAAAACTACTGAACCGATTTTGATGGGACTTGCACTATTCGAAAGCCTAAGACTATAGAATTAGTTTTAACTATATGATAATTGAATTAAGGCAAGCCCGTATTTAAGAAATTTTATTAAATTTCATACAATGTATTATTGGTTACTATTTTTAACAAAACTCGTATTATTTGAAAAATATTATAAGCGTATGTTTCTTCTTCGTAGAACGACACGTGTTGTATTCAAACAAAGAAAAAAATGCGTATATATTGAACGTACAATTCCTGTAATATTAGGATTTATTACGATAACAATATAAGATCAATATTTTGATAAAAAAGATATTTTTGTAAATGTTATTTATTATGGTTTTTCCGGGTAGTTTTCTTTCTTAAAGATTTCCATATCTCAACACAATTAGGCTTTCTATTGTTCTGAACAGCGGAAGCCTAAACATTACCTCATTTTGTAAGCAAACAGCTTTCAAATTTTATATATATTATCACGCAGTAAGGATTTATTTTGGACATGGCAATTTATCAACATTTTTATTGCATAAAAATTGTTTTTTGAAAGTAGGAAATTTTATTCAAGGTCTTAGATTATTATTTGCATTTTGGAAAAATATTTTTATATTTTCTGTTTCCAGATGAGCCCCGTTTGCGGTCTGGGTCGTGGGACGAGACGGCCGTGGCGGGTGCAGCGACGGGTATAAATGTGGGAAGTGGCGCCACGCCTGCAGGTGGGGGAACCACCCGGGCGCGGCGCCTTGATCACACCCCATCGCAAAGGACCATCAGCTCTGAAGACAGCTGGTGCAGTGGTTCAGAGCCTGACCTATCTTCTGACGATGAAAGCGACCGCAGTATCGCCTCCAGCACCAAGTGAGTCATTTTAATTATACACGTTTATATACTCCAAAATAATTATTTAATACCGCGCGGCAGCAGAGCGCTCGGAATAATCATTAAAAAACAATACTTTACAGAAGATTTTGTGAAACTGTGGTTATAAATATATAGGTTAATATGTCTAGTATTTATAAAACGTAATACACTTTTAATAAAAATAGTTTAAATACCTTAAAAATCATTAATTCATACCTTGCAGCGTGTGCGCGCGGGAAAAATCTTTTCTTTAAAAAATAGGTAATACTTTACATATGATTTTGAGAAAATTGTAGTTATGAATAGGTATATAGATTAGTATGTCTAGTACCTATATAATGTAATACACATTTGGTAATAATACTTAGTGTAAATACCTTAAAATCATTTGTTTATACCTTGCCGCGCGCGTGTAAAAATATTTAAAAAACTATATTTCATATAATATGATTTTGAGAAAACTGTGGTTATGATTATATAGATTAATAAATCTAGTAACTATAAAATGTAATACACTTTTGATAATAATAGTTTAAATACCTACCTTAAATGAAGAAAGTCACTGTGATGGAAGAAAATCGATTTTTTATGCATTTTTTTAATATATAGTTGTATACATATTCAAAAATATATATAAAAAATAATTAAGTGAAAATTGCGAAAATTGCCTGAGTTACAGTTAGTTTAGTGAGAGCAGATAGCGTGGCCATTTATGACCCTCAGAAACTTTAAAAGCGTTTTTCTCGAAATGACTTTTTTCGACCTGGTTCCAGCGATTCCTCAAATTAAAAAAATAATTTTTTTTCTATATTTTCGTAATTACAGTGGCTATATCAGTGCGTAGCCGATTTTTGACAAAAATATTTTTTTGTCGATACATAGAGGCTCATAGCTTTATACATTTTTAATATTTTTCAATTAAAATTCTCTGAATATAAGTTGAATATATACATAGGTACTTGACAATTTTTTGATCCGTCACAGAGGATTTCCTCCTTAAATCGTTAATTTACACCTTACCGCGCAATAGGCGCGGAAAAAAAAACAATATAACGTGTATAACAATATAAGATCAATATTTTGATAAAAAAGCTATTTTTGTAAATGTTATTTACAATTTATAATTTATAAAAAAAAAATATTATGTTTATAATTGTGACATGCGTTTTTCATTTTACCGCCACGATATCACATTTTTAATTATCCTTGATATTTTTTAAAATACAGAAGTAACGGGCAGTTGAGGAACACATTCAGCAAGGCCCGTACATTATGGCGCAGCAGCGGGGGCGCAGGTGGGGGACGGTTATCTTTAGACGCAGCGATGCCAGGTGACACATCTCCAGGTGGTTCCATCGGGTCTGGGTCTTTGGCAGCAGCGCAAACCCGCTTGTCGCGATGGTTCTCGATCAGACGGGGTTCCGCGCACCAGTATGACATAGCAGCGACCACGGCAGTCATTGCCGAAGGGAACCACTGCGATACGAACAATATTTCATGCAGACCTAACAACTGTTCGAACACGACGAGTAGCAAAATGCCGCTATTACCGGAGGTGAATAATTTATTTAGTAATTTTTATGTCATTTTGTATATAGCGTACTCACTTTACCATTATATTTTTTTCTTACGTTATTTATATTTTTTAGGTTGAAGAGGAGGCAGTGTTGAATTTTGCCAATTGTCTGTTTCAACAGAGAAGACAAGTGCCCCCTTCTTTACCTCCTCCACCGCCAAATCTCACACAGCAACAATTGAAACGGCGTATGATTGTTGCTGCTATAGTACACAGTGAAAACAACTACGTTGCAACGCTTCAGAGATTAGTCAATGTAAGTATCTTTTTATTTCCTTGTTAGTTTTGATAAGGTACAGGTACCAGTTTTGCAAAATACTCTTGCGTTGAACACATAAATACTTGTTTTTATTTGATTATTGCTATTACTTAATCATAATCTATAGACACTTAACGTAAAACAGATTAATTTGATGACAATCGGCCAATGGGTGTCAAAATATTGGACGTTTAAACTAATAATTAATGTATTAATGCATTGCTTCAAATTATACAATTCTTTAGTTGCATTTTTTTGTATCGTAATACTTATAGTTTTTTTAATCATCACTGGATACCCATTATTGGTTTATTTTACCCATTACTGGAGAAAAAACATAAACAAAACCAAAAGACTCTATTTAAAAAAAAACTATTTTTATCAATTTTATTTGGTAAATAAATTCATTTAATAAAGAGTTAATTCTTTTATTAGTAATATGAATTTATAAGAATTACAAAAAAGAAGCCCATCAATTTAAAAAAACAAAAACAATATACCTTGCTCTTAAAGTGGCCAAGACTGGCGTCAGTACCTTAGATACGTAAACGAAAATTTACAAATTTAATGTCGGAAATGCAAATATAGTTTATAAGGCGACGGTTTATTATTTATTTATATAACATATTCGTCTTGTCGGTGATATAAAAGGTAATTATTGATCAAGGTGATTTTGATGACTGTTCACAGAGGAGAGACAGAGAGAGAAATTTAATGCAAATAGTCAACATGAACAATAGTTGTATGAGATTCTCAAATACTGAAAAACCTTGAATACATATTAGATTTTTCTCTATAATTATGAAGGTTACAATGTGTAAAAAAAATTGCATTTATTATTAATTATTTACGTAATAATATTGTATTAATAAAAGCATGTACTTTGTTTTCATCTCCATTATATGCGTCTTTTTAAAATGATTTAATTATAATATAATAAAAAAATGTGAATAATATATTTAACTTAAAAATGTACTACTCAGTTGTTATGAGTGATAGCATGATGATAACAGGGTTCATCAAAATCTGACGTAGTTTTTGAAATAACTCACAGTTTATAATTAAGTAATTTATTTTCAGGATTACAAAAAACCACTAGAAGAAAGTAGCCCGCCGATTCTAAGCCAGTCAAAAATATCAACACTTTTCCACAGGTTACCTGAGATTCTTCAGTGTCACACATTATTCAGAATCGCGTTAGCCGAAAGTGTAAGAAATTGGGATCGGGATGAAAAAATAGGGGATGTTTTTGTGGCATCGTTTTCGAAAGCTATCGTTTTGGATATTTATAGTGGGTTTATAAATAATTTCTCGGTGGCTATGGACTTGGCTAAAATGGAAGCAAAAAGAAAATCGGCCCTTGCTGATTTTTTAAAGGTACATAAATATAAAAAATATGCGACTATGTATGGATTTCTAATTTGAAATATGTTTGTAGGTGAAACAGATTAGTTCTCATGATCGGCTGTCATTTTTCGGACTGATGGTGAAACCAGTGCAAAGATTTCCACAATTTATCCTATTCTTGCAGGTTAGTAGAAATTAAAAAAAATTGGTAATAATTCTGACTGGATATTTTTTTTATATATGAATATAAATATTTGTTCCAGGATTTGTTAAAACACACGCCGCAAGGTCATCACGACCGAATGTCGTTGCAGTTAGCCCTAACACAGCTTGAATCTCTTGCAGAGATGTTAAATGAACGCAAACGAGAAGCTGAGCAGTTTCAGGCGTTCAAAGAAATGTTACGACACATCAGTGGTAAATTTTCAGCCAGACCTTTATCCGACAACAGCCGATATTTAATACGAGAAGACAACGTCACGCAATTGGTAAGAATTTCTGTACAATCTTACCTTCAAACAAATTACTAATCAATGTATTTTTTTATAGGAATTCAATCAAAATGGAATGATTACCAAGTCAAAATCTCGAAGATTACTTCTACTCAATGACATGGTAGTTTGCGTGTCTGTCGCACCGAAACAATCTGACGATTTCGGCGCGAGCGAACGGTTAAGTTTGAAATGGACGTATCCGGTTTCCGATATCGAAGTCCAGGATACGAGCGCGTCTCCGACGTTAACGAGACTCTTAACGGCCGGATTGAACCGCGGAGGAAGTTTGAAATCAAATAGCAGTGCTAACTCGACGCAAGTCGAATCAAACGGCTTGCCTATCAACGGCGCCGATAACTTATGCGCTGAAATGAATAACTTAATGCACGATTACGAAGTAATGAGCAGAATCTCAGATTTAGTTTCAACATTAAAGGGTACGTATAATGGTTTGACCGTGGAAGGCACGAGGAAGATATTGAATTCGATACAGAGCTCGATACAGCGTAAAGATGAAGAAATGGCGTGGGTCGATTCGTGCTGTCTGCAACTTGTCGCGAAAACTAAAAACGGCAAGGAAGAGGTGTTTACTTTTCAAACTGATAATCCTTCAGTTAAGAAAGAGTGGATTACTGAGCTACGTTTAGCACAACTTGCGTTGGATCCTTGTAATTCTCCCGCATGGGAAGTACCTGAACAAGAACAAAGGCCATCGACGAAAATGCCGCTTTTCGTGCGATCTCAACCGGTTTACAAGTCACAGCATCAAACTGAGGTTAGTTGAAATACTTTTACTTGAAGTACTAACAGTATTCACGTTGTATTTTTTAATTTAAGGTACGCTGTGGTTGTTTCTACACAATTAATTCACCGAAACCAACTCGAAGGAAGGGCCGAACACAAAACTACTTGTGGATTTGTACGACAGATGGTGCTAGCAGTCACATAGCTATACTTCAACAACACCAGCAGCAAGCAGGCGTTCTAAAAGACATCGGTGCTTTTGATTTAGTTGAAACGCAAGTAACCGCGATGGAGTTTGTGCGAGGAATATCGTCCCAACCATCGGGAATATCAGGAGACACAGTCTGGATGGGAACGGACAGCCGCAAGGTCATATTGTACGACGCGTTTGAACCGGAGAAACAAGATGAGTTAGAAAGCAGCACGGTGCCCGCAGTGATAACGCAAATCAAATACCACTGCGACAGTGTGTTCGTAGCTCTCGGTAACGGCGCGTTGCTAGTCTACAGAAGGAATCCCGTAGACGGGAATTGGTTACTGAAGGACCCGCAGCTACTGTCACTCGGCTCGGGGGAGCCTGTGACGTCTTTGCTACCGATCAATATGTCGGTGTATGCTGCGTGCGGTAAGAAGGTCTGGGTGCTGAGTGCAATAACCGGAGAGATACAGAAGAGCTTCAGCGTGCAGCACGAGCATATCGGGAACGTGAACCTGATGGCGCATTCGGGAATCGGGTTGTGGATCTCGTTGAAAAACTCTAGCACGATTTGCTTGTATCACACGGAGACATTCAAGCATCTTCAAGATATAAACATAGCGTCGAACGTGATGAGAATCGCCGATACTAATTACCCGAATCGCGGCAGGTCTGCAGTCAATGTAACATCGCTGATGGCCTGCAAAGGATTGCTGTGGGTAGGGACTAATGTCGGAATCAGTTTGACGATACCTCTGCCTAGATTAGAAGGCGTACCGATTATCAGCGGCCGTGTTAATATTTCTTACCACGCTCATTTCGGACCAATTACGTTCCTACTGGCTTTACATCCAACTAAGACTACTACTGTGATTAATAATAGTATTTCAAAAGAATTATCGATCAAAGAGAAAGTATACGAAGAAATTAAAGAGAATGGAGAAGTCAAAGAAGACAAAATAAAGTTAGAAAAACAACTGAGCGATACGTCTGTTACTAGCGTGACAACTAAATTGCGGCAACAACTAACTAGCAGCCCTGTGGTGTTAAGGAGGCGGAGATCTAAAGATAACGACATGTCCCGGTTATCTAAAACACTCCCACGCGGGCTGGGTTGTGGAGGTGCTCTGTTCTCAACATCGACTACGTCATCTCAAGGATCAGGGGAAGCCTGTGACGTATACGGGCTCTATGGAGATCTGATGTACGTTAAAGATTACGATGGTGAAGACAGCGCGCTTACTGATCCCGTATACGAATCTCTGAGACGCAGTGATCCAGAATTAGCGGCGATACCAGGAAAAGTGAGCACGTTAGACAGAAGGCTTCGAATGAAAGTAAGCAGGCCTCGATCATTAGATTTATCAAACTGGTCGGTTGATTCACGATCTTCGTCGTTATATACATCGTCGGGATCGGAAGAAAGCATGGCGATCAGGAATGGAGTCAGTAGGAGTGTGTCAAGGAATAGCAGCAGCGCGAGTAGAACAAATGGTACGAGTGAAATACCCGTGAAAGAAACGCAGAATGCAGTGTTACAGAAACAAACGATTAATGGAAAGGTAGTTCCTAAAACTGCGGTGACGACGGTGACAGATTTGTCGAGGAGGACCGTTATTACGTTGATGGGAGGTCGGGGTTATGTAAATTGGAGGCAGCCTTGCTGTAGTGCGGATAAAATCAAGGTATTGGCTAAGGAGCCAAACAGCAATGATGCGCATATTGTGATATGGGAATTGAAGTTGTGATCACGGTTTTAAAAAATTATTTGTTTGTAGACTGGGTGTTGAGTATTTTGGAGTGGGAGTAATTTTAATTAATTAAATTAATTCTTTCAACTGTATGGCAAAATAATTTTATACAAAATAGAAGCTAGTTAAATTCTCTACGAGAAAGATTCTATACATATTTTCGTCATATTTGTATTTCATCGAATAAAAATTGTCTGAATTTAATAAAATTGAAAAAAATAATTCAGTTGGTCATTATTAGATGAAATATGAATCAACTTTCTTTTGTTTCTAATCACTTTTGTGGTAAAATTGAAAAAATCGGCAAAAACTGTTTTTTGTCATTTTCAGAATACTTGACACCTTGTCTATTAAAACACATTATTTTGTGGTTAAGACACTAAAGTTTATTTATTAAAATAATTAATTATTTAGATTTAAATAAATGTCTAATTTTTAGAGACAGTTGCGTCGACGCATTTGAACATTTTTGTTGATATATGTATATTAAAGTTTTTATTACGTAAAATTGTTCCTTAGATGCCATGAAGTTCTATTCTGCGTGGTTGCAACTGTCTTATTTTTGTATACCTTGTGAATGTATAGCCAGGCTATGTATAGCCTGATATATTTTGTGAGGCCTATCTCCGATGTATCGATGTAGAAGCCACACGTTTTATCACCAAGTGCTTTACATTAAGTTTGTATTATACTGTGTCTAATTAGCTGTGGTGCGAGCGCCGCCGTCGTACCTTCTGTGTACTAGTGTTATTTAAATCAGAGCATTTATTCAATGTGTACCAAGTTACAAATATACTCTACTCAAATAATACCACTTGTTGTTTTTATAATTGCCACATTCCACAGAAAACCACTTTTAAAAAATCGCATACGTTCCATAATTTTCTAAAACCACGTAAAACCAAATTAGTCAAAATCGCGTAAAAAATTCACGAAAATAAGAATGCCTAAAACAACATAAAGAAATTAGTTCAAAAATCTGAAAGATATTGATTTAAAACATATAAATAAAATAAGTTTGTTTTTAAATTTTATTTATTTAATTTTCTTGAAAAGTAACAATATTTTTTATATTTTTTTCATCAGAATTATCGTCAATATCTGAAAATACAACTGTTTGTGAAAGTTTGATAAACAAAGATTTTAATAATAACAAAATGATTATATATTTAAATTCCTTAAATTTTCAGCTTTCATTGATAACCTACTCGCCGAAACGGGGAATCCCTGAATTTAGGATGAAAAAGCAACTGCCCGGAGCGGCAAAATTGGTAGAAAGACAAAATTAAAATTACTTAAAACCAACAATGCCACCTTTTCGTTAATATTTCAACTGTTACTTTTATATTGGTTCTAAAAATAAAATTGGTTCTAAATTATAATTATTGTAATGTTTGTGTGGTTTGTGTTAAATAGTCCCATTGTTAAGTAGTGTTTACAACTACAAAAAAATAAATCGAAACATTTTTTTACTGATTTTCCCTTTAATTTGAAATATTCATGTTGTAATTTTTGGATTATATTTAAAAAAAAAATGGTTGTAGCATTTTTTGGTTATGCAATTTTGCAAATGCAATTTCTTAGACAAATTTTGATTAGTCAAGAACTACTGAGGCTACCTAACAGGGAACTGTGTAATTACTTATACCTGTGTAGATAAACAGGTAATGTGAAACTGTTTAGAAGCATCTTTATAGATAAATAGATGTTTTCAGTCAGTTCATAAACGTGTATGTTTTACTTTTGTAGATAAACAGGTATATAATAAAATTAAATCCATTGTTTAAAAGCATAACTAATTAAATTAAACATAAATATTATATTCGCGCCTATATCGTATCGTGTGACGCCATGAGGTTAGTATCGTATTATTTATAAAGAAGGTAGGTAATACTCAATAGTACAATATTTGTGAAGATGAACAGGTACCATAGATATAACCAATTAAGTCGTTTATGGACTTAGTCGAAATGTCTTCTGAAAAAATAATGAAATTTAAAAGGTACATGTTGCGCTATCTCTCAGAAAATATTTGAACTAATAAAACTATTCAGAGTATGTTTTTGGTAGTTGAAATTTTTCTGATTATTATTTGTACCTATACATTTTTTCATGGTGGAGGTGCTGTCATGTTTTACGTCATCACATTAATTTTTTTTTTGTCGAGCTAGGCACGCTATCGTATGAATTAGGATACCCTGATTCCAAAAATGTTTATAAAAAATTCCTCTCTGACCGCTGTCACTGTTTTTTTATCAATTTTTCGTCGTAAAATGGCTGTAACTTTTAAACCCATCGATGAATTTCGAAACTGATACTTTAATATATGCTGATACGAAAAGTCGAATCAGCGTATACCTTTACATACGATAACGTGTCTAATTATTTGAAAATCGAAAAAAGTTTTTGAATACCAAAAAGTAATAGAGACCCCATCGTATGTAAAAGGACATGCTGATAACATATACATATATACCAGATTTTAAATTAATTCACTGGTTAAAAACATCAATAATTTTTGTTTAGTCAAAAGTTGATAAAAACAGTAATATCGATCCGAGCGCAATGTTATATGCACTAATTTAAAATTCATGGTGCCCTAATACATGCGATAGCGTCTTGAATTCGACAAAAAAAATTTTACTTAGTCGAAATAGCTTCTGAGAAAAAAATTAAAATTGAAACAGTGCATGTCGTCACATCTAGCGGGTAAATCTTGAACTATCAATATTGTTAGTTCCACTTTTCTGCGCTAGATGTCGCTACACATGTGCCTTTTAAATTAATTTTTTTGTACGTTTTTTTAAACTTTCATAAACCATTGTTTAAAGTCCATAATTTTTTGTCAAGTACTAGCTGAATTTATAGCATCTATTTATCTACATAGATGCTCTTTATTAGTTTTATGTTATCTAAATAAAAAATAAAAACCACAGCAATAAGTTTAAAAAAAATTATTATAATCTTTCAAAATAAAATAATCACAATTAGAAATTATAAAATATTAAATATTATACAAATAACGTACTAAATAAATTTAAAACATTATGAACAAAAAAATATAATCATATCCATAAAACGATTGTTGAAAATGCAGAACAATTCAAATAAATAATTGCAACATATATGTCCGGTATTATAAAGGAGCTTGCAAATTTGCAAGCTTGCAAGCACTTTCAAATGGAGTATCAAACTTATATGACAGTTCATGCATAGGAAGTAAAAACAAAAGGTATGTAAAGTATATTTAGTAAAAACCGTAAAAACGGTAAAAATCTCTTAAAAACTCAAAGAGAACTGTTATATAAGTTTGATATCTCGTTTGAAAGTGTTTGCAAGCTTGCAAATTTTGCAAGTTCCTTTATAATACCGGACAATAAACTCTCCATTTAAATATTTTTCAAATCTAAATCAACAATGGGGTGAGGAAAAAAATTCTTCAAAATCAAAAAATTATTTCATATTGAATAACTGAAATCAGAAAAAAAAATTATCTTCGACAAAAGTTACTCATTTTTTTGTAAATTAAAATTCCGCAGTAAAAAATTTTGACTTTTGTTTTCCAAAAATAGCTACGTTTCAACAGCATGTGAATTTTTAAAATTCTGACTCTTTTTCCTCAACCTACATATTTCTATTTCTTCGCAACCGACAATTTGTTTCACAATACAAACAATTTTAAACTAAAAACTATTAATTTATTTATGCAGAAACCATTTCTTTTTTTTCTTCTCTTTAATGCTAGTCGCAGATGTTTCCGATTCATCTACATCTTTATCTGCATCAACTTTACTATCCCCTTTCCCTTTTCGTTCCTTTTTAATTTTTTTCTTTTCTTTTTTCGATAATTTCACTGGTGGGGATTCTTTTTCTTGATTTTCTTCTTCCCGTTTCAAAGCTAAAAGAGTCATCTGCGTACTGATACTGAAGTCTTCTTCCGCCTCTCTTATTCTGTCCATTTCCAAACACTGTACTATTTCATTACGCCGTTCAACGACTTCTACCAATCGGTTGATAAGTTCTTCTTCATGAGCTTTATCTGAATCAGTCTTGTTGCTTTCAGGTTGACTCATTAAGCAACGTATTTGATATTCTAAATCAGCGTGTTCTTCTTCCAATCTTTGCTGTCTACGTCTGAAATAAAATTATGATTTTACACATTTTGCGTTTTATCTTCAACCCTATCGCAAAATCCGAGAAAACTATGTCATACTGATTGTTTCTCTATACAATTATAAAGAAATTGTAATAAAGAAGAAATCTTTGTTTGGAAGATATAACCAATCAAAGTTTGGCAAAAAATACTTGAAAATCACCGTTTTCTCTTTATTATTAATAAATACTTACAAGTACATCAACTCGGCTTGTTTTCGAAATAGTTCGTTTTTTTCATTTACAAGCTCGAATAATTGCAGAACTAAATCTTCAACTTCAATTGTCATTGTGAAATCTAGAAATATAGAAAATTAATATTAGAAAACGAGTTCAGCATCGGGAAAGGACAAAAGACTTTGCTGATTTCTCGACTTACTTTCAATAACTTTACACCAAAAATAGCTATATACAAAATGAATGATAGTTAGATCTCTACAGAAAAGGTTCTATACAAATTTTTCGTCCTATAGTATAGTATAGAGCGTTTAATTATCTTTCATTTTGTATATAACCATTTTTACTGTAAAGTTGAAAAAAAGTCAATAAATCAATAAAAACTTCAGTATATACCTTCTTCTACGCCAGGCCCTTCGCATTTCTCTCGAATTATTTGTTCTAGCTTAACACCTTGTTTCTCTAGCCCCTGTTGTTGTATTTCTATACTTTCCAATTCACTGCGCAACTCTACGATGGGTAGTGCTTTAATCTGTCGTCTCTGTGGAACAGGTCTTGCGGGAGCTTGACCTTTTTTTCTTTTCCATTTCCCGAAAGTGCTTTTATTTGGAGCTGGCAAATTTGTATCTGAATTTGGACTATTAACATTAAGGCTATCCGAAGTCATACTTTGCCTGTTCCTATTTGTTTCGTCTTTACCCATTTTCTCTTTCTCCCATTCGTTACAAACTGTGGGACTAGAATCCGATTGCGTTTTTATATTTTCTTTACTTATGGCATTTTTCATCGGTTCTGTTCGACTAGATATAGGTGACATTGGTACATCCATTACGACTTTTGCAGTTTCAAATGGTGTTGATGTAGGTGGAGCCGGCGCAGGGCGTGTTTTTCTAAGTGTATGGCCGGCTGAAGTATTCTGCGACTAATTAAAAAATACATTATTAAAAGGTTCAAAAAGTTGGACACCTATGCTCTAGACGATATTCACGTCAAAAAAATTAAGTTAAAATTCTGAAAATTGACTGAGTTACAGTCAAATTAGTGAGACCAGGTAGCACGGCCAGTTATGACCTTTAGAAAACTTTGAACGCGTTTTGTTTTTTTTAATTTTCGTAATCATATTTACTAATTGTAGACGATTTTTAAAATTTTGATAATAATTATTTTTTAAGACTTCTTGAATAATAAAAAAGCCTTAAAAATAAAATAAAAATCAAACCGTCGCCATTTTGTAAAAAAACAGATATTGATAATTTCTGTTTTTTTTTTTTTAATTTCGATGGGACAATGGAGAGGAATTTATTTTTTGGTCGTCACATAGAGGCTCATAACATTGTAAATATTTAATATTTTTCAAAAAAAAATTGGTACTGAATAAGTTGAATATATTCTTTTATACTTAATAAAATCCCCTTATCCCAATCCTAATATTAGTTATATCTGTAAAAAAATTCCCAAACATTCAATTTTTTAATCTGGCTTCCCCCTTAACAAAAATATTTTTTAACATACCGTAGCGGTAAGAAACTCTTTCGAAATCGGCGGTTTCGGAGCAGGTTTCTTTTTCCGAGTTGTTCCGCTAGGAGTTGAATTTAAACTTGATAACGAAGATGCTGAACTATAATGACTACCACTGTTGAATATTTTCCGCGGTTTCGGACTTGGTTCTGGTGTTAAATGTAGCGTTCTGAAATAAAATAATAATAAATAACATAGTGATGATAATAATGCAATAAATATCACAATCATAACAGTACTGGCACAAGAAATAAAATACACAGTATGACTTGTGATTTGAATATTAATCAACTAATAAAATAAACAATAAAATCCATAATCAGGATTTTTTCGCATCCTTAAAATACGTTACGCAAATATGACTCATTTTGACCCCTCCCACCTCCTTTGTCACGCTGTATCATATATTTTTCAACTCTGTAACGAATAATATGTAACAAAACCTGGACTCCTCCCAAATGAATTATTTTTATAATTATTAGTAACATACAAAAGGGTGTCCATTGGTTTTTGGAAATAAAATTCCCTGAGTTTTCCCTGACCACAGATTCAAAATTTCCTGAATGACTTGTTTCTTTGTTTTTTTTTTTTTGTTCGTCAACTTAAATTTATACACATTTTTCCCTGACTTTCTAAAAAAATTTTAAAAAATTCCCTGACTTTCCCTGACCACTTTAGGCTTCCCTGGCATTCCAGAAAGTGGACACCCTGATATTATTTATTCATAGATTTTTTGTTAATTGAAAATTATTGTTTTTCTTTGTTGATTTACTGTGTTAGTTATTAAAATAAAAACTATAAATATTTTCCAGTTGATCATTAAAAACAACGTCCTTTATATTGCAACTGAAAAATAAAATCTATAGTTTAAAAAAATGAATAAAATTGATGTAGGTACTCAAATGTCGTGTCACGTCACGTTTGTTCGGACCCCCTCCCCCCTCCTAGTCACAGATTATCACACTAAGCCATTGCCCCCCATATCCCTCTTTTTGCGTACGTATTTTATAAATGGCCCCTTACACATCATTTTTAAGATAAAGATAAATTTTTAAAAATATGTTAGAAAAAATATATCTTTATAAAAATTTTGCTGTCTAGGACGATACCTAATCATTTTTTTTTAAATTTGTTTTGTACATACTTTGATGTTCTTGGCTTCGGTACAGGTGGAGTATTCATTTCTTCATCGCTCGGTTCTTCCCCGTCACTCCAAAATGGATTTAAACTGACTCTCGGTGCCGGTATAACCTTTTTAACAAACTGGTTTTGCCGAGATGACCTAGGTGTCGTTTGGGGTTTCTCCTCCTTCTTAATTTCTTCTTCTTCATCGCTACTACCAAAAGGATTTGTGCTTTCCTTTTTTGGTTTTGTTTCTACTTCTACATCATCGTCATCATCTCCAAATGGATTAAGATCTACAGGATAATTAGGCTCGTTTTTCAGTTTCAAGCTACTATCATTTAAAATACTAGAATTTATATCATTCATATCAGAATCAACATCAGATAAATTTTCTAGAACTGATTTCAATAAAACTATAGGGTTAGTTATTTTTAATACAGGGGAATCTAAATTCCCTTGCGAATCTGAACTCGCAGTTGTATTTGTTTCCACACTTTCAACAATCGGTTCAATATACGAATTATCTTTTGTCGAAGTAACTACATCTAATTTATTATCATCTATATTAATTATTTCAGATCGTACATCACATTCCGATTGTGCATTATCTAAGTTTACAATTTCTACTGAAGGCACTTGAGTTGAAATTTCCACCACGTCTGATTGTACTTCTGTATGGCTTTTCTCAAAAGGTTCTTTATCAAAACGTGTGATGTCTGGTTTGACATTCGTTTCAAACAGTAACCTCCTTGCTTTAACGATTGAAATTTCACCGCATTCGTTAGTATCTTTGGTAACATTTTTGTTAGTCGAATCATCAATAGTGTCACTAATACTAAAAGGCGCCTCTAAATTGGCCACCGATGGCTGAACACTAGTATCACTACATAATATATCTACATTGTCCTGCACTACTGAAGTCTCATTAACACTTTGTTCATTTATAACAACACAGTCTATATCCGAAGATACTTCTAAATCAAAAACTGTTGTGAGATTTGATGGTTTTAAATCGGGGGGCTTCGAGGACGGTAATTCAGGAGGTTCCTCGTCTAAATCATCTTTAGATTTATTCAATGATACATCTGCTTCATCAGTTTCATTCATTTCTGATTTGTTTTCAAGTTTTTCCGATATACTCGATACACTCGAAATTGATTCATCATCAGGGAACAATTGCTTACTGAAGAAGCTACTCCTGGCTTCGGTCCTTCTTGCTATCATTGCCTCATCTTGTTCGAATGTATTTTCAAAGGCCGTATTATAATCATCGTCATCTTCAATGCTTTTAATTTTCAATTCTTTCTCCTCGTCGCTTAACGATTTTTGTTTGAGGGAGTCTTTTGCATCAGAATAAATCGAGATGTCTTCATCGGGGCAAGTCTCACAACAGTATTTCCCTTCTTCGGTTTCGTAGTAGTCGGCGAGGCTGAGCTGGTGAGAGCAACGAGCGCATTTAAAGCATGTGCGGTGGTAGAGTTGTTTTCCGACGTGGAGACGTTCGGCTATAAACACTGGTAACTTGCATTTAGCGCATGGTTCTCTACGACTCATACCACCGACTCGATTATGTTGTAATACTGATACCTGGAATACAAACAATATATGTACAGTTATTCAACCGTGTCTGTTTGACTGAATTGCTTGCTTTTTAATGACAAATACAGGAAATTATATTTACTATTGTAGTATTTCAAGTGGTTTTTTCAATTAGAGAAATATCTACATAACTTTCTCTTTTTATTTAATTTAAACTATTTTGAGAGCCTCTACGGGCCGTAATAATTATTTTTACCAAATAAATCAATTATATTTGTAGATCGGATTTTTCTCTTTAATTTGGTTTTTTCGTATCACTATACGACCATTTTTGACCGAGCTATGGAGTATACTATGAAAAACAACTTTCAGCTTTCTAAATTTGTCCTTGAATTTTTTCAAAATCATTTTTTAATCGCAAATAATTCGGTCAAAAATGGTCGTACAGCAATACAAAAAAAGGTAAATTGTAGGGAAAAGTCTGATCTTGAATTTTAATCATTAGATTTGATCACAAAAATTTATTACGGTCCGTGGAGGCTCTCAAAATTGATATATTTCTTTTTACGATAGTAAAAAATATGGGGGGGGGCACAAGTTTTTTTTATTATGAAATTCGTATATGTAACAAAAAAATAGTCTGGTAATCACCCAAATTTGCACAAATGAATGTATTGTAAAAGTTAATATCACTAGAAATTACCAAACGGTAAAATAGATCACGTATTATTTTCAAAAATAAATTGACGAATGTAATACAGCCTTTAATTATTTATATCAATAAATTAAAAATTTTCAGCTATACAAAATTCATACGAGTATGTATTATAAGTTGCCTATCAACAAAAAATTTTACGCGTGGAGTCAGTACAATTATAATAAAAAATTATATAAAAAAAATAATAAAAAAATAAAAGCAAGCAAAATCATAATAAAAAAGGACAACATATATACATAAATAAACAAAACAAAAAACAAATTACCTTCTAGCAGAATATTTCTGGTTTATACTGTCCCATAATGTCCAAGCTTTTTTCTTCCTGAGAAAACAAAAATAAACAGTGTGGATTTAGCTAAACATTCGTTCAAAACAATAAAAAATAGACTAAACGTGGAAACGATAGAAAGAAAAAAGGAAATAATTAAATTAACACAACTAAATCAATATATACAAGCTATAAATACAAAATGAATACCTACTTTCCCAAAGAACCTACCCAAACATGTGCATAATTCATAGTTTTATTTTTTTATACCTGTACTTGTTAATAATTAATACATCTATTCAATTATTACACTAATTATATACAGGCTGTTTAAAAGAAAGCGTTACGAATTTTTATTTCAAAAATTAAACTGCTACACGAATAGTTCGCAGAGTGGAATTATATTTTTTTATTTCACGTAAAACTACGTCTTTTCCGGGGATAACCTCGGGAGCACAAATGTAACGAAATATGCCACACTTCGTACAGCAAATATAATAAATACATATAGTTGACTTAATTAATAATAATTTTTATTTTCTATTGTAAAAAAGTGCAATAGAACTTATAAAAAGGGGCAGTTACTAAATTTTTCATTTTATCGTTAACTGAGTAATTTTTGTCTGAATTTTTGAAATAAAAATTCATAACGCTTTATTTTGAACATTCTGTATAATAAAAATGTTATTCTGTCATGCATAGATCATAAATGATTTTATTAAAAATGTATTTCATTATTTTCAATATTTTATTCATTTTATATTAACTTTTTATTACCTTATGAAGAGGTTAGTTAATATTAAAAAAAGTGTAAGACTTGCACTGAAATTTTGAATACAAATAAATACTTTTTTATGAAAAATATACCAACGGTAAAATTTCTATCAGGGTTTCTAAAATACCATGTTAAAATACATATGCATGCCATATATTCATCATCATAATGCAAATATACATAAATTATAATTATTAAACATGTGAGAAACAAAAGAACAATGCTTTCTCCTTATTTAAATTCATGTCATCTTCAAAGTCTCGCGCATGCGCCGAGAGTCACTGATCATCCACGACGACAATCGATACAACAGGTGAATATAAATTCTCATATTTTTCTTACAATACATTAATGTCCTGTATTATAAAGGAGCTAACAAGAACTTTCAAATAGGGTATCAAACTTATAAAACAGTTCCCTTTAATTTTCATGAAGTATTTGACAAGTTTTTCGTACGTGCGGTAAGTAAAAACCAATGGTGGTATTATGAAGATTAAGAATAATTAATACCCCATTAAAAGTCTTTGTTAGCTAACAAACCGGGCATAAAAGTTAATAATATCAAAAAACGTACCTAATAAAATATTTAAAGAAATACCTTTACCATAACCTAAAAGCCTAAAACAAACTTAAAAATTTAATATTACAAGTAGGTATATATAAAAAGGTACAATACGAAAATAAAAATTTTGCAATGACTTACATCATTTTTAATTAAATGTCTTTCGAAATAGTAAATATATTTAAAGTGTTCGATGCAGTTAAATATTTAATTGTTATTTGTATATATTTGTACAATGCACATATCACAGTGACTAATTAACTATAAGTACTGAATATTTATTATAATAACTTGATTGTAAATAAAAAACACAATTAATTTCGTACTAAAATCATTAATAATATAAAGGTTCCAAATCTTTCATCTATAAATTTTAGAAACAAAACTATTTTATTTGTATTTATGGTTTCCTTTAGACAGCCCTTAAAACAAAAATATGTAATGTAAAAATCTCTGCCTTTTTTAACTCATATAATTTGTGATGTTTAAAAATATATATTAATGTTTTTTTTAATTCCAAGTTTTGGGCCACGTGTCGCATTCTAGAGTTTAAAGAGCCGCTTGTTTTATACTCTTGTTTACATGAATACAACTCGGCATGATTATTAATTAATTAATCATTTTAACAATAAATAAAACTATGCAATATGCACATGCTTCTTACAATGTGTCTGCTTAATTTTATAAAAATACTTAATATAATACATATATACCCGACACTGGTAAAAATGTTGACGGGTCAAGAAATCCTTGTTTTATATATAACAAAATCAATATTTTATTAATATAATAATATACTCTTAATCCAACTAAGGTACTGTCACCAAGTCCGCAAATAAAGTTTATTTTTTAAATGATTGTATTTTATTTTCTTTATGTTTTTTCACCAGTAATGGGCACCCAGTGACGGACACTTGTTAATGGTTACAAAATGATAAGTACTACGACACAAAGGTAATAAAATAAAGAATCATTAAATTGGAAACAATGTAAAGCAGATGCTATGATAATATAATAATTAATAAATAAATTAAATGTCTATAATTTTGACACCCATTGGCCGATTGTCATCAAATTAAGCTGTTTTACAGTTAAGTGTCTATAGATTATGATTCAGTAATCAAATATTTAAAGTTATCAAATAATTAAATAAGCGTCCAACACTGGGGTACGATCCAAGACTGGTGCCAAATTGTTCGATATAAATAATCGTTAACACAGATATATTTGAATTGTTTCTGTTGCAAAAATAACGGTATTATAGAAACAACTATTCGATAATATATAATTACAATCGATGCTAATTGCTAGTTTTTTGATTGATATTATCGTAGACTGGATCTACTCTTAATACTGCAAATGTATCAGCATTAGCTAATCTAATAATAGCTGAAATACACTGTTATTTGCAATCAACGTTTATGAATATTGACCAGACAACTTTGTGTAATAGTTGCCTATTAACGGATGACCGAATTTTATTTAATGGTATATAATTAATTTGAGTATTAAAACATATTGTTTATCCATTATAAAATATTATTTATGTATACGTTATAACCCATTATATACAGAGTGTCCCGTAAATATACCGACAAACTTTCAGGAGTTCTAGAGGACATTAAAACAATCACTTTTTGTCTTTAAACTTTTGTCCGCAAATTAGCCGCTTTAGCAGTAGAGCAAAAGAAAGGACCCGTAAAAAAGTTATGAATTTTATCTTTTTGAAATTTTTTGTGGAAATGATAGTTCAAAGTGTGCTGACCAAAATTTGTAAAGGGCGCAACCTACGAAAATCGATAATTTCTGCTCCGGGGGACCTTTTATGTTTATATTTATTTTTATCTTATAAAGGGTCAACTTTTAGAAAAATTTGTAAAGAATAAAAAGTGCTTCCAATTAGTCAATTAACACAAATAAATTATTTTAGAACATTTGGTGAGATTTTCTAATTTTTTGGTTGAGCACTTTTATAAAATCAATAAATGTAAAAATTCTAAAAAATATTTTTTTACACTGTTTGACTAGTTCTAAGAATTTTTCATCCTTTGCAAAAGTTTCAAAAAATTGATCTTCTAGAAGATAAACATAAAAATAAACTTAAACATAGAATGTTTTGATGCCATCTAGAGCAGAAATTATAGATTTTCGTACCACCCATAAAAACTTTTGATTGGCATACTTTGAACTATCATTTTTCCAAGTTATGAAAAATTTCAACTTTTGCTCTACTGTGGACATGGATTTATTAACAAAAAATGATTATTTTTATGTCCTCGACAAGTTTGTTGGTATGTTTGCGGGACAGCCTGTACACAAGGTGGTTCAGTAGAATTTTTTTTAAGATCTGAATTTTTTTTTACCCATTTTGGGATATCCTGTATACAAATTTTTAAATTACTTATTTCCACATGTTAATGGGTTAATATGCTTGCATAAATAATATTAAAGTTAAAAGACTTAGCATTTATTTAAATGTAATATGGGAAACATATTTTTTGTTTAAATTAAGAACAGTTTTTAAAAATTAAATTTTGCATCCTAAGCCATATTATATACCACACTGTTTATTGCATTATAAAATAAATTAAGCTTTAGATTTAATATAGAACAGCTAAGAGACAACGGAAATATTTTGCTAGATCTAGAAAAAAAGAAAAACAAAGCACTTGCGAACGATAAAAAATTAAATTGGGTTACCTTTTTTTATAGTTACAAAAAAGCTAATAACAATTATTATTAATATTTTTAAGCCAAATGTTTCCCATTATATCGATATAAATTTTACTACTATGTTTTATATGAAAACAATATCGATTTTTTTAACTTAAAATATTTGCCAATCATTGGATTAGCAAATCTAAAAAAATACATGCAAACATAAAAATTATTTAATTGTGTATAAAAATAAGCAAAGCTGTTTTAATGAAAGTTCAGACACATTGCTAAGTATAATAGTTACTTTTTATAATAGTTCACATAGAGTAGAACCCACCTAAACGTACCCCCACCCCTCTCCACATATTTAATAAAAACTAATTCAACTCAAAAATAGTCTGAATTTTAATTAGTTTAATATATGTTGCACAAAGTTATGCATACTAATAATGTTCAAATGGAGGTGTGGGCCAAGGGGGGAAATATACGTTTAGGTTGTACTACTTGTACTGTATATCTAAACTGATAGACTGATTTATATTTTTTTAGAATTTTTTTTTATAAGTTAATTTTATTTCTCTGATAATATTTTGCATGCCTTCAAAATAACGATAGTTACTTAACGGAAAGTATCGAAAGCGAATTAATCCAGAACTGTACTTAAGTACGTATGTACTGAATAACTTTTGAAAAAATATATTTTCTGGTAATATACTTGTACTTAAGACGACATAAGTATATATTATTGTAAAGTAATTGTATTTGTACTTAAGTATACTTGTTTGTACTTATGCCCAGTTCTGAATTAATTATGTCTAAACGGTAAAATTAAGTTGTGTATTTGAAAAACAAATATTTACTTAAAATAATGAATTATATAGCTGTCTGTAAGCAAATTAAAAAAAAAAACATCAACAACATTAAAAAATATATATGTATATCTAGAAGCTATCCACATACATATATGAGTTGTTTAGAAGGTATAGGTAAAGCGACTAACTCTACATTATGTCATTTTTTAAAATTTGATATACTAATTACATGACCAGCAAAAATCTCTCAATATTAAATTAATGTATTGCTACGCAGTATTGTAATTTCTAATTGATTAATATCGAATTAAAATAATTTCAATCCATATTAAAATACTGTTAGTTGCGACATTAAACAAAACGTTCATAACATATATTATACCTTACTTCCATGCAATAACTAATTTTAAAATTATTGTCACAAAGTAATTTGAAGCATGCTAAATATATAGGTATTTGTTAGCCTATATATCGAGAACTACGAAACCAATTTGAACCAAACATAGACTATAATCTAACCAGATAACGTACATGTATATCAAAGAAAACCGCGTGCAAATCGGTTCAGTAGTTCCCGAATTATAAGCTGACATATACGTAAAAAAAAATTTTCATCCCATATACGCTTTCAAGGTTAATAAAAAAATTAGGGATAGTTTATTGAACTCTTTTAACCATTGGCACAGAGCGGCAGAGGGTGATAAAAGATATTTGACATTCATACTCAAAAACTAGAAAGTGTAAGCTTTCGAATCAACTTTGGATTATGCAAATCTACCCATTTTTCGCGGAGAAAATTTGAAATATACCTATATATTTTTTTTAACTATCCCTTAACCATTGGATTTTGGTAATTTAGTTTTTACACAATTTAGCACTCTGAAAAAAGATTATGGTTCGGTTAAAAGCAAGTTCAAATACACTATTGTGTGTATAAGTAAATAAAGTTGTTTTTTAATTTCCCATAAAAACTTCAACAAAAGTACTAACTTTAGAGTCTCCTTTGTTTTACTCATTTACAATATTTGTGTGTGTGTATGTAGATGTATGTGTAGACGCATTCCTGTCCATTCCATAGACCACTAGAGTCGTATTTGAATAAACAATATGCCCAAGTATGTACACAAGAAAGCGTTTAGCATGCTAGCTGTAAGACAAACCTTTGTTGGCGGACTGGACGATGAGGGAGATACCATCCCACACTCTGTGACTCCACTGGGCCGTTTTGGTATGATCCTCGTTGGTGAACCCACTGCAATTAAAAAAAACGTCATTGTAACATTGCAGTCAACACGTAATTAGAGTTTATAAAAATACTAGCTGTTACCCACGACTTCGTGGAATTTGTATTTAGTATAGTCTATGTTCTTTCTCAGGATGCAAACTATCTCCCTGCCAGATTTCATCAAGATCGGTTCAGCGGTTTAGCCGTGAGAAGGTAACAAACAGAGAGACACACTTTTGCATTTATAATATTAGTATGAATACAGAATATTATACAGGTGATTTACAACGAAAGTAAAAAAAAAGATTTATTTTAAGCAAAAAACTTTATATGAACATGTGTAAATAAATTCTTCGTGAAAGAGCCCCCCCCCCTCCCACTTCCCAAAGATGAATAGTTTTTATTTAATTTTTGGAAATCCTATTGTGATAAAATATCGAAATTCGTGTTATCGATTTTCAATATAGACCAATAATTATTTAGCTTATTTTTTGTATTCCTTACTGAAAAAATAAGTATTGATTTTGGCCGAAATGGGTTCAATTTTAATGACTTAATACCCACATAATCTGAAAACGCGTTTTTAGAAAAGTGTCTTTCTGTCTGTCTGTCCGAATGTTCTTAAAAATTATCAATAAAAATAAAATGAAATTTGGTACATTTGTTAGTTTGCATTGGCCCGATTTCAATTCGACTTTTACCGGAAATAGATAAAATTTTAACTATAAACCGGTTTGTTTAAAAAATAAAATAAAACTGCCAAAATGATTATTTGTAAATGGATATAAAATTTTATTTTGATGGAAAAAAAATAAATGTGGATATAAATAAAAAAAATAAACAGAGTCAAATAGATAATAATAGACAACCCTTTACAAACTGACTTCTATTTCCTGTTATTTATTTGATGAATTAGTGATAGAAAATTGGCCATGTCGAAATATATCTATTCATACATTGTATATAGCATCAATAATAACAATGAAAATAAATTTAAGTGTGGGAAAAACGGAAGATATTTTGAGCAGTTCCTGAAAACATTTCAGTGTATTTAAAAATAACAAAACATGAGGACAATGATCTCCATGCGAATATATTTTGTATGATTAAATAATAATTGTACTGCTGAAAGAGAGCAATGGCATCGTTAAATTTATTGATGCATCATTTATAGACCTTTTTTCATGATTTATAACCCTAATTTCATATACGACATTTATATTATATTAGTTTTGAACGGTGGTTAAAGATTCTTAATTTTTATTATAAGAGGAATATTAAATATCCCCAAATTAAATTTTTGTAAAAAAATTTCTTATGTATCTAAATTAACATTGATTTCCCTATGTACCGTACATAAATTTCACACCCTATAGGGTACATTCAGACACCAATTAAAGTAATTTAGTTAATAAAACTTTTTAAGAAAAAATAAAATCAACTTAAAAAACCCAAAAAACACTGAAAAGTATATAATAATAATTTTTGAAGTCGTTATTTTTTTTCTAAAAAAGTTTTTTATTAACTAGGCACCGACTTTATTAACTGTTAAATTTAAGTTTTTTATTTTTCCTTTTTCAGGGGCGTATTCCTATCTTTACTTCGGGAGTATTCGTTGGCGCTATGTCCAAATATACATAAAAAATCTTATACTTATGTATCTATTGATTTCCTTATTTACAGTACATAATTACAAACCCTATACACCAATTAAAGTAATTTAGTTATAAAAGTATCATAAAATAAAAAAATAAACGAAGATATTTTAATTGATGTTTTACAACTAGGTATAAAAAATAAATGATATAAAGGATGTTAGAACAATAAGAGATCTAACTGGACTTTTCTAGATGTTCCCACAAACTGTATACGTACTTTGCGTTAATGTTACAACAATGGTTGTATTGTTTATGTCGTCACACACGATTTAAAATACAATTATATAATACGTAATTAAATAGATGTTACATATTGTTTATATAAAAAGTAAGAGTTGTTAATTGTTACGTCATTAATTAAGTAATGATATCATAGAATAATACATATTAAAAAATGGCATAATAAAAATAGTGTCTTATTTCACTAATTGAGATATAAAAAATTCTATGACGCTTCTCCCTATTTCTCAAAAATTTGAGATGATATTGTTGACTTTAGTAGGTATTTGTCGTTAGTAGTTGAACCAATTTAGTTAGTTACCAATTTTTTTCAGATTTTTTGAGCCGGTAATTACCGAGCTAGAAATTACTGTTTGGAGCCCCCTACAGGCGCTATTTTTGATTTAGAAAAAAATAAGTAAGAGGGTCAAATTCCACTGGTTTGATTATACATTTTGACATGCCACATGCCTTATAAAAATATTTTTTAACTAGCTTTAGTTCCTTAGCTCCTCCTCTTGAAAAATTATTATTTAGCAAATCGGTGGTATCTTCTACTCATTTTACATGTTCAGTAAAAATTTCAAGTTTCTAGCTTATATAGTTTACGAGATACTTTGCTTTATTGAAAAGGACGGACGGATGACAGTTAGATTAATAGGGTTTCTTCCCTAAAAAGATTCTGCAAAATTTTCACGTAACATACGTCGTTCTTGAGATATTTTGAAAGAAAAATAACCTAACCAGATAACGTACCTACAGTATGTCCCGAAAGTCAGTACCCATGTTCAAAACAGGCGCGGATCTACATTAGATAGATTAGGAAGTGGACAAAAAAAATTGATAAAATAATTTTATTGCATTTAATAAACTTTTTATTTGTCCCCCATACAGTGGTTCTCAAGTTATAAGCGGACAGACAGACAGTTGAGTTTTATAAATATAGATGTCCTGGCAAAATCATCGAAGATGGAAGGTTAAAATAAATATATAGAGATGTGCACAACATTAAAAAAATAACAAAAACAGATTTTAGCATTTTAATTAGAATGTGTCTTGGCTTCGTGATTTTTTTAATTGACCGAGAAACATGTGTTTTGTTGCAGTCATACATAACCAAGGTTGTGACTAAAATATAATTACATAAACGCACCTACCAAAAACATTTGAACAGTTATAATTAACGTTATAGGCAAAAAAGGCAACATTAAAAAGTTATAAGGTCAAACCGATAAAAAAATTTAAAACATATATCACGTGTGAACTGATGCAATATTAACAGACATAATTATTATTGTTTTCCTATATACTACAACTAAAAATGATTATGCAACAATTGATTTCAAATAATACAAGTTTTTTTCTAGTCCCTGCAATTTCATTATGTGCTCGAAAAAACAATTATATTTGACCTCATCTTGACTTCTTTTCATGCAATATCCTAGTAAATATGACATTTGGTATTTAAACAATAATAGATTGCAAGATAGTAAAGTGATTTTTTTATATGGATAACAAATAAATAAAATATCAGATGAAATGTTCATTTCAAAATAACTTCGCAACATTTCAGATGAATTATTATTGCACAGTACTTCAGGATTTAAAATAATTTAGAGTTTTATTCCACTATTATAAAGGAGCTAATCAAGTTTGTTAGCTATCAAGCACTTTCAACGGGGTATTAATTCTGTGATATTATCTATAAAAACAGTTGGTAATTCTGACTGTACAAAATAATTGCACACTTCCAAGCAGGCGTAGAAGTGTGTTCTATTCTCGTCCTAAAATTTTGTACAGTCACCATATTTAACTAGTTTAATATCGAATGGTTATCATTTTCTGTTATAAAACTATAAATAAAGTTCAATTTGTCGATTTCAATCCATTTTTAAGTGACAGCAACACACTACAGATCGCAAAACGTAATAAATCAACAGCAATCCTTTTGAATTCACTTCATTTACTATAAAAAAGAACCCTTTTTGCAGTTTATTGAATTTTTTTTTCATATTTTTGAAAAATTTAATCGTGAAATAGATAGTTTGGAGGTTCACAAAAAATCTGCTAAGAAGCGCTGCAATAGCCAAAACTGATATATAATGCGTTGTATTTTAATTATTTTCTTCAAAGGTATGATATTATGAAATTCACAATTCACATAAGCATAGCTATGCAAGATAAACGTATAAAAAAAGTTTAACCCTTTAGAGGCTGAATTTGATGAAATCCTTTTTCATAAAATTTTATACTTAAAGATCCAGGGGTTTGGGCTGTGCGTTGATGAGTCAGTCAGTGTGTGAGCGAGTCAGGGCAAACTATTTAATAAATATAAATTTAGAATTGTGTAATATGTAGATAAATTTAAGTACATATTAAATGTTATTATATAACTAGAATTAATTTCATGAACACGAGGAAGCATGTAAAAAAATATTCAGTGTTTAAATAAATATATTAAGTAACAATTAATTTATAGGGTGTCAAATCGGACATAAATGATCTAACGTTTGTACCCGGAACAAAATTAATTCCACGCAATCACAAAACGGCAATGGATCGTCATTATTTCTAAAGCATCATTCACACAGGTCAATTTATATAAATCTTGTGTAATAATAAAAAAAATCAATGTTGAATTTATCCGGAATGGGGGGTGGGGGTACATTTAACCTAATCAGTTTCTATGAATTGAAATGTAAAATATTTTCTTCTTCCTCTAGAATTTTCATTTTTGAAAATAGTAGGAAAATTCGTTAAATTTTTATGCGCTCATAAAACCAGAAATATAGTTTTCAGTTCAAAATTGCGACAAAAAATCAAAAACTGAATTTTCAATCTTTAAAAGGCAACCAAGCAAACGTTTTTACGAATTTTTCCCACAAAGTTTTGAAAAAAAAACAATTTTTTTGGTTTCGATTAATTGTTATCCAAAATTTTGAAAAATCGATTGAATTTAATAAAAAACAACAACATTATAAAGTAGAGATTATAAGCTTCAAAATGCTTTTTGAATGATCGTTCTACATGACCCCCATCTCCTTCCATTTTTGTGCTGTACAGATTTGAATCAACATTTCTATAGCTCGTGAGTAATACTTGAAAAAAGGGAAAGTTAACCTCATCAACATTTTCACTACTGCTGTTCTCAACAGGAGTGGCCGCGCGCGATTCAACTGTCAATTAACCGAACCGCGCTGCCGCCATTCGGCTAAATCACGAAGCTATCTGTTCGCATACATTAGCTATGTCAGATCTAGCGTGCCGGAATATACTCGATACGTAATGTTTTGCAATTAGATATTTGGTTGTAAATCAATATTTCATTCATAAAAGCGTGTTTGAATATTACGCTTACTGTTTGGCAAATAAAATAAAACTCAACTGCCGCGGGACTTTCTTATACGTAACACTGTTTAACTGAAAAAATGAATGAGACATAAACTAGAGAAATTATTATTTTTTTTGAATCGATTAATTTAAATAATAAACTTTGTTTATATTTTTATTGCAAAGAATTAAAACCAACCGATATTAAACTGAGTAAGTAAATATAGAAACTGCAATGTTTTATTTCAGAAGGTGAATTGCTGAAGAAACTTAAGAAATAATGCTCATTATATTAACATACAAAATTTTGACTGAGAGTAGAACACACTAATTGAAAATAGCAAACCTGTTCCTATTGTACTATATATATTCATATCTAGTAAATATCTGAAAAATAACTGACACAAGGTTGATTTGGTGAAATGAAAAGCGAAAAAAAAACTGGAAACATTTTTGCTATATAATATCTAATAACATTTTTAGTACTTCACAAGACATGGGTGTGTTCGTTGCGTAGACACTATAGACACTAATGATCACCAATATCAATAACAAGTTAGTACCTTTGACCAGTGGCGTCTCTTAAATAATAGATACTAAAAAAATAGTAGCTATGAAGAATGAGCAACTAATTATTAACTGTTTACACAATTTGCATATTAATATTTAATATCATTGTCTATTTAAAGTTACAATACAATTTTAGAGCGTTCACAGACCGACAGACAGACACATAGACGTCATACGTGATTCACTGAACCTCAAAAAGTGAAATTCTGTTAAATTTAAAGTATTTCTTTCATGAATACTATACTATTTATTATGTAATGAATATAATTATTAATTTTCTTGAAGAAAATAATTTTTTATATGCCACCAATGTGTTTAAGTATGTATATATCGTAAATCAAACTGAAAAGTAGTCCGCGCTTTACACTGCTATTAGAAAATAATAATAAGTGTTGCAAGTAAGTGCATGGGTAAGCTGATTGTTACACATGAATTTGCGAAATAAAAATCGATAATAAATCAATCAGATTATGTGCTGTTGTTATTGGATGTTTTGAAATAATAAGATATCAATTGGTTGATAGAATTGTGTTAATAGCATTTTCTTTTTAAATTTATTACTAATAATGTCCGGTATTATAAAGCAGCTAGTAAGCACTTTCAAATGGGGTATTAATTATGTGATAGTATCTATGGATTAGCTATGAAATTTAGAGTAGTGATACTTCAACTTAAAATTGTCAAACACTTCATTAAACTAAAGGAGAACTGTCAGATAGGTTAGAAATCCCATTTGAAAGTGCTTGCTAGTTAGCAAATTTTGCTAGCTCGTTTATCATACCGGACATAAATCCAGCATAATATTAAGGAAGTATTTATTTAGTTATTTATAATTATTTTTTTTGAATGCTTATATCTATGGAACCAATAATCGAAGAGCAATAAATAAAACACCAATATATAGCTTATATAGCCCCATTTATAACAAAACTAGTTTTAACCCTCCATACTTCAACCCTTAAATACAATAGCGTAAAAAAGTTTAACTGATTTTCATCGGATTTTGTACATATTTAGTAAATATAACAAAAAAGTGTATTTTTTTTGCCGTGGAAAATAATTAGTGATACAAAACTTACATAACAGGCTGTGAAAAAATGGTGACACAAACGAAACGAAAACAACAAATTATATAATAACTATTAACACTAGTCTTGCATAAATGTCAGTTAACTTTCAACTAGAGAAACATTATTTCTATTATAGTCGAATGTACTTAAAACGGAAATGTATGAAATCATTTCCTGCCTGTTGATTAGGTGATTTTTTACTAATCTTACGCAAATATAAAGTATTTTATTGACTAAAAAGTTGATACATACATAAATTTGAAATTCAGTTGTGGCAGATTTACCCTACAGTTACTCATAGTAAGAGTTATGACAGCCTGAATTAATTTCTGATTGATTGTAGTAGCCAAATTTCACTCACAGCAGTATTTTCTGATTTTTTTATTTATGCTTGCTTAAAAAATACATAAGTAGATGCTTTTTTTTAATAAATCGCGTCGATCTCCGCCCGTTTATCATAACAAAGTATCTTTCGAATTTGTGTACAATGGGCACAAATCAAAAATTACTATTCAAAAACCAAAACATGTTGAGGACCTCTGCAATAGTGTATCTACAATATCATGTAAACGCGCATTTTACAATAAAAAAAATTAGCATGTACAAAAAAATCATTAATATAGAAAATATTTCAATTTAAATAATAAATCATAGACGTACTAGGAGATAATAATTAATTAAATAAAAATTCACTACTACACCACTGTCACATCACACTAGATGGCACCACATAACAAAAATAATCATAATACATTTTTTAATTAAAAATAAAATAATTTAGAAATGAAAATTTTAAATTCACTCGATTCAAATTAAATAAAAAATCTTCAATTCATATATGGTATGATTATAAACTCTATATACAATAATATACATGTTCTTATATTTGACGTATTCAATTAGTTACTGCTAATATATTCGTGCATATTCTACAAATGGTAGCAAATACAGACGAGGAAAGAGGGGGTTCGGAAAATATGGCAACATTTTCATCCATAATTGTGTCTGTCATTTCATTGTCCATTGAAAAAGTATTGTTACATGCAGATTAAAAATTCCCATGGCAATAATAACTAAGAAATAATGTCACAATTATTGTAGATTTTTTTTATTATATATTATGCATATTCATGTTTTATATAAACGTTTTGATTAATTATAATTATTTTCAAAAATAGAAATATAAAATCTCCTAAAAATACTGAAAAGTATCGTACTTAAAAGTATCGTACTTAGATTTAAGCAAGGATTCTCGGAGAATTTTTATTATTTGTAATTATATTTTTTCTTCAAAATTTCAAAAACAGCTGCGTAAATAAATTAATAATAAATTTGAATAAAAATATTCTCTGTGAATCCTTGCTTACATCTTAGTACTTTTGGCCTCTTGTGATTTTTCTTAAAAAATTGATATTTTTCGAGAAAAAAATTATTGAATACCCAGAAATTTATTTTTGTAATGTTCCATATCATAAAAAATTGACATTTTCAGAAAATCAGAACCTGAAAACTTATCAAGGTGACTTTTTCGAGGTGAACCCATAATGTCATAATTTAACCCCCTCGAAACCATGAAACTTTTGTCTGAAATATTTGCTCTGAAAATTCGTTATTTTGGAAATAATAATTCGCTGGTAAATCATTAAAAAAACACTCGGTATACAGTCATATACACAGAAAAAGAGGCACTACTCTGATTAAGACTTCAAAAATTATTTATAGTTGACATTCTCTAGATATGTTGTTATGATACTTTTGACAAATAGAATTATATGTGCATACATAAAGGCTTTTGGTTCAGATGCATTTCCACGATATCTTTTATTTATTTCACGTCATTATAAGTAACAGTGGGTAAATTATGTTGTACATGTTGGTATGTTAAAAAATTAATATTATATGGCATGAGGCATCAGTCTTGACCGCTTTAAGAGCAAGGTATTTTTTTTTTGTAATTCTCATGAACTCATGTTACTAATAAATTAATCACTTCTTTATTAAATCAATTTAATTACCAAAGCCCGCAAATATAGGTATATATTTTTTCAATTACAGCATTTTATTTTGTTTATGTTTACTCTCCAGTAATGGATAAAGTTAAACCAGTACTGTACACCAATCAATTAAAAAATAATAAGTACTACAACACAAAAGTAATAAAATAAAGAATCGTAAAATTTGAAACAATGTAAAGCAGATGCTATATTAATTAATAAATAGATTACACTAATAATAAGTTTAAATGTCCACCATTTTGACACCCATTGGCCGATTTTCATCAAATTAAGCTGATTTAGAGTTAAGTGTCTATAAGTTTAATTAAACAAGTGTCCAATAGAGGGGTATGATCCAAGACTAGTGCCAGTACCTTATAAAGATATAAGAAATGAATGCTCAATACAAAACTTAACTTTCGCAACTTAAATTAACATTTATGTAATTTAACAAAAAGATTCATCTATTCAACGATAATTTCGTAACATAGGTACTCACAAGAGATTCTCTAGCGATGATTACAGGACGAGAAAGGTGTGTAATGTATTGGGGCAACCACAATGTGTAGGTAGACACGATGAGAAGATGGGCGCGCGGCAACCCACTTTCATTGCAAATATATGCAATAACAAAAATTACTCCGATAACATCTCCCGACATACATTATCGTGTTTGCTTCTTATGTAATAATTACATATATAGTATTTTGTTTAATCAAATCCCAAATATCAATGTAATATTTCTTAAAACGCACCTGACCTAATTATTCAATATAAACATCACAACTACCAGTGGTTATTTCAAAGAAATTTTAAGTAGTGCAAAATTTGAGGCAAAGAAAATTAAAAATGTTATTAGGTAAAAAATAATTTTGAATACTGCGTATTTCAATTTCAGAGCTGCACAAATAAATTAAAATAATCCTTAACAACTATCATAGATTTTAATATATTATTGATATATTATAGATTATTGGTGATGTTAATTATTTATTAAGTATTTTTAACATTTATATGCTTGATTTTATTTTTTATTCTAAGTTCAAATAAATGTCGCCGAGCTCTGGCCGCTAACTTCAGTGTCATATATTATTATATTGTATATTGAAACAAAAAGCGAGTAAAACTAGGAATGTGTAGGTACACACTTTTGTCACCATTTCTTAGACCGCATGTGCAGTAGTTAACGTAGAATTACAATGAAAGTGCAGTTAACAAGAATGTGAATAATTTTGTTCCACTTGAGTCGACGTTGTTGCAAACAATGTTGCGCCGATAGTTTCTTTACTGAACAAATACTATTAAGTAAAAGTGTTTGTAAATTTTAAACTAAACACTGTCGCTACGAATTCCTAAGATATTTACAGGGTGTCCCACGGGAAGGTGTTGAAACTAATCAGCTGTCATTTTCAAATGGATGCAACACAAATTGCGTTGAAAAGAGGAGTGTCTGCAAATTTATTCAAATTATGTACGTATGCGTCAAAATGAATAATTTGACTTTTACTCTCGAAAAGTGCTTCTTTATACAAAATTTTGTATAGAACTATACTAGGTGTAACTTTTGATGTCTTTTAAACAGAAACTGAAGAAAAATCAGTTATTTTTTAATTATTAAAAAAATCAAAAATTTGATAAAAATTTATATGATCATAAAAAAGAACGGGTGGGCCGTTTATTTGTAATGGAAGATGTCTACATTGTTTTCTACGGTATACTAACTGTGTCAAAACAATTAAATGTACTGCAGTCGAGAAGTGCTGCAATTTTGTAGTAATTTATATAATTAACAAGAATTCAAAAAAATCGCATGTTACGTGTCGTTAACTGTTCTAATTATAGAACAAAAAACCGCGTGTAAATTAATTGCTACAATTGAGAAATAAACACTGTCTGGCATCGAGCTGCAACGAGAGGCGATCTAATCTTTACGAGATCTACCTATTTTGTTATACAATTATTACCAAACTCATGTGTCTGTCCATCAAGACCCCTTTTCTCAGGAACTGATAGAGGTATCAATTTGAAATTAATATCAAATACTAAAGTCTCCAGCCTGATAGTCTTGTAAAAAATTCAAGTTTCTAACTCATTGGAATCAAAAGACACAGCCTTTCAAAGCGTACTTCCCGTTGACCTAGAACCTTGAAATTTGGCACGAAGAATACACAAGTAAAGCGTGTACGTAAAGACGCCTCTGGAATCGGGTCCATTGTCTACGTAATTTTAATAATTATGTTTTATGTAGTAATACGGAACCCTCAGGGCGCAAAACCTACTCGCATTTGTCCGTTTTTTTTTAAATTATAAAAGGTATGTATATATAATTGTATAGTACAAACCTTGCGACGTTCCTGCAAATGTCTTGTAGAACTGCGATAGGTATGTGAGTATCGACAGACGGTCTGGGACCGGACATGAGACCATGTCTTCAGCGTCCAGGAGTGCCGGGATGCCCAAGTGTTGCTCGGCCACACGGAACGCCAAGTCGTTGTTCCCGTACACATCGTCTTTGTTCAAACTTGAGAAATCTCTGTAACAAACAGAAAATCAAAATTTAGACACATGAAATAGAAAACAACAATATTAAAGATGAAATGAACAAATTCTTTAATTAATTATGTGGCCCCCACATAACGCAATGCTCTATTGTTCAAAATTAATTAATTAATGTATCTTAACCCTTTGAACGAAACCAGAAAAATTAAAGTGGTTTATTTATTTTTATTTACATTACAAGGGTGGTACCGACATTTGTTTAATTTGAAGTGAAAACGATGGTTTCCTCTAAAAACTTCAATAAATCGTAGAAAAATAATTTTCTCAAAAAAAAATCCTCTTTCTAAATTATTCAATACTGTACAAGCTCCCCCCCCCCTCCATGAAGCTATAACTCGCCAATGATCTTGCTTAATTTTAAAATAAAACAATGTAAAATGTTATAAAAGTACATCTAATATCTATTAATGGGTACATACATATAATTTTTAATCTTCTATCGCACTAACATTTAAACTTCTCATCACGATTTTGATTACATTGCCAAAATTTTCACTAAATACATAGGTATTGTTTAGTAATACATTCTTAACCTCGTATTTCTCAAAATACTTTCATTTGAAAACGGCATCTTACATTTAATTTTGAAATATCATTGTTCACAAATCTATTACGACGGCTATATTGACCAGCCCAAAACTTTTAATACATATCATAAACTCGATGGGGTCAAAGGTGCATAAACAATCTTGAATGAAAAGCCTTGACAAAAAACAAAAGTTGCATAATCCATATGAAAATGCTATGCAATATTAAAGCCTACGTTTCTATGAATACCAATAAATTAATGTCAGAGGCTGGACAATATTTATAAATAAATATATATATACAATTGTTCAAATCATATTTCTGCTGAAAGATATCATTGTTTCTAAATTAACTTTATAGTTATGAATTAGTGCTGAATTCTACAAAGGGAGGTATGTATAGGGTATCCTACGAGAAGGCGTTGAAACTAATCAGTTGTCATTTTCAAGTAGACCCATATTATAGGAAATTTAATTCTCTACAAAAAATATTCTATACAATTTTCACGTAACATGTGTCGTTCTTATATCTTGTCCGCAAATATATTTTTTAAAATTATAATAAAATATTATAAAGGTAAAACCAGTAATGAACACGCAGTGATGGACGCTTGCTAATGATTACAAAATGATAAGTACTACGACACAATAGATATAAAAGAAAGAATCGTCAAATTTGAAACAATGTAAAGCAGTTGCTATTATAATATAATAAATTATACTAATAATTAGTTTAAATGTCCACCATTTTGACACCTATTTGCCGATTGTCATCAACTCACGCTGTAAGACAGTTAAATGTTTATAGATTAATTTATATCAACACATTTCTAATTCAGTATATTTATTTAATTAAAAATTTGCCATTACTGGGGTCCTTGCCAAGACTGGTGCCACTACCTTAGTTAGCGATTTATTACAGATTGAATGTATATCCCCGAGTAACATCGGCTCCAATGCGCTAGATCAAATAATAAATAAATAAAGCAAACACAATGTTCAATTTTTGGTATTGCACATCCCTAGGTATACTTTTCAACAAAAAGAGAATTCAGCCTTGTCAAGGGGAACTGGTCGATCTGTAGTTATACGGACGTATGCATACACTCGTTCTCAGCTGTTCCACACACACACACACACACACACACACCCACACACAGACACACCAGTCCAATGTGATATCAGCTAGTGCACACCGGTGAATCACTCTGGTCAAGCAACTATGCTACAAATGACGAATAAATTATAAAACCGTATAGTTAAAACTTAAAACGAATGTTTCTGTGTAATAACAATACACTTATCGATTTCTGTACAGTTGTAAAGATAAAATAAAATCGATACTAGTTGATTAAGGTAGTTCTCGTGCTACAGTACCAACAAAAAGTTACGCTCATAATACCATAGTAAAATATCGAAAATAATTGCGTTGCTACAGAGAATTTTTGATCAAGTCTATACCCAAAGCCGTCTATACAGATTATTATAAACACAATCATACTATGAATATATTTTATTTATTTTATGACTAAACGCTTCGACAGATTTTGATAAAAAACTACCAAACAGTAAAGGGTTATTATTATGATATGTGATAAAAAATTCAAAATGATTGACCGTTTTGTTTTTGAAATATAATTAAATTTCAAATATGAAACGGTCAATCATTTTGTTTTTGAAATACAAGGTCAATCATTAGGAATTTTTTATCACATATCAGAATAATAAACCTTTATTGTTTGATAGTTTTTTATCAAAATCTATCGAAGTTTTAGTCATGAAAATGGACATAATACGAACTTGATATAGCGGATACGTACAAAAGTGGCAAACTTTGATGACAATTATCTCGAGTTTAAAACGGTCGATCTCTTTGAAATTTCACGATTGGATAGATATCATTATTCTTTTTATACCCTGATTTTTTTTTTAAATTCTATCGAAATGACGTTTGCACGAGAACTACCTTAATTTTATAAATTAAACAATAGGAACAGAATTGTTCTATATTATTTATATAAAATTTATTTATTTATTTTGAATTTAACTTTTTTTTATTAACGATAACTGATTTGTAATGCTCATGAAGTTTCAACTTAAGGGTGATCTTTTTGACATGCTGAAACCTAAGGTTTTCGTGATATCCTATAATATAACCCAAAAATGTTAAAATTTACAATTTTGGACATATTTATAAATATATTACTAAACTGATAATTTTTCAGTTAAGGTTTAATAATAACACTACTTTACCTGTTTAAAATGAATTTTTATTTTTCACTGTACGATTTTTTTCACCGAAATATACTAGTTTGAAAATTTATATATTTAAAAATATCATATATTATATCTTAAAATGAAAAAAATAGTACAGAGAAACGAAATAATTCTACTATCGTTTTTAAATTACAGTATCTACATCATAATGAAATATATCAGATATAAAAGTTCACTACGGTACACAAGGATATCAACGTTAATTCAAAATACATCCAAGTTTATTTTAAAGGAGAAAAATAGTATTCTTTTTGACTTTGTTACCGTCAACGAAAACTTAGATTAAGATATATCAAAAACTCGATATGATGGAGCAATTTTGATAACAAGATTCGATTTCAGCACATTAAAACCCTTCGAGATTACCTATGGAAAAAAATGATGTCAACCTGTATAATCGATCGGATTATTTTCAAGATAAAAGTTACATAATATTCTTATTATATTACAATAAGGCAGTTCAACAAGATAAATAGCTTGTCATATTCACTATCTATCTACGCATACAACCAAGACGCTGTCGCTGTCACAAGAAATCTATTTTCTAAATGAAATAGACACAATAATGCATCAATCGACACAATGTACTTGTTTGCATTATGCATCTCTGTGATCAAAGAGCTCATTCTAACAAATTGTCAATTGGTGTAACACAGTTGGCAATTATTATATATATAGATGTCTTATCAGGCAATGCTGCCAACAATACCAATCATTGTTAAGCTGCAAACCTACAGATAATAGTATTTATAATAAGACACGAGTGTGTAGAACGTAAGACATAAATTCTATAATAGAAAAATATTTAAAAAAAAAACATAAAAAACGCCAACATAAAAAATATCATGATATTACTCCCTCCAAATTGAGTAACTTTTAGCTGAATTTTATTCTGTAAACAGCTTACTTTTCGATAATTTTTGAAGTTATACTTCTTTAGGCGCGTTGAGGGTAAATTATTAGTAACGCAACGGAATGCGCGCGGAGATCGGTTGATATAGTACATGGTAACGGAAGAATGACATGATGACGTCATGACATCCATAGACATATTAAAAAATTTAACACATTAGTTTTTCTTCACTCATGTTTAACCCAAGGTATATAAAGACAAGGTAGTCTCATCAGCTCCTTGACCAATCAACGGCCGCGCGAGAATGACGTCACTTGGGGGATGTATTTAAATGCTATAAATATATAATAGAATCTTAATTACAAAAAAATTTCTTTATTTATTCTTGTTTTCGTATTTTTTGATATTTTAACAACACATACAATCAAATAAGTACAAATTCGACATTGCAAAATCATAAAAAGCCACAGAAGTATAACTTCTAACGCGTGTATACATACACAATTTTTTTATTATTTTAAACTGTTTTATGTTTTATTACAGATATTTGACAGTTAATTAATTTAATTCTTCCATCAATCAAGTAAGACCTTTGAAGGGTTAATAATCTCTGCATTTAACGATGCACATGTAGACTTAAATCATTTATAAAAACCAATAACTTATATTACAATATCATAAAATACACTCTGAGGCATTTACTGACTTAACCATTTAGTGAGAAGAATATGTATAAAGCTTGACTCACATTTTATACCGACATATTATTTTTAAAACTGTTGATAATACAGAGAAATGTTTTGATAAAAAGTTATAGAGAACTTTTCCATCTCAAAATGTTTTAATATTTTTTTGGGGTACGAATCATTTATGTATAATTTGTTTTGATCAGGCAGTTTTATGATGATTTGTATGCATGCAGCTTAATTACTGAGTTATGCGCGCCTTGCTCAACATATATGATATGGAACGGTTCTTACAACTTATCTACTACACAAGAACGTTTTAGAACAAATCGTGACTATTAGATTATTATTTTTAGACTCGCTCGATGCCATAACGTCTCTGTATCAAGTGACCAGACAAGTGTTAAGAACCTGGCTTTAGAACATACATTAATATATTTGTAAAAAAAAAAAACAATTCATTTTATCTCAAATTAAATTATATATAAACATATCAAGGAAATCGAAAACTAATAATTTGCTGCAAAAATATGTAGAATTATTTTTCAAAATTTCTTTATCAGTATTTTTGCCATCAAATTAAGCTGTTTTAGAGTTAAGTGTTTAGATTATGATTCAGTAATGGCAGTAATTAAATATCAACAAATATTTCTAATTTAGCACATTTAATTAACTGGGGTATTGTCCAAGACTGGTGCCAGTACCTTATTACACAAAACAAAGAAAGTAAACATTTAAAGTGATTTGAAGAAAATACCAAGAACGGACATTCATTAAATGAAAATTATCTTTAAATGAGCTATTGAGTGACAATGGATATGCTGTCTAGACACATTTGTCCAACGTTTCGTGTCATGTTACAAATTCGTCAGCAATTAATCTTCACAAAGTACTTTTACATTCGTTATCTTTCAAGGAAACCTATCTCATTATCTTCTCCACCTACAGTAAAACCCTTTGATCAACAAATTCTTGAGAACTTTAAAAATTGTAACCATGTGTTGAAGTAAGGTTTATTTTTATTTTGTTAAAATTTGTTTGTTTCAATACGACACGAAAACTACTGAACCGAATCAGTTTAGACTATATGGTAATTGAATTAAGGACTGTATTTACCAAAATTTATTTCGTAAAAAATAAATAAAATTTATATCTGCAAAAAGCATTGAAAAGTAGCAATTTCAACCTTAAAAATTATAGTAGGTACATCAATTTTTACCATAATTATAAAACTCATTTTTTTAATAAAGAAATCTATTTTTGCCATAAAACGAGAGATTTTTTTATTGGAAAGTTAAAATTTATAACTCTATAAATATACTAACCTAATTATTAATATACGTGGTTTGAAAACTATAACACTTTTTCTAACCTCAACATAGAAATCAAAAACCTCATTAAAAATGGATAAAAATAAAAACAGCAAACCACAAAACTACCTACGCAAACTTTCTTCTGATCAATTCAACATTTTATGCTTAATTTGGCTACAAAAATAGAAAACATTGACTACAACGTAGGTACATATGAAAAAAACAAACTGATAATGACCTTGAATATCATTTCACAAGATTTAATATATGCAAAAACCAGAATGCAATATAAAATATTTTTTTGGTATATGACAAAAACACGTATTCTAGAAAAGTTGTTTTGGTTATAAATTATTTTTTATTTATAATATAACATATTGAATTTATAGCTTAAAAAGAAACAATACCAAAATATTTTTCACCTGTTCATGTAAATTAAAAAAAAAGTTACAAAAATTAAAAAAGTATATTTTTACATTTTTTTAATATCATAATTAAAGATAAAATATTTCACTGCCTGACTCATCAACGCCCAGATCTAGAAGTATGAAATTTTATGGGCACCTTCCCTTTATGAGGAGGAACCCTTAAAGGGAGGAACAGGATGTTAAACTTTGTATTTTTATTTAAAAAAAAAAGTGACAGATTAATTATTGATTAATTGATTTTTTGTGAAAAAAAACGCGTTTTTAAAATAATTTGTCAGTTCTCGTTTTTCCAAAATAATTGAAAAAGTGGGGGGTAGGGTGAAAGGGCACTAGCTGGGGACCCACCCGCGATAGAATGTGAGGGTCATTAACATATTACTTTTGGCAAAAGCATTTTGCCAAAGATTATTTAGACAAGTGTAAAAAATAATTTCTAAATTTAAAAACTAATTTAACCGACATGGTTGTTCGTGAAGCACCGTTCATTATCCGCCCCTCCCACTGCAGAAAAACAAATAAAATGAGGTACACACAAAACTAACAGCTACGAATATATACATATAAATAACAGCTGTTGTTAAAACATACATGCAATAAATGGATTATATTATATTTATAAAGCAATTTCAAGATACAACATCTATACACTGAAAACGAAATGGATGTTCGGGTCAAACTAAGGGGTCAACCCACTACCAGAGGTAAACAAAATTTAATACTAATTTTAGTAGCTTCAACTGACCGCCAAAAAATAGGCTCCAGGCGCTTATTGGATAGCGGCACCCCCGCGAAAGTTGATAAAAGAAATACAAATTTCTCAATGTGGTTCAACAATTTTGTAACTGACTGTACATTTAAAATTAATCGATACAAATATCTGCTATGGGTGCCACGAGACTTTCTTATACGTAATATTGAAAAAAAAACAGTGTATGTGGATTTTGTGCAACAAAAAAAAATCTTTCAGGCTAACTGATTGTCGTATTTAAATTACAGCTTCTACAGACAGACACACAGACATCATGATGAAATATACCAGATGCACAAGCTCACTACGGTACATAAGGATTCTAATATTACTTTCGATACATCCAAATTATTCCTTCTGTATCTCTAAAATTATATTTTTATAGGTATTACAAATTATGTATGTTTTTGTTAATAAATAACATTACTCATTAAGTTGGCAAGAATCTATTGATTACCACTGTTCTACACATATATAAGCACATGCATGCATACATTGCTCTATAAAGTAGCGTTAACGGTACAATAAATGCCGGATAAATTAGTTAGGTATGTCGTAAACTGAGGACGATTTGTATCATTAATTTTTTAATTGTATTTTTTTTCCCAAGCAGGTGCTGCAACAATAAAAATATGATAAGTAGCGCATATTTTTTTATTTATTTAGATTCGCAGTGACCATCTTTTTACTTTCTTATACGGTCATATGTATGAGATATGGATTTTTACCTTCCCAGAATCCATTCTGACAATTGGCCGATTTACTTTTAATTTTCTACAATTTTTTTAAATTTAAAAAATGACAGCTATTTAAAAAATTTATTGAACTTGAATTTTTATAGAAGATGAAGAGTAGATTTAAAAATAATGTCTTATAGGTACTTACAATTACTTAAACAATTATTTCATAACGATTTTTTAATTGGACTATTGCGAGATGGAGATACTTAAAATATATTATTAAAAATAATTGAGAGTCACATTAAATTAATATGACTCATTAGATCGGTCAATTTGTACTTAACCCTTTAGATATAAAGCTGTGATATTAAGTATCATAAAACTTGGAATGTAAAAAATATATATGTATGACAACATCTGATCTGATTGATACTATATACCAGAGTTTAAAAAAATGTTATTATTTTTTTAATAATAAAAAAATAAAAATAAAAAAGTATACTAAATTTATCAAAAAAATGTTTCAGACGAACTGATAAAAATATGTATGGGACATAAATTATGGAAAATAATATTTTCTACAACTTTTATCTAAAGCATTTTCTTCTAATTTGCATCGTTTCAAGTATAATTCGAAAATTGACAGGAGTGAACATCAGTTTTAAAAAATAGGAGGTTATTTTCCTCGACGAATATTAATTCTAAATATAAAATTTCACCCTTCGTTGTTTCGAATTACAGCGTCATTTTAATTTTATTTATATCTGAATTAAAAAAATATAGAGAGAAATATTACCTATAAAAAACTTTTTAACAAATAAATAAAACCCTAAGAACATTGAAGAGTTTATAAAAATTAAATTTAATTATTATATACTTTTCAGTGTTTTTAGGGTTTTTTTTTTCTTAAAAAGTCCATGGACAGATTCTGATAAAATTTATATGGGAATATACTCTTTCTTAAAAGCACCAGTTATGGCCGTTATAAGAATAAGTTTTCGTTTTTTTGGATTAATGGGTTTATTTTTTGAAATTCTCATGAACTCATGTTACTAATAAAACAAGTAACTCTTCATTTAATCAATTTAATTACCAAAGTCCGCAAATATAGTTTGTTTTTTAAATTATAGCTTTTTATTTTGTTTATGTTTTTTCTCCAGTAATGGCAAAGATGAAACCAGTAATAAGCACGAAGTGATGGACACTTGCTAATGATTACAAAATGATAAGTATTACGACACAAAATATATAAAAGAAAGAATCGTCAAATTTGAAACAATGTAAAGTAGTTGTTATGATAATATAATAATTAATAATTAAATGTCCACCATTTTGACACTTATTGACCGATTGCCATCAAATCACGCTGTAAGACAGTTAAATGTATATATATACATATTCAGAAATGGTAGTAACACATATTTCTAATTCAGTACATTAATTAAAAATTTGCCATTACTGGGGTCCTTGCCAAGACTGGTACCACTACCTTATTGTCGAATTGAGAACCTTCTTTTTTGAAGTCGGTTAAAAATAGGTTCATAAAACGATTCGTATTATATTTCAATGAAATCCAATCTATTTGAATGGCTTAATGTGTATAAAAGAATTAATAGATATAATACAATCTATAGCTTACTTAAGTTCTAAACATCAATTGTGCGGCTCTAGATCTACAAACAAATTTCGTGGGACCTGATAAATGTTCCCACAATATTCAAAGGGTATTTTTTTGTTTGACCTTGATGTCGGTCGAGGTTACAGGTCATTAGTACCACGTATAGTTATGAGAATTAAACTAATGTCTTTTAGTGTTTACGCGCGTCTCTATTGGTCAAATAAATTAACACATTCTCTGTTGTATTTACATATAAGCAAGTTTTGTGTGAAAATATTATTTTTTCTTTGATTTGTTTTCAGTTAACTTAAATCTGATAAAAAAATTTCAAATCAAAATTTTAAAAATTGAACGAAAAAATTATAATTTTTACTTCCATGTTTTGAAGAAAATGGAAGTATTGTAATACTGTCGAAAAATCGTATCTGAGATAGCAGATTGTGATTTGTACTACCTTTAAATTTAAAGAAAAGTTAATTCCCGCATGGCGGCTGTGCGTGTGTCTGGATGTAGAATTTTATTTCGTTCACGATAACTATACTGTAAAAATGTACCGATTTGAAATATTTTTTGGGGAAATGTTAGTCTCAGTGAGTACTCCAGACCTATAGATCATTATTTTTTTTTGGAAGAGGATATAGGGATCAATGCTCCCTTCATCCCCCTCCCAAAAAATGTATCAAATAAATACAAATTAAAATTTTGGTTGTAGAAATATTCGCCATCCCTCCAAAAAACAAATAAATAAAAAATAAAATTAAAGCAAATTAAATACTACAATCATTTTTTTCGGGGAAGCTATAGTCATCATACTCCCCCCCCACCCCCCGGCAAAAAATATCAAATTAATATAAATTAAAATTTACAAAACAAAAATGTTGGGGGTCTATGGTCCACATGCCCCCCCCCAAAAAATAAGAAAAAGAAATTAAAATTATAAAAATATTATGGAACATGGAAGTTATCTATGGTTCTCCATACCGATATTGATCTTTCAATAGCGTTTTTCTCAAAACGACTTTTTTCAAACTAGCCCAAGTGAAAACTGGAACACGAACAGTCCGATTTTTAATTTTTTTAAACAAAAATTTTCGTAATTACAGTGGCTAAATCTAAGCCTCGCCGTTTGTCCCTTGAATGAACAAAAAATATAACAAAAAAAGTATAATAATCGATTTCACTTTATATAGGCACTTGAACTCAACCCTGCTTACATTAATATGGCTGAATATGCCTCTAAAATCATTCAAATGCACCTAATAATTAAAAAATATTGCAATCGCCGTTTATCTATCGTAAAAAAAGTTCGCACGCTAGATTTGAACTGTTTGAGATAAAATGAATAATACAATTTCGTTAGAGTTTAGTTAATAATGACATCCTGGTAGTTGCAAGTGGTCCATCAAGTTTGGCGAATATGGGCCAGGGCCTTGGAGTCGCATCCGTGCAGCCTTGGGTGCAGGTCTGAGGGGCCCGCCTCGACTCGTGTGTGTAACACAAACATAACAACGATCAGAAAATGCTGACTTTACCGTTACGGTCGCAGCGCCGCGCGGTGATTCGAAACGTTCACTTGGACCCCCAAAATAAATATTTAATCTAACCTATTATGATATTAAATACAGATATTAATAGGTCCCCGTTAATTTCAAGGTTATGTATATGCTATAAAAAATTTTAAGCAAATAACAAAAAGACAAATTTTTCACCCAGACAATTTTGTTTTTACATATTTTTTCGCAAAAATGCAATTATAATTAGTTATGAATTAATAAGAGTTTAAAATTTATTAAAAACTAGCGCATTGGACTCAGTGTTACTCGGGGATATAAATTTAATCTGTATTAAATCTATTAAATATTGCTTTCACTTATCGCTAATTATTTTTTTCCGACTTCATGAAACATACAGAATATTCTTTGTGAAACATTCTATTCGATAGTGAAAACTGGAATAAAATCCGTTTAGTAGTTACTGAGAAAATTGTGCACAAACAGTGTATATATGCAAATATGGTGGTAGGCATTCAAAGTTGTACTTGTTTATGATTTTTCGAATTATTTTCAATTAAATAATTTTAAAAATGTTTATTTACTTTAATATTCTTCAGATTACATAAAATGAAAATGAAAAGTATTAGAATTTGTATTTTTTTTAATCTAATCAATTTTCGGGATACAAAGTAGCCTATGTCCTTCCTCAGGATATAAGGTATCTTCCTGCCAAATTTCATCAAGATCGGTTAAGCGGTTTAGCCGTGAAAAGGTAACAAACAGACAGACAGAGTTGTTTTCGCATTTATAATATTATTATAAATATTGGGATGCCAAGTTAAGTTCCGGTGTAATATAGCCCGGAGCATGTGTGTGTGTCGACTTGATTTGCTTAGTGAAGGAACTTCTCTAAACGGCCTCTCGTATTTTACTTCTAGGTCTGTGTCACAACTGTGTCATAATATAAGCGATCAATTTGTCTAAATTGTAAACAGTTTTTTAGGTGCCTGCTTCAATCACTTGGGTCAAGTGAAAAGTTATATTTTTCATTCGCTTCAACGTCCAATTAGTTTTATTAATGTAGCAGTTAAATATTAAATAGATTGCTCTACAAAGTGTATATTATGTATTATAGAATCAACGTTCTATTTTTTTTTGTTTTTAAATGAATTTTTAAACAAAACTTTCAAAATAAGAAGAAATTCAGTTAAGACAAACACGGGTGTATGTTTGCTATAAGCGTTCAGAAGTCGTATTACGTGAACTGTTTGGAGCCACTTACAGGTGCATTTTTGAGTTACTACGCCATACTCCCTGCAGACGCCATTTTTGATTTAGAAAAAAAAGAAAGAGGGTTAAATTCCACTGGTTTGGTTATACATTTTGCTTTGACTGAAAAGGACGGATAGACACTGGGACGATAAAGTGAGATTAATAGGGTTTCTTCGGAACCCTAAGAAGGAATTATTTTACTATAATTTTTATATAAAAAATTTGATATCCTACAAAAAATATTCCTGTTTCCAACTTCTATTCATTAATATCTCATAACTTTTTGAAAAATCTATTGAATTTAAATTTGCAAAGAACATTAAAAAGAAGAGATTTCAAGTTTTGAAATGACCTGCATTCTACGACAATTTTTACGCCTTAATAAATCCTTTTAGTCGTATTGATTTGTACTCACATTAGGTCCGGCCGAAAGTGGTGTATCATAGCACAGAACGCTAGCCCATCACGCCACGATGTGGTCATATTGTCCACCCTGACGCCGGGATATCCGTCAGTCATTCGACGACACCACAGCTCCAGTGCCTTCGTGCCTCTTCGTTCACCCATTCTGTAACACGTACGCCTGGTGACTTCAATGCCTGCACAGGCGAGTATTGTGCGCTGATTCAAATGTGCGATACTCTGGAACAAATAGAAATTACATTAATTATTGGAAATTATTCATTTTATAACATACTAGTAGAGCGTTAAATGTTTATAACATTAAAAAAAAATTTTCATTATTAAACTAACATTTTTGTTAAACGGATCTAATTATATATTATAAGTAAAAAACTCATCAAATTCGGTTCAGTAATTTCTGATTTTTCACGTCCAGTCGATATTTTTATGATAATTGATATTCAAAATTTGAAAATTGTCTATATTTCTTAAAAATCGAAGAAATACGCACTAATAACTCACCCTGTATGTGGATACTTTACCCAATTGGGCACTTTTTATATATATATTTTTATTATTTATTAGGTAATACTGCGTGCATTAGAACAAATATTTTCAGAATGTTTTATTTATTTATAGCAAACACATTATATATACCAATTTTATGAAGGCTATTGGGCATAAAATAATTGCGATTAAAAAAAATTAAGGGGCAGCTGATAAGAATGATTACATTTGAAAACTATTAGGTATACTATTTCTAGTATTATTTCAAGGTAAAAATTGTAAATATATGTTGATAACGTATTTGGATATACATACTTTTTATTCTAGATAAATATAAGGTGAAATATAATTAGAAATATATGACCGATAAATAACGAAGTTAACGACCTATACGTAATAATAATTATCTAATAATAATTTGAGGGAGAGGAAAGATAGGTAATACTGGAAAATAAAATAAAAACATTTTATAACCGAGATTTGAATAGACGATCAAAGATTTTAACGTGCTGAAATCGAATCTTGTTCCCTAAAATTCTCAATTAACTTAGTTTAAAAAAAAATACTTTGTCCTTTACTGGAGAAAAAAACATAAACAAAATAAAAGGCTATAATTTAAAAAAACTGTGGTAATTAAATTGATTTAATAAAGAGTACTAGTTTTATTGGTAAGATGAGTTCATGATAATTACAAAAGAAACCCATCAATCCCAAAAAACAGCATAACTTGATCTTAAAGAGGCCAAGACTGGGGCCAATACCTTTTTTTTTCAACCAGATATATTGGAAAATAAGTTGACATTTGTTATAAGGTACTGGCACCAGTTATGGCCGCTATAAAAGCAAGGTTTACTGTTTTTGTGAATGACGGGCTTTTTTTTTAATTACAGCCTTTTATTTTGTTTACGTTTTTTCTCAAGTTATGGATAAAGTAAAACCAGTAATAAGCACGCAGTGATTGACACTTGCTAATGATTACAAAATTACAAGAACTACGACACAAAAGATATAAAAGAAAGAATCGTCAAATTTGAAACAATGTAAAGCAGTTGCTATGATAATATAATAATTCATTAATAAATTATACTAATAATTAGTTTAAATGACCACCATTTTGACACCTATTGGCCGATTGTCATCAAATCACGCTGTAAGACAGTTAAATATATATAGATTAATATTCAGAAATGATAGTAATCGAATATCAACAAATATTTCTAATTCAGTACATTTAATTAAAAAATAACCATTACTGGGGTCATATCCAAGACTTATGCCAGTACCTTAATACTTTTTATTAATATTTATATTAAATACATTTATGCACCACATTTAATGATTATAATAAAAAAGGACCCTTTGTTAGTTATATTCCATATTAAACAAACATTATTTTCTCATTAAACGGAATCAGGAAAAAATAATTAAATGTATATTACTGCAATTGTATTATAAGTATTACACTACCCTAGAATCTCGTTAGGTAGGTAAGTAAATATAAACAATTACAATAACAAAAGAAAATCTATTAAGATTGTGAGTAAATCATAACCATTAAATAAGATAGTTTCGCAAATACCATATATTTAATGGCCCGTAAAATAATTAATGGAATGCCACACACGATGAGCTAATAAGTAATTATCCCTGAGCGCTTTCAGCTTCAGGAGTATAGGTATAGGTACCATGTTATTAAAATATTGGAACAAGGGGTCACTTTTTTACATTACGACACATTTTTTTGCTTACTTTTATTTGCAAATAAAAAGCATTAAAAAATATAAAGATTCAAAATGGTTTTTTATTTAATTTTTTTAAATGTACGATAAATTTAACAATAGTACAAGAAATTTTAAAATTGACCAATTGTTCTTTAGAATGGATTTTTACTAAAAATCTTAATTAGATCTGTAGAAAAAAAAATTGGAGAACAAATCTAAAAAAGGCATTTTGAAGCTGGAATTACACTCTATCGAACTGTAACAGCAGATTTTGCTTAAAAAATTAAAAAAAAATTCTAGTCAAACCCTAATCGGTGTAAAAAATTGTTGAAATCCTTTTGTCAAAATTTGTTGTACACAACTAGATCATTTCAGATTTTTTTTAGCGAAAAAATGGTAATTTTACGACTTTACTGTTCAATTCTTAAAAATCGTTGAGAAATCGAGATAAATGTTTCAAGTATCTATAACGTATATATATTTATTCTATATTTAAACATACTTTTTAAAAATATTTTTTTTATAATTTATTTCCCGCCTATTGCACTATCCCGTTTATAACGCGTTTTCGAAGTTTCACTGTATATATATAAATGAAACTAGAGATAATCCAGTAAGAGTTATGACAGCGTCGCCATTTTTATCCAAACCGGCGATGATTTATTCAAAAATTCATTTGTTTCATCTTTAGCAAGCATAAAAAATAAAAATGAACATAATGAAATGAATTTAAAGATATTGATTGTCGTGAGATTTGGCTACTGCTACTTACAATTAGAGTCACTCTAGTTAGAATTTGGACAGCGCGGATCGATTTTTTGTTAAGTTTAGTAGCCAAGTCTCGCTGACAGCCGTATTTTCTGATATTATCAGTCGATATCATTAAATATACTTTATATTATTACATTACATTCAATTTCAATGGTAATTTTTTTTTATACTTACTAAAAATAATAATTATTAAAACGCCGATTTGGCTAAAAATTGCGACGCTGTCTATAACCAATCAGAAATCGTTTCGGGCTGTCAGAACTCTAACTATGAGCGACTCTAATCGAAACGAGGTATAAAATAAAACAATATAACAATAATAACATATAATGATACATAAATGATAGTCCATGTGTGTGTTTCGCTCATTATAACCAATACATATTTACAGTTACATGCAACAAAATACAGGAACTTTAAAATTATTATTATATTTCACAGGATGCTAGTAATTTACCTTACCAACTTAGACATACGTACAATGTATCATTGTTGATAAAAAACAAACTGTGAAATCTCAATTATACTATGATTTAATATTTTTTTATAAATAAAAAACCTTTAAGAAAATAAAATTAAACTGACTTCAAAATAAAATACTGAAAAGTATATAATAATTAAATTTAACAATTTTTGAAGTCGGTTTTATTTTATTGACTTGGCATCGACTACAAAAACAAGTATCTTCAAATTTTATGGTGAGATTATGATTTAATTATTTTTATTAATTTTTTATTTTATTAATTTAATTTGGGACCATCATGGGGGTATACTCTTACAAACAAACATAAAAAATATTTACAACGGAATTGAGAAATGAGAACCTCCTCATAAATTAACACAAAAACTACTGAACCGATTTTAATGGGTCTTTCATTGTTTGAAAGTTAAGGCCCCTTGAATTACTTAAGGATATATGATAAGTGAATTAACGCAGGTACATATTAGAAATAATATCAATTATATTAAAATGAAACAGTTTTCAGTTTAGATTTATATTCGAAAAAAATGATTTTGATACATAAATAAAGTCGAAACATCCTAGTTAACGCCAATAAACAACGAATAACGGCGCTTAAATAGTTTACATTTAATACATACTAAAATATGTAATGTAAATTTAAAAAAATTCACTCTTAAAAAAACCCACAAAAAATAAGATAAATAATCTAGCATTTAAATAAAAAACAAGAACACTTATCAAATGTTCTAGGACAGCATTTAAATTCTAAACATAAACTAGAATCTATACATGAATCAATTAAAAATAGTAACGCAATTAATTATTGTAGAAAAATCCTAAATTTAAGCGTTCAGTATCATTTGTCAACTATCAACGCTCTTTAGTGGCATGAATAAAACATTATTGGCAATTTTGATTAACATATATACAGTGATCGTTAACATGTTTTCTCAGAACCCATATTATTGTCGTATTCCATTTACGTAGTCTTTATAGAAGTGATAGAAATGTATATTCATTTGTATAATGCGAAAGTTAGTAGAAAAATGTTTAAATGTTTTTTTTATATTAAATTCGTTAGAATTATATACAAAAGTTTGCATTTTTTCTGTTTGTTTTATAAGCCCATAACATTGCGAGAAATAGTTGAAAGTAAAATTTGCAAAAATCATTGGATAGTAGAGACTTCTTTAAAATGATTTTTTAATTTTTGTATACGATTATTTATACGATAATTACAGTGTTTTATTTTTGAAATAAATATTTTCACTATTTTATTTTTTTATTATTCAGAAAATTTTAATTGTTCTTATGTAACGTTATAAAAAAACAGTTAGGTTATTGCGTTACTTTTAACTTGATTTTAATTACTGCAAGTGTCTTCAAGGGGTCAATAAATTTTCAAATCTACATTCGACTGATTTCGAAACTAAATTTTTAACACAAAAGGAATTAAGTATTTGTTTCCAGTCACAGCTTTGTGATTATCGCAGCGGTAGGAATCACAATTAATAAAAGTCCCTCGAATGACATTGACGAACAGGTGTACCAACTGCACATTACGTAAATATAAAAGTTACTTCACACGGACACTTTTGTATATACAGCAAAAAAAATAAAAAAATTAAAATCGAGTTTTAGGTAGGAATTTAAAAACACATGCAGTGTTTAAAAGAGAAAGAGAGGTCTGTATTTAACCAGCTTGCAATAATTAGGTCGAATTCTGCCTCGGGGATCGGTACAATGAAAGAACGTTACCTTGTTGAGTATAAGGTACATATTTATATGCATATTTAAGACCTTAAATGTGTATATTATGAAAATTCTGTTAATAAATATGGAAAAATACCTGATAATTTTACGAAAATATATGTTTATCGAAGATTTTTGACTTTATTGTCAATACAAAAATAAATTATACATTTTTATAGACACTCTCGATATTCAAAACCAAAATTTATATAAGATATTTACAAACAAAAAATTTCAAAATTTTCTGTTTAAAAAAAGATTTTTTTTTAAAACTTAGATATAAGTATAATGATTTTGGACGTGTGGTAGTACTGCATAGATTTGACACATATTTTTGCGTTGTTATCACAATTTCAGTGCTAACTAAATATATTGCAAAAATGTTCGGAATCTGAACTTGACCATTTTTTCAATAAAATTTTTATATTTGAACTAATATTGGTTACTGAATTGCATACTTTAGAATAGTGGCGATCCCTTCTTACCTCCTGCCCCTTAAAAACTGTAAAATTATCTAAAACTCGTTTTGTTTTTTGTTTGTTTGTTTCTAACCTTTTCACGGTTAAACCGCTGAACCGATCATGATGAAATTTGCCAGGGAGATAGCTTGCGTCCTGCGGAAGTACATAGGCAACTTTGTATCCCGATAAATGTATTAGATAAAAAATGGGTGTGTGCCATTTGTACGCGCGATCTGTTCTATCGACTATCATACAGAAATCTGTATTACCCATAGACATAGAGAATGGACCAGGCATCTGACTCGAACACAGAACCGTGACAAAAGAAAGAGATAGAAACAGATTTGGAATAACTGTGTAACTCTATGTCTATGTTCCAAACTACACTGCATCTCTCTCTCCTTTTTTGAACAGATGTTACACCATTGAGTTAATACAGAATGCACTGTCCATTCTCTATGTCTATGGTATTACCTAACCTTCTTCTTTTTTAATGGGTGACAGCTCCTATCTAACCTAAATTTCGCGCGAACCATATACATCTTATTATGTATGTATATATGACGCGAACGAAGTTACGTGTAACAGCAAGTAAATGAATACAATTTTAATAAGGTATTCAAACTAATTTAGTGTTACAATTATTCTAATTTCTATAATTTGATAACAATCATTTTGTTTGGCAACAAACTACTGTTACTAGATAGGTAAAGGAAACATATAAGAAAAAGACAGAAAGGTAGTTAAATTTATATGTATGAGAAAGAGAAAATGTTTACTTTGACAGTGTTATACGGTTGATTGGACATAACGTGAGAGCAATTGTTTAAGGTTCTGTCCCGGTCTATTGGACCGAACAGGCACGTACCTGGCATAGGTATTCTCTCCACATGCGCGCCTCGATAATAATATACCGTTTCACTATACACAATATTACTTTTTATTTTATTTTATTTCATTTATTTTAAAACGACTGTGTGTTTTTGTAAGAGCTTCCATTACCGTTCCATTTTCACAATACACAGTTGTAGTAAAAGTAAAAATAATGTTTACGGTTGTTTTTATTTAACTGACTTAACGCCTCTTTGATTCCCCGCGGTTTTGACCGCGTGTATTTTAAATTGGTTCATGAAATTTGACTGAAAAATGTTATGTTTTAGATTTCGTTGAAAGTATGCTTTTTGTATGAACGTGGAAAGTTGAAATGAATGTATCTCAAATCGTTCTCGAGATATGGCCTCTCAGTTTTCGATTTTTGAAAAATTTTGAGAAAAATAGCCGAAACTTTTGAACGGATTTGGAATCAGCGTGCCAAAATCTATATGATGACATGTATTATACTTTAAAATTAGAAAAAAATTATTTGCGATTTATTATACAGATTTTGACATGCTGATTTCAAATCTGTCAACTAAAATTGAATTCGGCAACCGATTCAAAAGTTACATTTTTCCAAAAAAAATCACGTACTGTGCCCAGCTCTATCTTCTACTATGAAATTTTTGTCCCCTTGAGTAAAATGACAAATCGGCGCCTATGAATGTATGTACATATTATGTATGTAATTCCATATATATACTTAAAGAGCAACAAAAAACTACAACGTGAGAATAACTAACTGCAAATACGTACAAGAACTAATGAAGATGTAGCCAAGGTCGATTTGACCACGATTTAATAATGAAAAGTACCTATGAATGGTTGTCAGAGGTCCAAGTGTGTGATACATCCGTAAGCCACACATATTGTGCAAACTTGGAGGACAGTGGTGTAGGTAGATTTTTTATTAATAAACTAGCTGCTACCCGCGGCTTCGCTCGCGTTAATTCGAAACTAATTACAACCCTCCATACGTGACATGGGCTGAAATACATATTTAATTTTTCCTTTATTTGTTTTTTATTGTTATACAAAATAGTAAATATATCGGCTCCTATGTAAGATAGTTAAGAGTATTTATTTTAAGTTTCAAGTAAATCTGACCAAAAAATATTTTTCCTGTACAAACTTATCCACCCCCTTGCACCCCCTTAAGGATTTAATTTTGGAAAAGCTTGAAATACGTGTTTCATTGTTTGTATTGAAGAGTATTTATTTTAAGTTTCAAGTAAATCCGACCGAAAAATATTTTTCCCATACAAACTTTTGCACCCTCTTTTACCCCTTTAGGGGTTGATTATCGAAAAATCCTTTCTTAGTCGGTGGTTACGTCAAAAAAGGAAGACACCCTTAAAATTTCACGTTTTTAGGACCAAAAAATATTTTTTCCATACAAACTTTTACACCCTCTTTTACCCCTTTAGGGGTTGATTATCGAAAAATCCTTTCTTAGTGGGTGGTTACGTCATAAAAGGAAGATACCCTTAAAATTTCACGGTTCTATGACCATGGGTTTCGGCTGGGCGATGATGAATCAGTCAGGACATGTTATTATATGTATATAGATTACTACTTAATTGTAATCATTGTTACAGTATCAAATAGATATTTATTAATTAAATTTCTTTCTTATAACTTCTAAGAAACATTATAAATAATTATTACAGACTAACTGTTAGCCGCAACTTCGTTCGTGAAGAATTTGTATTTTTTTATCTAAACATTTTTTTAGGATGCAAGCTATCTCACTACTAAATTTCATCAAGATCGGTCCAGCAGTTTAATCGTGAAAAGATAACAAACAGACAGATAGACAGAGTTACTTGAGTATTTATAATATAAGTAAGGATTGAGAAAGGACAATTTTTTATATAAAAACTAGAGTAATATAAATCATTTGCTCGTTTATTCTTTGTGTTAAATTCTGCAAAATCTTTACTAGAAAGTGTAATGCTGTACAAAAAAGATTGTATACATTTTTTATGGCATCATCTACTAAACCAAATTTCATTAAAATTCGTCCAATGCGTTTGGCAAGAATTAAACGGACAGACAGACAGACACTTTAAAAGAAAAAATTCAAATCAGATATCAAAATTAATTATCACAGAGCTCCCACAACGCCAAATTAATTTTAAAAAACTTTTAAAGAATATAATTTGCATGTAAATTTGATAATATAAAATATATGTTGTCGTCATTCATATAATAATTCTTGAATACAACAACCTGTAGGTTAGAAATCTTAAAAATATTTTATTTTATCGTTAAAATATTCAATTATAAGAAAAAACAACCATTAAAAATACACAGAAGCAAAAATAATGCTTCTGTAAACTATAAATAAACTGAAAACTGACATAAGTAAATGTGTCTTGTATTTTAAAATTTTAATTCAACTTTCACATAAAGTGTTTTTAATTTTTTGTCGTTGTAAAACTATTAAAAAGATCTGTTTTTAAAGTGTTTTTAAATAAAAAAAGAAAGTTATTAAATTGTTTTATTTTGTGTGTGTATTTTTTATCATGATCAAATTTTGATAACATATTCTTATCGAAAATTATTCGATAAATAAAATAACATTTAAAATTATAGATCAATATGCACGAAACGTTAGATTTAGTTAAACGAAGATTTTAATAATAAAAAAACATATATAAATTCCTTTAATAATCAATTTAACAAATGATTTTAATCGACTTTAAAAAAGGAAGGTTGATTACAAAAATGTAAAATTTTTGAAAAATTGCAAAATTTGCAACACCCATGCACCCCACTGTCGAATTCATAATAGCTATGTTATGTATAATCTTTATTGTACCCACAGTGTACAATTTACTCAAATATAAAATGTTACCAACCGTGCAATAATGATTTAATAACAATAAATAGATAGACACATTCAATAATAATTCTCTTATTATTTATTTTCAATCATGATTCGTCATTATAGCTTTCCCATAAACGTCGTCCTTGGCAAATATTGATTAAAAGATATCAATTTGTACGTTCTCTCTACGATTTTTATATGAAAAATAACAAAGATATTACAACATATTATTATAAACAAAATGACCTACTGTAGAATCATTTGGGATCTTTATTTATTTCAGACGTATTATTATTAAAAAAAAATTGGACACAAAAAATTTGTAACCTTGATTTTTTCGGGATGTGATCATATTATTTTAATATAGTGATGACAATTTATTGCAAAACAAAGACTTATGAAATCGAAAATTTTATTAAAAAATACATTTTTTTACCCCTTCTTAAAACTGACTAACTTTTGTTTGTAAGCAAATTTTTTGAAATAAATATTTATAATGTTTTAAATATGTATTTTCAACACCTAGAACAATCAGTACGTTAACGGCAGAAGGGGGGAGGGGGTAATATTATAACTTAATCATAGTTTGATAAAAAAAATATCTGACAGGGTACTTATTGTTAGGAGTCAGTAATAAATTATTGCTGATTATAGCTAGATTTAAAACATATAAATAGTTCAGATAAAAATAATAAATTTTATTTGGCATTGAAATAGGGTATTGTAAACTAATTGTAACACTGAATGTACAAATTAATAAACAATATAACAATAAATAATAATCATTTATATTTTGAACATATACATAAATATCCAAATTAAGAAACACATAAATAGTTTTAAGCAGGTGTTTAACATTATTATAAAATACATATTTTTCATATTCCGTAAATCAAAAATATAATCATTAATTAATATTATTGCACAACACGCTTTCTCTACGCGCATAAATTTAGAAATATTCTGGTTGTGATTTTTGCGAAACCTGACAATTTTCATTTGAAAATTATTTCATAGAATTATTTGATTCGCGTTTAAAATATTTCGTAATATTTGTACAGTTTTTTTTTTCATTTAATATAACATCATCGTTTAGATATGGTATACATGCATTGTATATTATACAGGTGAACCAAAAGTCTCTACATTATTGATAAAAAAATGCAAATATTATTGAAAAAAGAGTAGAAATTATAAAAACTCTGTAATTATGGTAAAAAAGGTCGTACATTAATAAATAAAAAAGCAATTTAAAAATTGAAATTTCTATTTATCGATGCTTTTTACAGATTTAAATTATATTTATTTTTTGTGGAGTTACATGATTATACGGTAAATAAAAATATATATATTATCTATAAAATTATTTGATTCTACTAGATGGGCCATTTATATTTAAACACATTTGAAATACACTTTATGCTATTAAGAACATAGACAAAAGACAACAACATCTGACTATAAACGACACTTAAAAACATTTTAAAAGAATACATAGAATGCTCATTCATGAATTAAGTAAAGTGAAATTTTTTCTTACATGCAGTAGAACATTTTCTACTATATCTCGTTTAAAGTGTTTTTTAGAAAACTAGAACAACCATACAAGGACTTATGTATATATAATACTACTAGTACCTGTTATCTGCGATTTCGTCCGCGTGAAATTTTTTAATTTTTTTATTTAATTAATTTTCGGGATACAAAGTAACTTATGCCCTTCCTTAGGATTCAAGCTATCTTCCCACCAAATTTCATCAAGATAGGTTTAGTCGTGAAAAGGTAAACAACAGATAAATTGACAAACAGAACCATACTTACACATTTGAAGGCGCGATTGGAAAAAGAGGCCCGAGTAAAAAAAAAATTAGGTTTTAAAATACATACCGTCCCCTACAGGTCTTTATTTCTTACGAGACTTTCAGAATTGATGTGTAGTACCAAGCAGATTATCGTAAACACTATAACTCAATTTCGCAAAATATGTCGCTTACGATATTTTGTTTTGTAGGGGACGATATATACAAAACAAATAACAATAATAAAGAGTAGGTAGTCAAACGGTAACCAGGAGAATTGCTAACGCCTTCTGCAGATCTCTGGCTGGGTCACGAACCCGGGGCCCGCAAAGATACCGCCGCGGCACGCAAACCGTTCGTGTCAGAGCTGATAGCTGGTTTACATTGCTTCAACACATTCCGCCAAACGCACGCAGAGATCTCATCTCAAGAGGAAGCTGTCTCTCCTCTCTGATCCATTGGTGGTCTACACCAGTGCATCTCAACCAACAATCACTATATATATTGAGAGAGAGGTACCCACTTCTATATTCTTGGATTATTCTTCAACACCTTCAGTATTATAAAAGCAATTATATCCTACAAAAATACATAACTAGACAGTGTTATGCACTAATGTATCAATCCACATTAAGTTCATTTCGAGATATCAACGTTTTTGATGTGCACAAAGAAAAATACATTTTTTTTCCAAATTTTTTCACTATATGCAATAATATGTATGTTTATAAAAACGAATACGTGAGAGAAACAGCGGGAAGGTCGCTTATAGAATCACTTTGTTGTCCGTCAAGACCCTTTTGTATTTTGATACTGATCTTTGATACAGCGTCTAAGTAAATACGCCTTTGGAGAATCGGATCCATTGCTTTTATACGTAACTAACTATTGTCAATAATTAAGTTTTATATAACGGTACGGAACCCTCAGGGCGCGAATCGTACACGCACTTTACAAAAATGTATAATACATTTTTCTACATTTCTAAATAACATTTTGAATTTAAAATATTTAAGTAATATATTAGTCTGAATCTTCACTAATTTCCGTTATTTCATATTTAATTAGACGAGTCCCGGGCTGAGGTAGCCCCCCCGCTGTTAAAATAACCCATGATTCAAATATCAAATGCAAGAATATAAAATTCCGTTATCTCGAAGACGATTCATCAACGATTAAGAATTTTAATTGTAGAGAACAGCCGGGTTTTAATATATATTAGATATAATTGTGTTATTGTTTATTATATCATAAATTAATTGCAATTTTTAATTATAAACATTATTTAATTCCAGGTGTTTTGATTATTAGGTTTATAATATTTGACACGGAGCTGTTAGATATTTTTTAAGATTTTATTACAAAGCTACTTTTTCATTGAAAACGATTCGATTAAAAATATATATTTTTAATAATAATAAATATTCAAAATCCTGAAATAATTCACCATCTATGAGCAAAGATAAGGTACTGGCACCGGTCTTTGCCGCTTTTAGAACAAAATATATTGTTTTTTGAAAATAGATGGATTCCTTTTTTATAATTCTCATGAACTCATATTAGGTACTAATAAATCAAGTACCTTTTTATTAAATCAATTTAATTACCAAAATCTTTTTTTTTAATAAGTAAAATAAAACTAGTAATGGACACCCAATGATGAACACTTGCTAATAATTACAAAATGATAAGTACTACGACACAAAAGTTATAAAGTAAAGAATGGTAAAATTGTAAACAATAATATAATATGATTCAGTAATGGCAGTAATTAAATATCAACAAATATTTCTAATTTAGTCCATTAAATAAAACAAGAATCCAACACAAAATTTGGGCTTACTCTTGTGTTTTTTTTTCCGAGAAATATCTTAAAACAGCTATTTAAGTATTTTGTATAAAACAAAAAATAAAAACACGAATTAAATAATTAAATAACAGTTCTCTACCTTACTGACAAGTGCTAGATCATGCACAGTGACAAGTAGTATTTTGTAAACATTTAGATCGAGTGTGCTAGCGTCGTTAATAAAGTAATAATAATTACCAACGTTGGCTCTGACTAAGGGAAATGCAATACGCTGAATTAGCTTGTTTTGTTTTTTATTTTGTTTGTTTTGTACCTGACCAACCGGTGAATGTCATTTTTAAAATAAATAATCCGCACCGATGAACCTGACGTTATATTATTTGCTGTTGATTTTTGTCTAGATGTGAGATGACACACTTTGTCCGCCTGACTTCATTTACGTTTTGACCTCTTCTAATTAATGTAACTCTACAAACCATGATTAGCGAAATATTATTTTTGTTATTTTATGTATTTGATCTACTAGATAAGACAGATGTGGTTTTTGGATGTAGTTACTAGTTACCTACTGCAAACAGATACCGACGAAAAAAAGAGGAGGTTGTCAATAATTCGAAAAAATACATATTTTACATTATTTTATTTGTACCGATTTGAATGATTTTTTTGTATGTTTCAAAGAGTAGATATACCTCATAAGGTGGGTGGTTCCATAAATTTTTATCAGAATCTAACCATGGAGATACGCCACTTTAAAAAAACTGACTTCAAAAACTGTTAAATTGATTTTTTAAATACTTTTTAGTGTTTTTTCAAGTCGGTTTTATTTTTTTATAAAAAGTTTTGTATTATTATTTTATTTGATCTACTACATAAGCTAGATGTGGTTTTTGGATGTATGCCCCGTATTTACCTAAGGCAAATATATAAAGAAAGAAAATTATTTGTATGAAATTGTTAAAATACTTCGTAAGTAGGTATATTCAAAATAATTTGTGATTTTAAAATTGATGCGAAAAATGTTGTTTTTTGTATACATACATACTAACATAATATTATCAAAAATTACTTAATAATATTAAAGAAATATACAGCCTATTATTAACATTAACACGTATTGACCATGTTTGTACATAATTTTTCGAACATTAATTATTTTTTTTATTTTTCCTCAAGGCATGTTCTTTATTATTCGTGATTGAATTTCAACCATCCGACACTTTTTCTTCATAAAATTAATTACGATTGATAGAATTATGGGAAATTATAGAAAAAAAATTAGACCACATACTCCTGGAGGTAGTATTACGTACGTTTTAATTTGGAGTATTTACAAAATTTTATGGTTGGATAAATATCCATAATTGTTTAGATTTTTTTCTTATAATATACAGTGTGTTCCCGAATAGAATTCACGCACACAAAATAATAAGTTGTGTTTTATTCATAATTTTTAGTAAAAAAATCAAATATTTCTTGAAGTAAAATTGTTCAGAATTAAAAAATATAACTCTCTACAAAAATGTTAAATTTTAAAAATAACTTTACAAGAATAATCAGCCGTCTGATATATGCGAAATTTTGTACATAGGTATAATTCTACATTCTGAATAATTTTATTGATAAAATTGTGTTGTAGCACTTATTAGCGCGAGCCACATTGTCAATATTATATTATACTAGCGCATTGGACCCGGTGTTACCCGGGGATATAAATTTAATCTGTAATAAACCAATTAAAAATTATATTTTACTTAAAGCTAACTATTTACGCAGTGCACCCAAAGATATCACTTCGACATAAATTTATACAAAATATCAACAAATTATACATCTAAACTTTCCTCGTGAAACACTCTATCCATTAGTGAAAACTGGAATAAAATCCGTTCAGTAGTTACTGAGAAAATCGTGCACAGACAGACGCGGTAAGGGACTTTGTTTTATAATACGTATATATACTTATCCAATTTATATATAAAGTTGACACAATAATTTTCTACCGTCAAAATAAATTCATATAACGGTAATAAATAGATGTGCACAAAATACTGTATGTAGGAACGTATTAGCGTAGGTTTTAAATACTGATGCATAAAGCAGAGATAACTATCAGACACACAGAGAGTAAGGAGTCATTTGGCATTATAATTCTCAGATCAATAACACAATAAATATCTGTATCGCCTACGAAAATTGCAAATATCTCTGTACATGCCATTGTTCCTGTTCTTCATATTGTTATTAAACTCTCCTTGTTGTTCAAGCCCATCCGAAATGACGATGAGATCATTGTGTATAGCAACATTATCCATATGGAGAAACACAAAACAGTTATAATGCAATCTTTGGTGTCCATTGTTTACTTGTGTATAGATTTCTCTCGAAATTTGCATGAATTATATGATTTTTTTGTACTATTATTATTTGTAATATTCACTTAAAACTTTATATTAAAACATTTTTATCTATTATCAATTGTATCAAATTTTATATAAAAGTAACTCTGTCTGTTTGTTATCTTTTTACGGTTAAACAGCTGAACCGATCTTGATGAAATTTGGCAGGAAGATAGCTTGTATTCTGAGGAAAAGGTTATTTTGTATCCCCAAAAAATTATTAGATAATAAATCGATTATCATAACAGAAATCTGTAATATCTAACCTTCTTATTCTCCTTTTTCATGGGTTTTATGTCTGGCAGTTTCTACCTAAACTAACTTCCACGTGAACGATGTCGCGGGTAACAGCTAGTAATATTATAAATGCGAAAGTTATTCTGTCTATCTGTCTGTTTGTTTGTTACCTATTCACGGTTAAACCGTAATAAATCGGTATTGATTAAATTTGGCGAAAAATTTTACACGCCGACGAAGTCGCGGATAACAGCTAGTAAATTATTTTATTTTAACTCAAAACATTTTCTTCTTCTAGGCATTGTTTAATAAAAATCAGAAAAATTAAAAAAATTGATATGATAAAACATTAATTTCCGGTTTAGTGATTATTTTCAAAAATAGTTAGTGCACATTTACAGTATATTATATACAAATATACATACCTATTATAATATTAATTTCTATTTTTGTATGTTTCAGCTGTTGAGCGTTTACAGACCGACAGAGAGACATTGATTTATTTCACGATTACCTACTATGTGTACAGTATAAAAGAAATTAGATTTAGGTATACCTATTTCAAATTATCGGAAATAAATTTTGATTTAACAATAAAAATATTACGCAAATAATCCTAAATCAAAATTATTTTTGTATTCTTTTCTAAGCAAATGAAAGACCATGGTTTTGTGTTTTGTGCATCGAATTGAATCATCGTATGAGAATATATATTTAAAAGGGTGTCTCAGAACGTGTTACAAACATATGTTAGGGGGGCATATAGCCGTGGGAAAATAAATGTGTAAGCTTTTATATATTATTATAATTATTTGTGTGTACAAAATAATGACGAATTTGTTAGTACGATCTCCCATATTTCAGGGTAATTTATAATTAAAAAAAAATATATTTGATGATTTTGACTAAAAAAATGTTTTGATCCTCCCTTTTCGCTTTTATCTCTGGATAGTAATTATTATGTATATAAATATTTATTAAATACATTAGATATTAAAATACTAATAATAATAGATACAATCAAAAAATTGCAATATCTATCAATTGTATTTAAAAATATCAAATAAATATAAATTAAAAATTAATGTTAATTCTTTATGAAATCATAATATTTAAAAAAATATACATTTTGTATGATTATATCTACAGGGCATTTTTTATATAATGTGTTTATAAAAATACATATTTATTGAAGTCTTATTTCCGGGAATTAAAAAATTGTATAAAATTTGTTAACTAATTTAAGCACTTAACTACATACCTAATTAATACACAGTACTCTGTTCAAAGTGTTTTCAAGTTAGAATAATTTATGATAACGGGCGTTAATGAGTTAATTGATTCAATAGAGAAATTCGTTTAATTTAAAAAAATATTGAAGGCTTTTGTACATATTTAGTTTAATATATTCATATAATATTTCAATAACATATTATATGAAAAATGATTAATGGAAATTATTCTGAACTTCAATGACATTTCTACGACTTGAATGATCAAGTACATTTTAATTTAAAAAATATAGAACGAGTATATATTTCTAACACTCACCTTCGTAAATAATACAACAAAACTATAATACCTATCTGTTTTAATCATATTTATTTTAAAAAACATCATTTTAAATTCTGTAAAAAACAAATAGGTATGGCTTTGTAAAGGAATATTATACTATACAATTTCTTACGACCCTTTTTACAGAAAATTTAACGCCCTATAAAAGAGATCCTATACAATTTTCACGTAATATGCGTCGTTCTTAAGATATTTTGAAAAACAAAATATGTTATATACATATATGGAAGCCAAGAGATATTAAAATTTTAGAGATGCATGAGTTATGCGTATAACAAGACAGACAGATAGACATGGAACGAAAAGTGTTTATTTTAACCTGAATTGGAGACCACTACTTTTTTGGACGAAAGAAAAACAAACAATACGATTTTTTTTGTAGATGAATTTACAAAATTAAAATTTCATCTTAATAGGTACAGCCGGATGGACAGAGCAAAACTATAAGGGTTCCTAGTTTTCTATGGAACCCTAAAAATACAAAAACACTCAAATGTAAAGTATCTTAAATTACCTATACTCTACACCATCCATTTTAATAAAGATGTTTGTATATATTGTTATCAAAATATTTTTATAGAGCTGTTTTATTTCGTAGTTTTTTTAGCAAATAAATGTGTGGGATAATACCAGATTTTTTAATATATATTATGATAAGTAAATTATGTTCATCGAAGATTAAAAATTCAGAGGATTGGTGTAAAAGTGAAACCGAATCCGGTTATTTTACTACATAAGTCTAAATTATATATAAAATATTAAAATTATTTTAGGATACATAACTTTGTTTCTCTTCTCTCTAAGATCATTTTGGACAATATTTATGGCAAAACCATCTGAGAGAAATTATATAGAAAATATTTAACACAAAACCATTTCGCCTAATGGGAAGAACAAAATGCACAGAATAATAATTAACAATAATTAACACAAAATTATCTAAATTAGTAATTCTGTACGTGTACTGTATTTTTTTTTAAATAAATTTTTAATCTGAATGTAACAAATGGGGTATCAAACCCTGTATGACAGTTCCCTTGAAGTTTCATCAATTTTTGACAAGTTTCTATGCGCGGTAATCAAATACCAACGGTATTAAAATAGTGGTGATATTATGAAAATTATCTCGTATACGGTCAGTCACCAACAATGTTACAATAAGTTGAAGTATTACTGATCTAAATTCTAAAAGATATCCATAAAATGGACATTTTTTTTTCAAAATTTAATAAATAAAATATAAAATCTTACCTCAAAAAAATCAACTAACGACACGTCAAATTTCCAAAAACTGCACAATCACTCAACAAAACAATTTTTATCAAAAAAACACAATTCCTAAAAATTATAAACAAAATGTACGTATCTTATAAACAATCGAAATAAATAAATAAACAAAAAAATTATTAAAAACAACTGAACAAGTCTCACATGTACACAACACAAGTTCCAAATCGTGAATGCTAACAGCTGTAGCACACACAAATGTTATATCAAAAAGAAAAACACATGCCATAGCGGTGGCACAGTTTAACCAGAACACTCACAAACTACAATTAAAAACAGAGAGAACAAACGAAATACCTATTAACCATCTCACTCTCATACACGACTACATACGTCACCTCGCCAGATAAATGTGTCTATTATTTTGATTTGACAAAGACGTATAATGGTTAGTGGATTTGGCATCTCACTTGAACACATTCATGCATTACATGTATTTCGTAGACTTGTATATAGAAGTAACTGTGAGTTCTTGCATGGGTCGAAATTAGTGTTGGTTGGTCGGTCATCGGTCAGTCACAAAATGACTGCGATAGGTGGATGTCATTGCATGTAAACATTATAATCTTTTCTGATAAGGAAAGATTAATGTTCTATTTTTATCTGAATTAATTTATCTTTAGTTCATTTCGATATTTATTTTGTTATTACTTATTTTAAATTAAGTATAAGCATCGCAATGCGAGACGTCGGTTCAAATACACCCCTCCTTTAGCAACGAAAAAAAAACTAATTAAATATAAATTTTCTGCGAAAATTTTATCCAAAAGATTTTATAATTATTTTTAATAAAAAAACTTATTAAGACAAAATAGAATCGACTTCAAAAAAATTAAATAAGTTTTTGAAGTCGGTTTTATTTTTTTATTGGCTTGGCACCGCCTTTAAAATCTGTTAAATTTAATTTTTATATACTTTTCAGTATTTTGGAAGTCGGTTTTATTTTTTTCTTAAAAAGTCTTTTATTTTTCCCTTTTGAGTTGTATATATTTGAAGTCCATAGTTAAACTCTTTCAAATACAAAAAAAATCAACCAAATAGGGGTTATGTCTGAACATACATAAAAAAATATATACAGCCAAATTGAGAATCTCTTAAATTTTTTAAGTCGATTAGAACATCCAAAGAAATTGTAGCTGGAAACTGGTAACTTGGTAATTCTATTTTATGCATATATAAAAACTTTTAACACTACAGAAATAGTAGTAAAAAATAAAATATCCTCACAAATTGGTCAGCAATTATAAAATCGGTTTAGAACTAAATTACAAACTGAGATTATTAATGCGTAAGCTAAAAAATACCCATCGCAGATGGCAAGCGGTTTCATATTCAATGTTAAAAAATATAATTATTTTATTCAATCGCATACGTGCAGTTTTATTATTAACAAGGAAATATCTAACGTCAATATTTCTTATTAAACATAACTATAATATTTATTAACGGCAATACTTATTTAGATGACCAATGATAACACTAGAGTCACTTAAGAAATTTATAACAGCGTCGCCATTTTTAACCAAACCGGCGATGAAATTTGTTCCTTTGCTTTGGACGCTTACATAATATAGTATGTATTATTATTATTATTATTGGTAATAACATCTGAATTAATAGAAAATATTGTTTTCACCCCGATTTCCAAATATTGCAATAAGTTTTAATTATAATTGTTATCATTAAAAAGTGCTGAAACCATAATGAAGTGATCATAAATGCTATAAATCCCGTCCAAAAATATAATTTTTGATCAGAAGTCTAATAACCGAAATATAATAGTTCTAACTAGGAAAATAAGTAATCTCTTTTTGTGGTGCCCCTCTGTGGTGATGCCCTAAGCCGCTGCCTAGTGTGCCTTATTATAAATTCATCACTAGCTACTTTAATCATTCAGAAATCGATTCGCGCTGTTTAAACTTACTTTGAGTGACTCTAGATAGATGCGCCAAAAAAAATGATAACAAAAAAACACTCTTAACAATCGATAATATAAAACTATGCATAATCGATTAGTTTGACTTTCTTCTTGATATTGAATGAAAATAAAAAACATTGAACCATAACTAATAACCCTATCTTTATATATGTATAATGTATACACTCATTATCACCGGAAATGATTCTTCCATCGGTGGTCAAAAAGTCCATCAGTACAAAAAAAAAAAAAAACATATCCAAACTAGAAACAACAACAAAAACATGGGTACGGTTCCAAGGCCAAACCAACAAGTTTCAACTTCTCCATTCAATATGTACAGGACCTCTTTACAATGACACCCCGCCGTCCTAACTAAAAGGCCCTAAGTGATACTTAAGACGGGCTGAATTTATAAAATACTACTGCATACCCTAAGGAACCATCCATAAATTACGTCACACAAATTTCATGTTTTTTTGACTCCTCTCCTCTCAGATTTGACATAGGTTGTCACATTTGTGTGACCCCCTCCCCCTACAATAAGTAGGTACTCAAAATGAACGACAAAAAAAGAAATATTATATTATAATTATTTTAATTTGTATGTAATTTTTTTGTTTATTAATAAAAATTATATGAAATTTTACCAAGCACGTTTCAAATTTTCCCAAAAACTCCTGATCGGTCAGGAATTAGTAATTTTTCCTCAAATTTTTGCTCTAAGAATTCATATCAAAATCTTTGTTTTGATTTTTTTAGATGTGACGTCACGAAACTTGTGATTCCTCCCCCCCCCCCCACCCACCCTTTTTATGGATGACCCCTAAGCAAGCTTGGCTTGGTTGAGAGTTCTACTGAAATTTTTGCCCATCGTCGCTTAAATCAATTTTAAGACCTTTTTCGGGAAAGACAATTTTTTTAACTCGAAATATTATCATTCTATTAATCAATTTTTTATATTTACTTACAATTAGTCTATGATAATATATATGATAATTCTATATTTTAACATAATGTGTAAATTTTGGTTCACAAAAGTGAAGATAGAGATATAACCCAAACAATACTCTATCTTTTTCACACTCATGTTTAAATAAAGACAAGCACATACCTAAATCCGCTCTATCTTTTTGTCAATTTATTTTTAATTAAATGGTTTAGGTAAATTATTTTTAATATCGAAAAAATAAAAAATGTTCGTGTATAACAACTCTTGATTTTGTACGGCGCCCCCCGCTGGCCCTGAGAGACCCTTATTTTTCAAAAGCCGCTTAACTTCTCGGAACCATCGGGATGAAGTTATATAAAAGGCGGGTAGGTGAAAAGTGATGGAGAGATAAAGAAGAGATGATTTATAAGTACATTGGTTGTGTTGTAATTCGATGCTTTTGTGTGGATTTATTTCAAATCTGTTTTCTTCTTCTCTCGACTACCTGGCTCGTTTTTCACAGATAATGATGTTTACAGATTTTGCTCTGTTCTTTCTGATGGGGATTATGTAATAGATTGTCAATAACTAAAACAGACATAAGTGGTGAAGTGTCCCAAACAGATTATAGCAATATTATCAGTGGCGCATCTACTATATGTGTTTTAGAGAAAACTGAGGGAGGGGTAGTACCCAGGGACTCGGTGAATTTAAAAATTAATATAAAATAACGCAGAAAGTAAAGTCTATATAAATAAAAATTAAAGCCTGGTTCTTTAGCCACGCTATATGTATTTTAGACAAAACTGGGAAAGGGGTAGTATTCAAGGGACCCGGCAAATTAAAAAATTAATGCAGAAAGTAAGATCTATATAAATAAAAATTAAAGCCTGGCACTTTAGTCACGCTATATGTATTTTAGACAAAACTTATTTGCTGAGGTTTTAAACACATTTACATTTTGAACATCTTTTTTATGTTATAATTTTTTTTTGTTTATACTTAAAATTTTCACGAGACAATACTGTCAGTTTTAAAATACGAGATCAAGTGTCGAGTGTAACCCCTAACAAAAACAATGGGCAGTTGAAACACTCTTTATTATTTTGTATGTTTCTTTAGTGATAATAAATAAAACAAGCTTGTTTTATAATAATAAATACCTGTTCCCACGAAATATATCGTCATATTAATACCCCAAACAACAGCATAAAACAAGTTTTATAAAAAAACAAGAAAGAGAATTAAAATGGAATATGACATTACAAAGAAAGGGGTTTATTTTTTTCACTATTTGGCTTTCGTAGAAATATATGCAGTTTTTAGTAAAACTTAAAATTTTTTATATAAATAAACAGTTTAAATACTGCTGATATTTTTTTTTTACTTTTTGGTTTTCATAGAAATACATATATACAATTTTTAGTAAAATTTTTATTTCTGTAAATAAATAAACAGTTTAAATACTGCTGATTTGAACTACAAAGCAAACTGTGTCATTATATTTAAATGATCATAAAAGATCAATTTTGCAAAAAATAATTAAAATTCATTCATTTCACCTCAGTTTCCTGTTAGTTACTAAACCACACCTTTAATTTATAATTAAAAATCAGTTACATTTTGCAGAAGTTATATCAATAAAATATTATAAAAAACGACAATATAGATTTATTAAAAATGTTACTTGTTATAAATTCCCCTCTTGCGAAAGTTATTATATATATACCAATATTCCCAGAATTGCATTAACGCAATTTATTTCAATTAATAATAAGCAGAAATCTTTATAAAGATACAAAATACAAATTTCCCGAAAGACGTTGTTTGTATGTATACTTTCAGAATCCCCAATGTTAAACTCAACCAGAATCTTTCATGAAATTCTCTGTGATCTGAGTCACCAACAAGTCCATTATTTATTTTTATTTGCTTTAGACTCATCCAACAGGTACTTGGTAATAAAAAATGAATGAATCAACATACATTAAAAAGCCAAATCAAGTCACAGTATTAACAAAATAATACCCGCTAAATGCTGTATTTATAAGAAATTGTAAAAAACGAAATTTAAAAAAAATGTTTTTTTGTTAAAGTTGCAGAAATATTTTTTATCATTAAAAACGATATTTTTTTAGAAATTATACAAAAATATATTATCAAGAATTTAATCAGTAAAATTTTGTGACAGAAGAGCCAAATTTGAGAATTATAAATATATAGGTATATTTTATACAAATAATTTTTTATTTTCAATTTTTTTATGTCCCCAAATAGTTCCCTGGTTTACACGAAAAGTATTTAATTTTAAATGTATTTATAAATGAACCAGTGGTCTAAAAGCAGTTGTGATTAGTGTACATCATATAGAAAGGTCAAAGGAACAATTTAACATTTTTAATTATTTATTATCACTGCTCAAAAATTCAGAGCAAATTCATAACGCAGATAATGTATTAAAAAAATCCCACAGTTTACTAAATATTAGAAAACTTTTTAAATGTTTTATTTATTAAATAATTAAGGTAATAGGTAACTTCTTATGTGTGGTCTTGTGTCAAACAAAGAAATTTTCTTCGATGCATTTAATTAGTCAGATTATAATTAATAGCAAGATAGATAATTTGACAAAATTAATTTCTATTTTATATTACGAAATGTCTAACATTAATAAACAGATGATATTACTATAAAAAATAATTAAATAGAAAATAGAATGTCTTAAAAGGCTCTATTTCATTTTTATTTTAATTATACCACTCAATATAGAGATAAAAATTTCAACGCTGAAAAAGTTGATTCTTTTTAAAATATAGTATTATATATTTTCTTAATTCTGACCGTTTTTTTTACTCCCATCTTTGGTTTGACCACTTGCTGTGAATTCCACATAAATACTAGTTTATTTATAAATTTAATCTTTTTAATAAATGATTATTATTAAATTATATTTAAGTTTAAAAGTAAACAAAAGTTTTACAAAAATCTGTAATTATAAAGTACGGTATAAAATTAAAATAAAATGATAAGGTATACGTCAGTTTAGTACAAGAAAAAATTACAAAATCGATAAAAAACAAATTTACTTCATATTTGTTTAGTAAAATCAATCAACCGAAAAACTTTGTAAATAAAAAGGCATATCTGATCATTTTCGCGATTATCTAAATTATCTTTTTGCCGATGATTGTTTTTATATAAAAATATATATGGTGCTGGCACCTGTCTTGAATTATACCCCAGTGTTGGACACTTTTTTGATTAAATGTTTAGAAATATTTATTGATATTTGATTTCTGCTATTACTGAATCATAAAGACACTTAACTGTAAAACATATTAATTTGTTGACAATCAGCCAATGGGTGTGTCAAAATGATGGAAATTTATTAGTGTAATATATTTATTAATTATTATATGATCATATCATTTTACGATTCTTTATTTTATAACTTTTGAGTTGCCGTACTTACCATTTTGTAATCATTAGCAATTGTTCATCACTGAGAGCCTATTACTGGTTTTAATTTGTCCATTACTGGAGAAAAAAATAAACAAAATAAAAGGTTATAATTAAAAAAAAACTATATTTGCAGACTTTGGTAATTAAATTGATTTTATAAAGAGGTACTTGTTTTATTAGTAACAAGGGTTCATGACAATTATAAAAAAGCGGATCAATCCCAAAAAACAGTATACATGCGTCAGTACATTTTATAAAATTTGATTTATAAATAAATACATAGATTTCTTTGTCAGATCTTTATAAAAAAATTAATTTGGAAGGTAAGTGCATAAAACACATTGTAACCTCACGATTTTCTGTAAAAACCATTATTGACATGTACATAATTATTTTCACATATTATTGACAGAATATTTAAAAACGTAAAGGGTTTGGAGTTTTTTAAGAAGACGTCTTGTTAATTCAAAATGGGTCGAGGCGGCAACACGAATAATAAATAGGAACACCTTGAAAATATAATTTGGGATCATCAAATGTTACAACAAAGGATTATAGCCGGTTGTGCAGTGCGTTCTACCCCCCCCCCTAAACACATACACCCCACCCTCGCCCCGTTTGCCCGCAGTCATAGACTTAAACGGGCCACGCACACTTCAGGACCGGCATTAAATTTAAAATAATTTTTTACGAAAAAAAAAGATATACATTTTTTACACGCGAGCAGTTCAATTTTTAGAAAATGAATTTTTGAAAACTATTTTGTTTGTTTGAAAAAGTATACTTCCGAGGTGGCCCCATATAAATTTTATCATAATCTGACCATCAGTAAATTTAAACCAATAGGTTTTTTCAAGAAATGCCAAATTTTCAATTATTTACCGACGAATCAAAAATTGAAAATATGTTAATTCACTTAATTTGTAGGTAATTTATACTTATTATTTAATTCGTAATCTATTATTTAAAACTGAGACATTCGACGCAGGCGCGGATTTAGATTTGTAATTTGGAGTGAAGGAGGGGGGGAGTCTTGGTCTGTGAAATGATAAAAAAAGTTACATGAGTATATTTAATAGTAAGCATTTTTTTAAATTTGATTTTCTTTAATTTTTGAGGTTTAGTCATGTCATAAAATTGATGTCGTCAAAATTTCAGACAGTCTCGTCTCGTCTCTAATAAAAAATCTTAATTCTCATATCGGCAGAGAAAATAAAATACCTAATTAAACTTTACAAAGAAACGACCCTGTGTAAATCTTTTACCATGGGAAGAAAGCAAAGCATGAATAGCCGAAGTCGACCATCTCAGTGGTGGTCAGTGAAGTGTCCATCAAACAAAACCAACAGCCCTTTATAGAGTAAGATAAACACATTCATTACCGTAAGGGCGAGTGCGATAGAACACTTTGAGCGCCGAGGGTGCAAGTCAAACTATACGCACCTACCGCGGAGATGGTTTCAACTCGGGCCAGGATTGTGTGTTTGTTTAATAGAACGTGAGAAGTTGGAAATCAAACAACCATGTATGTGTTGTAAAGTGGCGAGACCATGTATCACGTGAGATTTTTAACTCATCAACTTAAGTCTCATGTGAAACTTTTGGTTAAAAAATTTGACTTTTTTTTGAGTTAAATATATGTATTGTGCCCGTGGCTTCGCTAGCTTAAATATAAAAATTAGATATATGGTATCGCGAAGTTTATTTCAGATCTTTTTTTTACACAATTCTTCATTATATTGTCGTCACTGATTATTCCTTATGTTACCTAACGTAACAAAATATATACTAAAACCTGGGAAAATATTATATCTAAGAATTAAAAAAAAACACGTATGTAGATCGGATAAGTGGTTCTCGAGTGATAAGCGCACTAACGGACAGACAGACAGACAGAGATGTGTGTTTAAAAAAAAAACGGAGGAGGTTGTCAATTCGATAATATATATTTTTTATAATTACGATAAATATGTACCGATTTGGATGATTTTTGTTTATTTGAAAGATTATATTCCCAAGGTGGCTCCATAGAAATTTTTTCAGAATTTGACCATGGAGTTTGAAGATACGCCACTCAAAAAGGGAAAAATAAAAAACTTTTTAACAAAAAAATAAAACTTTCTTCAAACAACACTGAAAACTATATTAAAATTAAATTTGACAGTTTTTAAAGTCGGTGCAAAGCCAATGAAAAACTTTTTAGGCAGAAAAATAATAATAAAAACGACTTCATTTTAATTATTATATATTTTTCAGTGTTCCTTTTTGAGGTTGGTTTTATTTTTTTTTTACAAAGTTTTTTATTAAACAAATATTAATATAAATATATCATGAGACAACAAGAAAACTTTTGGTGAGTTAAATGGTTCGAATGAGATTAGTGAACTTTTACATTTCCAATTTACTTATATGAGACATATTTCGTGATATATTTTCTAAAATTTCATGAGCTGATATTTTTGTCTCATAACTCAAAAATATCACGTGGACTAAAAAATTATATATTAATGAACTTTAAACAAACGTATAGATTTAAAAAATATAACGATCATTGGGAGCTACATAATTCCATGAAAAATTAAAGGAAATCTATATGCAGATGAATAAAACATATTCACAAATTCCGTGCATATCATACAAATAATTTATGAAGTACCTTTATAAGTATTGTATTTTCATTTTATAAGTACCTACAAGCAATAGTCTGATGTGACATCTAGAATATTAATATCCAACGAGTGGAAGTTATTGAATTTTATCATTGAATAAATTATAAAAATACGTTATTTTTGAGACGGTTAAATATTCAATTTCATACGATATACATATTTCAGAAAGTATGGAGGAAAAAATCGTGAATCAGTAGATATATTTTTGATAATTAAATCTAATTAGATATCAATAATTATGAAATATGAATTATTTACTGATAAAATTGTAGTAGGTAATAAAAATGTTTAATTTATTATCGATTAAACACACGTATAAAATTTGTGCGTAAGAGATAAAAATGATTATTCATATAATATGTTTAATGAAAAATTCAGCGAAAAATGTATTTTTGACGTCACGCCTATGTAAACACTCCTTGTCAACTATAATAAATCCTTGTTCCATCGCTAATGTTTCTCGGTTTTACTTTAGGTAACACAAAACTGAGCAAATTGATAATTTAAAACCACAAAATAATTTATAAACAGTGCAGATATTAATGAAACAAAAATGACGTTTACGTAGCCGTGACGTCATCCACTCTGACTGGTATTTTATCAAACATGGCGGATTGCTGTATTTTGCGTTTTTATTTTAACAAAAATCATATTAATCTCGCTTTTAATATAAAAATAAATACACTTTTTAGAATCTTTTTAACCTATTTCATTATTTAAAATCATAATTTCAGTGATACATACTTTGTTACTGGCATCATGCCTATTGAACTATTTTTTTTTTAGAAAAGCGATGATCTACTACAGTATTTTTGTATCAAAAATTATTCTGACCCCAATTTGGCTAACAATAGCTAAATGTTAATTATATTTAGTAATTCAATATTTGAAAAATTTGCACCTCACAAAAAAATAAACAATTTTAACGAGAAAAAAATATACTACTTTTGCTTAAACGAAAATACTAATCAGCTCCCCCCTTCCCTTTATTATTCAGTTAATTTTTAAGTAATGACAGGCAGCATCTATTATCTATATGCAGTTTATACTTTTTAAGTAATCTGGTAGATTCTACTGTACCCCCCTCCCCCTCCCAATACACCCATATTATAGTATGTACGCACACGCTTACATGGACTACATATTTAATATTTACATATGATTGATGATTTTTAAAGTGAACATCTAATTGTGACTGGTTAAATGATAAGGCGTTTTTCACACTATTGGTGCTGATGTAATATTAGGTAATTATTGTGAACTATTTTAAAAATGGGTCACCATTTATATTTATTTATTATTGAAATATTATCCCAAATATTATTTTCTACAAATATTAATCTAAAAAACTTGGCCAACATGTTCGTTTACACCTGCCTTGATCGGCCTAACAGCAACCTGCGCTTTCCATCTTGTGTAGAAAATACCAGCTTTGACGATGGGCCCAATATTGGGTTGCCAGCGTTGCTTTTCCGATATTGGTTCCAGTCTAGACCAGCCTTTAAATTTCGAGCTTTGGTCACCTATTCTTTACCCAAGATTGGGCCAACTCTGGACCAGCCTTGGTACGATAAACCTTGGTCGAGTCTACAACGAAGTTATCATTTGTATCTTGGCCCAGTGTTGGCTAGCAGTGGCACAAGCCTGTGGGCCAACCGTGGTCCCTTTGTAATTTCCTACATGGGCTATTACTAATTATAATCAACACGAACTATAACTCAGCTATTGAGAAACAACTTAATTTGATGACAATCGTCCAATTATTATATTATATTTTTATTATATTATCGTAGCATCTGCTTCACAGTTGTTTACAATTTTACCATTCTTTATTTTATAACTTTTGTGTCGTAGTACTTATCATTTTGTAATCATTTATATTACTGGATGCCTTTTACTGATTTTAAAAAACATAAACAAAATAAAAGGGTATATAATTTAAAAAACGAACTATATTTGCAGACTGTGGTAATTAAATTGATTTAATAAAGAGGTACTTGTTTTATTAGTACTTAACATGAGTTCATGAGAATTACAAAAAAGAACCCCCCCCCCCCCCCCAAAAAAACAGTATACTTTGCTCTTAAAGCAGCCAAGATTGGTGCCAGTACCTTAAATTCTCTACGAACTTATACAAATGATATATTATAATTATTATTATTTAAATTTCACCTCAACAAATACAACTGTAAATATTAATCGTTTCTATTTGATTCTGTCAATAAGAAGTTAAGTTGACAGATATCAAGTTGTTAACTTAAGTATCATTACGTCATATGTGCATAAATATAATATACATCATCTTAAGGTGACTGAACTTACATTAGTGCTTAAATTATTTATTAGTCTTAGTTAGTATAGTGCGCGGGACACCTACAGAGAATTAGGAATAGATTTTTTAAAAGATGATCTAAATCGAGTAGGCGCGTTAGTTTAAAAAACATTAACATTATTAACTCAAATAATGCTCTAAATAAATATATGGATATAAGTAGTTCAAGGTACGAAAGTCATTGTTCTAAATGTGTTAATTGTTAGTACTTACGTTCTTTGTGTATTCGCGCATTTGAACGTACTACCTACTGTTCTGTTTAATTAAATGTAATTTAAATGAAAAATTGAAATTTGAATCATGAAATCTGACTAAAAATTTTGTGTTTTCAATTTCGTTAAAAAAAAGGTTATTAAAAATTCGAAACAAATTTTTGGCTGAAAATTAGAAAAATTCATATAAAAATTGTCGATTTTTAACAAAATTTTTTTCAATCAATACATGTCATTATATAAATTTTGACACGCTGATTTCAAATCCGTCGACAAAAATCTAATCCGACCATTCGTTCAAAAGTTACGGCCATTTTTCTCCAAAATTTTGAAAAAAACTAAAACTTTACGTGGCCATATGTCGAGAAAGGTTTGAAACAAAAAAGAATACTGTAATATTTTTTATATTATTCTTTCTTTGCTAGAACCGTAGGCGTGCCAATTTAAAAAGCATTAACCGATTACGGCTCAGACAATGTCCTAGATGCGATTGATTCTTAAAGATGTAATTAGATAATTAAGAACACTGCGGACGGATCAAAAAGTCAATTATATAATTAAGTAGACAGTCGAATTAGTGCTAAAATCTCGTCTAAAGACAACTTGCGAAAATTTATTTTAATTAGGTTTATTTAGATAACCAACAAGAAAATTACAGATAAAAATTATCTACAATGGAAGCTATAGTACTTTCTTATACGTAATATTGAAAGTGAACAGTGTACTTGTTTCTAAATACCTATATAAAAAAATATTTCTGGCTAACATAAAATACAAAAAATAATATTCTCTACTACCACTTTTAATTCAAAAAATTTTTTTCGAAAAAAAAAATGAATAGAACATAAATTACAGATAATAATATTCTTTACAACTTTTATCTAAAACATTTTTTTCCTGGTTATAAGATCGTTTCTAAGAAATCATATTTGAGTTACAGCGTCAACAGACAGATATACCCACACACAGATATTTCAGGGAAGGTAAAAAAGTATATTTACATCAAATTTCCGAATTCGAAACAAATCGGTTTAACTACAAAAAATTAAAATAAATATGTGAAGAATCCTAGCCCGTGATCCTGATTAAAAAACGCCCGAACGCTGGAAGCAAAACTAATACATCTCATCTTGTTTCACGAAGAGTGCCGCCGCGTGCGGCAGCACTGACGCCTCGACAACATAGAACATGTTTTAAACGCACCAGGGACTAACATGTTTACAGAACAACAACATAAGGGAAGTTAATTCAACTTTGTTTTTAAGATATTCGTTTTTAAGAAAAAAAATCAAGAGTTGGCCGAAATTTTGTGCAATAACTAAAAAAAGATTATTATAAGTTATAAGAAGCTTAATTCAAAATCCTGAAATGATTCACCATCTATGAGCAAAGGTGAGGTTTCAACGGTGATCTTGATATGGATCTTGGCTTTTGGGTATAAGCCGCGTCGATTTGGTCGTGTTATCAACCTACGTTTCGTCACACGTTGCAGTGGACATCTTCGGGGTTCTTATTCTTCTTTTAGAATGGCTTTTCTTTTTGTTTTAATTCTCCGAATCACATAATATTTTGTAGCTCGCTACAGGCAATATACAAAAATAAAAATGTTCTATTTGTTTTAGATTAATTAAAAATCATAAATAAAATGAAGGTTTTTTGTAATTCTTTCAGCGGATATGTATGGAGTATAATTTAATACACACATTTGAACAACACATTTGACCTAGAGATTTGGTTCTCCGGCCGCGATTAGCGGTAGAGTATTCCATATACAGTCAAAACTAGTTAATTAATATTCCTGTTAATTGATGTACCTCGTTATTTATAAGTTCTGTTTACTATTATAAATATGAATACACAACAAAAGTGATGAAAAATATATAATATATTATATATATTAGCCATACATGAAAGCATATATAAGTCTTTATTTGCCTGACTTAAATAATTAACAATTTTACTGCGGTTAGAAAAAATACATATATAAATAAACAGAAAATGGCTAAAATGATGTCCCAAAAGCTACACCAGCATCTATACTGCCGTGCACAGGTAAAGGGTAGTAAGGTGCAAAAAATAAAAACGAAAAAACTGAACTCGAAGTTTTCGATTTTTATAAACTGAATTAATATAATTTTAATGCCTAAATTGAGTGACTTTATGTCTTTTATTTATGGAGCTTTTCACTTTCAAATGCTGCCAAAAATAAGAAAATCGAAAAAAAAAAAAAAAACTCCCTCTGACTACCTAGGGAAACATATCACCTTTTAAGCACATTTCGATTTTTTTGTTTTAGATGATCCGGTAACGAGTTATGGAGTTCACCGCATAACAACTTTTTTTCGAGGCGCCTCCAGAGATTCACTGTCATGGACTTATTTTTTGATATTTTTAATTGAAAATTTTTCCAAAGATATTTTAGATGTTATACTATAACGTGTATATGAAATAAATAAACCAACATTATTCATATCTTCAATAAAAAATCATGAAAACATGCCTTTTTTTCGCATTTAAAACCTTACCCCCCCCCCCCTAAGTTATTATGAATTTTGCGTTTTAAATTGTATCTTCTTATTTTTTGTATTTTTAAAAATATATTTTAACATACGTGGCAGTAAAAGTGTTAATTTTTTCATTTATTCGTTGAATTTGGTAAACAAAACCTTTAAAAAAAATAATATGAATGGCGTAATCTATTCTAATGAAGAGTGCTTAAGTATTTCTTAATTATGCTAAAATTATTTGTATTTTATAAGAAATAAGTATTTGTTTTAAGGAGTGTCTATTACGTACGGATTTAGGAGAAGGGAGGGTCCGTATAACTGCACGGGGAGGAGGGATCGAAAATCATCTTTACGTAATTAAGGCAAGTGTAAATGCTAAGAATTTTACTACTTAAGGAGATAAATTTTAGGCATAATTTGCACTGTTAATATACATAATCTAACACCACGGGTTGGGCGTTCCTCGTGTTCGCATCAATCATGATAAGTGGAAACAATCAACAGAGGTCACTACCGTCACTTGTTATAATCATTTTTTGCGAGGAAAATAGGCCAGACTCAGAAATATAGTAATTATTCCTATACTGCAGACTAAACTTTAATTATACTAATGGTTACAGTATAACCTCTAAAAAGTATACTCCCTTAACGTATATTCCCTCCACCCCTCTTGGCCTATTTTGCAGCCATAAGATTATGTTTGTAACTATACATAAGTTTAAATATTTTTACTATTGATATAAATCAATAAAAACTTTAAGAAAGAAAAAATAAAACAGACTTCAAAAAGAAACTCTAAATACACTGAAAACTTAACAGTTTTTGAAGTCGACTATATTTTTTTTCTTTATCTTGATTGGCTTGGCACAGACTTAAAAAACTATTATTATAAATATAAATTTTCTACAACCATTTAAAAAAGTACGGTTTTTCATTGACATTTCAGTGCGTAAAGTAGTGCTTTTGCGCTCGCCGTACGTAAAAGTTACTTTTTTTATTCAGCAACCCAGAAAACCTTTAATAAGGTATTAGCTGAGATATTAATTAATCAACTTATTTGTTGATTTATCAATTTTAATTTGTTTGTTCGAGACAACGGTCTTAGGGCATTTGATAGTCTTAAAGTTAATGATGTAAGCTATATTTTAAAAAAAGTTATGATATTTAAAAAAAAGATATGAATTATTCAACTTATTTGTTAATTTATCAATTTTAATTGACATTTTCGGTGATTTTTTAACATTTTTTTAGGGGGAAAGAGGGCGGAAAAATAAATCTCGTCCAGGGTGCCAGATTTGCTAAGACCGGCACTGGTAACTGTATTACAAAAAAATAATAAATAATAGAAACCCATCTGTGCGTTACTTCTATAAGTACTTCAACTAACTTAAGTCAAGAAGCAATAAGTTAATTATACCGTATGTATAGTCGCGTGTGTTTTGTTTCTCTATTAATAAGAACAATTCGCAAAGAATTCTGTTTGTTCACGTATCATTAGCTCCGAATTGAGTTGTAGATATTTTAATTGAATCTTTTGCGATTTAACATTTATATCAATAACGGATATTAATTGGCAATTATGAAATTAGAATGGTTTTGTAGGAATTTGTATTAAAAATGTGGGGGGAACAATTGAAATAATTCAAAAGTTTTCGATGAACGCAAAATAGTGGGTCTTTTTTTACGCGGATTTGAAGTTATGTGGTGCGATTTTTTATGCAAATTCAGGGAATCTCAGATTTGACGAGTGGAGTATCAAATGAAAGCTGACAAATCAAGGAATTTAAATAAGTAAACGTTTTATATTGTGGAAAAAAAAGTCAAGGGTAAAACATTAGTCCAGATTTCAGAAAAAAAGAACACAATGCGGGCGAAGCCACTAGTTTATTATTATGAATAGGTACTATCTGGCCTTCGACTGAAGTAATTTAATTTTGTTATAAACGTAAATTCAAAGTGTTCTGATTTTTTTCCACAATATCCGTTGTTGAAAGTGACATTTGTTATAAACAGAAGGAAAGAAACGACCTCACGTTTTGAAGCCAATCAATTCCAATAAAACACGGTCGTTTACTTGTTTACCATTTGTTATAGTGAACAATGGGCCATGACTGCACTCGTGTGCTGTGTGTTTTTTTTTTATTGTACTTTTTTTAATACACGTTTCCTTCATATTTCCTGTTTATTTAATCGATTTTTTAAATAATGAGTTATAATCGTTTTAGTGTGGTTTCACTCTTAATTTTACGTTTTCCGTATTTAATACGAAACCCCCTACAAGAGCTGCTATACACTTTTCCTCTCGAAAAGTAGCACTTTTCGAGAGTAAAAGTCAGATTATTCATTTTGACGCGCACGTACTTGCTTCTACAATAGACCGAATAAAATTGCAGACTCTCTTCTTTTTAATAACTGCGTTCATTGAAAAATGACAGCTGATTAATTTCAACACCTTCCCGAGGGACATCCTGTACCAATGAAATAAAATTAGAAGTATTTTTTGCACTAGATCTGAAAAAAAATATTGCGAGTTTGCTAGAGCACACCTTTACGTTTATACATAAACGTTTTCCTCATAGCTTGCCATTGAGCGCCGCCGCCTCGTCCGAAAAAGGCGAGAAAGTAGAAAGAAAATAATAAATAACATGTCTATTTATGATGTGGTGTACAGTTGGCTTAACGGCCGAGCCAAGAACAACCTGTCTATAATTAGCGCCAAAAGTGGTCTTGGGAAATTCATGGCCATCTTGTAAAGAAGAGTTGGGTAAGGTTATGATACTAGTTTTATATATGGGAATTTCTCAACTATTCATGATCAGTTGGTATATATTCATTTTCAAGGATCTATAGATAATTATAGAGAATGTCCCGTAAATAAATCGACAAACTTTAAGGAAAAAAAAACGCTTTTTGTTAGTAAACCTATATCTGCAAATGAACCGTTTCAACAGTAGAGCAAAAGATAGGACCTCGCAAAAAAGCAATGGATTTTGCTTTTTGGTTGACATCTTTTGTAACTTGGGGAATTGATAGTTCAAAATATTCTGAACAAAAATTGTAATCGAGGCTATCTAAAAATGTCACCAAAAGTGTTAAAAAAATTATTTGTATCCATTGACTAATTCGAAGAACATTTTGTTATTTGCAAATTTTTAAAAATTGATCCTTTAAGAGAGATCTTTATATAAAATGTTTCGATGACCCCTGGAGCAGAAATAATGGATTTTCGTAGGTTGTGGATTAACACACTTTGAACTATCATTTCCATAAAAAAAAATTCAATCAAAAGGCAAAATTCATTGTTTTTATGTGGCTCGTTTGCGGACATGGATTTAATAACGAAAAATAATTGTTTTAATGTCCTCAACAACTACTGAAAGTTAGTCGGTATGTTTATGGGACATCCTGAATATCACGTTAACCCCGTATTTTTGATTTGATTTAAGAAAAGAATTAAGATAACAGAAAGCATTAACACCGACATGACAATTATTGGTAGAGGTAGTTCGCTATGTACAGAATTACATGAGAAATATGAAACAATAACCTAATGCTAAGCAGCAACATTGTATCTTTTTGACAAAAGTGCAACAAACCCTATAAGTACATTTTTAAATACGAAGTGTTTTAAAATGTTTTTTTTGTAAATAACTAATAAATGATTATAAGAAACTCTATTCAAAATTCTAAAATGATTTATCATCTGTGAGCAAAGATATCGTCAAAATAAAATCAAATTTAACATTACGAGTATATGGATTTAATTACTAAAATTTATTGATTTTATTTTGACGATATCTTTTCTCATAGATGGTGAATCATTTCAGGATTTTGAATACAGTTTCTTATAATCTTTTTTTAGTTATTCCCAAAAGGGCTTATTCTAAAAAAAAATTTAAGGGAAATATATTTTATAAAATCAGAAGTTTTTTTTTCATTAGGTAATGATTTGAATGATTTGAAGTAATTTGAACATACACCAAAACAATTGTAAATTAATCATGTATGTATCATTAATTTCATTGCAATATAAAAACGTTCTATGATGAACGATCCAGCAAATAGATTACCATAAGCATTAATGCCGACATGGATATATTTACGTGCCTTGTGTTTGTCGGCTAGATGCAACCAGATTGTGTGTGTGTGTGTTTGTGGTGTCTTTTTGCTTCAACAAGAATCGACTTCCTGTGTGTTGATTTATCTTATGCAGCTGTCAAATTACGTATGCGTGTATGCAATACGCATGTATGTGTTGAATCGAAAGTAAGATCTATGATGGGAATGGACGTCCTGCTTAATCTATAGTTCATAAATTGTGTTCCAGATTGTGGTTGTTTACTTTTTCCTTCGCTATGCATTTTTTTCTATATCAACACAGATAAAAATAAAATTTTATCTTTATTTTTGTGCTGTTGTTAGATATTTCTTCACTATTCAGTTATATGATAGTGTGATTATATATACCCTATTTGAATTGTAAGAGTCTAATCTTTCGACCAGTGAAAGAATTTTTCAAATCGGACTGATGGTTCTAGAGATATGTATATTTTAGAAAAAATTGCCTGATGTAATTACGAACACATTTTGCAAGTCATTACTGACTGAGTAAGAATATTTACTTTATCCATTCGTCTTAAGCACATCTTTAAATCACTCAAGTAATTAGTTATAGCATTTGAATGTTTCTTTTAATCAATAGTAAATAACATTTCTCTAAAAGCCTGCTAATTATTAACTTTCATTTGTGTGTCATCTGTTTTTTGCAAAAAGATCTAACAAAAAGTTTATCTTTAGTGATGTAGATATAGAAAGTTTAAAACCGATTATAGATTATTGCCATTCGCAGTAAATTAAGCTAGTTTTATGAATCGTAATAATTTTTTTTATAATAAATACTGTTTTCTAATTTAAATAAAGAAATGAGTATATTTTGATACTTTTAACGAATGTATTTTTACATATACCTACGGGTGTGTCAAAAAAATAATTTTCTCTCGTTACGAAATACGTTAGTTTTTGACCTAAAATAAATCCTCGCCGAAAGATTATACTGTAGTTCAATTTTAAGAGGTGCCGCAAGGGGAAGTCTTGTTTTCCATATAAATAACATGGACAAATGATTCTTAAGTATTATAGCTGCTACTACTGATTCATGGTAACTGATGAAAATTTTTTAAGGACATCATTTCGTAAAAGATAAAATTCTCTATAAAAGTGTCTACAAAGTCATGTCTCTCAATTCAACGTATCAAAAGTTACAGTATTTAAATACTTTTCAGTGTTTTTAGTTGTTTTTTTTAAAAGGCGATTTCATTTTTATTTTTTATTTTTTTATACGGTATACTAAATACTAATCTTTACGACAATTCACAAATTTATTGACCAAAATTAACCATGACGTGCGGATAAATCAAGATATACAAACGTGAACTGTGCGTGTCAACAAGAAATAAAAATGACACAATACTCCGGAACAGACCAACCTGGCTGCTTCAATTAACTCATGGGTATTACCTCACCAAAACTACACGCCACTCTTAAAAGTTATGTACCTGTGTAATAAAATGTATATATGTTCACATTAGCACGATAGAAAAACATTATTATTGCCATAATGGTCGATTGATAAATTATAAATAGTATCTACAACTGTCTAATATTTTTAGAAATTGAATGATGTCGAAATGTCCGTTGTTTAGGGTTCCGAAGAAACCCTATTACTCTCATTTTGTTCGTCCGTCCTTTCCAGTCAAAGTAACATATTTAGTAAACTATATAAGCTAGAATATGCCCTCTAATAAAATATATACAAAGTTGAAAAAATAGTTTTTTAATTTTAATTTTAACTTGCGCCAGAAGAAATTAATTTTGTCTCCCCCTCTTCTAACTCGGTAACTACTGGCTCAAAAAATCTGAAATAAATTTGGTAACGAGGTTTTGGTAAGAGTACTAACGACAAATACTAAAGTCAACAATATCGATTCAAATTTTGGAGAAATAAGGAGGGGTGTCATAGAATTTTTATTTTTTATTTTTATATCAAGGCAAGTGGGGTGTCAAAATGTACATCCCAATTAGTAGGATATGACACTATTTTTTTTGTTTTTTTTGTTTCACACTGGTAGAGAAGTTAACTTATATATATATATAATATTATATTTTCTTAACCCTAGAAGGCTAATCATATTTCATCTACGCAGAAGTTATACATCTATAAGCTGTGTTAGTCGCAACTACTAACATTAGCCGTCTAGGGTTAATATAAGAAATATATTCTTAATCTTAATTTGTTTCCACCAACAAAAATTTGGTTGGATTAACAGAATATTCTTTTATTAAGAAAATATTGTTTTTGTTATATATTTTAACTTCATACACACCATTAACACATTCTAAATCATAACAATATCTTCGAAACACTTTAGTGCTTAAATTAAGAGCAGCTGGAAGTTGTGACAGCCTCTCTCAATTACTCCGCGGACTTCTAACTCGGTAACTACTGGCTCAAAAAATCTGAAATAAATTTGGTAACGTGGTTTTGGTAAGACTACTAACGACAAATACTAAAGTCAACAATATCAATTCAAATTTTGGAGAAATAAGGAGGGGTGTCATAGAATTTTTATTTTTTATTTTTATATCAAGGCAAGTGGGGTGTCAAAATGTACATCCCAATTAGTAGGATATGACACTATTTTTTTTTTTTTTTTGTTTCACACTGGTAGAGAAGTTAACTTATATATATAATATTATATTTTCTTAACCCTAGAAGGCTAATCATATTTCATCTACGCAGAAGTTATACATCTATAAGCTGTGTTAGTCGCAACTACTAACATTAGCCGTCTAGGGTTAAAATAAGAATATATTTTTAATTTTAATTTGTTTCCTTCAACAAAAATTTGGTTGGATTAACAGAATATTCTTTTATTAAGAAAATATTGTTTTTGTTATACATAAAACAATGATTTCTTGGTTCAAATCAACGTTTCTACCAGTGTACTGAAAGGTTCTATATTCCTATTTTACATACATAACTGGTAATAGTTTTGGTCGCTTTAAGAGCAAGGTATACTGTTTTTTAGGATTGATGGGCTTCTTTTTTGTAATTCTCATGAACTCATGTTACTAATAAAACAAGTACTTCTTTTTTTATTTAGTCTAATTTCAAAGTCCTCAAATATAGTTTTTGTTTTTTAATTATAGCCTTTTATTTTGTTTAGTAAAACCAGTAATAAACACCTAGTGATGGACACTTGCTAATGATTATAAAATAATAAGTACTACGACACAAAATAATCGTAAAATTTGAAACAATGTGAAGCAGATGTTCTAATAATATAATAATTAATAAATAGATAACAACAATAATTAGTTTAAATGTCCACCATTAGACACGCATTGACCGATTATCATCAAATTAAGCTGTTTTACAGTTAAGTGTCTGTAGATTATGATTCAGTAATGGCAGTAATCAAATAACAATAAATATTTCTAATTTAGTACATTTAATTAAACAAACTGGGGTATGATCCAAAACTTATATATTTTAACTTCATACACATCATTAACACATTCTAAATTATAACAATATCTTCGAAACACTTTAGTGCTTAAATTAAGAGCAGCTGGAAGTTGTGACAGCCTCTCTCAATTACTCCGCGGACTGTAGCACCGAGATAATGATACGGCATCTAACTTAGAGCACGACATGTGCGCCATCTATAAATTACAACGGATCGCTATTAGTATTATAAAGATCACCATCATCGAGCCCATGTAACAGTTACATAATAAATTAGCATGAAGTTGTTACTCCTCGTAATTTCAGCTACGATTCAACATACCGTTGAAAGTGTTTTATACCATGATTATTAACTCCATATGTATGCTTGCTAAAAAATGGCAACGCTGTTATAACTCTTACTAGAGGGTAATCTAAGGATCACGAATGTAACGAAAATATTGAAAGCTTATAATATCTCCGAAACTTATAATCATAGAGCAATAAATAAAAAGCTAATAGATAGCTTACATTTATAATAAAACTAATAATTTAACCCTCTATCCCTCGACCCTTAAATGCAGTAGCATAAAAAATTCAACCAATTTTCATAGGACTTTGTAAAAAAAATTTAGTCTGTAGGATCGCTCCAAGCTGAGATATTAGTTAACTTATTCGTTAATTTATCAAATTTAATTTGTTTATAATAGAGGAAAGGGATCGCGACAGTCTTAGGGCACTTGGTACACATATTTATTAATTGGTAGTGTATTAATTTTATTTAAGATTATTTAAAATTATACAATATCAAATTTCCCTAAAAATTTATGACACATTTAATAAAATTTAAAAATTACTATTTTTTACTTGGTTATGAGAATATCTGTCAGAAATCTAGGTGTGGATGTTTGTATAATACACACATGCTAACTGAAAGAAACCGTTAGCAAAAAAAATATGAATTATTAATATTGTTATTCATGTGACTACAGCATTGTCGTGTGGGTGAGTCTAACCTGACAATTTAATTCACACTCACACTGATTATCGATGCCAATATGTAATATTTGAGAAACAACACTAATGGCTACAAAACACCGACGCGAAGAACGTGCTGATTGGTCAGATTTCAATTACATTACAAATATGATCATAAAGTTTACATACATACTATATATAATAAAATATAGTAATCATGACAAAAATCTCATGTTGCATATGACGACTGAGTGTCTATCTGTCGGTCTGTGAACACTCTACAGCTGAAACGGTGAAACTCTTTTCAATGAAAGCATGAAAATTATAGCGGTAAATAATAAAAAAATATTGGCTATGTTTAAAAATAACTTTATAATCAGCTTTATATGTTTACGTAGAGCCGATTGTTATCTAAAGGCGTTGTCGTTAAAAGTGTTATTTGTGTGTGAGAGTGAGGAGACCAATCAGCCTTCTAGAGTTTCATTTGTTTTTTTTATTTATTTATTTAACAAAAATAAATTATTTATGGTATTGCTATTAAACATAGAATGTAAATGCTGAAAATAATACAACACAAAAAAAGTTGGTTCTTATTCACTGACTGACTCATTAACGTATAGCTCAAATCATTGAACCTAGAAACATCACATTTTATGAGTGTCTTCCTATTATGGTGTAAAAACCCATAAGAATGGGTTTTTCGAAAATCAACCCCTATAGTGGGTGAAAAGGTGTGTTAAACTTTTTTTATATTGATACGTTTGTATGCGTAACTGCTTTGATCAGGCATGGATCTAGATTTACAATTTAGGAAGGGGGGTCATGGTTTTCTATTTAATTTGTTTAAATTTGAAAGATTTGAAGGGAGGGGATCATATTAGTTTTTGGCTTAGGTTTTAAAGTAAAATACTTTTCAATTGTTTCAATTTGTTTTAAAATACTATTCCGATTTGATGTTATTACTGTTTTTGACTAGAAAAAATCAAATATCTTTAATATAAGAATTTTTTTAGAAAATAATAATTTAAGAGAAATATCAATTATATAAAAAATGTGTTTAATTAACAACATAATTTATTTTCAATAATTCTTTACGTTGAATGCAAATCGGAACAGAGAGAGTATTAAATTTTATAAATTATATGACCATAAAAACGCAGGTGGGTTCTTTTGAAACAACAACAATTGACTATTATCTTAGGGAAAAGAAGAGACATTGACAAGAGTTGATTGTGCTAGTTAGGTTAGGTTTCAAACCGTATAGCAATTAGTATATCGTAGGATAAAGTAAACAGTACCTATACGGAAGATTTGTACGTGAACTAACGGGCCACTATAATTTTTAATGGTTGTCACTCCCATGTAAACATGGCCTGGTATTGTTATTTGAAACTAACACTCACAGTATAATGTTTAAACAAATATATTCACCAAAATTTTCATCGACATAAAACCTCTTTTTACTTTCTTACACGAAAAATCTTGTCAGTTTTTTTAACAAAAAGGAGAACATGAAATGTTTACACCCCTGTTTTTACATCATAAAAATAACTTAATTAAAAATAATAATTTATTTGTTATGAATTATTGTAAACATAAAAGATCATTGAATAAATGGTATATGTATTAATACATGTCTGCTTATAGAGAGAAGAAGCAAGGCTACACAAACGATTATGCTATTAAGCCATTTATGGTTACACATTATGGCCGATTCAATTCATACATGGTTAACTTCTGTTTATTATTTTATAATAAAAATGTATGTATTCCTCACATGACTTTACAAATAATAAAATTGTTCTGTTTATGGATGATAATAATTTTCATACCGATGTTTTGCATAAATAAATTATATATTAATAATAACCATTAATTCTGAGAAAATGGTTTTTTTATAAATTTTTCTAGAGGTTATAACTTTGCATTTAAAATATTTTACTGTGATAGAAAGACAGATAGACGGAGATTAATATATTAAACAAAAAGAATCAAGCCAATTTAAAATTTGGAAATAAAATAAATATGAATTTTCAGATTATTTATGGATACGTTATAGCAACGAATAAATAATTATAACAGCTTCAAGTGATCTTTAACTAATTGCTGACTTGTTATTGTTTATAGCCCGACATGTCAACAATAAGATTGCTTTTCTTTACATCACGTGTATGTATACGTAAGGTGTAAAAAGTCAGTCGAGTAGAAATAAAAAAAATCTCATCGTCCATCAATAATAAATAAATAAAAACAAGTGTATCGGTTGTTGGAAACCCGATCCGTGATGTTGTCTAGAGTGACAATAGCACACAACGTGCCACTGTTCACGGCTAATGTAAGGGCTCTTTTACACGATCTTTGAAATTAAAATAATTTGCAAGAATTAAAAAAAAAAAATTTTTTTAACCGTCGTAAGTGACAAAAAACGATTCTGCTTTAGAAAATTAACAGTATGGAGAACCATACATGACTTCCATGTTGTATAATACCTTTTTAAATAATTTATAATTTATAAACAATTTCAATGGTATTTGTCAGAAATAAAACTCACCTTTGTATAATGACGAAAGATAGAACTATTTCTTACCGTGTAAATTCTTACACACTGTCAAAATCGTCATTCGGGCACTTTTAGGTTAGATTATCTTAAAAACCTAAAGTAATGGAAGAATTTGGTCAATAAGTCCAGTCCAATCAAATCTTATGGTATTCACATTATCGCGCAAGTTTAAATCACGCTTTACTCGGTGATCAGTACTATAATGATCGAAGACGAACTGAAGTTCCTATTCACACTAGGGTTCGATCACGCTCCAGTAAAATATTCTTCAATACTATACTGTATCGGATCGTGATTGGACAGAGACTTGAGCGAGACCTATATTACTACATCCTTAATTAAATCCTCACTGATTCTACCTTTTACTCCATAAACATGGCCCTCTAGCTCGTTTAACCTGCAATGATCGGCCCATATGCAACATCCTTATAAAAAATAAAAATACACACACCAAATCAAGAACTTCACGAAGGAGCTGTCGGTAGAGGACAACATCCAGTCGACATTTAAAGCTATAACCAACCAACTATAGTGTGAATGATTTCATTGTTTATTGTTTATTTATATTTGATTGGAGCGAGACCGTACCAAGACCGGCTCGTTAATGTAAATATCATAAGATTTGATTGTAGCGAGACCGGACCGAGACCGACCTGAGACCGGCTCAATAGTCTGGATCGACCTTAAGTGTACAACATAAAATCAAGTAATACTTTGTGAATAATTGCTTCAAATGTAAACTCACATCAGATCGTTTCTTGTACATTTTGTTTGTTTTCTTTTCCATAACCGGCTAATAGGATAATCACACATGCACCTTATATATTATTTATAATATTGCCGGATCCATTTAAATAAATCGTTTGCGTGTTTGTATTATACCAAGGAACAAAAAACAACGATTCTCATTTGAATATTCGAGTTTCTATATTTTTTTTAATTATAGGTATTGATTTATTAACAGATGAAAATGTGTATCTGTACGACGCTCTCTGTCGGTAAAAATAATGCCGACATTTAATTTTAACTGTCAGATGTAATATTTAAATAAAAATATATTTGTAAAGAACATCTTAATTGGTGAGAGAATATTTGAATGGTTCTATAAAAAAATAAGATACATACAAATAAGATATCAGCGAGTGGCGGGGTTAACGAAACAGATACTCCCCCCTACCCCCACTGAAATTTGTCAATATACATTATTAATAAATATATAAACAGTAGGGTCTCTTTTTACGCGGTAAATACGTTCCACAGCAAATTGCGTATAAAAAATCGCTTAAAAAGAAACTTCAAATCCGCGTAAATAAATAAAAGTTGTAGAGAACCTTTTTTTCTATAATTAATGTCTACATAATTTTTTATTTTTTATCAGTCAACCAGAAATATTTATCTTATATAAATTCTAAATTAACTCGTTATCAAAAATTCTTATGTTTCGAGGGAGGGGGGCAGCTTGTGTATAATAGTTATGAAGAAGATAACAATATACTATAAAATACTAAAAAAAACACTCCACGTCATATAAAATGACTAGAAATCTTCTAATTTTACATTAATTCGCTTGACTAATAATTCTATTGAGATTTATTATTTATTATATCCCATTGCTGTAATTATAATCGTGTATATACTTATACAATGCATTGTCAGGATGACAGTCAATCCGTATGTCGGTTACTAATAGCTAGCAATACAGCACACACCTCTTAGCACGATCTTTATAAAAAAGCATTATATTCTCCGATCGAGTGAAATTGACACATATGCCTTTATCTTGGACAGACATCTGTACGATATTAATTTCGTCTCTTGGAGAAAGCGTGTGTATATAACAACAGCACGACTGGTTACAACGAGCACCTTTTGCTAAAGAGTGCGATAAGACAGGTTTCAGAGCATTGACTTTTAAAACGCGGTTATGCAATTTAATGTAAACAATAGAATCGAATGTACTTTATTATGGATGATAATATAGAATTAATATGCATGTATTCTCTACACTTTTTTCCCACTGCACATTTTTATTATACCAAGTATTCAAACTTAATTATTTAATTCTATTTGATATTTCAAAAAACGATTTTTGTTTAGACCCAAATAATTCTGAAAAACGCGTTTCTGAAACTACACTCTTTCGAACTACATCAACATATTTTGTCTTAAAACAATTTTTAACCTCGTGCATCCTAACAAAAGTTAAATTTAACCTAACCTAACAAAAATTAAATTAAAAAAAAAAATTTCGTTTGCTTTATGTTACTATAATCTTGCAAAAAATTAATTAAAATGATTTTTACTTATCTATATACTATGCCAATTTTTACCATAATTACTTTGAATATTGACTTTTTTTAATGAAAAAAATTTCTTTTAGTTTTGTGATCTTAACTCAAGTTTTATGTGAGTGTTTTTGGTATGAATTTTAAAACAGCCTCGTAACATCTACATATAACTATGCCTGCCAGCTGGCAAGACGCAAGTAATTTAATTATATTTGTTCTGCTGAACCGCCGCGCCGTGTTCAAAAGATATCAACCTGGATATGTGAGTGTGTGTTTTCTTTCTTAATATCACTTTCACTTGTCGTCGTGTGCAACGCTTTTGTCGTACCCCAGGTTGTAAATAAATCACATATACGTGACATATACGCATGTGAACGGACAATTGTATAAACTGGAAAAAATTATCAAAAAAAATATCACATTGTTATGTAACGGTTTTGAAATGAATAAATTGAATTACATTGCCACAAAAGGAAATATTTATAATTACTTTTTGTAATATTATTTATTAATTTTAAAATGACGGAAAGACATGCAGTTTTAAGTGGTTCTCAGATAATTTGTTTTTCATATCATCAATACCAATATAGTTTTGGTTCAGACTAGAGATACTCTAGTAATGCCCGGTATTATAAAAAAATTTCTTCCAGCTAACGCTATCTGCTAGGTGTCAAATTGTTATGAAATCGCTCGATATTTTAAAGCAATGGTAATAAATGTATAATAATGTAAATGCTATGCATTTTATGAGGTACACTTGACAGTACTTATTTTAAGTCGCTGATTTCTACTTATCACGCATGCGTCAAGGTTGTTGTGTTGTCATTTATATTTAATACTTCGCAGATAGCGTTAACTGGAAGCTAATTTGCTTTTGCACTCAAGCAAATTCTTTATAATACCGGGCGTAAGAGTTATAAAAGCGTGGCAATTTTTAACCAAATTGGCGGTGACGCGATTTATTCAAAAATTTATATACGTATTATATTTAGTAAGCATAAAAAAATCAAAATCAAATTGAATAAAATCGGAAAATACAGCTGTAATGAAACTTGGCTACTACAATCGATTCTGGCCATCAAAACTTACTGTAAGTATCTCTAGTTATCCCCAAATATTTCCTCTTTTTTGCATAGGTTTTTATACCTTCTCTGCATTATTAAGAACATAAAACAGATTAAATAACTTATTAATTACTTTAATAATTGTACGTGTGTTTGATCGCAGTTAGCCATGATTATTTATAATTACGTTTAAATCATAACGGGACCTGACACTGATCTTCAAATCTAACTTGCGACTTTCACTGTGTGATGCCGCCTCCTTGAAAAATGAACACGTTTATCGATCAATCTGCATCAGATCAAATTGATTTATACACATGCAAACATTTCAAATTTACGACATTAAATATGTGATTCTAAACATGTTTATAGTAGGTATAATACAATTGAACATGCTAACTGTTTTGTAAATCTAATACCTCTGTAAACATCGAAAATTGTCGTACGGTTTTTTAGTATTTATGTTATTACAAAAGGAGGTGAATGCAACTTATATCATTCGAAATGTACTGTGTCATAGATGTGCACTAAAAAATATGTGTGTATGTTGCAGTTAAGGCAGGTAAAATAATGGTCAAATTTCGACCATAGTAGGTTTTATTTGATTGGGCTATATGCTGGTGTACTTTATGGACATGGTTTATACATTTATAATAAATATAAATAAATATATACAAATAAGTACATCTATATAAATTTTTATATATTTATTTTTTATAAGTAGATGAGGGAATACATGGGCAAGGGGTGGGGGATGTCTATTGCTCCATTTACCCGTCCCCCACCATTCACCACCATGCACTATATAAAAAATCGATTTACAGTTAATGTCTAGTAGGTATAATATAATATTACTAATAATATAAGTTTTCTACATACACCTATAGGTTTTCGCGTTACTTATATGGCCAGATTGTATTTCCTATAGTATCGTGTGTGTTTTTTTTTCTTAAACGTATGTAGCACATAATATTGATCATGTAAGATTCATTATAAATTATTAGTGGCTGTTAAATCGTGTAAGGTCCCATTCAAACATTACGTCCTAAAAATGTATAATTATTTTAGGGTCATCCATAAAATACATTACGCAAAATGCGTGAATAGTTCATCATATCATCATAGAGAATTAAATTTCTTACAAAAAAGATGCTCAAGTGCTTAAATCATAGTTCCAGTATTTTTAAAGATATATTAGTTTAAACATTATCATAAAAAATAGGTTTGATCTACGAGTCTGAAATTTTGGGACAATTAACTTTTGATCCAAATCTAAAACATAGGCCAATGGAACCGAAAAAAAAACACCCTAAATAGTATATTGTTAACTATAACCAAATCTCGTTATCTACAAATAATCTCTTTTCTCACTGTATAGTTTTAAAAAATTAGGAATAAAATTAATGTCCGTATTTCACCTACTAACCCCTAAAAAATGAGTTACCTTTCCCCTCTTCCCAAAGATAATGTGGGAACTACAAGTAATAAATAAGTGTATAATTTAAATCTTGGTTTATAATATTTAAAAAAATTTATTATATCCAATGTCAATTAATTTCGTTTTTAAATTAATTCTGAAAACAAAATATAATAAAATTGACATGAGAATATACAATTTATTATCTAATTCTAATAGATCCATACATACAAAAATAAATCTATCGTTTGGATAAAGAAATAAACAAGATTACGAACTAATATGAAGTTATTACGACATCTACAAACTAAATAATAAATACACAGCTTAAACCTGCACAAGAAAATAACATAGAACTACTAACAGATATTAAATCACACGCTTATTGTCCAATCAATAAATTACTGTAACCGAAAAATAAATAATGACTTTGTAAATTCATGTGATTAATAAATATACTGTTATTTCTAACCGCAATTGTTATTTGTAAACGCACAGAGGTTACAAATATTCATTCTATTACATTCCAATATATGTAATATATAAAGAATCTGCAAGGTGTCAAATCGTTATGAATTAGAGCAGTAATAATAAATGTATAATAATTTAAATGATGTACTAGTGCAGGGATGGGGAACCTGCGGCCTTTTCAATACTTCCGTGTGGCCAGTAAATATTTCAATTATTTATAATATATAATTTTTTTTCTCAATTTATTTTTAATTTTATTCTGCCAAGAGATAAAAATAAAAATGTTTGAACAAATAATCTACAATAATTTAATACTGGAATTATATTTCAAATCGCACTAATTTTATTTTAGTACTTTATCGAAAAAAATATATTTAAATTAACAACTTTTGTTAAGAAAATTTTTAATTTAAAATTATAATTTTTTTATACTAATTGATACATCATTCCATTTAAAATTTTTTAATTATCCCCATTTGAAGTTTTGAATTTTTGATATGTCGCGTATGACACTTTAAATTATCCAAATCTCAAATAATCATACACCATTAAAAAGTTCGTTATTTCTACTTTCCAATAAAAATTTTAAAATAAAATTTAATTAATATTTAACGAAACTAGAGCACTTTTAGTAAAACCCTAAAATTTGGGAACAAGTCGCCATATTTTCTAAACAATGAATGTATGAAAAAAATTTTTTTACAAAAGTTTCTTACTTTTTTATGATCTTTCAAATTATCTACTTTTGGATATGCCGTTCCATTTAATTTGGCTGAGAAACGGGCATGTACCCCTCAATCTACCCCCAAAGGGGGAGTTTTAGGGGGTTGAAAATATTTTCCTGAAATTCTTTAGGGTCGATACATACAGTAAATTTTTTATCATAAAACTCTATCTTCAATAGTTTAGGCGTAAAACATAGTGGACGCGTGGTCTGGAACACCCGGTATATTTAGAACGTACAGTACATGATTTACAACTGAAAAATAAATAAAAATTACGAGATTTATGAGTGTCGTTATTGCGAAACGCCGTTAAGCGAATAGCCGTAATTGCGAGGTGCTACTGTAAAACACAAATCTTATATCGCTCTGACTATTTAATTCAAACGGAAGCACTCTTACTTTGACATATCGCGGTGAACAATAACACACGAAATTAAATTTCATCATTTCTTAAAAGCATTTTAGCTGTTATAGCGTGCTCGACTACGAATCAGCCAATCTAACCTTTCTAACATATCATAAAAAGAAAGTTCGTCATAATCATCTCTTTCAAGTATTAATATTATGTATATATAGAATGCATCTCGTACAAAACGTCTCTATAACTAATCGATGCTTCTTAGAAATCATATTGATTAAGGGCAGTGGCGTACACAGACAAACATTGAAAAAATATAATCCTTGTTTCATATATAGCGAAAAAAATATTATCTTATCGGGTATTATGATTGACTCACTGATTGATCATCAAAATCTATGATAATTCCCGTTGACCTAGAATCTTGAAATTATAATAATTATAATTCAAATAAACGAAAAATCCGAAAATTAATCTTTTCCAATTCTATGTGGAATTATTATTATGTGACAAACTTAATTTCACGGGTTCTCTCATACAGCGTCTATGTATAGACGCTTTGGAAATAGGGTCCATTGTCTACGTCAGTGCTTCTTAAACTTTTTGATGTCGCGGCTCCCCTGCAACTCAAATTGATAACCCACGGCCCCCCTATTTTTTTTTTTTGGAACCCAAGTTGATTTTAAAAAAATATTTGTTTATTGTTCACTCCTGTACAACTGTAGTGCTATCTAGCCGTAAAGGAAGTATTTAGGATTCTCGTCAACAGTTTAAAATTTTTGATTTAAAAAAACAGTTGTAAAAATATAATCATTTTAACATTTCATATAATTTCATATAATCATAATTTAAGCAAGTATGTACATCAGTGGCGAAGCGTGAAATTTATAATAAGGGAAGCATATTTTGTCAATCCTCTCCCTCCTATTAACAAAAAAAACTAGTTATGAAACACTTAAAGTTCAAGCTTTTACTTTTTTAAATAAATTCTTATATATTTATATAGTAACTAAATGATTCTACGTCTTATTCTCTTGTATTTTAGTCAATATTTGTATGACGAGTTGAAGTTCAGTGCAGGAAATATCACTAAAAAATTTAGAATTTTTGATTTCATTAAAAGTATGTTTATTGTATAGAAAATGACGTGAAAAGTTGTTTGTTTCAAACCGCAGATCTGTATCTCAAATCGTTCTCGAGATATAGCCTCTCAAAGTTTAAGTTTTTTCAAATTTTTGGAGAAAAAAGGCCATAACTTTTGAACGCGTGGTCGGAATTGATTTTAGTTGACGGATTTGAAATCAGCGTGTCAAAATCTATATAATGACATGTATAATACTTTAAAATCCGACAAAAAAATTTTGGTCAAAAATCGACATTTTTTTAAGGTATACCCCTTTGAATTTTTTCGATTTTTCGCGAAATTTTTTTTTCCGAGTGTTAAGGTATTATACATGTCATTATATAGATTTTGACACGCTGATTCCAAATCCATCAACTAAAATCAATTCCGACCACGCATTCAAAAGTTAGGGCCATTTTTCTTCAAAATTTTGAAAAAACTTAAAATTTGAGAGGCTATATCTCGAGAACGATTTGAGATACAGACCTGCGGTTTGAAACAAACAACTTTTCACGTCATTTTCTATACAATAAACATACTTTTAATGAAATCAAAAATTTGAAATTTTTTAGTGAAATTTCCTGCAATGAACTTCAACTCATCATACAAATATCGACTCAAAAACAAGAAAATAAGACGTAGAGGTATTATAGTTTTATAATTGAGCGTGTAAATTAATATTAAATGCTATTTTTGATTTTTGGTTAAAATGTTTGAGTTGCGCATAAAGATGAATATTCTAATAATATTTTTAAATTATTTATTAACTGAAAACACAGATTTGTATTAATTTACCCATAAAGTAAGGGAAGCACCGCTTCCCCTGCTTCCATGGACGCTTCGCCACTGATGTACAATTCATAATATATATAGTATTTAACAATAATATATTTATTTGTTATATTTGCAGCTCTTCGCGGTCCCCTTGTGGGAAGGCCACGGCTCCCTAGGGGGCCGCGGCCCACTACTTTAAGAAGCACTGGTCTACGTAACTAACTATATTGTCAATAATTAAGTTTTTATATAACGGTACGGAACCCTCAGGGCGCGAGTTCCACTCGCAAATGTCCGTCTTTTTTCTAAAAATTCACAACGTTTTATTTTGCACGAATCTGTGTGTCAAAGAAAGAAAACATTAATCATGAACAATTTGTGTACACAAAGGACAACAACCGGGTCCGTGCGAGAGAGGTCACGCGACCTCAGCGCAAAGGAAATGCACCGCGCGAATAACACCTGTTGAATCAATACGACACCGCGGCGGCTTGGACACGTCGTTAATCAACGTGTCCGGTATATTGTTGCACACAAAAACACTTTTGTCGTCGAGAAATTAATTAACTCATTAACGATTAAACGTTCTTTTGTTGCGTTGTTCGAAGTCGTTGGAGAAAAATAATATATTTTATTATTTCTCTATAACGTACAGATACAGACACCAATCTTGGACGTTTCAAGAGCAAGATACACTGTTTTTTGGATTTGATGAGCTCCTTTTTTGTAATTCTGATGAACTCATGTAACTAATAAAAGAAGTAAGGTAAAGGCATCAATTATGGCCGCTATAAGAGCAAGTTTTCGTTTTTTGGATTAATGGGCTTGTTTTTTGTAATTCTCATGAACTCATGTTACTAATAAAACAAGTAACTATTTATTTAATCAATTTAATTACCAAAGTCTGCAATTATAGTTTTTTTTTAAATTATTTTATTTATTAGGGTTTCAAAGAAACCCTATATTAATCTCACTTAGTCGTCCGTCCGTCCGTTCTTTTTAGTCTAAGCAAAATATATCGTAAACTATATAAGCTAGAAACTTGAAATTTTTACTGAACATGTAAAATAATGCCCTCTAGTAAAAAATGTACAAAGTTGAAAAAACAAAAATTTCAAGGGGAATGCTAAGGAGCTAAAACTAGGTAAAAAAATACATTTTTTATATCAAGGCATGTGGCACGTCAAAATGTATAACCAAACCAGTGGAATTTGACCCTCTTTCTTAATATAGAGAGGAGCGTCATAGAATTTTTTTTTTATATCTATTATGACACTATTTTTATAAGTTTTTCTAACTCAAAAATGCACCTGTAAGTGGCTTTAAACTAGACTAAACAGTCCACATAGTACGTATTTTGGATTCCTTGTGGCATACACCCGTGTATGTCTTGACCTATTTTTTTTATGTTTTTTCTCCTGTATACGGAGTTAACTTTACTGACATGATGCGGACCGCCAAAAATTTCAGTTCACCAATTAAACGTTCAGAATCGGTTAATTAAAGCAATTGAGATTTGTTAGCTTCTCGTTTCGTAGTTAACTATTTATAAACAATATATGCAACCTTTGTTGCTAATAGATTATTTTTAAATATCAAATAACTATAAAAATTCTAAGAGTCAACACTCTGATGATGATAGCATTGCTAGTGAAACAAATGTAAGTCTAAACATATGATATTAATATTTATCATACAACCATAGTTTTTGTCTGTTGTTTGTTAGTACTTTTAAAATCACGACCACAATTCGACCTAAAGTATCGTAAATACTTTTGAAGTGCGCCCCCAAGATCCTAGCGCCCTAGACTCCAAACTAGTCAGGCTCTACTAATTGTTCAATCCAGTTCCGGGTTTGTATAAACATAGAACTACACTTAATAAAGGACAGTTATTTTAACATGCCCATAACTGTACAAGTAGTACCTATCTTTCTATATACAGCATATACATATGCGTGACACAGTTATAAAAAACATCATGTCACCCATGTTATCTAATGTTTTTTTTTCCGCGGTATTAACACCGGAAGTTAGTATCGGAACTAAAATATAAATACTTACAGTATCGTATTAAACGTGAAATTACTTACACAAGTTTTTTCACGGTGGTGTGAATATCTCTTTTTAAAAGAGCCCTGAAGATGTCCACTGTAATGTGTGATGAAACGTTGGCCGATAATACGACCAAATTAAACGCGGCTTTCAACTAGAAGCCAAGATACATATCGTAAAATTACTTATTTTTTATTTAATATTTTCGCAACCAAATTCAGAGTGGTTTAACCGGAGCGGAGGGGGGGAGCATATATGTATATGGATGAACACTTTTGTTTGTAAATGACCCCCCCCCCCCCCATCTCCCCGCAGTAATCTTGTGAAAATTGAAACTTTAAAATATTGAAAACTTGTGAAGAGAAAAAAAATATTCAGTTGCACCTGGGAATTTTTTTTTACCTTTGCAATCATCTAGATTGATTTGAAAAATAGCGTATTATTAGCATTATTATAAAAAATAGTTGGCAAAAAAATTCTTCTATACAAAAAATACAGTAAAATAAATAAAACCGTTATGCGTTTATGTAAAGTAAAAAATTGACAAAAATAATAAATTTAAGAAGAAAAACACTTTAATGCAGTCTCCGCTAATGAACCCGTTGAATTATTACAATGTGTTATTTTAATGCATTATACAAACAAGTATTTTTAATTACCATTTATATAATGTTAACTACCAGCGGGGGCACAATCAAGTAGCTGCTAAAATGTCTGTTTATAACAAGTGGGAAACTTATTTTTTAACACAAATTAATTAATTACTAAAATAATTGTTATACATTAAATTAATAAAGGATTAATTATGCTAAAAAAATGATATACAGAAAAAAATTTCAAAGATTAAATTAATTGGCATTTTATTTATTTTTCGAGAAGTTATGGAAATTATAAATAAACAAAAAATGTATATTTTTTGCCAATTTTTTGTTAACCCTTTACACTGAAAAAATTTTTAAAAAAGCACTTTGAAACATAGCTAAAATGAAATTCTACGTTCTAGAATAAAATAAACAAATTTTGTTAACCCCGTTTTTTGTAACAAAAAAAAATAATTTTGTTTTGTTTGTTTTATAACTCCATAACTCCTTGAAAACTAAGTAAATTTTAAATCTGTGAAAAGTTTGAAAAGTAGAGATTACAATCTTTAAAACGTTTTTAATGTATTTCTATACATCAATTTTTACTATAATTAGTAATAATTACAGAACTTTTAAGAAAGTAATTTTTCTTATGAATATTCTGACCTCTTTGTTAATTTGATCAATCAAAATATCGATTTCTTAATTATATTTTCACTAAAATGATTTAATATTTGATTGTTTCAGGTCATTCACAATTTTTCTCAAGAAGTCGTAGGTTTTGATGTACTTAAACAATAATTTTACGTCTACGTTATTAATTACTACACTTTAAATTCATTACTTCATAATTCTATCACAAAGAACGAAATCGCCGACAGTGAATTAACATTTAACCATTTAATACACGTATTTAAAATTTGGCCACGTGAGTAATTTACACTCACGCGCGGCGGGTCACGCTCGTGACAGGATGTTATCCATTAAAAAAAAATCTTCTTCGAATTTTTCATTTATTGTATTCATCTAACTCCCCCCCCCCACTCTCCTGCTACTATGTCTCTTATTTTAATTTACTTCACCGATTTATTCCTCTTGTACATTTTTTCGAAAATTATTAAGAACAATCACACAAAATTTAACGGTATTTTAACAACAAATTACTTATATCAGTGACTGAACGGTACTCAAACTGTGGTTCGTATTCGACCGACAATAGTACCTCCATAAGTCGAAGTTGAAAGGGGAAACGCTTAAAAAATCGATATTTCGATTTATAAAGGTTTTACTGCAGTTATATATATTTCAAAAAATAAAAATTCTTGGTGCATTTGTGATTCAAATGCGACATACTGATGTATATATGTACATAAAGGGTAATGGACCTATCTATATATATATATATATACTTAGCTTATATATTATACCTATAGTATAATGAATATATCTCAAGATCAAGTATAGAGAAATAAAAAAAAACTTACCTTGTCTAGACTTGCGTGGGAAGTTTGACACTATAGATTTGGAGTATAGATAACGCCCTTTTCTGTAACAAAGAAAGTCTAATGTAACTCTAACAAATTATAATAACGGTATAATAACATATGTACTATATGTTTTATCAAAACTTATTAATTATTTCAGGTTACTTCTTAAAATATACAACCCCTTGTACCTACTCTTAACTGGACTATTTTGGGCGTTGAAAAACAATTTGATAGTAAAAAAAAAACTCTTTTGAGGGCCTCCATGTAGGCAGTAATAAATTTTTTGATCAAATCTAAAGAATGTCTTGTAGATCAGACTTTTCTCTTCAATTTGATATTTTTTTGTATCGCTATAGGTACGTCCATTTTTGATCAAGTTATGAAGAAAATATTTTGAGTTTTCCAAATCTTTCTTTTAACGATCATTTCTTCCCTAATTGCTTTGATCGCAAATAACTCGGTCAAATATAGCCGCACAGCGATAAAAAAAGCAAAAATATCTCCGCCAGTGAGGGCTCTCAAAATCAATTTGAAAAATAGATTTTTTTTATTGTCAAATACTTAGAAATTCATAATCCGGTTAAAAGGCCAATTAATATATTAAAAGGTAATTTATATACTATATAAGTATCAACATCCTATATCAATTAGTAAGATCTATAGTACACACATACATATATTAAATTTGCAAATGCAATCAGGTGTGAAAGTCGTCCAAGATTGAAAAAACACAGGAAGTTTCATTACAAGAACATATAAGTATCAATTATATCTCTACATATACAGGTCCTGCGTTGAGACAGTGTACTCGTATAAACCAGGTACCCTACTTGCAGGGCAAGTGTCCTTGTATGGAGTTAAGTGTACCAATTGTATAATTCATTCAATCGAGTGTTACGATTCATGAAATGTATTTCATTCATGTTTTTTTTTTTAAACAGACATATTTACAATAGTATAAGTACTTAAATACAGTTTCTGAAGTACTTGAGTTAATCAGAATTAATTAATAAAAATAATAAGTATTAGCATCTATATTTCTACTAATTAATATTATAAATGCGAAAGTAATTCTGTCTGTTTGTTACCTTTTCACGGCTAAACCGATCTTAATGAAATTTAGTAGGGAGAGAGAACCACATATTTAAATTATAGATATGTTCTTTGCCCAGGTTTTAGTATAGTAGTATAAATGTTACGTTAGGTAACATAAGGAATAAACAGTGATAGTAAATCAAGTCGGAAAAATGTTTGCAATAAGGATTAACTCTTAAATATTGAACAATATAATGTATAAGTAAAGAACTGTGTTGACTGATTTAAAATAATTCAATTATATTTTTCAAAAATAATTCTGTAGTCCACACGAGCGAAGCCGCGGGCATAGATAGTAAAATATAAATACAAAAAAAATAGTAAAAAATGTAATAAATGTAATTCAGTTTTCTCAGTGCTCTGGTTTATTTATTATAATATACTCAATTGCTAATGTGCGTGCAATGACGACCAGTTTATATTATGTGTAAATACATTTACAATGTTTATAATGGGTAGCAATGTCGGTAGAATGAAAAAAGATGATATCATTTTGTCGATGACATATCGGTGTAATTGGAATTGATTAATATCAAGCAATTTATAAGGTTGTCCTTATATAAATCGCATGCCTACACATTAAACAAAAACATTTCATTCAATTCAATTAATTGATTGGTATGTCAATACATTTTTACATCAATTATTATACATATTTAAAAATGGGTTCATTAGTTTTAAGAGGGAGAACCTCACTGTGATGAATAAAAAAATATTTTCATCAAGTATTTGCATTCAAAAATATCTCCAAAAAATTTCATGTCTAAATATCAAAATTTGACGAAGATATAGTAAGTGAATTAATTTCAAAAATATGAACATTCAATCGCGTTTTTCTCGAAACAACTTTTTTTAAACTAGTCCAAGTGAAAACTGGACGGCTAATAGACCGATTAAAATTTTTATTAAACTTTCGTAATTAAAGTGGCCAAGCCTCAACCTAGCCGTTTTTCAAAATTTTTAAAATTACTATTTTTTTAAGTCCCTTGAATGAAAAAAAATATTTTATTTTATTTTATATTTTAGTTCAAAATATTCTTAACAAAAATTCTAGAAAAAAATATAAAATGTAGTAAAGAATCATATGTTGTCCACATCATTGGTATAATGCATTTAAAAAATCAATTTTTAAATAGAGATTTACCTACAAAACATCTAACACCGTAATTTCGATCGGGATGATTTTAAAGGTAGATACACCTATATTATAATAAGCTATTCCTTTGTAGTAGGGTGGCGCCCGCGCCGGTGCGGCGGAGACTGGCGGCACTAACAAGTGAAATACTCGTTTACACAAAAAAAAACAAAGATATACTTATACGACATGAATTAAAAAATATATCTGTCTTTTTCACATATACATATTTTTATATCAACTATGTAAAGAGAGATGCAAGAATGTTTATCCATATTAAACTATGTATACATCTTTTTTTAATACAGTAACGCTATATTTAAGATCTATTTTAATGGTTAAACTTCCCACTGTCTCAGGCGATAAAGAATATTTTTTTTCTTTATTTGAATAGAATATTTTTTTTGTTCGAAGATGTAACAATAAGAAATTTATTTTGAATACACGCTGCGTGACTTAAATTTTTATTATTATATACAGGATGTCTAAATAATAGGGTACAGTAAGAGGAGATCTCGAAATTTAAACTATAAGAGATTAGATTAAATGAGACAAAAGTTACCTTTAATTAAGAAGTTAATTGTTTTAGTTCCATTGCAAATATTTCATAAAAAAGTTGTAGAGGTAAGTATTGTCTACTTAAAAATATTTAATTTTTAATTTTATTAGATATTTTTTTTTGTGAAGGCTTGATTTTCAATCAATGGTCTACCCATTTTAAAGTTATAGGGGTACACACATAAATACAAACAACCATAAAATATTAAATAATATATATATTTTATTATAAAATACAGAAAACATGAAATAAGTACAGTAGGGATTCTTTTTATGAGGATTTGAAGTTACGTGGTGCGATTTTCATGCCAATTCAGGGATTTCCCGTTTCGACGAGTGGGATATCTTATGAAAACTGACAATTCAAGAAATTTAAATATGTAAACTAAGGCGTGTCAAAAAAATGAACATTCGCTCTCGTTACGAAATAGGTAAGTTAGTTTATGACCTAAAATAAATCCTCGCCTGTAGTTCAATTTTAAGAGGTACCGCAATTCGCAAAGGAGGATTCTGTTTCCCATTTAAATAATAAAGTTAGTATTATCGATTCATAATAACTGTTGTAAATTTTTTTAAGTACATCATTTTGTAAAATATAAAATTCTCTACGATAGTGTTTACAAAGTCATTTCAAAGTCAATTCAACGTATCAAAAGTTACACACATTCTAAGTGATTTATTTGTTAAATGTTAATTCAACGTATCAAAAGTTACACACATTCTTAGTGATTTATTTGTTAAATGTTAATTTTATAGAAAATTTAATTTTCTATAAAAATAGTCTAGAGCATTTTTACGTTAATATTTTATAAATATCAATGAAATAGCAATATATAACCCTACTATTGAGCTATTGGAAAAAGAATGACCCAGCCGACAACTGGCTTTAATAGAAAATAATTTTATTCTCTAGAAAATGACGTCCTTAAATTTTTTATATCCATTATTATGAATCAGTTATACCAACTTTAGAACTAAAGAATAATTTTTCAATGTTATTTAAATGGGAAACGGGACCCCCTTTGCGACACCTCTTAAAATTAAACTACAGGGTAATCCTACGGCAAGGACTTATTTTAGGTTATAAACTAACTTATTTCGTAGTGAGAGCGAAGAATAAGCTTTTTTTGACACACCCTAATGTAAACGTTTTGTCATTATTATAATTTTTGTTTAATAATATTTCGCACCAGTTCACAAAAGGTGCCAGTTGTATTTTCAAAAAATATAAAATATTGTTACTTTTCAATAAAATTAAATAGATAAAATTCAAAAACAAACTTATTTATTTTAAGTTTCTTTCAGATTTTCGAACTAATTTCTTTGTTTTTTTTAGACATTCTAATTTTCGTGAATTTTCAGAAACTTTTTTACGCGATTTGGTTTAACGCGGTTTTAAATAAAAAGTTATGTAACGTATACGTGATCTGCAGTAGAACGTATCTACCGCATTAAAAGAAGACCCTACTGTATTACAAAATGTAATTGTCCTCAATGTTTACCGAAATCACATTTTTTTTAAAAAGCACATCACTTTTATAATCACCACTAATGACATAATTAAAATAAATATATAAATGACAAAAAGCAATCTATGTTCAACCTCCATCTTCTTACTCTCTACGCAAAGCGACTTGTCTGAATTAACCAAGAGAATCTTAGTTTTAGTTGGCTTTATAGTTGTAGTTTTTGGTATAGTCGTATCGCTGAACGTGAACACTGTGCTTTTCGGTGTAGACATTGTTGTAGGTACGCCAAATTTTGGTCCTGTTGTAATTCCTGGTACTACAACTACTGTAGTTTCCGGTAGATTTATCGTATTGTTTAACAATGGTGTTGCAGTAGTTGTGTTATGTACTACAGTATTTTTTGTTGTATTAGGTATGATAATTTCTGATGTAGACATTATAAAATCTTCCGTATACTCTGATATAGAATCTGTTGTCGATATCTTGATTATTTTTAATGTCGTGTCTTCACTAGGTAGCGTTGAATCATATTGGCAATTTATTTTGTAAAATGAAACTTGGATTAAAAACACTAATAATATGTACTTCATTTTTAAAATTAATTAGATGCGTTTTCATCAGAATATGTATTTATTCTGTTCATGTAAAATTATTATCGGTTGAAATTATTCTTGACAGGATATGTGGTAGAGATAAAATATATATGTAAGTATGTATGTGTAAAATGGGAATTTCTAAAAAACAGTACAATATAAATATTATATTAAAAACCGCATTCTATAACAAGTACAACAAATTTTGATTACTCATATATCGATTGTTATACTGTACCAACATTTTTTTTAAAGTGGACATTTTGAATATTGAAGTGCCGGAAAAAATATATTCCTTTTGAAAAAAATTATATCAAAAAATTATGACAACATTATTTGCGGGGGGCTTTAAAGCAAATCCAAAAAAATGTGTTGGGGTATCGAAATTTAAATCTCTATCAGTAGAATTTGACGCTATTTTTTATTTAAATAATTAAAAATGGCTAAAAGCAGTATGTTATTTTGTTCCCCCTAACTCGGTAACTACTGGCTCAAAAAATCTAAAAAAAATTTGGTAACGAGACTTTGGTAGGACGACAAATACTAGTCAACAATATCATTTTAAATTTTGGAATAATAGTGAGAGGTGTCATATAATTTTTAATTTTTATGTGGGGTGTCACAATGTAGATTTCAATTAGTAGAATATGATCCCATTTTTATATTTTTTTCTAACTCAAAAATGCACCTGTGGCTCCAAACAGTCCATGTAGTACGTACTTCGGAACCCTTATGGCATACACCCATGTATGTCTTGACCGAATTACTTCTAAATTAATTTAGAAAACATCCCTAACCCATGCACGTAATGCTTTTTTATAGAATTTGTACCCCCCCCCCCTTCCCCGCCGCCGCCTAATGTTACATAATGCAGTATCCTATATATTACAATATGTTTTTTTAACTTTTTCAGCATGAAGTTAACACTATAATAAATATCGGTTAAACGTCCAACAATGATTTGTTTTTATTTGATTTAATTTGTAGCATGAATGTTACGTAACATTTGAATATGACCACCCCATCCCCCATGCAACGCCATGTAACAATAATACCCTGTATGAATGTTCCCTTATTAAAAAAAAAACATTATGATATTGCTCCCTCTAAGACAGTTTTATTTTCGAAAGAAAAATTCGTAACTTTAATTTTTTAATAACTATGTAGTACATTTTATACAAATTCATATACAAAACTCAAAATACAGAAAACATTATAAAATATAACAAAACTAGAACAAATAAATTATTTCTAAAACATAAAACACACAAATTAGACTTCGAAAAAGCAATCATTTCTAAACATTCATTATTATTTTTTTCATCATCAATACAAATATTACTTGCAGTATTCAACATATCTGAAAGAGTTACATTGCCAAATTTCCCCATACATCTGTTACTATTCATAATATCACCCCCTTTAAATTGTTTCAAATATAAATACAAAGAACAAGTACATTTTAAATAATTATCTTCAAAAGAAAAATTATTGAAAATCGGATTCCATTTATCCAAACAGATCAGATCAATTGTATTATTTAAAAAAATTACTTGATTTAAATCAAATTGAGTCATTTCATTTAAATACACTGCTTTAAAATTATTTTGTTTTATTTCAATATTTTTAGATTTGACAATAAAACTTTTAGGTATAATTCTACCAAATGAATTATTTTTAATATTAATTCGATTTATACCTTCTATATAAATACCTTCATTAGAAATAAAATTAAACGTAGTATCTCGTATATTTAATGAACTACGGATTTTTGCTGTAATACCTTTGGATCTAATATCATTAAAATTTGATTTAAATATATTAAATAGATCAGTTTCAATATCCAAAGAATTACTTTCAATAGTACCAATATTAGAGTTAGTAAATATCAGTTCTCTTAATTTTATATTTTTTAAAAACCCTTTGGGAAGTTTTGGAATATGAGTATTTTTTATTACCATATTTTTCATCGTTTTTAAATCGACAAATGTTTCAGGTTCTAGTTGTAAATGTTGTACGTTAGATATTTGTATTTTAATTACATTTTTAAAAACATTAGATGATATTTTTACTTTTTCGATATTTTCTAATACAACTAACGACAGTTCTGTTACATTCCCGAATGAACCACTATCCAGAAAGACGGATGTCATGTTCCGGAATTCTATTGTTTCTAAAGATGTCAATGGCTCAGAATCATGTCTTGTTGTTTGTAAATCCTGTAAAAAAATTAAACAAATTACACATCTAAAATACGTCATAAAATATTATTTGAGTTTGGACCGAAAAATATGTTTTTTGTTATATGAAAAAACTAACAGAAAACCGATTGAAAAACTGTTTTTAATATATTATATACTTTTCACTGTTTTTAAAGTTTTTTAAGTCGTTTTTTAAGTTTTTTTTAAGTCGGTTTTATTTTTTTAAATGGCGTATCTTAAAAGTCTATGGTCAGATGCTGATAAAATTTATATAGGACCACCTCGAAAGAATACTCTTTCAAACAAACGAAAAATTGTCCAAATCGATACATATTTGTCGCAGTTATATCCGAACATACATAAAAAATATATATTGTCGAATTAATTTTGTTGGTTAAAAAATCGATTTTGGTACGTCTATTAATTACTAAAGGATGCTTTTTGAAATTTTCGATCGTGAGATATTACAGGCCATCCTTCCTTTCCCCCAAAACCCTTATTAATGCAAATTAATAAATTAAAATTAATTAATTAGGTTCTTCGAATGAAAAATAAGAGTATTAAATAAATAACGAACATATTGTTAAAATAATAAACAGTTTTACTTACATCTTTTACATTATCACACACAATTTTCTTCGGAGATGCGTTGTAGGGTGAACATGTACAATATTCACATAACTTAATGATTGCTGCTTCATTTTCGCCATATGATATAATAAAGATGATCATTACAAATAGTTTTACTAACATCTTGATAATTAATTTAAATAAAAGTAAGATAAATGTTTATCCCAAAGATACATGTATTAAAATGTATAGATTTTTACATTTATAACACTTACTTGTCACCGGAAATTAAACCGTCGTCAACTTTATGACTAAAACTTCCGTATTTGTTAATACGAATTAGATATAATAATAACACGAAATTACATATGATTATTCATATGTATTAGTTTTATATCAAACAATTAAATTATGTATTAAGAGAATTAATTAATTACATAATTAAATTTATATGAAATATTAGCGGTTTCACCTGCTTTTTTATTTTGGAACAATTTTTTATCAGTATTTGAAATATCTCATTACACGTATATTTAAATAGAGAAATATATTGCCGTATCAAAAAAGTAATAATAATAATGTCCTTTCCCCTTCTTAGATGTTGAATTTCAAAAAATTCCTACTTAGATTTCGATTTTTTTCATCTCGTTTAAAATTTCGCAACACTATTTTGACTGATGTCTAGTATTATAGCTAATCTAACGCTATCTGCGGAGTATTAAATATAAATGACAGCCCATTGACAGTTCTAAACAATGGTATTGTTTATATGTAAGTAGAAATCGACGATCTAAAGACAGTGGTGATTGGTGCACCTCATTAACATATTATCACTGGTCTAAAATCACAAGCAAATTTATAACAATTTGATATCTCGCAGATAGCATTATTACCCGACATGATTCTATAGATATTACTAATTTACTCTTTGTTTTTTTCTTCCATCAAAAATACAGAAAAACATTCAGTAAGTGTTAAAATAATGTAAACAATAACAAATCATTTTATAAAAAATAACTGTTACCTATATATTGAGGTCAAAACAATTATTTTTAGGCTTATGGTATACTAGTCCACAAAGTTTAACATATTCTATGTTGAGTCCATTGTACCGCATTTTTATTATAGGATAATGACTGGTGTTTGACCATAATTCTTGTAATATAAATGTCCTATATATTTTTTAAATCTTGAATTATTTTTAACACATATTTTACTTGTCCTGCCTACCTCGTAATGAAATATATGAAGTAGATAAAAATAATAAAATATTAACAAATATTCATGTATTTTTTTTTTTACCTGTTTTGGTTGAGATGCCGCTAGTTAATGATTGGTCGTTTTTGGGGCCAGTATATTCTGCAGAGTTTCAATAAAAAATATCTCAAGAATAACTAGTGAGCCACTTTTCATAAGCTTTGTTGTAACTAACAATTTATTAAAAATTGAAAAATGTAAAAATGAAAAGTGACAAACAATTTCACGCTCTAATTAAAAATTGATAGCATAAGACTGGAGAACCTAATGATAGTTGATAATAAAACATTTGTATGGTGAATATGATAATAAAAGTTCAACGAACTTTTGACAATAGTAGGTATATCAATATGAATAAATAAATATTTTATGGCTTCTGCAAACAAAGCAAGTAAAACCAATAAATATTATTTTTAGGAATCCTTATAGTTTCACTCTGTCTGTCCGTCTGTCTGTCTATAAAAATTTTATATCGATTAAGATGAAATTTGGTATATGGACGTAGATTGATAACCCAAAAACATAAATTATATTTTTGAAAAAAATAATTTTTCGGACCCCCTTAATATTGATTGAAAAGTACATATAAAAAAAATTTCACTTAATCCATTCAGTGGGTTGTCTTTAGATAAGCCTTCTAAAATACAACAAAAATGTCTTAGTACCTTTTGGATTTTATTTTTTTAGTCACGATATATTTACGTTCAAAATCGTTATCAGTGTCACCCCTCCCGTCTATCAATACAAAAAATCTGAAAAAAATTCAGAATATAGCTTTTAATCAGTACTTTCAATGAAAATTATATCGAACACTGTCAAAAATTTTCTGCCCCTCCTGCCATAGACTTTTTTCCACTTATCCCATTGAGTGGGAGTGTCTTTAGATAGGTTACCTAAAATGCAACAAAAAATATTATATAACCTTTTGATTTTAATTAACCCTTCAATCACGATATATTTTCTTTTAAAAGTCGTTATCATTGTTCAATTTTTATTTTATTTTTTTATGCTTGCTAAAAATAATACATAAATGTTGTTTTGGCCAGAAACGGAAATTTTCTGCTTTCAAAAATGATCACATAACTTCTTTTTTTGGAAACGGCGGGGAGGAAGCAATATATATTTTTAAATTTAATACATTAACCTCAATAATATTGTATAACTAGCACACTTGAATTAATTCACGGAATTCTGTCAACAGAAAAAGAATATGTTATATCAAAACTGTAACTTAGGTATAGAGGCCATTGTAATCGTAGGTAATTTTTACAGGTCCACATGACAAAATAAAGTATGCAATTATGTCATTTGTACAAAATGTACGTGCCCCGCTTACTGAATTAAATATTGTTTCTATAAATACCGCTTAGAAAAAAAAACAAATACATTTTTCCATAATATTTTTTTCAATAATTTTTAATATATAAAATTTAAGTAAAATTTGGGCATATTTCCAAAACCGCTGAACCTATTGGAGTCAAAATAAAAACGTCTTGAGTCAATATTTTACCACATAATAATTCGAATAGTTATCGCGTACGAAAGAAAATTCTACATGCGCGGAAAATTACTTTTCTTTACAATTATGTCCGGTAAATTTTAAACTTTCAACGGGGTATTAATTCTGTGATATTATCTATAGATTTGTTTTAGAATTTAGATCAGTGATACTTCAACTTGCTATCACAAGATAATTTTCATAATATCACCACTGTTTTAATATTGTTAGTATTTATTTACCGCGCGTGCGAGAAATTTGTCAAACACTTCATAATACTCGAAGGATCTGTATTATAGGTTTGATACCCCACTTTTATTAGCTGCTTTATTATCTGTATATTTATACTTCTATTCCTTTCGGAGATATTGAATTTTATAATGTACAATAATTTGCGAAATAAATATAGTAATAATACATATGTAAATATTTTTAAAAAATTACAAACGCGTTCGAAGCAAAACAAAACAAATTAATTCTACATATTCAACAGTAATAAAAAAGCAATTCAATATACATTAACGTATTAAAAAAAACCATCTATATATTAAAAGAAAAATGCCACAGTTCCAGCATCTTAAAACAAAGTAGATTATAATCAAGTAACTTTTTTAACGGAGTTGACAGTTATGAATCAAGTCATCAGAGTAATAAATTGCGTTGATATAGTTTTATGCTTTCTCGTGCACTTTCACCTAAAAAACAGAAATAACAGTCATAATAATGTGCACACACGGTGTACCAAACGATACTGTAATTTTTGTTTTAGACACGGTGTAGTACAATTGGCTTATTGGCATTTCATATTAGTATGACAAATAAAGCCAAAATAATGCATTATTTGATTGAAATATGCTATTTTCTGTGGTCATGGACGTCCACAAAGAGGGGCAAATAGGTACTACCTCCCCCCCAACCCAAGTTGATAGATAGTTAATAGATCCCAAGATCTATAAAATAAAAAAAATTCGATGTTATTGTTGACAACAAGGTTTGGCAAATTTTATGTGGCTGGACTTTTTTCAAGAAGGGAATATTTATATTTATATTTATAAATAGATGTTTGTATATATCCACCCTGTACATATGTACATGTTATATATTTTTTTAATTCGAATTGACGGTAAGTCTAGCATGAAATGTGTCCAACGACCTAAATCCACATTAATTTATAATATAGTAGTAGTATGTTTTGTCATTGTGCGTACCCAGTACCGTTACAGATAATATAAAAACAAATTAATCAACAATAGCGACGCTGTGTAACAGAAATGAATAAATATCCGTTCAAAAAAAAAACTGCGCATTTTTATTTAACTTTACAAAATCAAAAGATAATTTAACCCGTCCATATTGCTTCCTCATGATATCAGATACATGAAGCTTTGTGATCGTTTTAGAATGAGACAAAAAAATGATTCTCCGATTTAAAAATTTTAAATTGAACAAACACTTTTCGTTTTCTGTCTGTCTGACCTCTGAATCCTTGTCACACGCATAACTCATAAACCACTGAACCGATAATAATGAATGATCCCATTTCAAAATCATTAAAAACGTGAGTAAGAAAGAGGGGTGACATCTCAAAATATTTATATTTTCAAGATATTTCAAAAACGACACATGTTACGTGAAAGTTTTATAGAATCTCTTTTGTAGAGCATTCAATTTACTATAATATAGGTCTACAACGTTTGTTGTAAAAAAATCCCTTAAAAAGATTTATTTCAATTTGCTTTAAAAAATAGTCATTTGTTTTTTAAATTGATTAAATTTACTTTGACATATTAAATGTCGTTTTGACGTTTAAAATATCATTTTGACGTTTGCATAAATTTAGATTTAGATTGAAATTGTCAAAAATTAACAATATACGAAAAAATAATTAATTTAAGAAAAATTTCGAACTAATATTTTTTAGCAAAATTGTATAAAAATTAAATGGCTAACCAATACCAGGCAATTTATCTTAACACTTTATCGGTTTTTATTTAAATTATTCAATAATTAACTATACCTTTGGTGAATTTAGCACGAGAAAGCACTGTACATTTACTTGGCATATGTTTTTTTTTTATTTGACACCATAACTGGATCCAATGGCGATGTTAAATATCTTATAATTCAAATTGTAACATAATAAATAATGCAATCAAATAACTCAGAGCTAACAGCCGTTCAAAATGATCTTCATGTGTAAGTCATATGTGCAATATATGTATGTATTGGTTATGTAATGCACATACTTGAAATGAACGTTGGTTTCTTCACAGTGTCACAAACATTTTGCTCTACTGGGCATTCAAAAGGTAACCTATATTATAAAAACTAATCGAAATATTACCCCATCAAATTGATGATATACGTCAAATATTGCAAAATAAAATACTGTTTTTAATAATTTTTAAAATTTTTGAGCGAACCTCAAAAATTTACAAATATTTGTTGAGACTTCTTAAAACGTCAAAAACTAACAATAATAAAAAAAAAACATAAAAAAATTCTTAAGAAAAAAATAAAAGCCCTAAAAACACTGAATATAATAATTAAATTTAATAGATATTGAAGTCGGTTTTCTTTTTTTCCTTCTTAAAAAGCTTTTTTATTTTTCTCTTTTGAGTGGCGTGAAGTATACTCTTTAAAAAAAATCATGCAAATATATATTTGTAGGAGTTATGCCCAAACATACATAAATAAATATATACAGACGAATTGAAAACCTTCTCCTTTTTTGAAGTCCGTGGTCAGATTCTAATAAAATTTATATGAGACCAGTGCCGAATTAAGCCAGCGCGGGGCCTGTAGCAAATGTTATAAAGAGGCGCTTAGTAGTGGCGTCACTAGGAAGGGATGTGACACCTGGGGTGGAAATCGATAGTATCACCCCTCCCCCTCTCCCACAAATTAGAAAGTGCAAGCTTTTGAATGAGCTTTGGATCAATCATTTCAATCTAATAATTTTTCGCGGAGATATAACTGTTTGAAAATTCGAATTTTGTTTTGCCTTTTTTTTAATTATCCCTTATTTTTTTTGAGGAGTGTATAATATAACACCACTTTTACAGACAAACGTTTCTCAATTTAATTTGGGCAAATTTAGAAAAATCGATTAAAAAAAACAAAGATCGGGGCATTAAAAATCGATTTTTCTATAAAATCGAATAGAGATCGAAAACCCTAAAAATAAATTATTAATTACTGTAGATTTGGACACCCCCTATCAACCATTGGACGGTAGGTAGTAAATAAGAGATATTTTTTCGCTATGCCGCGGGGCCCATAGCATTTGCTACTTCCGCTACATGGCTAATTCGGCACTGTATGGGACCACCTCGGGAGTATATTCTTTCAAACAAACAAAAAATCATCAAAATCGGTGCATATTTGTCGGGGTTATGCCCGAACATACAAAAAATATATATTGTCGAATTGAGAATCTCCTCCTTTTTTGAAGTCGATAAAAAAATTATATCGGCCACTGAAAACCAATAAATAAACGTGAGGAAAAGTAACTACATCAAATAGGTACAAGTAATGATTATGACCGGAAATACATTTCATCTTAGATGCGGTAGGCAAGACAGAACAAAACCAAGCTACTTGCGGTGAGCGGGTGTCTAATTGTAAATTTGTATGTGCAGTAAAATTCAATGATGCGGAACCTAACTCACTTTCTTCGCTATACAAAATGGTTTAGTATTTAATGTCTTCGGTTTTACCATTAAAGCCTTTATAGGTTCTGGTATCGTCATACCAATCGACATTTATCGATTTTCAGCCAATATTTTTTTTATCTTTAAGAATTATACATGTCTACATAGATTTTGACACGTTGATTTCAAATCCGTCAACTAAAATCAAATCCGACTACCTGTTCAAAAGTTACGGTCATTTTTATCGAAATTTTTGAAAAAAATAAAACTTTGAAAGGCCATATCTCAAGAACGATTTGAAACACAGACTTGCGGTTTGAAAATTTCAACTTTTTATGTTATTTTTTCTATTCAATAGGAGGAACAATTTAACTTACTATACAAATAATAGTTTTAATGTAATTTTCATTTTATAGTAAAATTTCATGCACTATAAAATTGAAATTTGTCATAGAAATATCAACTTAATTAAAGAAAAGTATATAATAATAATATATAGAATATGCAAAATGATCGATAAAGTTGTATTTACCCCCACTTCACCCTAATTTTATATTTTGCTCTCGAGCTGTCGATTGAGATATAAAATACATACATATATGACTTTCATCTCCTAATATTATTCACGCAGGTAATATGATATGCATACTTTCTAATTAACTGCAAAATATCTAAATAAATGTGCAACAAATATCTCAATTATAAAAGTGAAAATATTGAAAGTGACTATAAAAAGTTATGGGGGTTAAATATCAAATTATAAATGTTATACAAAAAAAATCCTTATACAATTTTCACATAGCATACCTAACTAGCCAGACCTAGAGATACTCTAGTAAGAGTTATGACATTTTTATTTATAAATTAAAAATTCATTCGTGTATTATATTTAACAAACATAAAATTTTTTAATGATATTGATTGATGAAAAACAAATGGTAAAAATCAATTCGTGCTGTCAGAATTCTTACTATGAGTATCTCTAGCCAGATCCAACGAACCAAGTTTAATTAAAATCTGTTGGAATAATATATATACCATAGCAAATTATCAAAACTATGATCAGAATGTAATTACACATAAGCTGTTATGTGCAATAAGTTTGCATAAAAAATAGAATAGCGGATCTATACAACAGAAATTAGAAGTCTAGTAAATAAAAAGCAAGCCACTGAACTGGCGCCGACTAATCATTGTCCATTGCGTTTACATAATATATCTAAAACTGGTTTATTTCACTAAAAACACTAAAGTACTGGCATCAGTTTTGGCCGCTTTCAGAATAAAGATTTTTAAAATTGATGGGCTCTTTTTTAAATCAATTTAATTACAAAAGTTCGCAAGTATAGTTTGCTTTTTCAAAAAAAAGTAAAACCAGTAATGGACATCCAGTAATGAACACTTGCTAATGCTCACAAAATGATAAGTACTACGACACAAAAGTTATAAAATAAAAAATTGTAAAATTATAAACAAGGTAAAGTAGATGCTATGATAATATAATAACTAATAATAAAAACAAACTTGTTTGTTTAAACGTCAAAATTTATTAAAGAAGAGGAAACCGCAAGCTTTCGATTCACAGAATCATCGTCAGGCTATTAATAAAGATTTAAATTTGAGAACGATGTCGTTATCTCAATAAAATTCATGTGACTTTAATAAATTTTGACGTTTAAACAAACAAGTTTGTTTTTATTTATATTTAACGTCACTACTATTATATTATAACTAATAATAAATAGATTACACTAATAATTAGTTTAAATGTCTACCATTTTGACATCATCAAATTAAACTGTTTTACAGTTACCCTTGTAGAAAATGCCAGCCTTGACGATAGGCCCAAGCTTGGCCTAATATTGGGTTGCTATTACTGCTTTTTCGATATTGGTCTCAGTCTAGGCCAATCTTCAGATACCGAGCTTCGGTCACCTATTGGGCCAACTCTGGACCAGCCTTGGTACGGCAAGCCTTGGCCGAGTCTTGAACGAAGTTATCATTTTTATCTTGGCCCAGTGTTGGCTAGCAATTAGAAATGGTGCAAGCCTGGGCCAACCGTGGCCCCTTTGTAATTGCATATAGAGGTAAGAGTCTATAGATTATGATTCAGTAATGGCAGTAAATCAAATATAAACAAATATGATATATAATAATTTTATAATATTAAATTTAAAAATGTTGTTTTTATCTTATTTCATAAAAAAAGTTTACAATATTTCAAATCGTGCCATCGGGGGTGGAAGGTGGGAGGGCACAGCTAACATTCCGCCCCCGGGCGCAAACCTTCCTTAGTCCGCCACTGCAGATATATATCTAGTTCAAATAAAAATGTTTAAGCTAAAGTGTAACATGAAGTTAGTCTGTTAACTAAAATAGTTGGCAGCACTGGATACATGAGTGCATAATAATATAACATTGACCTTTGTGTAACATTATCTAATGTAAACACGGTAGATATTTATTTCGCGCGCCACGATCCAGATAGCGATGAAAATAACAGTTGAGAATCACATAACGGTTATTGGCCAATGATTAGCAGCTATCTATACAATCTTAAATCGATAAGTTCTTTTTGTCATTCACAAACCAAAATACAGAATATATGAATTAACAATAGGCTGTCATAGAAAAGAAAGTTATTATTATTTAATCCCCCTCCACTCTTTGAAAATTTTCTACTGACGCCCGAAAGCGAATTTATTTATTTATTCCTGTAAGTTTAAAAAATCTGGAAAAGTAATATTTTTTTATAAAAAATGTAATTACTTTTTCAATAGAAAATCTAATGCTCTACAAAAGATTCTATGGGATTTTCACGTAACAACACAATTTTATCAAACCAAAAATACATGGAATTCTTTATTGAAAATGCCGTTAGAGTGTGAAGTATTAAACAATTTCATTATAAAATAACGTGAAAATATATACTTAACCCATTTAAGTAAGCGATAATTTCAGAAAACATTTATAGTGCGTACAAATAAATAATAATCACTAAATAATAGTATATAATTTAAACACATAGGGCACAAATGAGAGCCGGTAAAACAGTTAGGAAGATTGTATTCTATGAAATACCTTCGTACATGAGCAATAATTATTTTACCAAGTACCAGGAAATAAACGTATTTAAGAAATACCTCAACGAAAGCTAGCGGCTACTAAAAAATTATAAATTTAGCAAGCACGAACAAAGGTGCGAAAAAATACTACACATAAAAATTTCCAAAAAAATTGATTCGTTAATTAACTGCTATCGATCAAATATTTACACTCACTTCAATAATTAACCCCCATCCTTCTCTCCCCGCTCGATTTAAACCTAATTAAATTAAAATTGTAAGATCAATATGAAAAATACATAATATTATAAAAATAAAAAAAAAATTTAAGAAAAAAAAATAAATCTGACTTTAAAACATTCTAAAAGTACTGAAAAGTACATAATAATTAAATTTAACAGTTTTTAAAGTCGGTTTTATTTTTTTTATTTCTTAAAAGCAGGGACCTGAACCTGAACCCCGAAAAAAACTGTATTTTTCATTAACCTGAAACCGAATCGAACCGCTATATTTCATTAACCTGAATCCGAACCTTTTTATGAATAACCAATAACCATAATAATATATTTTTAAAAGGTTCAATAAATTATTTTTAATTTTTTAATATTTTTCACCAACAATTTTTAAAAAAGATTATAAAAAGTACTAACTGGAAATCTATTAAGTCAACTACTAAAATTTACATATTTCCCAATTTTTTCTCATTTCAATTTGCAAAAAATCTGAAAAGTAGAGATTTTAATCATTAAAATGTACCTCCCCCTTTTTAAAGTTGGTTAAAAATTAAAAAAAAAACACATTTTTATGGCCGCTGATCTACATAAGAATGCACAATCGTTGAAACCGCTCATTACAAATATTTGTTGATTGCACGTTCTGAACTGAATCGAAAATAAGAATCGTGATTTGTATCGAATACGTAAATTAGGGTAGTGCGAAAAAAACCACTCGCTATATAATATGTTACGAACATTTTTAAAAGCTCGCATTAAAAAATAACTCCTTTCTTCGATTCTCTTACCAATTACGCGCACATACCCGTCAAATGATATGTAATGAAATATCAAAACGTGAAAAGAAAAACCAACCCGAGTAATCAATAAATACAAAGTATATTTGCAATAAATAAATGAACTGGTTTATCCAACATTTAGCATTTCCGGTATATTATTTTACTGCTTTAGGGCTGAATAAAATTTAATATCTTCTCACAATCAATCGGTAAGTAGCTGGTGTATTTTTTACGAGACGTGATCGACGTACGGTTTACACCCAGAAGCCAAGATCCATATCAAAATCACCACAGTTTAGGTACCAACTTAAATCAAAAGTCACAGTTTTAATTTTATTTCATTGTCAAAATTTATTTAAAATATAAAAACACAATAATTATTATTATAATAAATGTTTTTATATAAAAAGTTTTTCGCACGAGATCGACTCGAGTTGAGACGAGAACAGGAAGACACTGCCGGTTCAGAAATCCGATACGAGATGAGACTTATACCGAGTATCCCAGCTTCGAAGGACCAGAAAATGGATCTGAAACAAATATATTTCATGTTTTTTTTACTCCTGCTTTGAACGACAGGTAAGAATATTTTTTGTTAAGTTAACACTTTTTACATAATATTTATTTAATTATATAAATATTATTATAAATATAGATAAAACCTCACAAAAAAATTAACATTAGAATGCATCATGCGATATACGACAGAGTAGAAAGAGAGGAGATGTTTCTTCAACAGTTCGTAAAAGTGATTTTTTAAGTTAATAATATGTCTAACTATATATTACCCGCGACTTCGTCCGTGTGGAATTTGTATTTTTTTATCTAATACATTTTTCGGGATACAAAGTAGCCTATGTCTTTCCTCAGGTTGCAATTCAAATATTAGAAATGTATAATAGAATCAATTACAAAAAAATCCTTTCTTTATTCTTGTTTTCGTATTTTTTGATATTTTAACAACACATATAATCAAAGAAGTACAAATTCGACATTACAAAATCATAAAAAGCTGTCAGAATCACAAAACGTATTGCCAACTTAAGAAAAGTAAAAATTACGCTTCCCGAATAGACCAAATTGTCTGTGACAGCTTTTTTATAATTTTGCAATATCGAATTTGTACTTCTTAGATTGTATGTGTTCTTAAAATATCAAAAAATACGAAAGCAAGAATATTTTTATTTTTTTTGTAATTGATATTCTATTAAACATTTATAACATTTGAATATGTCTTCGTGGTGACTTCAACGTTGATTGGTCAAGGAATTGATGAGACTACTTTGTCTTTATGTACTTTGGGTCAGGACTTATTTTACGTATTTTTGCACATAAAATTGCATACCTCTTAAAAATATTTTTCGATGAATACATCTCTCTCCGTTCCACTTTCGAGTCCATTGAAATTTTCCACCTGCACTTCTTCTTCTTCTTCAATCTGTACATCACTAACGGGCACCTCTTCATTATCTTCAACAGCCATGTTATGTAAAACAGCCGTAGCTACTACAGCCGCTAAAGTCGTACTTCGCGCAGTTCTCATACCAACCACAATCGTAGGAAACCTTTTCTTCAGTACCTCAAACATCCTTACGACCGTATTTCTCGTACGAGCATGAGCCAAGTTATATTGCTTCTCCTGATCAGTTTGTGGATTCAAAACAGGAACTAAAAAATAACTTTTCTGCTGATATGCGTTATCTCCTAAAAGAAACGAATCTGGAAATTCCCCCTTTTGGAATCTTATATTTATAAGGGACGCATTGAAGACAACACAATCGTGTGTCGACCCAGGCCATCTAGCGACGATATCTCGTATTTTTAGTTCTGCATCACATATAGCTTGAACGTTATACGTATAGTTACCGTTTGAGTTTAGGTACAAGTCGGCATTTTCTCCACCTGGAGATGGTATTTTGATGTGGGTTACACCAACACACCCTATCACTGAAGGAAATTCATGTATTGCATGAAACTTTGCTTTAACATCTGCTATTTCTTCGGAAGTACGTGGCATGTAGATATATCTATCTCCCAGAGCTGCAATTGTTTCAACTACCCTTTTAACTGTACGACATACTGTTGATTTGCTGATGTTCATATCAGCACCGATTACATTTTGAAATGTCCCCGTTGCTAAATATCTTAAAGCTGTTAGAATTTGTTTTATGGCGGATATGGGTCGATTTCTTTCGTTTAGGTACTCCAGTTGTGGGCCGATTAAATGTACAAGCTTCATAACTGTCGGTTTTGTTAGTCGGTATCTGATATGAAATTCACTGTCTTCGTATAATTCGAATGGGTCGTTTTGGACTCGTATTACACGGGGAGCTGGTTGAGGAAATGTACGAAATATCTCGAGTACTTCTTCATCAGATGATGTTGACGAGGAAGACCATGACGACAACGATGAATCCATTTTTTTCTAAAAAAATATATATATATTTTTTTAAGTATTTTTATTTTATTTACAATGGTAGTTTAAAACTCACATAAATATGTTTCTTTATTAACAAAAGCCGTACTCCGGAACCATTAGGAACTAAAAAAAATTAAAAAATATATAACCTAATCTGTTATAAAATATAAGCAAGTAGAATTGTATCTAACTACTATAAATTATAACAAAATATATATTACTAGCTGTTCCCCGCGACATCGCGTTGAAGTTAGGTTAGGAAGGAGCTGTCAGACATAAAACCCATGAAGAAGATGTAGTAAGGTAATACATATTTATGTTATGACAGTCAATAAAACAGGTCCTGCGTGCAAATGTTACACACTCATTTTTTAACCAATATTTTTTTCGGGATACAAAGTAACCTATATCTTTCCTCAGGATACAGGTTACCTCCCTGCCAAATTTCATCAAAATCGGTTCAGCGGTTTAGCCGTGAAAAGGTAACAAACAGACAGACAGAGATACTTAGAGATACAATATACTGCGAAAGAAAATTCGAAAGTATCTACTTTAGTTATATATATTTTTATAAATATAGAATAACCAACTTGACATGCATCAGATACATCATATATTTGATATCCAGTTTCATTTTAATAATTATGAGTTTTTTTAAATCAATTGACCTAACAATTAGTCAAGTAGATTTTAGCTTAATAGTATCTACACACATAAATTAAAAAAAAATTAATAGGTATATAAAGAAGAAAAAATCTTATTCGTTTCCGGAACGAAACACCTGTAGATAATCCATCATAAATAAATATCTTTTAAATAATATTTATGTTATTTGACACTTTAACTACGTGATTACTATATTTAATATCTGAATCTGCAATCATTTTTTATTTATTTAATTAAATTTTCTAATTCATAAATATTATTAATAACTATCTGTTACCCGCGACTTCGTTCGCGAGGAATTTGTATTTTTGTTTCATCTAATCAATTTTTCGGGATGCAAAGTAGCATATGTACTTCCTCAGGATGCAAGCTATATCTCCCTGCCAAATTTAATCAAGATCGGTTTAGCCGTGAAAAGGTAACAAACAGACAGACAAAGGTATTTTCGCATTTATATTATGTATAATATTAGTATGGATAATATAAAGAAAATGTACTTTTGAATTTATTATAGGACCTGGATTTTCGGCGAAAGAATTTTTTTTGTCAATGACAGAAAAAAGTACGTTTTTCGCCAAAACGCGAACATGCTTATTTATTTTACAAAATTACGAAAATAATTTCAACACTTATTATATGGTAGGTATATTTTCGTCCTTAAAATGTAATACAGGATCTTATTGTTAAAGAACGAATATTCAGTTATTATGAGTTAATCTCTTTATAAAGATTACTGTCATTTTATGACATGTTACTAAATAAATAAATAGATTGGAAAATAGGTACTACTAAATAATTCCCACGACTAAAGAATTTAAATATTCTACTTTTTTAATAATAATCCTTGAAACCAAACACCGTATCCTTAAGAGTGGGAACAAAGACACATGGTTAACCAAACCTGGATATCCGGTTACAATGCAGACACTGATGCGGTCTTCTAGATTGAACCCTTTAGAAATTAACACTTACACTGATTTGTAAAATACAGGCAATCTAAAACACACCTTGTGGTCAAAGAAAATAGAGCCATCGCTGTGTAGCTTCATTAATATCGTATCAATTACAAAAAATACAAAAGAGGGGTGAAACTAATTTTATATAATACTAGCTGTGCCCGCGGCTTCGCTTGCGTGAATTTTTGAGAAAAATAGATTAATTTTTTTAGATCTAAAATTTTTATTCTACACAATTCTTTACTTCATTATATTGTTCAATATTTAATGGTTAATGCATATTGCAAAAGAGCACGCTGACAGCAAACTTTTTTCCAACTTGATTTATTATTATCGTCACTGCTTACACCTAGACAAAGAACATATCTATGAATTTATAAAAAAAAACACGTAAATCAAATAAGTGGTTCTCAAGTGATAAGCGCACTAACGGACAGACAGACAGACGTTGCGTTTTATGTATGTATATTATACATTGTATATGGACTAACTGAGTTGCACGATATATTTTTATGAATATAAAAGATATCGAATTGAAACAATTTTTTTAATACACGCCTGACCTAATTCAACTATCATACTAAAGCCATAACTAAATCAGCGGATTTCGAATAGTGAAATTTTTGAACCAGTTCAGTAGCTTTCATGCAGGAATCAAATTGACAGACTCAAATATGTGTAGTTTTATAAAATAGTATTGATTATGTATGAAAAATTAACATTCTTATTTTTAAAATGATCGATGATATGATTTAATTACAAAAATTCTAGCGCCATATTTTACGAAAAAACCGTTACTGCTGCATTTTACGTACTCGATGTCAAAAAGAATTACCTTCGAATAGTATGATCAATTTACGTGAATGTCTAATATGCAAATCTTCTAATTAAATTAAACCCGATATAGAAGTGTGGGCCCTCAAGGTATCTCTATTCTGACCATTAGCCACGGGTTCAAACACAACGACAAAGTTCTGGTGTGCGATTCGCCCACTCAAATAAGTACGACACCTGTTTTTAACCTCGCTCAAGGTTATTATAAATATTTCTCATAGATTCAAAACGAACGAGAATCATATTTTATAAAAACTTTAAAAAAATCCTGTCAACAATGAAAAGTACCTATATAATAATTTTTTGCAGTTTTCTTTCTATAAAAAGTTTTTTTTGACTTGGTACCGACTTCAAAAACTGTTAAATAAAATTATTATATTACATACATACACTTTTTAGTGCTTTTAGTTTTTTTTATGTTTTTTATTTGATCAGATTTTGATCAAATTTATATCTGAAGTATACCTTTCAAACAAACAAAAAAATCGTCCAAATCAATACATATTTGTCGGACTTATGCCTGAATATACATAAAACAGCCGAATTGAAAACCCCCTCCTTTTTTGAAGTCGATTAATAAAATAACAAAATATACATACATATAATATAATATAACTAAACAAGATGGTAAAAAATGTTTTGGACAAAAGTTATAGCATTTCGAGGGGGACATTTATTATTGCTATGGATTTTTATAGTTTATGGGGTTTTGTGGGAATTTTATGGGGTAATTTTTTTATCAAATGATAATCTGTATTATTTATTGTAGATTCGTAATTTACTTTTGTAGGAAATATGTCTTTAGAAAACATCAATTTTTACGATTTGAAGGCTTAAATCTAAAAATTGATTGATACTAAATGATTTTTAAATCAAATCAACTTTAATAAGTAAAAAAAACGTAACAAACAAAAGATGTTTTAGTAATTTTTTCAAAATATTTTAACAACTTTCTCATCAAATTTTTCAAGTTCTTTATCATTGAAAAACGAAAAAAAAAGTTCTTATTTCCTACAAATTTTTAAGAATCTTTGTCTAAATCTAAATTTCAAATGTTTTAGTTTTTGAGTAAAAAAATATTTAAAATCCAAAAATTTTTGTTGATTTTGCTTGATCGGATCAAAATTGCTTATTTTTTCCGTAAAATACGAATCTGCAAACAAAAAATATAGGTTACTATTTGAAAAAAAAAACCCACAAATTATAAAAACTCATAGCAATAATAAATGTCCCCCTCGAAATGCTTTAACTTTGAGCCAAAACATTTTTCACCATCTTCAATACACTTTCATTAAGAAAAAAAGAACGAAAGTGACATATGCAAACGAAATCTGAAAGAAATCGATCGGCCTATGACTACAACACTTGATTGCAAACGAAACCCATAATTAACAACACAAGATAGGTGGGTTAACGCCGCAGCGCCTCGCAGAGAAATCCCAATATCGCTAATTACAGTATTGCCGAGTTTCCCAATCGCCGGAAACCTTTTTGCAATTTGCATAAATATAATCAATTACTGATGAAGTAATGAGATAAATCGAGATATATTTTATATATTATAGTGTGGGAGTTTGCAGACTAAATTATTTTACGAACAGGGTGCGATTTAAAATATTTTTATCATTGTCATTTTCTCTCTCTCTCTCTTAGCTTATTTCTCTTTCCAGGTTTGCTGTCCTCAACCTTTAATACTATCTATCTTCCCAATCTTTTACCCTTATCAGTTCCCGAATAATTCGTAATCGATCATTAAAAAAAAATTTAATCTAATAATTTATTCAATAAAAAATTTTTTTTAGTAAATTTAATAGCTATTAGTGTGTAACTTGTTAAAATAATAGCCCGATCGGTTGATTAGAATTTCAGTTCTGGTCCCCACCAACCTAAAAAAGGTAGTTTCGAAAAAAACGCCTTTAAAGATTTAGTAACAAATGTTACAGTAACACTCTTCTATGTGCTATAACTTCGTAAATACTTTGAATTTCGATTTACAATTTTCACAGTATACTGTCAATATATTTTACTTTCAAAATATGCATAAAAAAATCGAAAATTTTTAATCGTCACACCGCAATACTGTCTTATACAATGCGAATGATTAAATATATTTGCTAGTTTTTAATCCACATTAAATTTCTTAAAAATTATTAATTATTACTAGAGCCCCCCTTGCCCCTCCCCTCCCCTCTAAAACCGGCACTGATAATAGTAACAACATAAAAACTGTAATTTTTATAGCAAGCGTAACATTTACCAAAGTATGTTAAGAAACCAATGTTATAGATACTCATTTCTAATAATTTTTATCATAGCCACAACGAATCCAATACAGCAGATAATTATTTCGGGTCCGATGCATGATTGTGCATCCCACATCCGGCGATTATAAACGGAAGTCGTGCAATGAGAGATCGTAGTAATTTAATACAGGTTTCAAGAACTCTTACAAATGCTCTAACAATATTTACTTTACTCGCATCAATAGTTTTTTTTTTAATTTTTAATATGAAATAATAAGTCTAACACCCGGTATAACCAAGTTTAACTAAATGCTCCTTTAACTAACTGTCATATAGCTTAAATCTACAATTAAAGTGTGTATCGTATTATCAACAGAACCAAGTATAATATATTTAATTAAAGGGATGTTTAATTTTGTACACTATATTTTTACAACACATTTTTCTATGAGAGTACCATTTTATTTACTTTAAATTGGTTGATAATACCGGGCATAAGAAATTGTAATCTTAGTTTCCCTTCTCACTAACTCTAAAGTAACACCAGCATCTATAACCCAATCCAAGAAAACCTATTTTTTACAATTTTTATTACAGTTACCATTTTCCGGAAAATTATGTGTGATATAGCTTTAGTTTAAAGCTACACCACACCCCTAAAATCGCAACGAAATAAGGTTGAAAGCAGGGTTGGCTCTCCACTGGGTAACCCAAAAAAAACACGTGAGTTTTATGGGGCAAAATAACTTATTAGTTATTATTTAAGGGTCTATTTTAGGGAGTTAGTCGTAAAAAATGAAATAAAAAATAAAATTTAATCAACACTAATAGGCTAAATTACATTTATTCATTAATAAAACCCAACTCGCCCTTTAAAAGGGGGTAATTCACCCTTTAATAAAAAAAATAACCTAGGCAGAATTTTTGTGGTTAAAAAGGAAAGATTTCAAATTTTGAGATTATTCTCTTATTAGTTTGAATAAATACAACATAATTATTTTTTAAAATAATTACCAAAGATACAGTTAAGGATATAAAAAAACATGCGTTGTATTTTTCTACGAATTACACAAAAAATAACAGTAGTGAAATAATTACATGTGATGTATCTACATCAGTGTATAAGTCTATTGTTTGTAGGCAGCAGACAATGACCGGTACGGAGGTAATAATCCACGTCACAGTGACGTCACACTTGTGAACAAATCAGGGGTGCATGTTTAATTAAATCTTGATTTTTATTTTATGTTAATTAATGTTGGTGTAACGTAAAAATAAGACTCGAGTGATGTTTAAAAAAACTGGCATGACTTTCTTATACGCATTACGTGTGTCGAATTATATATTAAACATAATGGACATAAAATATAGAAAATAACGTTCTCAACCCCTATAAACCATTTTATTAAATATCATTTTTAAATTTCTTACATGCATCATTTCAAAAATAATTTTAAAAATTCAAAAAATGACTACAGTAAACTTCCGTTTTTGGCTGAAGAGACGGACATACAAACACCATGGCGAAAATAATATGTATACAAGTTTATACTATCTACGGTACGGAACAATAATGCACTCAACTCGGTTCGCATTTGACAAATTTTTATTTTAATCTAAAAAACCTTTCTCTTTATAATAAACAAATCATAAAACCCATAAAATGAACAATAATTTACAAACCATAAAAGAAAGCACACATTATAAAACTAATCACCGAAGGCAAAATATATCTAAATAGTAAATAATATACCTCTAACACAATCAGTAGAAAAAAAAATAATACCTACACATATGTTATTTATCTAAAATTTCACAAATTAATATCTAAATTAAATCTCTCTAAAAAAATCACACCTAAGGGGCATAAATGCAACAAGAACAACAACACAAAAGTCAAGGACCTAAAAAGTGAAACAGATCAACTACAAAATAGCGAAAGTGTGTACTCGCTATCTATATATACTATATTGGCAACTTTCTTGAGAATACGATGCTTGAACTTGGGACCTTCAGACAATAACCCGAATAGATGCGGAAACCTTGGCAACCGGCCCAAACAGATTTTCACTCAGCCAGTCCATGCAAAAATACGAAAGTGAACTGACCGAATTACGTGAACAAGCAATTAACTACAGTATTATAATATATTTTTGTAAAATAGCCAATAGGTTAGCTAGAGTTCTGACTCCCACCCCCTCAAGATTTTACATAAATTATATAAAAATTATTAAATTATATTATAGCTCATAGGACACGGTGTTACCCGGGTTAATATTCACAAATTATACACCTAAATCTTCCTTGTGAAACTACTTTATCTATTAGTGAAAACCGGAATAAAATCCGTTAGTAGTTATTGAGAAAATTTTGCACAGACAGACGCGGCGAGGGACTTTGTTTTATAATATGTATATTGTATAGAAGTATAGACTACCATCTACAAGAAAACTTCCATGTTCTTTCTATCGTTTTAAATAATTTTTAATATAATAACACACATTCGTAGAATAAATTTGACAATTTGAATTTAGCTGCATTTATTTCCAAGCAACATGAATTAATGACGTAATTAATATTTAAAATTTAAATTTTTTAGAGCAGTTTTCACCCCTTCAATGGCTGTTTAGGCACGCACAAAAAATAAACGTCCCTTAGGTTCAATTGAACTACAAATATACAAAGTCTTAGCAAAATTAGTGAAATAATACTTGCAACGTTCACTTTTTAGACGATAATAGGTACATTTCGAATATTTCTAAAACTCCTAATCCGATTAGTACCAAAATAAGTCTGGAGTACTCACCGAGACAAACATTTTCCTATAAAAGAATTTAAATCAGTACATTTTTACAGTAATTTTACACCCAGACGCACAGACACACGCATAGCCGCCATGCGGAAATTAACTTATCTTCACATTTTGAAGGTAGTACAATCAGAATTTTCTCTTATCTCGGATACGATTTTTCGAGGGTATTACAATACTTACATTTCCTTCGGAATATGGACATAAAAAGAAATCCATCAATCTCAAACAACACCTTGCTCTTAAAGGAACAAAGACTGGTGCCAGTACCTTATCTAATTACCATGTAATACTTCAATATGTATGTAAATATATCACTGAAAAATCATCATATTAAAAAAAAAACATGTCTAATGGTTCCCTTTCAGCAAATCAAATACACCATAATTGCGTATAGACATAAATAAAAAACACATAACACATATCTAATAATAATCGGTATTAGAGATTTCGCAAATTGGCTAATCGCTACGTTATTATTTAGAAATCGTTAATCTATTCGTTTTTTTTTCTAGTTCTTAAGGAGACCGAACGAGAATTACTATCCGGCCCGCAAGCTACTTGTCAGTTAACGCCTTCTAAATATTCATACGCCTTTATTATTGATGCTTTAATTTGTTCCGATCATTTATAAAAGTTATTATTTCTGAACAAACACAAATAAAATATTTTTAAATGAGAACGCCCATAAACCACGTAAAATTTTGTAATCCCCCAACCCCCAAGTAACGCCATGTAACCTTTGACCCCCCCCCTTGCCTAATGTAATATTACAATATGTTTTTTTAACTTTTTCAGCATGAACTTAACAATATAATAATATAAATATGGGTTAAAAACGTACCATTCGGATATGACCCCTTATCCCATTTAAACTTCATATCTGTACCCCCCCCACTCTCTCCTCCCACTAAAATGGTTTATAGACAATTCCTAATACACAAAATTGATATTTAAATTAAATAATCGGTACTGACTTAATGATAAGTAAGTCAATATATTATAATGCGTATCATAATACGAGGGTAAAAAATATAATTTTCATATGCGTTGGGACAACGGGGAGCCGATGTTTTTATAAAAGTATACGTGAATTAATCATAGATTATGAATATAACTGTATAAGCTATAAATTAGCATACATTTTAGTAACGTTTTATACAGACAAGTTTTTTACGTATAGAAATTATAGGTCGAATCTAAAAAAGCTGTCATAGGTCCTCAGGAACTTTCTTATACGTTAAACTGATAGTGAGTAGTGTACGTATTTCTAATTTTATTTAAAACATATTTCTAGCGAACTGATAGAAGTTAGAAACAAATGAATAGAATATAAAAACATTTTTCTCTAATTCGCACAGTTTCAAAAATTTACAAGAGAAAACATCCGTTTTTATGATTGAAAAATCGTTTTAAAAAATAAGAGGTTTTCTTCCAAGACTAAAAATTAATCTTAAATATAAAATTTCACACTTCTATATACGATTTGTCGAATTTGAGTTAGTTACAGTATTGACAGACAGAGACGCAGACAACACCATGGGTCAAAAATGATTCAGGAAAGGTCAAAATGGATAATTCTATTATACTTACTTTCTGTATATCATACATAATATAATAAAGAAATATAAGAAAGTAAAAAAGTGCATGCTTCCAAATGACATCAATTTCTTTGCTTAAGAATCCTAAACTCTTTAAAAGATTAATGAAATTTGAATTTGCAAAAATCATACAAATTTACTTTTTAAGCATTTCAATGAAACTTTAGAAAAAAAGTGAATGAATATATTTTTTAAAAGAAGACCATCTACAATGACTCTTAAATATACCCATATCAAATTACCTACAGAATACATATACATATTTAGTTCATACAACTATAACATAACATTCAAGTTTTTTTATGTATTTAATGTACACAAAATTGAGGGGTATCGTTCGTAATACAGACTATAGATTTAATTAACTCTTTAAATATGACAGTAAAGTTTTCATAACAGTTAAATTTTAGTGTTTAATAGAAAATAAATACAGGTACTATCTATCTCATTTTATACCATATGGTTGTAGCAAAAATCAGTAAAATTAGTAAATACTTTGCTAACGGGACGATAATTCTATTATAACGTTATTGATACTCATTCGTGAACGTTATTCAATGTTGGTAGGTACTTATAACAAATTATATTACATAATTATTCGCAAAAAAGTCATTTCAAATTGAAGAATGAATGCCCGGTATTGCAGGTAGCTAAATGGAATATCAAACTTACATATATGACAGTTCTCTTGGAGTTTCATAAAATGTTTAATAAGTTTCTTGCACGCGTGGTAAGTACACTTACACCAACGGCATTAAGACAGTGGCGATGTTATGAAAATTATCTTGTACGATCAGAGTCGCCAATAAGTTGAAGTATCACTAACTGTTCTAAATTCCAAAACCAATCCATAGATAATATCATAGAATTAATACCTCATCCTCATTTATAAGTGTTTGCAATCCTGCAATTTTTTTCTAGCTAATCTGTAATACTGGACATAATTTAGAAAAAAAAACAATATCAAAAACTCTGTAAATACGTTAAAAATGGTCGGATTTAAATAAACGAAAAATCATATTAAAAATTGAAATATTCATTTTTTGATGACTTGCAAAAACTTTCATTCATTTTCGCAAAAAATATGGGGTTATAAAACAAAATACACAAAATTTTATGATTTCGTGTGTAATTTTTTTTAAGATTTAATATACAGTCGTCCCGTAAGTCTTGACCCATAAAGAGCTTTCTATTTTTTTATTAAATATACTTCAATTATTTTTTTTAATGTTTGTTAAAAATAATACATAAATTAATTTTTAGCTAAATCGTGTCATCGCCAAATTACGTTGTCATAACTCTTACCAGAGTATCTCTACACAGCTCTGAAAATAATAAACTTGTAGCGGCAAAAAAATATAAACTCGGCCCTGAAGCAACTGAAAACAAATCTGCAGAGTGTGTATGCAAATGTCATGTGAAACGGCAAGTAAAGTCTGAAAAAAATTAAATACAAAGTAGATATAGCAGTGATCTACTTCAACTTCCACGGATGAGAGCTGAATCCACAAACGCGAAAAAAGAAAACAATCGCTTTTAACAAAATGCATCGAGATTATTTTATGCACTCTGTGACATACATTCAACCATAGAAGCCGACTTCGGGGGGAGGATACCCCCTCCACCGAAGGCGTGATTATTATTAAATTTGATAAAACATACACTCGCCAAAAAAAATTTTTTTAATTTCCTAAAAAAATGTGCATATATTTACTTTGGTAAAAATTATCATAATTAAATTTTTCAAAAATGAAATTTAAGCTTGAAATCTACTATGTTTCTTAAAAAATATTTGTATGTACATCTTGATTAAAAAGTTACAGGTCAAAAATGGATACGCCGAATTTTTAAAAATATTTTTACTTAAGTATTATATAATTTAAATAATTAAAAATCACTCACCGTTTTAAGGTTTCGTAATGCGAAGTATTCTAATCGGTGAAACTTTTGACCAGAAAAACGTTTTTGATTCACAAAGATTCACGTCTTCCACAGTTAACTTACACTTTTCTGTAACAATTAAAATTAATTTAATTATACATAGGATTTAAAAAAAATACTTTTCAAATAACACAAAGTTGAAGCCCAATATACACGAATTATCAAGGTAGACACTTCAACTCTGCCTTATTTGACAAGGGAGATTTAAATTTTTAAATAGTTACCTAATAATTTCAAGAATTCTTCTAAAGTTGAACTATTTCTTACAGTACAAGCGAATAGAGCAAAACATTTGGGGTTCTTTACAAAAAAAAATAACAAAGCACTAATTAATGACTCAAAACAACTAGAATCAAAAACAATATCTGCACCAATCACTATATCAGGGTTAAAAGTTTCACACAAATCCGAAATGCCGATTTCTTCCCACGGTAAACTACATACGCTCACTTTTGTATTTTTATTATAGGTTTTTTCAAACAATACTTTATTTTCTGCACTATTCACTTTTTTATCAAATAAACAGTTTTTTAAATTCAGTTCCAAGTTCGCGCACAAAATATTTAACACAGATGAATGACAGTCGGTTAAAACGATTTCAGATGGTGCACATTTTAATATCACACTTAATCCGGTTAATCCGGTACCAGATCCCAACTCTACCACTTTTTTTCCGGTAAATGTATCACTATTTTGTATGCAATATTCAGACAACACATATGACGCCTGAAATAAAAAGAAATTATTATATTTCATATAAAATTTAAACTGATTTTCCCTTACCGGCCAAGTACAAAGTCCAGTTGTTCCTTCACTTATGTAACTTTTATTTTCCTGGATAGTTATCTCATGTGTCGAATCAGCAAGGATAAAATGTTTGAAGAATTCTTTGCGATTTTCATCAAAATCAAGTAAATTCACGTAAATTTCATGGATCAAATCATTAACTTCATCTAATGATTCAAATTTTTCTATTAATAGTTTCGCGAATGCTTTTTGGTACGATATTCGTATAGGATATTTTAAATTTAAAGGATGATTTAGTGTGGATGTTACTAAAATAGCTTGCTGCTCCCAACTGATGTTTTCAAATATATTCTAAAATGAGTTGTATTATGTAGTGATTGTTTTTAAAACCGGTGTTTGAGGTTATGTTACCTGCCAATTGAATTCTTTAAGCGGCAGACCACTAAAAAACTGTTTCTGAATAACTTCAACCTTACTTAGAAAATCTGCATGATTCATTTCCAAAATTGAAAGATATACATAATATCATATATAGCTGTTTAATATAATATGAAAATATCACAACAAAATCACAACTGACATGAGAAAAATAATTGTCACCACTGATCTAGATCACGAGAATGGATTACGTAAGTATGCGCAATTTCCAGAAACACTGAACTTTATTTGAACCTTATTGTAGAAACAGGGACATATTATCGATGTTATTGATATAATGGAGAGATAATTTTGATTATGATTTGAATATAGTGTTAAAAAATGTATTTAAAAGTTGAGATAGAGTCGAATATTAAAATATTTGTTGACTTTCGGACTTGTTTTTAGATCAATGATTGCTACCATTTTGCTACAGAGAAAAAATTATATAGTTTATCATCCATGTTCGCCATCTATGATGTTATTAATGTATTAAGAAATTTTAGCGATATACAGTTGCCACTACGTAATGGTAGTGTAGATTTCTACAGTTATTTAGTCGTTACTTCCTAAAAATACGTGTGCTACAAGTACTTAATGGTGATTTAGGTTCTAATTTCCACACATAATTAAAATATAAGTAAGTTAAAATAGTTTTAGTGCGTGTCGTGTGTGAATTAACATTATTAACCAGATACTAGACTTGTTGTGTTGACCAGCCGAGGGAGCCGAGGTGTACAAAAGTGAACTCTACGGAAGCTGTAAGTAATTAAGGTTGGTAAATTATTGTGTTTAAAGAAACATTATAATATAAAGGCCTGATCGCATGATTAAAATACTTTTAATCGAATAAGCAATAAACGACTGGGTTACAAATGCAACAGCAATATTTTGGTGGGAAAAAAATAACGGTCTCTTTATAAGCATTTCTGGTTGGTTCTTAAAAATAACGTTAGATGTCGACACGTGTTATTTGTATCCATAGACATGACATGACCTACACGTCTTTACTTTTATCTTTTATGAAGTCATTTGAGATATTTTAGGTTATAACTTTTTAGGACACACCTATATTTCGTAGTTTTTACTTTGTAGGCATTCTCTTTATTATTTTATGAGATAATGGCAGCTCCACCAAGTCGTGAATATTTATGGAGCATATTTCAAAGGTGAGTTTTGTAAAATATCCCTGCTAGAAAAAAATATATGTATTTACATTGTTTAAAAATTTAGTGTCGATAAAGATAGAAGTGGATGTATTTCAACCGATGAACTTCAATTAGCTTTATCGAATGGAACATGGAGTCCATTCAATCCAGAAACAGTGCGTTTAATGATTGGTAAATTTTTTCAACTGCACTGTTTTATTTGAACACATTTTGATGTGTAATCTTTTAGGTATGTTTGATAACCAACAAACAAACACTGTTAGTTTCGATAACTTTGCTAATCTCTGGAAATACGTTACCGATTGGCAGAATTGCTTTCGGTCATTCGACAGAGATAATTCGGGTAATATAAATAGAGAAGAATTGAAAACTGCTTTGGGAACTTTTGGATATAGACTTTCTGACACTATTATCGACTTACTAGTTAGAAAATTCGATCGTTACGGAAATGGAACAATCCTTTTTGATGATTTTATACAATGCTGTATCGTTCTTCAGGTTAGTTATATTTATTAATGAGTAATTGTGAAATGTAAATTGATTTATTTATATTTTTTGAAGAATTTAACAAATACATTCCGCCAATATGACGTCAGGCAAGAAGGCTTTATTACGATTCATTATGAACAGTTCTTAAGTATGGTTATTGGAGTAAAGTTATAAGTTTTTAAAGGTAACTTATTGATTTAATAAATTGTATTTTTGTTCATTTTTTGTCTCAACTTGCAGGTTATAAAAAAAAAAGTGTATTAGTTTGTGTTCTTATTAACATGGTGGAGCTTTAATTGTTTCGCTAAATAATGTTAATTAATTAATAGTATAATAGTTCCTATCTATTTTGTTGAATTTTAATTTTGACATTTCAGAAGAATCGGTCATAAAAAAATAGATAGGAATTTTTTATAACAACGGTTGGAAGCTAAAACCAAATAGGCATCATTTTGGCCGATTATACAGTTCAAATTAGTATTTCAAGCCACACCGAATTGTTTATTCTTTGATAGACTAGATATAAGATAAAAATGGAACCAAGCGAACCAGTGGTGTAACCAGCAGGTGAGTCAAGAGGGCCTGCCCTCTTGACTCCTAAAAAGTTCTGGTTGCTCCATTATGTCATTCATTTGGTTTTGATTTTCAACTGTTTAAATTTTAATTTTTATTAAATGCATATGTATTAAAATTTATATATCAAAAATTATACACACATAATAATTAATAAATGTTATATAACTGTCATACGTTTGTTACTCCTTTTAAAGATTTTATAAGAAAGTAAAATTTTACAGAGCAGGCAAATTATGCAACTCCCATGAGTTAAGGAAAGGGGGTCTAAAAGTCTAAACAGATATTCCCTTTTTTTTAGAAAAATTAAATTTTTTTCAATGGGGCCTTTAAATTATTTCTGCCTTGTTGCCACCTAATGCATATTTTGTGTGTGTATCTTTTGAGATAGAGTTAAATAAAATTAAGAAGGTGCTATTTCATTAAATTTATTTCAAACACCCAGGCAAAAATGATAAATTCTAATTAGATATCATATCTAATGGATATATTTTAAATGCTAATCAATGCATATATAGAAAGTTTGTCACAAAGGACATTTATTACTTATTACTCATTTCCGTACTATCTCTTTTAAAAAACTAACACTTAACATTTTCAAGAAAGAAAACTAGCATTTTTGAATTTTCACTGAAAATGAGCTTTACATAAAACGTGTTAGTTTTCGTAAAAAGCATCGAAATATCGTTAAAAAGTAAAATTTCGCTCATTAGCGAAAGTTAAGTCACAACTGATCTGATTAGATCTAGCCAGTATCCATGAAATATCCAGATATGACTGGAATTATTAATTTTTCCTGGGGAATTATTCCAATCAATGTATTCTATGTAGTGTATTATAAATATTTGTATTTTTCAATAAAAATTGATTATTTACATAAAATAACACATTGTTGTCACTAAAATCAAAATAAAATAACCTTTTCCTTGACAGAATAATGATCCTTTCGAAGGAATTAAACCAAACGATTCATTTTTTAGTTCTACCATCTCGTCTTTATCCTTTTCTTTAATATGCGCTTCAGTACTGGTAAATATTCCTTTAATATACGCTTCCGTACTGGTAAGTATTTCTTTTTTGTAACATTCCAAGTCAGAACCATTTTTAATAGACTCACAAATAGAGAGCATGTCCTCATACATATTTAAAAGCGTTATATCTCCACATCCTCCGAAACATTTGTTACCTTCTAAGAGCTGTATTTCACTTGCAACGTTAATTAAATGGTTTATCATTGTTAACGTTCCAAATATTTGACTAGAACATGTACATTGTAAATAATTACTATGTATTTCGTAATGTGATACTATGTCGATCATTCCTTCAAGATCTATATCACCGACGATGTTATTGATGAAATATAGATCATTGTAAACTTTAGTTGTGTCGATAGGGTTGAAATAAAATGACTTGAATCTGTTTTTTAGTATTTTTATATTGTTTGTATTAATTTCAAAACTTTGGGGTTCTGTATTGAAGAATGTGTTATTTCTTATAATGATTTTTTCCGATGTAATTTTAACTCCTCCGTCGAATATGTTGCCAAATATGTTTTCTTCGATATCTAAAAATGGCGTAGACAATACTACTGCATTTTTCTCTATATAATTTATTTTTGAATTGATAATCGTTATATTATTCGATTCGAGATGAAAAGAATTTGCAGATAATGTGTTAATAACACTATTCGATATTTTAAATGATTTGGTACGTACTTCCGGAAAACCTAACATGGTTGGGATATTTACATTTTTTATTGCAATTTCGAGATCATTTCCATTTAAAATATCGGGTTTAGCGAATTCTAATTTCTTCACGTTATTGATGGTGAGAAATTCAAGATTCTTGTACCTTCCGGACCAAATTAAGTTGTCTATATTATTTATAGTAATGCTTCGAATATTGTTGTTACTAAAGGCGTTTTCTGCCACTTGTAATGATTTTATATTAATCAGTTTAATTGTTTTCATATTTAATATTGTCTTAGTGTTCGATAGGGTTATGTCCAATTCCTGAAACATTTTAAATAATACAGGTAATATGTTATGCTCAATAAATGTCATTGAACTGTCATTTGTTAGTTATCAAAATTGATTAATTTATTTTTAATTCAAATTTTTAAAATAAATATTAAATTATACTTCTTAAGCGCTGGCTCCTAACAAAAACGGAGACCGTTACTGTATCATTTACATAAAATTCCAATGAACAGATTTGCAGCATTAAATGCCAATCTGATTGAATTCAATAAAACAGATCTTCGAGATCACGACGGCTGTCGTTCTTACACGCCAGTAAAGTGTTTTTTTTAAACGTCCGCCGATGCCGTGCTGTTTCGACGGAGCTAAAGTGTCACTCGTATTAAATCACATATAACAAATTTTCAAGGTCGATACGGTGACGGTCTCAGTTTTTACGCCAGCGCTTTATAGAGCTTAGAGTCACTCATAGTAAGAGTTCTGACTGCTAGAATTGATTTCTGAATGATTGCAGTAGCCAAGTTTCACTCATATTTTTAAAATCAATATTATTAAATATACTTCATATTATTAGTTATGTTCAATTTTAATGGTATTTTTTTTTACTTGCTAAAATAGTACATAGATGAATTTTGAATAAATCGTGTTTGGCTGAAAATAGCGACGCTGTCGAAACTCTTATTGGAGTGACTCTAGATAAGGGCCTTGTGATATCGGTCTCAAGTTATCTATGTACGCTCTAACGTTTTATTTGTGCTTTTGTAAAAACTTCGTTTTAAGAAAAAAATAAAATTCAAAATATTCCCTCTTACCTTTAATCCAGAACAGGTAATATCAGTTACTTCGGAAATATGGCTTCCTTTTGGTAAACAATCACAAATTTCACACAAATTCGTAATTTCTTTAGTCATAACGACGCAAAGAGAAATTAAAAATAAGAAAAATATATTTAACAACATTTTGAGATTTTAAATATAAATATTATAGTATTATTATAGTTTAATACAATAAATGTTTAAATTATCGCACAGGATATTTGCACACAACCTGTTATCGGTTCGTTTCTTCTCTCTTTGTTGCATGAGTCACTTATGTTCATATATTTTATATATTGCTATTCAGAATTATTTATTTTTTCGTGACATGAATAATTTTAAAAATTAAGATGGGTATGTAACAAGAAACGGAAGTACTAACTATCTTCAACTAATGCGTGAATATGTGACAATGCAACATCAGAAATGAGTGGAAATGAAAAAGCCCCACCTTATAATAGAAGGAAAAAACTGTAATGAAAACGACGTAAAATGACGTCACAGAACGCTAGAAATAGGTTTCAGTATTGGGTTGACTTCGCGTGATTAAATTCCCCCTTCCATAGTGCGCTATCCAGTACGCACCTACTAGGGGGGGGGGGGGGGGGTAATAAAAATTAAATTTTCCTTGATCCAATAATTGATTGTTCTGGGTTAGTTTTCACATTTTCTTGTATTTGACTAAAAAATTTTGAATTTGATTTGATTAAAAGTATGTTTTTTATATAGGAAATGAGGTAAAAAGTTGAAAATTTTAAACCGCAGGCCTGTTTCTCCTCTAACCGTTCTCCAGATATGGCCTCTCAAAGTTTTAGTTTTTTCAAAATTTTTGAGAAAAATGTCCGTAACTTTTGAACCGGTAGTCGGATTTGATTTTAGTTGACGGATTTGAAATCGGAAAAAAATGGTAAAAAATCGACAAGTATACTGCTTGAAATTTTTTCGAGTTTTCGTAATTTTTTTTCAAGTATTAGGTATATTTAAAAAACAGACTTTTAATCAAATCTAAAATTCAAAAAAAATTTTGTCAAATTTCAGTTTGTCATAGAAATATCAACTCAAATACATTGAAAATGCAAAAACTGAACCTGAACAACGTATATTTGTGGTCTAGTTAATTACAATACATTTCCACAATACAGTATTGTACTATAGTTAGTCAGTTAAACATCTGAATTATTAAAACATCGAGTTTTTACCGTAAAATTTGTAGTGATTTGTAGAATATATTCAGGGAATCGAATCACTGATAATTTCGTTCCACAGAACTTGACTTTTGCAGCTTATTTTAAGCAATAAGCTACCTACTTGTTTCGCAGTTCCCATTTCGTTCATTTGTTAATCAATGTCAATTTTAAATAAATAAATAAGTAATATTGTTTAATATTTTATTATAATTTTATTTTACATTGTTTATTATGCACAACACAAAATAATAACTGTAGGTAATTGTAGACATCTTCTTAGATAATAAATCTGACTTATGAGGACCAGAATGGCCCATTTTAGACAGCCTTTAAAGAACATATAAATTTTATATGGAACATAAATTAACATTTTTTAAATTCTAATAAATGTGATAATTTTAATATATCAAAATCTTTAGATTTTTAAACATTTTAAAGGATTGTCTGAATATTATTGTAATAATATTTTGAGATCATGTCATTGTTTTATAGATCTATATATTATTAAGTTCAGTTTTTTTAACGCATTTTTAAAATTCTAATAAATGTGAAAATTTTAATATATCAAAATTTCTCTAAGGTAATTTAGATTTCTAAATATTTTAATGGATTGCCTGTATAATAATATTGTAATAACATTTTGAGATCATGTTATTATTTATACATATATATTATTAAGTTAAGTTTTTTTGTGGCTGTTTCTTCGCAGCTATGCTTTTTTAATAGCACTTGCAGCGATCTGCTGGACATTCTGATTTGTAAACTAAACATTTATCTAAACAGTATACGTCAGCACCTTGTCTTCCCTGGATTTCACCAATTGCTTCACAAGTTTGTCTGAAAAATAATATATTAAAAATTTATCATCGTTCAAATTATTATAATTTTCTTTTGATTTATGATTGTATCAATTCTATCTAAACATGTAGATCTAGATTTAATTTTAAGGGGGGGTCTGGGAATTAGATCAAACGTTTTATGTCCGGTATTATAAAGGAGGTAGCAAGCACTTTTAAATGGAGTATTAATTCGCCAATGTTTTAATACCGTTGGTGTGCGAAAACTGTTAAACACTTGAAACTTAAAGAGAACTGTCAGATAAGTTTGAAACCTCATTTGGAAATACTTGCTATCTAACAAATTTTGCTAGCTCGTTTATAATACTGCGGACATTAAAGTTTGTAGTAAGTATATTTAACAAAGGGTAGGGGGAGCCGGGAGTTTTTATAAATTGCATTTTTGTCTTTTCTTTTTGAGTGAATGTTTTAGAGTTTTTAAAAATTAGTTGTTGAAAAAAGATTTAAAAATTTGTACTTACGGACAGGTACACATAGTTTCCGGACAGTTTGGCGGATATCGGAGACAATTCGTTTGGCACCATTGTCTCATTCCAGGAATAATGCGGAATAAATTAGTTGGAACACAAACTTGATCTCTGAAAGGAAAAATACATTTAATAATTTAAAGTTTTAAATCTAACTTATTTATAAAATAACTAGACGTCTTCCTCCCTCTCTCTTCTCCCTGATGGTTACGATGAATTAGATCAATATAAACGAAAATGAACTGGCTGTGATAATTAATTGGAAAAGTAGTTATGCTTTTTAATAATAATACTAGTTTAATTATTCGGATATTTGTGTTTTTAGATAAAAAGGAATGAAAATTTTTCACATGGTTTTTTAGTTTTCTTATTTTACTCTATCCTGTTACAGGGGGCGTAGCTCAGATGGTAGAGCGCTCGCTTAGCATGCGAGAGGTACCGGGATCGATACCCGGCGCCTCCAGAAAATATTTTTATTAAATTATTATGTATTTTTGTTAAATAAGATACTGGCACCAGTATTGGCCACTTTAAGAACAAGATATACTGTTATACACTGGGGTAAGAACTGGTGCCAGTATCTTATATTGTATGGTAAAAGCTTCCATGGTGGTCGATTACTTAGTTTAATAAATGAACAAACCTGACAACAAGTGGGAACACATTGTAAGGCGAAGGTGCTCTGAAGTCCCTGTAGTATAACAGGAATGGGTTGTCCTGTTCGGCGAAGATAGGCGGGAATGCGCCGCCAGTACTAGTGACTATACTAACATCTGCGCAGTTCCTGAATACTTCAGCACGTCCGCACCCCACTGCTTCTGTACCGTTGGCGCACATGCCCCACATATTACCTGTATTGAATATGTATTTAACATTATTTATTATAAATTATTACGTCTTTTGTATTTTATTAACCGACTTCAAAAAAGAATGAGGTTCTCAATTCAATCATTACATATTTTTTATGTATGTTCGGGAATAACTGTACCGATTTTGACGATTTTTTGTTAGTTTGAAAGAGTATACTCCTGAGATGGTCCCATATAAATTTTATCAGAATTTAACCATGGACTTCGAGGGAAAATAAAAACTTTAAGAAAAAAATTAAACAGATTTCTGTATTTTTAGTCGGTTTTATTTTTTTCTTAAAAAGTGTTTTTTATGGTATAACAGAAGTAATTGAAACGTACCTGTATAGTAGGTCCATTGAATGACACATTGTTTACATGTAACATATGGAGGTAAGCGAACTTTGTAATGGAATATAGCCTTTTTGTCTGATTCGAGTGGAATTAAAAAGCTCTTCTCATTTGTCCCAGAGATGTAGAGAGGGAATCGATCGAAGCATTCTTGAGATGACTCTTCTTTTAAATTGATGTTAGGGCACAAATACATTTCAAATCTACCCCAATGGTTTGCTGTGAGTTCAACTTCTACATCGATTTCCTGAAATTTATTGACTATTTTAAACATGTTAGTTAACGGGATGAAAATAAGTTATTTATAAACATATTATTATATTGTATGTATAGTGAGAGCTGTCTATATACATATGGAAAGAATTCGATCCAGTGGACAAAAATGGATGAAAAAGAAGAAGAATAGGGGTTCATTTTTGAAAAAAGAAGAAATTTGATCTCCATTTTAAATGCTAATACTTTTTTTTGTTCGTGTCTCTGTCTGTTTGTGCATCTGAACATTACATTTTTTCTATTAAAATATTCCTTTACGAAGATATTCTGTATTTACATTACTAAATATTAATTTTATCGTCTTTTAAATAGGTTTACTTATATCAATATTTCTAATCTTAACTCCCTCGATTAAACTTGCCTGTCCAATACTATAATGTCTTCCGATGATTCCTTTTGCATACAAACCTCCTGCCTCATGAGGACGCGGTTCTTCTATGTTGTAAGCATCACCACATAGCCCGCATTTCCCTTCGTTTTGTTCCCACTGCACTGAAAATAATACACGAATCAATCATAGTTTGAATCATCTCAAAATACATAAGGTGTAAATTTAAAATCATATAGTCCTTGAAAAATTTATATTAAAATTAACGCTTTGGACCCGGTGCTACCCGGGTTTATAAATTTTATCTGTAAAGTTAAAACTGTCTAATTTTTTTTCAGTGAAATTATTTCTGTATTGAATTACAGGTATTCCTCGACTTACGGGTCCAAAAAAAGATAAAAGTATTGGAGCACCAAACGAACATATGGTGTGAATATGGCTTCGATACGTCCAGTGGTTTAGGCGTGATGACGTGCCGGGGGGCAATTACCCCCTCAAACATTTTTTGTGTGGGAGCAATGTTAACTTTTTTTTTAATATTTTTTTTCAGTTGAATTATTTCTATATCGTCCCCTACAAAGTATTGAAAGATATATTTTTTGCGAAATTGAGTTATGGTGGTTACAATAATCTACTTAATACTATAGTACACATCAATTATGAAAGTCATAAGCGACAAAATTCTCTTTCCCGCTAAAAAAATCTGTTTAAACTTTGACTATCGTATAATCGTATCCACAATTGCTTTTTGAAGAATCGTAACCGCCAGAGAATGTATCATAAGCACCGATATCTGTATTGATGATATTTTATCGTAACCAGTAGCGTAGATAGCCCTGAATGAGCCTTGTATCAAAATTAAAATTTGCTAAAAATGGCTTACCAGCATATCCCCCACAAAATAATTCGTTATCATTATAGTTGACCGGGTTGGGGAACCCAAACCTCCACATGGCATTTCTTGCTGGGGGGTCCATTAACCTTCCATGACCTTCTACACCATTTCTATCAGATCTGAAGATCTGAAATATAAAAATAAAAACAATGTATATGTATATCTATATCAGCACATGGGCGTCTACATTGAAAGCTAAAAAGGGACATACTTGATTTTATCCATTTTAGTGATTTTTGATAAAAATGCGAAATATGACGTTTTTTTAATGTACCTTATCTACATAATTTATTTTAGAAATTATTTTTCCCTATTTTTGGGAAAAAATCCTAGCCCCCCTTCCGCGGACGCCCCTGTTACATTACCTGTATTAAAATGAGTAGAGTTCCAAGTAGGGTATCTTGACTTAGAAACATTTTTTTATCTGAAAAATAAAAAAATCAATTATTAAAAATCAATCATAATTTTTGCTTTATCATTCGATCACCTCTACAATAGATTCGTCAACAAAAAATCATAAAAAAATCATAAATACATTTGTATTTAGGTATAAGTGTTAAATAAAAAAGCATATTGGCAATTTATAACAATGTAATTTTTTAGTAGTGTATTAATTTGTGACATTTGTTAAATGCTATACACGTTGACATTGCTAAGTAAATGTCTCAAGTTGTTGATATAAGAGGACACTCAACTTAATTGATTCCAATTATTTGTTGAAGACTTTTCAACATATCGCAGCTTAATTCAAACATATTTGATTCGTATATTTGTATATTTTTTTGTTATTATGTACAAACCTATCTACATCCATCAAAATATTTAAATAGTAAAATACTGGGATTTTGGTAAAAATATACCTATAAAAATATAAAATAGCATTTTAAAGTTTGAAATCTTTACTTTGCAATGCATTTCACAGATTGAAATTTTATTTATTTTTCGCGGAGTTATATAGTTATCAAAAAAATAATAAAAATATTTTTCGAAGAGGTGCATATGAGGTTAAACATTTTTTAAATCAAAATCTGTTTATACTATTTAAAAGTGTAGAATTTCAGCTTCAAAATAACTTTTTTTCACATTTATTATTTATCATTTAATCAAAATTAACCCCCCTCCCTCTTGAATCCATACTAATATTATAAATGCAAAAGTGTGTCTGTCCATCTGTTTGTTACCTTTTCACGTCTACACCGCTAAACCGATCTCGATGAAATTTGGTAGGCAGATAGCTTGCATCATGAGGATGAACACAAACTACTTTGTATTATAAAATTGTGTGACATTTGTATGCGCGATAGGTTATGAATTTTTGGCGAATACATCGAACGTGTAAACGCGAAACTATTAACCTGTTTAATCAACTATATTATAACAGAAATCTGTATTATTACGCGGACGAAATCGCGTGGTGAATAGCTTGTGATAAATAAAAAAAAGTTAATAATTTTGTTAACAAAAAGTCTTATATTTTTAGTCCTTCCGGGTCGTGTGCTTTTTAAATATAAATAATAAATAAATATTTCAGATGCAATTATCTTATCGATACGTTTGAACAATGCCTTATGATAGCGCATATTGTTCATTAAATACAGTCTGTCATCCTACCTTCGACAGATCACTGCGCTGTCTATAAGCAGGACAATGAATGGGTAGCAGTAATTTGTACGTGACAGGTGTACCAACTACTGTTTATTGCACCTGAAAAACACACTAAACGTATTTATTAAATGCACCATGTTGTATTTGTATAAAGAAATAGTGTTCTTGTGTTTTTATAATATGTGAATTTATTGCAGATTTATGTATTATTCGAAATCAACAGGATTTTAATTCATATCTAGTGGTTTGAAACCACAAACATCTAGATATGAATGATTAATATTATACAGGGTGTTCGCGGAAATCGAATTGTTATTTTTAGAGTTAAAAGTTAAATGGGCAAAGTGTGAATTTTTTTCGGAACGAATAATGGCGGTCTCAAAAAAACATTTGAATGTACAATTTCAGAGATATGTTGAAATATAACTTTTTTAAAGTAATCCATATTCAAATTTATTCGTAAACATCCGATATATATATGAAATGTTTTTTTATGTGAACAAAAATGTAAAAAAATTTATTTTCTTATACGAGAAATAAATATTAATTCTCACTATTTTAACTATGATATCTGTGCGTCTGTCGGTTTGTTAAATTTTATTATTATATAGTTTTCAGTGTTTTATTTTATTTTTTTCTTAAGAAGTTTTTTTCCCTATTTGAGTGGCGTATCTTCGAACTCCATGGTCGGATTCTGATAAAATTTATATGGGATCACCTGGAGAGTATACTCTATCAAATAAACATAAATCATCCAAATCGATGAATATTTGTCGGAGTTATGCCCGAACATACATAAAATATGTATATATACAGCCAAATCAAGAACCTCTTTCTTTTTTGAAGTCAGTTAAAAATATTTTTTTCATTTGTAATGTTTAAAATGTTGCATAGGATTGAACTTCAGTTTATTGATCTGTTATTGTTCTAATTTATCAAATACAAATATTTAAGTGTATTTTTCTAAACAATAGCTGTTTTTTTTATCCACAATTAAGACAAACACACATTATCCAATCAGCTGTTAGTAAAACAGCCTAGAGAAATGTCAAGGTAGCTGAACTGGTTTCAGTTTGAAACCAATGGATCGTGTCGACCGGCAATTTTTTTTTAAATATCTTGGACCACTTTTTTACGAACACTGGAATTTGTCAGGATCGAGTCTGATATTAATTTCTAGATCATTGTTACTAGATCAGCAGCCCCGTTAACTGGTAATGTTGGTAACACGTGCAGAGTTCGCGAATAAGCCCAGAAGCAGAGCGAATTAGATTTTGAATCTGGTGTTAAATTTTTTAATGATTATGTCATCTTTTTATTGCATGTATATATTTTTATGAGATTTTCGTTTTGAAGATATTTTTTTCTGTAATGTTTTATCATATTTGTTTGATTTTTATTTTTCTGCATTCTTTAGAAATTATTTTAAGGAAATTTTTACAACATATTTTAGATTTTTTTTTCGAAATTTGATCCCAGTAAAATTTTTTTTATGTCCGGTATTGCAGATTAGATAGCAAAAATTTTCTAGCTTGCAAGCACTTTCAAACGAGGTATCAAACTTATGACAGTTCTCTTTGAGTTTTTGATAGAAAGTTGCATGTGCAGTAAGTTGGTTTTTACCGTTTTTATTCAAGGCTAATAAATATATCTACTTTAGTAAATATACCTAACATATCTTTGTTTTTACTTACAATGCATACAACTATGTGTCAAAAACTTCAAGAGAACTGTTATATAAGTTCAATACCCCGTTTGAAAGTGTTTGTAAGCTACCAAATTTTGTTAGCTTTGATTTTCGTTTGCTCCAATGAATAATTTATGTAATTGAGGGCTTTTGAGTTGATAATTTATTTAATTAGTAATTTTCAATGTTATTCAAACCAATCATTATTATAAAATATAAACAATAATGCCATCTTATATTATCTATATTTTGTATTATTAAATAATAGAATATACATTTCACCGAATATTAAACATATGATATCATTTTGGTATGTATTTAACACTTATCTTAATAGCTATTCCATTGACCTTTAGTTCTAAGACAATCTACCAGTATTCATGCAAATACGCACACACAGACAGACATACAACCACATATACATACACACTTGGTAGATTCCAAAAGAATTAATGATATCGACGTCAAGCTGGCCCCGCCTCTGCCAAGCCCCCTCGATCCGCGAACTACCGAACTATTGTAACTTGAATTGTAGCTATTAACAATTATTGTAATATTTTACCTACCGTTTCAAATACTGTATATATTTGTTTATATCTGTAGCAAAAGGGGGGGGGGGGGGGGGCTCGAACGAACCCCAACCGTTGAATTTTATCAGATGTAGATATATATCAACTCGATAATGTTTTGTATTTGGGCAAGCATTTTAAATTTAAAGTTTTTGTATACTGAAATATAAAAATATGAGACATGTGCAGTATGCACCTCCTATAATTATAGGAGGTTGAATTTTTAATTACATAACAGACTTTTGAAATCCATACTAATATTATAAATGCGAAAGTAACTCTGTCTGTCTGTCTGTTTGTTTGTTACCTTTTCACGGTTAAACTGCTAAACCGATCTTAATGAAATTTGGCAGGGAAATAGCTAGCATCTTGTGGAAGGTCATAGGATATTTTGTATCCCGAAAAATTGATTGGATAAAAAAATACTCGCGGTAATACGGTTTGTTCATAAAATAAAATTGTTTAATTTAAACTTGAATTTAAAATGAAAACAAGTATTTTTAATCACTTTATTTTCAATAATTAACACTGCTTTCATTATGATATGAAAAAAGAATTACTTTGTAATTTATATAGGCTGCATTTTAATTACAGATATTCAACGGATTAATTTCCTTGATGAAAACAGGATTATTAAAATAAAAATAAGTTTTATATGATCAGGCTTTGTTATTTTTTGATCTTGACTTCTGGGTTTAAGCCGCGTTAATATGGTCATTCATTAAAACCTTTGTTATTTTTACTTGCTTTGTTACAATTGAATTCAAATTCGCTTTAAAACATATTAATTTTTTACCCTTACTAGAGGGTGTTTATATCATAATTAAATATTCCAGGATGTTAATGAGTCAGTCACTCAGACTCAGGATTAGATGACAAATCTAAATGGAACCATTTTGTTTGTAAACAACAACCTTTTTTGCAATTAAATAAAATCGAAAATGAATCTTTCGTACAAAAGAAATCGATCTCGCAGTCTGCAGCTTGATACCAGGTCATCAAGTTCAACATTGCATTTATTGCTGTTGTTGTTAACACTTACAACACAGATTATACAGAGCAGATAAGAATAATTCTGTAGTAAAGTTGTAAACACGTTGTACATACCAAAGAACTCCGGCGAGTTCGTAAATCGTCTTTTAATGCAAACATGGATATAATTCAAAATATGTAATTGTATAGATTTCCATTCAGGATTACATTTCACATATAGCAGTTCTAATAAATATAAGGATAATTATTAGTAAAAATGTGTATATAAATATCTATATATCACTGCTTACATACATTTGTATAAAAAATAAACTATTAAAAAAAAAACGACTTAAAAAACCTAAAATACCGAAAAGTGTATAATAATTAAATTTAACAGTTTTTGAAGACGGTTTTACTTTTGTTCTTTTCTTAAAAAGTTTTTTATTGGCTTGGCACCGACTTCAAAAATTGTTAAAAATGATTATATACTTCTCAGTGTTTTTAGGGTTTTATTTTTATTTTTTAAGTTTTTAATTTCTTCTTTTGAGTGACATATCTAAGAAGTCTATATATAAAATCCCTTATATATCAAAATTTCTTTAAAAACATATTTTTTAAGAAAAAAAACTACGAGACCGAAACATTTTTTCGGTATCTTGGTCACCCGTAACAAAATTTATGTGCACTTATAATTAAAATATCCCATACAAAAAATACTACTGAACTATCGGACTAGGACCAAATCTGTCGACATCGATTATGTGAGAGAAAAAAAATAGTATATATAAAGTAAATTTATAATCACGCCAATTTGAATTTAACCTAACCTTGCAAGGTTACATAAACCATCCATATCTAACAAATACAATTTAATCGCCATAGCCTGAGGTGAAAAAAAGGAATTAACCATCTGAAGAGGGTTCAACGAATTTCGTGTTATTTTTGTAATGTATTTGAAATTATCATATGTCAAAACTAGTTTCGTATTTGGAAAAGAAGAAACAATCTGAGATTCATTACAAGTTCAAGGTACATAAGTTTGTCATCGATTTATTTAAAATAACGTATTGTTTTTCATACGAGCATTTTACATACATTTCGACAGTCATTAATTAGAATCAGAATATAAAAACAATTAACTGTTGGTAGCAGCCATTCATTCTCATGTAAGAGATGATAAAAATAGAATCAAAACAAGAAGTGTACAAGTTTTCCTTGAAGAGACAAAAATCAAATGATCTTTGGAAATGTCAGTCAGTGCATATATTACATATTTGAATGTCACACCTATTTTAATGCTGTTCCTTTAGTAATATATAATAAAAATGTTTTACAAATAAATAAAAAATAAAACTGACTTAAAAAAAACTAACAAATATATAATAATTAAATGTAACAGTTTTTTATGTCCATGGTCAGATTTTAATAAAATTTATATGGGACCACTCCGGAAGTATTCTCTTCCAAACAAACAAACTTCCAAATCGATGCATATTTATCGGAGTTTTAAATTGTAACATAAATTCTGGAAGCTCAAAACAGTTTAACTTTTTTTCTGTCTGTGTCTATTACTTTATTTTTTATGAGACTCTCGTTTCGTGTGCAGTTTTAATAGTACTTTTCTCTGATAATACTATGATATTTATATATGAATGAAAAAATTATGTAAAATTTATTAAAATATAACCTAGAGCAAAGCTATTATTTTTTAATAATAAATAAACACACTTTAATAGATCGTTGAAAAGATAATATATTATAGCTACGTACATGTATGATAATTTACCGTTATCCTAGCCGGCAAATTTTATTCACAAACTATATAATTAATTTTAGTTATTAATTTATTTTATAAATACGAAATAAATTATTATTTTTTACTCACCTAAATCAAACTAGATAGATTTACTTACTCCAGAACTTTTAGTGGAGCATGTACGAAATTTTATTTTGTAGGAGCAATCGATTTTTAGTTTTCATCGCATTTATAGGGGTAAAAATTGCCAAATACAAAACCCTATTAAGAACGACAACACATTATATAAAAGCAAAAGCATTAAGATTTTGGGAGTGTCTACAAAGTGCTGATCATATCAACAAATAAATACCGGTTTGTCAATTAACCATATATCACATATAAACTTTCAAACAATTTTTACTAAGTTTGATCATATTTTTACGATAATAATTCACATTTTAAAAGACAATTTATGTAATGCATTTTGTTTTCGTTGTATGCAAATTTCAATGATACTGTCACGAACATACTGCAGTATAAAATTGTATACTGTCAATCTTTTTTTTTAACACTTTAACTAAAGCTGTCGTCAATAGACGACAAAATGAAAATTTCGCAAGACAGCCAGTTTTGTGAATATATTTCAGTAGGGTTAAATTCGTATATTGAAATATGTATAGATAACTAATAAGGGTTTCTCGACTAACCCTAACCTTATATGTATAATTTTGTATTTACAAACACGATTAAAATGAATCTGACATTTTTTTTTTAATTTTGATCAAATTAGTTTACTAACTACTTTTTATTTGTTTATTTTCAGGTACAGCGGGAGAACCAAATTTGAACCGAACTATGAATTATCACTAAAATACTTTTAAAGGTAATATTTAATTAATTTCATAATTTAAAACAACCTAATTTTTTTTAATTTATGAAAAAAATCATACTCAAACCGAATTTCAGATTTTTAGGTTTTTTACTTTATTAAATTGATTAATTTTGAAGCTATTATTCTAATTTGAGTAATATTGTGTTAAAAGTTTACCTGACACAGTTGTTTAACATTCTTAGTATTGGTGCGTTTACTATTTTTGACATTGAGAGTAAAGTGTGATGTAAATTTTAATTATATTGGCGTTTCTTTTAATATGCTAATATCTACAAAAGTATAACTGTGCGATTCTAATTCTTAATTTCTTTGCAACACTTAGCAGCAAAAATAGAGCACATTTCAGCGCAACTCAAATTTTTTTCGAAATCAAAAATGGCGGGGCTAACTTCTACAGAAAAAAATTATTTTGACACATAACTAAAGAAAATTTGATCCTTTTTAGGTTTCCGTAGAAAAATAGGAAACCTTATAGTTTTGCCATGTCTGTCCGTCCGTCCGTCCTCAAAAATTTTTGACTGATTAAGATATATATATTAAAATATATATGTATCTCTTTTTCTAATAAGAATGAAATAGACACTCCTGTTTAAAAAAGGACAAGTATATCCCAAATAATTTTCTATCTCTTTCTTTTGACACGACTCTTTTTTCGAGTCAGATGCGCGGTCCATGCTCTATGTCTATGGATAAAACCTTTTTTTTAAATGGCGTGACTTATACCCAGAAAACAAGTAAAATTTATGAGTTGTTTTGATTTCAATGCGATTTATTTCTTGGACAGCTTAATTTACATAAATGATGTATAATTTATAACAATGTGGTTAAACTGCAAAAGTTAATACTTGCTTGCAGTGTAACTATATGATTCATAAAGGAAATTCTTATAATATTTAGTTCAAATAGCGAACAACTTTAAGAGAATTCATCACTGTTGTGGTCGGTGAATCATTATGTCTGTCCATAATTAACATTTTGCAAGACAAACTAAAAGGAGGGTTATGAATTTGGCAGTCTGTATATTTGTTTGTATGTAAGTCCATCTGTTCCAGTGGCGAAGCGTCCATGGAAGCAGTGCTTCCTTACTTTATGGGTAAATTAATACAAATCTGTGTTTTCAGTTAATAAATAATTTAAAAATATTATTAGAATATTCGTCTTTATGCGCAACTTAAACATTTTAACCGAAAATCAAAGAAAGAATTTAATATTAATTTACTACGTCTTATTTTCTTGTATTTTAGTCGACATTTGTATGACGAGTTGAAGTTCACTGCAGGAAATTTCACTAAAAAATTTAGAATTTTTGATTTCGTTAAAAGTATGTTTCTTGTATAGAAAACAACGTAAAAAGTTGAAATTTTCAAACCGCAGGTCTGTATCTCAAACCGTTCTTGAGATATAGCCTCTCAAAGTTTTAATTTTTTCAAATTTTTGGAGAAAAAAGGCCATAACTTTTGAACGCGTGATCGGAATTGATTTTAGTTGACGGATTTGAAATCAGCGTGTCAAAATCTATATAATGACATGTATAATACTTTAAAATCCGACAAAAAGATTTTTGCCAAAAATCGACATTTTTTTAAGGTATACCCCTTTGAAATTTTTCGATTTTTCGCGAATTTTTTTTCTTCGAGTTTTAAGGTATTATACATTTCATTATATAGATTTTGACACGCTGATTTCAAATCCGTCAACTAAAATCAATTCCGATCACACGTTCAAAAGTTATGACCTTTTTTCTCCAAAAATTTGAAAAAATTAAAACTTTGAGAGGCTATATCTCGAGAACTATTTGAGATACAGACCTGCGGTTTGAAACAAACAACTTTTCACGTCATTTTCTATACAATAAACATAATTTTAACGAAATCAAAAATTCGAAATTTTTTAGTGAAATTTCCTGCAGTAAACTTCAACGCGTCATACATATATCGAGTAAAATACAAAAAAATAAGACGTAGAATCATTTAGTTACTATATAAATATATAAGAATTTATTTAAAAAAGTACAAGCTTGAACTTAAGGTGTTTCATAACTAGTTTTTTTTGTTAATAGGAGGGGGAGGATTGACAAAATATGCTTCCCTTATTAAAAAATTCACGCCTCGCCACTGATCTGTTCCCTCGCAGAGTATAAACTACCAACAAATTGGTTATCATTAGATTTGTCTTGATTGTTCGCTTCTCACAGGCTACATTTTTTGGAGAAAAATTTTAAATGGAAGCTATGAGACACCATTATGTTACAGTTGAAAAAAATCGATTTTAAAAATATATGTTGTTCTAAAAGATGTATAAAGTTATATTGTTGATACGGATAATCGAAATCAGTTTTTTTTGTTTCCTCTAATTAAAAAACTTGTAGAACTGACCAAATATTATGAAATATAAATGCAGTAATACTGTTGTTACATTTATATGTAGATAAACATGGCATTGCTTTGTATTTGTTAATCTCCTCATCACGTACAGCCATGAAGAAATCGAAAGCTGGCATTGTCATATAGAATAATTAAATTTACTGTTAAAAAAATACAGGTCGATTGGGTATTTGTTTATTCCTTAAATATACTTAATCATACTTTGGGTTTTTTATGATTAACGTGACAGTCAGAATTTTTATACAAAGGAATTTTCTTAAAAATCATAAAATGATAAATTGAGTAGCAAATTGGTATGCTAAAACCGTATCTCTTACCCAATTTGTTCTATCACGCATTAGCGTACCAAGGGGGGGAAAGTGGGCATTTGCCACGGGCGGCAGTTTGTTAAGGGTGGCAAAATTGTGGATTAGAGGCGGCAAATTTGAGGTGGTAACAAAAAAAAGTCATCAAAATTACTAGAATGGCGTAAAATTGAGGATTTCCAGCGGCAAATTCGAAAAAAGTTTTTAATTTTCATATTTAGCATATAGTACAGGAGGGGGGATTTGTCATCTGCCTCGGAAGGCAGAAATCTACAGTACGCAACCACTATCACGTTAGATTTTTGAAATATTCTAACCTAAAAGTGCAAAAAATTATGAATTCATTTTTTTCTGAAGTTTTCATTCTCGGTAACGAATAGTATTATTTTATTTTTTAATTGGTTCCATGAAAACAGCTCGTAAAAAAACTACGTAGATGGAACAATAGAACTTTCCACCCTTTTTTTCAACCGTGTAAAAGTGAATCCGCGTAAATGGAGACGCATAAATGGAGGGATTATTGTAGTTGGAGAAAACTTCTTCACGAGTCTGTTTTCTGAATTTGGATTCAGAGCGAAATATCAAGGCTATACTAATTAGTATTGACATAAAGGATTAAATTCTAAAAACTTTTCACTTTCGCTGAAATTATATCTAGTTTTATCTGGGCGTTAAAAATAACAAAAAGTGATCGATATATTTAAATTTAGGAAATATGCAAGGAGTCTGTCTGTATCTTAAAATGCATCAGATAATTATCTTGTTTTTCTTTTGCAGAATGCAGTTATTTTGTACCATTTACAAGTTTTTATGTTGCATTTTGGTGTAATTATGTCATGAAAAATAATTAATAATGGTATTATTAACTGGCATTAAAAATATTTTGATATTCTTTTTTTCAAATGATGTATTTGCAATATCAAATTATGTTTCTTTCATTATCCTTTTTTCATAATAAAAGTATATTGAAAAAATACTGAATTTCTAAAAAAATATATAATTTTATAAATACACTAAAATCAAAATATTTCTATAAAAGGGGCAACATTACTATCTATATAAATAAATAAAAAGCTATTTAGAAGATCGAAATGTCTACTTTCATGTTATTTTTGAAAATTGAATTTTAATTAATTTTTTGTTTTTGTAAATTGAAAGCGTGCATTTCCAGTTTTAAAATAGTTATTTTTGATTTGATATACGATATTTTTGTGAATGTTTTTGCTAAATCTCAAATATCTTCATTGAAAAAAATCTATAAAAAAACAGTAAAATATTGTTAAGGAGATATGAAACAAAAAATAAATAATCTCTGAATTCATATTACATACAAAACAACTTTTTGGTAATATTTCATCTATGTATAGTGTACAGCCATCAATTAATAGTTGTTTATTTAAAAGCAACATTCTGGTCATTATCTTTACACATTTTTTTAACGTATAATATATTTGACTGTAGATAATTTTGCAAATGATTATGATAAATATTAAACATATGCTGTTTTTTCCAGTTAACCCCACATTAATTTTGGTTTATTCTATTTTTTCTGTCTCTAGTAATAATCGAGTCCATAACCTTATGCAGAATATGATTTTTAAGTCTTAATAAATATGGGCAGGGCACAAAATATTTTTACAATAAATTTTTGATACCCCCATTTTCCCGCCTCAAAGAGTTCTAAAAATTATAAAATTAATTTTTATATCTCAGATCTATTATAGGTTAACCATTTGATTTTGAAATGGTACCGTCCTCAAGCCAGACCCAACCATCCGACCAAGTTTCAATAATATCGGTTCAGTGGTTCATGAGTTATGCGTGTGATAAATTATGCGTCTAATAAATTTGACGTTTAAACAATTAATTTGTTTTTATTTTATATATTAACGTCACTATATTATATTTATGTATATTTCATATACAAAATATACATAGGTATAAGAAAGTAAAAAATGTAGGGGTTCCATCAAACATTAATGTTATTTCAAAGGTTCCAGTAGAGTAAAATGGTTGAGAAACACTGCTCTAGACGATCAAGACGTGAAAACTAATTTTTCAGACTATGGTATTATCTTTGAACTTGTCTTGGTCGGTCGGTAACCATTTTAAGAGACGCTTAAACATTTTTTGGCATTGGTTTTGTATACTGTATGCAAATTAGCTAAGATGGGTTCTTAACCATGAGTTATTAACCTTGCCATTGAATTTTCTGCAAGATTATTTATTTACATACGGTTATAAATATAAATGTGAATAATAAAAGATATATATCATATGATATGTTAGCAATTTTACAATATTATATATGAAATAAGAAAATTAGATAATATGCTTTTTTCAGAGAAATACTTAATTTGTAATAATTAAATCAATTATATTACTGATTTAGATACAAATTTTAAGTTTTTGGAAGTTATTATAACCATTTTATGGCTGTACAATTGAAGTATTTTATATTTTTAAAATTATTTTTATTTTTTGCTATTAAAAAAAGATGTCTGTTTTTTTGCTCCGATTTGATACAAAAACTTCTGAACCGATTTTGATAGGATTTCCACTGTTCGAAAGTCAATGATTCTAGAATTAGTTTAAGCTATATGATAATTGAATGACATTAGGTCGGTATTGAAGAAAATCTATAGTAAAATATATATAAAAATTAATTATTTTGATGTAATAAAACCAATAATTTATATTGAACGATTCGGTCTGGCACGTATAAAGAAAAAATATAATTGATGCTTTCAATTAAGTGTATAAAAATTAAAAACATTGGACCTCCGTAGAGAAAAATATTTCAAATATTATACTATATTAATAATAAAATTATGTAGGTATAACTAAAGATGTAAATCGAAGATAAACAATAACAAAAATGTACATATTTCATCGGGAATTAAAAAAAAAACAAGTTGGTATTTCAAAAAGTGTCAACTTGACAAATTGCAAATGAATATTAATTCTGTGATATCCAAAATGTTTTAGTTATAACCCTTACCTAAAAGTATAAAATCAAACCGTGGAGGGAGATACACTCTCCCCCCTTCGAAATTTAGATATAACTATAGCAAAAATAGTACTTTATAATTTTTTTGAATGCAACATTTTTTAAGTATAAAATAAAACCGAGTTAAAAATTAAAAAATACTGAAAAGTATATAATACCTAATTAAAAATAGTATTTGAAGTCAGTTTTATTTTTTCTTTCTTAAAAAAGTTTTTTATTGGCTTGGCACCGACTTTAAAAACTGTTTAATTTAATATTAAATACTTTTAAGTATTTTAAGTTCTTTTATTTTTTTCTTTTGAGTCCGACTTTTGAGTGGCGTATCTTAGAAGTCCATGGTCAGATTCTGATAAAATTATATAGTATACTCTTTCAAACGAAAACAAAAAAAATTAATCAAATTGGTGCATTTTTGTCGGAGTTATGCCCGAACATACATATAAAATATACATTGTCAAATTGAGAACCTCCTCCTTTTTTGAAGTCAGTTAAAAAAAGATTGTAATTTAAAACTTAATATAGATAGATATAAATTATATTTACCCCCCCCCCCTCCTTTCCCCATCTTTCTCTTATAAAAACTATCCTGTCATACATTTTATAAAAAAATGGTTTATATTATAATTTCTTTGGTTGGTTACATATTATTCATAATTTTTAAAATATGTATATTAAAATTGATATGTTAATGTTATGCTATAATATTATTAATGGCATTATTAATGAACATTTCTAACAACTATATATTTTGATGTTTATAATATATTGTCACAGTGCAGTGTTTGCTAAATGTTTCAGAGTCCGTTATTAATTACCGTTGTTGCTATTGTATTGAAATTTAAGAATAACCTACGACTTACTATTTTCGGAAAAAAACTATTAGCATACGAAGTTATGTTTATTTATAGTTTGTATGTATGAATTTAGTTATTAACTATTTCAAATTGCCATAGTTTTATCTTTTTCATATTAAAATAACACTTTTACGTTTGTAAAAATACTTGTTTATATGTACCAACTTTTATGAAAGTACATTTAAAAGTAATTAAATAAGTACAAGTTGATTAATGTTTAGTAAATGTATTCATGTACGAGTACGTTTATAAAAGTACTTAAGTACGTACTTTTAAACGGTATATTTAAAAATAATTCAAGTACAAGTATTTTATACAACAAAAAAAACACTAAGGTACGTTTGTAAAAGTACTTAAGTATAGTAAATTAATTTAGTACATTTATAACCACAAAGTATTTTTTTTAAGATTTTAAGTATTTAAAACTTAAACTTAATTGAAACATTACAGTTTTATCTGTTAATTTATTGCAAATAAATAATAAAAAAAATTATATAAAACTAAAAAAATAATAAAAAATTACAAACCTATATCAGATATATAATTACAAAAAACAAAAAAAAATCACGATTCACTAGAAAACAATCGCACGTACCTTGTTCGCAAACACTATATATTGGTAAAGACGCGGGCCTACAAGTGTACGCGGCCGCGAAGGACCAAGGGCTGGCCGACACTGAATGTTGAGGTCCTTTAGAGGCTTACCTAGGCGTGTGCCACCACCACAAAACTCCTTGTCACGTGGTTAAATACTGCCGAATTATCGCGACTCACACCTGATACCGTATCAATTTATACAGGTGTATCTCTGTGTGTGTGTGTGTGTATGTGTGTGAGATGTCTTTAAACCAGTGTTTATCAAAATTATGGTATTTATGTCGATACACATGGATCTGCAGTTTAAAGCAAAAAAATATCTGCTAAACATCAGATAAATTGCCTGGCATTGGTTAACTATATAATTTTTAAACAATTTTACTAAAAAATATTAGTTCAAAATTTTTCTTAAGACGCATTTTTAATTTTTTGATAACTTCAAACTAAATCTAAATTTATGCAAACGTCGAAATGACATTTAAAACGTCAAAACGTCTTTTAATATGTCAAAGTCAATATCAAATTAAAAAAACAATTGTCGATTTTTTAAAAGCAAATTGAGATAAATCTTTGTAAAGGAATATTTTACAACGAACGCTGTAGACCTTTATTATAAGAAATTGAATGCTCTACAAAAAAGATTCTATAAAATTTTCACATTACATGTGTCGTTCTTGAAATATCTTGAAAAAATGAATCTTTTGGGATGTCACCTCTCCTACGAATTTGAAATGGTACCGTCCTTAAGCCAGACCCAACGAATCAACCAAGTTTCAATAATATCGGTTCAGTGGTTCATGAGTTATGCGTGTAACAAGGATTCAGGGGACAGACACACACACAAACAGACAGACAGACACGGAACGAAAAGTGTTTGTCTTGATCTGAAACGGAAAGATCAATTTAAAATTCTGAAACGATCACAAAGCTTCTTGTATCTTCGATATTGCGAGGAAACAAAAACATCTATACTAATCCATACTTATATTATAAATGCTGTATGTCTGTATGTTACCTTTTCACGGCTAAACTGCTGAACTTATCTTTATGAAATTTGACAGGTAGATAGTAGATAGCTTGCATCCTGAGGAAGTACACAGGCTATTTAATTGTATCTCGAAAAATTGATTGGATACAAAAATACAAATTCCAATCTCGTCTCGGTCTATTCTCGTACACGTAATTGAGGACGAGACAAAATGACACTGAGAAAAATAAATTCTTTTCTAAAAAAAAAAATTCCATAGGGACATGTTTTATTTTCCTAATTGAAAGAAATATCGAGCGTTTGATAAAATTAATTATTTTTCAAAATATAACATTTATAATCAATATCAAATTATGCCCTAAAGGGATTTTCAAAATTTGGTCGATTCATGTCAACATTTATTAAGTGCTCGAAAACATGCGACTTCCTATAAATTAGATGAGAAATAATAATGTTTTTGTTATATTTTTGATAAAAACAATTGACATTTTGTCAAATTTGGTTCAACAGGAAGTGAATTTTCTATGTAATAATGTGTCAAATTAATGATTAATGTTAATGATTCGGTACTTAGCGGTGTTATGAATATATTGAATAATTTATAATGTTAATTATTTGATTTGAAAGTAAATAGTCATTTAATTATATATTTAAAAAAAAATTAAGTAGGTTGAATTACCTACTAACATTTAATTAAATAATTCATATGTATAATTTTTTCCCGTTTGGCTTTAATATTTTTATATATAATAGGCAATAAAAAACTATGAGAATTTGCAGAATTTAGTTGTTAGTTTTTATAGTTGTTTATTTTTGTTACAGATAAGGGTTAAAATAAAAAAGGTGTGTGTGTATTTTATACATTTATTTCTCAACAACATATTTTAACATAAATAATTACAATATCATTTTATTTCTTTTAGTTAATCTTATCAAATTTCAACATTTATATTTAATTTATATTATATCTACAATTTTTATAACAATTGATATAAAATTAATAACATTTAATAGGAAATATATTAATGCTCAAATATGTTAAAAAAATATATATTATAATAATAAACAATATAATATTAATGAGAAAAAATTCCTTTTCTCGAAGAGACATATTTACCTACTTTATGGTATTTTATTAGGTACAATTTATGTGTTAGGAAATATATAATTCTTCCATTTCCCAATTATATTTACTTAAAAATTGTTCTAAATCAACAAAATAACTAGAACATTTTGAAGGAGAATATGACTTGTAAAATATTATTTGCGTTGATGATTTTTTAAATCTATTTTTTAAGTAAACAAATTACACATTCATTAAATAATGAATACCTTAATTGCATTTTTAAATATAGGTTATATTAACATTTATTATATTATCTTAGGAAATGTATATTCAATTATACCGGGTGTTTAAAAAAAATCACGTTATGAATTTTTATTTCGAAATAGTAAAACTTTTCAGATAAAAGTTACTCAGTTTGGAGGAAAAGGGTAGGTTTTTTACGTATTTTTTTAAATTTTTATTTTAAGTATCTAATTTTACGTAAGAAAAATTGTCTGAAATTTTAATTCCATAAATGTATCAAACGTGAGTTTTATCATTAATTTTTGAGAAAAATACAATAATATTGTTTTAAAATATACGCCATTAAAAAAGTAATTTTTATCTGAAATTTGTTTTCTAAGGAAATAAAAACGTGTAACGTTTCTTTTTAAACATCCTGTATACATACATTTTTACACATTGCACACTCATCTTAGAACTATTTTTGGAATTTCAATACAGATACAATTGTCATAAGATTTTCATCTCATTCATTTTGTAATAAAAAAAATTATATTCAATATTTTTATTTATGTCAATTTTAAATTTAAATATTATTAATATTAATAATTATTATTAATTTTTATTTCTAATGAACTACTCTATTTTTAGTAGTTTGTATATAATATATATAAATCAAAATATTCGTTTGGACGAAGTCAAATTAATTTAGATAATATTTAGTATAAAACAAATAAGTTAATTTCCAGTCGTATTTAAACAATTAAATGTGAAACGTCACTTGTATAAGCCGTGGGAATATACCTTCTAGGGCTAGGCTGGATCACATGTCCTCCAGGATTTACGTTTAACCCTAAACTACCCGTCAAAGAATCATCCAGACGTCTCTGGCGTACAACTGTACTGCTTACCTAAACACAAAAAGAAATAGTTTAAAAATATGTTGAAACTTAAAGATTTGTAATTTGAATTCTGGTTCAGCGTTTAAAGTATAATCTGCCTTCAATTTATTGATGAATAATGGTAGATGTTAATTAGGATCTTAAGTATGGTATATTGAATACACATTTAATAATCACTTGCATTTCCTAGCATATTATTACAGAAGTATTACTGTATGTATGTATGCCCATTTTCATCAATTTATGTTTGTGTGTTGGCAGCTTTGGTCTGGTCCATTTGAAGATTAATAAAGCTATTAGAAATAACAGACTTTGTTGAAAATAGGGAATAGGGTACCAAATAACATTCAATACTGTAGGGTCTCTTTTTATGCAGATTTGAAATTACGCGGTGTGATTTTTCATGCAAATTCAGGAATTCTCCGTTTCGGCGAGTGGGGTGGGGGTATCAAATAAAAGCTGACAATTCAAGGAATTTAAATATCTATGTAAACGTTTTCTTATTATTAAAATCTTCGTTTAATAAGATTTCACAAACGGTGCCGAATTATATTTTCAGATAGTGACGATAATTCTGATGAAAAATATAAAAAATTGTTACTTTTTTTAATTTTAAGTGTAATATCAATTTTTTTTAGCCATTCTTATTTTCGTGAATTTTCAGAAACTTTTTTATGCGATTTTCGGCCTCTTGTAATTGATTGATTTGGTTTAACGCGGTTTTAAAAAAATGTGTGCAAAGTATTTTTTGTGCGATTTTTTATATGCGGTTTGCTGTGGAACGTATCTATCGCGTAAAAAGAGAAGACCATATTGTATTTAAGTAAGGAATAAATTTAACAATATATTACCACGTCGCATTCTCCAGGCCAAGCTCTATCTGGAGCACCTCCACCTCCCAAGCAAGCTCCAATAGCTCCTCCTATACCACCAAGTCCCCCACTTTGGCCTGTACTTCCTCGAGAGAGTTTATCGACTGCGAGACTTATAGTTCCTGCAGGATCGTTCACGCCATTTGATTTCAATCTACGTTGGTTAGCTATGGAAGCTCTCAGAGTTTTTCGTTTCTAAAAGTAATAAATATTACAAAATATACATATACATAAGATTTTATGTATATGGAAGATAGTTACTTCAATTGCTCCTCGCCACTTATCGGCAGCATGTCGCGCCAGTTCCATACGTTTCTGTTTTCGTATCTGATGTTTCTTGTAGGCCATTTCGATAACTATTAACCCAATGCCTCCTACGATACCTGCGGCAACTAGTATAAACACACCGGCCATGTTCTTTAGACCTAATGTATTTGGGGTTTTCTCAAACTGTTCACATTGCTGAATATTTCCTTGAAGGATCCATTGGTTATCAAGACTTTCCATGAATCCACCTGAATAAATGAAAAATTCAGTACCTTCGAAAAGTATTTTGAAGTGAAACTTCTTTAGCGAGACTAATGAATTGGAATGACTTCAACAGATTTTAAAATTCGTTTTAAAGATGAAAAGCTAAGGAGATGAATGAATTGGTCATACCTACAAGTTACTTTACGTCGGTTATGCGTGAGATAAAGAGAGATGAGAAAATGTATAAGAGAAAGATGGATGAATGCGTACATTGGTGTCACGTGTTTTGTATACGATTTATGCGATTAATACGTTTAGCTTTATTTATTTAATTCACATGGTTAATGTAAACAAAATATGTTTTACTTCAATCGTATGCTTATGCGGGTGAGGCACACATAACTTTTTTTCAAGGGCTTTCCAAATATTAGCTCGGTATTTGAAGATTGGCCTAGACTGGGACCAATATCGAAAAAGTAACACTGGTAACCCAATAATGGCGTTTCCTACATGGGATACTATATTCTCTATAAAACGTGTTTTAATATATTTACTAGTTCCCGATAGTTTTCTGGTATATATTATTTTATAACTTACTTTCATGAAAGTCTAGTATTGCTAAAGTAACTGCATCAGCCCAAGGAGAACCTTTCTGAAGACCTATCCCGTAACCAGAACGTCCGAATAATTCTCCAGCTGTTACTAGTTCACAATCCTGGGCTGCTTCGAATTCCAAACGAGAACTGTCCCATATAAATGCCATTAATTTCCTATAGAAAAAAATATTTAATTTATTTTCATATTTTATTAATTTTTGTTAAATATTTTCTAGGCGTTAAATATGAAAAAATTGTCAATTTTGAAAACACATTTTGAAAATTGAAATCTCTACTTTTCAATACTTTTTACATATTGGATTTTCATTAATTTTTCATAGTGTAATGGGATTATTAAAACATGAGAAAAAATTAAATTTGTTAATATTATTTACACAAAATAATTTGTACAAATTAAATTATAATTTAGCCACAAATACCAATGCGTTCTTATTTCGCAGTTCAATCCAAATTATACAGTCAGTGTGAACAATTATCAACATTGCATTGTCATAGAGATCACATACCCAACTTTGACATCGCGAATTGCATCTTCAGCCGTGTCGTAATTGTTAGCTTCCATTGTACGATACATGTTGCTTAGTTCCACTTGTCTCCTGAAGTACATATCTACCGCAGACCCCTTCACCGTTGCACATGTTAAGTTTTCCATTGTATTCCTTAACTGCAGACATTAAAAAGTGTAATAATAAATGAGGAGGTGAGATCCAAAACTCGTTCGTTCCATTAAAAAAAATCAAGATATTAGTGGATTTTGAAAGAAAAAAACTCGCTTAATCATAATATAATTGAGCGAGTTTAGCTCAAAAATGACATTACAATATGAAAGAATGCAAAAAATTCTTTCAAAATCCACTGACGTTTTGTTTTTTTTTTTAATGGAATGAACGAGTTTTGGAACTCACTTCCTCAAATGTAAAATACAATTTACATGTCAAAATCTTTAATCGTCTAGAAGATAAGAGATAAAAGATACTTAAGTACATATACATACATATGTGTACTTAAGTATATTTTTTATTATTGTGCATAGCAATTAGTAATTTAAAAAAATAAAAACAAAGAGTGCCGTTTATGCTTAAATCATCGCTGCAGCAAAAACGATGTAAGATAGAGAAAAAATGAACAGGAATGATTTTACAGATAATAATAGATATAAAAACGACACTTCCAGTATATAGGTACTTATCTAAAATAATTAGTTTAAGAGTGAGAGTCGTACAAAACTACAGTACCTATAAAATGTAATATCGGTATTCAATACAATTTAAAACAAATCACGGTTAAACTAGGCACGAGTTCAAAACTATTTCTCACTTTGAATTTTAATTATACTCGAAGTAAAGAAGTTGGTACGTCCATCTATTGAAAGTGTATACAACTAAAGGCAGTTGAATAACAGGTTTTCTTTTTAACGGTATATTTTACTTTCAAAATTGTATTGTAAACTTATTATTTTGTATTGTTAATACCTAGAGAAAATCACGAAATTGATAATAAGGATCATTACATATTATCTTAAAGTATTTCGCAAATTATCTATACTCATAAATAGTCTATCTGTTTGTGTATGATTTTCTAAGTAACTACTGAACGGATTTTATTCCGGTTTTCACTATGGAATAAAACGTTTCATGAGGTCGAAAAAAAAAAACAACAAAAAACAATCGTCGGAGAGGTATTTTTGCGTATGCTTCGTCAATAGTTAGCGATATGTTAAAACATTATTCAGTAGGTTTATTACAGGTTAAATTTAAATCCCCGGGTAGTTGATAATATAAAACTTACTCTAGCGTCATTAATGCCAGTTAGTTTCGTCTTGGGTCTCTCCAACACGAGGAAAGCTGCCAAGTTGGCAGTGTATGAAGCGACAATGATCATAGCGAATCCTGCCCAGACCATACCGAGGACGCGAGCGGAGAAACTGCGCGGTGTTCCTTCACCTATTCCACTGTTGAGAAGTACTCCCCAAGCGAACCAGATTGCAGATGAGAGGTTCAAGGCGTCTTCCTCAGTTCCTGCAGCCTCTTTTATTATAGGCATTTATATCAATGAGCGTCTGTTCGGAGGATATTCAAAACACCAACTATCATGTCTAAACATGAGTTCTAACATTTATTACGTTCACATTTCTGGTATTGGTTATCAATTAAAGATACAGTAATCCCTCCATAAAAATATAAAATTTGGAAAAAGGTGGAAAGACTTAAAAAACTTAATGGAGCAATAAAAATTGCTCCATTTACGTGGTTATTTTCATTGAACCAATTAAAGGCATAAATGGAGTGTTTACTTGATAAAGATACCAATCATAGAGATACGTTAAATTTATTCAGGTATCAATTTTTCCTAGAGAAAATTGAGCAGTATTTAAAGTTTTCTAATTATGATAAAAATGGTTGTACAACAATAAGTAAAAAATGATCTTAAAGATTAATTATCTACTTTTTAGTGTTGTTTGCCAATTTTACTTTTGGTATTTTTCATCAAATTATAGAATTTAAGAAAAAACATTTTTTTAGTAGTTTTTACTAGGATACACGGGGTTAAGGAATTTTTTCAGACAAAATCTGCTGATGCAATTCGAAAGTTTGAAGTTTTTTTTTAAGATGCCTGTTTTAGATTTGAGTTCTGATAATTTTTCACAGTTTTTTCTTATATTAACATTTTTTTAACTTTTGGAAAATCATTTATTGACTTATTTTATCAATAATCTGTGTCGTCAGTTGTGGTAAATAACGGTATGTCTATTGTAATTATTTAAAAAAATTATATTTAAAACAATCCGGTCAATATAATCAATGGACCACAAAATTAAATACCGGTGATCAAAAAATATGACGTTTGCCATTATTAAGTTTAACGAACTTTCTATTTGGGAATGAGTTTTTAGTAAACTGTATAATTGGGGTTCCCCCCTCTGAAACTTATAATTCGTAAAATGGGTAAATAGTATTTAAAAAAATTTTAGTCTTCAGAAAAATCTGTATTGATTATACCCCCTCCCATCAATCTCCATCAATATAAATATAATATTTTTGTCGACGCTACTGGGATTACATATATTTATTACATAACCATAAACACATCTATGATTGGCTTAAAATTATAATTATTAATTGATCATTAAAACCAGATTCGTGAATGAGATTGGGTCTATCTTCTTTAATTTTTTTATACCGCGGTTTAAATTTGATTTTTTAAGAAATTTGCAATTAAAAATGATCTGTTATAATTAAACAAGATATATTTTGTGAAACAAATCGATTATAAATATCGAAATTATTAAAACTGATAATTTTAATTAATTATTATATTAAATATTTTCGATAGATGATAACTGATGTTTAAAACAATTTTAACTGTTGTGGCTTGTAATAACTTTAATCACATTAACAAACATGTACCGACCATGCAAATAATAATTATATAGAAACATTAATTTCACATGCTTTCCGAAACAGAATTTAGACACATATATAAAAACGAATAATCCAAATATCAATTTATGTATCAACTCTTTAATTGTTGCTTAAGGACTATCTATAAAATACACGCATTTTTTACCCTTCCCGTTCCCTTTGTTAAGCTGCATCGCATTTTTTTCAACCCCCTACCTAATAATAGGTCACAAAACTTGGACCTCATCCCAAATGAATTTATATTTTTATGATTATTAGAAAATGTATTCATATCTTTTTTGTTAATACAAAATTTAGCGGTTTACTGTACTAGTCATTAAAATAAAATCTAATGATTAAGTGGTCATATAAATATTTGCTTATTATTGATTGAAAACTAAAACGTTCAAGCTTTAAAACTGTTTTTTTAACTGTTCTACGACGAGTTTAGTGTATATAAAATTATTTTTTACTTTTACGAGTGCAGAAACCAAGTTGATCAATTAAAAACAACGTCCTTTATATCGCGACTGAAAAATAAAATCTATAAAAAATAGGAATAAAATTGACGTAGGTATTTTAAACGTCGCCGAATGTCACGTTTGTTCGGACCCCCTCCCCCCTTTTTGCGTACGTATTTTATGGACGACCTTTTACACTGCAAACGAAATTCAAAATCTAAATGTTTTTAAACATTTATCAATTGAATCGTATTTCCAGTGAAGCAGAATTAAACAGTTTTTTATTTATTTGATAAACAAGTAAGACATATATTCCAAATAACTTTTACCATGCCATTGTGGTGATAAAATTATCATTTTATATGCAAATGATAATTTTGTGACATTAATTAAGTGATTACCATAATTACACAACATTTAAAACCATAAATTGTAGTTGTAAATTGATACAAACGAAATATTCTTTTACCATCCGCGTTGGCCAGTTTAAACCGTCCGAATGGCGAGAATCTGTCCAATAGATAAAGGACCAGAGCAACAACATGGACAGAAACCATGACCAATATCCATAGAGTGTTGCTGAAAGGTTGCAAGAAAGATACCAATGTGGAACTTCTTGAAGGCTGAAAGAATCAAATGTATGTTAATTTAAAAAGATATATGTATTTTTAAAATTTACCTTTTTCTCTAAAATTGTTATCCCTTGGTATTTGAATGGTTTACTGAATTCAATAAATTCAGCTCTTTCAGGATTGATTGTTAGGGGTGCAACAATCATGTCAGCTCTTTCGCCGACTAGTTCTCCGATTAGGCCAGTCCATTCTTTTTTTCCACCTGAAAAATTAATAGCTTCTAGGAGGACATTAAGATTAACTGATATATTACGCACTAGCGATGCCCAAATGAATCATTTTAACTATACTACATGTGGAAGTGCATCAAATATTTTGAGTAGGTTTTTAAGAAAACAAAATTTAAAAAAGACTCACTTGAATTATTTTTTATAATGTAGTTTCCAAAGAGGCCGTCTGGAGATAGAGCCAAACTATAAGTAAAGTTTATAGTTTTTGAAAGTTCTTTCAATAAATCCATACAGAATCCTTTGCAACAATACATCGCTGTTTCTGAAAAAGAAACAAAATTAATTAAATTTCAATTAAAAACGGTTAGTACAATATTAACTACCTTCATCTGTTGAATTGAAATGCGGACACGGAATTTCGTCATTGTTGCAAACTTCATTATCATCATGTAATCTCCTTACATAAACGAAGGGTTTTTCTTCAATAGTTAGAACTTTTAGATGTGTGGGAATCATGAATCCTTCTGGTTTCGTCCTCAATCTTCCTGGCCATAAAATCGCATTTTCATCGACACTCAAATGCATTTTACTATGATCCTAAAATGCATGTTTTTTTTTAATTCACTCAATTTTACTAACAAAGGGAAGTTTTGAGGATTTCAATCAACTTTAAAGATTAAAAATAATGGCAATTATTACGTGTGTTACTAATTAAGGGTTCCAAGAAAATCTACTGCTAGTAGCTCACTGAAATCCTTGCACCTTCCTATTATAATTTAACATACCCTAGCATAAAAATATTTCCCCACAACGACTTGCCGATGATTTTCATGGACATTGACTACATCGTATTCAGCATTAATACGGTCACCATTATCGTCAAAAGCAACTTTTCCTGTAGAACCATTGAGTAACACTTGTTTTCGTATGTATTCAAATAATACTTTGCCAGTTTCCCATATTGATCCTGAATTATCACAATCTTTAGGTGCTTCTGTTATGTCTTCTTTTTGATTCATATCTCGAAGCGCAGAAGCCAAGACATATCTAAAGAATATGTACAAAAATAATGATAAGGTTCCGTAGCTATTCTCACTAACATTCTTTACTTGGTTAAACGTATCAAGAGTTATGTCATGTTGATGAAATACATATAATGTAATAATGTCAATAATAGTGTACGTGTTCGTGTGAAGATGTATACAAAAAGAGTTTTTCTTTGCATTAATTATTTTTACTACAGTGTTCGTTATAATTTTCATTGAAAGTACTAATTAAAAGCTACATTCTGGCTTTTTTTTAGATTTTCTAAAACATTTTTTTAGGAGACATATCTAAAGATGGGGTAAATGAAAAAAAAATTAAGTACACTATTCAGTCTATGGAGAGGGGTCCAAAAAATATTTTTTTAAGAAATCTCATCATTTTTGTATTTGGGTCATCAATTTACGTCCGTATAACAAATTTCATCTTAAAAGGTATATAATTGAAAGTATGAGAGGGATGTGACTATGTGACACACAGAAAAACAAATAGACGGACGGACAGAATGAAACTATAATGGTTCCTAGTTTTTTACGGAACAAAAAAACACTTCAGATGAAAACCTGACATGAGAATGAACTCTACTTACATGCTATCCTGAATATGAGCTTTTTCATTCGTTGCATTAACTAATTGAAGTCCCAGTAATCCTTCTGGAGCATTTCGTGCTGATAATGCTTGTTCTGTTACAATCCAAACATAACCAGCTTCTGTCATATTGAGTAGAGCTGCATCACGGAATATCACTTCAGCATCTTTTTTGCTAAATAAAACAATAATAATCAATATTATAATTGTATAATAAAAATATTGATAATTACCTGGAATACATTAGGCATACTCTTGCTTGGTTACTCTTCATTTCCAAAAGCTGTTCAGTAAAACTTTCCAGACCTGGCTCAAATTCAATAACAGATTCAACTTGTACTTTAATTTCAACATCGTCTTCTAAACTTTGCGATGTTGTTTGAAAACGCCCTAGTATAGCTCTACCATCGGTATCTGAGCTATGAATGAAAATTACTTTCATGTAGTTGAAATGATTCAGTAAATCTACCCATACGTCAGCTTGGTGTGAGTATGGTGGAACTGTTCTTAAAAATGAAACGTGGATGTTCTGAAAATAAATATCATAAGTTGAGGAAAATTGAAGAAAAATATGTAATTTGTAGGAGAGATGCGTTTCCCTACGTATGGATTCCTTATATAAACATATTTGTACAACGAAAAATGTTTTGTCAACAATGTTATTCGAGAACACCAATCGATGGTTTCAAGGTTAAATAGAGGAAATTCAGTAATACCTTATCGGAAAACGCTGAATCTCTGGAAGATATTCCTATGACAGGAATGTGGTAGAATCCACTGGTATAAGAGACTGCAGCTGGTGACAGATCCCCAGTTAGAGGATGAGACACTACTACGGCGTAGACCCTTTGGGCTATCAGGTACTTGCAAACACTGAGAGCTGTACGAATGGGGTTAGGATCCATTTGGATCGCTGTTTTATAATATGTAACTCCACGAGGTACATATTGTTGATCGAAATTTAAATGCTGAAATGATACAATATTCTTGCATTGCTTTCGAAAAATACTAAACTGATAATAGCGAGGTAGATAAAAAAAGGTACTGGCGCCAGTCTTGGCCACATTAAGAGCAAGGTATACTGTTTTTTTTGGGATTAATGAGCTTCTTTTTAAGTACTTCTTTATTAAATCAATTTAATTACCAAAGTCTGCAAATATAATTTTTATTATGTTTTTTTTCCAGAAATTGATAAAGTAATTCCAGTAATGGGCACCTAGTGATGGACACAAAGTTATAAAATAAAGAATCATAAATTTTGAAACAATGTAAAGCAGATGCTATGATAATATAATAATTAATAACTAGATTACACTAATAATAATTAGTTGACATTCAATCTTCAAATTAAACTCTTTTACAGTTAAGTGTCTATAGATTATAATTCAGTAATGGCAGTAATCAAATATCAACAAATATTTATAATTTAGTACATTTAATTTAAATAAGTGTCCAACACTGGGGTATTATCCAAGCAGTACCTTATTTAAATTAAATTTAAATTTGCACTTACATCAATAATTTCTTTAAAATAATATTCACTTTGATTATTACTCAAAACACCTCCGATATTAAAATAAGTAGGATTTGCAGAATCTGCAACAAACTTCTGTTCCAAAACAAAAACAAGTAAAATTAGCACCTTTAACGATTTCATTTTAGCTATTTATATAAATACTTGTCTACATTTTTAAAAGAAAATCAACAAAATTTCAACACCTCTACCCGCGAAAAATTTCACGGGCTTACTGAGAAAATTTCTCGTCAAACATATCTCCAAACGAGATGAAATATTCTTAACTTAATGTTTCAACAAGAAAAAAGATAGTCATGCATGTTAAAAACATGTATGACAGAGAATGCTTTTAATTTATAATATTTTTTTTAGAATCCTACCCCACTTTGTTGCTATGACAGCAAGGCATGTCTAGTTACAGTACTCTTATTGTGCATGACTGGGAAATATAATGATTTTTGAATGCCATGTCAAAGCTTAGTGTTCTACCATCGCAAAGTTCTCGTATTGATTTAATGTGTGTGTCTCTTTCATACAATCGATTTACTTAATTAGCCTTTCTCTGTCTATTTTTATAACGAGAGCGAGACAGATGTAGTCGGGTTTATTTCTCGGGATACAGATGATATTGATTTTAGCAGATGCTGAGATGGATGCTGGATGAAATATATTTCGTAGATAAATTACAATGAAAAATAAGGGTTTCGTGGTAACGTATTTATTAAATTCACTTTTTATAGAAACCGCAACTTTTTGAGATTTTTTTAAATTTTCAATATTATAGTGAATATTTTCATAAAAGCATAGCTTTTAAATTAATTAATTGAAGATCATTTATTTTATTTACAAATAGCACACCCATAAAGAGACGTCCGCAAATAAATTTCTAGGGGGGAGCTTGTAGATAAATAATTACATAAATAAATGTTTTTTTCAAAACTAGGTAATAGAATTTGCATCTATTTACTCGAGCCCAGTGAAGGGATGAGGTTGCCCCATTTGCCCTCCTCTGCATTCGCCCATGCCCCCACTCATCAAAATTATCACGTGCATTAGGTTATTGCAAATTATATTAAGTGGCTGTTATGTAAAGACAGGAAATCGATCTTCCCCAAAAATGATTGAATACATTAAGGAATTATGTTTTACATGATTTGTTTTTTAAGCTAATTCTTTTTTAAATCGTAGCAATATAAATACTAATGTGGTTTTGTTATAATTTTGTCTTTATTATATATTGAAATGTATATATCATAGATATGAATATATTTTAACATTATTTTATTAAAATATTTCAATAACAATACATATGTATTATTTGGAAAGTGTATAGAATCTTTTTTGCAGAGCATTGATTTTCTATAAAATTTGGTATTTAGGTAAATAATAAAAACTGAAATTGATAGATATAATAAAATAGTTTATTTTTATTATTTTTTTCTACAAAAATATTTAAGCGCCATTATATAAAATTATAAATTATAATTTAACTAAACAAATAAATTGACATTAAATATTGAAACTACATATATGAATAGTTTCTATGGATGTGATGTAACGCACTACTTATCCCCAAGGATTGTAAGGTACTGGGAGAACAGGTGATGGCTTCAAATGCAATCCAAAAGCTTGTGTTGCCCATGGACCAGCTGATATAGGATGAGCTCCAGATAGTAAAGCAGCTGCAGCAGCTGCCAATGAAGCGTCTTTAGCCGCTGACACATGTTGAATAGCGGCAGCCTTAGATCTTTGAAGCGCAGCAAGTTTCGCTGCTTCGGCATCTAAAAAATATTTAAGGGTTTTTTTAGGATTTTTTTTTAGAATAATAAAAAAAGCATGGTGACTTTAGCGTTGCTACACTGAGTGACGAAAAAAACGACCTTAAATTGTTTATAAAAACCATAATTGTTAAACAATCGTAAAAATCGTGTGTACTTCAATGTAAAATCTATCTAAGAAGTTACAGTTAAAATTTTAAGTCATTCGGATGTAAAATGGTTAAAATACGTGATCCGCAGTTTTCAAAACCTTGTTTCGATAAAAATGGGTTTAAAGTTTGAAAACTTTTTTACAGATGCAAACGTCGAAGTTGATTTCGACTTTTTTTCGAGATAATGTCGGTTTGGCGGTTTTCGGTTGCTTATTTTGCTTCTGTTTTGGCTTGAGACCGAATTACGGCGACCTTTTACATTACCATATACACTCATTTTTCACCATGTAGGTTGTTTCTTTCGTTCAGATACTTTTGCTTATAATTACTTTTGAGTATCATTTTTAAGATGTTTATACATCATATACATAAGTCAATAAAAATTGTCAAAAATTAATTAATAATTTAGATATAACCCCTTAATTAATTAACACGTATGTGGACTTTATTATACGAGATTTATACCAGTTTGTTGTATATGGGCAGCAGCCGCATTCGCCGACTTCTGTATAACGATGGCTGCGTGAGATTCTTTAGTAGCGGCGATTCTCTGGCGAGCAGCAACTTGCGCTTTTGCTTCAGCTAGTCTCTGCTGCGCTAAGACGACAGACGTGGCAGCTGCGCTCGCTTCAGCGCGTTGCGCCTGGGCTGCGGCTTCACTGCGGGTCTGCGCATCACGTGCGGCTGATTCTCGAGCTGCGGCGAGATGTTGTTGCTCGACTACGGCTTGCTTGGCCGCCAGAACACGCTGCTGAGCGGCAAGGACTTGAGCTGATGCATCTTTGGCAGCTGATACGGCAACTGCGATCTCGGCTGGAGATACACTGGGTGTTGTGTATGGCGTGTATTTGGCAACCTTTAAGGTTATTCGATCATTAGAGCAATGTATATGTTACGAGCAAAACCCGCAGGGTGTGTAAAGTTAACACTGCCCGGGCAATGTCAGCATGGACAAAGTTCACAGAAATGATTAATTAGTGTCGACTTTGCACACTACGCGGGGTTTGCCCGTAACATATTTATAAAAGTCTAAAATTTTAATATGTTATTTATGGATAGCTCATATATTTTACTATTTAAAAAAATAATATTGGACGGTTTTTGAGTAATTGGATATTAAAAATATATTTTTTTATACATGTTAAATGAGAGAACTCGCCGAAAGTGCTCTATTTATTGAAATTTTACACAAAAATTCTACACAGAGACTTTTTAAACACTGATTATGACAAACTAGTAAGAGCCCACAAAAGTAATAGAGTACGACTTACAGACAAACAACGTGTGCAAGTGCAACAACTAGATTCCTCGAGGCCATAGTATATATTAAAGATATAGTCTATATGTACTCTGGAAAAAATATAGCGAGTAGGGGATGTATATATATGCGTAAAAAAAACGGATAGTTCACAACTTACGGGGTGCTAGGCCAATAACCGTAAGATAAAATGAATCAAAATACTCTGGGCGATTTGAGAATCACTGGAGTAGTTTTTAATATAGTAGAAGACATAATTTACCGTTAATTCAGGATGAGCTAAAGTTGCATGACTGTTCCATGGACCCAAATCTGATTGGACAGGAAAACTGTCGAAACCATAACCGAAAACTCCACGTTTTGTATTTTTCTTCATCATATTTTCATCATTTGCTAAAGCAAATCCGACGAAGACGGCGAAACATAACGTAACCTAAGAAAAAAAAATTGTATACAATATGCTAATATATATATATTTTGACTTACCATTTTTGAAAACATCTTGGGAAATTTGGTTGAAGCTGAAATATTCTTAAGAAGAACTTCAAGTGACTGACTTTGCTAGATAAAGTTGCAGTATTTATATTGTTTCATCTAATTTTAAAAAGGCATATCTTTCATAATACTATATATCAGTACTGTATAATTATGTAATTATTAGATGAAAATCTAAAATTGAATCGATTTAAGAAGATTGAGATTACGTTGACAATCAGGTACATACCAGAAATTGCAAGTGAAAGAAATATATTTATTTTTGCAATTAATTACTGTTAATACCTATATTACACTATCACATACAGGCTGTCAATTTTTCAAACGAATTGTAATAGAATAAAAAAACATCTGCCAAGTAAATGCACAGTGCTTCCTCGTGCTAAATTTACCAAAAGTAGTTAATTTATTGAACAATTTAAATAAAAACCGATAAAGTGTTCAGATAAATTGCTTGGCATCGGTTTTCTTTTTTTCTTTCTTAAAAATTTTTTTGTTGGCTTGGCACCAACTTTAAAAACTGTTAAATTAAATTTTTATATACTTTTGAGCAGGGCTTCGAACCGGAACTGAACCGAAAACCGAAAACTGGAAAACCGTTAGTTTTTTACTGGAATGAAAACCGGAACCGAACCGAATAAAAAATATCGTTTTTTTTCGGTTCGGTACATGTTAAAATATGCGCATTAACATGATCTTACTCCCCACTTCAGTTGTTCAGGGCTATCATACAAGTACCATAAAATGTTCTAAATTATGGTAGAAAATAAATTTTTAATACAAATAAAAAAAAAATTAATCACTCGGAGCTGAACCGAAAAAACCGTTATTATTTTCGGAACGAAACCCGGAACCAAACCGATATATATTTTTTAACTCGAACCGGAACGCAAACCGAAACGAAAAAAATAACTGTTCGAAGCCCTGCTTTAAGTGCCTTTGCGTTTTAATGTCTTTTTTATTTTTCCCTTTTGAGTAGCGAATTTTCGAAGTCCATGGTCAGATTCTGATAAAATTGATTTTAATTTATATGGGATCACCTCGATAGTATACTCTTCCAAACAAAATAAAAAACGTCAAAATCGGTGCATATTTGTCGAAGTTATACCCGAACATACATAACAAAAATATATTGATTGAATTAGAGAACTTACTACTTTTTTGAAGTCGGTTAAAAAAATTGTATATTCTATATCATATTTTATTAATAGATATATACTGAAAACAAAAATAGAACAAATAACTATTGTTAAACTATATTTAGATGAAGATGCTATTTACAATGTACTTTTTTTATTAAAATAAAAAAGTTAAATCGAAAATGAAAGTAAATACAATCATCTTATAAAGAACGTGACAAATTACTTACGGTAAAATGTAATCAATGTTAGAGAGATATGCCTTCACTTTTCTTTCATAAACCAAAAGAAATTGACTAATTTCAGAAAGTAATATAAATTAAACAATTATTTATTTAATCAACTGTAAGTGTATTTTTAATTTATGGTTTAAAGACTTCATCTTTGTGTATAAGTATAATTAAATTAAATTATAAAGTAATTTAGACTCATTAAAAAAATTAGTCGATTATTAGTTTACATATTTTTTTATTGATTTTCATAATATTACACATAATTATTTACAATTTATTTTGATAACATTTTTTTAAGACTTAACAGTTTTTATAACCCATTTTGTCTCAAAGTGTTTTTGTTTATGTTCAGCTTGTACAGGGACATTCGTTGAATACAATCCTTCAACGTTAGAAAACTTTGGCTTTGTTACATAATACTGGGTGTTCTGGACACCATACACAGTAGGTTCCTGAAAAACAGTACTTTTCACTTTCGGATTTTGTTTTTCCCTTTTTGCGTTGTTCTTAGGATTATAATGTTGGGTGTTTTTATAATGGTTAGATTCGGATTCATATTCATCATCTTCATTAACGTACGGTCTATATTTCCCAGAATACCCTTCGTGCTTATCACAATCACGATATCTACCGGAATATTTGAAATTTGGTTTATCGTATTTATTGTAGCTGTCGTGGGTAAACGGAAAATATGTTGATGGTCTAAAATCATTTGAATAATGTCCATTTTCTTCTTCTTTATGTTCATTATCATCCTCATTTCTGCTATCTTCATGCTCTTCATTTTCTTCATCTTTATTAGTCTGTTCTTTCTCTTCTTCTTCTTCTTCTTCTTCTTCTACTTCCTGTTCTTCTTTGTGATTAGAGTAAACTGGTTTACTTTTCGGAAGTTCATATCTCGGCGGTGCTGTAAGTTTCCCTGCTGGCCTTGCAACGATAGGGGAATATGTAGTAGGTCTATTTGTATTTACCACATATCGGCTCATAGGATTCGGTTTATTTTGAATACCCCCACTAGCAGGTTTCGGTTGATAGATGAATTTTCCATTTTCGTAAACGAAATCACCTGAACGAGTCTGTCCAGAATTGAATTGTTGAGCAAAGGAAACTGGTTGGTTATTAAATACAGGCGATGTTTGAAAAGGATTAGTTATATGGTTCTGGTTATGGTTTTGTCCTTGAGGGTATTTTTGAGTCAACGCTTGGAAACTTGGCTGTGCTGTGGTAGTGTCATATTTGTGATATAAAACAGGTGAAACCGTTTGATATTTTGGTTGATATCCTGAAAATTCTTGATTTGCGGCGTAGATATTTTCTGAGGGTTGGTAGGTATTGAATTGTTGATTTTGTAAGTAGTAAGGGTTTATTTGTTGAACATTTTGACTAGCTTGTTGCGCGTATGAAGCAGGGGGTACATATAAAGTGTACACTTGTGATCCTTGTTGAGGATGTTGCTGATATAGATCCAATGATTCGGTATTTGGTTTTTGTACATCATTTTTGAACTGGTAAGGTCCCGTGTTTTCTAGATTATATTCAGGTATTGAATACTGTGGGCGGACAGTTTGTGTATTTTGATTTTGATACCCATTGTTGGTTTTGATAGTATAAGGAATCGATGCCTTTGTAGAACTTTCAATTTGGGCGTTGTTGTTATGAACGAAGACTTTTTGATTTCTAGACTCGGGATAAACTAAATGCGATGTGTGCATATTCACAGGTTCATTGTTGATGTACTGATTCTGATATACAGGAAGTAGAACTACGTTTCTTTTGAGAAGTTTATTTGTATCTTCTATGTATAGATTTTCATTAGGAGGTCTATTGGTTGTTGTGAAAACGACACTACTAAATCCAAGTGTTCGGTGTAGAATACTTAGATAAAGTATTGCATACTGAAAAAAAATAATAATATTAATCTCACATTGAAATTACATAACTCTGTAAGGTACTGGCACCAATCTTGGAAGCTTTAAGATATACTGTTTTTTGGATTAATGGACTTCTTAAGAAGTTTTGTAATTCTCATGAAATCATTTTACTAATAAATCAAGCACCTCTTTATTAAATCAATTTAATTACCAAAGTCCGGAAATATAGTTTTAATGGTTTAGTTATAGCCCTTTATTTTGTTTATGCTTTTTCTCTAGTAACGGATAAAGTAAAATCAGTAATGGGTACACAATGATGAACACAAAGTTATAAAATAAAGAATCGTAAATTTTTAAACAATGTAAAGCAGATGCTATGATAATATAATAACTAATAAATATAGATTACACTAATAATTAGTTTAAATGTCCACTATTTTGACACCCATTAGCCGATTGTCATCAAATTGAACTGTTTTACAATTAAGTATCTATAGATTATGATTCAGTGATGGCAGTAATCTAATATCAATAAATATTACAGTACATTTAATTAAACAAGTGTCCAACACTGGCATATTATCAAAAACCTTATATTCTTACCAAGTAATTCATTTTGCTAGCACTCACTCACTGATAATTTATTCATAACTGACCTAGAACTTTCTATGTATCTGTATTTATAGTAAATCATTCTATATAAAATTTAAATAATGGAAACAATAAAAAGATTTCTTAATTGGAAACAAGCACAGAATCATTCTTTCCTATATAAATATTTGATAAAAGTACTTATTAACGTACCGAAAGAGGAATAGACTATCGGATATATATTTGTAAAGAGTTCACTGTCTCTATTTAATAATCATGCTTAACACCGTGCGATTATAGAGCGCATTAACTGACGATAGTTTGCGTTTTTGTTTTTTTTTTGGCAACAATCACATGTTTTTGTGGTTTTTGAGAGTGAATGTCCATCAACAGAGAAAATGTATAATTGATGGACAGAAGATTAGTACCATGTTGTACCAACGGTAGGTACTGGTACAAATTGATTGTTTTTATTTAATATTTATGTTTATCTGCCTCGTTAACTTGGGATTCATATTTTATTATTATTTTATAATAAAAAGCGGAAGTTGTTTATTGAATTATACAATTCATTGAATACTTAATGCCTAATCAATTAGGTAGTGTGTTTTTATTTAAGAAAAGTACTGTAAACAAGACAATTTTACATGCCTTCTAAATATGACAATGCTAGAATATTTTATTTTGTATACAATGCTTTCAGAAATGATCGCATAGCTTCCCATATCGTTTAGGTATGGCATTGAAGTCATTTCAGCTAAAACTTAGAATACAAATTAAACAAATTTCGGTACTACCCTGGATTAAGTTGGGCGTGTAATTAATTTTTACTAACGTATAAATTAAATTTTAAAATCTATTTTAGTTGTTATTTCTATGAAAAATTTAAATTTTAACCATGGAATTTGGCTAAATTTTGTTATGTATCCGATTTCGTTAAAAGTATATTTATTGTATAGAAAATAACGTAAAAAGTTGAAATTTTCAAACCGCAGATCTGTATCTCAAACCGTTCTTGAGATATGGGCTCTAATTTTTAATATTTAAACAGAACAAATATCAATATTCTTACTTAAGTAAGTTTACAAATTATTGATTTTAACCCCCTATTGGTGGCCCCCCCAGGCAATTGCCCTTTTTATCACTGAGTCCTGTATTAAAATAAAAATCAGGTAGAGGATGGAGGTAACGGAAAAAACAGAATGACGCTTGTTACGTGAAAATTTTATACAAACTTTTTGTAGAGCATAAAATTTTCTATAAAAAAGTTATTACAACTTTTTTAGTAAATTATCTTTTACGAACTATTGCAGAATTGAGCAAAATATTTTTTTTATAAAGTTGGAAATATTTATTTATTTATTAAGTAAAATATTTTTTACATATTTTCTGGAAATTATCAAAAAACAAATTGGGTAGCTCCTATTAGAATACAGTTCTATGTATTTATAATGATGTCTTCCTGTCTATATGTAGACATAATTTTAATCAATTCAAAAATAATTATCTAATAAAAACAGTCGATAAATATTTCTTGAAATTGAACTCCTCAACGTTTTCTCCTGTTATATCCACTGGCCATTTCGTTCACAATCAAGTGCGCTGCGACGAGAACGAACCCAACCAATGCGTGCGTTGTGTATCGCTATGCAACGGCAACTTGGATCGATACAGTTGAACTGACTGAACAGTGACCAGTGTCCAAGTCGTCCAAGTAAAGTGACCACTACCACTCTACAGTGTTGCGATGTGTCAGACGACTTTAGACCGTATGACCGGATTGCATTCGGACTGCGGAACAAGTTTCAAGGGGAACGGTGATACGGCGGCTGGGACAGACGACAATAACCCCGACACAACGGACTTAAAGTCCGCTATAATGTAGCAGGCAAGCAGAAAACAGAATGCGGTAGAGGTGAACACAAGTAGTGTGCGTTGATACAAAGAGGGCGTGGCTTATATGAAATATGTAGGGGTGCGGAATATATATATATAAAATATAAACTACCAGAAAGAACCACTGAGCCGATTTGAATGAGGTTTTTGAAGTGAATCTTCTTTAGTGAGACTAGGGAATTGAAATGACTTCGACACATTTTAAAGATGAAATGCTAAGGAGACTATGCATAAACGTGATTGATGTATGATAGAAAAATGGATGAATAGCGCATACTTTACGTCGGTTATACGTGAGATAGAGATAAGTAAATGTATAAGAGAAAGAAGGATGAATGCGTACAGTTTACGTTGGTGTCAAGTTATATGTTTTGTATACTGTTTTTGTGTTAAGTTCCGGGTAACACCGCAATTAATCAGTTAGTTAAATTATGTTTTAAAAAGAGTAGATTGTAAATTTATTTAAAAATATAAAAATAGTCAAAGTTCCAGCTATTAAGGTGAAACATAAATACCTTGAGTATAAAAAAATAAATTAAACTAGAAGAGTGCAGTCGATTTGAGAAATTCCATTTTTGTTTAAAAAAGACAGGGTTTTTAACGGAACTAATAATTTAAATCAACAATTTCGACGTTAATCATAAAAAATCGGTTACGCTTAACCATGACTACATTAATTTTGGAAGTTTTCTTAAAATATTCATCCAAATCATTCGATAATTTGTTTTTGACTTATCTATTCCGTTGCCTAGAAAAAAACGATTGGAGTTTATATGAATTTAAAAAGAAATTCGGGGTTGTAAAAGCATATTTTCCATAATATAAAAAAAAATACAAAATAGAATTAGGCATGAAACATATTTGACTAACCGTGTCCAACCCTAACTGCACATATTAACACAAGGCGGTATCTCATAATGGAGGCGGTCAAATTGGAAGAGTGGTGTGGAAGTGGGATGGACTAAGGTTGTGTAATTTTTTATGTAATTTATAATAGCTTGTATTTGTTATAAATTTAATTGAATACAATATTTGTTAATAATTTTGTCACTAGTTCAATATTTTCTCCATATGAAAAATCATAATGTTAATTTTTTTTAGTTATTTCAGGAAAAATAGTTTATTTTCTTAAGAAAATTGTACACTAGACATCTGATTGTGAGTGAGATGAAGATATGTTATTTGTATACATATATATAGATATAATACAGTAAATAGAATGAATTTATTTGAATTGTTCATCAAATTCTTACCTTAATTTTCTTAACTGGTTTGAAAAACAAGTCACATTCATAATATTATTAATAAATATTGGTTTAACAATTAAAATCAATATTAAACAATTTTTTCACTTATTAATTTTTTTCATCCATTTTTCGATATTTATGATCTCAAATAAAATTATTAAATTCCACGAATTTTGGTATTACAAAAATCATGATTAAAAATGAAGGTGCTTTTTTGGAAATATTTTTACTGATCAAAAAACATTGTGGAAATTCTGATAGCGAAGTTTTCCACTACCTTCTGTGTAACATAGTCTCTTCATACCGAAGCCCTGGCAGTTATGAATTATTGAAAATAATAACTGAATATTTTAAAACAGTAGAATAGCGTGTGTCCGATACCATTGATACCAACTATGTTAATTAAAATTGTAATAATATGTTAAATTAACAACAATTTTCTTACGAAGCACGTTTGTGAAAAACCACTAACAGCTGTAAAAGAAAATTAGCCTGATGACGTAAACAATTTTCTTTAACATATTATTTAGTTGTATATCTAATATCGATATATTTATTTTAAACATAGAAAATAGGGTAACAATTACCACAGCTGTCTATTATTGTCATCAGTTTCTCAAATAAAAGACTGAAGTATTAGGATCGCATGAGTTGGACAAGGTTGTGTATTTCAGTGGTGCAGTGTTCTAGTCTCCTAGTATAAAGACCGCCAAATTCCCGCTGAATAAACTACCACAGGGTCATTTGGGGCCTGCGCAGATTGCAACACCACCTCTTAACATCTAGATCTCCTGATTGGAGGGGTCTTCCATCTTGCACCTTAGTATTTTCAGTGCAGTTAATATGATCTCATGTAGCCAATTGGTCACGATTGGCCAATAATTTTTGTTGGTTTGGTTAGCATGAGATATATGTTTATAAAATATTCATGGTCATTTAAAAATGTCAGCACCTCATTTATAAAATAGATTTAACAAAACTGTTTCTGAGGTCTTAGGACTCTCAAGATAAAAATTTAAGCGATATTTAAAAAAAAGTTTGAGTCTGTAGGATCGCGCCAAGCTGAGATATTAAATATTCAACTTATTTATAATTTATCAAAAATTTGTTTATAAATATATTATAAACATATTATTATATTTATAAAAAGGGTTCTAATAGGTAAGAAATTGGGCATAATTGGTCACATACTCAGTTATTAGCCAGCGATTGTTTTTTTTTTTATTTTAAAATTTTTCATTACTATACCTCCAAGTACGCCAAAATTAAAAATACTTGGTGTTTTCGATTGGGCTTGGAACGCTGCTAATAATTGGTTAGCTAAAATTAATAATTGGTCACGCATATTAAATCAAAAAATAAAATAAAACATTTTTTTAAATAATTACCTTACTTAACACCTCATTGGAGGAATTTCATAAAAAATATATGTAATCTAATAGATCAGAAATTGGGCATAATTAGTCACTTTGTCTTATTAATTGGTCAGCAATAAAAATGTTTTAAATTATTTTATTAATTTTCAAAAATCTTGACACCCAAAACTATAGAAAATAACGTTCTCTACAACTTTTATAATAAACATTTCTTTCTATTATCAACAGTTTCAGATATAATTGTAAGAAAATATTGTTTTTGGCCATTTGGTCAGAGATGTGAAAAAAAATGGGATATAAATTATAAAATATAACGTAAATGGATTTTGTTTTAGTACTTTGACTCTGTTGTAATATATTGCAATGGAAATCTGTCTCTATAAAACCCACATACATATTATTATGTGGGTTATTGCGTATGCTTTGGTAATCTTAAAATAATTACAGTGCGAATATTAATTGTTATATCATTAAGTTACATTGAAGTAGCACTGGAATCTATCATCAGAAAGGATACAATTAACAGAGATTACTAGCACGTTGGACCTGATGTTACCCGGGGATATAAATTTAATCTGCAATAAACCTATTAAACATTGTTTAATAGGTTTCAGAAAGGAGACAATTAACAGAGATTACTAGCACGCTGGACCCGATGTTACCTGGGGATATTTTAGCGTCCATGGAAGCAGGAGAAGCAGAGCTTCCTTTCTTTATGGGTAAATTAATACAAATCTGTTTTTTTAGTTAATAAATAATTTAAAAATATTATTAGAATATTCGTCTTTATGCGCAACTCAAACATTTTAACCAAAAGTTAAAAATAACATTTAATATTAATTTACACGTTCAATTATAAAACTATAATACCTCTACGTCTTATTTTCTTGTATTTTAGTCGATATTTGTATGACGATTTGAAGTTCACTGCAGGAAATTTCACTAAAAAATTTCGAATTTTTGATTTTATTAAAAGTATGTTTATTGTATAGAAAATGACGTGAAAAGTTGTTTGTTTCAAACCGCAGGTCTGTATCTCAAACCGTTCTCGAGATATAGCCTCTCAAAGTTTTAGTTTTTTCAAATTTTTGGAGAAAAAAGGCCATAACTTTTGAACGGGTGGTCGAAATTGATTTTCGTTGACGGATTTGGAATCAGCGTGTCAAAATCTATATAATGACTTGTATAATACCTTAAAACTTGAAAAAAAAAAATTTCGCGAAAATTCGAAAAAATTCAAAGGGGTATACCTTAAAAAAATGTCGATTTTTGACCAAAATTTTTTTGTCGGATTTTAAAGTATTATACATGCCATTATATAGATTCTAACACGCTGATTTCAAATCCGTCAACTAAAATCAGTTCCGACCACCCGTTCAAAAGTGATGACCTTTTTTCTCCAAAAATTTGAAAAAACTAAAACTTTGAGAGGCTATATCTCGAGAGTGGTTTGAGATACAGACCTGCGGTTTGAAACAAACAACTTTTCCCGTCATTTTCTATATACAATAAACATACTTTTAACAAAATCAAAAGAGATACTGTGATTTTATATAAACAGAGGCGGAAGTAGGCTTTTTAAAGCCCTCGAATCATTTGGGGGCAGTTTATAATGTTTTTGAAAATGATTTTTTTTAAATTGTATAATGTCAGTTCGGACTCCAGAATAATGACCTTTTTGTTATTAGGATAACGCGCCACTGCTCCGATAAAGACCCGTATCAGAAAAATAATTTTCTTTTGTGGAATGACCCCCTCCCTTAAAAAAAATTAACGGAGCAAAATATAAAAATAGGTACTCGTTAAAAATTATTTTTAAAACTGTATATAGTATCGGTTAGCATTAAAAAGATTCGTGGGGGTAGGGGGGGGGGGGAGGTTAGATTCTGTATTACAAAAACAGTACAAAAACAATAAGAATTAGTTGTTGTTCACAAATAAAATCTATTTATATACATGAGCATCTTATACAATATTTTCGAACGCGCATGAAATCGAAATAAAAAATAGGAAATAACAACAATAGAGAATCAACGCGATAATTGCTGGCGGGTGGGTAATCCAGGGTGGGGTGGGGTGGGGAGGGGGGTTATGTGTATTGCTGAGATGAGACTGCAGATAGAACGGCCGAAGAGCGTCCTTGGCAGACCTTGGCTTCGGACCGCTGAACTCTCCTCAGGACGTGTGTGTAAGTGTGTGTGTGTGTGTTGTCCGCGCGCCAACAACGCCGCTTGCAGATTTTTTTTTAGTAAATAGTCGTTTCACACGAGACAGTATTTGTAAGTTCCACCATTTTGACTGCGTTCACAGACAGAAAGACAGACATATGTTCGTACTTCTACATTAAAATCTGTAATTTGAATTTTTTTCATGATTTATATAATATTAGCTGCTACCCGCGTCTTCGCTCGCGTGGAATTTGTATTATTTTATGTCCTTCTTCAGAATTCAGGCTATCTTTCTGCTAAATTTCATAAAGATCGGTTCAGTGGTTTAGCCATGAAAATGCAACAAACATACTTTTTGTTACTTTCGCATTTTTAATATTAGTATGGATTACTCAGGAATGTATAGAATATGAATATTCACTGCTCAGCTGTTTTGAGCGATAGCGTGATGATATGTATTCTACAGCACTCCAAAACTTTCAAGAAACACGTTGTTGCAGGTTTCATTAAAATTGGTTCAGTAGTTTTTGAGATTACTTCGATCAAACATACACAGAATCTTTTTTCTTTAGTACATAAGTATAGATTTCAAAAGAAAAGTAAAAAGAACATATTTTCTTAACATTTCATTAAACCTTAGGATAAAGATATAAAAATACGTATACAGAATAAGCCAATAGTACGATATCTCCTCTCTTTCAAGAGATAGAGACAATATTATTAATTGTTATTTTAGTTTGTTCCTTACTTTTTATTCGCGTAGATTCAAAAATCTATTCTTCTTAAGAAAAGAGATAGTGCATATTTTGGGTCTATGCTTATCTTTATTTAAGCATATATGAACCATGTATGAACCAAATTTTACACATTATGTTAATACAGAATGTACCTACAGTCTATGTCTATGATTGATTATTACCATTTGTTAATAAAATCTCCTCGTAGCAACAAGCCTTACATTCGTATAGAGTTTTTTTAAGTAACAGCCAATACTTGATTCGTATACTGCCTTAATGAGATGTTTATAAACGTATATATAATATAAGTAACATAGCATGTTGATTAGATATGCTTGGATTTTATTTGAATGGGGATAAGAAATTACTGTCATTTATGTATGATGATGATTTTCCTTAGATTCTATACAAGTAATATGTATTTAGGTACCCAGTAGACTGTCGATTATAATTATCATAACCTTTAATTAAGTGAATCAAAGCATTCATTATTGTAATAGAGTTATTATAATTTCAACACTGCAAATTTTTATTTTTAATAAGGATATTAAAAATATAATTATTCACTGCTCAGCTGTTTTGAGTGATAGTTTGGTAGTAAATACTCTATAACACATCTGTCAAAAGAAATGTTTTAGATTTCATAGCGAAAAAGAGTCCGCCGAAAATTTTAGCCTGGGGGCCCATGATAGGATGTAGGGGCCATGATCTACATATATATTTACAAATCTTTATGTCTAATTGATATGAAATATAAAACAATGAATAAAATATAAGTTATCTTAAATAATTTTGATTTTAAATATTTTTTCATTTTCTTAATTTTGATGACATATTAGAGTCTAATTTAAAAAAAAGATATAAAGCTAAAATAAAATTGAATACTTAAAAAACTATTTTGAAGATAAAATATCAATTAATTTTTGTGAGTTGGTACAACTACAATGACGAGAGAGATAGAGTTATGCTAATGTAGTAGAGTTAGAGCGAGAAACAACAGATTTTCGTGCAGGTGATGTGAGAATTAGTTATCATGTGACACCGTGCACTTGTGTTTTAACGTAGTAATAAATAAAGACAAGGTAGTCTCACCAGCTCCTTGATCAATTAGCGTTGGCGCATGAATTGACGTCACGACGAAGACATATTCAAATGTTATAAATGTATAATAGAATATCAATTACAAAAAAATTCCTTTATTTATTCTTGTTTTGGTATTTTTTGATATTTTAACAACACATACAATCAAAGAAGTACAAATTCGACATTGCAAAATCCTTAATAGCTGTCAGAATCACAGAACGTATTGCTAACTTAAGAATAGTAAAAATGACCCTTCCCGAATAGACCAAATTGTCTGTGACAGCTTTTTTATGATATATCAAAAAATACGAAAACAAGAATAAATAAAGGAATTTTTCTTAAATGATATTTTATTAATACATTTATAACATTTGAATATGTTTTCGTGGTGACGTCAATTTCCGAGTCAGCGCTGATTGGCTAAGGAGCTGATGAGACTACCTTGGTTATTAATATAGTATTTTTAATAATAATAATTTGGTCTAGTGTTTTAAAATTGGTACATAGCAATTAATTAGTGCTATAGCAACATAGTTCAATATGAATGAAGCTCAAATTGTCCAATTTTTCCCCTCTCAAGTTAAATTTGCTGTGATGTCAAATAATTATTATGTAAGTCAAAATTTAACATAATATTTTGCTATATTTACATACCTACAAAGTATTAAGCGATAGCGATACTTGCTTGCTTATTTAATATTTTATATGTATACCTATACGTTTGAAATTGTAAAAATGTTTTAAAAAGTTAACCGGTGTGACGTAGACGTGTATTTTGATTGGTTGTATGCGCGGCCATCTTGTTGGAAATGTCAAACGATATTTATAAATAAATGTATAGGTTATGTGTCAGACAAAACTGTTGTTTTTTTTACAGAAATTAATGTAACATAGATATGTAATTTCTATTTCTATGGAATGCACAAGTTTGCTAGCCCTAGCTGAGAACAGATAAGGTCGCCGAGGTCGTTGGGCGACCCACGATCGATTCTTTTATGGTAGTTAACAGCAAGAACTGCTCTTGTTTCTTGGGCCTACCTCCCACATTCATGCATACTATATAAACTAGCCGCCTTTGTATCGAAGAGTCGGTCTTCAGATTTCTAAATCGGTAAACTAAATGTTACGTATGAACTTTATCGAGCAAAAAATTATCAACTTATGAAATTTATGTTAAATAATACGGACACGTAAGCGATGACAAATTTATAATAAGTTTATTTTGTATTTTGAATATTACGTTTCCAGTAGTAGGGGGGGGGGGGGGGGGTAAAGAGTTTTAGAATCTACAATTTTTGGAAATTATCCAGTAATGACAGCGTTTTTCTTCTCTCCTAATTAAAAATTATTGGTCCGTCCCTGTACACTTCAAAAAAATAAGTATAAATATCTTATAATAATATGTTGAAATTACTTCATCCAATTTATATAAAAACCAAAATATTTATTTTGTTAAAACACAAAAAAAGTATCTTGCAGTGACTGTTGGTATCTTTAATTAAATAAAAAATATATTATCTACATTCTATAAAACCTGCTTGTTTCATTAAAATGAAATAAACATATTATGAAGTAATTTATATTATATTAAGAATTTAATCAACACAGTTGAATCAAAAAACCGCTATTTATGAAAAATGACCAAACATGGCAACTTTTTCGTTATTAATGGTCGTAATTTAAATATGAAATATTTATACGATTAATATTTATACTTCAAAATATATTTTTACAAATTAAAAAACGTTGTTTCCGGTGTAACTGATCGTTTAATTTACCAACACATGTTTTTCTTCTTAATTTATTTATTTGTATATATTTATAAGAATTGAACAAATAAATGTTTATTTAAATGACGTATTGCATCAGAAATGTAAGTGCATTTTTCCCAATAACCTTTGTAATTATTCTTATGATGCAATGTTATAGTTGTTTTTTGAAAATATATATAAGAAGTTCCAAGAATGGACAACGTGTTATAAAAATTTGAGAAGTTAAATTCAACACAGTTAAAAATAATTTATTTTTTAATTCAAAGTCGATTTTTTATAATGTATTTGCATTTACAAAACCTCACTTTTATAAATTTTAAAGATTAAGATAAAAACTGACTTGGGCCTGTGTATCTATGTATCTAGAAACAGTTATTTAATTTCTGTTCACTTTCTGGATCATACTTTCTTTTATAAAGCATCATATTGTCTGTAAATTGTAATTGTAATTTATTTATAAGATCTCGAATCTCGAAGACGAAATTTTAAACTAACAGTAAATTTGAATCTATAGTTTTAAAATTAGTCCAATCGAATTAGAAATTTTCTTTAGGTAACAAATGGAATTAATAATCGACAATCGATGGCAAATGATGCCCTTAATAAAATATAAAAAATGCAAGGCTGTAGGCTCCTGGGAAACACACAAAATAAATAAAAAATTGAGTGCCGGTTATGCTTAAATCGTCGATGCAGTGAAAACGATGTAAAATAGAGCAAAAATGAACAGAATAAATTTTACAGATAAAAAAATTTCCTATAAGAATGTTATTCCAGTTTATACCTGAAACTAATAGTTCAGGAGTGAGAGTCGTTCAAATTTCGAGATAAAAATGTAGTTTTTTGAAAATATCGCAATTTACCTCGGTTTTTGTATAAAATTTAATATCGCTATTCAACAGTTTAAAAAAATTTCCAAAAAAATCACGATTTAATTAACTAGACACGTAAAATTTATTCTATTCATTTTTGATCTATCTTACATCGTTTTCACTGCATAACTGGCACTCAATTTTTGTGTGTATTTCCCGGGGGCCTTGCCTTTTTAATATTTTATTAAAGGCATCATTTTCCATCGATTGGCGCTAAAATAATTGAGGCGAATATTAATTCCATTTAAAAATCTAATTTGATTGGTCTAAATATGTATTCACGACTAAAACAGCAAATATTTGTGTGCATCAGAATTAACATTGGTTTCCCTATGTACCATATGTATAGGTAATTTCTACAGCCTGTACTATATACATTTAATGAAAAGGATTCGTTCTATGGGGCATTAATCTATTATAGTCCGAACGTGGTATTTCCTTTTATATAGGTATACTTACATATATATGTATAACAATTGCAAACATAGTTAAGTGTATTTGACATCCATTAGCTAGGTAATTTCTGCATCACTTACATTCAGGTTCGTAGTTATTAGTTGTTAAAATTGCAACTTTGGGTACTAAAGCGGGGGAACCTGGTTTATATTAAATTAAAACAAATCAAGTAAATACTCACTTAAAATATTTTTTTAATTTGTAAATCACAATGTGTGTTTAAAATTCTTAAACTTTATTAGTAAAAAATAAAAAAATAAAATAGCAATATCGTATTTTTCAGCTGCTTCTCTTAAAAATTGGTTTCTTCGAAATGTTAGATCAGACAAGCCACTTATTTGACTATTCTATCAAAAAATTCTCAGAATTGACTTCGTCAGTCAGAGAGGCTTACAGGTCCCTCTAGCCCCTCGGTTGGTTACGCCTCTGATCTTTTTGTTATCGAATTGTAAGGGCAAAAGTTATACCACAGTAAATGAAATCGAAATGGATAAAGACATTATATAGTTAGTAAAGAACCATATGAGACACTTTGGGTATTATATACTATACATATGTTTGTATATTGTATATGCATAGGTTATTTAAATGGAAATGTAGTTACGTCATGGGGACCGCTAGGGTCTGTCACCTCGGTCATAGAGCAGAGGATGAGTTGGCGTAGGACAGTGCTCTTTATACCTTTCTTGCTTTTAAGATGATCTTATCTACAGGAGATTAATTTGTTCGTGAACTTTTTTTCAGAAATTCATTTTTATTATTTTTTGATATTCTTTGCTATAATTCCTTATTAACTTATTAAATACGTATGGCTTTTTTGAATGAGAGGAAGGTGAAAATTTTCATAATTCAAAAAAAACTAAACGCATTTTTCTATGATTGTATTCTATTGCAACTGACCTTAAAATTACTATTTATTTCTTCTAGAGATACTCATAGTAAGAGCTCTAACAGCCCGAATATAATTCATAATACAAGTCTTGAGGCTTCTGCAGTGATCATGATATGGATCTTGGCTTCTGGGTGTAAGCCGCGTCGGTTTGGTCGTGTTATCGACCAACGTTTCGTCACACTTTTAGAAGAGCCCTGAAGATGTCTACTGCAATGTGTGACGAAACGTTGGCCGATAATACGACCAAACCAACGCGACTTACACCCAGAAGCCAAGATCTATCATTCATAATATTATTACATTATGTTCAATTATTTTAGTTTATTAAAAATAATACAAAAAGTAACATAACTCTTACTGGAGTATTTCTATTTCGACTGAAGCCAATTAAAAAATATACTTTGAAAATAAATAAGTGTTCCGTTTGGCACGGAACACTAAAAATTATAATATTTTCTATGTTACGACTTTATACCTACACCCAAGAGAAGAAAATTAATAAAAATTCTATGCAAATTTGATACCAACCCAACAAACAGGTTGAAGAACTCAAGAATTTCATTTTTAAAGTAAATCTACTACATATATTGATTCAGCACTTCATGTTAGGTTTTTTCGCATGTGTTAATCATTATAGCATATGTATGATTGGTTGCAATATATACCGCGTATGTGTATGTGTGCGTGTGTGTGTGTGTGTGTGTGTGTGTGTGTGTGTGTGTCGCGACGCCAACACGGAGACCAAACCCGCTAGCACAACACCAAATACGTACGATTACATTTTATTGCATAAATATTCATGATAGGTGTACAAATGGAATGGCTCCATGAAATTGAAAGCGATTTTAAATTATATTGTTTTAAATTAATTAATAATCTGAAACGAGACGAGACAGAGAAGGTATCGATATTTTATTTATAAGTCACATCGAGTGTCTCGGTTTTAAAATAATATAAAACAAATTATTTACGTTTACTCCGGCGTTATGCGACGAAATTTATCACATCGTATCTTTGGAAATAATAATCGTAAAGCAATAAAAAAAACGCTGAGACAGCTCATATAGTTCCATTTATAATAACCTCTCATCTCTCAACCCTTAAACACAAAGCTTTTTAAGAAAAAAAATAAAACCGACTTCAATAAACTCTAAACATACTGAAAATAATGTAATAATTTAACAGTTTTTGTTGTCGGTTTTTAGTTTTATTTTTTTCTTAAAAAGTTTTTATTTGTCCCTTTTGAGTAGCATATCTTTGAAGTCTATGGTTAGATTTTGATAAAATTTATATAGGACTAACTCGGGAATACACTCTTTCAAACAAAATTATCCGAATAGGTGCATATTTTTCGGAGTAATGCCCGAACATTCATAAAAAATATATACTGTCGAATTAAGAACCTCCTCCTTTTTTGAAACCGGTTAAAAAGCTCATAGAAATTACATATTTTCAATTTTTTTATATAAATTAACCCTTTCAGCCCTGGATTTTTACTAAACAAAATAAAATATTTTTTTGCATTAATTATTCATTGGAGTACCTACAGAAACATCCTCATCAATTTTGATCAAATTTTTTTTAAGTGTAAAAACTAGTAAAACTACTTAAGATAAAAATTACATTTAAAAAAAAAGTCTTGAAGCTTCCGTGGTGATCTTGATATGCATCTTGGCTTCTGGGTGTAAGCCGCGTCGATTTGGTCGTGTTATCGGTCAACGTTTCATCACACATTGCAGTGAACATCTTCATGGTTCTTTTAAAAATATATTTTTCATTTATTTGAAACGATATATTTTATAAAAGAGAAATTACAAACCAATTTTTTTTAAGATAAGAATTCTGCTCATATTAAAAAAATTAAATTAAAATAAGTTAAGTTATTATTTGCGGCAAGTGTTTTTTTAATTAATAAATTCGTTGAAATAAAAATATTCGCCATCATTGTTTTTTATTCACATTGATGAATTAGTTAAGTAATAAATTGTATTATGAATACATAGGTGCCTATATGAAATATATTGTGTTATTGTCTTCGATAATACAGGTAATTATTGTTTTACAATGATCTACAATACTCGTGACACAGTAAATCAAGTAGATCCGGATTACAAGAAGATGAGTAATTTATTTTGCGATTTATTTACAAAATGACGTATGAAGGTTGCAATTCTTCACCGTTTCACAATACGGTGAAGAGAAAAAACACCTAAATTTACTTAGGTTTTTGTAATTGTTACTTACCTGATATATTTTTCTCGAATCATTCAAATTAATGTAACCATTAAATTTAAACTCCATATTATAATTGCTGTTCTGAATTATTTATCAATATGTACACTAGAAAATCATTGTTTTAAAATAGAATTTACCGCGGCTTTGTCCACGGAATTATGTATACGAAAAAATTTATGTTATTTTTTTCTATAAAAATTTTTGGACTGTTTTAGATAATATATAAAAATTTCAATGTACATTTTTTCCAGATATGTTCCTTAATTATTATACTAGCATAGTAATTTTTGTTATACAATTTTTTCAGTGTAGAAAAAATCTAAATGTATACAGTAGAACCTCTGTAAGTCAAATAATTTGTCTGTTTCTTTCCCTTTAGGTCACTGGAAGTATGAAGTGTCTATAAGTCGAAACCTTTTTACCTCGATTTTTTTAGTGTTTCCCTTGAACCTCGACTTATAAAGGTTGTACCGTATTTAATATATTATTATACAAATTATGACGTATTGCTAATTAACTGTTAGGAATTATAAATTATATATATATATAAACAATACAAATAATTTAATACAATGTCCTCCATATAGTTTAAATAATTGTTTTCAATAATTTAAATATTCGATTACAAAACAATTAGAAAAATATAGATATAATTGCAAAAACGATGTCATCGGATTCTATGGGAACTCTAGCAATTATTTATTTATAATTTCATAATAATCTTATTAAGTTTTTCATATGAAATGACAGTTATATGGTAATGAGTTAGATGTGCAGGCTTATAAACCGGAATATAATATTTATACATCAATTAAACAGATATTTATGTCCTTTTTGTATTGATATTAGTCAAAAACGCGCGGTAATAACGATATAACTTTTAACCTTACTAATTATATATTGATTAGATTTTTTTTCCCGCTTTATTATTTATATTTTAAATAAAGAATATAACACGTATATTTAGTTTTATGTCTTAATATTATTAAAAAGACGCATGGGAATAGAATTACTAAAAAATTATGATGTGATTTATTGAAATTTTTATATGAATTATAAAAGATTGATTTCCGAATTTTGTTCGTTTCGACATCACATGAAATCTATTGAACCTATTTTGATGGATCTTTCACTCTTCGAAAACTTAGGATCCTGGCTATATGATAATAGAATTAAGACAGGCCCGTATTAAGGAAGAGTTACAATTTATATTTTCTAATAAAATGTATCAAAATGAAAATTATTAAAAAACAAACAATAACGGGATCTTCTTGTTTTCTTTCTAGTGTGGTTAGCAATGGATTTCCAAAACTGTATTTTCAGTTTAAATCACCAGAGTTTGATATAAAATATTATAAAAAATATTTCTAGAAAATTCGATTTGTTATAATGTAATAGAAAAAATTTCACGATCTATTCAATTATATTATCATATTGTACTATGTTATTATATATATTTTTATTTTGAACAGCATATTTATTATTTGATTATTACTATTAGCAATTTATTTATTGTAAATATAGTATCCTATGCAATATACAGGGAACAACTATCTGTCTAACTATTAATTATTTATAGTTGCTATTGAAGGACATTAAAGTTAATGAGCCGTATTTGTAATCAGAAACAAACGTTTTTACTTTACAATGTTGCATTTAACAGTTACTTTGATCTTTCAAGTACCTTATTATTAATTACAATACAACTATCATTATATGTATATATTTTTAATTCTCCTCATACGAACCTGCGTAGCTTTCGAACAGTGAAAGCCACATCAAAATCGGTCCAGTAATTTCAAGTCACGTCAGAAGAAATAGACAGAAAGACAAAAAAGTCTAAACTAAATATGATTTTAAATATGTATCATACTTCATTTGCGTGATATTTGTATTTTTTTATCTAATCAATTTTTCGGGATACAAAGAAGCCTTTGTCCTTCCTCAAGATGCAAGCTATCTCCTTTCCAAATTTCATCAAGATCGGTTCAGCGGTTTAGCCGTGAAAAGGTAACAACTGAGTTACTTTCGCATTTATAATATTAGTATGGATGGTATTTAAATCACACCAAATCTATATTAAAGGAATATTTAGCGTTAAAGGACCTTTTATTGATAATACTGGGTAAAACTGTTTAATTATAAGCTAAAAACCAGCAGCTTAGTATGCTATAAATAGTGATAAGAATCAATAGGCGTATTAATTTATTCTAATTAATGTTCGATACGAGACAACCAGCGTACAATTAAACCACTGATTGCAATTGCACCAACGTTGCGTACACAGAGACCGTTAGATAATGAGCGGTTGTAGCGTGTAGGGGTTTGTAGGCGCCACAAGTTGTCAGCCTTGATCATACGTAAACGTTGGCTGCCCTGGCGGTAGATGTTTTAACTCTTTTGCAAATGTTCTCTGGCTCGACGGCCTTCGTATCGCCATTATTTACCCTTTTGTTTTCTGTTGCGTCGTCTTCTAAAAATACTCTCTGATAAATATGTAAAAAATAATGATTTTCTGGAAAGTTTTGTAACGGTTACTCATTTTAATTTCGCAATTGATTTAAGAGTAAAAAGAAGTGTAGGTGAAGAAATATATTTCATTTAATGATAGCGGTATTGCCAGTTTTGTACATGCCCATGACGGGAAGGGTACTTGGAAATTCTTTATGCAAGTAGTTTAGTTGTGGGTGTAATTATTCTATCAATAATCAGATACTGGCACCAGTCAGCAAGGTATACTGTTTTTTTGGGATGGATGCAGTGTCGTAGCAAGCATAATTGGCGCCCGGGGCACGATACTTTTTTGGCGCACCCGAAAAACATAAAGTAATATAATATATAGAATATTGTCGTTAACCTTATTTATTAAATAAAATTAGAAATTAAAATTGACACGACCAAAAAAAAAGGTCTTCAGTTGCATATTCTGGCCTATATGGACCATTTGGCGCCCTTCTGTAAGTGGCGCCCGGGGCATGATAGACCCCCTTGCCCCCCCCCTCGCTACGCCACTGGATGGATGGGCTTATTTTTCTCAAGTAATGGATAAAGTAAAACCAGTAATGTGCACCCAGTGATGAACACTTGCTAATGATTACAAAATGATATGTACTACGACATTAAAGTTATAAAATAAAGAATCGTAAAATTTAAAACAATGTAAAATAGATGCTATAAAATAATTAATTAATAGATTACACTAATTAATTAGTTTAAATCTCCACCATTTTGACACCCATTGGCCTATTGTCATTCAATTAAACTTTTTTAGAGTTAATGATTCAGTAATGGCAGTAATGAAATATCAACAAATTTTTCTAATTTAGTACATTTAATTAAACAAAAGTCCAATACTGGGGTATTATCCAAAACTGGTGCCAGTACCAGTACCTTATCTGCAGATGATTTTATTATGTAAATGCTGCTTCCTATAAGGTCGAAAGGTGACAGAACAATGCATTTTCTAATTGTATGTTAATTTTTTATCTGGGCATTATTATACAAATTACCAATTATTTCAGATTTTTTTTTCGGAGATATGGACAGAGGACAAAATATTATTAAATTGGTTAAACGATATTACTAACAACAAAACATTAACATATTTAAATTCCTTGAATCGTTAACCGGGATTGAATAATGGTAATATACTCCCCCCCCCCCCAAAAGCACCAAAAACATTTGTTTTTGAAACAGCCCTAATCGATTTCTGATTGATTGTACAATATTATTATGTAAATATAATTCATATTATTATATTACATTCAATTTTATTCAGATTTTTTTTTACAAAAAATAATACTTACATAAATGAATTTTTGAATAAATCGCGTCACCACCAATTTAACTAAAAATGGCGACGTTGTCATAACTCTTATTATGCGTATCTCTATGAAACCCTTAGCATTAATTAGATTGCATATAATCTTGTATGAAGTCGACACTTTTTTTTAACAACACATCCATGTTTATTTTATTAAATACTCGACATATTATGTACATTATAATTAAGTTTGATAAGTGACTTAACTAACATAACAACTGTAGATAACACATTGACATGAACTAATCTAGACTACACCTTAACATGTATGTGTGTGTGTGTGTGTGTCGGTGCAATCGTGGTTTTCTTTAGGTTTACGTAAACAGTTCATATGTGTATGTATAATGAACAAGCAGCGGGTCCCGGCCCACAGTGAGTACTATCGGTAATCCATTACTCTCTCAGGGTCGTTGCATTCCTCCTACATCTTTAAATGAAATCGAGAGAAGATCACGACATGACAATGACCTTTGCAAGTACGAGAGTTGAAGTTCTTCTCATGGTACCGTGCTGCATAGTGTCTGTCAAATTCAGTACCTTTCGTATTATCGACGACTTGTATTTCAATCTTCTGATGTATGTATCTCTTATCTGCAGTTACATTGATGTTTCACTAAAAAGGTGATCATAAAGTAACGTTCACTATATACTTTTAATGAATTTGATAAAAATTACACCGACAAAATCTTAATGTATATGTAATCACGCTATCACTCAAAATAGCTCAGCAGTGAATAAATTACTTGTGAGTAAAATCGTACGTACCCTGTGCTGGCTTGTGTATGAATATTGTATATATTATACTAGCTACGAAAATCTAATTTATTTTTTCTCGGGGTAAAATCTACCAGATATTATTTAAAAGCGATTTTTTTTATAATTATTGTTCAATTTTGTTCGCCCAGTTTGTCAGACATGAGACCTAAATAGTGGGCAACTTCAATTGAAGACACTTTCGGTTTTAATTTCAACTTGTTTCCGAGTGTACAGAGTTAAATATAGTTATTTAAAATTTATGAGTAGATTTCGAATCACCTTTTTTGGTTCTCAACAAATTAATAATGTCTATTTGCAATATCATATATTTTAGACACTTTTTATTTTTCTATTAACAGGATATACATACTAGTTTTTATTTTTGAGCTAATTAACCAAATTCTTGATATATATAAATATTTTTTTAAGATTGAAATAATATCGTCAAAGAATTTAACAGAAATGTCGTTTTGATTTTATGTGGATATCCGGTACAGAAGTATTTTATAATGTTACGTAATATGTGGGTGAATTTTACTGTAATTAGTTATATAATTATAACCACAGTGCGTTTAAAACAAGCATAATTAATTAAATACTTATTCTTTGTTTAAATGCTACATAATTAAGAAGGTACATGACCCAAAGTTCTTGTAGAATATTCTGTTATTAAATTATATTTTTGTACAGTAATCTTTTTGCATGTGTTTTTTTAATTACTGATTAAAAATTAATCAATATAATAAAATACAATTAAAATATTTTGGATTTTTTGAATTGTTATGTTAATTTTTTTGGCAATATTAAATACTGAACAAGAATCTAACTTAAAATTATTATAAAATCTTTAAAAATTATTTTCTGCAGGTTATCAAATTTAAATGGCAGTTGTATAGTATATATTAATGATTTAGTACAAATCAATGGTTTAAAAGCACTGGTGATCGGTGTACAAGGTCTATTCACGTATTACGAAAACACATTTTCGTTGATTATAGAAAATCGTTACCCCTCCCTTTATACTCTTATAAATTAATTACTGACTGCTTTAAAATCCACACGCTTAAGAAATATTGAGAATTTTTTTTTTCGCCCGACAAAATTATTTAAAAGAGAAACAATAATATAATTGGATTAAGAATATATGCTAACTAGCTGTTACCCGCGACTTCGTTCGCGTGGAAGTAAGGTTAGGTAGAAGCTGTCAGACATAAAACCCATGAAGAAGAAGAAGAAGGTTAGGTAGCTCAGATTTCTGTTATGATAGTCGAAAAAACAGGTTGCGCGTACAAATGTCACACATTCATTTTTTATAAATTTTGGGAATACAAAGTATCCTTCTCAAAATGCAGACTATCTTCCTGTCAAATTTCATAAAGATAAGTTCAGCGGTTTAGCCGTGAAAAGGTTACAAACAGAGAGCCAGACACACTTTTGCGATTATAATATTAGTATGGATATCAAGAAAATATAACAATAAAACAATATACCTAATGCAATTTTTTTTCTGTGCTAACTAAATTCATAACGACTGGACACCCTGTAGAAAGAGTTTGGTTAGATTTTTGTCTTGATCAACTTCTTTAAACTATTATTAAAATCATATCACATCCATATAATTTATCTTTTGATAGATATTTAATTCTGTTTGACATTAATTCATTGTTACATACTTTGAGTATAATTTAGTAGTTCTTGTCACGTGATAACACTATTATTCTCTGCTATTTATTTAAGTTCACACTGTCGAAATCTTAATAAACATGTTGTTAGTAACAATAAGATGAATTTTTCGTTACAAGAATTGTTGCGTGTGTAACTTTTAATTGTAATTTGTAATTATGGATTACGTTTTATTAATTATTAATACGTATATGTTATTATGTACCATTTTTTGCTTAGAATGTTTTTGTGCGTAATTTATGGTTATTTATTGTTGAACGATTATTTTGATTTATTGGAGTTCTAGCTATTATATAATAATAGTATTTTTGTAGGTGTACGTATATGGAGAAGCAATTTCGGTAGAAAAAATAAGAAATAAAAAACATCTGCCAAGTAAATGCACAGTGCTTCCTCGTGCTAAATTCACCAAAGGTAGTTAATTAATTATTCAATAATTTAATTAAAAACCGATAGTGTTTATATAAATTGCCTGGAATTGGTTAACCATTTAAATTTTATAAAATTTTAATAAAAAATATTAGTTCGAAATTTTTCTTAAAACGCACCTGATTATTTTTAATTTTTTGGAAATTTCAATCTAAATCAAAATTTATGCAAATGTCAAAATGACAGTTAATATATCCAAGCAATATCAATTTAGAAAAAAAAACACGAATTTTTAAAATAAATTGAGATAAATCTTTGTAAGGGAATATTTTACAACAAACGAAGGTCTTCGGGCATTAGATAGTCTTAAATATAATGGTGTAAGCTATATTTAAAAAAAAAACTGGAGTCTCCTCGATCGCGCCAAGCTGACATATTAACTATTCAACTTATTTGTTAAATTTTCAATTTAAATTTCTTAATAATAGCCGAAGGCGGTCTCGAAGGTCTTCGGGCATTAGATAGTCTTAAAGATAATGGTGTAAGCTATATTTAAAAAAACTGGAGTCTGCTCGATCGCGCCAAGCTGACATATTAACTATTCAACTTATTTGTTAAATTTTCAATTTAAATTATATATACATATATATGTATATCTAGATTCACTCCCCTGGAAAAAATTATGCCGGCGCCCATGTTTGTAATTTAGTACATTTAATTAAACAAGGGTATTGTCCAAGACTGGTGCCAGTACCTTGTATTCAAAACAGTACCTATAAATTTTAAATATAAAATGTTTTAAAACCAAATATTATACAAAAAATAAGAAATTGTCCGTCCCATTTCTGTATACGACTTTCTCTATCTATACGTATGTATTTGCTTAATGTTTTCGTATTCGAACCGGGTTTTTCACTGCCTACACAAAAAATGTAAAAGTGTTTGTCAGAAAAATAAAACGCCCACCAACCCTAGTCGAGCAATAAATGTTTTATTCTCTTCCAAGAAAGGATTAAGAGTGGGATATAAGCGAAAGTTATTAAACAAAGGCCGTTGATTGATGTGTCTTTGAACTATTTTGCTAAAATTCAACTGTGTAGGCTTGAGTTCAGTTACTTGTATTTTGAAGAAAATTCTAACAAGCATTTTGAACGAGGTATCAAACTTATATGACAATTACATGGGAAATATTGATCTTTTAAAAAATCTTTTTTAGAAAAAATAAAATAAAACCGACTCAAAAAAACCCAACTGAAAAGTATATGACAGAATTAATACCCCGTTGAAAGTGTTTGCAGGCTTAGACATTTTATTATTAACCTCTCTTATTATTTTGTAAATACATAAATTAAGGGTTATTTAAAGGAATAAGCCTACGCTAATCAACCACAAACCATTAATGACCTGAAGGAGAACATTTATGATAAAATTACGGCAAATACCAAAATATTTTACTTTCATTTTAAATAAAATATTTGAACATTCAAAATAACTATGTGTTTTATTATGAATTTAAAAGTGAACCTGAAGTTTTGATATCCTTTATAAAATTTATTTATGTCTGGTTTTTACGTAACTGATTTTTAAGAAAAAAAAGGAAAGAACTACCATTTTTATTCTTATGCCCATTATAAGACATGTATAAGAGGGTCATTTTTTCTGTAAAATAGGACCAACCTACCAAGAAATTTCCGTAGGTTTCATCCATTCTAAAAAAGTATTTATTTAATTAAAAATTAATTAAACGTTAATTATTATAAAACACAAAAAGTTGTAAACATTTTTACTGTTTTAAATTTCCAAATCAATAATATATTTGTTATTTACATACGATGAATCACAAAGACAACGACCGAAGTGTTATTTTTCTAGGTGTGGCATTTTATTGAATTGGATACAAAAAAATATATTACTGATTATCATAGCCTATAATTTTTCACTTGTAATACATTTGATATAATTTGTTTAAAATAAAAATTACATACGTGTAGCCTATAATTTTGATAAAAATAGCCTATTGATAATTTTGAACTACTGAATTAATTTAAAAAAAACATATTTATAGAAGCTAGATTAAATAAGTGAATATTTTATTATCTGATTTCATAACTAGATATTTATTTTATCACCAGACTGCTCAAAGCAAAAAGGCAATGCGTTTACCAGTCTATATATGTATATTGTATGTATGTATGTGACTTCTTTTGAGCCATGCTACAGTCTAAACGACTGAACCGATTTTCATGAAAGAAACGTCAAACGATTCCTTTTAATCTCGAGAGTGCTATAATTTATTTTTTATTTTATATATATATTTATTGAAATCCATGAAGGATTTTCTGAAATAATTTCATGGAATTATTCCACGGAAAGATTTTCAGACAAAATAATCTTGAATGTATTTATAAATGTGAGGTTAGGATCTTTTCAAACTAATAATATTATGTACCAAACTTTTTTTCTATCTCCTACGAGACGTGGACTAGGAAAGCCAGACGCACTATTGAACTACCCTGTATATCATATTCTACCTGTATAAAATATATTTATATAAAAACTATTATCATTATTTTATGAACAATCTTAATTAGCAATTAATCTTGTCTTTCTTTTAAATAAACAAAAACAAGAAATGTCTAATATTGTCATAACATGACAAACAGTAATTGCTTACCTGGACGACCTTCTAGAACCAATTAGTCATTTCTTGTGATATTTTGCATTAGAATCCAAATATCTATTTAATTATTTATAGAAGAACAAAATCATAAAACATGATAAAAATGCATTGTTACTGATTAAAATTGAGCACTTGTAATATATAGGGTGTTTCAGTTTCAAAGAATCTGGTCCTTTTCCGTCTTAGTTTTGATGGCTTATGAGTATGCTATGAAAAATATGAATATTTTTGTGAGGTTTAACAGCGCTGATAACTGTATTTTCTTTCTTTCATATTGCACTTTTGACAAATCGTTGGAAGGAAAACTGCCCTTATGTTATTTAAATCTAACTATAAAATTTTTAATGTTTTGTCTTTAATCCATGAATTTTGTTAAATCAAAATGATGTGATTATAGAAAATTACAAAAATTGAAAAAATTAGTGAGTGCTGATAATTTTTTTGTAATCTCAGTATCATTATAGGTACATATTCCCAATTTTTTATAGATTTTTCTCATTGTTACTAACGGAGATATGGGCAGAGGACAAAATATGTTTTAATTATAATAAAAACTGTTAAACTACACACAAAATCATGTAATCTCTATTTCATGAGAAAAGACCGGGCTTAGGAATGTAATCACATGTCACTATGCATATGAAGCTTCTTAAACGAAATGTTATATAGTTTGTTAAAATAAAAAATATTTTTGTTTGCCGCTCCCTTTCTACTAGAACTAAAGTTGACCGCTTAAGTTGTAGTGTTAGAGAAGCGACGTTCTGTCCGATAATGAACTGGACGATTGATTTTCTCATTCCAGTGACGGCTCGTTGTACGCAAAAATAATTATTTGAATAATTAAAATTTATAATAAGTATAATTATTTTTGAACGTAGACTTTCGCGGTTATTTCATTGTATAAATATTTGATTTAATTAATTTAATTTGATTTAATAGTGCAACGCGGTATAAAACCCAATAATCAAATGTTTATGTAAGTATAATTGGTTGCAGTATATTAAAAAACGTAAAAAAAAATTAATTATACAAATTTCTATGACCAAATTTTGGTTAACAAACACATGATTGCAAAAACAATCCCTCCCCCCACTCATTGATGTACGTTGAATGTTTTAACGTTATCAAATAAATGTACAATAATGAAATATTTAAAAATATATAACTGAATTTTATTGTTGCTGCAAAAGACAGCAATATATCATTATAGACGATTCAGTTGTTTTTTTTAAATCAAAGAAGTTAAGTTTGTTAAAATATTATTTTAAGAAATCAACAATATAGTTTTATATAATTATTCTAATGTATTTGCAGATCACACTTGACTCTAATGACTGTAATATATCTTTTCTTATGTGTAAAAATCTCAAGGTTTCTATTTCAATACAATAGTTCAAGGGACGAGGGTTGACATTTTAACTATTTATTCCTATTTGTAACAAGTATAATATTTGAACCCATTTATTTAAAAAAAACACTTTAGATTTTCTTACAATACCATAATACATAATTATGTATATATTATTTCTTCATCATATACATATGTAGGTAATATTCTATAATTAAAATATATTCTGTAAATATTTTTGTTGTTTGACTACGCCTATGGATTTGCGTCACGTTTGTTTTTCCTTCCCCTCCCGCACCGGTCTTCTAACATGAAACGCATTATATATCTTGAAAGGTAAGAGGGGTGGGGGGTAGTTGCTTACTAGTCCTTCGAAGCTGGGATATCCTGTATATACATATAAATTTGCCAAAATTAATTTATAATTTTTTTTATGTTTCTAGCCAACACCTAGAGCTGGCAAAGACGCCAAGATGACAGAGAGGCACAAATGCACCGTTGTAGAGAACGAAAGTGTTAGAAAGAGAGGGGAAGAGAGTGACGACCCCGACCTTTGCAGGACGTGGGTGACAATTTTGGTCAGCGCGGGGTAACTTGTCCGAGCCGGACCTGAGGGCGAATTCGTAGGCGATTCAAGTTATTGTGAGTAATATTCCCATTGCTTTTTTTATAAACATTATTCAGCAAGAGTTTCTTGCTTTGTTATTGCAAATTATGTGAAGAGATTTCCTTGTCTTGAAAACCGGTAGATTTTTTTCAGTTTTTAAAACAGTTAGTACAGGTCCTGTTGCAAAATATAAATTTTTGGTAAAATTAAGTTAAAAATTGTTGAATAGAAATTTAAGTATGACGTAATTCATTCGTCATATTAGTCAAATGGGTAGTAGTGACGTCACAAATATACATATATAGCAGGGGCGTAACCAGTGGTGGCGAAGGGGTGGCAGAAAAACGTAATTACTATTTTTATTTCATTTATGCAATTATTAATATTTAAATTTAAAAAATCGTGGAAATTACAATTATCTTAAAAATGATTTACCATTATTATTAATTTTTCACAATTGCGATTTTTTTTGTCTAACTGCAAATTTGTACTATTTTTTTTTAAATACCCTGTGAAGTCCTGGAAATTTCATTAAAAAGTTCTTGAACTAATATAACAAAATACAGATTTATTATAAACTAGATGTTACCCGAGAATTAATCCGCATGGAATTTGTATTTTTTATAATCTAATTTGGGATACAAAGTAGGCAGCCTATGTCCTACATCAGAATACAAGATATCTGCCTTCCAAACTTCATCAACATCGGTCCAGCGGTTTAACCGTGAAACGGTAAAAAAAACAGACAGATAAAGTAACTTTCGCATTTATAATATAAGTATTGATTACTCGATTCAAATACACAATTAAAATAAAAACTGATAAGATCAATTTAATACATCGAATGATTTCATACAATACAATTCGCGATTACTCATTTCGAATTTTAATATTTAATATCTTAATTACGATATTATTCTCGAAAAAAATAATAATTACAATTATTAGAACCACCTTCAATAGCAATCTTTTATTAAAAACAAACAAAATCTATTTAATTACTATAGAAATACATAATAAGAATAATATTTAAATAACCTTTAGACATCCTTGATAATATCTCAGGAGAATTATTTGCGAATGACTACCTACTACCTTTTTGTGCTCTGCATTTACTGGAGATGATTATCTTTATGATACGAACATGAACTGGGTTTAATATTGTATGGAAATTGTAAATTGTAACTGCATCCGCGAATAAGTGAAATGCAGGGCCGTATTTAATAAAATTTGCAAAATTTTTGTGAATTTTGTATCGAAACGTTATAAAAAATAGGGGGAGGGTAATTATATGCAATTTTCATTTATTTGTCTAGCTTGATTGATGAGTCGGGGATCTACCTTAATATTTTCTCATTTATATACCAATAACTGAAATGATTTTTGAAAAAAAAAATTCTATCATTGACTGAATAGTGAAATTTTTTTTTTTTCACTTAGCCCATTGTGATAGACCATTAGATAGGTCTCCTAAAATGCAACAAAAAATGTTTTAGATCCTTTTAATTTTAACCCTTCACTCATTATATATTTGCTTTTTAAGTCGTTAAGTCTCTAATTTCTAAACTATCAATGCAAAAATCTGAAAAAATTCCAGAATAAAGCTTTTAACTATAACGAACACTATAAAACTTGTTTACTTTATATTGTAGAAATGTAGTTAATTTCAAAAGAGAATGTTAGTGAGCATGACTACGGAACCCTATCATGTACTTGGCCGTTTCTAATACTGACATATTTCGACCAAAATCTCGATTTATCGAAAATAATATTTACAAGGAAAAAATTCCAGAATGTATATAGCTTTTAATTAGTACATTCAATTATAATGAACAATATGATTTTTTTACTTTATACTGCAGAAATATAGATAATTTCGAAAGATAATGTTAGTGAGAACTATTATGTACTTGGCCATTTCTATTGTATAATACTGACATATTTCGACCAGAAAATAATATTTACAAGTATCTCCTGAATAACATCTTAATACAGGCCTGATTCTAGAACTGTAGCAATTTTGTACACAAAAGCACACTTGAAATAATTGCAAGATTATGCATACAAAATCTATGTATGTAATGTAATAACAACTTCAAGATCAAACATACCTGATAGTTCTAAGTTTGTTTTTGTTCGAATTGTAGAAAAATCCATAGGTGTGATTGCAAACTGTATTTTAATGAAATTCTTCCCCACTCTTATATAGTTTCCCAACATCTGAATAAAATTGCAGTACGTGATACAATCTATTATGATCATTGTTGTTGTGACGACGTTTTTAGATTTGATAGATAATAAAGTATATTAAACTATATTATATTACAATTTCCACATTATTAAGTATGTATGTAGTTTTTCTTTTGCTAAATCCAAAGATTCAGATCACTGATACTTTGGTATTAATCCATACTTAATATTATAATGATATTATTATAATTTATGATGAAATTTTGCAGCGAGATAGCTTGAATCCTAAGGAAGAACATAAACTACTTTGCATCTTCAAAAATTTACTAGATAAAAATGAGTGTGTGGGATTTACATGCGAACTATTTTATCGACTATCATAACAGAAATCTGTATTACTTAACGTTCTTATTTTTCTTCTTCATGGGTTTTGTAAATGCGAAGGTATGTCTGTCTGTTTGTTACCTTTTCACGGCTAAACAGATCTTGATGAAAGTTTGCAAGGAGATAGTTTGAATCTAAATGAAGGACATAAACTACTTTGTATCCTGAACAATTTACTAGATAAAAAATAGGTGTGTGACATTCTTACACGCGAACTATTTTATCGACTATCATAACAGAAATCTGTATTACCTAACCTTCTTTTTCTTCATCATGGATTTTGTGTGAAGTGAATTTTCACCTTTACTGACAGCTCCTACCTAACCTGAATTCCACGCTAGTTTAGTTTAATATAAATATAATTGTAATAGTCCATATTTTTATATAGTATAGCCCCCTCTACCCTTTCTATAGCTCATTGTACATTAAATTAAACTATAAAATCATTTGAAATTTTTGTTTATAATAATATATAGATTATGTGGCAGTTACAAATATAATTTAAAGTTAATTATAAATTATATATATTTATATTATAAATAATCTTAGCTAGTGTAAAACATTTACCTCAAGGACACAAAGTAAGTCCCATCTCACGTTGAAAAGTAAATATAACAAAACATACTTAGGACATCTTCCACCCCTAAGAGTTTGCAAAATATTTACACAGGCGTCGCGTCTGCAAATATTTGTTCTTTTACAAAGACTGGATTCTTTAGCGTCGTTAACTTGGAATAAGTATTATTTAAGTACCTTATAATGCATTTTTAATCAAAATGCAATACAATATATTTAAATATAACTTTTTTGCAATTTATTCTAATAATAATATACATAAAAAAATAATCTTAATTAGCAAGCAAAAATTTTATTCCGAATTTTCAAGTAAAAGTTACTGCCATTTTTCTCTTGAATTTTCAAAAATCGAAAATTTTGAGAGGTCATATCTCGAGAACAGTTTAAGATATAGATCTGCAGTTTGAAAATTATTTAAACTTTTCACGTCAATTTCTATACAGTAAACATAATTCTAACCAAATGTAAAGTTAAAATATTGCACTTTTTTACGCATAAAATTCCGATTTTTCTTTGAAATATCAACTCAAATACAAATAAACATACTTCTAACCAAATCTGAAAATAAATGTTTCTTCAATTTTTTATAGAAATATCTAAAAATAAAAGAAGTATAATCATTACTTACAAAATAAACTATAATTTTAATACAATTTTTTTGAAACAGCTGAAAAATACATTTTTTTACATGTATTTATATTGTATACATACATACCGAAATATGCATCAAGATTTAAAATTACTCATATAGAAACATAAAATTAAATTGTTTTTTATAGAAATCTACTTAACTTTTCTGTTTTTCAATTTAACATCACATAAAAACTAAATAAGGTATTGTACGTATGTTCATATAATGATATATATCTTCACTTAGAGATGTTCTTACCCATCATATACATTAAAATTAATTACAGTTCAAGGGGGTGTAGGCGCTTTTACATCCAACACAAAAATAAAACCTTATGATTAATGTAAGACCCATTGAAATATAAACAAATTAAAAAAATAACAACGAAATACAAAATTACTATAATCACTTAAAACCTACTTGATTTTTTTCCACAGACCTCACACATTACATCAAATATTTGTAACATACTTTAGTATCAATTTTATGTTAAGTATAGACCACATAATTTTAATTAAAAGTTCACTAAAGTGTTATTTGTTTATAGTCTGGGCCAGCACGAATTTCTTATTATCGTTGTTGCTAATTTCATAATAATATACTTATTTTTTTGTTATAATTGGGTGAAAAGACGAACTATTTTATATACTTTGTGATGAAATTAAAAAAATATGTAATTACGTTATGTGATTAAAATTACTCGAAAACGATGTGCCAAGGCCATGAGTTCAAAGTTTGATAATGTTGGTTCGTTTTTGGTTTTTTATTTCGTCTAGTAATGTAATAGAAGGAAGCAAAATATTGTTCGAAGAATATTATAGGTAGTAATTATATTTTTAATTGCTCGATGCCAAAAATGCATGTTTTTTTTAAATTAATAATATTTTTTTCAGCATGCATATTATATATTTTTAATTAAGTATATTTTTAACTTAATACTTACTATTTTAATTATAGTGAAGGTCGTTTCTGGATTTTGGAAATCCTTATTTAAAATTAGGAAGATTTAACATTTAAAAAAAAATATTTGTAGAAAAATAATGTTGTAACTTGTAACCTTTTTTTCGGTATATTACAAGCTATTATTATAGTATACAATATATGTGTAACAATGTCTTGTGCTAGCCACATCAGTTTATTTATGTCTTTTTGTCGCTATAAAAAATATAAAAAATAGTAATATGAAAAATGCCAGTTTTTCGTGCAAAGGGAGCGAACTAATAATTTATATACAAATTATGATGTATTTTGATATAGAACTAACTACGTCTTTCCCAACTAACAATAAGGAGTAACTTCGGGAACACAAATGCGACCAAATGTAGGTATCACAAAATAATTCATTTATAATAAAATTAGTTTTAACCCTCCATCCCTCAACCCTTAAATACAGTAGCATATAAAATAGACGTCATTAGTTGCGACTAGTTTTTTAATGTTCCCTGTGTTCCTCCCGCCGCTGTTATTGAATTATATCTATTTAAAAATTTAAAATATATCGCACTATGTACTTTCGAAATTTAAATACAGTAAAAATCACCTAATAACCTACAAATATACTGCGGGTGTTAATTAGAACAAGAAATTAGTCCAGCGTATCAACATCTGAATATGTTAATTTTCTTGAGTATAAAATATATGTGTATAATTAACTTTCGAGAATTAAGTAAGAACTCATTGCCAATAAGCATATGCATAGATAGGAGATGATAACATAGATTAGGTAGAAGAGGTATTCCAACACAAATAAAGATTAAAATATGTCCAACTAGCGCATTGGACCCGGTCTTATAGTTAGATTAGGAAAGACTATGAATGGAAATTTAACGGTGGCCATATTTTCTTAAATGTCACTATCGTAATTTCCATGCGTATTATCCCAGGGGCGTCAGTTGAAAATTTATAATATGCAAATATGCTTTAAATTACCTATAATTGAATTTAGTATGTATGAGAAATGATAGTTTCAAATAAACGTTTCAATTATCACTGAAATACTTTTAAAAACAATATAAAACATTTATTATTAATTAATTTTATAATTCAAAACAATTGATATTTATTTTAAAATCTGAATAATACGCCAACGACTCGTGGAGCGATATGGTAACAACGCTAGGTAATGTGTTATTTACCCTTTATCTTTCCTTGTCGAAAGACCCGGTGTTACCCGAGGATATAAATTTTATCTGTAATAAACCTATTAAATATTGTTTTCACTTATCACTAACTACTTACGCAGCGCACGATTAATTTACAAAAAATATCTACAAATTATACACCTAAACCTTCCTCGTGGAAATCTCTATACATTAGTAAAAAATCAGAAAAAAATTCGTTCTGTAGTTACTGAGAAAATCGTGCACAGACAGACAGACAGACGCGGCGTGGGACAAATAATCTAATATAAACTATAGATATCCCGTAAGTCAAGATTCATAGGAATTTCTGTTATCCATACTAATATAATAATGCGAAAGTGTATCTGTCTCTCTGTCTGTCTGTATTTCTGTTTATTACCTTGTCACGGCTAAACCGCTGAACCGATATTGATGAAATTTGACAGGGAGATAGCTTAAATAAAAAAAGGTGACAAATGTGTGACATTTGTACGCGCGACCTGTTTTATCGACTATTATAATATAAATCTCTATTACCTAACCTTCTTCTTCTTTTTCGTGCGTTTTATATCTGACAGCTCCTATTTAACCTAACTTCTACGTGAACGGAGTCGCGGGTAACTAACAGCTAGTATGTAATTCATTTTTGGACTATTCTTCTCCCCTATGGTTCTTGACTTGATATTTCGTTTGCTTGTTAAAAATAATTACATTAAAATATTTTGCAATGTTCATCTTGTAATAGAACATTCAATAGTAATGATAAGAAATGAGTAGCTCTTTTAAATGATGATCTCACGCGAATAATTCAACCATACACACGGCTTTGGGGTTTCTTATACGAAGGTGTTAAGGTCACAAAGGTCAGCTTAAGTCTAGATGATGATGAGTCTGGCTAGGTTATGGTCAAGATAAAAATTGAAAACATGTTTTATAGAATATAGTTTCGTCATTCATTTTGCAGATAACACGTTTTGTTGTTCTAATAGGATGTAGAAGGTATTATATTTAATATTTTATGTTCCTGGTTATATTTTTTTATTACTTATATTTACACCTATTGTATTTGATAATCATTATTTATATTTTATCGCTATATTGTTTGCAATTATTTATTTATTTGCAAGTTGTAAGACAATGAAAATTTAAATGATATTAATAACATTTTTTTAAATGTATGTACTTACATCTTCTATTTAAGATAGCTATTGTTTTTTTTTAGTAGGTATTATTCATATTATTTTATAAAAAAATTTAAAATAGTTTTTATGAAAATCGATTACGACTTTAAACTTTGTAAAATTGTGTGGTCTAAATTTTTTAGCTAGAGGGTAAAGATACTCATGTAAGAGTTATGAAAGCGTTATCATTTTTAGCCAAACGGGCGGTAATGCGATTTATTCAAAAATTAATTTATATATTATTTTTAGCAAGCATAAAAAATAAAATTTTACATATTGTAAAAATATGAAGTATAAGAAAAATTTTTAAAATAAATGTAATAACTTGACCATTGACAGTCGTAAACCCAATAAAAAAGTTTGAAATTTTATATTTAAAAATTATTTTTTAACAATATTTCAAAATCCGAAAAAAATATTAGAATTTTAATGTCCCGAAACACTGATATAATGTATATTTTATCAAAAAGCACCATATTTTTCTAGAGATGATAAGCGAGATAACAAAATATGATATTAAATAACTGGGAATTTTAACGAAACAAAAAAAATCTTTTTATAGAAAATATAATTTCTTTTGATTGATAGCATTATGGATAATAATAATAAAAAGAAATAACGAGGCATTTATTTTATGTATAAAAAATTAATAGATACATATAATAAATAATGAATACTTTCAATGTAATTTTAAACACGCTTATTATGTTATAATAATATTTATTTTCATGAAATGCGTGATTTTGTTTACTTCTAAAACCTTGTAATAGAAAAATCAGTAACTTGTACATTATGTGAAGTTACACAAATAAATAAATTGTAACTATAATCATATAGAAAACCTTTTGAACTTAAAAGGCATGTCAAGGGAAGTTAAGTACATCATAGTGATGATATTACTGAGTAATTTACTCAGATTTATAGATAAGACCTTCATTATCTTAGAATTTATATTATTTTTTAATTAATACATTTTACAGAAATAAAGTTTATTCTTTTTTTTTGTATAATATATAAGATCATGGAGGCAAATAAAGCCCACCTTAATTAAAAATTCTATATTTCGGGTAATAAGTTATTATTATTATTATTATTATTACTATTAGTAAATAAAAATAACATACCAATCTAAATTGTGATAAATAATAAAAAGTTCAATCTACTATGGTATATTTTATTTTATTTTATAAAGCAAAAACTTAAAAACAATAGAAATCAACTTTTTATCATAAACTTTAAGGATCGAACTATTACCTGAACAAATAAGAAACAAATATACATAAAAATTTTTGACAAAAATTAAGATTATTTGTTGGTTGTTTTTATAAAATTGAGCATCTCTCGCAATAAACTCAGAGGTACCGAAAAGTTAGCGCGGCGAGAGACTAATCGGTGTGTATAAGTACCTTCTACGTGTATATAAAAATCCAGACCGATCTAACTATTGCAAATGTGTTTTTTTATGTATAGGTAATTATGGGCAAAGCTGTCACATGTACTCGGTGAAAAAAATACTTAAAAATTGTTTCATATCGGTTGAAATTAACTTTTGAGCGTGGTTATGGTTCGATATATGTATTTTAATAAAAAGCTAGATGCTAATTAGAAAATAATTAATCAATCAATCAATAAATTGATATTATCAAATAATAATATTTTGTTTAAATCATCACTTAAAAACAAACGTTCTTTTGTGCTTGATTATTTTTTGTTAATTTTGAACATTAGACGTAAACAAAATAATAGAATACGTAGTAAAAAAAGCGTAATATTTATTTCATGATAAATACTCTACGGCGTCCTTGGCTAATAATGAATATTTTATTATTGAATCACGATTTTCTGACATCATTACAATCATTCGACCCTAGTTGCGAAAAAAGCCTATGATATATCATGACAGATATGTACAGAATGTTACTACTCGATATCAATTGAGTACCTATTGATTTAATCACATAAAATTTTATTAGCTTGTGGTAAAAATGTTTAAAACTGGTATTATAATACAATGAAAATAAAATAATCTCTCTGAAAGAAGATTCCCCTTTTACCCCATCCCACCCGAACGCATACTTTATCGAAAAAAATTATTAGAATATAAATTTTAGATAATTATATTCTCTTTTATTCAAAACACTTTTTTTCTGTTACGCATCGTTTCAAAAATAATCAGAAAAATGTAAAAAATTATTAAAGTAAACATCCATTTTAGATTTTCCCATTTAAAAAACATGGGAATGATTCTTTAGTATTAAAGTTGGTATTACTGATTCATGATAATTGTTGAAAAAATTTTAAGGACATCATTTTATAGAAGATACAATTCTTTACAAAACTGTCTACAAAGTCATGTCTCTCAATTCAAGGTATAAGTGAATTATTTGTTAAAATGAACGTCTAAAGGCTCTCACAACTAAACTATTGTTTTTATAAAAAGTAAGTTAAATGTTAATTTTATGGGAAATTTAACTCTCTATAAAATTTGTCTACTACTGAGCTATCGGAAAAAGAACGACCCAGCCGACAACAGGCATAATTAGAAAATAATTTAATCTTTGCAAAATACGTCCTTTCATTTTTTATCCGTTATCATGAACCAATAATACCAACTTTAGTACTGAAGAATAATTTTTCAATGTTATTTAAATGAGAAATGGGACCCCTCCTTTGAGGCACTTAAAATTGAATCTTTCGGCAAGGAGAGCGAAGAAAAAAAATATATTTTTTTGACACACAAAAGTTTTCACAGACACAGTAATGTACGTGATTCAGGTATCCTCAAAATTCCCTTAAAATCTCGAGTATTTTTTCATGAGTGTATAAATATAAATATATTTCCATGTATGTATAAAAAAGGAAAATTTAATGAAAATTAAATTAATAAATGGATTGATTTTAATAATAATAATTAGTATTTTAATTGCAGTTAAAGCTCAGCTTGTAAATCAAAGTTTCGTAAGGATAAATTTTGAATAGAATTTGTTAAAATTTATTATGCAATTATTATTCAGGGATTTTGTTTGTTTATTTACTTTGGTTCGATCTTCTACAAAGTCCTTTGTGGTAAGGCGTTGTTAACATTTCAAGGTTGCAGACACAATTCGTTTAATGATCGCTCGAACTCCCTTTACGAGCGTTTTTATTTTCCTTTGGTATTGCGAAGCCGCGCGAATGAAAAATAAAAAAATCCCTCTTCTCTGGATTCGGTTTTTTGAAAACATCGTCAAGGACTTCTATTCGGTGGTGAAATAAAAAATAGGGTTTTTCTGAGAACTGCAAGTGGGTCAAAATAAAACAAAATAAGAAAAATCTGACTTTTAGTGTTTCTAATCATTAGTGATACTAGCTTATTTGAGAAGATAGTCAATAAAATTTTGCTTTAATATTTTTGAGACGTAGAACTACATCTTTCCTATCGGGAACACGAATACAACACTATAAATCTTGACTGACTGGCACCAATATTGGCCGTTTTAGAAGTAAGGTATACTGTTTTTTTTCGGATTGATGGACTTCTTTTTTGTAATTCTCATAAACTTATGTTACTAATAAAACAAGTACCTCTTTATTAAATTAATTTAATTACCAGAGTCCGCAAATAAAGTTTTTTTTTTAATTATAGTCATTTATTTTTAATTTAATTAAGTATTTTTTACAGACCTATATATTGCTCTGCTTAGTGATCTCTATAAAATTATTAATGTCTTGTAATAGGAATCGATCGAACATATCTGAGTCTTTAACTACATTTTTTTTATATGAAATGTACTACAGTGGTTGTAATACAAAGGGCGGTATCTCATTATTAAAGATATAAAATGGCTGTATCTTAAATAACTATAAAATATTATTTATTTGTTGTAGTTATAAAAGAAAAAAAAATTAAAATCATTATTAAATAATTTAATAATAGTTCGTATTTAATGTTTATAGATATTTCATTTTCTCCGAAGTACTCGTACATCAGAGCAGTCTTAAAATTATTGTATTTTATTGTTAAAATTCTTTCATACCAAAAAGATTAAAAACTTTTTTTTTTATAAAATAGTAACGAAACTTATATATTTTTAAATACCAATTCTTTTAAAAACTGTGTTTTTTGGATATTTTTTTAGAGTACCTTAGAGATACTACAGTAAGAATAAAAAATGTAATAATATAAAGTATAATACATTGGCTATATATTCAATCAGAAATCACTTCGGACTGTCAGAACTCTTACTATGAGTATCTCTATAGGGATGCCTACCCTATGTAAATTGTTCCTCATAGAAAAAACTTGTACAGTAATATATAATAATATATATAATAAAAATAAATAATACCTAGGTGTGATATCATAATAACATAATTAAATTATTATTAATTTTATGTTGCAAAACCAATCAGCGTGTCTCAAAAAAATACACCAGGTTAGCTCATCAAGTCGGGTCAAGTACAAATGTATTCAATACATTTTTATACCCATGCATAATTCTATCAAAACAAATATTTGTTTAAAAAGTTAATTAATTATAAATAAATCTTGTGGTAAATGATAAAAATTATTTTGTTTATTATTTATTAATTTGTTAGTTGCACAATCTATCTCCTGTACCTAGAAACGTGAAATTTGGGATGTGTCTTTTATGACATAAGCATACACTAAGAAAGGATTTTTCGAAATTCAACCCCTATGAATGTAAAAGTGGGTGTAAAAGTTTGTATGGGAAAAATATGTTTTTTTTTGTCAATTTACATGAAAACTAAATTAAATGCTCTATACACTATACTATACAAATAATAAAACACGTATTCCAGTGTTTCCCAAAATTCAATCCTTAAAGAATTGCAAGGAGGTGTTTTTTTTTAAATTCTGCTATACTACTAACTGTTAATGATATAAAGGTATGTAAATTCGGATAAAATAATATTCAATAATAATACAAATTTCAACTTCTAATAGCGGGGGTAGACAGGGGGTGGTTTTTTATAATTTTAAAACTACAATTTGTATAATGAATAAAAAATAAAAAAAATTAATATTTCACCCCCTGTTACATATGTAGGGTTGTAATTAGTTATATTCAATCTGGCGGAAATAATACCACGGAGTGGGGGTTTCGAAATCCATGGGAGCGAAGCCGCGGGTATATGCAAGTATCTTATAAATACCTTAACCAATCGACCCAACAATTATTTATAATTATTATATTATTTCCGAATCATTTACACATTCTTTCCACAAAAGCGATGAAACAATAATTTGACCGTGAAGAGAATTAAATAAATTAATGGGTCATTAATATTCAGAGATTCAAATGCAAAATCCTTGTATACACAAAAGACTGTATTGTAATCTATTTTACAGTGTTTATAATTAAAGATGTTCATAGTTTTGTGTATATATGACTCATACACTTGCAGTAAATACCATCTGCCGGTAAAACAGAAAACTATACGCGATATCAACTTCCGTTCGGCAAACAAAAGAAGTTTTGAAGGTTGAATGTATTTTGGCTAATTGAAAAATCTTATTTTTATTGTGATTAAAACCACTTTTAAATTATTAAATAGCTCATAGTAAGTACACAGGTAAAAAAAAAATCTTGAATTGAAGAATTGTGTAGAATCAAAAGATTTAAAATTAAGTCCGCGATACGATATACCCAACTTTTATATTTAAGCCACAATGACTGCTTTTATGTTACAAAGAAAATGAAAAATGTTTGGGTTCTGTTTACGTAGACTTTTGACCTGTAAAACATTAATCCTAATCGAAATAAATGATTTCATCGTCATAAGTACTTACTGTAGATATAATTTGCCCTTTACATCATCCAATTTGGTCGTATAGTTTAAGAAAAAACTTTAAATAATTTTTATACGGTAAAATATTATTATTAACGTGCAAACTACATAGATAAGTGCTGCATCGGAGCGAGGTATAAGGAAAGATTCTCATCGGATCGGCTGTTGTTTTTTCATCGTCAATTGTTTATTTTGTTTTCAATAATTCACTTTTAAATTTAAACAGAACAAATATGATTTGTACTTTATGTTCTGGTTCGGTTTTGTTAGGTATTTTAGGTATTGATTAGTTTATTTACAATAATAACTAATCGTGTTTGTACTTCATAGCGAAGCCGCGGGCGCACAGCTAGTAGATATATTATAAAACAACGTTTTTCTGTCTGTATGTATGTCTATCTGTCCATTAGTGCGCTTATCATACGAGAACCACTTATCCGATTTGCGTGTTTTTTAAAATTGATAGATATGTTCTTTGGCCAGGTTTTAGTATATATTTTGTTACGTTAGGTACCATAAGGAATAAGCAGTGACGATAATAGTAAATCAAGTCGGAAAAAAGTTTGTTGCTAGCACGCTCTTTTGCAATACGTTGTGTAGAATAAAAAGATTTAAAATAATTCAATTATATTTTTCAAAAATCCTAAACAATAGTTCCGTAGTCCACGCGAGCGAAGCTAGTTTTATACCTATATAAGGAGAAAAAAAAAATTTTAAATGTTTTTTATCATAAATCAAAAGTTTGTGTACCTATTTTTTTTTAATATCAAAATTTTACTGACATTAATTTTAAGATTATTGCCCCATAGATTTATTTGTGTCACTGTTACATTATAGGAAGTAATAAAAATCAATATCTTGGTAAATTTAATAAGATAAATATAATGTAGGTATAGCAAGTAACCTTTTCATAGTTCTATATAAATGTCTCAGCATGTATAAATTTACTTGACAAGATTATTTTGCACCCACAGTTTTAAATACAACTTTTACAGTATTACTTTCAGATATTTTTTTAAATAACATAGCAACTATTTGTGACAATATGTTTGCCATACTTTTATTTTAGAATATTCTAGAACTGATCTTTCTTTTTTACTTTTATTAACATACCTACATCAAATGCACTGTATAATAAATTATAGTAGGTAATCATGATCGAGATTTAAATGATATTACACGTTTTGAGGATCCTTTGTATTAATCACTTCAATGACGTATGTATGTCTGTCTGTCTGTGAATGCTCGACAATCAAGTTATTGTATACTGTAGTTGTCAATTTTTAAATTTATTGATTTTACTTTGACGATATCTTTGCTTCTAGATAGTGAATCATTTCAAAATTTTGAATGGATCTTCTTATAGTCTTTTTTAGTTATTTATAAAAGGGCTTTCTCTTAATTTTTATTTTATATATTATTTTATATTTGCTGTTACTTGCAACTACGTTCACGTGAACTTTAGGTCGATAAAACAGGTCGCCCGTACATATGACACATACCCATTTTGTAAATCTAAAGTAATTGTATAATTAATAAATTCGAAATACAAAGATACAAAGTATGCCCTTCCTCAAGATACAAGCTATCTCCTTGTCAAATTTCATCAAGATCGATTCAGCGGTTTAGTCGTGAAAACAGCAACGTATATTTCTGAAATTCTTTAGTTTTTCAAAAATTTTAATTAATAAAATTCACTGACATTGACAGCTGTCAGTTGTAAACTACGCCCATTTCAAACGTCCAAAAATATAAAAACAAAATACTATTGTATTTCAAAACTCATCCGTTGTAAACTTCATGCGTTATATGACACACTTGCTTACAATTCTGATTAAAAAATATCAATTGTTTTTTAAATAAAATTAAATAATATATTAATTATCTAATTATCGAGGTCGCTACATTACATACGCAATAACTTCAGATTAATCTTTTTCTATCATATAGCAAACTTTATTGCTCACCGACAAATACCATAAACAAGAAAATTTATTTTTTACGAAAAAAACGGAAAAATTCATTCAGATTTTCCAATAATTTAATTAACCAGGCATCACCATGATATCCGTCTGTGTGTGTATGTGTTAACCGATATGACGTCACTGGTCGGTGGCTAGGCCGTCGCGGACCCGCTGTCAAGGCCGCCTCGATCGCGAGATGCTGCTGAAGACGATGTACACAGATGGCTATTTGTGGGAATGATATCACACATACACATACACACATACAGAAAGACATTCTCACAGGTGGTGAGGTCATCTCGCAGCACAGGTGCCCCCCCCCCCCCACCCTCCCCCCCGCTTCCCTCTTACGGCATGCAGTGCCATCATGATCGGTGTGAACTTGAAGCTATCAGCAAAAGATTGTTATTAACAGCTTAACATAGCTTCCATGATCAACAAAGTACTTCGTGATTAATTCGTTTGTACACGAAAATATACTATTATTTATTTCAATAGTAAATTTTCCGTATTTTGAGTTCTCCGTAATCTTAAATGTAGTAAAATTGATGTTATTCTTTTTCTGCGTATATTATAGAACCAAGTAAATTAATAAAAAATGTTAAAATATGTAAGATTCGTTATATTTTTTCATAGAAAAAAATTTTATGCATGAAATTTTAATATAAAATTTTTAATTTTAGAATTCGTAAGAAAATATGTTTATTGTATAGAAAACGTCGTAAAAAGTTGGAATTTTCAAACCTCAGGTTTATATCTCAAACTGTTCTTGAGATAGTCTCTCAAAGTTTTATTTTTTTCAAAATTTTTGAGAAAAATTGCCATAACTTTTGAACATGTATAATAATTCAAAACTCGACAAAATATTTCGCGAAAAATCGAAAGAATTAAAAAATGTCGATTTTTGACCAACATTTTTTTGTCGAATTTTCAAGTATTATATATATTATATATATGTTATTATATAGTTTTTGGAAGCTGATTTAAATCCATCAACTAAAATTAGTTATTATACTAAAACTAATTATTAATTGTTGAATAGTTAATATATCAGCTTGGCGCGATCCTACAAACTCCAACTTTTTTTAAAAATATAGTTTACATCATTAACTTTAACCTTGGGTTGCATAAAGCAAAATTAATCATGATTAGTTAATCAGTTGTTTTTTTAGTGAATTGTTCATTTACAAATTGAGATTAAGTTAAGAATTAACATTAATTATGGTTTGAAAACAACCGATTAATTAATCGTGGTTAATTTTGCTTTATGCAACCCAAGGTAAGACTATCAAATGCCCTAAGACCGTCGCGACCTCCAGTATCAATACCTTATTACCGAATTTATAAGTATTATATGTCATTATATAGATGTTGACACGCTGATTTCAAATCTGTCAGCTAAAATCAAATCCGACGCTTTCAAAAGTTATGGCCATTTTTCTCCAAAATTTGAGAAGCCACATCTCGAGAACAGTTTAAGATACTGACCTGCGGTTTGAAAATTTCTATTTTCACGTCATTTTCTATATAATAAACATACTTTTAATGAAATCGAAAACACACAATTTTTGTGTTATATTTTATGCATCAAGTTTCAATTTGTTAATCAAATATCAACTTAAAGATAAGAAAATAAGAAGGAAAAGCATAACTTACATACTCCTGAAGTCAGCGTCTATGGGTTTTTGCAATTAATTCAAACTAAATTTTATACGGACTGATCAATTACTTTTTTGCCCGGGTCGATTATTGAGCTCGTATCCGACCCTGGTCTCAAAAAATACAAAGGAAAATGATTATGAATCCGACAGCAGTAATTGTTGAAAGCTATACAATATAAATAATAGAAAGAACCATCATTTATTACTAAATAGACACGTAGATGAAGTTTGTGATAACAATAAATAGTTATTGCTGAATATAATAAAAAAACAAAAAAAACGATGTCAGTTAAAAATATGATAGTTATTGTCTGGTACTTTATCAACATATCTAGTTATCTGATCATGATTATTTTTCTTCTTCTTAGCATAGGGATGGTTGCCACTGTGTCTGCGAGAGTAGAATTATACAAACATGTATATTTTAATTAAGTTGTATAAATTCATATTAATTTCGACAGGATCCATTTTTAATAGTAATATGGTACTGGCACCAATCTTGGACGCTTTAAGAGCATGATATACTGTTTTTTGAGATTGATGGGCTTTTTTCTAATTTTCATGAACTCATGTTACTCATAAAACAAGTACCTCTTTATTAAATATTAAATCAATTTAATTACCAAAATCTGCAAATATAATTTGTTTTTTTAATTATAACCTTTTATTTTGCTTATGCTTTTCTCCGGCAATAGACAAAGTAAAACCAAGTGATGGACACTTGCTAAGTTATAAAATAAAGAATCGTAAGATTTAAAACAATGTAAGGCAGATGCTATGATAAAATAATAATTAATAAATAGATTACACTCATAGACATAGAGCATGGAAACAAAGACGTGTCAAAAGAAAGAGATGGAAACAGGTTTGGAATATACTTGTCCTTTTTTTAAATAGGAGTGTAACTATTAATTCTTGGCCCCGAACATTAAAAATATTCATAGGTACATATATATAAAGAGGTTAAAATACAAAAAATAATTAACGTTATAAAAACTTTCATCAAAATGTAAACAACACAGCATTGTCCATTTTCTTACATTTGCAACTTTTTCACCATTAATGTTTAACCATTTTTGTTTTTCATCTTATTTAAGTGAATCTGCGACAACAGATTTATAATTAATTAATTACCGATAAGTATTATTTAATATTATTGAAAATATTATTTACTTAACGCAATGGCGAGGCGTGAAATTTTTAATAAGGGAAGCATATTTTGTCTATCCTCCCCCTCCTATTAACAAAAAAAACTAATTATGAAACTTCTTAAGTTCAAGCTTTTACTTTTTAAAATAAATTCTTATATATTTATATAGTAACTAAATGATTTTACGTCTTATTTTTTTGTATTTGAGTCGATATTTGTATGACGAATTGAAGGAAATTTCACTAAAAAATTTCGAATTTTTGATTTCGTTAAAAGTATGTTTATTGTATATAAAATGACGTGAAAAGTTGTTTGTTTCAAACCGCAGGTCTGTATCTCAAACCGTTCTCGAGATATAACCTCTCAAAGTTTTAGTTTTTTCAAATTTTTGAAGAAAAAAGGCCATAACTTTTAAACGCGTGGTCGGAATTGATTTTAGTTGACGGATTTGAAATCAGCGTGTCAAAATCTATATAATGACATGTATAATACTTTAAAATTCGGCAAAAAAATTTTGGCCTAAAATCGACATTTTTTTAAGGTATACCCCTTTGAATTTTTTCGATTTTTCGTGAAATATTTTTTTTTCGATTTTTAAGGTATTATACATGTCATTATATAGATTTTGACACGCTGATTTCAAATCCGTCAACTAAAATCAATTCCGACCACGCGTTCAAAAGTTATGGCCTTTTTTCTCCAAAAATTTGAAAAAACTAAAACTTTGAGAGGCTATATCTCGAGAACGGTTTGAGATACAGACCTGCGGTTTGAAGCATTCAACTTTTCACGTCATTTTCTATACAATAAACATACTTTTAACGAAATCAAAAATTCGAAATTTTTTAGTGAAATTTCTTGCAGTGAACTTTAACTCGTCATACAAATATCGACTAAAATACAAGCAAATAAGACGTAGAGGTATTATAGTTTTATAACTGAGCGTGTAAATTAATATTAAATGCTATTTTTGATTTTTGGTGGACACTTCGCCACTGATTTAACGGCGAAAATATCTTTAAGGATCTTTATCCAACCGCCACTTACACACAAAACAAATATGAACAATTATAGTACGTTTATTGTTCATATTATTTACTTTTCTAATAAAAAACTTATTGCACAAGAATCACATGATAGATATACAAAAATATATCGGATAGAAATACTACCCTGAACTGTAGTAAGCACCTATCAGATTCATAGAAAAAGAGATAGATATATTCCAAACTATACTGCATCTCTCTCTCACTTTTTGAACAAATGTTACACCATTGTGTTAATACAGAATGCGCTGTCCATGCTCTATGTCTATGATTACACAAATAATTAGTTTAAATGTCCACCATTTTGACACCCATTTGTCGATTGTCATCAAATTAAGCTTTTACAGTTTACAGTTATGTGTCTATACTAGTCTATAGATTATGATTCAATAATGACATTTAATTAAACAAGAGTCCAACACTGGGTTATGATCCAAGACTGGTACCAGTACCTTATATGTTTCGTCATTATTAAGTGAATAAAAATATATATTATTATTATTATTAATTACTTTTTACGTCATTGAACTAAACAAAAATACAATCCTTAATTATAAATAAATATATACAAGTGCATGGAACACGCAATGGTTGTTCGTTTTGAAGACAATTCACTTAAAATGTTTATTAAAATATATTAAAATTAGCGCTGCTTCCACACGGCACCCATTGTTCTGGAATCCCCTGCAAGGGTAAGACACATCAGCCCCTCCTATCTAATTTCAAAGACCTTAAGTTTATAAAAAATATACGACCACGCGAAAAACTGCGTATCGGTGAGACGTAGAGGTACGCTGTATCTTTTTGCGATTGAGCCACAGTATATATCGCGCTGGTAACTGTACATATGGATAATTTTATTTACGGTAAGGCTACTATTCTATTGTTTCAGAAATTTGACTGGGAATCATGTTGTGTTTTATTTTTTTGTTACGCCCTTCGAATTTTAAAGAATAATTCTTTATTTATTTTTTGGGTAGAGGGATTTGTATAACAATGGAAGTTTGGGTCTTTTTTTACAGTGAAAATTTTTGTAAAAGATTAGTAATATAATATTAAGGTATTATTATTTATTTTTTAAATTAATTGAGTATTGTAAGAATCCATATGTGATGTATTTAAAACATGAAATTACTTACTCTCACGTAAGATATACTTAGAGCCATTTTGATCAAAGCCTATTTAAGGCCATAAAATGCATCTTGTATGAAAATACCAAGGCAGTGAAGCATGATCTAAAAATATACCATATTCATTTTTTTCCCTTTGCTTTTATACTGTCGAGCTATAAACTAGACTCGAACAAGAAACAGTAAACACGGCTTACTGCAGACTCCGGCGCTCGTCGAGTCCGCCTTCGCATTTTCAGGATTGTATTAAGGAGGTTGTCTATCGAAACTACAAGTAAAGGCAGTAATATAATATTTTTCAAAAATTTTGTTTTTAGTAACGATTGATTCTATAAACTATTTCTTACACGTCATTGGGGAAAAAGACGATAAAATATGGTATCTATATTAATGAGATACAATGGATACATATAAATTGTATCAGATTCGCCACTGAAAAGGGAAAAATAAAAAAAACTTTAAAAAATCCTAAAAACACTAGAAAGTATATACTTTCCTAATAATTAAATTTAACAGTTTTTGAAGTCGGTGCCAAGTCAATAAAAAACTTTTTAAGAATGAAAAAAAGAAAACTGACTTCAAAAACTGTTAAATTTAATTATTAGGTACCTATATATATATACTTTTTAGGTTTTTTTTAAGTACCTATTAGTTTACTCTCTTTCGTAATTCGGTTGCTTATTCAAAATGAAAAGGTAGTAAATACTCTTTTTAAGACATAAAGGCAGTTTGGCATGTAACAAGATACTCTATTTGCAAATAAAATAAAAAGTAAAAACTTGATCCTATTTTTCGCAATTTTACATTTTGCTTTATATTGCCTTTTACCTAAGCATGGCAGAATAGTTAATGAGATTCCGTGGAATTTTTCTTCTTCAAAATACTGTTGTTACGTAATAACAAACATACATTTGAAACCATCCTTAATTTTCCTAATGATTATTTCCCGCCTCCACCAGGTTTGTATTTCAACGAAGGCGGCTGCGACATATCCAACGTTAAAGTCTCCATTGTTTTTGTTACGACGCACGCGGTTGCGTAACAACACAACTTCTAACTGAGGTTTCAACTGTGATATTTGGTAAGAATGGTATTGTGACTCATTATTTCAATGTGTCTGTCCCACGATTTAGTAAATATTATACCTCGCCGCGTCGCTCTTTCAGCAGCTGTGGACGTTCTGTTTTTGTATTATGGGTGTTCGGCATGACATTATAGTACCGTCGTCACGGTGTTGTACCGCCTTGTCATTTTACTTGATATGATTTTAATGTGATGTCGGAATATTTTATAATTCTTATGTATATAAGGTACTGGCACCAGTCTTAGGCCATACCCCACATGTTTAATTAAATATATTAAATTAGACATATCTATTTGTTGATATTTGATTACTGTCACTAAATCATAATCTATAGGCGTTTAACTATAAAACAGCTTAATTTCATGACAATCGAAAAGTGTCAAAATGGTGGACATTTAAACTAATTATTAGTGTAATCTATTCATTAATTATTATATTATCATAGCATCTGCTTCACATTGTTTCAAATTTTACGACTCTTTATTTTATAACTTTTGTGTCGTAGTAGTTATCATTTTGTAATCATTAGCAAGTGTAAAATATAAACAAAATAAAAGGCTATAATTAAAAAAACTATATTTGCAGACTTTGATAATTAAATTGATTTGATAAAGAGGTACTTGTTTAATTAGTAACATGAGTTCATTAAAATTACAAAAAGGAGCCCATCAATCCCAAAAAACAGGATGCCTTGCTCTTAAAGTGTCTAAGACAGGTGCCAGTACTTTATATATGCTAAAATTAACTTTGAAAATGTAAAAAATTTATATGCGTACCCTGAAAGTATATATATTGAATGCATTATAGCGGAATACTTGTCGTTATTATATTTGTAAACTCCTGATTAAAGATTATATTTTTCCGGAATTTTTTAATTCTGATAATTTTAGGCGATTTTTTTTCTGCAAATCTAAGGAATACATTTTGTAGCTCAGGCGTTTTTTCCCCAATTTGCTTTTTTTGGAATCGCTTTACGAGTATTTTTAACCGAGTTATTAGTGATCAAAGCGAAAACGATACACTTTTAAATCGAAACAAAGATTTAATAAGCTATAACTCGATCAAAAATTGTTGTACAGCGATACAAAAAAAGGAAATTAAAGAGAAAAGTCTGATCTAATAAAATCAATCATTAGATTTGGTGAAAAAAAATCGTAACGGGCCGTGAAGTCTCCCAAAATTAATGGAAAACAAAATTTTTTGGGCTGTGTAATTATTCAAATAAATTCACACTTGTTGGAATGGTTGCAAGTTTTACAACCATTCCAACGGTAAAGAAAAACGAGTGTCTTCAAATAATATGATACACATTACTCATACAAGACGTTTGTATTTAATTGATAACAACATGTATTATTATTAATTACAGTACATTTTATTACGTAAACGAATGTAAAGATGAACTGCTAGAATGTATTTCATTCTAGTTTAATAACAGCTAACATATATTATTTCTAATGTGAAATGCATATTAACATGTAAACTGCATGCTTTCAAGATTCAAGTACTCTTTAGATTTATATTTGATTGTTAATTGGAAATAATTAATAGTTTTGTATTACAAAACTGAGAAAGATGCAACAGTATTTAATAGTATTAAAAAATGATCGCTAATCGCAATTGGATGTGGTAGAAAAAGATGCATTATGTAAATAATTAATTAAACGTAGATCAGATATTCTAAACGATATAGTTATCTGAGTTTTAATTCATTTATATTTTTTGATATTGAATATGATATTTATTTTTTATTAAATTTAAATTGATTTGTTTAATTGATTATTGAGTATTACTTTATATCCTATAATGATTCATTAAAAACATTCATATTATGAATAAGAAGAATCCTTTTGCTTGATGTAATTAAATGGAATTTTTGATTCCCATTTTTCTGTATTTCTTGTAATAATGACATCACTAAATTACAATTGATATGTAATAGATATTTTTGTATGCACATATAGAAGTTGACGAATTTTAATTTTGAAAAGTAAAATGTTTAAAGAAAAACTAAATGGACAAAATTTACTCAGTCTAGTTGTCAAGGGAAGGGGGAGGGGGGCAAAAGGCAATAATAATATATCAATTTTAATATCTCGTAGCTTCAGTAAATACATTCTTAATTATTTATTGGTTAATTTGAATTAAAAAAAATCTTATATGTAATTTATATTAATAATTATAATTTATTTTAAAAGACTGTCTAAATGAGTCTAGTGACTCGATGGACAAAATACATCCATATAAAAAAAATGATTAATTTCAAAAAGTTTATTTCTTATGTATTGTAAAGCCGATTTTTTTCGAATTCCGAATTTTAATGAAATTATCCATTTTGACTTTTCCTGAATCCATTATGACTAAATTCGTCATGATGCCTGTCTCTAAACGTTGTAACTCAAATACGACAAATCGTTATAAAAGGGTGAAATTTTATATTTAAGGTTAATTTTCAACTCGTTTTATGAATTATAATTTACAAAAAATAATTTATTTACAAAAAGTAGCACATAATGTGATAAGAAGGGAGGAGGGGAGGCAAATCGTTACGTATTTTTTTCTATTTAATTATTTTCTAATTTACATTAATTAATTATATTGAGTCAGTTAAAGAATTTTTGCATCTATTTAAAAAAATCCTTACGTAAAGATCGAAAATCGAAAACTTTAATTTACACGAAATAATAAAAAAAAAAATTCGCACATAATTAACCTTCAATTAATAAAAATCCGTTGATCATACCACATCTACCTTAGAGGTAACCCACCGCGGCGCGATTTCTTGACCACATGACGTTCCCCACTTTCTCGAGCTGGCGATGCGGCAACGCACTCAGCCTGTTGACTTCAGTCTTTCCTAAGACGTTGAGTGATACACGCGTAGTGCAAACAATACCACCATTGGGTTAACGCACAATTAAGAGCTGTGGCGCTCTACAGCCATGGCTACCGGTAAGTCTAGTGCCTGTGTCACATACAACAGTGCAATAATATCTAACATATATATCACAAATTACAACTAACCCCATTTAAAACTTTTTCAAAAATCATGCATCTATCTGATTTATATGGACTGTGTTATACACTAATTAATCAATCAACCCATTTGACGCGTAAAGAAAAATACATTTGTTGTTAAATTATAATTTAAATAAATGTTGAATAAAATGAATGGGGTGATACATTAGTGCATAACAAATCCAATGTTCTACATTTAGTGCAGTGCATTTGGCATTGTTCTATTACATACATACAATAATTTAGGTTCCCACATCCTAAATTTATGCCGGTTGATATTATCCAGGTCGAAAATAAACAACGTATAGAAAGTGATCTCAAAAAACGTTCGAGTGACAGTGGAGTAAAATAAAACTAAGTGATGTTGGTGAAATTAAAAATAAAGTGAAGTGGATATTAATTAATGTATTTAAAATATATGTATAAAATATTGTGTGCAACAATGGAGGTCTGGTGAAAAGGAGTTGGTATTGTTGAAAGCATTGTTTTTAAAATATTAAGAAATATTATTTAATTTTATGTTGTCTGTAAGTTGGATATATTTTTTTTTTCATTTAAAAAAAATGTTTTTTCCCGTTCCACCCATACAAAAATTACAATAACTCCGTAAAAAAATGAATAAAAATGCAATTTGTAAAATGCACCGAAAAGTAAAGATTTCACTGTTTAAGATGATTTTTTATTTATTTCTTTACGACTATTTTTATCAAAACTACAAAACTTTGAAAATTGTCCCTTTTTTCTGGGTGTGAAGAAATTCAAAAAATATATGTAACTTGCAGACCGATTTATTTTTATTTATAATTTGTGACCATATTCTTAAGAAATAGGATCATTTTTAATTATTCTTACAAAATCACTGAAGGTTAAATTATTTCACAATTCGGTATAATAATGAAAATGTATAAAATACAAAATTTGTGTTTATTCAAAATGATATAGTGACATATTCGATATGCCACCTTCATTTAAACTTTCTAAATTTTGGTTTCCTTATTTGGTTTGTGGTGTTTCTCAATATTTTCCACAGACATTATTTTTTCCTGGTAGAAATTACAAACAGATGTAACAACTCAGTGATTGTTTTGTAAAAACAAACCGTATATAGTTTTATAATTCATACAAGAAATGAAAGCTAAAAGATATTTAAGTTAATAATTTTAAAATGAATGCCTGTTCATGATTAATATTTTATGAACAATTCTGCTACATAAATCAACCAAAAATCTTACATATGTATAAAAAAATGTGCTAAAACCCACATAAAAAAATTTCTCTTATTTTTATTGACTTTTAAGAACAATAAATACTTTTCTAGTTGCAAATTTTACGAATCTAATTGACCATTACGTAGAAAAATTCATTTATAACTAAGGAACATTGATTCTATCAAAATTAGTCGTTATATCTTCTGTAAATAAAGGGGATTTTCCTATACCGGATGCATCTCGCGGACATAATAATTTGTGTTGCTATTGTAACACGCATGTTTGTATCTAGATGATTTTTTTCAATCTCTTCTTGTTCTTGTTCTTGTCAGAGAACCATTTATTCTGCAATCTATTCTATTCGCTATATGTAATGTTTGTAGCTTGCTTGGGCATTGAAGTCTCCAGGCTACATTGATCATTTTTGCAATTATCAATCATTACATCGATTTAATATCGATGTATTCATTACTTTAGTATTGATTTTAGTTAATTAAGTTGATGCAAATTTGTCTTTAAGAAAATTGTAACATATTTTTTATACTTGATCTCAGTTTTCCTCATTTTTTTTCCAACCGTAATTCGGAAGAAAAAAAATAACAGAAGTAAAAATATTCATCATAAAATTATGCTTAAAAAATGTTGTATGGACCATTCGACTTATCTCCAATTTACTCTTGCAATCGATGCTCAAAGTGAAGGGTAGTTTAGAGCACATAGCCAAAAATTGGTTAATATTTCATCGTAAATATTTTGAAAATGGCTGCTTTTTCGTAAAAAATAGTTATGATAAAAATTGTAAAGCCAAGTCTTTTCTTTAAGATTCCTAAACTTTTTATTTGATTTGTTAAATTTAAATTATTTTATTGTGTTTTTTAATACTGCAAGAGATTTTCGAAGAATTCAATTTCGATAAATCCAATACCCGAATACAAATGTTTAAAAATCGTTCCATATGGAACAGTTTATCGATTTTATTTTCTGACCTATCGTACAATCTCCTTTCACTTGTAGTCCACGATTGTACAGGTCACACAATTGCGAATGACATTGCACTCGCACGTGGTAGGCAGACATGCGCGATTCTACAAACTGTAAGTGGTTTGCCTACTTAAGAAAAATCGACTTAACAACAAACGAAGGGGCCATATGGCAAGGCAGTTTCACTTCTGTCATTTCAGTTTGCAAATGTCAAAAGTATCTTCATGAATCTTTGTAATGTTTTATAATAAATCTTCAAATACAAGTTTAGTTTAAATTCAAAAAAATGTTGTATACAATTATTAATAATTATTAACAAGTTAATCTTTGCTTTCTAAATTTGTATATATTTGCATTTATATAAATATTAATAGTGATAAATGCAGCTAATGGATGGGTCATCATATGATATTTTATACATATATAATTAAGTAGAAATATCTTTTAGCTTTTATATTATACAAGGTCCGGAAATATGTGGAATTCTTTTATCCCTAAAGCAGGTCAGAGGTGCATTATTAAATATGCAAAATATTATTTTTATCCAAAATGTTTCAAATTCATTTTTCTAAAAATGAGGGCAATTTTCAAAGCTCTATAACTATGGTAAAAATGAACGTTTTATAAATTAATAAATACAAATTTTAAAGATAATAATCCCTACTTTTCAATGCTTTTGTAAATTGAAATTTAATTAATTTTTCACGGAGCTATAGGGTTATAAAAAAATGCAATTTTTTTGTAAAATTTATCATTGTATGAATGGGCTTTAATCTATTATTGTCATTTAAAAGCATGTAATTTTAGCTTCAAAATGCTGTTTTTAGATTTGATTTCCAAAATTTTTCCGTTGAGATATTTGATATTATGTATACAATTATTTGTTTTGCTTTACCCCAAATAACTCGGCAGAAAAAAATTTTAAAAAAGTATTTTGAAGCTGAAACTACAGTTTTTTTTTGCATCAACAGATTTTATATAAAATAAATTAATTTAACCCCATTCACCCATACAAAAATTACAATTTAAATTTTAAGAAAATTCAATCTGCAAAAACCGCTGGAAAAAGATATTTAAATCTTAATAATAATGATTTTTATACACGGTCATTTTTACCATTATAATAATTAAATATTATGGTCACAAATTATTCTAGAATAGTATTTCTTAGTATTGTGTTAATATAATATGCTTTATAAGTATAAGAAAAAGTGTTGTGAGTTAAAAAAAAATGTTAAAACGAATCAAATAAAATGAACCTTTGAAAACTGTGATAGTATAAGCCGGCATACAGTTGTTTATAAAAACCAGTCTTACCAATGCACAAAACAGAATACAATACCAAATGCACATGCAGCTCATAATAATTTTGGTATGCACTGTCATTAAAATTCGATTTGTACTCCGGTCGAAGTGAGAGAACCTGAACACTTACACTCACATATGCATACATACATACACTTACATCATCGTTTCGTGAAAATATTCAATGTATTGATTTCTCTGTTAAAACCTATATAAGTATACTTTTAGCATCAATTAATTGCAGCATTTATTTTAGCGAACTGTCAGCGATGAATTATTTTTATTGTGGTTTAAATTTGACGGTTAATATTGATCTATAAGTTATAGTTCCGGTTGATATTAAAATATAAAACCTGATCAATGACATGAAATGAATTTAAAATTGATATCAATTGAATTTCTTATATAAAGATGTGATTTGAATTTCTGAATTTAATACAGAAAAGACTCTATAACGTTTATTGTCAAAAAATATGAAATTAATTAGGTCGGCTATTTGTACAAAAACTTATGTAAATTAGTATAACTTTTTTTTTCACTACTGTATTTAAGGGTTGAAGGATGAAGAGTTAAATAAGACTATATTAGGTATCTATTGGCGCTTAATTTATTGCTCTACGATTATTAGTTCCTGAGATATATGCTTCCAAAGTTTTGCATTCATACTCCTGAGGTTACTCCTTTGGGAAAACGTAGTTTTACTCTATTTAAATGAATACAACCTTGATTAAATCACAAAAGAAATGAAAAACAGATTAATAAACAAATAAGTAAGCATTGAATTTTAAATTGAGATCAGTAGTACAGATAACGTACTATTTTATTGTTTAAATTTTTATAAAGTGGCATTACATAATTTACCTCTATTAAATAATCCATAAAACAATAGAATCAATATAATTATATACAAGTCTACCTGACAGCATCAATGTTAGACAAACAAATATTCATCTGGTAATCGATCATAAAGTAAACATTTAATTTGTATGCTTATCCGAATGATTTTCTCTTTTTCGTAATATTTGCAATATTTATTTTATAATTTTATTCAAGTTGTAAATAGGTGATCTCTTACAGATTTCTTACTAGCAGCCCATCTTTCTCCATGCATGAGCTGCCACTGTTTTTATATTGACTAACTATTACCCGTGATTTCGTAAATAAAGTAGCCTATGTCCGTCTTAAGGATACAAGTTATCTCCCTGCAAAATTTCATCAAGATCGGTTCAGTGGTTTAGCCGTGAAAAGATAACAAACAGACATTCGCATTTATAATATTAATATAGCTAATATTTTTTACTGAACACATCGTTTAAGGTCAAACTATAAAAATCACAAAAAATAAATAAACAAAGTACTACATCTATTATTTATTTATTAACAACTGCTATTAAATATTACATCATAGTTTATTTAAATAACCGCCTTTTTGCTGACATATCATTGCACAAAAGTAGTTAATAAATTGAATAAACTTTATGCATAAAAATGTATAGCCGTTTCTTGTACATATGCGTATAACGGTACTTTAAAATTCGCTATATCAAGACCAAATACAAATGTAGAAACGTTTTTCACATTCTCGGGTACAAAGAAATCTCACTTGAGTTCTTGGTATGAACGATGGCCTGTGTCAGAGTCCCTCAACAGTTTTAATTGTTTTGTTAATATAATAATATTTATGAACGTATGTACATATAACGGTAACTTTGAACTTGAAGATGTTAATATTTGCACATAGGTTTGAAATATGAATGTATTGCAACGAACAATTCTAGATTTTAAATACACAGTTACCTTGTATACAATTATTTTGTCAATACTCTTTTTCTCAGGAATAGCTAGATATATCAAGTTGAAATGAATATCAAATACTAAGGTCTGCAGTCTCATAACTTCTATCTCAATGTAATAAAAAGATACAGCCTTTCAAAACGTATTTTGATACTGACTGATCATCAGAACCTATAGGGTATTTCCCGTTGATCTAGAATCTTGAAATTTGGCATGAAGGAAGGCACAAGTAAAAAAAATCGTAAAATCATTAATTTCTAATTCTATGTAGAATTATTACGTGACTGATGGTTTCTTTTATACAGCGTCTACCTACTGGGGAATCGCGTCCATTATCTACGTAACTGTGTCTAGGGGTTTGGGCTGGGTGTTGATGAGTCAGTCACTCAGGATTTATTTCTTTATTTATATAGATTACATAGATATTTTCCAGTTAAATTCAAGAATATTTGTTTGTTAATAATATAGAATTAATTTTAGCTGTAGTATATTTTGTTTGGGGACCACTGGTTTGTAATTTACAATAAGAAGTGAACACAGTAAATGTGGATGACATGAGGAAGATTAAAAAGTTGATTATATATGACTTTTACTTATTTAATTTATGTTGTTCATTTGAATCCCCGACATTTCTTGAATAACGGTAAAATTTTGCAGATCAGAATGCAGTGTAAATAATTTTTTCGTTTAGTTTTTTTTTTGTATACAAAAGCAGAACGACAAACTGTTTAAAATATATCTCACAAGTATTAACTCATTTTAATTGCGCCCTTGAAAAATTTAATACTCTGTTGATTGTAGAATTTTAATTAATTTAAAATATTTGAAATATGATATTCAGTATTATGAAATAATACTATCTTAATGTTTGTTTACATATATGTATTTATGTTAAATTTATAAATTCTTGTTTCACGTTAATAAAAAAACGATGACGGTTTTATATTTCAGTATAAAAAAATTACATTAATATTTTTGATGTTATTTCTTGTTTAAGGAGTGTCCATTAATTGCGTAAAGATGATACTTGAAATCCTCCTCCCCTTTCAAGTAAAACTCCTCTCCCTTATAAATTATTTTTACGTAATTCTAAGATAATTTTTTTTGTAAGGAAAAATCATATAGCAGTAGAAGAGTTAATTAATTAATACAAAAAGCATTATTTATTTCAATATCAGTGAAAAATTCGAATTTTTAGAACTGGGATTCCTAATTTTTAATTTAATACATGAAAATACACTTCTACAGGTGTTGATTAATATACATATTTTAAAAGAAATATATATGTAACGATTTGACATACTCCCCCCCTTCCACCTCGTAAGGATTCGTATATGATTTTATCAAAAACGAGTTAACCAATTTCAAAAAGAATTTGAATACAAATAATATTTTGATAAATGTATTTATTATTTGTTATGTAATGTAACGCTTTGTACCCCCTCTCCCTTCCGTAAGGATTCGTAAATGATTTTATCAAAAAACGAGTTAATGAATTTAAAATAGAATTTTAATACAAATAATAAATCTTATTTTAAAATACAAAACTATCTATAATCAATATTTAATTTCGTTAGAATTTTCTAGTCGCGCATTCTATCTCAGACACATAAATTTGCAATTCAATCAACCGTCTGATCACTAGCAAATAAAAACCAGTCTTCACGCCACGTCAACCATCTTGTTGTGCTGTAAAAGGGTTCAAAGAAAAACTACCCGGTTCTCAACAAAGACTCGCGTACAAGAAACAAACTTTGCAAGTATTATGCACAATAAAATTACCATAATGAGTACTTAAGAATCTATCCAATTAAATGTCGATAAAAGATACATAAATTTTACTAGATCTTTTTTTTAATTTGTGAAAAAGACTTTATGATTTAAATGAGGGGGGGGGCAGACAAGAGAGAAAGAAACTTGTACTAGTCTTGGACACTCTAAGAGCAAACAAGTACCTCTTTATTAAATCAATATAATTACCACAAATATAATTTGTTTTTAAAAATTTTGTTTATGTATTTTCTCCAGTAATAAACAACATAAAACCAGTAATGAACACTTGCTAATGATAAGAAAATGATAAGTATTTACTACGACACAAAAATTATTAAATAAAGAATCGTAAAAATTATTAAAACATTGTCATAAAATTAAACTGTTTTACTGATTATGATTCTGTAATAGCTACGGTATGATCGAAGACTGGTGCCAGTACCTTATATGAAAATTCTGTGCACTAATAATTTCTAAACGATATAATAAAAATATCGCACTATAAAATTAACAATAATTACTTTTGTCAAGCAAATAATTATGTACTGTTACAAGTTAACGCAGTAAACACTAGTTTACTGAATTCACAGTTAATTAATCTCAGATTAAATGCAGTATCCATTGAGTAATGAACGTATATCCAATTTCGCCACCGTTTTTTTTGCTCCATATATGATTTCGGGCGCGTCGGATCACCTCAAAAAGAAATGTTGTTTAACTTAACAGAAGAACAAGTAGCGCTAATGATGTTACATATTATTATAACTAAACCTTTTTATACTCCTTCTTTGTGTTTTTTAAATTTTTTTGCGTAGAGAACATTTTTAAATAATTATGAATAGAATGGTTATATTTTATATAAATACAAAAATGATGATACATCTTAGAAAAAAAATAATTTAAACTTATAAAGGGGGGGGGGTTAATGAAATAAGGGGAATAGGTAATATTTAATTTTAAATTGTAAAAATTCAACTATACACGAAAGAATTTACAGTGCAACAATTCCAGTAGAAATTTTGTGAATTGAAGTGAACGGCGTTGAAAGAATGACCTTAATGTTAATTATTTACTGCAAACAGGTTAAATAATGCATGTATTTACGTAGCTCTTACATATTCATCAGATTCGCACACCGACTAGAAAACTGTGAAAAATAGATTTGTGTGTATAGCTTTTCTAATTACTTTATCTACATGCAAATGATGATTCTTTGAGAGGCGGGAATGCATTCTATGAACAATGCAATGTTCAAATTTAATTTAAAACGTTTGTCTAATGCTCTACATATGTCTAAAAGGTGTGTTTAAAAAGGTTAAGCTAGCCTTAAATTGATGCAAGGTCATTATTTTAAATACTTCCTAATTTTTAACCTAAGTTTTTTTCTGAATCTTTGTCACACGAATAACTCATGAACCACTGAACAGATTTTAATTAAACTCTATTTGTTGGCTGTCTGTCTGTCCCCTGAATCCTTATCACACGTATAATTCATGAACCAAATTTGGTTGGTTGGGTAGGCCTGGCTTGATGACGGTCCCATTTCAAAATCATCAAAATCGTGTGTAAGGGGGAGGTATGATATCCCAAAATATATTTTTTCAAGATATCTCAAGAACGGTGCCAGTTACGTATTCAATTTTTTATAGTAAAGGTCTACAACGTTTGTTTGTTTTTTATATGGCTATTTACTTTGACATATTAAATGTCATTTTGACGTAACAGAAAAATTTAGATTTAGATTGAAATTGTCAAATATTAAAATTGTTTGATAATTAACTCTCTTTGATGAACCACGAGGAAGCACTGTGCATTCACTTGGCAGATGTTTCTTATATCGTTTCAAAATAAGCCTATAAATGAATATATATTACAAAAAATTTATGGTCATGTTTTTGACCTACGTTTTATAGAACATATTTCTGAAAATACGACAGATTTTACAATTGTTAGTGCCTATCGAAAATCTATAAAAACAGCATTTAATAAGCAATAAATGTTATAGTGTACATTGTTTTCATAATTAAGTAGGCCATTAACTTAATTTGAATCGTTAATTTAGATGTAATTAAGAAGTTATGTACAACAGTTTGCATGGATGTTTACAAAACAAGTAATTTTTACAGTTTTCTTTCGTAAATTTATTTATTTAAAACTAAATATTGCTCACCATTGCTTCCTCGCAATATCTCAGAGTTACAAGAGCTTTATGATCGTTTTTCAAAGAGAAAAAAGTTGTTCTTTGATTTCAAAATTTTCAATTGATCTTTCAGTTTCAGGTCAAGACAAATACTTTTTTTGTTCGATATCTGTCTGTTTATCTGTGTGTGTCTATCCTTTGAATCCTTGTCACTCGCATAACTTTGAATCATTAAACCGATATTAATGAAATCTGGTTGGTTAGTTAGGTGACACCCAAAATATTTATTTTTTCGGAATTTCTCAAGAACGACACATGTTACGTAAAATTCTTTTCTGTAGAGCATTCATTTTTTTATAAAACAGGTAACTACAACTTTTGTAGTAAAATATTCCCTGATGAAGATTTATCTTCATTCGTAATTTTTTTCAATCGCTATTTACTTTGACAAATTAAAAGTCATTTTGATGTTTGTTTGCATAGCAGAGTTTTTTTACACTACTCATTTTTTCGTTTGAATGACACAACATTCAAAGTTAATTAATTTTGTATTTCATTAATCCGAAGATCTACTATACAAATGGTACTAAACCACTGAGATGCACTATCTATTACTTAACTTAAGTAGCATTTACTTAGAAATCGACAGACGAGGTCGTCAAGAGTCGAGAATATAAGATGATGTACAGTACGTCGTGCGACGCATGTACGCTCTTTTACATATGTAACGTTGACCATGCCCTATCGGTGAACTGTAAGTGGAAAGACCGCTCTTTTTAGCTAACCGCGAAACTTTAGGCTCGGTTACTGTTGTTGACATATTTCTTTCGCGACATTGGCGGTTAACCTACGTTTTATATGTTTTTGAATCCGGTTTATTGGCATATTTAATGCCAGAGAATGCGATTGTAATATATTGGATATATTGTTGTTTAATTTAAATATTTTGTTTTATTCCTGGTAATATAAAGAATTTAGTGTAGATTTTCTACTGGATATAAATTTGGTTAGGATTTTGGAACAGTTAATAAATACCCTACAACTGTCATTTAAATTTTAGATCCTATTACAGAAAGGTTAGTTTCTTATCAAAAGGTAAATTTACTTTAGGGACGAGTTGGGTTTTATTAATGAATAAATGAATATTTAACCTATTAGTGGTTATTAAATTTTATTTTTTATTTCGTTTGACAGGGTTTTCTTTTTTGAGACTTCAGGCTATCTTATTTCAAAACTAATTAATTTGTAAAAAAAATTGGGCCTCATTAGACCTTATTTCATTGCGATCTTAGGGGTGTAGTGCAGCTTTAGACTAAAACTACACCACACCTAGTTTCCGGAAAACAGCAAAATTGTAATCAATTTATTTCCGATTGTAATAAATTTTAATTAATATGTAAAAAATGTTTTAAAAGGTTTAATTGGATTGGGCTAAAGATACTGGTGTAACTTTATCGGAATACAAGAAAAAATACACTTTTTAAAACTACTTTGATTATTGTTTCTGATGTATAATTTTTCATTAATACGTGAATATAATAAAAGAGTAATTACAATGCATTTATGGCCAATAACATGTTTACGAGAGAACATAATAAGTTAATATTCGCTTTGAAACACTAAAATTTTAATGAAAATTAATTTTAACTGCGTTTTTTATATTAAACTATTTTATCGCAATTTTATTGATTTTTAAAGAAAAGAAAATCTAAATCTGTTATACACTATGTATCAACCCAAAATTTTGTTTTAGTGTAAAAAAAAACAATTGCTATTATTAAAATATTTCGTTCATTTATAATATCTATGCTTATTTAAATGAGACCAATCAGTGGATATTAACATTTCACACTTCTGAAAGAAGATTTTATTCATTTTTTTTATATTTTGATCTTAAATTATCAAATTAATACGTTAGTGTGATTTTTTATCATTCATATTTACAATTAGATGAATTTTAATTAAAAAATTGGCTTAGTTAACAATTGGTGTGAAAAGTTCATATTTTCAAACCGCAAGACCGTATCTGAAACCGTTCTCGAGATATGGCTTCTCAAAAAAAAAATTTTTTTTCACGAATTTTGGCCTTTGAGTAGCCAAATTTCAGAGTACAATAAATTTCAACGATAGTCAAAAAAAAAATAAGACGCTATAAGAGGTGGAATAAAGTTATAAGAGTATAAGAGGTAAGAAATGTAAACTGGGGAGGGAAGGGGGTATATTATGACGTAATATTATAAAAGAGGTTCACAAGATTGTGATAATTAGAGTAGAGTGTGTCGGAAAAAACGTAATATTACATAACCAAAAAAAATATTAAAACATAATTTATAAAAAAAAACTTAAATGTTTAAATGCACTGTTTTAAAACAACAGTGGAAGGAAATTAGAACGTACACGATATTAAATACCTCTGTACCTAGATTTCTGAAAAAATAAACACAAATTGTAGGTCGTGCGAAGATTTTTTTCCTCTTCTATTGTTTTCTTGAAATAAGTACAATACCTACCAAACCATTCGATCGCATAATCTATTGTGTCATTATCTTATTTCCAAATCATTGGGCGCAAGAATTTTAAACTGTTTTTGCTACCAAATATTCTTGAGTTATGTCACAGTAACTCCTTTTTTTTAAATTAATACATGATCTTAAAAAAACTCAAAATTTCAACAGAAGTTTTGAGGGTCCCTTGAATCTAACACGAACATTTTTCTCAACGACGTACATATGTCTGTCTGTAAATGCTATATTTAAATAAGGTTATTGCATACTATTGTAGATCAATTTTTGAAATGGTTGATAATAGAAAAAATTGTTTAAGATAAAAGTTGTAGAGAATTGTATTATCTAAAATTTAAGTTCTAATCAATTTTACATATTTAACCACACGTGCATACGATATAGCGTATAAGAAAGTTTTTAAATAAAACCTCTATAATAATTTTCCTGTTTCCATATACGCATGTCCTAGACGGAAACGCCCAAATCATTCACTTACCAAAGTCGTTTAGCATATCTCATGCAAAAGTGCACGTAACCCAAACCTACAGAACAAGGACAGACGTACAATATTCATTAAACACCGGATAGTGTCATCTCTATCAGACTCGTGCCGCGGCGCGGACGCAACCTACCTCCAGTGGGTCGGAGAAAGTTATATGTAAAGTAAAACTCAAGTGGGGCGCTCTAGTGTGACGTCATGCGAGGTATAATCCGCGTGATGTACACGAAATGTGATCTGAATTTGCGTCCATGCCGCGCTGGTCTTAAACTATTTTGTTTCTATAAGTTGTTAATGGTTCAATAGATCCATCGAAGAACAACTTTTTTTAATGTTAATTGAGTTTATGTAACTTAGAGATTCTTCATTAAGAGTTATATGATAGCGTCGCCATTTTTAGTCGAACTGGCGGTGATGTATGTATAATTAATATACATATAAATCAATATTTAATATAATATAAATCAATTTGGGCTGTCAGAACTCTTATTATGAGTATCTCTAATGTACATAACTTATCGCTGAAGGATAGAACAGAATATGAATTATTTATTAAAACAAAAAAGTTTATTTCTGATAAATATATAAAATTAGCCTTTTGTCGCATAACGTGTAAACGATAAAACCAATTTTAACCAAACATTGATCAAAACTTGACCAGACAGCGTACCTATATATCAATGAAAACCGCATGAAAATCAGATCAGTACTGTTCAATATTTTCGAATTTTTGATTCTGTGCGTATAGTTTTTTCGGTAGTAAATTTTTTTATTTTTTTATTAAGACGTGATGTGAAAACTACTGAACCGATTTTGATAGAATTTTCACTGATTGAAAGCCAAATACCCCAGAATTAGTTTAGGATAATTGATAACTGAATTATTAGGATAGGTACGTATTCAGGAAAATTGATTGAAATATGAAAATAAAAATAAAAAAAACCGCGGGGAATTGCTAGTATATATAGCAATCCGTGATATAACTTTAAGCAAGCAATTAAATAAAATATTGCCAAATAAAAAATCACAGTTAATCATTAATTAATATTTTTTTTGAAAAAGTAAATTATACAATAAAAATAATTACTTACTAATTAATTGCACAACATAAAATTTATGTATTTTCAAACTTTTAAAAGTAATCCACTATTGCAATATCTATTTAATTAGTCCAAAATAATAAATTCTTGTATATTATACAATACTATAAGTTTTTCATCTATATCCATTCACCTCGGCGGTAATTTTTTGTGTTACATTTAATTAAAGTATAAATATTACAGTTGAGATATTTACCTGTAACTGTAATACTCATTAAGGTATATAAATATATACACATATACTACACATGCATGAAAATATGCAAATGGTTGTGCATTTCAAGGTCAGAATTGATTAAATGAGATCAACAAAATAATACGTAGGGTAGATGTGCCCTTTTTTATTTGTATATACAGGGTAAGTAAAAAATATGCAATATTACTCATATTTTCTTAAATATTCATTATTTAAAAAATATTTTATAGTTAAAAGTTTTTTAAAGAAGTTATTTATTATTATTTTTAGAAGAAGTTATTTTCTAGAATACTAATCTTAAAAAAATGGTGCTATTAGTTACGTTACTATGGCATTCAACTATATTTTTTTAAATGACAACATATCTTTTTTTATTCATTCTATGAATAGATCTTACATATTTGCATATAACCCTGTAAAATTTTAATGATATAACATACGAAATATTTTGAAAAATATAATAAAAGAATATTTTATAATTTCAGATCACATTAACTGCAACTAAACAACTTCGAAAAATTGCTGTTTGCGAAAAATAGGCATACTTTACAAAATGCAAGAGTTTTTTAGAAAAAGAATACAGATGCGTTTGGATAACAATGGACATTATTTTGAACGTTTGTTAAATTAATTTATTTGGTCGTTTAATTTTTTTTTATGTAATACAAGTTTCGGTCATTTTTCAAAGTCTATTTTTATTAGAAATGTAAGCATTCGAAAATCGAGTCTTCATAAAAGAGAGATATAGTGTATTGTGGGTCTATGTTTGTATTTATTTAAACATGAATATTGTTTGGGTTATAACTTTATCTTCACTTATTATATATGGGCCATTTATACATTATGTTAAAATGGAATGCACAGTCCATGTCTCGATGTTTGTCTACTCAAAAATATATGTAGGTACATTATTATTTTAATTATTGATGGATTTAACATCCTAACGTGGTAAAAATTCACATATTTTCTACTGATATTTTGTGTAGGGATAATAATTGTTAAATAATTTAATTTGGGTTGAACTGAACCCAATTTTCTCAATAACTATTAAAGTTTAAACGGTTTAAAATCTATTGTATTTTTTTTTAACGCCAGGTATATAAACATAATTTTGTTCTCTTCCTATAAATCTTATAGTCGCTGAAAACAATGTGGATTATATAAAGATTACCTTTTTATATAATAGATGTAATTAAAAATAATTACGGGTATGGTTTTTTTTCTAATGTGGATCGTCCACGGGTAAGGTATTGTCTTCGTTATAATTAGCTAGTTAAGACTAATGATTTTTGATCTGCAACCTTTGAACTGAATGTATGTATAAAGGCATATAACATATTAAGATTTTTTTTTGATTACTTATTGTTTTTGTGGGAAAAATAATAACGTATCAATTTTTTATGTTAAAAAAACCGTTAATTTTGGCACAAAGCTTCCTCGTGCTAAATTCTGCACAAGGAATATTTAACTAAAAAATTTGTCTAGAAAATTTAATACACTACAAAATCTCAAGTAAATGTACCGTTTTAAGGGTTCCAAGAAACTCACTTTGTCGTCCGTCCGTCCGTCTGTCCTTTTCAGTAAAAGCAAAATATCTCATAAACTATAGGCATATAAGCTAGAAATTTGGAATTTTTACTAAACATGTGAAATGATGCCCTCTAGTAAAAGATGTAAAAAAATGTTGAAAAAAAAATTTTTCACGGGGCGCTAAGGAGCTAAAGTTAGGTAAAAAATATTTTTTTATACCAAGGCATGTGGCACGGCAAAATGTATAACCAAACCAATGGAATTTGACCCTCTTTCAATTTTTTTTCAAAATGAAAAATGGCGCCTGCAGGGGTTTTAAAGTAAATCCAAAGAAAAAAATGTATACTAAGGCGTGTGGGGTCTCAAAATGTAGATCTCAGTAGAATATGACCATATTTTTATTTCTTTTTCTAACTCAAAGATGCCACCTGTAGGGAGCTCTAAATAGTATTTTATTTTTTTTTTAGATATTTTGGAAAAAAATACCCTTCACTCATAAATGTGTTTGTTGTGACCTGAGCGGAAATTTTGAAATCGAAGATCAAAAGTTTATCTACTTTCGAAATTATTCATTTAGATTCTCTATAAATTGACTTTTGATGAAATATTGATACTCAAAATAAGTATTCACACCTATTTTTTTCTTATTCGCATCCAAATAAATTTAATTAAAACTTCCGCTAGAAAACTTTCATTTGTAGATTAAAATTGTGCAATAATTTTTATTGAATAATTTCCTTTAAATTTTGCAACGATGAAATGACATTTTGAGTACACAATTTTTGTTAGAACTACCCACCTATATATCTAATTATTGAAAAAGAAAGTTATATGAGCGACCTTTCAATTTTCCTTAATAGATATAGACTTGTAGGTGGCCGCTATTAAAACATAATTTGTTTTGTTGTGTCAGTTTAGATTTGAACAGGAGATTATGTTTCAATTTATTATTTAAATGCTCACGGGGTAGGTCCACGCGTTATTAAATATTACATACGTGATGGGTGTTTTTTTTAAATATAATAAATGTTACAGACGTCATTAAGAAAAATATCTTGACACGTTATTTATTAGAGATGCTTAGAAAATTATTTTAGTATTGTGTATAGAGTTAAGAGAGGGGTGAGCATGGGTAATTGATATTATATTACATTTATCAAAGCCTTATAAAAATCATCATTTTTATATGGTATCATTTTTCAAAATATCTCAAGAACGACGCACGTTACATGAAAATTATATGGGTTATTTTTTGTAGAACATTAAATTTTCTATAAAAAAGGTGGTAACAACTTTTCTAGTAATATATTCCTTTGCAAGTTGAATTTACCACAAAGAAACACTGTGTAGTTAAAATTAAATATGTATAATGATATAAAAATGTCGAGTAGGTATATTATTTCAATAAATTGAGTAATATACCATTAATGTTTAAATAATTCTTGGAATACTCTTGTACCTATATATCTATACTTAAAAGAAATACCTTTCAATAATGTTCAAAACGTGTCCATATAAATAATTGATTCTGAACGTATGTGTACGAGTACAACATAATCAAAAGTCATTGAATAGATAAAAATATAAATGTAAGTCATCCAGACAGAATATTACGAGTCATAAAGTTATGGAATGGTTTTTAAGGGGTCATAAATTAGTGCGGTACAAGGGCGGTAGATTATTACATATATAGTGGAACCCCTTGTGGTTTTGTATACTACCTGTTGTTGAACTGCCCTTATTGCGGGGTGGGGTTGAGGGATGTACCGGCACTTTGTTCTCACAGCGGGAGACGTTTGATATAGACTAGACAATTTTATATTATAAAGTTACATGTATATAAAATATAATTTTTTGACACTTCTGTATTTTTTTATTTACCTATTAATTGGTGTCTGGAATTTTAAACAGTACTCAAAATGTTATTTCTTGACTTAAAAAGGTTACGTAAATGTGTTATACATTAATGCATACAACTATGTTTTTTTTTTATTACTTTTTATTGGAAACAAGTGATTTTGCGTTTAATTGGTTACTTAGATAATTTTTTTATAAGCAGTATTTTTTTATAGACGTGTTATTTTTTGTATCAGTCGTTGCTATATATATATCAACAGTTTTTAAAACAATTCTATTTATTATTAACCCTCTAATGCATTATTTTTTTGAGACCCAATAGTTTCTGTGTATATTAATTTTCACAATTTTTAATAAAATTCTCTTTGCATTCAACTTTCGGCCGAACTACTGAAGCTAGAGTAACGAAACTTACATCTCATGTAGCCAAAATAATACTCCTTAAGACAGTGTTGTGCAATTAGAAGGGAAAAAATTGTATGACTGAAAAAACCTTAAGGCGGGTAATTGCATTAGAGCAGTGGTTCTTAAACTAGGATGCGATGAACTTTTGCCGGGGTCCGTGAAACATGTTTGGCATAAATTAAAGTACTTTTACATTTCTATTTACCAGTGACTAATTAGTATCTAACGACCTTCTTTGTTTTTCTATCCAGAGAAGAGGGTTCCCTGAAAAATAATTGTTCAAAAGGAGGTCCCTAGACCATATAAGTTTTAGAAGGTTAAGTAAGAGCATAACAATAATATATATTATCTTGTTACTTTGTATTCATTGTTTTATTTTCTGAATAACTGATTGTCAAATTTGTATTCCAATAACACAAGATACGTGTTTGTATACGTATATTGTCTGCAATATAAACAAATTAGCAGATCATTTTCAGTAGAGAGGCTATATCAAGCGTGTCTAACTACCCCACACCTGCGCATCTATTGTGAGCCTTTCCACTTGACTCAAGGCGCGTTTCACACACAGTGTATGTGTGTATATGTGTATGTGTATGTGTGTGACATAATTCATGTGTGTCAACGCGTTATGTAATTTATACAAATTCGTGTTTGCCCCGTGTCGAATTTTTTGGGAATAATATGCATGTAGAACGTTTTTAAAAAGAACATATAAGTAGGTATGTATGTATCTACGTGATGTTTTTTTTTTAAATTGATATAAAGAAATGAAAAGGGGTATTTTTATGCATTATATTTTGTTGTTTTTGAGTTATAGCTCGTCTGCAGACAGACTGGGGAAAAAACACACAAAATTAAATCAAAAAAATGGTGTGGTAAAAATTAAAATATATCTATATAGATGATATGATAATAGTATATCCACTTTACCTAGAATTCTTGTAATTAATCTATATTCTTTGTTCTCAGCAACTAATTACTTCAACCTTAATTATAGGGGATTTTTGAAATGTTTGTAAGATGACCGATGGTATAATTGTATATCTAAGAAATACAGTTTTAATTATATAGGCTTTCTTTGAAGTAACAATGTGCAAAATACATTTTTCATCATTAAAAAATTTCCATTACATATATTTGCACAAATATATAATCAATAATTTCGCAAAACAGTTTTAAATTTCATAGGTAATATATTTATAATTTATTAGACTATTTTTGTACATATTTTTTTGATATGCTAATAAATTAAAATCTTGATAATTCAATATGCAAATTAAGAATATAACTAATCATACATCAATTCGTTCAACTTGAAGCAAGTTTGTCAACTTCAATATTTCAAACCGCGAAGAAAAAAATAATATTAGGTTGAACCACACTATTATGTAATTTATTTATGACATAATTGCCAATCAATATTTATCTGTTCCTTTAAACATATTCTAAATACATAATTACATATGTCAATATTGTAATGCATGCAAGTTGAACATTGCATATTAAATTTATTTAATAACAATATTTTTATATAAAATTATCATAATTATATTATAAGTGATAAACAGGTTTTAAAAGAAAAAAGTCTTATTTTAAATTTGGGCATGATTAGGGTTCCAAGCCGAGACGAGATTGGTTTTAATTCGAACGAGCATAATTTTATTATATTTCAAAACTATAAAAATAATTATTTCTTATTATTTTAACTCTCGTCTTATCTGTTATCCTGATTCAAATGTAGACAATTTCATAAAAATATTACTGATTTTATTTAGTTAAAATACAATTTAAATGAAGAAATCCATTTCAAAAAGTATAATTTAAAACGTCAAAAATAACTTGTATCTATATTTATTGCATTACAAGTATAAAAAACGCATTTAGAAAAGAAAATATGTGTAATTTTACGGTCAATAAATTATATTTTTCATTTTTCTATTATACCAAAGTTTTATGTGTGCATCCATCTCAATTTAATTTCAATATGGCCGATGGTAATCCTTTCTCAAATCCCTTTAAATAATTATTTATGTGGCAATAGAGATAACTACATTCTTTGTATTTCTGTCTTTATAAATCTCCGATTTGATTTACGTGGCATTTTAATGTTTGCATTATTTCGTTTTAACGACAATGTCGAGAATATGATTTTATGTAAGTACATTATTAAAGTCAATGAAGGCCCATAGATAACACATAAAAGCAATGAAATTATTTTAATGTCATTTTAAATATAACTAGTTTTTACTCGCGGATTTGGATGAAAACCGCATTAAAATCGGATCACTGCTTCTCGAGTTATATACCAACAAATACATACAGTCTTAATTCAATTATTGTATAAGTCCAATCAAAATCGGTTCAGTAGTTTAAGCGTCAAGTTGAAACAAACTGTCAAATAGACTCAAACAAAAATTTTAATTGTCTTCGTTTCTCTCCAATTATTGTGGACACTAATTCCAAATAATTGAAGTAGTCTTAAAATTTTATTACCTAAAAGAAATTATATCTATTTTATATTTGATCTAAATATAATTGAACATCCGGTATTGCTGGAATAACTTAATTTTGATTTGCGATCGGATAAAAAACTGATTTACATTTTGAACAAATTGTAGATGCTCCTTTTTTTATTTGCTTAAGCCTTTAATTATACGCTTTATAAAATTGATTGCTTTATTAAGTTTAGTAACATCATTATTCTTTTGGTATTAGTTTGTTATTATTTCTCGATTTTACTAAACGGAAGAAGGCATCATTATCCTGTATCTCTAAGTTTGATTTTTGTTGTAATCAATCTCAATTATTCAGTTTTGAAGGTTTTTTTGCACATACATATATACTATTTATTATGCCATATTAACTTGTTAATTGTCCTTATACCCATAATCACTAGTTTTGATAAAAAACAAATGCTGGGTTCTGATTGGCCCTCTTGTTAGATAGAGAATTTTTTTACTTTATAGATTTTGATAGAAATATCTATTTTGATTAATTTTGTCATGAAGTATGTGTGTCTGTCTGTCTGTAGACGCTGTAACTAAAAAACAACAAGGCAGAATATATTTGAAAAGATCTTACATTTTATTATTTATTTTTTGTCAAAACGGTGCGAGTTAAAAAAAATGTTTGAGATAAAAGTTGTAGATAATATTATTATAAATAATTTATGTTCTATTCATTTTGTTCTATATTCCATCAGTTGTTCAGTATTGCGTATAAGAAAGTCCCGTGGCACATTTAACATAAATCGCGTGTGATGCTAATATAACCAAAACTTAAAAAAAACAATGAAGCGCTGATAGTAATAAGAGAGATACCGCTGCAGCATTCCTTTTAAATATCATTTTACATTTCACACCTCACAATTATTTAAGCCGTCCTTCAAGAATATTCAGTACAAAAGTTTTACACACGTATTTTAATTATTTAAAAATCAGCAGCCGAGTCAGACAAAACGCCTAGTCCATAAAACAATTCAAGGTCTTCTTACAGTATTCAAGAATCGCGAGACGGGAGAGTTTCTTATAACCGTTGTTCGCATGCATTCGGTATTCGTAGGCGGCGGCGATTTTCCAGTACATTTTAAGTATACAATCAGATCTTATAAATAAACCATAAGAGGCCGCTCCTTATAACATATCGCCATCACCTAGCTCTTGTTGTTGGAAGAATTTTATCTAATGTTGACGCTCTATTTTTTTATTGGGGGGGAGGGGCAGTTATTAGGAAAAATTCAAACATGCATGGAAAAATTTTATATAAATAAAAATATTATAAACAGCAATGAAAAAAAATTCTTATGCTTTTTTCCTTTGATTTTGAGTTCCGAATTATTGTTTTGAAAATTTATGTGATGTCACAACAGGCGGGGGGGTCACACAAATGTGATAACCTTTGACAAGGCCTATGGGGGAGGGGAGGAGTGAAAAAATCATGAAATTTGTGTGATATAATTTATGGATGATCTCTAAGTACTGTCAACAATTTTTTTATTTTAACTGAATCGATTTTGTGTGTTGTATACCTACCTATAGCGCATATATTACGCATTCATTGAACTTGGATGATCGATCATTTATCAATCGTGATCATGTAACGGATTTTTTAGTTTCTTTGACCGGCAATTCCTGCGCTGTGGGGTTATGTCAGAAAGCATCTAAGCTGGTTCTAATACTGACATAGCTTATTTGTTTTGATGGCCATTTATTGATATAATAGGCAATAAATCATTCTATCGTGAATTTTTTTAAAGAGACACATTTGAAATATTTTATAGGAATTTATTTTACGAAATAATATCAGATTGTTTTTAAATAGTTTTATATTTGTTTTCCCAAAAATGTTATCTGCGGATATATCTGCGAAATTTCTACCCCTTGAAATAAAACAAAAAAAGCGGTTCCCATAGTTTAAAACTGCCAGAAATCGTTTGTGCAATTAGGTACAGAAAAACACCGACCGAGTGACAGAAGTCACAACAAGCCATCTGCTTCCACATGAACGGTTGGTAGAACAACATTTGGGGTTATGTTATGCCAGACATTTGGGATCCTCACGGAATAGTAAAGTTGGTTCATGAATTAAAATATTTCGCATAGACATAGAGCATGCATCTAATTCAAAAATCGAGTTTTTGAAATAAAAAAATTATAGAGCGTTTTGTGAGTCTTTATTTAAATTTTAATTTGAGTATTGGCCCATCTTCACTTATGTTATGTTAATTTTCATGCAAAATTTTGCAGTCAGCAGTTACATAAGCAAAAAAATTACAAATATGAAATGTATTGTACCTATAATAAAATATAGTAATGATAACAAAAATTCTCTGGATCACGTTTGACCATTATCTCAATGACTGTATGTATGTCTGTCTGTCTGTGAACGCTCTACAACCAAAACGATTAAATTTACAAACATGAAATTCATTTTTTTATTTTTGAAGAGCATTAGATACTAAACCAGAAACATATTTTAAATCTTGCTAATTTTTGATTATTTATGAAATGATAGTACCTAGTAGAAAAAAATTTAAATAACTTTAAAATCTATATTTATCAGGAACTAGAAATATTTTCGACTTATCTAATCAATTTTTCGAGATACAAAGTAGCCTAATTTTATCAAGATCGGCTCAGCGGCTTAGCCGTGAAAAGGTAACAAACATAGAAACAGACATAGTATGGATTTATAAACCATTTCATTGACTAATTATACAACACCGTGAGAATTGCATACCTCACGATCCAGAGGGCTACGACGAGAACAACACGTAGATAAATTTAATTAGGCATGTTTCCCTGTCTGACGTTTTGCAAGTCCCGAATGATCGGCATGGTGTAATTTAATTGTCAAACATCAAAACACCCGGGCACGCAACGCTTCGATGACTATGCCCTATAGTGTACGTACATGCGGGGTATCTTCTCGAGAAGATCGATGTAACGGGACAGAACTGTGAGATCCACGAGAATGATTGTCTTGCTCAGATTGACAGATCGGATCTAATTCGTGCGTCATATTCAACACTTAGAAAATTATTCGTTCATTGTTGTCGAATGAATATATTTACAAATTCTAAATTCTTTCAGTTATATTACAACAAAAAGTAGCCTTTGTATGTAATGTTCACAGTTAAAGGGTTAGATATATTTAAAACTTTTAAAAGTCAAGTTGCTAAATAGTTAAATAAATTGGGGAGGGAAAGATGGAGGTGAGGTACATAGAAACTTATATTTCGTTTCAAATTCCGAGTAAAAAACCAAATTCAAAAAATGTATTTACTACATATTTACAATTTTTTGTTTTCGCGTGGTAGTTTAATTACTGAGTATTTCAGGGGGGGGGGGATACCTTTGTACCATAGTTAAAAACTATACAATCTGTATACATACCTACGCAAGTTTCATTTTTTAATTAATTTTTCATTTTTTATGAAACCTATATAGGTATGAACATTATATACATAAATTATAGTCGTAAATACAGTAACTGCATAAAATAACACCCTGTAGTAACGGGAAATTGTTTTAGTAAACCATTTACAGCTTCGAAAAATTGTTATAGTAGATATTACCATACTAATTTAAGCTATGAGTCTTATAATTATTTTCTATACTTTAGATTTTTTTATAACAATAATGTTCGCTTGTTAGAAGGTTTTTTTAAATTTAATCTTCTACTAAAATATTATGTACAAGATGTATTCATATATATGTTTTTTTCGATTTTTTTTACTGCGTACCCTGAAGATGTATAGTTAAATTTGTAGTGTAAATATAAATAAATATTTTAGAATTTTTAATTCGGTGATAAATTTTCTGTATGTACAAAAATACCGATAAAGTAAAATAATAAATCGTTTGAAGCATCCTCATTTCCATAAATAAGATGTTATTATATACAACTTCCTTTTGATTATTATAGCTTATACTTGCTTGAAGTATACGAAATATTTTAAATTATATTTATTATGATCTCATTAAAAATCAATTCAATTTTTTGCTTTGACGAAATTAAAATTTATTTGTAAAATTATTTATTGCAAAAAAAAACGTGAGAGAGTGAAAAGTACAAAAGAAGTATTAATTAATACGTTTGGAAATTTTTATCCGCCATCTTTCGATACACACTTCTATTATTTGATTGATATGTGAAACCTGTGATACACTAACATCTTATTCTATCTACTGATTGATGTGTCATATCAGATTTTTTGCATCCAGATAAAACTACTATTGTATAGGCTATACACTATACAGTACTAAATAAAGATAGATTGATGAGTTGTTCAATAAAACAGAACAAGATAGATATAAATATATAGAAATAATAAATGTCGGTAAGACTTACGCACAGGTTATAAGAAAAAAAGACCACCTACAATTTGATTTTGTAACCGCAAGTCGGTATGAGTGCAACAAAGGGTAACTCAGACTGAGGTTGATGTATTTTGTTGCGGTTGAATCGGGTTTGTATATAATCGATGGCGTTTAACCGTAAAAGATACATGAATTAACTACAAAGAATTGCTGTTATCCTTGAATAAAAAAGGATCGAAGTAATGTGCAATGGAAAATTGATAAAGTTAAAAAATCTTATTCAATATAAGGTACTGGCACCAATCTTGGCCGCTTTTGTTTTTTTTTATTGAAGGGCTTCTTTTGTAATTTTTATGAACTCATGTTATTAATAAAACAAGTGCTTCTTTATAAAATCAATTTAATTACCAAAGTCCGCAAATATAGTGTTTTTAAATTATAACCATTTATTTTGTTTTTGTTTTTCTCCAGTAATGGATAAAGTAAAACCAGTAAGGGGCACAAAATGATAAATACTATAAAATAAAGAATCGTAAAATGTAAAACAATGTATAGCAGATGCTATGATAATATAATAATTAAAAAATAGATTACACTCATAATTAGTTTAAATGCCCGCCATTTTGACACCCATTGGTCGATTATCATCAAATTAAGCTGTATTACAGTTAAGTATCTATAGATTATGATTCAGTAATAGCAGTAATCAATTATCAATAAATATTTGTAATTTTATACATTTAATTAAGTTCAACACTGGGGTATGATCCAGTACCTTGATAACAAGCACTTTAAACTGCGGGTATAAGTTCTATGAGATTTTTTTAACTAGCAGTCTCGTTTAATTAAATTAAATTCAAACAAATAAAAAAATCATGTCAAAAATAGTTTAAAAGATGATTTGAAAAATATTAGATGCTCGAATGTGATATATACTAATGTATTCGTTTATATATAGATAAATATCTCCTCTTAAAAATGCTAGTCATATTTTAAATTAAAAAGTACTGAAGATAATGCTATATGCAATGCATTTTCATATTCAATCATTAATGCACGTCAACTTTTATAATTAGATTAATTCGTATATAGTTGGTACGTCTGTAAGATATTGTAATTTTCAATTGAATTTTCTTGATGTGTCATTTTTAAGTCTTATTAAATACAGTATTATATTTTATAAAATGTTCAAATGATTCGAAAAAAAGTTAGTACATATACTTATTATAGGTATTCATTTGAGTTATAAATTCTCATTATATGGGTATGTACCTTGATCTTTAGAACGATGTATAACATCATACATACAAAGACATACTGGCCGTAGTCTCTGTTCAAAAACATGAACGTATTTTATAAATCACATAGAGTTTTTTGTAAGAATTGTTATGTATAGGTAACATTCCACACTTATTTTTAATTTATTTACTTATGTTTGAATTACTGCAATAATAAATTTTTATTTCAGCATAGCGTGTCGGAAATCTAACCTGGTTTTACATCTCTAGCTAATATTTTAGAATTCTATTCATTAATTAGAACTGTAGTTTATTGATTGAATTTAATAGATTTATTAGAATAAATACATACGAACAGTACAGTTAGACTTATTGGTTTATATAAGCTTAAATAAATTTTGATCTGTAAAAAAATATTGAATTTTTTTATTTTATTACTCAACTACGCACGGTTTTTTTATTTGTTTGTTTGTATGTATATTTGTATTTATGTAATTCCAAAACATATTCCTTCTTATTTTATTGTATTTGAGTTGATATTTCATAACAAATTGAAGTTTGATGCATGAAATAGTACCAAAAAATTTAAATTTTAAATGACGTGAAAAGTTGAAATTTTCAAACAGCAGATCCGTATCTCTAATCTTTCTCGAGATATGGCCTTTCAAAGTTTTGATTTTTTTTAATTTTTGAGAAAAATAGCCGTAACGGGTGGTAAGATTTAATTTTAAATCCGTCAACTAAAATCAACTACTCGTTGGCTATTTTTCTCCAAAAATTTAAAAAATAAAAACTTTAAAATGCTGTATCTCTAACATTTTGAGATACGGACCTGCGATTTGATAATTTTAACTTTCCACGTTATTTTCTATATAAAAATAACATAATATAAATCGTGTCACTTGCGTGACCCGCCGTACGTGATCGGGCGTAACTTAAAAATGTTTATAAAGATATCTTAAAGTATAAATTTAATGCTTAAATTTAACTCATCATAAAATTCATATTTTGTCTTATCAAATCAAAAGTTTTCTAAAGAAAACCTTAAAAAATTATTGAGAAATCAGAAAAACAAATAACTGAAAATTCTTTCGTTGGAGTAACACGCTAGATATTTACAAATATAATTAGAACATCGCAGTTAAGGATTCAATCAGCAAACACAATTAGCATAAGCAGCGTATCTCTTTACACAAATATGTATACGTAAGAACACAAATAAAGATCTGTGTGTGACATGTTCGCGAACAGAATGCAATCAATAAAAATGCAACGCTACGTATCGGCAAGGTCGCGTCGTTGTGCAATATGTATGTTACTGACATCATTCCTTCTAAATAAAATTGAATTTTATATTTTATACATACACTTATTATACCTATGTATCTTGTACGTATAAGTAATCTGTTAACTTCAACCCACGCCTTGTGTTGTATTCGATTTTATGTACATATCATAATAACATCTGGAACTATTTATTACTATACAGGTAAAAATATTACTTGGGCCAAGAAATCTTTGTTTTTTTTATATGTATAACGAAAACAATATTTTCTTAATTCAAATTAATATGATAAATGCGAAAGTGTATCTGTCAGTTTGTTACATTTTCACGTCTAAACCGCTCGACCGATCTTAATGAAATTTGGAAAGGAGATAGCTTGCATCTTGAGGAAGGACATCAGCTACTTTGTATCTCGAAAAATTTATTAGATAAGAAATGATATGTGACATTTATACGTGCGACGTGTTTTAACGACTATCATTACAGAAATCTTTATTACCCACTTCTTCTGTTTCTTCATGGGTTTTATGTCTGACAGATCCTACCTATCCTAAATTTCACGCGAACGAAGTCGCGGGTATCAAGTCTACATATTAAATAAGGATTCTTGGCCCAAGTCAACGTTTCTACCAGTGTATTTGGGTTGAATTTTGGAAAGCATGTGATAAAAAGATCTATCAATCGCTTTTTGGTCTAGAAATTTGGAGTGAGGCGTTGATGAGTCAGTCACTGATGACTTTACGATTAAAAAAAAGAAACAAAGAAAAGCAATTTAAAAAGCTTGCACATTCAATAGTGATACTTATCACGCGATACATGCAAAGACAGTGTTTTAGTTTCTCTGCTCCAACTTTCAAAACTATAAATATATATAATGGCGGAACTATAATGTATAGTGCATTTACTATTATGAATATTTGAATAAGATTTTACTGTGTAGGTATAAAATTACCCACTGGAAAACTTTTACAAAAAATAAAAATAAAATAAGAAAAGTTCTACAAAGTTGTCCGATATTTATGAAATTTTGTACGTAGGTACAATTTCTTATTGTTAAAAAATTTTGTTATTTGATAAAAAAAAGTTTTTTGTAACTATCAAACCCTGAAAAATCTAAATTTATTTTTATTAATTTGATGCGTCGATTCGTAATCACCTGTATATTAAGTTTGAATATAAATGACGTGACGTTTCTTTAGCTTATTGTTAGTTCAATTTTTATTTATTTTTTATATAATACAATTAAATAGAAGTAACTATAATATATTGCATACTTATACAGTAAGTTCTAAGGTGGTCGCAGAGCAAACTGTCACTTTTTTAACTGTATTTGTAGAACATAGTTGCTGACAACGCCGACTCCATTTAGGGAAACCCGCGCAAAGATATATATGCATGTAGGTCTACATCGATCATTTTGAGTAATGGAAGTATTGATCAGCTAACAATCATTCGATACAATTTTTCTAACTGTAAATTATATTATTATAACTAGCGTATTGGACCCGGTGTTACCCGTGTTAATGTTCACGAAACATTCCTTAGATATTAGTGAAAACCGAAATAAAATCCGTTCAGTAGTTACAGTCTATAAGCCTCATACAAACGAACATTCATTTTTATATACGAGTATATAGATTCAATTTTCAAAAAGTTGTAAGGGTTCGTATGATTTTACAAATCCCTTCCCCCTCCTTGACCACAAAGCCTGACGTATTTATATATATGTATAATGGACGTTTCCTTAATCATTTAAAATAATCATTATAAATATTTATATATTTCTTACCTTGACTAGAACAATATGGTACATTCATATATATGTATTTATGTAAAGATACAACATACAGTTTATGAGATATATGTTTTTAAGATATTTGTATTAGTTATAGACATAGATATTAAATTAATTATTATTAGTTCAAAGAACTTTATGACCAGTTTTATTTTAAAGAGTAATAAAATGACAGTTGCATATATGATTAGTTATATAATCATTTTACAGAATCATTCAACTTTTACTTTCTTTAGTATAAATTTTTATTAATTGTTATTTTTTTATTTTTTTCAGCAAAAATGAAGTTAATTTTACCTCTAGTCGTTTGGATATTATGGATAATGACGATACATGTAAGTTTTATTATATTTTTATATTCTAATCTAATCTTGTATTAAAGGGGGGGGGGGATTTTAATAGGCAAAAATGTCAACAATTGTGAAAGTATGCTTTTAAAAAAATTTAAAAATCTTTTTATATGGCTGTTTTTCGAATCATACTTTTGCTTCTCGCCATATCCAAAAGAATGAAGACAGTTACGTGATCATTTCTGAAAGCACGACAATTTTTGTGTCTGTATGCCTGTTCCCTCAAACCTTAAGTAGATGGTCCCATATAAAAATCATCAAAATCAGATGGAGAGTTTTTTTTATTTTTTTTCAAAAACGACACATAGTACGTAAAAATTGTATAGAATCTTTTTTGAAGAGTATACATTTTCTATAAAAATGGTAATTACATATTTTGTGGCAGTTATTCACACTACATATGTATGTAGGTAATTCCTGAAATTCCTGAAACAAAAATACAAAGTGAAACAGATAATTAACCAAGAACAAACAATATTTCCATATCTCGATCGTACAAGAAACCGTTGGCCGGTAAAGTAGAATACTGTGTGTTATAGCCAGTCAATCGATTCATTCCGCATTTCTGCAATTAAACGCGTTGTGGAATTATCGCGGATAGAAAAGTGCAGATACGACAAACACCGTATGAATTATAATCGTCCATCTTTGTCGGACGTAACACCGCGCGTTCAATGTAAATCAACATACCGTATCTTCACCGCATTCTCTGTGATGACGTTCATTAGTGAGAGATAGAGATTAGTTATATACATTGTACATATTGCACAAGTTTTATTTTTCGGATTAAAAAAACAATTAATTTTTATGCATCCTAAGGATTTTTTGACTACAAAAGTTTAATATACCTTTTTAATAGAAAATTTCATTCTCTATAAAAAAGATATCATTCAATTTTCAAGTCGCGTGTGCCGTTCTTGAGATATTTTGAAAAAAAAAGAACGAAAATGGAAAAATCATGTAGAAATTTCGAACTCGGAAAACCGAAAAATCAAATTATATATTTATTACAAAAAAATTACCCCCCCCTCCTCGAATTTTTTTCAGGTTGCGCTGCTGATATACTAGATATGTATGAATATACGTATTTAATATTAGCATTACGGTTTACAATCCATTTAAAAGTAGAGAATAGAGATTTATATCATTGTTGCTATAGGAATACGAAATACTTGTACCAGATATTTTTTGGAGATATATTTGTTAAATTGGTCGTAACATATTGTCAGAATTTTAATTGTATGTACCGTACTTTATTTTCTTAAATATACATGTATATATAATATATATAATTAGATAGAATTTTTTACAAATAAATACTCTAATTAAGTTTATTAAAAATAGGAGATCGTAGGATTAGAATATTTTCTAGCTATTATATACGTAAGCATTCCTTTTAGGTAAATCTAGAAAACAAGTATTTGTAGTACACTTTGAAAAATATCGTTTACCTATTTTGTAATATGAATTTTGAACTTTGGAATTTTAAAAATGTCAGCTTAAATCCTTGAATAAAAATTGCTACAAAATAATGGAGTTTTCAACCTAATTTATACGGATTTTTTTAGTGTTTAATAAAGAGATAGATGAATTTAGTGAATAGATTCAGAATATTATTGAAAATTTTTGATTTGAAGTTATTTTTAATGAAATAGATGAATAAATGATAAATGTAAATTTTACCGATAGAAAAGACCCGCGACAAAAATAATTTTATAGATGTGTAAATGTTATCAGGTTTTTCAAAAAAATCAAACTCGTTTCTCTGGTAATTAATAGTTTTATAGTTTAACCACCTGACTTCTTATCCAGTTTCCACATTTACTTAAGTATATGCATTTTATTTATATATATAAGTATATATATATATAATATACTGCATGAGGAAACTAGTGTTTGACATTTATGTAATTCGACAAGTTGTTTCAAAAATCGTTTAATATCTTTGAAAGTACCTATGTATTTTTATAAGATATTCTTTTTACAGTCATAACAAAGAAATATAGATTCTTATTTTTGAGGTAAATATATACCTACATACCATGTTTTCTACTTTACAATTTTTTATTATATAAAATAAATTTCTAGAAAAAAAAGCTTTAAGAATTTTTTTCTTTCTTAAAAAGTTTTTATTGGACTAGCGCCGACTTAAAAAACTGCTAAATTTAATTATTATGTACTTTTCAGTGTTTTTAGGGCTTTTCTTAAAAAGTTTTTTTATTTTTCCCTTATTATTAACATGAGTGGCTTATCTTTTAAATTTATGGTTAGATTCTGAAAAAAATTATATGGGACTACTTCGGAAGTATACTCTTTCAAACGAACAAAAAAAATCATCCAAATAGGTGCATATTTGTCGGAGTTATGCGCAAAAATAAATAAAAAATATATGTATCGAATTGAGAACCTCCTCCTTTTTGAAGTCGGTTTAAAAAAATGTAACATTTTTAATTTTTTATAAAATAAGATAAAATTACTGTATTTGCAATAATAAATCAACACTATCGATACAATATGGCATAAATAGAGTAATTTTATGCTTATAAACATCTAACAGTTTCTTTCTAGAACGCCTACGGTCTTATATATAAATGTTGTCAAGGATTCGATCTTTCTAAATGTCAAAGCGATTGTTTTTTGTAACAGTTACAAAGTCACCTCCTACTTATCTCAGCTCAACTGGTTTTATTTACTGTAAAGCATCGGTATAACGAATGTGTCATACAGTAGAACCTCTATAATTCGAGTTATAGAAGATTTCAACTTAGCGAAGTTCTACTGTATAATATATTTTTATTAGCAAAAAAAATTTGTTTAACCGACTTCAATTTTTTATGTATGTTCGAACATAACTCCAACAAATATACACCAATTTGAATGATTTATATTTTGTTTCAAAGAGTATTCTCCCGAGGTGGTCTCATATAAATTTTATCAGAATTTGACGATGGACTTCAAAGATACGCCATTCAAAAGGGAAAAAATAAAAAACTTTTTTAGAATGAAAAATATAAAACTGACTTCAAAAACCTTTTTAAAAATTACTATACTTATACTTTTCAGTATTTTAGGGTTTATTTTTTTCTTAAAAAGTTTTTTACAATATAAACAAAACAAACATTATTTCTGATTAATTTTAAATTGTACCTCTATACATAGAATTTTATTTTTATCATTTACAACAAAAAATTACATAATTTTATGTATATTTACAAATTCAATATTTATCAATTATTTTATTTCGAAAACAATAGCTGGTCTACTGATTAAATATTATTTATATGAAAAACATACGTATTTGTTTGCAATATTAATTAATTTTCATCTAAATAAAAGTATGTACGTCAAAATTTCTTATTTATTTTATTCAATTACTCAATCAACAATAATATGTAGGCAGTGCAATAAATGCTATAAAATCGATTAAATATTGCATTTAATGATAAATAATATATTCAAGGTCTATGTAAGTATTTAAAAAAAACCACGCCTATATCAGAAAAAATATTGTATGATAAAATTTGGATTATCGATTCATCATATTTAAATTAATTTCAATAAACAGCTTATAAAGAAATCGTTATTTAAGTTTGTGAATAAAAATAGTATCATTATTAACGGGACAGGTTTTTTTAAACTACACGACTTAAGAAGAACAGTATCGATGTGGTTTTTTTTAGTATGTTTACCTTGGTCTGTTTCTAATTATAATTATATTCATATACATACATACATATAGTACATTAGCATGTTTGTTCATTTTTATCAGATATTTTTCAAACATATTAAAATTTAAGCTTCTTTTTACTTTCTTATACCATGTATATGAAATATACATTAGTATAAGTAAGTATAGTGAAGCCGATTTTTTTCGAACTCCGGATTTTAACGGAATTATCTATTTTGACCTTCCCTGAATCCATTCTGACTATTTTCGCCATGATGTCTGTGTGTCCGTCTGTCTGTCTGTAAGCGCTGTAACTCAAATACGACAAATCGTAGAAGGGTGATATGTTATATTTAAAATTAATTTTTGGTTGGGAAGAGAACGTCCTATTTTTGAAAACGATCTTTCAACCGGATACGGATGTTTACCTACGTCGATTTTTTAATTTTTCGAATTACTCTGAAACAGTGCGAAATAGAGAAAAATGGTGAAGTTAAAAAATGTAGGTAATATCTATATTTATAATTTATGTTCTATTCATTTTTTTTGTAAAAACGAATTTTTGAAGAAAAAAATTTATTATAATTCAAATGGTTCATAACAGAGAAAAAAATGTATGGGGAATAAATTATAGATAATAACATACTCGACATTTTTTATCTAAAACATTTTTTTCTTATTTCAAAAATAATTCAAAAATCCAAAAATTTACAAGAGTAAACATCCGTTTTCAGTTATTACGTTAAAAAAAATCACATGTAATATAAATATAAAATTATTCATTTTGTTCTTTTTTGTTAGTTTGTTAGAAATGTTTTAATAAACAAAGAATCACGTATACAATTCACTGTTAGGTTAGGTTAGGTTAGGTATAAGAAAGTCCCGTGGTTCCCAAGGCAGATATTTTAAATAGGGTTGAAAAAATGTCATGGAATTGTCATATAAGTTTGATACCCCATTTAAATTTCTTTATAATCAGGTGTCTACAAGATTATACTATTTTAGTATATAATAAAAAATAACTTATGTCCCTATAAAACGTATTAAAATTAGCAGACGATCTGAGCAGAAAGTAATTAAACTTATTTAACAACTTATAGCCGATTTGTTTTATGAAAGTCATAACTCAAAACTGACGGATATTGGTAATTATTCGAAACCACAATTTTACGGTTACCTTTACATATATTGTCAATCAAAGGCAATAAAAAGTTATTGGATATTTCCTTTATATGTGTAAAAAAATCATTAAAAAATAAATGTTGACACGAAGAGATAAAATTTTGTTTAAAACTAATTTAAAAAAAATACACTTTTTCCGAGGTGTCAAATCTGAATTTTAGAGCAGTGGTAGTAAATTTGTAGTAAAGTAAAGCTGCTATTTTTTGGTGTATACTGTACACCGAACACCATTGTTTTTAGATCTACTTATTAAATCATTTGATACCCTGTAGATAGAGTTTTTTTATTTAAATAATAATTAATTGAATCAGTTTAAATTGAAAGTAATAACATTTTTTTATTAAAATTTAATTTGTTTACAATCTATAATTTTTAAAATTAACGACAAACAAAACGTTTATCTAGATTTTGAAAATAATGTTCACACTTTAATCAAAACCAAAAATGGATGTGTAGTTATTTTTTTATAATTTTCTCAATTATAAAGATCTATTAATTTCAACTTGATTCATACACCTTTTCAAGTTATTAACCATCATCATCTTTTATTATTTTAATTCAACACTTCCTTAGTTTTATCAGTGAAGTGTTAATCACATTTAGGCTATTTTTACACCTATTCATTACCACCAGAGCCGCCTAGACCAGTGTCGTTATATTCAAATTAATATTCATTTTCGAATTTCGTAACATTGTTCAATTATTAGGGTTCAGCGGTTTAGTCATGAAAAACAGATAGACAGAGATGTATGGACAAATTTAATAATGTTACAATATAATTGTTATAATTTAGGAACTACGGAACCAATTTTGATCGTACTTTGACCAAAATTTCCCCAGCGTATTTATATCTACATCATACTAAACCACGTGAAAATCGGATCAGCGGTTCTCAGACAGATAGATATAGACATAAATATATTCCGTATAATATTTTATAGATATAAAAATTATTATTATCATTCAAAGGAAATTAAATATGTTTAAAAAATATGCTTAGTCGTTCAGGAAATTAAAAATGATGAACAAAAAAGTCATTTGGAAGAATCTAATTCAAGTTGAACACGTGTTAATAACAAAATATAACATCCGGTTGTTAATTTGTTAATTATTAAATAGATCTAGTTTGTTTTTTTTTTGAAAACTCACTTATAATTAGATTCATAGTATTTTAAAACAGATTTTTTTATAAAAAATTTTTACGAATTTTATCTTCGGTATTATAAAGGAGCTAACAAAATTTGTTAACTAACAAACAATTTCAACGAGGTATTAATTCTGCGATACTTCAACACTGCGTGTGCGAGAAACTTGCCAAACTTCAAGGAAACTGTAATATTGGTATGATACAGTGTAACTAATGGTTTCATATTTAAGTCGGTAGATTCTATAGTAGATAACATTTTCATTAATTAGAACCATAACAAATTACAACATTCGTATGTATATCTATATATACAGTATCTAATAAAGATGTCAATATAAATTGCTACAATTACTCTAACAAATATAACAGTCGTGTACATATACTCATTACACCTTAATCAAATCTCCGATTGCTAGAAAAATAATTGCAAATAACATTTCTCTTATTATTAAAACTATTGATATTTATCTCAAATTCGCGTTGGTTCTGCCTACAAACATACACCCCTATGTCTGATTAGGCTAGGATTATGTTTTATATTAAAACGTTGAAGAAAATGCAAGTGTGTGTGTGTGTGTCTGTCTGTCTGTCCGTTAAACTGGTATCGATTTGCCGATGCTCACGACATGTCACGCACGATTGAGCTGCATGTTTGAACATCTCCACCTTTTCCAATACGTATTTTGATCTCTTCTAACAGCGCTGTCAGTTTTATAAGTATTACTAATATTTATGTACATTAATTAACCAATGTTGAATACGTATAAATTTGAATTTTATAAATAAATGGTTTATAATTATAACTTAAGATAAAGACATTTTTAATGAAGTAAAAAAAATCAAAAAGTAGAGGTTGAATGCGTATAGATTTGAATTTAATAAAGGTTTATTAGACAATTTGAAGATATTTTTATAGAAGTTAAAAAAAATCAATGTGTAATTAATTGAGTCATATTAGCGATTTTTTTAAAATTAAGAACTTAAAGAAGAATTTTTTTTACTACCTAATAAATTAAATTAAAACCAAAACAATTAGTAATTTTTTGTATTTTTTTTAATTTACAAAAAAAACATTCTACAACCTAACCTAACAAAAACTTTTTATACGAGTATGAAAAATTGTTTTGCAAACAATTATTATATTAATAATAAAATAAAATATCTTCCAATTAACTTTACCTCATAATTCAAGTACACAATTCCAAGGCACTCTAATGCCGAGCATAAAAAATATAGATCTACCGTTATGATCTATTTGCAGATATAGTACTCGGGTGCGTTGCGATATCGCCCCCTCTCTCTCGCTCCCAGCTTGCGATGGTTGCTAGAAATGCGAGCGAGACGGGCAGCGCTGACGAGATATGACGAATGCGGCTCTAGGCACGATAGATGAGTGTAATTTGTTGAGTTTATGTGTGTTCAACGCGAATACCTTAAGACCACCGGCTCAACTCTTGCCGTCCATCCTTCCGAACCGTAACATTATTGCGCGTACGGAATCAATTTTATGCAAATTATTTCTAACGTAACTGTTTTACAAACTTTCCATTATGTGTGGTATATAGAAATTAAATATATGTATAAGAGGGGGCAAGATGGGGTCAGGAGTAAAACGGCACAAACTTTTATTGTATTTTATAATAGTAATTGTACCGTAGAACTATGTGTATTGTCACTTTTTATTTGTATTTAAGGGTTGAGTGATGGAGGGTTAATACTTGTTTATTATAAATTGTATTACATAAGCTATCTATCGGTGTTTAATTTACTGCTCTGCGAATATTAGTTCCGGAGATGTAACCTTTCAAAGTGCTCTTGAGGTTTTTCCTTAGAATTTCTATGTCCAAAAAACATTCCATAAAGTTTATTTAATACTATTTGTCGATTTAATTTTTTTGGGTCGTACAAAAAACTCAAATGTTAAATATAGTTATCTTGTAGAACACTTTATTATCAGACCGATTCAATTAATGGTACACATTATTTTTGTAAACAAAGCATTATCGGTATTATAATGTTCTTCCTTATCGACTGAAACCAGCTCGTTAAGAAATACAAACAATACTCACATCGTCGTATCAGACATTTAATTATTTTAAAATGTACATACATGTAAACTAACTTGTTTTTATTAAATACATTTATTTACTATATCCCGTGAAGGGTGTGATGATTAACATGGGGGAGGGGTGCTTAAATAATAGAGCTAGACCTATTTGCTGTCAAGCGCGGATCTAGGTTTACAATTTGGGGGGGGGGGGGTCAATAATAAGCATTTTTCTATTTAATTTGATTAATTTTCTGAGATTTGGGGGGGGGGGTCATGTCCCCTATGACCCCCCCTGGATCCGCACTTGTTTGCTGTACTTATTATATTTATATCAGGAAGTTGCCTCTGTGCATGATTAAATTGCAAAGTTAGATGAAGGAATAGAATATTTTTTAAATAATGAATATAATAAAACTGACTTAATTTAAAGTAACTGAAAGTAGTTGAAGATTATTCTTATATAAATCTAAAACAAACTATAACACACGCAATATTCAGAAAGGTCAAATAGTGTAGTAAAAAATCAGTTACCTACTCGTCAATTTACCTTCACTGTTACGTAAAACTATACCATTTCTTTTGTAAGTAGTGAGCATCCGCTGAGTAATGAATCGTCATTAATTATAATATATATACAGCTGTAATTTGTTATACAAGAACACTCCTGAAAAATAAAACAACATTTGGTAGAAGTATCAATCTAATGATTGACGTTCTAATTATTTTACATATATTAATGTGCGCAAAATTATTTTCTTGTATTGAAATAAGTTAACATTAAGCACACTTTATGAATCTTTAATCGAATTAAAAAAAATGGGAGATTCTCAATTCGACAATATATATTTTGAGTATAATTCCGACAAATGTGTACCGATTTGGATGATTTTTGTTTGTTTGAAAGAGTATACTCTCGAAGTGGTCCTATATAAATTTTATCAGAATCTGATCTTGGATTTCAAAGATACGTCACTCAAAAGAGTAAAATAAAAAACTTAAAAAATAGGCTTAAAAACACTAAAAATACCGCAAAGTATATAATATGTAGTAATTAAATTTAAAAGTTTTGGAAGTCGGTGTCAAGCCAATAAAAAAATAAAACTTCTTCAAACATTTTTGAATTTAGTTATTAAGTATGCACCTACATATTTTTCAGTATTTTTAGCATTTTTTTAAGTCGGTTTTATTTTTTCTTAAATTAGATAAATTTTCGTGGCTGACTCCTGCCTTGATTGCACCAGGCCCTCAAACTGTTTATTTTAAAAAATATTAAAATTTTAAAAGCAAAAAAAAAAAAAGAATTAAAATTGTCCAGCCCTTTGGAAGACATATCACCGAGACTATTACATTGTTTACTGGAAATAAGATAGAGATGCATTGCTGCCAACTTGAGATGACAGGTAAATGATGCGTTCGTCTCGGTTGTCTTCACTTGTTACGCAATGTTACTCAGGTTTGCTGCTACGATGCAATGTTGGACGTTAGAAATGAATTATTCTTTCTGTTATGCGTACGTGGATATGTAAATTTACTTGCGATAATAAAAAAATGGCTATATGTATATATTTGCTATATCAATGATTCATATATGTGAAGTTAGCAACGAAAAAATTATTTTTTCTACGCATTTGTACATTTTTTATTAGAGGGTATCATTTTACATGTTTAATAAAAATTTCAAGTTTCTAGTTTATATAGTTTACGAGATATTTTGCTTTGAGTAAAAAGGACGAATGGACGGACGACAAAGTGAGATTAATAGGGTTTCTTCGGAACCCTAAAAACTGTGTTTTAATAATCACTCAGTTTTTGAAAAAAAGTTTTAAAAACACATCAGTTAAATGATGGCATAGTTCTTTGACTTAAATTAATCAATCATTTTAATTTTGTGTAGTCAAAATTACTGTTTCATTCATAGTGTCTATATTTTTTTGATAATTCAAATTTCCGATTCTATAACTAATTATTTTATAGGGTCTGGTTTATGAATATCACTATCGCTTTCAATTTTTCGAATATCCGGCTGCTTTACAAATCATTATTCAATTAACCGTAATTCTTCTCCAGTTTTTCTGATACCATTAATCATTTTTATGACAATGCTACTACTAGCAAATTGTTGCAACATCTTTGAATTTATTACTTGAGGTATTCTTTGGTCGTTAACCTTTGTCATTAGTAATTGATTTCAATTTGAATATTGTTATTATTATTTAATAACAAAATAGGTGCCTGCGTTTTTCATTTCAGCGGTGGAAATCTAACAGGAAAAAGCAACACATTAAATTTTACAGTAAAACAAAAAAACTAATATTTTTTCATTTACGTTCTTATAAATATCTACTTTTAATCAAAGTTATTTTTGGGGGTTTTATAATAATTTAAAAATATTGATTTTAATGTTATGTAGAAATAAATTTCGACCAATTTTCGGCCCTATTTTTTAGATATTTAATTATTTTTCGTATTAAAACAGATGTTTATTTATGTGAGATTTTTCACTTTACATTAATGTTCTTTGAATGTGATTAATGTTTAGGTCAAACAAATTAATCTGGTAAACAATTAAACGTTAATTATCAAAGAATTTGTACCTGAATGTATCAACAAGTATAAATTATTATTACGCCATCTAGAAAAAAAATTCTCACGTTATCTGACATATGTAATGATATATTTTCACCAGAACCATATGTCATTTAGAATTTATTTGGGAAGGTGCAAAAATATTCATGAAGCATAAATCATATTTTTTTTAGTTTATGAAATAATTCAAATGCTATGATTTCCGTATTGATCTGTAATAATAATTTTGAAAATACTCAAAAGTACACATATGGGAGAGCTAGAAATCAGACTCCCTCCCTCTCCCAAAAAAATGACAAAATTATATTTAATTTTTTATATAACAATAAATTTTAAAATCCCTCTAAGAACAAAAACTTCAAATTTGACAGATATTTAGGTGATATAAAAATAAATTCAATCGACCAAGAATCTATAACAGAAGTTCTTAACCTATTTGTACTCTAGAGCACATTAAAAAATACCGGTATGACGGTAAGCACCAACTATTTTTCAAAACAAATATAGTTGGATTTTTTTTCATATTTTTCTACATACTACAAATATCAAACTTTGTCAATTTTTTTAGATTAAAACAAAAAACTTGGAAACTTCTAATTGATAACATACAAATAATTAATGTTTTTATATTTCACAATGTATATATTTTTATATCAACCAGAAGTTTCCAAGAAATATTCTCATGCATTACATCAAAAGTGATGATAAATAAAAAACCTGCTCATTTATGTAGTATTTCCATATCTGTAAAACACTGAAAGTGAACTCATAAAGGCATACACACGCACGTACGTACGTATACGTTTTACAACCAAACTGGAAACATTTTTTTAATATGTTGTTACTAGATCACTTTCAATCTTAACCGAAGAAAGTTGACTATTTCCGAACATCTGTCCTCAAATATGAATTAATTTTCCATTACGTAAAAAAAAATTAAAATCTTAAGGTAGTGGCACCAGTCTTGGATGCTTGTTTAATTAAATGTACTAAATTAGAAATATTTGTTAATATTTGATAACTACCATTACTCATTCATAATCTATAGACACTTAACTATAAAACAACTTAATTTGATGACAATCGGCCAATGGGTGTCGAAATGGTATAGACATTTAAATTTATTATTAGTGTAATCTGTTTTGGAAATTAAATTGATTTAATAAAGAGGTACTTATTTTATTAGTAGCATGAGTTCATGAGAGTTACAAAAAGAAGCCAATCAATCCAAAAAACAGTATACCTTGCTCTTAAAGCGGCCAATACTGGTGTTAGTACCTTAAGTTTTCTGATATCGTTTGGTAAGTTAAATGTCAACTGATCTAATCTATGGTGAGCTAAGATCTTGTTCTAGAAAATATTTAACCTTTATTTTGATATTGATTTATGTATAAATGTTTATAAACGGAACATATCGCAATGTGGGTATGATATTTGGTAATTTTACGTCATCTTTGAAGTAGGAAATAAAAAGTACATGTAGACTATATTAATCTTTGTCATATTTATAACATTATAACATTTATTCTATAAGTTTTATCTGCAGAGTTCTGAATTATTTGATCCAATTAAAATTATAATTCTAGGATATGGGTCCACCCTGGGTGCAGTAGTATCTACAATTAAAAAAATATTTAATCTTCGTCTAAAACTGGTTTAAAAACAGTTTTGAAGGGGGGAGAAAAATTAACCATCGCAATAACGCAGGCCTATAAAAAACTGAATATAAAAATTGATGCTAAATTTAAACTCACCCAACCATAAAAAAATATTTTCCCTTAATCAAAATTCACTTGAAATATTCAAAAAGGTGTAAAAATACAATGCTACTACAAACACTAACAATCGAAGAAGTGTTCAAACAATAGACATTGTGCTCTTCGATATAACCTGTCAAACTTTATAAAATTCAAGTGTTAACATCCGTTAGAGTGTGTTAGTCATGTAGCTCGACCGAGCGTTGATGTCTCCAAGTGAACACAGCATTTCAAATTCTTATCGCGTCCACTGCTCTCTTCCGGCTCTGCCAATGACGTTTGTTCTGTCGTATAGACACTGATACTTCTTCTATGTAGAGTTCTTGGTTATTAGATTTACCTTAAATGGTGTATATCGGTTAAGTTAACATACATTTATACATACCCATTAAATAAAAATGTTTGTTTACCATTTTTTTATATACAACATTTTATTTATTGAAGAGTGTCGATTAATTACAATGCTAGTACTATACAAAAACCTTACATAAGAAAAATAGGAGGGGGGGGGGAGGCTACTTATATTTACGTTAGAAACACTATCCAGTAAATTTTCAACTTTTTGCTACCTCGCCAAAAAAAATTCCTGGAATCGTACATTTTTCCTTAGTTTTTTTTTCAAAAATCTCAAAAACGAGGAATATTACTTGAAAAATGTATAGAATCTGTTTTGTAGAAAATTACATTCTCTTTAAAAACATAATTACAACTTTTCTAATAAAATATTCCCATTGCAAAATTTAGCACGAAGAATTATTCGTAGTTAAATAATTAAAAATCATACAATGTCCATGGATTTACTTTAAATAAGGATAACTACCTTAATATAGATATCTTTATAACCAATATAATGTATTAATTAATGTAAATTGTATATTACTTTCAGCAAAAAGGTCAGCCTTTATCCCATTAAAATAACTCACTTATCCAATAATTATTACCAATTAAATTATGTTTTATCTAATCTAGATTTTAAAAAGCAAATATTAATTAAGATTTTATAATTGCAAATATCTCCTTTTAATGGTTACCGGTTAGTCAAATTAAAAGAGGATACGATATCACCACTGTTAATATTCAATAACAATTAATTGACTTCATTCTTGTCCTACAAAACAACCATAGGCGCATCTTATTAAAATATTTTGGAGATTTTAGACTTTTCTTTATATATCAAGATTGGTGCATAATACGTGAAAATTTTATATAATATTTTTTGTAGAGCATTAAATTTTCTATTAATTAAAAAGGTTTTGTTGTAAAATATTCCTTCAATTTGTCACCCATTTGTTTCATACACGCATCCCCACTGATTAAAGTATGACTATTTGAACTGCAGTGAAAGTTAATCTATTAGTCATGATATGCGTTTCGCAAAAAAACATGACTGACTGAAAATCATTTCATTGGCAGTAAGTAGTTACTTTTTAAGTTGTGTAAAATTCGCTCAGTTCCGGATGCAGTATGATTTTATTATAATAAAAAATAAAACTGTAACAACTTATTTGACCTTACATAATTAACTATTGTTGTATTATTTTGTTAAATCTGCCATTATTTATTTAGAAATTTAGGTTACATTGCAGAATAAGTCACGATAATGCATTTCAAAGCGCATTCATTCACGTCATAATAAATTTACTGCAATTTAACAACTAGCAATTTGAAGATTTCATAAATGGGTTGTTATTTTATATTGTAACATTTATAATTAAGATCAATATAAGATTAAATTAATTCATAGATTTTACAACAGCCTGACTTTTCGATTGTTAAAAATAACATTTTTCGTATGTTAAAAATATAGTAAAAAAAAAAAAAAATTGCATATAATTAAAATTGGTAAAAAATTAATGATACTGAACGAAAATTTCATTAATCATGTTATATATAAAAAAAACAGTAATTAAAACCGTGTCATGTCCAAGCATTGTTATCTCCGTGCAGTATCTATGGCACATAGTCTGACAACACTGTAATTTGCATCCATATTTCCTATAGATAAGTCAATTAGCGACCATACAAGCTTCCATCATATAAAATTATACCAACATCTAAAGGCTATATAGCAGCGTTGATTCAAATAAAAATTATATAAACACTGTTTTCAAGATTTTACAAAATGGCGGAAGATTAATTGCATGATGTTATCTATGTTATGGATACAACGTATTGTATCTATGGTTATAGGTATTATGGTAATATGTTTACTAAAAAAATTGAATCAATTCTAGAATCTAGAAGATTGTTTAAATATGCATTCATTTATAATATTTTTTACTTTTTTATACCCATGTGTATGTAATATACATATGTATAATACCTAAGTATTGTTAAGCCGATTTTTTTCGAAATCCGGATTTTGATGGAATTATCTATTTTGACCTTCCCTGAATCCATTCTGACTATTTTCGCCATGATGTTTGTGTGTCAGTCTGTCTGTAGACGTTGTAACTCAAAATACGACAAATCGTAGAAGGGTGAAATTTTATATTTAAGATTAATTTTTGTCTAGGAAGAAAAGTTCCTATTTTTTAAAAACGATCTTTCAACCGGATACAGATCGATTTTTGAATTTTTCTAATTACTTCGAAACAGTGCAAATTAGAGAAAAATATACTCGACAATTTTTTTTCTTATTTCAAAAATAATTCGAAAATTCAAAAATTAACAAGAGTAAACATCCGATTCCGGTTTAGTAATTATGTTAAAAAAATTCTATAGTTTATGTCCCACTCATTTATTCTATCTTTTATTAGTTCATCAGGAATATGTTTTAATAAAATAAGAATTAACTGTCAGTATTACGTATAAGAAAGTCCCGTGACAGATATTTTTTATGTAAATAAGGAAATACAGTTTTCAATGTCTGCATTTGTACGAAGGTTAAACCATATTTTACGATATATACATTTTAAAACAGTAGTACTTATTGTTATAGTTGTATGTTATTTACTTTCTGAAAGCATATATTATTATTGTTAAATTGTTAAATATTTCTTATATTTCACTTCACTGTATTTTTAAATGACCTTGTTCTCTATTTTGTGAATGTCAGATTCATTCTTGCACGTAAATTTTATTTGTATACATTAATAATTTTATATTTTAATACAACCTATCTGAAAAACGCTTCTAAAGAAAATGAGATTGGAAATTTATTGTAAAAGAATACGAAAACATTTATATAGGCAACTGCTACAAAAACGTACAGATTTATTGAATTACTGTTGAGAAAAATAGAAGATATATAAAATAATAAGGTGTACAAAGTGTATATAAAAAGAGAGAGAGAAGCGTCTACAAAACAATAAAGATGTGGTTAGATAATCATCACGGTAACAATGTCATGCGAGGTAAGATGATTACAGTGTGTCGATACCATGACATCTGTGTGTCTGTATGTCTGCCTATGTGTATGTGTATGTAAAGGTACACGTCCAAGTTCAAGCGTGTCTTCTAAAAGGTTCTGCATCGTGGGATTTTATTTTAGTAGAAACACAAAGTATAATGCTATTTGTTGCCCTTAAAATATAATATTTTACTTCAAAAGCTGTACTGACTTTTTTATATGTAGAAAATTTAATACTTTACAAAAAAATTATGTACAAAATGCAAAAAATACTATGGACTTTAGAAATCGTTTGCGACCGTTAAGGTCAAAATCGCTTACAACAGATTCGAAAATATTAAGGCAGAGCTTGTATAACTATATATAATATAAATATATGTCCATTTCATTAATTAATTTTATATCAAGTTTAACATATTATTTAAATACTAAAATTCGGAATATCAATTATTTATTGTCACAAAATTTACTCAAACAATTTTCAATAGATTAGATAATAATTTAATCGCACAAATATATATGAGTACTATAAATGAAGAGTACTTCTTTATCTAGCAAATGAGTTTCAAAATATCTGTCTTTGTTTTGTACATGGAGAAATGATTTAAATATTATAATAATCAAATGGGAGGAATCTACTACTACTATCTAAGTTTGTGATAAGCGAATTTCAATGAAAACTGGACGACCACTCCTGCATTTCTCTGTACATACGTTGATTATGAGATTTAAAAAAATGTATGATTCAAGTTAGTAATTTAAACCGGAAAAACATATTCTAGTAAAGATAACATACAATTAAATAACTATATAGAAAATTACGGTATAATTTTTAAAATCACTTTTTATTATAGACATTTAAACTATGTGATGTACCTACATATGTTTGCAAATTAAAACATCAAGTTATAATAAATACCCGTTATTCTGAATGCAAACTTTCAACTATGAGAAAGATGTAGGTAGTTGGCTATGTTCAAAATTGATCATAAATATAAAGCGAATGTATTATTATGTCTATGTATCAATTTGTTATAATGGCTTTTTATATATTTAGTTTAACGCCTTTGTGTTTATGTTCTCCCACATTGTATTTGTAAATTCATTGACTTCATGTGCTAAATTTTGGTTTATGAAAAAAATTGTTTGTATGCATGGGGTTAAAATATTTTTAAGACAAAATCTTTTGATGCAGTTCGAAAGAGTGCAATTTTATCTATAAAATGTTTTTTTTAGATTTGATATCAGATATTTTTTTACATGGTTATTTGGGATCAAACAAAAATCATTGTTTTTTACTTAAAATCAAATAATTTTGTGGAAAAAAATCGTAAATAAAATCTAAACAAAGAATTTTGAAGCTGAAACTATTCTTAATTAATGACATCAAAAAATTTTGACTAAAAAAATATCTTTATAAAATTTACAAAAAAAAAAAAATTCTTTGCTTTTTTTGCAAAAATCAGTCTTTAAAATGTTTGGTTATTTATTTATATACGACCATTTTACTAAAATTACAAATCTTTTTCATATTACTCTCTTTTTCGTAAAACTGTTATTTATTAATAATTAAATATATATTACAAACCTTTAAACATTTTTATATTTAATAATCATATCGATACAAAATGAATAGAAGACCATATAGAAGATTGAGCCTGTTTAAAATTGCCCCCCCCCCTCATACACTCATCCACCTACACCCACGTAATTCATCACAACACACACACACATACGGCAAAGTTCAATGTCGATTTCGTGGATTACCGTAATCACGATCAAAAGGCAGCTCTGTATGTAATCATAGACACTCGCAAGTTTGTTTTATCTCCCGACATACACACGTAAACTATAGAGCCATATAAAGGCATGTGTACATGGTCTAGATTTAATAACCAGATCAAAATGGAATTGTATTTAATAAAATATATATAGATACTAGCGCATTGGACCCGGTGTTACACTGGTTAATATCCACAAATTATATACAAAAACCTTCCTCGTGAATCACTCTATCCTATAATGAAAACCGGAATAAAATCCGTTTAGTAAGTACTGAGATTTTAAGCCATACAAACGAACATTCATTTTTATACTAGATAAAATCAATTCATGTGTGATAGTCATGACTATCTTGTCGAAGAGAAGTAAAATATGATCGTTTATAGTAACCTTTATTTACATACAGACATACAGATACACGTACTCTAATCATAATGGAGTTGATGTTAGCTCTAGAGCAAAAGCTAAGAGGTGAATTAGAGCAGTAATAATAAATACATATAATAATATAAATAATATACATTGATCACCACTGCTGATTTCTATTTAAAGATCATTCTTATAAACCATACCATTGATTAGAACTGTCAGTGGGTTGTCATTCTTATTTACCCTACAGAAAGTGTGATTAGCTTTTGCTCTAAAAATGTATACTAATAATCGTGAAATATAATATAAAAACTGTTGCGTAACCTTTTAAATTTGCAATTAATTTAATATTCGCGTTACATTTTTAAATAATTATATAAATATCTGAAATATAAAATTAGCATTTTCTAAAGTGAAATTTTTCATCAAAATTTCATCGAGTCAATAAACTCATTATTTTTTTTATATTTGCATGATTATCTAAATAAATATTTTTACTACTAGATCATAACTCGTTCTTCTTGTAATTGAATGTATTTATGTTTAATTTTAATACTTAATTAGAATACTTATCAAATGATATAAAGTCATAGTTGATTTGTATTATATGTAACAATATTTTTTATTGATTTATATAATTGATAAATGATATCGCAGAATTGAATTGTATATCATTTTGAAATATGTTATTTATGTTTTAATCGCACAACGGTGTATAGAATTATTTCATTATCTCTGTTGAATTATAAACCGTTCTTCGATAATTGCACACTTTTTATTTCTATAAAATGTTTCCGACATCTGCTTTTTGCTTTTATTCAAGTGTTTTTACTTTCTTTGTGGTGTAAATTAGTAACTATTTTTCTGTTTATTCTTATGTAATAGAGAAATTTATGTCTAGCCTCGATCTTGTCTTTGTCAAAATTAAATTAAAAAGGAAAATATAAAACTATTTAAGAAAAAAAATAAAACCGACTTCAAAAAACCCTAAAATTACTGAAAAGTACTTATATAATAATTAAATATAACAGTTTTTGAAGTCGGTTTTATTTTATTTTCTTCTTAATTGGCTTGGCACCGACTTCAAAAACTGTAAAATTTAATTATTATATACTTTTCAATACATTAGGATTTTTTTTGAAGTAGGTATCTTCAAAGTCCATTATCAGATTCTGATAAAATTTAATGAAACCACCGCGGGAGTATACACTTTCAAACAAACAATTTTATTAACTGTCTTAATAGGTTAGAACCTCCTCCTTTTTTGAAGTCGGTTAAAAAAATGTCATGTGCGAGTTGAACCTCGTGTATTCGTGTCCCGTACAGTACAGTTTTTGAATGTATTCGATTATGTAAATTTAATTTAATCTAAGTAAAATTAAGTATCGTTAGATACATGTAATAGATCATCTATGTATTAGAAAATGGTATTATATATTTTTAAAACAATTTAAAAAAATATATACCTACTAAAATATTTCACCCCTTTTACAAAAACACACAACAGACGTTTAAGTACAGTTAAATATCGCTAGAGGGCAATCGTCTGGTATTTGGCAATCATATTTCTAATCTAATTTTTTCCTAGTGTTGTCAAATTAATAGTTCAGGATAATCGAATAGTTTGAACGGGTCTTTTTATTTGCTAGAACAAACAAAACCACCTAAGGCGGGACAACTCGAGACAGAAATGTTTAAACGGCGCCTCTCAAATAGCTCTCTCATCTCTGATGGACCGCAAATTTGTTAGATCAATACATGATCTCACTGTTTGTATTTCAATCTGGTTTTTAACTCATCAAATATATTTTTTATTAGCTAATAATAAAAATTGTATTATTAGTCAAATTACTTCTTGCTTTATATATCAATAAAATCGTTTGAATCGCAATAATAAATCATAGATTGCTTTGAATGTTTTTAACACCTATAAGTTATGTATATTTGACAATATTTGTATACTTGTATATCAATACAATTTTATTGATGCTTGTCTAAACTTTTAACTCGCGTCAAGCATAAATAGGAGAAGGGGAGGGGGTAGGCAAACATGGGAAATCCCAGGTACATAATTTTAAAATTTTGAAAGTATTGAAAGTATTTCTCGTATAACTTTTCATTTCTAATTCGACAATAAAACCGACTTCAAAAAACGTCAAATTTAATTATTATATACAAGTCTGATGATCGGTGATCTTGATATGAATCCAAATCGACGCGGTTTACACCCAGAAGTCAAGATCCATAGTTATTATTATTTATCAGTTTTATTTTTTTAAATAAGTTTTTTATTTTAACATTAATTAAAATTTAAAAGAAACATAAATTAATAGGAAATGTTAAAAAAGTATATACTAAGAACATTTTATTAATGTCTAAATTCAATATACTATCAATAAAATGTTTAGAAGGTTATAAAGAAATCCGTTAGATTTATATAAGGCTATAAATAAAAATGTATATATTTTTTAAATACGGTGTATATATACCACGGTACAAAGAAATACCAACTTATAATGTATGCTATCAATTATTAAATGACTGTGCGATTTTTATTGAATTATGATCTTTTCTTATTTTACAGTTATTAATTGTATGTGCGATTTGAGACGATGTCATTAAAATATTCGTATTGAATGTTTCTGATGTATTATCTTCGCTGACATTGCTTTTTATTTAATTTGTTAAATGTTTTTAACTTATTGAAATTATCTTTTTCAAAATTTGCACATTTTTACTAGTAAATAATTTTTTAAATGTATAAACTATATATTTTTTAAATTCTTTTAACAAGACGCATATTTCAACACCCCACATTTTTTTGTGAGGCGTAGTTTTTATAAATATATATATATTTTCCTGGAATGGTAACATTTCCATGGTAATTTACATTTATCTTCCTAAATACAGCCCTATCGCTCCATCAGTTTTTGAATTACGCTACAGGTCAGAACCCTAAAACTATTTTAAATTTATAAGTAATAAAATAATTTATACATAATATATGTATTTAATACCGGCATTTAAATATATAGTATATAATTACATGATAAAAAAATTATGCAATTCGATATACTCCAGTTTAATAAAACAAATACTTAATAAATAACTGTATTTACTGATTTTTGAAAACATAATATAAACAATTTGTATAGATTAATAATATTTAATAGCTAAACGCAATTAACATCTGTTTATTTAAGTCAATAGGATAAAACCATTCAATCAACTGCTATTGAAGAACCCCGTTATATTTTTTGTGTATATTGCAGCACTTGACATGTGTATCAATAAATAATTAACTAGTATTACATCATTTGTACAAAAGAAACGAAATAGAAAATACCCAATACATATATTTTATTAATACAATTTCTTAATGTTACAAAATACTACCACGTATCATTTCTACCCACATATATGCTGAAGATGTCTTTAGATTTGTACATCTACAATGTCCACACACACACACAGTATATAAGGTGTGTGTGTGTGTGATTAACTCTATCTACTAAAAAATATTTTTTCGAATTTTAAAAATTTCAAAAAAGTCACGAATAATAAAATGAGTAATTAATTTCATGCCATGATCAGTGCCGTATCCAGATTTTTGTAATAGAGTGAGTGCAAGAAAGGGTATATTTTATAGTGAGTCCCCCACTGGTTACACCACTGGTCACGACCATCAATTACCTATCTGAAATGTCATACAACACTCAAGAAACCATGCTTAAGTCACTTCTACTTTACTTAGTTCATTATTTAAATACAATGATAGCTCGCAGATGTAGAAGAGGTTACTAAACTCACTTTGAAAACCGTTGTGTATTAAGATTACTTTTCTTAAGTTCATCTGTTCTCTAAAATTTTACTTTTAAAATTTTATTATTGCATAAAGCAGGGGTCACCAAACTTTTTGAGAAACGGGCCGGATCGAATTTTTTTAAACGACAAATATTCTTGTTGGAATCCTATTAGAACATTTTTTTACATGTGCAATGTGCTATGTAAATAGATTATACATATATCAGAATTTATAATGGAAAACCTTTGGAGACCCAACTAAATGTTAATGTTTCGATTTAACAAACAAATCACATCAGGAGGTCATCTCGAGGTCAAATATCTATAATTGAATCATGCACAAAAATCCAATCATGTCACAATTCTGAAAAAAACGTCGTATAACAAGAAAAGCGCGCGTGTGATGATTACATATGTAAAGTAACGTCTTATATAATAGCGCATAGACATTCGTGTATGAAATCTGTAATGCTACATCACCGAGTAATATGTAGGTACCTACTTCTTACTACTTCTTTTTGTCTACGAACAGTGGTAAGTAATGTTAGCATTCTATATAATTTATTTGACTCCCGCATTAGAACTATTTGACAAAAGTCATGCGTGTAGAATTGAAGATATTGTAAACGTGAACGTTTTTATGATATTTAAATGAACCACATAGAATGACGGTTTATTTTTTAGGTAATTTTTTAAAGAGTATGTGATTTCAAAAATTCAAAAAGTTCCACTTGATTTTACCTCTAAATCTTGTCATACACATAAATTCATGTAGTTATGAAACACCTTAAATTCAAGCTTTTACTTTTTTAAATTCTTATATAAATATTTATATAGTGACTAAATGATTCTACGTCTTATTTTCTTGTATTTTAGTCGATATTTGTATGACGAGTTGAAATTCACTGCAGGAAATTTCACTAAAAAATTTTGAATTTTTGATTTCGTTAAAAGTATGTTTATTGTATAAAAAATGACGTGAAAAGATGAAATTTTCAAACCGCAGGTCTGTATCTCAAACCGTTCTCGAGATATAGCCTCTCAAAGTTTTAGTTTTTTCAAATTTTTGGAGAAAAAAGGCCATAACTTTTGAACGCGTGGTCGGAATTGATTTTAGTTGACGGATTTGAAATCAGCGTGTCAAAATTTATATAATGACATGTATAATACTTTAAAATCCGACAGAAAAATTTTGGCCTAAAATCGACATTTTTTTAAGGTATACCCCTTTGAATTTTTTCGATTTTTCGTGAAATTTTTTTTCCGAGTTTTAAGGTATTATACATGTCATTATATAGATTTTGACACGCTGATTTCAAATCCGTCAACTAAAATCAATTCCGGCCACGCGTTCAAAAGTTATGGCCTTTTTTCTCCAAAAATTTGCACGAAAAAATTATCTAACTATTTGTAAAAACCGCATAATATAGATATTAAATTTTCTATAAAAAAAGTAATTATAATACTTAAAATTTAACACTTATGAATCCTGACTTACGGGACACCTGTAAACACGAAGTCTATAACAATAAATATAATTGTTTTATAAGTTAATGCATGCTATTATGCCATACATTTGTGTATAATAAATTTAATTTTTTCATCGGCGACATGCGATAATGTTTTTTTGTGCAAATTGTATAATTTTTTAATGTAACATTAATACATTAATGAAGTTTTAATTGTTTTAAGAGGATTGTAAGAACAATGGTAATTAAATAATTCTTTTTTTTATATTTAGATTTGATTTAACCTTTTTCTAACACGGCTTCTGTTCTAGCGATGTCAAGGTTATTTATTTAATTGCCGCTAGAAATAAAAAAATTTTTATAATCGCATATTAATATTTTATTATGTTATTAAATATGTACTCTAAAACTAGAGAGGGGTTGAGTGGTGAAAGCCCCTCCCCTCTCACTTCTAAGATACAGCCGAATCATTTTTTTAAATGAATATTTTGAATAATTTAAAGGAAAAACCAATCAAATTTAAAATTAACAAATCAGATATCTTTTATTAACGTCTTGTTTGTTTGAACAAATTTTTAAAACCTGATCGCCTACATTAGTTCATCGAAGGTCGTATAAGTACTTAAAATATTTTCATTTTATTATCTTTTTCACTTTTTATTTTACTTTCTCATTATTACTATATTCTTCGTAAGAATATCAAATGAACAAAAATAAATTGTTTCCAAAGGTGCAATCATATGTTTAGTATTGTAATTACCACATGTCGACACCTGTACAGTGGTGTAGATATAGGTATATTTAAAAAAAATCATTTTTGATTCAATTTTATATTAATACTTTCTACAGGGTGTCTAATTCGGTTTGATAATAATGTAAAACTATTTTTAGATCGCTGATTTCTACAAAATCATTACTAAATGCGATTTGAAACAAAACCATTCGTAAAAAAAATGCATCTACACCATTGAGTATGAACATATGTGTTTATGTATTATTATTCAAGTTAGCTGTATTTTGTGTAAGTTTTGTAACATTACCTGCAGTGCCCAGAAGCAAAAACAGATTTATTTCAAGACAATAACGCCCTGCTTATTATTTTCCATATAAATTTTAAAACGCCGGACAATTTATGCTAATTTCGTATAGACATTAGACGGACATTAGAACTTATAACTGTTGTTATGTTCTTACACGTGTTTTAAATCTTTTCACGTTTATAGAAGAATTCTTTAACGTAATTCATGAATTTAAATATTTGATTTAATGACTAAATACTTGAATTTAAGTGTAACATGTTTTTAAATTTAAATTGATTATGGTCTAGTCTAATATGATTAAGTTTATTGATACATATTTACATATTAATACGTAAACATCGAATATTGTCGCACGTTTTTTTATTATTTATTATAAAAGGAGGTGAATGAAACTTATATCATTCGAAAGGTACTGTACATGTGTGTATGTTGCCGTTAAGGCAGGTAAAATAAAGTTAAAATACACACATGATTTCCCTTATATATATATTCCCTTATATTTATAGCAATACTCCTAGCGCCATCAAGCGGGAAAAATATTTTTTTTTGTTTTTGTCAAACGTAGAGAATGCCAAATCAATTCGCGTTCAATTGCAGTGTTTTTATGTGGAAATTGTTGTTGTAAGTAATAGCTTTTACGCTTAATAATAGAAAATTGAGTAATTTTCCAAACGGAAAATATATTTGCGTTATCTATTGTTGTTTTGAGATATCTATATATTAAAATTGTCGTACCTTTTTTGTATTTATTATAAAAAGAGGGGAACGGTTAGGTTATGTTAGGTTAGGTACTGTCCCATAGATGTGCACACAAAAATCATCTGTGTATGTAGCCGTTAAGGCAAGTAAAATATTGGTCGAATTTCGACCACAAGTGACACTAATTTGAATAAATATGCTTATTTTGGTTTCTATATCAATTCTTGTAGTAAAAAAGGTTGTTGTACCTTTACCAGTGTGTTCAAAGTACTGGAAAATTGCCGAAAAATTAGCGTAGTTGTTGATTATCTTCGAACCAATTAGACTAGAATCAACAAAGAAAAAAAAGCATGCGGAATTTAAACGTCAAATAGTTTATGGTAATTTCAAGATTAGATGGACATCTGAAGACATAACTGTTGATGTCGTGCAAATAAACTACTGGGAGATTTTTTTATATCTTTGTTTTAATGCAACCATTATGTGTCGGGATTGTTTTAATGATCTTTGAGATTATTCTAACTTATCTTTTGAGGAAAAAGTTGAGTTTTTTGTATTCATTGTAATTAAAACCGTTCTCGAGATATGACCTCTCAAAGTTTATTTTTTTTTTAATTTTGGAGAAAAATGACCGTAACTTTTGAACGGGCGGTCGGATTTATTTATTTTTTCGAATTTTCAAGTATTATTTAAATAGATATATAGATTTTAACACGCTGATTTCAAATCCGTCAACTAAAATCAAATCCGAAATCAAATGTTACGATCATATATTTTGAAATACGGACCTGCGGTTTGAAAATTTACTTTTCATGCAATTTTCTATGTAATAAACATACTTTTAATGAAATTGAAAACACAAAAAAATTTCTTAGATTTCATGATTCAAGTTTCAACTTTTCATATAAATATCATCATTGAGATACTATTTGTCAATTCTTTATCAACATTTTAACACTTTTCATGCTGATAGTACTACAAGAAGATACAATAATACCTACAGCATCAAATAAATACTTTACATGGTTATTATTACTTCAATAATAATCAGTACAAAGCCCTTCACGATAATAAAAAAATTAGCATAACTAGATTCATCTATCGACTACTTGCACAGCAAGTACGTTCCAAGTTCCTTATATAATTAAGATCTTAACGGATCCATGAGATTAAATCTCTCTGACAGATGCAGATGACACGTGGTATTAAAAAAAACATATGTTTGTATACATGTTTTGATAAGTGGAAATTATAGTTCACATTTACACAAACGATAAATGTCAGGCATTTTTTAATAAACTGGCGTCAAATTAATTGGTATTTTTGTATGAATTATTGCTTTAATTGTTTGTACATGTTATGCAATACGTTTTTTAATTACAGATGTTATATTCGTATCTTTCTATAAAAGAAAATGTATTGATAGAATATATAAAGATTTTCCGTTAGTTTTTTTAATTAATTAATTTATAATTAAGTCTATTCATATAGCATATTTTCTTCCATTTTAACAATATATAGGAATCATGTCTTATATACAAAATGAATCGTATCGGGTAGAACAAAAGATTTTGCCAAAAATTGTTTTTTATTTAATATCTTGAAAACCCATTGTGAAACAGTTATGACATTTAATTATCGGTTTAGTATTAATAAGTGTTATCGATCAAACTTATATGAGTTTTTGACAGATAGTTGCATGCGCAGTATGTTGGTTTTTACCGTTTTTACACAAGGTTAATAAATATACTTTACATACCTTTGTTTTTACTTACTATGCATGCAACTATCTGTCAAAAACTCCAAGAGAACTGTAATATAAGTTTGATATATATTATATACCCTGTTTGAAAGTGTTTGTAAATATGTGTTAACTAGGCTGTAATACCGGACAATAAGTACGCAATACATTTTTCAAAATACAGGCGTCGAAAACGTGTCGTAAACAAAAATACCTACGACATGTCGTATATGTATATTATTTTATATGCAACGGGCCTTACATAACACAAACATATTTAGTGTAATATGTGAATACGTGCAATAGTGACAGAACAATTAAGTAAGCATACTTGCGCATCTTCTATCTCTTGTTTTAATAGATTGACGCTTAATCATCCGCTAGCGCGTGGGTTGTTTCTTTAGCTTGCGGATTCCAAATATGGCTCGACTTACAGTTTTCTTGGTGTGCCTGAACGTCACCGAAGGCCACAAAAGCCTCCTACACGGTTTGCACAATGTCCATTTTCGTTTTTCTTCACAGTTATGTACCTTTGAAGTCATTGGCTTGTTTTATTTTATTTATCGCAGCATTGTTAGAGTGCGAGGTGTTAAAAGATGTTTGTCACTTTCTCTGAATGTGTTATTTTTTTGTCAATATTTTAATTGTGTCCGAAGAGAAAGGTTTTTATGTAAATATAAGTTTATCTCGAATTGGTGAAGAGAATTTGTCTGGGTAAATAATTATATGTACCTAGTTTTTCTATATCCGGTATTATTAATATTTATTTGTTTCAACTAGGTATAAAAATAGGGGAGTATACTTGAAGTCCCCTCTTACCTTGAGTTAAGTGAAGACAAATCAAATAAAAATAACAATTTTTGAGAAATCGTGAAACTAAAAATATTTTCAGAACTTTAACATTTTTTTGAGGGGGGGGGGGGGGGTTAATCAGAATAACCTCCTTTCTCCATGAGCGGGAAGTTAAAAAAACTACAAATCATTCAGAGAACACCGCGGAAGTTCTATAACATACAAAAATCACAATGTCCAGAAATGGAATATATAATTTAGAGCAAACTATAGAAAATTCACAAATATCTTCATTCGTTACGGTCAGTTGGTTTATAAAACCGCCGGTCAATTTGCATACATCCTAGTCATTTCGTGTAGTTGTGTATTCAGTATGGAAATATACAGAAGCAAAGGTTAGAAAACTGAAAAATCGTTCGATTTATATCATGCTATAAGATTCGGTTTTATTTTATCTTCTTCAATGTAAACCACTATTGTTGTCTGTTTATTTCGACTGAAATGTTATATTGTATTTATATACCATGAGAAAATTGATAATCTATAGGATGTTCAGTAAATAAGGATTCAAAGGGAAAAATAATAATACAAAAATTTATAATAGTCTCGACTTAAAGTACAAATGCAGTAAACTTGAAAAAATAAAATAAATAACAATGTGAATTATGCTTTTAACTATTCAAATAAAATAAAATGCACTAGACACTACCTGCATAATCAAATTTAATTATTTAATTAGTGAGGAAAAATAAAAAAACTTTTTATTATGTACTTACGTACATTTTTTTCATTAAAAATTTTATCGTGTATGGTAAATGACATTTTTTTCTAAACGGAAAGCGGTAAAGATTACAATCAAAATGAAAATATTTCCTAACCTAACAATATTTTTTTATCACAACTAACAAAATTAATGTATATTATTTTTTTCATTCATCCATGGTCAGATTTTGAAAAAAATTATATGTGACCACCTCGGGAATATCTCTTTCAAACAAACAAAAATCGTCCAAATCGTGGCAGTTATGCCTGAATATACAACTTTTTTTGAAGTCGGTTAAAAAATATATTTTTTCATTTTTATACATATCTAAAGGTCGAATTACAATGACTTTTAAAATAAGAATTGGTCAACAACATGTTGTTCGGTTAACCTACAGATAAATTTCATATTTTTTTGTTAAATATAACATTTATTTTAACGGTACAAGCATTTCTACATAACCTATAACATCCTTTTACATCTCAATCAAATCAGTGAAGCAATATTTCTGCATAATTGCCACATGTAGATTCATTTTTTTGCCATGTTCGTTACAATATCCGATCTGATCGATTATGACGTATTCGTTCGGTAATGGTAGACAAATAGTATGTTATGATCGCTGGACGATTAACTCTGTCAAAACGATATTAAAAATGATATTGATGACATTGTATTCATCGACTTTAGATATTTCTTAAGTGCTTATTCTTAATTTAACCTAACCTAACTTAAGCACTTATATATAACTACTAGCTGGGCCCACGCGGCTTCGCTCGCGTAGACTACGGAATTATTGTTTAGGATTTTTGAAAAATATAGTTTAATTAATTAAGTACAAACACGATTAGTTATTATTGTAATAATAATTTATCAATACCTAAATTACCTAACAAAAACGAATCAGAAGAAAAAAGTACAAATAATTTGTGTTCTGTTTAAATTTAAATGTTAATTATTGAAAACAAAATTAACTCAAACGTCAGCCGAGGGACTCCGAATATCTACCGAACGTAAGCGAATCCAGTCTGATGTACATCGCTTCGATGCGGCACGACACCATACATTTAAAATGTTACCTTTATAAATATATTTTAAGATATTTTCTAAACTATACGACCAAATTGGATGCTGTAAATGGCAAACTATATCTACATTAAGTACTTATGACAATGAAATCATTTATTTCGATAAGGATTAATGTTTTGCAGGTCATAAGTCCATGTAAACAAAACCCAAATATTTTATGTTTTTTTTGTAACATAAAAGCAGTCATTGTGGCTTAAATATAAAAGTTAGACATATCGTGTCGCTGACTTAATTGTAGAACTTTTGATTCTACACAATTCTTTAATACATTATTTTGTTCTATATTGAACGGTTTAGGCAGCGTATTACAAAACAGCGCGCCGACGGCAAAATTTTTTCCGACTTGATTTACTATTATCGTCACTGCTTTGTTGTTATGTTACCTAACGTAAAAAAAATATAGCCTATAACCTGGCCAGAGAACGTACCTATGAATTAAAAAAAAAAACTCGTAAATCGGATAAGTGGTTCTCGAGTGATAAGGTAACTAACGGACAGACAGACAGACAGACAGACAGACAGAGAGACGTTGAGCTTTATATATATTAAGGATGTAGATTATTTCCGGAATATTCGACCCCCCCTCCATCTCCTCACGTAATAATTTGTTAGGTTTTATTAACCCCCTCCCGCCACAATCTTACGTAATTAATAAATGCTCGCTTATAAAGATAACTAAAATACAATTCTTAATTTTTAGAATTTATTTTATTTATTGAAAAAGAGTGTAAGTAAATTGTATTTCATACTATTAATTGATAAGATTTTCTTCTACATTTTATGACCAAACACTGAAATAACATAGCAATCCTTATGTACCCTAGTTAAATCCATACATCTTGCATGTAAGTAGATAATATATAAATAAATAAAAATAGTAGAAATGATAGGTTTCATTTTAAAATATAACTGTATAGTTTTTTATATTTAAAGGTAATGTAAAATTATTATTTCCACGCTCCTGGTTTATTTCAAGTTTGCAAGCATATGACGTTTTCATGGAAGTGTGACGATAGCACTTTTTATAATGTGTAGACTCACTTAAAATATTATAATAATAAGAACCTTCCATTAAGATACTTCTATATGCATATCAAAAATTGTGGCACGTACGATTTGAATTAAAGAAATCTGTTATTGACATATCAACCATCGCTTTTAAATTAATGTATTATGCGTTAATAGCATATATATTTGTATATAATCCGGTTTAAAAAAAGGAAATATCATCAGAACAAACTAGGTTGATAAATGTATGAACCAGTAATTATATGTAGTATTTACAATATTTCAAAAATGCTGTTTTATTTTTTTAAATGTATTTGTCCGCGTATAACTTAAGAACTGCTTATCAGATTTGCATGCGGTTTTCGTTGATATGTAGGCACAATATCTGGACAGGTTTTAGTTAATAAGTGATTAAAATTGGTTCCGCCGTTCTCAAATTACGAGTAAATTTTCTGAACATTTTCAGCGATAATCGGTGCAGAAGTTTACGAGTTATATCCTTTTTTACTGCTGAAAATAAGAAATCAATATTTTGAAACATATTTTACAAAAAAAATTACAAAAGTACGTTGCTTATAATTTAATAGACTCTGAAAATGTAGTTCCACATATTAATTAACAAAAAACCTGTGAATCGAATCGTTTACAAATTGTATAATAAAACACTATCAAAATATTTACGTCTAACTAAATTGCTAAGTATTTTTTACAGTTAGGTATACAAATACAACGCATGTACTGTACATACATACATATATGTAGATACAGATAGCAGGTTATTGCAGAGCACTGTCACTTTTTGAAAACCGAAAACACGCATGTTAAGATTGAATTCACTTTTAGTTAATAATTTAATAGATGTTATTTTTTGATCATGCCGCATACGATTGAGTAATATTTTTATATAGAAACACCAACGTTAATGTGCCTCTATATATTGTACGTATCATATTTTTTTAATAATTAATATATATCTAATATCCATATACAATAGCTAATGAGATGAAATTTTACTTCATTAGGTGGGCACATAAAATTTTGTTATGTCATATGTTTTTTTATTATTATTAATTTATGTTTATGATATATTGTCAGCATTATAGAACTAACTATGAATCGCATATACAGGATGATTTACAACGAATGTAAAAAAAAATTAAAGTTATTATATAGGGTGGGGCGTCTGTTGAATCCCCCCCTCCTTAAGAAAACATATAATGACGAGATGAGGCTAACCTAAACCTAGTTTCGTCTCGTCTACAAACAAACGAGCTTACAGTTCAAATACATAACCAGTATTTTGAATAACAACCAATAGATGGCCTACCCTATCTAAACTTAATACATAACCTAACCTAACCTACCCTACCCTATCTGAACATGTGTCCAGAAATTTTTCGTGATGGAGCTATTGTGATAAAATTTGATAATTGGTTTAAGATTAATCGAAATTATCGATTTTCAGTATATCGCCCTAAAAATAAAATAAAAATATACGTTCTAATTGGAAAAACGAAAGTTACCATTAATAAAAATTATAATACCTCCTTCAAACTTTTGACTGAAAAGTTTTTCTGTAAGTAACTTAAGGAAGCACTAATGTGGTTTACGACAAAGACTCCATATACAAAATAGCTATAAACTTAATACCGATAAGTGTTAAATATTTAACAACAGTTGAGGTATTTGCAGTACAAACATTGTTGGTTTATTTTACGAGTTTGTAAACATCCGCCCTTAAGACTAAGCGGTCTGTATCTGATGCAAGATCGTGTGAGGTTATTAACCACAGAGCACAGCAGTAAAACTGTCTTGATCCTAAATAACTAACATTTATGTGAAATCTCGTATATTTATATTCATAAATCAATAGAAATTACTTTGTTAAAATTGAAATTATATGTACTATTGTACCATACATTTTACTTTCTTAGAACATGTATGTAGATTGTAAAATTTAGTATCTACCTACGAAGAAAACTGAACTATTACATAGGCCTATACATTTTAACCGGACTTTGTTTTTCTCAAGTGAAAACGAATTTGGAAATAACCCAACAAGTTTTTCTATCATCAAAAAATTGATAGCCTCCCCAAGCTGTGATATATTTTTTTTTATCAAATCAATTAATGACTTCTATAGATCAGACTTTTCTCTTCAATTTGCTATACGATCATTTTTGACCGAGTTATTTGCGATCAAAGCAAAAACCAATTTTAAGGGCAGATTTGGAATGCAGAAATACTTTTCTTGGTAACTCGGCCAAAAATGGTCGTGCAGTGATACAAAAAAAAATCAAATTGAAGAGAAAATTATGATCTATAAAAGTCATTTATTATATTTGGCCAAAAAAATAAACAGGCTCTCAAAATTTATTTTTTGAGGATCAATTTTTTTACTGTCAAATTCATTTTCAGATCGAAAAATGATCATACGGCGATAGATTTTAATTAAAAAATCGTTTAAATTAATGTTGTTTAAATCTTATGTAACTATTTTTTATGAAGTTTGATAAAAAAAATTTAATATATCACACAGATAATTTGTTTTCATCATTATTTTTTATTACTTATATACAGAATATAATTCTCCAAAATTTAGTTACACCAGATACCTCATATAAATTTTTCGGGTACAGTTATTTAATTATATCTGACAGAAATATCTTCTTTAAATTATATCCCTCATTACCATATTATTCTAATTACAGTGAAAATAAAATAAATCTAAACAATGTAATTAAAAATAAGAAATCTTGGTGCATTAATTTTACAATTCCAAAAGAAAAATAAATTTTCATTTTTATTTACAAAAAACAAAAAACAGCTTCTCAGATATTTACTGTTATTTATAAAAGTAAAAACGTATCTGACATGCAAGTAATTCTCTCTTTTTCTACATATTTAAGTAATTAGTGAATTAGAATGAAATAGAATTACGTGCGAAGTGAATTTTCTAATCAGATTAAGACCGTAATTCGTGGTATCCGAAAACTCCCAACGTTTCTTTCAACATGTAACGGTACAATATAATTCAATGAAAATAAGTTTCTACGCAACATGTTTGGTTTAATTGTTTGCAACGGAAGCGGAACTGATTGCTGTCTGAATTTGCGCATGTGTATTTTATGGGCTTTTCAATTTCGGTTGTATGTTCTTAAAAAATTATCTAAAAATGTTTTTTTTTTCTTTTATTTCATATTATAATAACAATAAATATTGAACGTCTGTCTGTATACACTCTTACTCGAAAATGTTAAAAGTTTTATATTTAGGATGTATTACCAGAAACGTATATATAGTATTTTATACAAAACATTATGATTATTTTCTTTCAATTCTTTATTATATTTAAAAATATGTACTAATATAAATTTTTTCTTTGTTTTAGGTAAGTTCAATCAAATTCAATGGTACACTTCTTAAGGTAGCGTTTATTAAATTTCTTATTATCTATACATATATAAATATATAAAATTCCATCACGCTTTTTAAGCGTGAACAAACAAAAGAAAGCATCGTGTGTGTTCAACATTTCGTAGAAATGCAATTTTAGAATACTCTTGTATAAACATACATAGATTATTATTCCTATAAGATGTTTAACATACAATTTTACACTGAATTATTTAAAATATATAATTATTAGATAGATTGACTCTTTTAGAATCTAAATTATAATTGTCTTCACCAAAAGGCAAAAATGCATAGGTTTAGGTTAGGTACTTACTAAATTCTTAAATATCGTCGAAAATTAAAAAATATTATTTAAAATTTTGGTTTAGTTTTTCGTATAGAAGAGATCAACTTACGTAAGTTGAATATATTTAGTTACTAGGGTAGAAAATTTATAAAACCGTCTTTATTTAATCGATGGATGCTCCTTTAGCAATAGCAAATATTTTTATCTACATTTGAAGTCAAGATGCGTGCTCTTACCATTCATTCACATCTCCACACACGTAGGCGTGTGTGTGTGTGTGACGTCACCGCAGTCACATGCGTGGGAGGGCGTCACACCTCGTCCGTGAATACCACCGTAGTGCAGTTAACTAACTTACCGACACGTTGAGGAGCGGCAGAGCGTAACGCGTGCTTCTTCTTTTTCTTCTTTTCGCAAAATGTGTGGCGATGTTGCGTATTATGATGATGAAGTCATAAGAAGAAAACTTTTTTATTTGGTATTTGAAATTTTATATTTTCTTAACGTGGGTAAAATTTATAGGTATTTTTCATAATTCATTTAAAAACAAAAAATATATAATTCAATAATTCATAATAATATACGGCTTGCTGAATTGATTTTTTGTTACATTGGTAGAAACGTTGACTTGGGCCAATACTACTTTAAAGAAAAAATAATAATATAGTTCGATTAAGTGTATATTCTTATATTAAAAAAATATTTTTTTCGTAATGTATAAAATAAAGATATCTTGGTACGTCAATTTTGACCTGCGTGTGTTATTATAAAAATATCGAATTACAAAAATAAATGAGCAATTGAGATATATTTAAGGTTTGTATAAAAGAGATGAAAAATGTGTTTATTTTAGCGGGGTGCAAAAAATAATCACGAAAAATTAGTTTTTTCTTGAATTGTAGCCGCAATTATTTCTTATCAAAAAAATTTTAATGCATCTTATAGAATTTATATAGTCTACAGAAAATAGTCGTAGAAATAATAGTTTTAATGCTAAATAATCACAAAGTAGAAGCAATTTATAGATAAACTTATATAACTGTTATCCGCATGGAATTTCTAATTAATATTTTTTTCGAGATACAAAGTAGCCTATATCCTTCCTCAGGATTAAAGTTATCTCCCCACCAAATTTCATAAAGATCGATTCAGCGGTTTAGCCGTCAAAGAGTAACAAATAGACAGACAGAAGGACATACAGACTTACTTTTGTATTTATAACATTTTTATATGATTATATTATGTCTAAACTTCGTAGGTAAGACAGTTTTCATTAAATGCAAATCCAATCTTTACGATACAGTTAAATTTTATTTTTATTTAATACTTTCATACCCTGTTAACAATTCCATAAAATCGAACTAATTATAATCCGTTCTGGGAATTGATCATTACCAAAAAAATATTTTCTTGATCTATGAATGACAGTAACTGTCGCAATCTTTATTTGTTTTTTGTAAAACATCTCCGATGTCTCATTCACGTCTTAGACAAATTGTTTCAGACACTTATTCTAACTGATCGATTGTCAAACATCCGTTGTACATAAAAAAGATATTGACGTTTGTATATCTACCGTTGAAATTGTAATTATATATGATATTGCTGATATAGAACTGGTTTCTTCTCATAATATTATTTCCGCATATAAAATCTGCAGGTTTCGATAAATATTTAAAAAAAAATTAACCATGGGTTCCACGGGACTTTTTTATACGTGTGTATTAAACGTAATAAAAGAAGATATAACAAAAATTTTAAATATGATTATTTGCTTAAAAAGTTTTTTTTTGTGGGGCGGGGATGAATAGACGATGATATTTTTTACAACTTTTACTTAAAATATTTTTTTTAATCTGTACCGTTTCAAAAATATTTAGAATAATTTAAAAAACTGACCTTCTTTATGAATATCAAGAAAAAAATCTCGAATTTCCAAAGTCACGCTACGCCATTGGTATATTATATCTGCCACATTGTTTATTTTTAAACTTCAAAAGAATATAAAACCATTTTGACTTTTATTCAGTAGGAATATTTATATACAGTGCATTAATTACCATAAATCATAAACTGTCAAACAAAAGGTGGGCCTTTGAGACCCCCGTCAAAAAGGAACAACTTTAGGAAGTAGTAGGCCACACATTTACAATTATGTCCTATTTAAATTGTAGAAACGTCTAATAACTTTGGCCTCGCTATTGTTAATTATATAAAGAAGAAAAACCTACACGAATTCTTCGACATTGAAACTTCCTCCGAATTCCCTTTGTTCCTGAAGACTTTAAAAAATTATAATAGAAAAAAAATTCGCCCCATCCATGTACTGGCACCAGTCTTGGATAATACCCCAGTGTTGTTTAATTAAATGTTGATAGTTTATTACAACCATTACTGAATCATAATCTATAGACACTTAACAGCTTAATTTGATGTCAATCGGCCAATGGGTGTTAAAATAGTGGACATTCAAACTAACTATTAGTGTAATCTATTTATTAATTATTATATTGTCATAGTATCTGCTTTACATTATTTCAAATTTTCCGATTTTCTTTTTTCGTAGTAGGTACTTATAATTTTATAATCATTATCACGTGTCCATTACTGGTTTTACTTTATCCATTCCTGAAAAAAAAACATAAACAACATACATAGCTATAAAACAAACTATTTTTGCGGACTTTTTTAATAATAACATAAGTTCATGAGATTTACAAAAAAATAAGCCTATCAATAAAAAAAAAACAGTATACCTAGCTCTTCTAAGTGGTCAAGACTGGTGCCAGTAAGATGTGTGTTATATAAGTGCACTCATTATAACGTATAAGAAAATTTATATGGAACCATAAATTTAAAGTTGCCTGTTTCGTTGGGCTATCATTTATTTCAACGTATATATTTCTCATCGTGTCAGTTATCATCTTATGACCTAACACAACAATTTCCTATTGCAATTAAGGTTAGATAAATCTACATATGCATTGCATATAAACAATTGTTGCAATAATAAAAAAAATATGTTAATTCCTCTCAGCTTCGTAATCATTAAGCCAAAGATTGAGGTTAAGTACTGATTCTTGATCAGTCTGTCTGAGTAACAATAGATCACTTAAGTACAACCTATCCTTAGTATTTATAAAAACACATGTATTATGCATAGAGTAACACCAAAAGTGTCATTAATGATTGTACACACAAAAAATCAGGGATAAATTAAATGATGTAACTATTTTCCATTGTTATTACTGGTAATGAATTGCTCCTCTTATATGCACACTATTGAACTGGGGTGTGGTGTGATTGTATTGCAAAATACTGACCGACTTTCTTACGAGACAAAACCGGATTATATGTACTTGTATATACAAATAATATTAAAAAGAATTATAACAAACGGTGAGTAGGCGTGTGCTTATGATTTCGATGACATAAACATTGTAATTCATTATTGTCGTGATACTAAACAGGGCTGAGAAAACATTGCACTAATTTATTAAATACTTATAATAATTTCGAAGTTAAATCATTTTCATTTTAATATATTTCATTTAAAAACATAATTTGCATTTTTGTTTAATTCAATTATTATTATAGCGTATAAAATAATTCAAGGTTCTTTAGCTTTCGATCAGTCAAAGTCCCATCAAAATCGGTTCAGTAGTTTTCGTGTCAATTCGGTATTAATATATGAAAATATTAATAGTATTTTTTAATACGGGCCTGTCCTAATAAAATTATTAGTATAGCATGTAAAATAATTCAAAGGTTTTAGGTTGAGGGGTGGATGGTTAAAACTTAAAAATATGTACTAAGGTTCCACTGTATCTACTTACAGCATCAAAAATAATACATATTTCGATTTTATCTTGAAGTTCTTATTAAAAATGTACGAATTCTAGTTTGAATTAATTTAGTAATTAAATGTATCTACCAATAAAAATTATAACTAATTAATTAGCAAACGGGAATCTAAAATCTATAAAAGTCTAACTACGTATATATGCATATAAATGAAATATACCGTAACGGGAATTTATCCAGTCAATTGGTCGGGGCACATTTCGGAGTAATTAAAAGCAAAGTTTATATGCATACTAAACAAATAAATATCATCAACAATTAATGTATCATCATGAACGGTTTGAGCATGTAACTGTTTTCTGTACATGTCTCGTGAGAATATCAAAGTTAATTATCCCAAGTTCATCATCCTTGGGTATCATACACTGACAGGAAGTCAGCCAAAAATATTATCCATTGTCATCAACCGCAGAATATGTTTAAGTTGTTTTTTATTTCACTCAGCAAGAATGGTTTAACTGAAAAAATGACATGAGAATGGTAATAAGACGAGTACAATTACAGTAGCCGCTCGGTAATCCGGCATCCATATTTTTTCCCCTATGTCCGATAGCCGGATTATTGGATTTCTATAGGAAATAATTCTATCATAATTTATCAACAATTAAATTATGAATTTACGTAAAATCCATCTTAAAATTTTAATTAACAAATTAACCAGAGCGCGAATAGAAAACATAACCTAAAAAAAACCGTCTTGTTTCTTTGGTATTTGTATGCGCATACATATTTATAGATCAGTATTGCTTTGACGTACGCAAACCTTCGTAAAAAAATAACAAAACAATGCACGCAGATTATAAAGAGACCTGCATTATCGGCAAGGATTTCAAGGTAGTTACGATCTTCGTGTTGCATGCATCATATGTATCTAGATGTCCAGCGCAAGTAAAGGTGGAATAAAAAGAAAAACAAAAGTGGAACGTGATCTCTAAATGGCAGTTTAGAAAATCAAGTGCGCGCGTCTGACAGTTTTAGCATATGTGGGTGTTGCGATTTGATCTTTATTTTATTTGGAATGCCTTTCTTCTTTTCACTTTTTTTTAATATCCGACATGATTGACAAATAAAGTTAATTTTATTTCTAGTATTAACATTTCAGATAGTATCTCAATTGTAATAAGATATGCTAACTTAATTAAAATGTTATTGGTGTCGATATAAATGTACAGGATGATTTACAACGAATGTAAAAAAATGATATTTTGTTCTGGAGGGAGTTATAGCCCCTCAAAAATTATTATTTTTTAATTATTATCTGGAGAATTTTTTAATTTAATTATAATAAATATTTTAAATTACTTATTTAGCCCAGGGGTGTATGGAGTAACTCGGCTCATCAATTTTTATCTTGTATTTTTTTGTTCTTTATTTACCTCATACACCCCTGTGCTAAAAAATTATTGGTCGATACTGAAAATCAATAAGCAAATTTCATTACTTTATCACAATTATGATTAATTAATTTAATTAATTAAGACTAAGCAAAAAACGTCATTTTTTGTTTAATATCAAAATCGTAGATAAGATTTTAAAAAAGCATTTTAAAGCTAAAACTACAGGCTTTAAAATGATATTACAAAATTCCATCTTAATAAATTATTTAACCCCATCCATCTGAACAAAGTTTCTAAAAAAAACTCTGTGAAAAATAAATTGAATAAATTTTTGTAAAAACGTCTGAAATTTATAAATTACAAATGTGTTTAATATTGCACTGTTTATTTAAATTATTCTTTTTGATTAATGTTGTAGGTAATTTATTCCTTAAATTCAATTACAAAAATACTACATTTAATTGTATATATGTATAATACCTATTCTAATTTGTTCAGATAAAATATTTAAAAAATTCTCACAATATCCAAAATGTAAAAGAACCGTAACATTTTAGGTAATTACAAGACAATGCCTAAGCCAATTAATCTGTCTCAGTTGATGATATGCCCGGCAATCATAGATAGTACGGGTCGATATAACCGTATATACCGCGCAGTGGAAGACTCACGAGATTTTGTGTATATAATAATTAATTATACACGTGTAATAAAATGTTTATCTCACATTTAGTCCCTTTGTAATAAAATATAACCATTGTACGCATATCTTGGTAAGATTTTCCAATGGATAAAGCGCAAGAACATACTGGCACCAATTTTGACCGCTTTAAGACCATGTTACTAATAAAGTTACACAAGTAATTCTTTATTAAATCAATTTAATTACCAAAGTCCACAAATATAGTTTGTTTTTTAAATTATAGTCTTTATTTTGTTTATGTTTTTTTCTCCAGTAATGAAAAAAGTAAAACCAGTAATGGGCACTCGGTGATGGACACTTACTAAAGATTACAAAATGATAAGTACTACACAATTTTTAAATAATGAAAAGCAGATGCTATGATAATATAATAAATTGATGTCCAGCATGTCATCAAATTAAGCTGTTTTACAGTTAAATGTTTATAGATTACACCGGCACACAAAAAAAATTAAGTAGAATGTGCATTTGACCGGACCTACCTACGGGTACGTATTTTGGTCCGCCGAATCCGAATTCGAGGTCAGTTTGACCCCTACACCCTCGAAATTTCGAGAAAACTTCGAAAAACCGTAAAAATGATGAAAATCGGCAGTTTTAATGATAAAAAATTTTTTTGAAACTAAACTAAGCGTGATTTTCATGTATTTCGATCCACTGAATATGAATCGAAACTTTATTGAGACTACGAGTCATTTCAAATGTGAAAAAATCACACAAAACTCTCGAAAATTCCGAAAAAAAATGAAGAAAAAAAAAGAGAAGTACCCGAAGAAAATCGTAAACGAAAGAGGAATCCACTACGAAGATCATTTGAGGATAAAATAGTGCGATACAAACGAAGGAAAGTTTAGGATTCGTAAAAATCATTTATTTCTATCTTTTTATGTCTTGTGTTTTTCACAGATTTCAAGTTATTTGATATATCTACGTTATAGAGTATTTATTTTAGGCATTAAATCATGTTCAATCAATTTTTTTTCTGTTATGAATGGTAATTTTTACAATTTTTTCGAATTTTTCCAGCTTTAGAGGGTGAATAGACTAAAAAAATTAAGATGCGAATTGAAGACATCAAAAGATATAAAATTTTATCTGAATTGGACCAGAAAAAGTTTTTTTATCATGAAAACTATATTTTTTCGGAATTTTCGAGAGTTTTGTGTGATTTTTTCACATTTGAAATGGCTCGTGGTCTCAATAAAAATTCGATTCATATTTAGCGGATCGAAATACATGAAAATCACGCTTAGTTTAGTTCCAAAAAAAATTTTTATCATTAAAACTGCCGATTTTCATCATTTTTACGGTTTTTCGAAGTTTTCTCGAAATTTCGAGGGTGTAGGGGTCAAACTGACCTCGAATTCGGATTCAGCGGACCAAAATACGTACCCGTAGGTAGGTCCGGTCAAATGCACATTCTACTTAATTTTTTTTGTGTGCCGGTGTTATGATTCAGTAATGGCAGTAATTAAATATCAACAAATATTTCTAATTTAATACATTTAATTAAACAATCTGTCCAACACGGGGGTATGATCCAAGTATGTATACAAGTACAAATATTAATATGGTGGACGTTTTTTTTTAATGTACAACTCTGACAAAAGTATGTTTAGTTTTATCTAGACCCAGTATTGACATAACACCTGCTAAATATCTCAAAAGGGTAAACATAGAATGCTAACATGCCGAGATCTTATTCTTTTAACTTTCGGTCGAGTGAAAACTGCCTGTCACCTCTGATTCATATGTATATGTTATTGTTAGACTGCTATAACGGGTTTTTATTAACATAAGTAACGTTTTGTGTTTTGATAAGGACTGGTGAAATTTGTTAAAGATCTATATTTTCTTTAAAAATTTCAAATTTCAATATTACTGTATTACATTTCTCGAAAACTTGTACGAAACTAGACCGAGATGAGACTAACCTAACTCTCGTCTCGTCTCATCTTAGAACAGTTTTGAAAATATAGTTGTATGATATTAATGACAAATTTTATATTAATACAAAAATTAAATATGTAAAAAATAATGTTGAGTAATCTGCCCAAAAAAATCGCAAGAACTGGTTCCAGGAGTAACGGTTTCTAAGTTTTTGGATTCGTCATATCTATTTTAAAGTGTATAGATACAGTTATTCGCACATATTTCTGTAAATAATTTTTTACTCTGAAACTATTAACTTTGGAGAAAAAGTGCAAATACAAAAAATGCATATTTTGATCTTAGAATTATTTCAGAAAAAATTCGATATTTTCGTAATAAAAAATACAACAATGGTTGGTTACTTGAACTGGATACCCTGTATACATATATTTATTTACATACATAATTTTAGATGATCGTATTTCACTATTTCTCACTTATAGGATATATAATTATTATTTCATCGCAAGAAGATTATACACTTTAAATTTAATCTAAAGTTGAAAACTTTCATGTTATTATATCACCTCGTAGAAAGTAAAATGAAATTTTAACGGTCAATAATGACCATCTTATTTTAAATGCTTGCGGACGATATATTTTTTAACATGTAACAGTTCTTTGACACCGAGAATTTTATTTTTATTTCATTTATTGACACATCCTAAACATTGTTATCGCTTTTAAATGCTAATACAAACAGATTAAAATTAAAATAACATTTGAGCTGAAATAAATAACTTTGATAATATCTGAGAACATTTTTGGGGGCATTATACAAGTTTTATTTTATTTATTTTAAAGTTAATGAGTATACCTATCGAGATACTCCAGTAAGAGTTATGATAGCGTCGCCATTTTAAGCCAAACGCGATTTATTCAAATTTATTATAAAATTTTGCAAAGGATAAAAAGTTCTTAGATCTAGCCAGTCAATATAAAACATTTATTTTTAGATATTTTGATAAACAAAAAATAAAAAAATGTTACCAAATGTTACTAATTCGAAGTATTATTTATCCTTTGCAAATTTACTAAAACTAAAAATACTAATAAGATTCTCGTAGGTTGCGCAGTTTACAACTTTTGATCAGCAGTACAGTAGTAAAATATAAAGAGGGGGTCACCCAAATTTTACAAACAATAGGAGATGGGAAGTCGAAAATAAAATAAAAACATTCTTACATAATTAAAGGACGCTTATTAATATTTCAGTAATGTTTAGAACAAAAAAAATCTACTTTGCGCTATAACTGGTCGATATTTACCACAGTTATTTACAGCTAAAGGCGATATTTCAAAGGCCGGTCTTGCACTGAGTCAATTCATAAATTAATTCAGTTATGTGGGCTACCGAAACGAAAGTGATCAAGTAACATTCGATCTACTTTTCAGCACTGGTCTGGTCCAAGACCATCTTGATTGGTTATTTATGGAATTGTGAGAAGTATGGGAGAACAATAAATTTATAGAGACGATCGAGACAGCTTGGAAATGATTTTTTTATTTTATTTTTTTACTTTCTCGTGTGCTTATAAAAATTGCTAATACATTCTCTTTCATTTATATATTATAAATATGATCTATCATATATGTATAATGATTGTACAAATTGACTCACAATGATTTGAGTTTTATATTAATACCTACTATTTAATTTTAATTTAACTTTTCAATATTATTACCAGTGTACTTCGCAAAAATATGCTCCATAAAATCATTGACTTATAATTATTTTTAGTTTCAAATTAAAAAACTTATATATGACGTACATGCAATATTAATTTCATGGAAGTTTTAAATAAATTCTATAAATACTATAAAATTTTAAATAAAGTTTTTCTGAATAATAAATTTAAATTTAAATAAAATGCAGTTGAAAATATAAAAACGCCTGTATACTTATGCAAATCTAAGTATACTTAAATAAACCAAACGACAAATATTTAATAGATGTATTAAAATATTCTTAAGGCACTTGGTGTCTAAATGTCAAGACCAACTTCTAGTTAAGTTTGTGTTATTTCGAAATAATATTTAATTAATCAGAGTCGAAAATATTGAATAAAAATAGCACATCATTGTATAATTTCATTTTTTACAAAAAAACTTTCAAATGTCATAGTTATTTGTAATAAATAAAATAACAATGACTCAATTTCAGACAAAAAATGTGACCCAAGGGAGGGAACTCTTCATAATTTACTTATTGTTAAAAGGGGTTTATTTATTTATTTTCTTAAGGTAACCAAAAAAACATAACCTTGTAAACAGGAATTTATTTATGGTTCGGGTTTGATTCGGGTTCAAATATAAATTTCGGTTCGATTTCGGGTTTGGGTTCAAATTTGTAATTGAAAGAAAATTATTTTGTTCGAAAAAAAATTATAATAAACAAATAAAACATTTTCTAAAGAAGAAAAACATTAATAGCCATTAAAATATTGCTAGAAAAAGGGGGGGAAATGAAATTACATTTTAAAGATTGAAATCTCTATTTTGCAAATTGAAATGAATTCAGTTATAGAATTAAAAAAAATGTAAAAACAGGTTTCCAGTATTAGTACATTTTATAATATCTTTAAAAAATTATTAGAGAAAAATATTAATATATTAAAAATAATTTATGGAACCTTTTAAAAATATATGGTTACCGGTTATCCATGAAAAGGTTCAGATTCAGATTCAGGTTGACTTTGAAATATAGCGGTTCGGTTCGGGTTCAGATAAATGAAAAGTACGGGTTTTTTCGGGTTTACGATTCAGGTTCAAGTTCCTGCTTTTAATCTCAATTTGCAGTTATTTAGTAAAATTCAAGCTAACGGAAGGAAAATGATCAGTTTGTTAATGATTGTTAATTTACCAATAAATAGAGTATTTTATGAATTATTTAAGCATGTTATTCAGATAAATTTGACAACATAACGGATCTTTTGGTTGTAGAAACAAAAACTTTTATATCGCGAAACAAATGAATCATCAACGTCACGTACGAAGTTCATGTTCTCACAAAATAATATTTAGACCAGTTTTTTGGTTTGTTGAATTTAACTTATGCTTCTCGCATCCTGCTATATTTTAGCATCAACAGTTATATGAAGAAAGCATATAGAATATAAATTAGCATACGCTTTTTGAAAATCGCACATCTTCATAACTGTGAATGTAAAAAATAAAAATAAACTATTAATTTTACATACCATATTTACATCTATAGCATAATTTATTAACATAATATGTACTATGGGCTTCAGAAGTCGTCTGCCTCCCTAAATATTATATTATCTTTTTTTAGAGCAGAGCTTTATAAGTTTAATTAACATATGTATTTAAATACTAAAATTCAGAATACCCAATATTTATTGCCACAAAATTTACTTTACTTTACAATTTTCAATAGATTACTTAAATGTATGTATATGAATACTATAAACGAAGAGTACTTTTTAATCTAGCAAATGAGTTTCAAAATACATATATCTTTGTTTGGTACATGGAGAAATGATTTAAATATTATAATAATCAAATGGGAGGAGTCTACTAGGTTTGTGATAAGTGAAAATGAATACAAACTGGACAACCACTTCTGCATTTCACTGTAAATACAAATAGGGCACTTAACCCTCACTCCCTGGGATTTTGTAGGTTGATATATTAGTGTATAACAGTGTCCAATTATTTACATCCGCATCTTCCATTAAAATAATATTTTTATATTTTATGTCCGGTATTATATACTAGCTAACAAAATTTGCTAGATTGCAAGCACTTTTAAACGAGGTTTCAAACTTATATGACAGTTCTCTTGGAGTTTTTGACAGATAGTTGCATGCGCAGTAAGTTGATTTTTACTGTTTTTTCTCAAGGTTAGTAAATACGCTTTAGTAAATATACTTTACAAGTTTAATACCCCGTTTTTGTTATAAGCTAACAAATTTTGTTAGCTTGGCTGTAATACCGGACATTAAATACAAAAAACATGTTACCTTCACATGCATGTATTTCTGTTTGGTTTTTCAACCTTTCACTGACATTTCGATATAAATGCGACTGGTTCATCTGCATTCTCAATGCATTTTATACATCTTTACAATAATCACGTGTCGATTTATTTAATCTTTTATTATATTCATAAAGTTTCACTATAGCTATTTTTGTGTCAACGCTCATAGGTGTTTAGATTTTTTTTATGTTTATGTTTGCTTAAATAAACAATTAAGTAAATTTAGTAAATAATTATGGTACTATTTATATGTTTATCAGACTTATTTAGATATTAAGTAATAATTTAATAATATACTGGATATGAATTTTATGTCACTTTTTTAAGGTTAGGTTAAAATGAAAACATTATTTGTCAGTAGTATAACTCAAAAACTCCTGGTCCGATTTGGCTGAAATTTAGTATATAAATGTAAAATTATGAGCCCTTTTTGAGAAAAGAATAATTTCCAAAAATTATTTTTTGCTGAGATTTAAAAAAATTACATCACAGAAAAAAAAAGTTTTTCTATATGGGTATCAAAATATGCATCTTTTTGAAGCTGTTTTCAAATATATGGGAGAATAGAAGAAATATGGGTGATTCCAGAAAAAGTAGTTTTATTCAAATTGAAATTAATTAACAACATTAAAAAAATAATTTAATTCGATCGATAAAGAGAAAATGTTTACCTAAATATATAATAAAATTTAAATACAGCTGTTATAATTATTATCAGAGATTAATTATTATCTAATGGCCACATTATGAAATTAGAAACCAACAAATTTTTAAATAAAAGGTGGTTATTAAAAAAAGATATTGTTATTTGAAAATAGAATTTTATTAATAAAGATAGATTCTGGTTTTTAGAAAGTACATAATATATAAATTATAATAAAGATTATAAAGTATTGTATTCCTACTTATTTGAGGAGACGCCACTGATTACATACATATAAAAGATCGTAAAAATTGATATTAGAATATGAATGTTCATATTTATTATACGACTTATAAACTTTATGTATATGTTGTAGATGACATTTAATCACGTGTTGACTTTTCAAGAATTTATGACGAGATGATAAATTATTCCATTTTTATTAAGTTATTGCTCCATTGTTGTTGCTTTCTAATTGATTCCAATAAGGACAAAAATTATTACATATAAATATTAGATTAAAATAATTATTTCTTTTTTATTCAAGTCAAGACTTTTCTCTGTTTTAATTCGTCTACGAAACCCAGACCGGGGCGAGACAGACTTATCTAAACATAGTATCGTGTGAATTCTTAGAAAGTATTTTTTTCGTACCACGGGACTTTCTTATACGTGTATACATTGTACGTGATTCTAAGTATATACAAACTTTTTTTTTTAATTTGCACAAAAATTGATAAAAATATACATCATGGCGGAAATAGTTAAAATGGATATAAGGAAGGTCAAAATGGATATTTCTTTCAAAGTCTCAAATTCGAAGAAAAAAATCAACCATATGTATTTCGTAAAATAAAGTTATAACCACAAAATATTGCGTAAGTTGCATGTAATATAATGGTCCAGTACAAATCTACCCATCAATCAAGTAATTACACTGACTAGAAACAACGTCAGAGATCTGTCTAATCTGTAGGTATACTATTTTCATAGCCTTGGCAGTTGGTATTTCGCTACCTTGTCAGACAGGAAACAGTGTTTCGCCTCCGTGCATACATTTCCGCCCACTGCACGTAAAGTGTAGAGTTTTACCGCAATACTATTAACTCGAGAAGTCAAGATGAGTTGACATCGCACGCATATTGATCGTGTGATTTGTTAAATGGTTACCTAAAGGAGAAAAAAAACGGGAATTAGTTTTAATTGTAACAATGAACTTAGTTACCGGAAATAAATTGTGCTCTTTTTAATATTAATTTTAAAACTTGGCACGGAAGAGCTGAGTTTAATTTACTATCATGAGTCTGAAAAATGTATGCATTCGTCCATTTTTCTCTTATACATATACTCATCGCTCTCTCATGCATACGCACACTCTCTTTAACATTTCATCTTGAAAACCTATCGATGTAATTCCAAATCATTAGTTCGCTAAAGAAGTTTTACTTCAAAAAGTTTTATTTTGAACGCAGTGGAAGAAAATGAAATAAAAAGTTTACTGTTATATTTGTTGTAAAAGTTCAACTACAGTGTTAAGTTTTACCGTCATTATGTAACAAGGCACTACAATTTACTTGTTGCAATACACTGAAAAACCGTTCGAACTAATGAAAGCGATGTATGGGTTTTTAGACGCAAATTACTCCAATACCGTTACTGCACGTGAAAAATAATTATTTAACGCACGAAAATGTTTGATATAAAAACCAAACACAAAAAAAATATGGGCCGAAGATGAAATGGTGCGCACTTACAAAAGGTACAAACATTCGAGATACTCCAGTAAGAGTTATGACAACGTCACCATTTTTAGCCAAACCGGCGATTTATCCAAAAAGTTATGACATTTATAATAAAATTAATATTAAGTATATTTAAAGATATCGATTGATATAATCAGAAAATATGACTGAAAGTCACAATTGGCTATTTAAATCGATTGGAAATGTCAGAACTCTTACTATGAGTATCTCTGGTACACATGTTTCGTGTAGCGCTGATCAGAATACTTTATTGTAACGAGAAATCTGTCTTTTGGTGATTTGAACGCTCACGTTTCATAAGCAATTCGTTCTACCCAGTCATGAACTGAAGTTTTTATAGCTATTGGGTAGTAGTGACATCTTAAATGTTATATCGCCAGCTAAAAGCATTCTGTAGTTTATATAAGAATGATTAAATTTAGCGACAAAAATAGAGAAAGCAGTTATTTTGATATTTAGCTAAAATTGACCATTGTTATAGAGTGTCTGTCAAAATTTACCAAAAGATTGTTAATTTAATTTAATTTTAATTTGTCATACAGATGTCCCGAAAGTCAGGGCATGTAAGGATTTAAATTAATTGAGCAAGTTATGAAATTAATTTTTGAAATATTACTAAACAAAATTCACTTGTTATATTTTTTTCATTATCAGTCCCTTTTAAAATTAAACGAGTCTTAACCCTCCGTCCTTCAAGCTTTGTATACACAGTAGTATAAGTTGCTATATATTTTTTTCCCCTAAAATATACGTAAACAAATTAAATTTCTGTTTCAATAAATAAAAATAAAAATTGAACCAGTATTATTGTAGAACAGTTATTTAGATATGAAAAACATTATATGTCACGGAAACCTTGGCCGTCGTGAGAAAAGCATGTATCTCTTCTACAATTAGTTGAAAAAAACTAAATTACGCGTTGTGTGTATTTATTTACATATAGTTGGCAAAACTGTATACTTTAAATTGAAATCGTTTCGCTTGAAAAGAAGAATGTAACCACAGTCAAACGGTGATGAAATTTTTAACTGCTATGGTTGCTAGGTTAGAGTTTTGAACCGATATTTAACTTTTACTTTTAGTTTATGATTCAGAATATATGTAGGTATTATAAATTGTAGGTATACATTTCAAAAATAATAATAAGTTTTTTTTGCAAAATCCTTCTCTATGGTGAAAATTAAGATATTTTATAATTTAAGTACTTTCTTATATGAATTATATTATTAATCCATATTCATTTTATAAATGCGAAAATAACTCTAAACCGCTTAACTGATCTTGATGAAATTTGGCAGGGAGGTAGCTTACATCCTGCAGCTAAAAATAGACATTCCACGTGGATGAAGTCGCGGGTAACAGATAGTTTCTTATATAAATAATTTTATTTATTTTTTTACTACGACATTGTTCGAAGATAATTATTTGAATATAAAATGCTTGCTGGAGTAAAACCATAGCATGCCATGTTAATCATCTTTAAACATTTGGAAAGTTGACATTGAATTAAAACTCAAGGTCAGGTATTGAGTACTTTTCTACCTCATTGATTAAATGCATTTTGTATAAGACAATACATCAAGTTTTGATTTCCTTGTATTTTTTAATATTTTAAAAACATAGAACTATTATTTTTGGAATTGCAATTTAACTTTTGCCATAAGGAAGGTGTGATTTTGGTAAATAACAAAATAAAGTTAGTAATATACAGGCTGTCCAGCTTAAGATGGTCAACATAAGGGCACTATAGACTGAAAAATAAAATTATTAAAAAAATCTACTTAATATGACATATTTACAAATATAATTAATAATTTTATTGATCGATAATGAACTATTATTAATATTATAAATTAATTGAATAATAACAAAAACCAATCGATCACAGTTAGATCTATAAATAAAATTTAAAACGATAACCTTTACATTTAAAATAATAAATTACATTGCAGATTTCAAAGATTATATCGAACTAATTATTAAATAAAAATTGCATATAGTTATTTTTAGCATACACGCCAAAAAATTACTACTTTCAGTTTCAGAAGGTCATTTTTGCATTCATAGGTTATGATATTTACCAGTTCAAAAGTATATTCAACATCCAGGTGATTTCTCTACAAATAAGATATGTTTTGAAAATACGATTTCTTATCTACCTAACATTAAATATAGGAAATTAAATTGGAACAATGTATTGTGAGTTATTTGTTGATGGATGAAATTTTATGAACATATCAAAAAATGAATTGATCAGATTAAACATTAATGTGTTTTTGATACGTCCGCGTAGAGTTTGTTTTTATCTAATCAATTTTTCGGGAAACAAAGTAGCCTATACCTTTCCGCAGAATGTAAGCTATCTCCCTGTCAAATTTCATACATGTCATATAGGTTTGAATGTTTTGTTAGCTATTTTATAATACCGATAATATTTATTATTATTTATGTGTAGTAAATATAATGTTTTTATTTTTTGTTTTCAGGAAACCGACGGACAGTCGTTGGGATTCGGACTGAACAAACGAGAAATCTTCTTTCTAAATTTAGAAGATGGATATTTTGGTTGTCAAGTGAATGAAAGTACGGATGTATTACAATTGTATGAATTGAGTAGGCTTTGTGATGGCCGACCCGACTGTTACCGAGGCTCTGACGAACTCCGGAACGAGCTTAAATGCACAAGTAAGTTATATTTATTATACTCCTTTGTAACTCTTTTATCTTTTAAAAGTATCTGGTTTTTAATGTGGTATATTACCGTATAATCGAAAATACATATGACTCAATCTTCTACCTAATTTTTGTACCAGTTTTACAATAACATCTTCATGATTCAACAATTCAGATGCTAAACTGACTAACTACACTAAGAATAGGTATATGTTTTCTATATTAGTTTTGATGTAATTTTTTTTTTTTGTATTTGAGTTAATATTTTTAGGAAGAAATTAAATTTGATGCATTAAATGATATTAAAAAATTGTGAATTTTATATTTCGTTAAAAGTATGTATGGTTTCTATAGAAAATGATGCGAAAAGTTGAAATTTTCAAACCGCAGGACTGTATCATAAACCGTTCTCGAGATATAGCCTCTCAAAGTTTTCGATTTTTTAAAATTTGGAAAAAAATGGCCGTAACTTTTAAAGGGGTAGTTGGATTTGATTCTACTTGACGTATTTGAAATCAGCATATCAAAATCTATACAATAACATATATGTATGGCATTTTTTGACGTGTACCTCTGAAATCCGACAACTAAAATTACTCGTTTTAGATTTCGTTAAAAGTATGATGTGAAAATTTAAATTTTTCACATCATTTTCAATAAACATACTTTTAACGGAATCTAAAATTAAAAAATAAAAATTGTGCCATTTCATGCATCAATTTAATTTCGTCCTAAAAATATCAACACAAATACAAAAAAAACTGAAATTTAAAGATTTTTAACCCAAAATTTAATTAAAAACCAAATAATGGCATCGATCATTGACCTAATCAAAATTCCTGAAGTTATTTTTATACTACACATCCCTTATCGCATAAGTTTGCATAATCTACTCAACGTTCTTAGAAATCTTTTAAAATTAATTCAGCAGCATATCTACAAGTAGAGGAACATACGTACATGCATTTCAAATACAAAAATAAACTGTGTACTTACGTTATTGTACGGTCATTCAACATCGCAGAACAATCGAATGCGCGCGTAAAAATGATTCAAGAATGAAACAAAACATGTATGTCCTTTAAAGGGATAACTAATACATTTACGGGACAATGTGACTCATCGCAGGATCTTTGTGTTTACTCTATACAGGATGTCCGAGAAGTCTTGTATTAGTTTTGTTAAGATGAACTGGAATCAATTTCTTAAATAGCTAATGGAAAGCAATTAAAAATATATATTGAGTTGATTCTTCTACTGGATAGGAACAATATTTCAAAATTAAGCAATCAGAAGTTTTTATATTCTTAAAGTGGGTGTTAAGAGCTTTTATTTAAGGGGCCATATGTTGCGATTATATGCAAGCGAGATAAGAAATAAGGATTTGGAAATTAGTCAACTAAATAACGTAAAAAAATATTGTTTCTTATGTTCATGATTTTTTACGATTGATATGCTTATTAAAAAATTATATTCTAATTTTGCCGCATAGGGAAATTTTATTTAGAATTGCCTATATACATTTACCTTTATGTATTTTAATGTCCGCGTGGAATTTGTAATTTTTTTTTCAGGATACAAAGTAGTCTATGTCCTTCCTCAGAATGAAAGATATTTCCCTGCCAAATTTCATTAAGATCGGTTTAGCCATGAAAAGGTAACAAACAGACAAAGTTACTTTTTATAATATTACTATGGATTATAATATTACCAACACATCCTTATTTTTTTTAAACGCATGAGTCACCCCTTCTTCTTCATCATCGATTGACTCCGATATCAATCAAATATTACCGGTACGGACATCCTGTGTATCCAGATATTATTTTTCTACAATACGTCGAATAAGACTACAATAATGGATACCATCGTGAAGACAATGGAACCGTTGGTTTGACGACACATCCGACGTGCCTTCGCGGGGAGGGGGTGTGTGTCTGTGTGGGAGGGGAGGGGCAACATCCCGCGGGCCACAGTTTGGTATGCAAACAGCGCAGACATTGCCGAAGACAACAGACGCGACTACTTGCAGCGGCAAAATGCACTTGGCTCGCAGTGGTGTAGTTAAAAATTAATTTATATTATTTATTTTTACGAAAAAATGTATATAAAATATTTTTTTCGTTACTTAAAAGTGAAATGAATTGGAAAAAAATGATCCTCGAGGTATATGTATTTTTATGAAATAGGGAATTAAAAAAAAAATGGGTTTCCCCTAGAGATACTCCAGTAAGAGTTATGACGGCATCGCCATTTTTAACCAAAGCAGCGGTGACACGATTTTTTTTTAAATTCCTTTATGTATTATTTCTAGCAAGCATTAAAAATTAACATAATGTAGATAATAATATGAAGTATATTTTATGATATTGCATGATTGATAAAATCAGAAAATACGTCTGTGAGTGAGGCTTAGCTACTACAATCAATCAGAAATCGATTCAGAACTCTTGTTATGAGTATTTCTAACACAAGGATTAGCTCGAGTATAAACTGCAATATTTACTCATAAGAATATTTCTATCTATATAACAAAAGTTAAAAAAATATATGATTTTTCAAATTCATCCATACTAATATTATAATTGCGAAAGTATATCTGTCTATTACCTTTTCATGGCTAAACCGCTGAACCAATTTTCATGAAATTTAGTAGGGAGATATCTTGCATCTTGAGAAAATAGTCTACTTTGTATTCCGAAAAAATATTATATAAAAAATGGGTGTGTGAAATTTATACTTTTTCTTCTTCTTCATGGGTGAATACATCTTAATATATATATGACGCGAACGAAGTCACGGGTAACAGTTAGTAAAAAATAAATTAAGTAAAATTATATTTATATGCACCGCCACTGACTAAAGATGCAAACAGACAAAGTGAATATAATATATTTTGCTCCAAGCATCTCCATATCGAAGATCAGTGGGTTGAGTAATAAATAATGTCGTTTTAAATTGCATCCCAAATTATGCAATAAATTTGTCACATAAAGAATACATGAAGTGAGAATTGTACAGAGATTTGTAGCCCTGAAGGTTCAGATAATTCATACTCGTATAATATATTATAATGTCAACAAGTCGAAAAATATCATTAACAAAAGTGTACGTTGATTTGCATGCAGAAGTGGTCGACCAGTTTTCATTCAAATCAGTTAATCAATAACTTAGTGGGCTTCTCCCATTTAATTATTATAATATTTAAATCATTTCTCCACAAAGACAGATATTTTGAAACTCATTTGCTAGATAAAGAATATATATATTTGTGGCAATAAAAATATTTGATATTCCAAATTTTAGTATTTAAATATGTTAAACTTGATGTAAAAATAATTAATGAAATGGACGTATATTTGTGATTTTATTTAAAATGATGAACTATAAGCGTCACCCTAGAAAAAGATAACCGATGATGTTTGTCTTAATATTTTTGAATCTGTTCTAAGCGATTCTGACTTTTAGGATGGCAGACGACTTCCGAAGCCCATAGTGCATAGTCAAAAGTCGAAACTACTTTTCATGAAATTAAGTTTCTAGAAACATTTCGTATATTGTTTTTTTTTCAAAATATCCCATTACATGAAAATTGTATAGAATCTTTTTTGAAAAACATTAATTTTTCTTTAAAAAAAGTCATAATTATTTTTGTTATTTGCAGAATTTAGCACGAGGAAATCTTGTGAAATTACTTGCCAGATGTTTCACATTATAGTTTACTCTAATATTATACGTCAATTAAGTATACTATTGTCTTAAAATCATACTTAATTGGTTATTAATTGTCTTTATATTTTTGTTTATAAAATACATTTCAATACAGTGTCCAAAAATCCATTAAATAACTATAAAACTAAGGTTATGATAATTACTATCAATTTTACAGTAATTAATTTATTTTGTTTATGATTCCATGTACGGATTTCTTATTAAAGTATGAAATTACTTACTTGATAACATTATATTGTTAGTTATCGTTTATAAAATTCGATTTTTTATTAATTTTAAATAATTTTAATTATTCAAGTATAAACCGTTTAAAAAAGTATACATATAAAAAAATAACGAACTATAATATATATGTAAATATATTCTAAAACCTAAGACCCTAGAATTAGTCAGTAAGTGACTACTCTGCCTGCACCTATCGGAAAAAACTTGAACTTTTGAAGTTCTCAAACAGCCATTTGAAATTATTAAATACAATGAAAAATTATGTAAATAAGCAATTAAAGTTATTAAAATGCAATCAATAATAAAAGAATAACTACAACGTTGTGTTGTACCAAATTTTGACAATAATACATCCAATAAAATATTCAGTTTTCATCGGTTACAAGAAATGCAGTTGTCAAAGAAATATGGGTGAAAAATTTTAACTTAACCTCCATTAATTATAAAAAAATTGAAGGGTTCAAGTTTTATCCGATAGATGGCAGAATGTTCACTGACCATAACGAATTAAGGAAAATTAAATTGAATAAAATGCAAGTAAAATAAAATTAAATCAATTTGATGCGAAGCCGCGATTGATATGATAATATCGTCAAAACTTCCACAGATGAATAAACTACATTACTGTCATAATAAATACATTGGAAATAAATAAACAATGGGTTGTCAATAATGTTTTTACTATTTTTAGACATTTTACATTTAATTTGTGATATTTGAAATCACATCACGTTTAAACATTCATTCATTGGCATGTATTGAATAAAGACAGTGTTATATACACGAATGCGTATCTCTTTATTATTCAGTTATCGTCCTTTGTTCAAAGGATATATGTCGAGAATCACCAAACGCAATTTAACATTTATTTTCAATATAAATTTTATGTGGCGTGGAGTACTAGAATGCTCATGAGCTTAAAAATGAATTTAATGTATATTTTTTATTATTTTTCAATGAATTGATTGCTCGTACGAATTTAAAATGAATTTGTTGTAAAAATATATTCCTTCATTTTCATCAGGGAGCATATTGCTTGGGGAAAACAGGGGGGGCCATAAAAATCTTCATTTATTAATCGTATATGAAAATTACTGTAATTTTTTAATAATAATTATAAATTTTATGTCTGTTTTTTATTGCTTTCCAATAAATTAATTGCTTGTACGAATTTAAAATGAATTTTCATCAGGGTGCGTTTAGCTTAGAGGAAACAAGGGGGGGGGTATAAAAATATTAATTTAATTTATTAAACTTATGAAAATTAGCGTATATCTTACTGTATTTAAGGGCTGAAGGATAGAAGGTTAATGTTATAATTGGTACTATAAGGGGTATATTATTCAATACATCAAAAAATTATAAATTTTGTAAGTGTTGTTGTAAAATAAAACCACACATGTAATTTCAAAATTATCTTTACTTAAATAACAGTCCTTAAGTATGTCCTGATTTAATGATCGAGTTAATACGCACTGAGTTACCAAAATTACAGGTTGCGGTTTTCCAAATTGCCGGCGTTTTAAATAAATCAATACATTTTTATCGGATGTTTAAACAGTATTTACAACAGGGTTCATTATTCCAGTTATCACTTCATTGTTTTATTACATACTTAAAGTGTTCTCTACAAAACCTGTTTTTCTGTACAATGAGGGTTTTTAAAGTGAAACTTCTTTAGCGACACGTTTTAAAATACGACAGGTTTTCAAGATGAAACGTATAAGAGAAATAAGTTGAAGTTCACTACAGGAAATTTCACTAAAAAATTTCGAATATTTGATTTCGTTAAAAGTATGTTTATTGTATAGAAAATGACGTGAAAAGTTGTTTGTTTCAAACCGCAGGTCTGTATTTTAAACCGTTCTCGAGATATAGCCTCTCAAAGTTTTAGTTTTTTCAAATTTTTGGAGAATAAAGGCCATAACTTTTGAACGCGTGGTCGGAATTGATTTTAGTTGACGGATTTGAAATCAGCGTGTCAAAATCTATATAATGACATGTATAATACTTTAAAATCCGACAAAAAAATTTTGGCCTAAAATCGACATTTTTTTAAGGTATACCCCTTTGAATTTTTTCGATTTTTCGTGAAAATTTTTTTTTTGAGTTTTAAGGTATTATACATGTCATTATATAGATTTTGATCCGCTGATTTCAAATCCGTCAACTAAAATCAATTCTGACCACGCGTTCAAAAGTTATGGCCTTTTTTCTCCAAAAATTTTAAAAAACTAAAACTTTGAGAGGCTATATCTCGAGAACGGTTTGAGATACAGACCTGCGGTTTGAAAATTTCAACTTTTCACGTCATTTTCTATACAATAAACATACTTTTAATGAAATCAAAAATTCAAAAAATTTTAGTGAAATTTCCTGCAGTGAACTTCAACTCGTCATACAAATATCGACTAAAATACAAAAAAATAAGACGTAGAGGTATTATACTTTTATAATTGAACGTGTAAATTAATATTAAATATTATTTCTGACTTTTGGTTAAAATGTTTGGGTTGCCCATGAATAGTCTAATAATATTTTTAAATTTGTATTAATTTACTCATAAAGAAAGGGAAGCACTGCTTCCCCTGCTTCCATGGACGCTTCGCCACTGCTCTGAACCTTCTTTTTTGTTAGATTTTATAAATTAACTTTTTATAGAATTTTTTATTTTTTTGTTTATATTTTGCCATATTAAAATTATTGTTGACGCCACTGTATACGTTCTACGATTCTACTTGCAAGAATCCAGTAAATTGGATCAGTTCTTTGGTTCAACCATCTTCATTCCATTTTTGCCCTGTTTATTATACTCAATGGCATATTGATTGATTGTTCCCTATAGGTTTTTTTTTATTATATGTATGTGTAATTTATTTTCAATTATATCAATTAATGGAGGTATTTTGTTCTGTAATCTTATTTATTGTAGCTTTTATTGATCTCAAATGATCTATAAAAGCAAAAGCGCTATTACATATAGTTGAACTCGTACTTTTTTTATAATATGTGCATCGAATACGTCTATACAAAAAGAAGTTTATAATTAATAGCAATAGCGGGAATGGAAACAACTTCTAAATATTTTATTCCCGCATATATGTTGATAGTTGAAATACAATAAATATTAGCCAAAAAATGTCGCTAAAAATAAAATAATTATTGTAAAAACTTATACACAAAAGACCAGATACAGTAATAATTATTATAAATGCAACTTGTATAGTTTACGCGTAGAGATTTACAAATTATTTTATATTTATTGTTTTACAGTTGGTTGCTTTAAAACAATAAATTATTTACATTGCAGCATAGTTCACATTGTTTCACAAATCAAAAGGTAACATTCTAACTGTATCGCATATATACTTCAAACATACACATTGAATATAAGAATGTGGATTCGAATTTGATTAATTTGTTACATAAATAAATTAACCGTTACTTTTATTATATGTTGATTCAAATGTATAGCAATAACTTCACATTTAATTTTTATTTTCAGATGATTGTACGAAAGAAGATGGAACAATCTGTCAGAATGGAGCATGTTTGGATACCCAGTGCCATTGTAATGATGGTTTTGGAGGATGCAGTTGCGAAGTTCCAGGTAATTAAAAAATATTTCATTTTTGAATTTTTCGAAATCTATATATTAATACGTGAACATCGAAATTTGTTAGTGTTTATTATAAAAGGAGGTGAATGAAACTTTTACCATTCGAAAGGTACAGTACATTAAGGCAGGTAAAATAAAGTTAACATACATACACACATGGTTATCTCTCTCGCTGTCATTCAACAGCATACCTAGCGCCACCAAGCGTCAAAAATAAATATTTTTAGGTTTCTGTCAAACGTAGAGAATGCCAAATCAATTCGCGTTCAATTTCAGTGTTTTTATTTACGCTTAACAATAGAAAATGAAGTTAGTTTCCAATTTTTAATTTATTCATTTTGATTTACAGTTATGATTTCGCTTATTTTTGCCTAAAAGTAAACGGAAAATATATTTGTGTTATCTATTGTTGTTTTGAGAGATATATATATGTATTAAACTTATCATATCTTTTTAGTATTTATTATAAAAGGAGGGAATTGGTTAGGTTAGGTTTGGTTAGGTAATGTGCCATAGATGTGCACACAAAAAAATCATGTGTGTGTGTTGCCGTTAAAGCAGGTAAAATAAAGTTAACATACACACATGGTTATCCCTCGAATTTCGACCATTTTTTAAACGATGCGAATTAAAAAAAATGTAGAGAACGTTATTTCCTATATTTTATGTCCTATTCATCTTTTATCAATTCGACAGAAAGATTAGATACACGTATTACGTATAAGAAAGTCCCTGTAAAACCTTGAAGTATGTATTGTTATTAAATATCAAGAGAAAAGCGAAACGAATCAGTAAATTATTCCATTCTTTAACGTCGTTCGCGTCCAAAATGTAATTTAAAACAAATAAAATTAATGTTATATGTTTTAAAACATTTTTTTTGGTCTTTATGATTTATCGGTTATTAAAAATAAGAACATAATGTTTTATTATCTATTATCTTAAACCAGAACGTTCCATTTTTATTTTATAGATTACCTTGACATTTGTTTATTCACATATGTATGTATATTATACAAATTCTAACGACCAAAAAGGACACGGTTTACACCCAAAAACCAAGATTTAATTATATTTATATTTTTTAACGTAGGTACTTAAATATGTACATTTATAATATTTAAATACAAGTACAGTTACTCAAAAAGTTGTTTAAATATTTATTTAAACAACTTTTTTTTATTTCTTCAGCATTTGTATTATAATTACATTTTTACAAATTTGTTATGGTACACCCCATAAAAAAATAATTGCCCGATAACATAAAAAATAATGTCAACACCAATGTGTCAACTTGTTTTATTTTAAAAACATGCCTGTATGATTAAATATTACAATATATTAGCAACGCTGTTATTGGTTTTAAAAAATCTTGAAATTAGTTTCATATATGTGAAAATTGTGTAATTAAGGCCCTAGAGCCTCGAATTAAGCCCCCGTACCTCTGTTTTAAACAACAAAAAAATTTGACTTAAGCTTACTAAAAATTATTTTCTGCCTAGAGCCCCCAAAATCGGATGATTCACAAGGGCGTCTAATGTTTAAATGTCTTTCAATTATACCGGCTTTGATAACACTGCACAACAGCATTTCTGATGATTGGGTTATGTTACATGATACTAGCCTAATTTTTAATGACGATTTCAAATCTGTGATCAAAATTTTTCTATCAGCTCTAGTTTAGAAAATTTGACACATGGGCCGTTTTATAATAAAACACAACATGTTTAAAGTTAATCCTATTTTATTAAGTTGTTAAAGTCAAAAAACTTTCTTTTATAAGATTTCCTTGCAGAAGTTGAAGCCTGAGAGCTGTTCTGAATGCTCCAACAATAGTCAGCCATCATGTGTGCGTTCCAGTAGCCTTGATAGCGTTCCTCCATCGTACGGAGGTCTTAGTGGAATCGCTCGCCCTGTTCTTCACTTAGATCCCCAATATTAGCGGGAAAATAGTCTAGGTGGTTGTGAAGAAAGTGTAACTTGATGTTCATGTTACATCCAAATGTTTGAAAGTGACTCATTAGTTGTTCAACGTGTTGAGAATAGTCAGAACTTTTCTTATTTCCCAAGAAATTTTGAACAAGCCACACAAACTCATTCCATGCCTTTTTCTCAATCTCTGTCATAGTGTCTGTAAAATTTGTGTCTTTTGTTAATGATCTTATCTGTGGCCCGTCAAAAATACCCGCTTTTATCTTTTCTACACTCAGTTTTGGGAACTTTTTTGATAGAAAAAGGAAACAATTTCCATTTTTGTTAAGACCTTTAACAATTTGTTTTATAAGCCCTAATTTTATATGCAACGGAGGCAAAATTATACGATCCCTTGATACTAAAGGTGGGTTTATCACGTTTTGTTATCGTGGAACTAGCACTTCCCGTATAGGCCAATGCAGTCGTCATGGTGGTTCACGGGTTCATTCCAGATCATAGCAGTTTCGTACCTGAAACTATGTCATTTCTTATTTGTCCATAAACGTAGAAACTCAACGCACGTTTTGCATACTTTTTACGGAATCCAAGACTTATTCTTCATTTCCAGCGGGTGTCCAAAATAATTTTTGTAAGCCTCATTTACGAAGGTTGTCACATTTAAACGGTATTCTTTAAATATATACTCTCTGCAAATGAAACAAAAATGGTTTGGATCATTCACACACACTCTTCTTGACGATGCCATATCAAATTATAATAAGATAACTTAATAATTTTTAAATTAGCAGCAAATAAACACGGTAAGACAGCAAATTTTTAATGAAAGCTATAACTCGTGAACAAGAGCTGTTAGAAAAAAAATGAGGGTATATTTAGAATCAGCGACGTCAAATTAGTAAACATCATGTGACATAAGTCATTCATCAGTCAAAAAGTGCAATTTTGTTGGCCAGTGTAATCGGTCATATCTGATCATCTTTAGATCGCCATTGGGTATAAAAATAAAACTATAATAATAATTGTTAACCGTATAATCTTTGAACTTCGATCGCATCTCGGTCACGATTAAACATTTGAACCCTACCTTAAACCTTTAAGGTACCTACATGCGATGACATGGCAAACATGTTATGTTGAAAATATTAATGTTCACTCTAGAATAGTTTATGTCTGATAGCACACACCCATATGGACATGGTCATACACTAAATGCTTCATACAGATAGACGACATAGAGATTTTATTATTATTTAATTATACATGCATACGATTATTTCAAAAGTAAAGACGTAGTTTTATGTCAAACAGCAAAAGGTACCGGCACCAGTTATGACCGCTATAAGAGCAAGGTTTACTGTTTTTGTGATTGACGGGCATGTTTTTTGTAATTCTCATGAACTTATGTTACTAATAAAACAAGTAACTCTTTATTTAATCAATTTAATTACCAAAGTCTGTTTTTTAAATTATAGCCTTTTATTTTGTTTATGTTAAAGTATCTCGTTAAGAGTATCTCATTTAAATCAAATACAATAGATTTAAGTTCACTTTTACTTATATGTAAAACGAGATCGCGTATATATAAATTCATATATTTAAATGTCTGTATAGAAATTAATAAAGATTGAAATAATGCAATTTAATCCGTTCAGTTTCGCACGTATTATAAAAGAAATTGTAAAACATTTAATTAATTTATGTTTATAATTTTAATACAAATATACGCATTATAATAAATGAACTGATTCATAATAAAATTACAACTGATGGAAACATTTACGTTTGATTATTATTATTAATTAATTTGCGAAGTTATTGAACTTATTTTATACATATAATACACAGTGGCATATCATTTTAGGTTAATTTTGTGTTTACGTTTTTGGTCACCTACTGGTCATTCTACCTATCCAATTAAAAGATAAAATAGAATACATATTCACCATTTTGACACCCTTTGGCCGATTGTCATCAAATTAAACTGATATAGATTATAGTTCAGTAATAGCAGTAATCAAATATCAACATATATTTCTAATTTAGTAAACTTAATTAAGCACGTATCCAAGACTGGTGCCAGTACGTTACATATTTAAAATCCAATCACTTCACAAAAATAGTCAAGGCTGTTTCAAATTTCAAACTTAATGTACGTTTATAATTATACTGCAATTAAAAAATACCAAGCTGCAGAAAAAAACGTAAAAATATAATAAGTGAATATATGTAACATATCAAAAATCGATTATCAGAAATTATATAAACACTATCTATGCATCCTGTTTCTGTACATGATCTAATAAATATGTGTGGTTTTACCAATTCCACCTGTTAAAGATTTAATCTATACAGATACCGGTTTTGGTGTGTTGAGAAGAAAAAAATACATAACATTTACATTTTTTTACAGACGATAACGAGTGCAAGTACCGACCTTGTGACGTTTTTGCCCACTGTACGAACACCCTGGGCAGTTTCCAGTGCACGTGCTTTCCGGGATACATCGGGGACGGTTTCCGGTGTGAAGGTAAGCTTAAATATTCTTTATCATTTGAAATTAGATTTTTTTTACTTGCTTTAGAATAATATAACTCTGCGGAAAGTTAATTAATGAAAATAATCGGTAAAGTGCATTAAAATGGTTTTATATTTTCTATTTACAAACGTTTTTACTGTAGTTACAGAGGTTAGGCCTATACAATTCGAAATTAGTTTTATTCTAGATTTGATTTTTTTTTACTTGCTTTAAAATCACATCACCCCGCGGAAAATGAATGAAAATTCAATTGGTAAGGACATTGGAAAGAAGGTATTTTGAGCATTAAAATGGTTTTTTATTTTTTTTATTTAAAACGTTTTTACCGTAGTAACGAAGATTTGAATTTTGCCCACAAAATTCACCGATTAAAAAATGAAATTAAGTATAATTATTATCAAAATCTGCTATTACAAATTATGGCTTGTTTGTAATTAAAACTAAAAACTTAATCAAATTTAAAATTCTTTAGGATGTGACTGAAAATAAAATGATTTTATTAGTTACATATTTAGTTTACATATTACATATTTTATATAATTACTTCATTATATATTTTATATCTCCAGTGTACATCTTTTAAGTAAACATGTTTGCAGTATTAATACATTAACACGTTGAATGCCACCAAACATCAAAGAATGTGACATTCAACGTGTTAAGTACTATTCGATCCGTGAACTTTTTGAATTTATATGTTTGCAGTATTATTTCATAATTAACACGTTGAATTCCACATGGGTTTACATTCTTTGGTGATTGGTGGCATTGAGCGTGTTAAGTAATCGATCCGTGAATCTTCTGAATTGATATATTTGCTTATTTCTTGAACGAATGGGAGGAATTTATAATAAAACGATTTCCGGAAGATTTTTTTGTTACACATTTTAATCAATAGATATTAGATGATATAAAATTTGTAATGGATATTAAAATGATTTATAGTTATGATTATAGTTATAATTAATTAAAAATGAAATGAGTAGGTTTATTTACATATATGTCATTTTTTACCTCGGTTTTCTGAACTTCTTTTTTTACATTAGGGTAAAATTTTGTAATCAATTTTTTACCTACTTCCCAATGTCCGATTCGATTGAAATTTTGTACACTTGTATATTTTTGATGGGAATAATAATAATTTAATTGATTGATTAACTAACCATTTTCAACAAATTAAACTTTTTAATTTTTTTTATAAAATTATAAATGCAAAAATAGCTCTTGAAATTATCGATTCTAGAGGCCACTGGCCTAATCAATATGGATTGATAGATATATACATTCTATCTAATTATTATCTGTTCATTCTTTACCAAACTGGGATTTAATCGACCAATAAATTACTTGAGTTAAAAGATGGTCAAATAATTGCAAACCAAAATGGTAAAAACTTGTTATATTATTGTTTCAATAACTGATAGGGGTCAATAAACTTAGCAAAGATAATAGGTATTCAAGTATTTACACACCATTCAAAAACTGCATATATTTTATGTGCTAAAATAGCGTTTTGAATGTTTACTTTAATAATAAAACGTTTATTCTTCAATATTTACTATATCTACAGAGATTAAATCCCGTTTTGTTGACATTAACAAGAAATATCTCTTGAATATATTCAAGTTATTAAAAAGTTAATATTATTTACATCTTATTGCAATACCGTAGCCAGAAAAATTCTTCCTAAAGGGGGGTGGGGTATATTATCAATATGATCATATTTTCGTAGCGAATTTTAAATATTTTCCAATTATTTAATTAATATGGGGTCATTCATAAAATACGAATTGTTTACCCCTCCCCCTAATAAATAATTTTGCCAAAATTGATCATTAAAAACATAGTTTAAAAAAAGGAATAAAATTGATATAAGTACTGAAATGTACGCTATCGCCCCCCTCCCCCTTAAAGATTGATTTTTAATAAAAATCCGAGAATTCCTTCTAGTTAGATTTGACCTTTCGTTCGTGTTGTGCGAAAACATTAATTTTCTAGTAAATAGTTCTAAAATTGTAATACACGATGGGTCACGCTATTCTTGGTGTAAAAACAGTTTACGTAGTTCAAAAGATCAACAATGTTCACGCACGCAATTTGCGGTTTTCTATCAACATGCGGTAAACACTAGGTTGGATTATATTGCATTATTTGTATAGTAATGGTGAATATTTGCTAACTTTTTTACTCTTTGATATAATTATATGGTTATAAATGTATTACTACGTATTTTCCAAATGATACAAATAATAACAGATGTTTTTAAATACTGACCTAACGGTATTAGTTTCGTAAAAATATCCGTATATTTTTTTACCTAGAATACACTAATTGAAATTTTTGAAAATAATATGCGCGTAATATATTGTTATTATTTTAATTTATATTAAAAACAGTATTAAGAAAAACTAGTAATATAAGTATAGAATTTTTTTTTAGATTTTGGGCTGTGCGTTGATGAGTCAGGCACTCGAGACTATTTGATATAAATAATTTCTCGAAAATACCGTTTTGTATTTACCTACATGAGCAAACTAATTAACAGTAACGTTAGAGCACTCAGTAATTATGTTCATCAACGCACCGCAAGAAGGTTTACTTTTAACCTCTAATTACGCCCGACCGCCCACAACACAAATCATCAGAGACACCCCCCCCCCCCCCCCCCCCTCCAGAAGCGTATGTAATAATAATGAAAATAAGATTAAATACTCATTAATTCTGAACTTAGGTAGTTACTTGAGCTTAGACCAAATAACGGAGCAATATGTTAATGAATTGTAAATATAATTCAGATTTTTGATTTAAAATAGTTGGGAATTATTCTTGTGAAATTATAAATGTTATCATTGTGATGAAAAAAAATGTATGGGGTATATCTTAATATATCTAGAATCATCCTCAAAAATTCAATTTAAACGTTATATTTTTCCAAAAGGAATAGTTTACTACAAAAGTTTATATTTAAAATGTGTCGTTATTGTGATGTTTATAAAAAAATACACAATTTTGGGACCCCCCACTTTTTGGCTTTTTTTATAATTTCATTTTCGTTATTAATTTTTCTTATTTGTTATTAGGTAATAAAGTAATAATTCAATGAATTGAAATCTAAATATTAATAATGTATTTGAATAAGACACGAATTCATATTTTCTCATTTTTATGAACAATAAAAAGTACATATTTTTTATTCAAATTACATAATGTTAATTCATTACTTTCGTAGTTAATGTTTTACGCTTCATGCTTTACAACTATAAAAACTGTGAGAATAATTTTCTATTTATATAAAAGTAACCATGGGGTATTTCATGTTAATATTCCTTCAGTTTTAATACCTTGTTATAATTTATTCATAAAAAATATTGTAAACATATATTTTATGCATTTTAATTGTTTCTCTATAAAGAAATTCGGTCTAGACAAAAACACCTTCTACGAGGTATCAAATCGTAAAAAAATACTAAGAATTATTATTTTTATGAGTGAATTTTCAATTAGAGAAATAGCGAGTTAACGAACAAAAAACTAATATTTTTATGAAAAAACTTCTAAAGAAATCTTTTGAACACATATAATTAATGGATATTCATATTATGTTATAAAAAAATCACCTTTAACCTGGATGTAATTAACAAAGATCAATCACAGCGCTACAAGTGCTTCAATAATCAAACTACAAAATTTATAACAAGTTAAAATATGTTTTATATTAGCTCAGTAGCGTTCCAGTCTTATTAATTTTAAATAATTTTGATAATATACCTTTCAATTTTAATATAAATTATAATTAAATGCATTAAAAATATTTTTCAAAAAAATTTTAAAGTTACCCAAAGACCGAAGCGAAACATCCGCAGCGACTGCGAATAATTCGTGCCGCAGAAATAAAGTGCATGGCGGCTTATGTATCTACGTATTCAGACCGGCGCGGCACGGCAGTTAATCGCTAAGAATGCGATTTTGCAACGTTTTTATTCGCCGGATATTTAAAACGCGTTCGACAGCGTTTTAATCGCTGCTGCGCTTGTTTGAAGACCGAAAAAAGTAATATAATTTGTAAGAAATCATCTTATTCAGTGGTAGACTAAGAAAAGTTGAAATAGCGGATGTTAAGAACCCCCCATCCTGCTCTAATTTATTTTCTTTTGTTTAAAAAAATTGTGTAAAAATAATAAAAAATTTCATATTTAATGTGTTTTTATTTTTAACCTAAAATTTATTGTTAAAATTATTTTATCATTTATTTTATTAATTGATACATATTAAATCAAATCTATCAAGAATGTAGTTCAAGATAAATATAACGATGATGTCAAATAATTATTTAAGCAAACAAATAAATAACTGTTTCACAACAACCATGTAATTTAATATTCTCAGAACGTCACTGTTGTGATTTATACAGGCGAAAATTCACGAAACTAATTTCGCGTCTGTACCGCCTTAAGGTACATTTTAGTTTACACGTCATTCTGTCCATCCCAAAATACCCTTTCGTGTTTTGTAACAATCTCTGTGTGTTAATTACCAACCATTAGCTTAAGTTAATTCACTTTTTGTATTATTTAAGACACTTTAAATGTTTGTATAGTGTAATTTAGAAAAATGGTTTTGGAGATATACAATTATTCTTTATTTAAAAAATTAATTCAGTTATGCTTTCAGAGAGGGTTTGACGGAGGGAGGGCAGTTGTAAAATCTTACGTAGGAAAGGGAAGGATGGGGTTGAAGTCAACTCGATAGTTTGGGCAAAATTGATTGTAATATTTATAATAAATATATAAAATAATAAATCTCGTGGTCATAAAAGGATATCCGAGTTAACATTTTGAACAAAAGGGGTGGGGGGGGGCATGACAATTTTACCTTCTATAATACAGAAATATAACATTATTTTTATTTTTAAAATCCTTTTACTTACAATAAGATTATTTATATAAGTATAGGTACAACCATGAATAAATACATAAATATTATTATTTTAAAATTTACTTTAAAATAATAACGCCCCCCCCCCCCCCAAGTACATATTTTGATTGTATGTTTCATGAAAATATTACACTGTCCATCATAATGTCGTTTATTAAAAAAAGGTTATAAAAAATTAATAATTTTATACTTTAACTTGTGTGGGTGTAGATCTAACGGTCCATGGGGCGTTCATCTTAGATGTAGACTCAATAAAGACATTTTATTTCAATAAGTTTTTTGCTATGGGTAGGTTAAATATATCTACAGGCGATTTTACTTTGGTATATTCTTGGATCATCTTAAAAAAAAACTAAATTAAAAATTAGAATGCCTTAAGTATATATGCATACCTACTGCACACAGTGTGGACGGGGGGTAAGGGTCAGACCCCCCCTCTTCACATACATTATTTAACTTCACAATAAATGAAAAATTATATATAATTACCCCCCCCCCCCCTGGGTGCGCTTCTGACTGCACATCACAGTAAGCATTCTCTATGTATATAAATAAAATCTCTAAGAAAAAATATAAATAAACCGTTTTATGTCGCGCGTTAAATAATCATTAGTATCAACAATAACATGGGTAAATTACAATGGCGTAACCAGCGGGGGGGGGGGGGGACCGGGAGTTATACCATTTATATGTTTTATGTTAATTCCCCCTGCCCATAAAAATCTTGATTACGCCACTGGTATTTATTTATTTATTTTATCTCTGGTATTATTGTTGATAAAACCGCAACGCATTTTAAACATAGTGCAACAATTGCCATAGGTACATACTCAACATATTTATTACGCAAACAATGTAGAGATGAGAAAAACACTGCGTTAGAACAAGTAATAAATGTCAACGGCGTCTTGATGATATTTACATAAATACCTTGTTAATTATTTTAGTAATTAGAATCCTTGCACGTAAAATATACATGTTGTATTGTTGTCGCATACCTACTGCGATTGTTTCTAGAAGATACACCGACATAGTTATTTTAAAATAACGGTTTTAAATGCATATCTTGCAGATAATATCATTATTTAACCATTTGGCTACAGAAATATTTTCACAATGTTATGTGTCAATATTATAAAGAAATTAACAAAAATGTGACCGTACACATTCACTAAACTGTCAATAAACGTCATAGAACTATCATAAAAGTTTGATGCCATGTTTAGTTAACAATTTTTACTTAGGTATTTCTTTACAATATTAAAGGATTAATTAATGTAAAACTAGACGAGCCGGATGATCGAGGGTTAATTTCAAATGTTTAATAACTTATTAAATTATTTATCTAAAGAAGTCTGTTAGATAAAATCAATTTAAAATAATTATTTCAACAACACAAGTACATGAAATTGCTTCATATCATTTCTAAATTTAATTATTAGTGGCATGCTAAATATTTTAATTTATTTTTAACCACCTATTAATTTGGCAATTGTTATTAAATTCTCTTTGAATCAAATATTTATAAAAAAATCCATATTCATTGTATGGCGGTATATTGTACATGATATATATTTAAGTATCAAAATAATTAGTAATTTATAAAAGCGAAGTATCTGAGTAGCGTCTTCAATGGAGCAACGTACGGTCTTGGGGCAATGCCCCTTAGGACGCCCTATGTCTTCCAGCGACGCTTGCGGCTAGGTCGTATCGCGCGATAAACTAATTTTTATACTCACTAAATTCTGAATTAGAAATATTTATACTTATTATATTGTATAATATATGTTCTTTAATAATGCATATATCTTTAATTTACGTACCTGACCGTTAGACGCCCACCAGTCTCAGAAGTATAAAATAAAGTAGTTGGTTAAGGCATTCATATGTCGCTTAAGAGCGGGGGGGGGGGGGGGATCATTTAAATAAAAACGAACTACTTTTACTAAAATGTCAGATAGGATAGTACTAATCATAGAACTATAGATTGCTTAGAAAGAGTATATATGTGTGGTTAATGGTTGAGTATCTTAATAAATATTGACTGCATTTTAAGTATACGTTAACAATGAGTATTTTACATAAAGACTCAATGAGGCGACAAATGGTACCATATCAAACAAAACCTTGTAGAGCAGTTGAAAGTTAGGTGTGGCTTTCTAAACAAGTTTGTTACAGTTGCACAAAATTATGTGTATTAAAGTTAGGACACATTCATTGGGTTCATATGCAAAATATGAAACATATTTCCTAAGAATAGTCACCTTTTTAAACAATATTGTTATATTGACGTTTTTAGAATTAGCATCAAAATATTATAATATATAAAAATATTTTATTTTTTCATAATCTAAAATCAATACGTATACTTTTCAGATATCAATGAATGTGAAGATCCTACGGTAGCAGCTAGATGTGTTGAAAACGCGGAATGCTGTAACCTCCCTGCTCATTTCTTATGTAAATGTTTACCGGGTTATGAAGGAGACGGTGAAGAACTATGTACAGGTAATGTTTTTTCGAATATTTCAGAAGCATTATTTCTTTTTGGAAATGTATTTTATAAAATTAATATCGTGTTATTTTTCAGATATCAATGAATGCCTGAAACCTGGAGCATGCGGACAAAATGCAGTTTGTGAAAACATCCCCGGCAACTATACATGCCGATGTGAAGAAGGTTACTATGGAAATCCTCTAGATGGGGTACGTAAAACCATCAATCCAAGCGTTACAATTGTTGCAACTAACCTTGATTATATTTTACAGTGCATCGATATCGACGAATGTGAGAATAGCGCGACTTGTGGCCCCGGGGCGATGTGCACGAATCTCCCCGGCAGCTTCCGTTGCGACTGTCCTACAGGATACGATGGCGATGCACGCAGTAGAACTGGATGCCTGGACATGGATGAATGTGCTCGGTCACCTTGCGGACGTAACGCCCAGTGTCTCAATACCGAAGGAAGTTTCAGATGTAGCTGCCCGGCAGGATCTGTCGGTGACCCGATGGGAGAATGCCAAGGTAAGTGCTGCTAGAATCCATCTTCACTGTATATTACCACTTTCGCTTTCATATCTTCATTTTGTGTGTCTTTATCTTCTCTCTCACTGTATATTTTCATTTTCCTTATTTTAAAACATTTATCTAATACCGATCATATGTAATGATTTTTGTCAGATTACTACATACAATAAAAATCATAAGACATCATATTTATCGCATGTATTAATTATAAAATTCAGGTGGAAAATGTCCTTAATTCATATTAAAATCACAAATATAAAATATTTTATGAAAATACCGTTAAAATATTTAAATTTAATAGCATTTCAATAATTATGACAAAATCAATAATTTAATTATTCAGGAAATAACGACGATACGAGACTAATATGACCTGAAATTCTAATTATATGTATGTTTTAAATAAATATACTAAATATGTAATATTAATATCAAGCTTAACTAATCAAAGCCAATACTAATTTGAACCAGACATTAACGAATGTGAGTCAAGCCCTTGTCCCTCTAACGCTGAGTGCATCAACACTAATGGCAGTTACACCTGCTCATGTCCGAGCGGCTATTCCGGAGGCAAATCTCCACAAGACGAGTGCCTCGACATCAACGAGTGTGGCCGCTCTAACGCCTGTGGAATTAACGCTAAATGTATTAACGTACCCGGCTCCTACAAATGTCTTTGTCCGAAAGGATTTAGTGGCCAAGGAGATTTGTTTTGTGAAAGTTAGTTAACATTGTATATATATTTATAATTTTTGTTAATATTATAAATGTTTTGGTGGATTATTTATTTATTAATTTAGTTTTTAAGGTTCCGTAGAAATCCTATCTATAAAATTCCTCGTAAACTATATACGTTAAAAACTTGAAAGTAAAGTTATGACCCTAAATGTAGATATAAATTTTGACCCTATTTTTTCTAACTAAAATATGGCGAATGCAAAGGGCTTCAAACAGCCCACGTACCTACGGAATCTTAATGACATATACGTTATTTTTCATTAATCATCAATGAATAACTTTTTTCGCAAATACGTAACTCAAATTGATTTTATGTAGATGTAAATGAATGCCAGACAAACCCGTGCGGTGAAAACGCTGTATGCACCGATACAGTTGGCAGTTTTATTTGTTCCTGTAAAGAAGACTATACAGGCGATCCTTACCGAGGATGTGCCGATATCAACGAATGTGTCGCTTTAGAAAAACCATGTGGTCTCCATGCAATCTGCGAGAATGCCGTTCCCGGATATAACTGTATTTGTCCTCAGGGATACCAAGCGAACCCTAACCCTCAAGTTGCATGTGAACAGGTATATTTATATATATAAACTAAATTGAATTACGACGCGGTGCTATTATATATATTTTTTAAATTAGATCGATGTCAACATCCTTTGCAAGTCAAACTTTGATTGTACGAACAACGCCGAATGTATAGAAGGACAGTGTTTCTGCCAGAAAGGATTCCTTGCGCAGGGAGCCGCGTGCGTCGATATAGACGAATGCGTCACCTCGCCTTGCGGGCCATATGCGGTCTGCACGAACACAGCGGGAGGTTTCCGATGTGATTGCGAAGCGGGATACGTCGGTACACCTCCTAGAGTTCAGTGCAAGGCACCGTGTCAAGATGTCAAATGTGGAAACCATGCTTTCTGTAAACCAGATGGCTTAGAAGCGTATTGTATATGTGAAGAAGGTTGGACGTTCAATCCAGCTGATATTTCCGCTGGATGCATCGATATAAATGAATGCGACCCGTCGAGTGGAAGATGCGGATCGAATGCAATCTGTACAAACGAACCAGGAAGTTTCTCGTGTCAGTGTCCACCAGGTTTCTCAGGAAACCCTCAAAAACAGTGTTTAGATGTCGATGAATGCACGATACCGGAAGCATGCGGCGTAGGAGCGCTTTGCCATAATATACCAGGATCTTACTCTTGCGAATGCCCTGAAGGTTCGATTCCTGATCCCGATCCAAAAGTTAAATGTGTTGGAATCGTTAAGTGTGGAAAAGATGAAGACTGTCCAGGAAATGCTATATGCGACAGTCAGAAGAGATGCTTGTGTCCGGAACCGAACGTTGGGAACGATTGCAGACGTGAGTATAATTTAACACAAGCCTTAACGATCGGTGGAATTAATTGTATGTTTTTATTCTAGATCCGTGTGAAGAAATACATTGCGCACATAATTCGCAATGCATGTTGATCAACAATGAGGCAAAATGTATTTGTAGTAATGGATATACAGGAACCGCAAATGGATGCATTGATATCGATGAATGTGCTGGAAATCCGTGTGCGGCAGGAGCAATATGTATAAATGAACCTGGTACATTTACGTGCCAGTGTCCAGGTGGAACGAAAGGTGATCCATTTAGAGCCGGATGTACGATAGAAAAATCATTCAATTGTTCGACTATAAAACCTTGCCCGACTGGCGAACAGTGTATACATGACGATTTTACTAACGAGAATGTATGTATATGCAGACAAGGATATGTTAGAGACGGAGAAACGGGAAAATGTCGAGATATCAATGAATGTACCGAACTGAGGGATCATCCATCGTGCGGTCTGAACGCCATTTGCAAGAATTTACCCGGTAGTTATGAATGTCAATGCCCTCCAGGTTTTAACGGAAATCCATTCTCACTTTGTGAAGGTAAGTTATATTGCTTCCTCGCAATATCGAAGATACGAGAAGCTATGTGATCGTTTCAGATTGAGACAAAAAAAAAGTTCTCCAATTTCAAAATTTTAAATTTATTTATCCGTTTCACGTCAAGACAAACACTTTTCGTTCCGTGTCTGTCTGTCTGTCCGTCCGTCCGTCCGTCCGTCCGTCCGTCTGTCCCCTGAATCCTTGTCACACGCATAACTCATGAACCACTGAACCGATATTATTGAAACTTGGTCGGATGGTTGGGTTTGGTTTGAGGACGGTCCCATTTCAAAATCATCAAAATCGTGTGTAAGGGGGAGGGGTGACACCCCAAAATATTTATTTTTTCAAGATATCTCAAGAACGACACATGTTACGAGAAAATTTTATAGAATATTTTTTGTAGAGAATTAAATTTCCTATAATATGGGTTTACTACGTTTGTTGTAAAATATTCCCTTACAAAGATTTATCTAAATTAATTTTAAAAATTCGTGTTTTGTTTTTCTAAATTGATATTTGATTGGATATATTAAGTGTCATTTTGACGTTTTATATGTCACTTTGGCGTTTTAAATGTCACTTTGACGTTTTAAATGTCATTTTGACATTTTCATAAATTTAGATTTAGATTGAAATTGTCAAAAAATTAAAAATATATGAAAAAATATTTGCGTTATTAAGAAAAAATTCGAAATAAGATTTTTTAGTAAAATTTGTATAAAAATTAAATGGTTAACCAATGCCAGGCAATTTATCTGAACACTATCGGTTTTAGTGAATTTAGCACGAGGAAGCACTGTGCATTTACTTGGCAGATGTTTTTTATTTATAACTAGCGCATTGGACCCGGTGTTACCCAGGTTAATATTCATAAAATCATAGTGACCTAAAATATTCAACATGTCCACCCAACACGCTCACCCAACACGCCCACCCAACATGCCCACAACACACGGTTCACCACAATTTTTTTTCCGACTTCGTAAAATTTACATAAAATACCCACAAATTATATACCTAAACCTACTACCCATTAGTGAAAAGCGGAAAAAAATCTATTCAGTAGTTACTGAGAAAATCGTGTAAAATTATATTTTAAAACTCCTAGGAAATACCTTTCATAGAATTGAAATGTTTCTTTATATTTCAATTTTCAATCAATATAAGTATTTCAAAATATTTAATTATTAACATATGTCAAAAATAATCAAATTTTTGGCAAAATATTTGAAAGCGAGGTTATCATAGTAACCTAAATTAATAAAATAAAATATTGAAACCGTAAATTATAGAATTATGTATTCCATGGCTATGTTTTTATATATCTAAATGACAGTTGTATGCTATGACATCATGGAAACAAAACACGACCTGATAAAGATTTTTTTAGTCTTTTGATCTTAAATCTTAGATTTTTATAAAATATTAATAGCCACGATACTGCACAGAAAAATGATCTAACTATTGGTGAAAACCGCATTGAAATCGGTTTAGTAATTCCCGAGTCTATAAGCATCATATAAACTAACATTCATTTTTATATATAGAGATAGAATATTTATTTAAACTAACTCTTATATTTTCAGAATGTAATAATATACAATGCCAATGTCAACCACCATACCAAATAGTTGATGGAAACTGCGTATTAGCCGGTTGCTCGAACGGAGGAAAATGCCCATCCGGTGCCGAATGCGTAACAATCACTGGAGGAGTCAGTTACTGCGCCTGTCCCAAAGGATACCGTACACTCTCTGACGCTACGTGTGAAGATATAAACGAGTGCCTCGAAGGAGGGCAAGTGTGTGGCTATGGAGCTGAATGCAACAACAAAATCGGTTCATATGAATGCCGTTGCCCTCACGGTTACAGCGGAGATCCATACAACGGTCTGTGTTCGCCAGCCCATACGAAATGCGCCGGTGATCAAGAATGTTCTTCAAACGAAAAATGCATCCAACCAGGAGAGTGCGTGTGCCCGCCACCGTATTTCATCGACCCGCACGATAACAAATGCAAAAGTCCCTGTGAACGATTCCCATGTGGGATCAATTCAAAATGTACACCAAGCGATCCTCCCAAGTGCATGTGCGAGACAGGTTTCAAAGGAGATCCCGTCCAAGGTTGCATAGATATTGACGAATGTGAAAGTAGTCCGTGTGCGTATGGCGCTCGATGCTTGAATCAGAGAGGAGGGTATAAATGTGTGTGTCCTGCAGGAATGGGAGGAGATCCCTATAAAGGAGGATGCATATTAGAATCAGAAGCACCGAAAGTAGAGTGCAAGTCGAATCATGATTGTGCTAAAGAACTAACGTGTATTGATGGAACGTGCGTTAGCCCGTGCGGGACATTGCTCTGTGGACCGAATGCTTACTGTGAACCGGAAAATCATGCTGCGTGGTGTAGATGTAACGTGGGTTTCGCAAAAGGACCTAATGGAGATTGTATTTCAAGTATGTAGTATACACAATTTATTTGTTTAGTTATACCTTATTTAAATATTTATGTATTTATACAGTGTGCGACAATTACGTGTGTGGAAACGGAGCTCAATGTATCGCTACATCAACAGGGCCGACATGCAAATGTATAGAAGGTCTCTTTGGTAATCCATTCCCCGGTGGACAATGTGTAACAGACGTATGCTCTCCAAGCAACCCCTGCAACGAACCAAGCTTCTGCATAAGCGGCCGTTGTAAAGAACGCTGCGGTGGAATAGTGTGCGGAATTGGAGCTTCTTGCGACAAAAACACCAACAGATGTAAATGCAATCCGTTCTTCGATGGAGATCCCAACTTATTATGCATGCCACGTAAGTATTTAATTTAACTAAATAAATAAGTTATCGTATTACGTATCCATTTTAAATTTTCAGCTCTGCTTCCTGCGTGCGATCCTGTCTGTGGAGCGAACGCTCACTGCGAATACGGATTCATCAATCAGTGCGTGTGTAATTCAGGAATGAGCGGAAACCCGTACGAAGGATGCAAAATAGAAGAAACGAAAACATGTTTAACGACGCAATGCGGCATCGGTGCCGTTTGCAAAGAAGGATTCAACTCCGTGGAATGCCTGTGTCCGAATGGATTCACCGGTAACCCTTACATACAGTGTCATGATATCGACGAGTGCAACACGATCGCCGCGTGCGGGGAGAACGCCGTCTGCATCAACATACCCGGAGCTTTCGACTGCCGTTGCAAAGACGGATTCGTTGGTAACCCGTTCTTGAGCTGTCTCCCAACACAACCGGCACTATGTGACAATCCGGCGACATGCAGATGTGGTTACGACGTGCCATGCCCGACGGGATACGCTTGCGAGAACCAGCGTTGTCAAGATTTGTGCGCTAAAGTTAAATGCGGGCCGAGAGCTGTTTGCGATACGGGACGTTGTTTATGTCCTCCTGGTTATGTTGGAAATCCTAACGGTCGTCATGGATGTCAGTTGAAGAATAAATGTAATAACGATGCTGATTGCAAGACTACTGAAATCTGCTTCCAATTCGGTAAAGGTTCGAGAAAATGCGCGGAATCTTGTAGTAAAATACAATGCGGTCCAAATGCATTATGTGTTGGGGAAAACCATCGCTCCAACTGTATTTGTGCTTCTGGATATAACGGAAATCCTAATAACTTAACGTACGGTTGTCAGCCTGAAGGACGAATCAAAGAAAAGATAATGTGCAATAGCGACGCTGATTGTCAACAAGGAACTATCTGCGCGGTGAATACTGAAGGCCTCAGAGCGTGCGTTAATCCTTGTCTGACAGTAGCGTGCGGCCTCAATGAAGAATGCGTATTAGATATTCACAGCAATCCAGCATGCCACTGTAAACATGATTTCGTATGGAATCCGATCAGTTCCGCTTGCGAGAAACCTTCGTTACCCGACTGTATATCTGACGTCGATTGTCCACAAACGCATACATGCCGACCGGATGCTCTTGGAGTACTAAAGTGTACTTCAATTTGTATGGAATTCACCTGCCCGCTGAATGCACTCTGTGTAGCAACTGCACATCAAGGTCAATGTCAATGCTCACCAGATTTTACCGGAAATCCTAACGATAGAAACGGATGTAAGCCTACGTTAAAAAATCAGTGCACGACAGATGCTCAATGTTCAGAAACGGAAACTTGTAAATCACATGGAGGAATACTCGCCTGTCGACCGGTCTGTGAAAATATCATCTGCGGACCTGGAGCAGTCTGTATAGCAAATAATCACGTAGCACAATGCCAATGCCCTCCAGGACCGTACGCCGGAGATCCGTATGATTCGGCTAAAGGATGTCAAACCGTACCCTGCGTATATAACATCGACTGCCCTCCCTCGCAGCTTTGTAACCGATTGACTCACACATGTCGAGATGTCTGCGATGAAGACTCATGCGGAACAAACGCTGTTTGTATCGCAGAAGACAACAGGGCAATCTGCCAATGTCCACCTGGATTCCGCGGAAACCCGTTAGCCGAAGTCGAGTGCGTTCCAACGGAAGTGTGCGGTCCTAACTCATGTCACCCGTCAGCGATTTGCGAAGCTGGTCCAGGAAATTCACACGTATGCAAATGCCCATCTCAATACGTCGGCGATCCTTACACATCCGGGTGTCGCCCTGAAGGAAATTGCCCTAATGGTGATGCAGATTGTCCGCTGCAATCGGTATGCCAATCAGGTCGTTGCGTAAATCCTTGCGATCATGGAGTATGTGGACCGAACACTATCTGTAACCTCGTTAATCGTCAACCGGTTTGCACTTGTCCGCTTAAATTCGTACCCGTTCCAACCGGCCCACAAGACGGGTGTGTCAGACAAGTCTCAGTATGCGCAAGTGATATAGATTGCGGTGGTGACGTCTGTCATAACGGACAATGCAAATCTGTCTGCAGAGATTCGCAAGACTGCTCAACAGGGGAAAAGTGTGTCAATAGTATATGCGTTATTCCGTGCGTCGGCCACAGCCAATGTATCGAAGATCAAGCTTGCGTTAACAACACGTGCATCATCGGCTGCCGGAGTAATAAAAACTGTCAATCCCAAGAAGCCTGCATCGGTAACAAATGCCAAAATCCTTGCCAACAAGAAAGCGTTTGCGGGCCTAATGCAAAATGCAGCTGTGTACAACACGCGACAATTTGTTCATGCCCTCCAGGTTTCGAAGGAAATCCTACACCTCAAGAAGGGTGCATACGAGTGCCGGCAAGTTGTGATACGACGAACCAATGTCCTCCGAGCCACATGTGTATCGGTCACCAGTGTAACTTACCGTGCGTCGACAACAGCGGTTGCGCTATCGGAGAACGCTGTTCGAACAGTATCTGCGTCAAGGTTTGCTTTGGAGATAGTAACTGCTTACCGGGAGAGGTGTGCCTAAAAGGAACGTGCCAGTCTGGTTGTTCCAGCGACGCTGACTGCAAATCGAGTCAAGTCTGTATCAGAGGAAAATGTCGTTGCGCAAGTGGGTTTATAGCAACACCCACCGGCTGCTTTGATATAAACGAATGTGAAAATAATCCATGTCACCCAACGGCTCGGTGCGTCAACGTTCCGGGTTCTTATAAATGCGTTTGTCCTGAAGGAACTGTCGGCGATGCGTTTGTTGATCCAGGATGTATTCTTCCTAACCAGTGCAATAAAGATACCGACTGTGCTCAAAATCTAGCTTGTGAAAAAGGACGTTGTACCGATCTTTGTCTAGTTACTCAATGTGGTTCGAACGCAATATGCAACGCTTTTAACCATCGACCGATATGCGTTTGTCCAGCAGGACATTTGGGAGATCCAAATGATCTGAATATCGGTTGTTTCAAGGTCGAATGTTTACACAATGAAGACTGTTCAGATGAAAAATACTGCGACGGACAAACATACAAATGCATGAGTAAGTATTTCTATCATGATATAATACTTGGTAATGTTTATTTTAATATCAATTAAACGCAATTTTATTAGATCCATGTGACCAAACAAATTGCGGACGTGGCACGTGCCAAGCTCATTCACATCAAGCAATCTGCACATGTTTCGAAGGATACGCCATCATTGATGGACGTTGTAATGATATTGATGAATGCTTACAAAACCCTTGTCATTCAACTGCAATGTAAGTTACTTTATTCTATTTTTCGTTTTTACATTTTTTAATATCATATCTTTTCAGTTGTATCAATTCACCTGGCTCGTACTTATGCTCGTGCGCTGAAGGCTTAGTAGGAGATCCGATTCAAACTGGATGTCGCAAGCCTGGAGATTGTTTCACAGACTCTGACTGCCCAGAAACCGCTGCTTGTATTGATAACAGATGCCGCAATCCCTGCGACGGCCCCATCGCCTGTGGCCGAAACGCAGAATGTACACCGGCTGCACACGCCGCAAATTGTAGATGTCCTGCTCAAACTCGAGGAGACGCTAAAATCGAGTGCATTCGATTGGAGTGTATTGACGATGATGATTGCGCAGTGAATAAAGCCTGCATCGATTCGAAATGTGCGAACCCGTGTTCTTTGGTTAATGTGTGTGGACAGAACGCAGATTGCTCACCGATTAATCATGTTGGCGTGTGTAGCTGCTCCGCAGGATTCACAGGAAATCCTTTGTTGGGTTGTACGACTGTCCAATATTGCGCTGAAGACAGCCAATGCCCCGCGGGAACTAAATGCAACAACGGGATATGTTCATGTATGTTAATTTTTAAACTATTATCAAAAGTTTGTTATAATTATCTAATAAATGTTTTCAGCTATTTGTACAAGTGCACGCGAATGCATTGGCGACGAACTCTGCATCAACAACATCTGTCAACCAACGTGCAAATCAAATTCAAGCTGCCCTGAATACCAATTCTGCCTAAACAACATATGCTCGCAAGAAGTCCGATGCCGATCAAACGACGAATGCGACTCTAACGAAAGATGTCTTCAAAACAGCTTCGGACAAGCCCAATGTCAGGATTCTTGTGAAGGTTTCCTTTGTGGAAGAAATGCCGATTGTAAAGTTGAAAACCATCAAGCTGTATGCACGTGCCAACAAGGATATAGAGGAAATCCTAACGATGAGCGATTCGGATGTCAGAAGATCGAATGCGAAAACAACGAAGAATGCTCGATTGATAAAATGTGCGATCATTTTACGTGCAAGATAGCGTGCCTTGTGAAAAACCCGTGCGGTCCGAATGCACTTTGTTCGAATGAAAACCATCAACAGGTATGTTACTGTCAACCTGGATACACCGGAGACGCGTATGGCGGGTGTAAAATAATCGACTTCTGTGCCGATCAACCGTGCGGTCCTGGAGCCAAGTGTATCAATTCTCGAGGATCATATAAATGCCAGTGCCAATTTGGAACTATCGGTGATCCTTACAACGAAGGCTGCAAAGCACCTGTTGAATGTAATAGAAACACTGATTGCCCTGAAGTCGCTGAATGTATACAAGCTAACGGAATACCAAAATGCAAAGGTACGTTTTTATTAACATCATCGATATCGTTGGAAGTAATTAACGTGAATTATTAATTACAGATATATGCGAAAATACATTATGCGGGCCGAACTCTGATTGCGTCGCTAAAAAGCACATTTCTACATGCGTTTGTCGATCGGGATACGAAGGAAATGCGAATGATATTAACGTTGGATGCAGACCAAAACCCGTACACTGTAAAACCAATTCTGACTGCCCATCTGGCGCTTATTGCTATAACGATATATGTAAACGTAAGTTAAATCGTTATAATCGTAAAGATTTCATTTGATTATGATTTATTTATTTATCTAGCATCTTGTCAATCGGATAACGAATGCGGGCTCGCAGAGAAATGCATTCAAGGACAGTGTTTGAATCCGTGCGAACAGCCAAAATCTTGCGGAATGAACGCCGAATGCAGAATCATCAATCATGTGAAACAGTGCAACTGTCCTCCGGGATTCACGGGAAATCATGACGTAGAATGCGTGAGAAGTACGTGTCATATTTTTTGTTGTTTCATAACTCGAAATAATTATTTATATTTATTTATAGTTCCCGTATCCTGTGAAAAAGACACCGACTGCATAGACGGCCAAACTTGCAGAGACAGTATGTGCTTGCCAATTTGTCAAACGGATAATAACTGCGCGTTTAACGAAAAGTGTATAAAAGGAAACTGTATCTGTAAGTATAAATATAAAACGAAAAAATAAAAACTATTTTATGTAACGTCAAATCGTTTTCAACAGTAACATGCCGAGTAGACAACGATTGCTTCTTGGGACACATCTGTCTCCATAACACCTGTATATTCGGATGTCATTCCGACGATGACTGCAGCGCTAGCGAATCTTGTCGGGACAACCACTGTATAAATCCATGTGTCGGAACGCCTTGCGGACCGAACGCTCTATGCTCTGTCACTAACCAAAGAGCAACATGTTCTTGCGGATCAGGATTTGTACCGAATCCAACGGCAAAGATCGCTTGCGTTCGAACTCCGGCTCCTCCTTGTACTGAAAACAGGGGTTGTCCGCAGGGTACGACGTGTATTGAAGAAGCGTGTAGGCCTGTGTGCTCTTCAGACTCTGGATGTTTGAGTAACGAAAGATGTGACGTGCTGAACGGAGTTTGTAAACCATTGTGTCGTCGCGATGATGATTGCCGCAGCGGTGAAGTATGTGAAGGTCTCATGTGTGTGATCGGATGCCGAAGCGACTTGGGATGTCCATCACACTTGAACTGTATCAACAGTAAATGTGTCGATGTATGTTCATCTCCGACTTCTTGCGGCACGAACGCAGAATGCGCTATTATCGATCATCAGAAAATATGCACATGCCCACCGCCTTTGACTGGTGATGCTCTTGTAGGATGCCGCGTTCCTGCCGTTTCTTGCTCTGGTGACAGAGAATGTAGTAGCGGGCAGGTTTGCTACGGAGGATTGTGCTCATCTACCTGCATATCGTAAGTTAGATTAAATTTATTATATAATTACAATTTTAACTGAACACTTTTTTCATTACAGCGATCAAAACTGCTTATCTGATGAACGATGCGTCAAAGGAGTATGCAAGTCTATCTGCAACAGCGACGCAAAATGCGGGCCTCAACAAATATGCGAAAATCGGTTGTGTGAAATCGGATGTCGTAGCGATACGGTTTGTTCCGAAACGCACGCCTGCATCAACAAGCAATGTCAAGATCCTTGCAAGACAGAAAAAAATTGCGGAGCGTGTTCTGAATGTCGCGTCATCAACCACGGAATACAGTGCAGCTGTCCGATCGGTTACCTTGGTAATCCGTTTGTTTCATGTTCCCGTCCTGCGCGTCTTTGTGACGGATCTTGCGAATGCGACGATTCCGGATACTGTACGAGTAGTTGTTCAACCGGAGACCAATGTCCGTGCGGAGAAACGTGCATCACCGGTAAATGCCGAGCTCATTGCTCTGACTCAGATTCGTGCGCACCAGGACAGATATGCAGCGGGGGAGTCTGTATGGCCGGGTGCAATTCTAACAACGATTGCCCGAACGATAAGACATGCAGAAATAAACAATGCCAGAATCCATGTACCAACGATTCCCCATGCGGAACAAACGCTATCTGCCGCGTCTCAGATCACCGAGCTCTGTGTCTATGTCCTGATGGATTCCAAGGAGAACCAACGCGATCTTGCACCCAATACGAATGTCTCACAAACAGTGATTGTGAATCCGATAAATATTGCGATACCGATAAGGCGTGCAAGAACCCGTGCCTCGAACAAAAAGCCTGCGGAAAGAACGCGCAGTGCAAAGTATTAAATCGTGAAGCTTCCTGCTCCTGCCCTCCCAGTTACATAGGAAATCCGATCATCGAATGCAAACGAGGGGAGACAGAATGCTTGCGTAATCCTTGTGGAATTAATTCAAAGTGCCGCGACACTCCTAACGGATTCGAATGCATATGCGCTCCAGGTTGTACCGGAGATGCTTACAAAGGTTGCAATTGCGGCGGTGATTTGTGCGGAAACAAGAAATGCGGCAAAAATGCAGCTTGCAGGGTTGTGAATAATCGTCCCCAGTGTTACTGTCCTCCGAATTTCCCGTCAGGAATTCCTACGATCGAATGTAAGTGAATATAAAAAGTCGCAATCGATAACATGTATTATAAATATGGTTTTTGTGACGCAGGTACTGAAGGTCGGTCGGCTGTTGACTGTCGCACAGAAGGCTGTGGTGAAGGCGCCGAATGTCTACGAGACGGAACCGAGTTCGTCTGTCGTTGTCAACCAGGTTTCGCCGTCAATTCCGATGGTACATGCCGTAAAGGTAGGATCATTACTTTTAATATACCACGTTACGTTTTTGTATTTTATTTCCGTATAGCAGATGCTGCTATATTATTTATTATGGTAAATAAACAATGTTACTTTTTAAAACACTTATGTACAAAATGCACGTATTAAATCATACACATATTCGCTAACTTTTGTATAATATGTTACATAAATAGTTTTGGTAGATCTAATTGAGAGTAAATTTAATATCAGATAAATATTAATTGTATTATACGTAAAAAAATTTAATTTGGATTTAAATTAACACATTACATCATCCACTCACACCATTCATAACTCATACATGTATACACTGACACTCGTTCCTAGAAATGTGGAATGTCTTAACAGCAGTATGCCAATCTGCCTTATTTCGACAAAGGTCTTATTTATTTTCCATAATACATTCCACGATAATTGATTATTATTTATACATACACTCCCCAGATTAGAGTAGAGATATTCAATAGTTATCTGTGTACATACATTGCAACATGAATGTATTTCACATGCATACTTTCATGATGCAATCTGCTCCGAGACAGAATCGATAGTGCATTGACGCTTGTCGCCCTGTCTCATGATGCGCCCGATAATAAGTCAGATTGGGAACTGTGAAAGGTACATTCTCACATTATATTTGCTTGACTGTTGTACAGTGTTAAATCTTTTTCCACTGATTGACAACTCAGTCGATCGGTCGGCCAGGGCTTACTGTAAATACTCGACCGCTTGTTATTATATCAGTATGTTCTGTTTTATATCTGACTGATGGGGCTCGACCCCTCTTTCTTTTTCATTTTGACTCGGGCTTCTACTCATTATAGATACAAAATGCATGTGATTTGTTTTGTGAGAAAATTTCCTTTCACAGTTCTTACGTTTGCTTTTTCTTTTTTTTCCTCGGTGCCTCCCCGACGTTGTTTCCTTAATTACCTGCGCGTTCGCGTTGTATGAATGTTGACTGTGACTCCCTGACAGATGACATAGAATGCAGCGACGACTTGGATTGTGAGACCACGAGAGCGTGCGTAGGGTTGCAATGTATAGACCCGTGTGCGGTGCGTGGCGCTTGCGGTCGCGACGCGCTCTGCCACACGGTATTTCACCGACCGCGGTGCACGTGCCCGCATTGTTACGTGGGTGACCCGACCGCGGTCTGCCGACCGGATCCTAGATGCGAACATGACCCGTTGCCTCCACCGCCGTCGTCTAAGTGTTCCGGCGATGCGGAGTGCGCACCGAGCTTGACGTGCGACTTGCGAACCGGCACTTGTGTCGATCCATGTCGTGGCCGGACATGCACCGGAGAGAGACGTTGCGAGGTACGCGCGCATAGACCAGCGTGCGTGTGTCGCAACGGTCTCATGTTGAATGAACGCGGAGAATTGACGTGCGTCACTGCGGGAACAGAGTGCATTCGAGATAATGATTGTGCATCGAACCTTGCGTGTGACTCGGGTCGCTGCCGCAGCCCTTGCACAACCGCGTCATGTCCAACTAACAAGACGTGCCACGTTAACGATCATAAACCGGTGTGTGTGTGTTTGCGCGACTGCAACCCTTCCCTTTCCATTTGCCTGCGCGACAGTGGCTGTCCACCTGACCAAGCGTGCAGAAGCTTCCGCTGTGTCGACCCATGTGCTGCCGCTGAATGTCCAACTGACACGCCTTGCTACGTCGAAGACCACAAGCCCGTCTGCAAGTTCTGTCCCTCTGGCTTCGTCTCTGATACCATGTACGGATGTGTCAAAGGTAAACATCCACTGTGCTCTTTGTGGACCTTTACGGTCTGGCGAGCGACTTTATCTTCCGTGACGATTTCCGACGCTTTTATAACTTTCACCCGAATAATCACGTTTAAGCGCTCCGCCACTACTTATAAAATTAATACAACTGGATTTTAAATGATTCAATATTCTCCGCGGCCCTCAGTTTTACTGATCTTTCTTCAGATCTCGTTTCTTATCTGATTGTATTCTTTTTTCTTCAATATCTCTACTCTTGCGTTTTCTACTATGTGCAACATCTTCCTTTAACACTTATTCACACTTCTCTGTACACTTTATTTTCATTTACTTGCACACATTTATAACCGCTATTTTTATCTAATACTTGTACTGATTATCCATAAATGTTTATTTATAATACTAATATATAATTAATTGTAAATAGAATTAATATCATTAATTTATTAATATGTATATATTTTTAATATGTGTGTATGTTGTAAATATTATATTCACAGTTATTGGCACCGAATGCACATCGGACTCCAATTGCACCAAAGCACAAGCCTGCATTAGAGGTACTTGCAATGATCCTTGCACAGTGGAAACTGGCGCAACTCCATTATGTGGAGAAGCTGCAATATGCAAGGTTCGGACACATACGGTTACGTGTGTGTGCCCAACAGGTTTTACAGGGAACGCTAAAACTAAATGTACTCCTTTAATTCCAAATCTCACAAAAACATATCCTACAACGGTTCCAACAGAAATATATACTGAGACAGACATGAATCACGAAACAGACATAACGATTGACATAAGAAATCTAATAAACACCACTTCCAATATATCTTCAACTCAAGCCACCCCAATTAAATCTACATCAAAATATAGATATACAAATACTGAACATAAACCCATACTCAATGATACGACAGACAAACTACATTATCACATAATCGATACCAATATAACTATTGATAATGTAACTAAAGACAACAGTCCAGACAGATCAAGTTTTGATAATACAACACAAAAAGACTTTACAATCACAACTCGTAAAAGTATCTCCGAAGGTAAATACACTGTTTCTGACTTTGATACCACTACACAAAAAGACATTACAAGCACACAAAGTGAAATTAGTCCAGACGGTAAATACACTGTTTCTGATTTTGATACCACTACACATAAAGATTTCACAAGCACACAAAGTAAAATTAGTCCAGACAGTAAATACACTGTTTTAGACTTTGATACCACTACACATAAAGATTTTACAAGCACACAAAGTAAAATTAGTCCAGACAATAAATACACTGTTTCTGACTTTGATACCACTACACATAAAGATTTTACAAGCACAGAAAGTAAAATTAGTCCAGATGGTAAATACACTGTTTTAGACTTTGATACCACTACACTTAAAGATTTTACAAGCACACAACGTAAAATTAGTACAGACGATAAATACACTGTTTCTGATTTTGATACCACTACACATGAAGATTTCACAAGCACACAAAGTAATATTAGTCCAGATGGTAAATACACTGTTTTAGACTTTGATACCACTACACTTAAAGATTTTACAAGCACACAAATTAAAATTAGTCCAGACGGTAAATACACTGTTTCTGACTTTGATACCACTACACATAAAGTATTTACAAGCCCACAAAGTAAAATTAGTCCAGACGGTAAATACACTGTTTCTGACTTTGATACCACTACACATAAAGATTTTACAAGCACACAAAGTAAAATTAGTTCAGACGGTAAATACACTGTTTCTGATTTTGATACCACTACACATAAAGATTTCACAAGCACACAACGTAAAATAAGTCCAGATGGTAAATACACTGTTTCTGACTTTGATACTACCACATATAAAGACTTAACAAACACAGAGAATAAAATTAGTCCAGACGGTAAATACACTGTTTCTGATTTTGATACCACTACACATAAAGATTTCACAAGCACACAAAGTAAAATTAGTCCAGACGGTAAATACACTGTTTCTGATTTTGATACCACTACACATATAGACATTACAAGCACACAAAGTAAAATTAGTCCAGACGCTAAATACACTGTTTCTGATTTTGATACTACTACACATAAAGACTTTACAAGCACAGAGGATAAAATTAGTCCAGACGCTAAATACACTGTTTCTGATTTTGATACTACTACACATAAAGACTTTACAAGCACACAAAGTAAAATTAGTCCAGACACTGTTTCTGATTTTGATACTACTACACATAAAGACTTTACAAGCACACAACGTAAAATAAGTCCAGATGGTAAATACACTGTTTCTGATTTTGATACTACCACATATAAAGACTTAACAAACACAGAGGATAAAATTAGTCCAGACGGTAAATACACTGTTTCTGATTTTGATACCACTACACAAAAAGATTTCACAAGCACACAAATTAAAATTAGTCCAGACGGTAAATACACTGTTTTAGAATTTGAAACCACTACACATAAAGATTTTAAAAGCACACAAAGTAAAATTAGTCCAGACGGTAAATACACTGTTTTAGAATTTGATACCACTACACATAAAGATTTCACAAGCACACAAAGTAAAATTAGTCCAGACGGTAAATACACTGTTTCTGACTTTGATACTACTACATATAAAGACTTAAAAAGCACAGAGGATAAAATTAGTCCAGACGGTAAATACACTGTTTCTGATTTTGATACTACTACACATAAAGACTTTACAAGCACACAAAGTAAAATTAGTCCAGACGGTAAATACACTGTTTCTGATTTTGATACCACTACACATAAAGATTTTACAAGCACACAACGTAAAATTAGTCCAGACGGTAAATACACTGTTTCTGATTTTGAAACCACTACACATACAGACTTAACAAGCACAGAGAGTAAAATTAGTACAAATGGTGAATACACTGTTTCTGAATTTGATACCACTACTTATAAAGATTTTACAAGCACACAAAGTAAAATTAGTCCAGACGGTAAATACACTGTTTCTGATTTAGATACCACTACACATAAAGATTTCACAAGCACACAAAGTAAAATTAGTCCAGACGGTAAATACACTGTTTTAGAATTTGAAACCACTACACATAAAGATTTTAAAAGCACACAAAGTAAAATTAGTCCAGACGGTAAATACACTGTTTTAGAATTTGATACCACTACACATAAAGATTTCACAAGCACACAAAGTAAAATTAGTCCAGACGGTAAATACACTGTTTCTGACTTTGATACTACTACATATAAAGACTTAACAAGCACAGAGGATAAAATTAGTCCAGACGGTAAATACACTGTTTCTGATTTTGATACTACTACACATAAAGACTTTACAAGCACACAAAGTAAAATTAGTCCAGACGGTAAATACACTGTTTCTGATTTTGATACCACTACACATAAAGATTTTACAAGCACACAACGTAAAATTAGTCCAGACGGTAAATACACTGTTTCTGATTTTGAAACCACTACACATACAGACTTAACAAGCACAGAGAGTAAAATTAGTACAAATGGTGAATACACTGTTTCTGAATTTGATACCACTACACATAAAGATTTTACAAGCACACAAAGTAAAATTAGTCCAGACGGTAAATACACTGTTTCTGATTTAGATACCACTACACATAAAGATTTCACAAGCACACAAAGTAAAATTAGTCCAGACGGTAAATACACTGTTTTAGAATTTGAAACCACTACACATAAAGATTTTAAAAGCACACAAAGTAAAATTAGTCCAGACGGTAAATACACTGTTTTAGAATTTGATACCACTACACATAAAGATTTCACAAGCACACAAAGTAAAATTAGTCCAGACGGTAAATACACTGTTTTTGACTTTGATACTACTACATATAAAGATTTAACAAGCACAGAGGATAAAATTAGTCCAGACGGTAAATACACTGTTTCTTATTTTGATACCACTACACATAAAGACCTTACAAGCACAGAGAATAAAATTAGTTCAGACGGTAAATACACTGTTTCTGATTTTAATACCACTACACATAAAGATTTCACAAACACACAACGTAAAATTAGTCCAGATGGTAAACACACCGTTTCTGACATTGATACCACTACATATAAAAAATTAACAAGCACAGAGGATAAAATTAGTCCAGACGGTAAATACACTGTTTCTGATTTTGATACCACTACACATAAAGATTTCACAAGCACACAAAGTAAAATTAGTCCAGACAGTAAATACACTGTTTCTGATTTTGATACCACTACAAATAAAGATTTTACAAGCACACAAAGTAAAATTAGTCCAGACGGTAAATACACTGTTTCTGATTTTGATACCACTACACATATAGATTTTACAAGCACACAATATAAAATTAGACCAGACGGTAAATACACTGTTTCTGACTATGATACCACTACACATAAAGATTTCACAAGCACACAACGTAAAATTAGTCCAGACAGTAAATACACTGTTTCTGATTTTGATACCACTACAAATAAAGATTTTACAAGCACACAAAGTAAAATTAGTCCAGACAGTATATACACTGTTTCTGATTTTCATACCACTACACATACAGACTTAACAAGCACAGACAGTAAAATTAGTCCAGACGCTAAATACACTGTTTCTGATTTTGATACCACTACACATAAAGACTTTACAAGCACACAAAGTAAAATTAGTTCAGACGGTAAATACACTGTTTCTGATTTTGATACCACTACACATATAGATTTTACAAGCACACAACGTAAAATTATTCCAGACGGTAAATACACTGTTTCTGACTTTGATACTACTACATATAAAGACTTAACAAGCACAGAGGATAAAATTAGTCCAGACAGTAAATACACTGTTTCTGATTTTGATAGCACTACAAATAAAGATTTTACAAGCACACAAAGTAAAATTAGTCCAGACAGTATATACACTGTTTCTGATTTTGATACCACTACACATAAAGATTTAACAAGTACACAACGTAAAATTAGTCCAGACGGTAAATACACTGTTTCTGATTTTGATACTACTACACATAAAGATTTTACAAGCACACAAGGTAAAATTAGTCCAGACGGTAAATACACTGTTTCTGATTTTGATACCACTACACATAAAGATTTTACAAGCACACAAGGTAAAATTAGTCCAGACGGTAAATTCACTGTTTCTGATTTTGATACCACTACACATAAAGATTTTACAAGCACACAAAGTAAAATAAGTTCAGACGGAAAATACACTGTTTCTGACTTTGATACTACTACATATAAAGACTTAACAAGCACAGAGGATAAAATTAGTCCAGACGGTAAATACACTGTTTCTGATTTTGATACCACTACACATAAAGATTTTACCAGCACACAACGTAAAATTAGTCCAGACGGTAAATACACTGTTTCTGATTTTGATACCACTACACATACAGACTTAACAAGCACAGACAGTAAATTTAGTCCAAATGGTAAATACACTGTTTCTGAATTTGATACCACTACATATAAGGATTTCACAAGCACACAACGTAAAATTAGTCCTGACGGTAAATACACTGTTTCTGATTTTGATACCACTACACATAAAGACTTTACAAGCACACAAAGTAAAATTAGTCCAGACGGTAAATACACTGTTTCTGATTTTGATACCACCACGCATAAAGATTTCACAAGCACACAAAGTAAAATTAGACCAGACGGTAAATACACTGTTTATGAATTTGATACTACTACATATAAAGACTTAACAATCACAGAGGATAAAATTAGTCCAGACGGTAAATACACTGTTTCTGATTTTCATACCACTACACATACAGACTTAACAAGCACAGACAGTAAAATTAGTCCAGACGCCAAATACACTGTTTCTGATTTTGATACCACTACAAATAAGGACTTTACAAGCACACAAAGTAAAATTAGTCCAGACAGTAAATACACTGTTTCTGATTTTGATACCACTACACATAAAGATTTCAAAAGCACACAACGTAAAATTAGTCCAGACGGTAAATACACTGTTTCTGATTTTGATACCTCTACACATAAAGATTTTACAAGCACACAAGGTAAAATTAGTCCAGACGGTAAATACACTCTTTCTGATTTTGATACCACTACACATATAGATTTTACAAGCACACAAAGTAAAATTAGTCCAGACGGAAAATACACAGTTTCTGACTTTGATACTACTACATATAAAGAGTTAACAAGCACAGAGGATAAAATTAGTCCAGACGGTAAATACACTGTTTCTGATTTTGATACCACTACACATAAAGATTTTACCAGCACACAACGTAAAATTAGTCCAGACGGTAAATACACTGTTTCTGATTTTGATACCACTACACATACAGACTTAACAAGCACAGACAGTAAATTTAGTCCAAATGGTAAATACACTGTTTCTGAATTTGATACCACTACATATAAGGATTTCACAAGCACACAACGTAAAATTAGTCCTGACGGTAAATACACTGTTTCTGATTTTGATACCACTACACATAAAGACTTTACAAGCACACAAAGTAAAATTAGTCCAGACGGTAAATACACTGTTTCTGATTTTGATACCACCACGCATAAAGATTTCACAAGCACACAAAGTAAAATTAGACCAGACGGTAAATACACTGTTTATGAATTTGATACTACTACATATAAAGACTTAACAATCACAGAGGATAAAATTAGTCCAGACGGTAAATACACTGTTTCTGATTTTCATACCACTACACATACAGACTTAACAAGCACAGACAGTAAAATTAGTCCAGACGCCAAATACACTGTTTCTGATTTTGATACCACTACAAATAAGGACTTTACAAGCACACAAAGTAAAATTAGTCCAGACAGTAAATACACTGTTTCTGATTTTGATACCACTACACATAAAGATTTCAAAAGCACACAACGTAAAATTAGTCCAGACGGTAAATACACTGTTTCTGATTTTGATACCTCTACACATAAAGATTTTACAAGCACACAAGGTAAAATTAGTCCAGACGGTAAATACACTCTTTCTGATTTTGATACCACTACACATATAGATTTTACAAGCACACAAAGTAAAATTAGTCCAGACGGTAAATACACTGTTTCTGATTTTGATACCAATACACATAAAGATTTAACAAGCACACAAGGTAAAATTAGTCCAGACGGTAAATACACTCTTTCTGATTTTGATACCACTACACATATAGATTTTACAAGCACACAAAGTAAAATTAGTCCAGACGGAAAATACACTGTTTCTGACTTTGATACCACTACACATAAACACATTACAAGCACACAAAGTAAAATTAGTCCAGACGGTAAATACACTGTTTCTGATTTTGAAACCACTACACATAAAGTCTTAACAAGCACACAAAGAAAAATTAGTCCAGACGGTAAATACACTGTTTCTGACTTTGATACTACTACATATAAAGACTTAACAAGCACAGAGGATAAAATTAATCCAGACGGTAAATACACTGTTTCTGACTTTGATACCACTACACATAAAGATTTCACAAGCACACAACGTAAAATTAGTCCAGACGGTAAATACACTGTTTCTGACTTTGAAACCACTACACATAAAGTCTTAACAAGCACACAAAGAAAAATTAGTCCAGACGGTAAATACACTGTTTCTGACTTTGATACTACTACATATAAAGACTTAACAAGCACAGAGGATAAAATTAGTCCAGACGGTAAATACACTATTTCTGATTTTGATACTACTACACATAAAGATTTTACAAGCACAGGGAGTAAAATTAGTTCAGATGGTAAATACACTGTTTCTGACTTTGAAACAACTACACATAAAGATTTAACAAGCACACAAAGTAAAATTAGTCCAGACGGTAAATACACTGTTTCTGATTTTGATTCCACTACACATAAAGACGTAACAAGCACAGATGAAAAAATTAGTCCAGATGATAAAAACACTGTTTCTGACTTTGATACAACTACACATAAAGATTTTACAAGCACACAAAGTAAAATTAGTCCAGATGGTAAATACACTGTTTCTGACTTTGATACAGCTACACATAAAGACTATACAAGCACAGAGGATAAAATTAGTCCTGACGGTAAATACACTGTTTCTGACTTTGATACTACTACATATAAAGTCTTAACAAGCACAGAGGATAAAATTAGTCCAGACGGTAAATACACTGTTTCTGACTTTGATACCACTACACAAAAAGATTTCACAAGCACACAACGTAAAATTAGTCCAGACGGTAAATACACTGTTTCTGACTTTGATACTACTACATATAAAGACTTAACAAGCACAGAGGATAAAATTAGTCCAGACGCTAAATACACTGTTTCTGATTTTGATACCACTACACATAAGGACTTTACAAGCACACAAAGTAAAATTAGTCCAGACAGTAAATACACTGTTTCAGACTTTGATACCACTACACATAAAGATTTCACAAGCACACAACGTAAAATTAGTCCAGATAGTAAATACACTGTTTCTGACTTTGATTCCACTACGCATACAGACTTTACAAGCACAGATAATAAATATAGTTCCGACGGTAAATACACTGTTTCTGACTTTGATACCACTACACATACAGGCTTTACAAGCACAGAGAATAAAATTAGTTCAGACGGTAAATACACTGTTTCTGATTTTGATACCACTACACATAAAGATTTTACAAGCACAGATAATAAAATTATTCCAGATGGTAAATACACTGTTCCTGACTTTGATACAACTACATATAGGGACTTAAAAAGCACAGAGGATAAATTTAGCCCAGATGGTAAATACACTGTTTCTGATTTTGATACAACTACACATAAAGATTTTACAAGCACACAAAGTAAAATTAGTCCAGACGGTAAATACACTGTTTCTGATTTTGATACCACTACACATAAAGATTTTACAAGCACAGATAATAAAATTATTCCAGATGGTAAATACACTGTTCCTGACTTTGATACAACTACATATAGGGACTTAAAAACAACAGAGTCTAAATTTAGCCCAGATGGTAAATACACTGTTTCTGATTTTGATACAACTACACATAAAGATTTCACAAGTACACAACGTAAAATTAGTCCAGACGGTAAATACACTGTTTCTGATTTTGATACCACTACACATAAAGATTTCACAAGCACACAACGTAAAATAAGTCCAGACGGTAAATACACTGTTTCTGACTTTGATACAACTACACATAAAGACTTTACAAGCACACAAAGTAAAATTAGTCCAGATGGTAAATACACTGTTTCTGACTTTGATACAGCTACACATAAAGACTATACAAGCACAGAGGATAAAATTAGTCCTGACGGTAAATACACTGTTTCTGACTTTGATACTACTACATATAAAGACTTAACAAGCACAGAGGATAAAAGTAGTCCAGACGGTAAATACACTGTTTCTGACTTTGATACCACTACATATAAAGACTTAACAAGCACAGAGGATAAAATTAGTCCAGACGGTAAATACACTGTTTCTGACTTTGATACCACTACACATAAAGATTTCACAAGCACACAACGTAAAATTAGTCCAGACGGTAAATACACTGTTTCTGATTTTGATACTACTACACATAAAGACTTTACAAGCACACAAAGTAAAATTAGTCCAGACGGTAAATACACTGTTTCTGATTTTGATACCACTACTCATGAAGATTTCACAAGCACACAACGTAAAATTAGTCCAGACGGTAAATACACTGTTTCTGACTTTGATACTTCTACATATAAAGACTTAACAAGCACAGAGGATAAAATTAGTCCAGACGGTAAATACACTGTTTCTGATTTTGATACCACTACACATAAAGATTTTACAAGCACACAAAGTAAAATTAGTTCAGACGGTAAATACACTGTTTCAGACTTTGATACCACTACACATAAAGATTTCACAAGCACACAACGTAAAATTAGTCTAGATAGTAAATACACTGTTTCTGACTTTGATACCACTACGCAGAAAGACTTTACAAGCACAGAGAATAAATATAATTCCGACGGTAAATACACTGTTTCTGACTTTGATATAACTACACATAAAGGCTTTACAAGCACAGATAATAAAATTATTCCAGATGTTAAATACACTGTTCCTGACTTTGATACAACTACATATAAGGACTTAAAAAGCACAGAGGATAAATTTAGCCCAGATGGTAAATACACTGTTTCTGATTTTGATACAACTACACATAAAGATTTTACAAGCACACAAAGTAAAATTAGTCCAGACGGAAAATACACTGTTTCTGACTTTGATGCTACTACATATAAAGACGTAACAAGCACACAAAGTAAAATTAGTCCAGACGGTAAATACACTATTTCTGATTTTGATACTACTACACATACAGACAGAGATTTTACAAGCACAGGGAGTAAAATTAGTTCAGATGGTAAATACACTGTTTCTGACTTTGATACCACTACATATAAAGACTTAACAAGCACAGAGGATAAAATTAGTCCAGACGGTAAATACACTGTTTCTGACTTTGATACCACTACCCATAAAGATTTCACAAGCACACAACGTAAAATTAGTCCAGACGGTAAATACACTGTTTCTGATTTTGATACCACTACACATACAGACTTAACAAGCACAGACAGTAAAATTAGTCCAGACGCTAAATACACTGTTTCTGATTTTGATACCACTACACATAAAGACTTTACAAGCACACAAAGTAAAATTAGTTCAGACGGTAAACACACTGTTTCTGATTTTGATACCACTACACATATAGATTTTACAAGCACACAAAGTAAAATTAGACCAGACGGTAAATACACTGTTTCTGACTATGATACCACTACACATAAAGATTTCACAAGCACACAACGTAAAATTAGTCTAGACGGTAAATACACTGTTTCTGACTTTGATACTACTACATATAAAGACTTAACAAGCACAGAGGATAAAATTAGTCCAGACAGTAAATACACTGTTTCTGATTTTGATACCACTACACATAAAGATTTCACAAGTACACAACGTAAAATTAGTCCAGACGGTAAATACACTGTTTCTGATTTTGATACCAATTCAAATAAAGATTTTACAAGCACACAAAGTAAAATTAGTCCAGACGGTAAATACACTGTTTCTGATTTTGATACCACTACACATAAAGATTTTACAAGCACACAAGGTAAAATTAGTCCAGACGGTAAATTCACTGTTTCTGATTTTGATACCACTACACATAAAGATTTTACAAGCACACAAAGTAAAATTAGTCCAGACGGAAAATACACAGTTTCTGACTTTGATACTACTACATATAAAGAGTTAACAAGCACAGAGGATAAAATTAGTCCAGACGGTAAATACACTGTTTCTGATTTTGATACCACTACACATAAAGACGTAACAAGCACAGATGAAAAAATTAGTCCAGATGATAAAAACACTGTTTCTGACTTTGATACAACTACACATAAAGATTTTACAAGCACACAAAGTAAAATTAGTCCAGATGGTAAATACACTGTTTCTGACTTTGATACCACTACATATAAAGACTTAACAAGCACAGAGGATAAAATTAGTCCAGACGGTAAATACACTGTTTCTGACTTTTATACCACTACACATAAAGATTTCACAAGCACACAACGTAAAATTAGTCCAGATGGTAAATACACTGTTTCTGATTTTGATACCACTACACATAAAGACTTTACAAGCACACAAAGTAAAATTAGTCCAGACGGTAAATACACTGTTTCTGATTTTGATACCACTACTCATAAAGATTTTACAAGCACACAACGTAAAATTAGTCTAGACGGTAAATACACTGTTTCTGACTTTGATACTACTACATATAAAGACTTAACAAGCACAGAGGATAAAATTAGTCCAGACAGTAAATACACTGTTTCTGATTTTGATACCACTACACATAAAGATTTCACAAGTACACAACGTAAAATTAGTCCAGACGGTAAATACACTGTTTCTGATTTTGATACCAATTCAAATAAAGATTTTACAAGCACACAAAGTAAAATTAGTCCAGACGGTAAATACACTGTTTCTGATTTTGATACCACTACACATAAAGATTTTACAAGCACAGATAATAAAATTATTCCAGATGGTAAATACACTGTTTCTGACTTTGATACTACTACATATAAAGACTTAACAAGCACAGAGGATAAAATTAGTCCAGACAGTAAATACACTGTTTCTGATTTTGATACCACTACACATAAAGATTTCACAAGTACACAACGTAAAATTAGTCCAGACGGTAAATACACTGTTTCTGATTTTGATACCACTACACATAAAGATTTTACAAGCACACAAGGTAAAATTAGTCCAGACGGTAAATTCACTGTTTCTGATTTTGATACCACTACACATAAAGATTTTACAAGCACACAAAGTAAAATTAGTCCAGACGGAAAATACACAGTTTCTGACTTTGATACTACTACATATAAAGAGTTAACAAGCACAGAGGATAAAATTAGTCCAGACGGTAAATACACTGTTTCTGATTTTGATACCACTACACATAAAGACGTAACAAGCACAGATGAAAAAATTAGTCCAGATGATAAAAACACTGTTTCTGACTTTGATACAACTACACATAAAGATTTTACAAGCACACAAAGTAAAATTAGTCCAGATGGTAAATACACTGTTTCTGACTTTGATACCACTACATATAAAGACTTAACAAGCACAGAGGATAAAATTAGTCCAGACGGTAAATACACTGTTTCTGACTTTTATACCACTACACATAAAGATTTCACAAGCACACAACGTAAAATTAGTCCAGATGGTAAATACACTGTTTCTGATTTTGATACCACTACACATAAAGACTTTACAAGCACACAAAGTAAAATTAGTCCAGACGGTAAATACACTGTTTCTGATTTTGATACCACTACTCATAAAGATTTCACAAGCACACAACGTAAAATTAGTCCAGACGGTAAATACACTGTTTCTGACTTTGACACTACTACATATAAAGACTTAAGAAGCACAGAGGATAAAATTAGTCCAGACGGTAAATACACTGTTTCAGACTTTGATACCACTACACATAAAGATTTCACAAGCACACAACGTAAAATTAGTCCAGATAGTAAATACACTGTTACTGACTTTGATACCACTACGCATAAAGACCTTACAAGCACAGAGAATAAATATAGTTCCGACGGTAAATACACTGTTTCTGACTTTGATACCACTACACATAAAGGCTTTACAAGCACAGAGAATAAAATTAGTTCAGACGGTAAATACACTGTTTCTGATTTTGATACCACTACACATAAAGATTTTACAAGCACAGATAATAAAATTATTCCAGATGGTAAATACACTGTTCCTGACTTTGATACAACTACATATAGGGACTTAAAAAGCACAGAGGATAAATTTAGCCCAGATGGTAAATACACTGTTTCTGATTTTGATACAACTACACATAAAGATTTTACAAGCACACAAAGTAAAATTAGTCCAGACGGTAAATACACTATTTCTGATTTTGATACTACTACACATAAAGATTTTACAAGCACAAGGAGTAAAATTAGTTCAGATGTTAAATACACTGTTTCTGATTTAGAAACAACTACACATAAAGATTTAACAAGCACACAAAGTAAAATTAGTCCAGACGGTAAATACACTGTTTCTGATTTTGATACCACTACACGTAAAGACGTAACAAGCACAGATGAAAAAATTAGTCCAGATGATAAAAACACTGTTTCTGACTTTGATACCACTACACATAAAGACGTAACAAGTTCAGATGATAAAATTAGTCAGGACGGTAAATACACTGTTTCTGATTTTGATAAAACTACACATAAATATTATACAAGCACAAAGAGTAAAATTGGTCCAGACGGTAAATACACTGTTTCTGACTTTGATACCACTACATATAAAGACTTTACAAGCACAGAGAGTAAAATTAGTCCAGACGGTAAATACACTGATCCTGCTTTTGATACCACTTCACATAAAGATTTAATAAACACTCAAAGTAAAATTAGTCCAGACGTGAAATACACTATTTCTGATTTTGATACCACTACACATAAAGATTTTACAAGCACACAAAGTAAAATTAGTCCAGATGGTAAATACACTGTTCTTGACTTTGATACCACTACATATAGGGACTTAAAAAGCACAGAGGATAAATTTAGCCCAGATGGTAAATACACTGTTTCTGATCTCGATACCACTACACATAAAGATTTTATAAGCACAAAAAGGAAAATTAGCCCAGATGGTAAATACACTGTTTCTGATTTTGATACCACTACACATAAAGACATTACAAGCACACAAAATAAAATTAGTCCAGACAGTAAATACACTATTTCTGATTTGGATACCACTACACATAAAGATTTTACAAGCACACAAAATAAAATTAGTCCAGATGGTAAATACACTGTTCCTGACTTTGATACCACTACATATAGGGACCTAAAAAGCACAGAGGATAAATTTAGCCCAGATGGTAAATACACTGTTTCTGATTTAGATACCACTACACATAAAGATTTTACAAGCACACAAATTAAAATTAGTCCAGACGGTAAATATACTGTATCTGATTTTGATACCACTATACATAAAGTCTTAACAACCACTGAGGATAAAATTAGTCCAGAAGTTAAATACACTGTTTCTGATTTTGATACCACTACACATAAAGTCTTAACAAACACAAAGGATAAAATTAGTCCAGACGGTAAATACACTGTTTCTGACTTTGATACCACTACACAAAAAGATTTCACAAGCACACAACGTAAAATTAGTCCAGACGGTAAATACACTGTTTTTGACTTTGATACTACTACATATAAAGACTTAACAAGCACAGAGGATAAAATTAGTATAGACGGTAAATACACTGTTTCTGACTTTGATACCACTACACATAAACACAATACAAGCACACAAAGTAAAATTAGTCCAGATGGTAAATACACTGTTTCTGACTTTGATACCACTACACATAAAGACATGACAAGCACACAAAGTAAAATTAGTCCAGACGGTAAATACACTGATTCTGACTTTGATACCACTACACATAAAGTTTTAACAAGCACACAAAGTAAAATTAGTCCAGACGTTAAATACACTGTTTCTGATTTTGATACCACTACACATATAGACATTACAAGCACACAAAGTAAAATTAGTCCAGACGGTAAATACACTGTCTCTTATTTTGATACCACTACACATAAAGTCTTAACAAGTACAGAGGACATTATTAGTCCAGACGGTAAATACACTGTTTCAGACTTTGATACCTCTGCACATAAAGACATTACAAGTACACAAAGTAAAATTAGTCTTGACGGTAAATACACTGTTTCTGATTTTGATACCACTACACATAAAGATATTACAAGCACACAAAGTAAACTTAGTCCAGACGGTAAATACACTGTTTCTGATTTTGATACCACTACACATATAGACAATCCAAGCACACAAAGTAAAATTAGTCCAGATGGTAAATACACTGTTTCTGACTTTGACACCACTACACATAAAGTGTTAACAAGTACAGAGGACATGATTAGTCCAGACGGTAAATACACTGTTTCTGATTTTGATACCACTACACATAAAGACATTACAAGCACACAAAGTAAAATTAGTCCAGACGATAAATACACTGTTTCTGATTTGTATACCACTACACATAAAGACATTACAAGTACACAAAATAAAATTAGTCCAGACGGTAAATACACTGTTTCTGATTTTGATACCACTACACATAAAGTCTTAACAAGTACAGAGGACATGATTAGTCCAGACGGTAAATACACTGTTTCTGATTTTGATACCACTACACATAAAGACATTACAAGCACACAAAGTAAAATTAGTCCAGACGGTAAATACACTGTTTCTGATTTTGATACCACTACACATAAAGACATTACTAGCACACAAAGTAAAATTAGTCCAGACGGTAATTACACTGTTTCTGATTTTGATACCACTACACATAAAGATATTACAAGCACACTAAGTAAAATTAGTCCAGACGGTAAGTACACTGTTTCTGATTTTGATACCACTACACATAAAGACATTACAAGCACACAAAATAAAATTAGTCCAGACGGTAAATACACTGTTTCTGATTTTGATACCACTACACATAAAGACATTACAAGCACACAAAGTAAAATTACTCCAGACGGTAAATACACTGTTTCAGACTTTGATACCACTACACATAAAGACATTACAAGTACACAAAGTAAAATTAGTCCAGACGGTAAATACAGTGTTTCTGATTTTGATACCACTACACATAAAGTCTTAACAAGCACAGAGGATAAAATTAGTCCAGACGGTAAATATTCTGTTTCTGATCTTGATTTAGATTTTAATTTTACAACCACGACTCCTGTAGACATTAAATTGAGCTCTGAAGATTCTAAAGAATCTTTTTCTAAAACGAAATCTACTTATAAAACGACAACTGATATTTCTAGCCAAACAGATATTGGAATTATTAAAATACCTACTACTTTAACTGATTTAATTTTCAACACTACTTTTAGCGGTTCAGTTATGACACCTAAAACTACAACTGAAAAAGTATATAATAATGGCAAGGATTCTGTAAGCACTGAAAGAGATATATTTATATCTCAAACAACGTTATCTTATGACATTCAACGTACAAGTAAAATCATCCAGGATAACAAATATCCTACAGTGATTGTATCAGCGCCAGTGCCCACACAAACATCTTTAGACCAAGTCATTAATACTTCAACAGATTCCTTCGACTCAGACAGAACCATTACTAATACAGCTGATTTTGATTCTGCTAGTACTGTTGCATACCCTACTGATTCGAACATACCTTGGGATACTCTAAAAAGCAATATATCATCTGCCTTTAATGATTCTACTACTGAAATAGGGTTGTTTGATAGTACGTCTCCTGAATATCGTTATAGCCCTGATGATTATATTTCTACTGAAAATACTATGATTCCTTTTGTTTTTACGAATAAGACTGACGTAGAAAACTCATTTTATAACGCTAGTTTTGATTGTAATACTGAAATTGACTGTTTTGATAACGAATCCTGTATACATAACTCTTGTATAAATCCTTGTACTTTTTACCATCCCTGTTCTGCTAACGTCGAATGTTATGTTTTGTCGCACGTACCATTATGCCTGTGCCAGCTGATTGGAACTGAACACGATACACTAATTGATTGTAAAGTTATACCAGGTAATTTTGAGTTCACCTTCACGAGTCATATACGACAACCTGATAGATTCTGGGGATTATAGTTACCCACTCATCTATGTGCTGTGTTGCTGCTGTTGGCTGTAAACCGAGAAATTATTTATTTTGTACGCTCTTCGACAAGAAAATCTTTCTCGAGTGTTGAAGCATGGAACGTTCTGTACTGAATCAGAACGAACACACTGCAGCTTCCATTGCGTGCAGTTGCATGATATTTTATTCTTTTTTTTGTACATATTGGTTTTACATATTATTGAAAAGAATACTGTAAATTTGTAACACCAATTAATTTTATTTAAATTTCAGGAATGTCGACTGTTTCAGCTGTTTATGCATGAATACATATCGTTTGTGAAATAATTCACAAATATAAAAATGCTTTGTAAATATGCTTCAATTTTATATAATCCAAATTTGCATGTACATGCTTCATAACAAAATTATTAAAGCTTGTTGTAGAATAGTTGTCAAATGCTTCAAATGCTTCATTTCACATATTTTTCGAATGGAATATTATTTATTTGTTTTGATAATCAATAATCACACTTTGGTATTTGTCTAGATCTTCAATGTCGCGTACATACGGACTGTTCGTCGTCGTTAGCTTGTATCTCAGGTTTTTGTCGAAACCCATGTTCAACATCTAGTCCATGTACAGCACAACAAGATTGTCAAGTTCAAAATCATCAACCAGTATGTGTCAAAGGTTAGTTCAACATTGTATTTTTTTATGTTTTCAAGTTATCCGATAGTTACTTGGTAACTATAGTACCCTACGATTCTTTTAAAAATAATAAATAGTTCTTCATACTTTTAATATCTTGAAACATTAAAATATAAATTCTAACTAAAGATTTTATGTTATTATAGTTTGCCAATGTCAAAAGAACAGTGATTGTCGTCGTGGTACCTCATGCGATGGTTGCAATTGTGTATCAGGTAAGATTTTTACAACTATTTATTCTATATTTCAGGTTATGAAAAAAATTATAGTTTAAATTATAAAGATAAAAATTTAAATAAATATTATTAGTTTGTATAATCATTTGTTATTTTTGTATGTTATCTTCACAGAATCTCCTATCGCATGTGAACACTGTCCACCTGGTTTAAAATGTGACCCTAACACCGGCGCTTGCATCAAAGGTAAGTCCGACAGTTGCCTGAATGATATTAATTTTAAAATAGGATTACAGATTTTTATAGTTATATTATCGTGTTGCTATTTTGTTATATTACCCCAATCCTTTAATAAAACATCAATATTTTATACAGTTTTTTCAGGAATTATTGTAAATAAAATTTTTATCACACATCACTTTATTTTCTGTTCAAAATGGCAACACTTATTTTTTTGTATGATACATTAAATACTTAAGTTTTCCTAATTTTATCAGTCTGGAATGAGCATGAACGCTGTAGATTTTGTAAATACGTAAAGGAATGCACAAAATATAGTCAATTGAATTAAAAGTATTTTCGTATGCTTTGTAATTATTTTTATTAGATTTTATAGATTAAGCAGATATGAGATTTAGTTGACAATGTACTTTAAATTGTAAATATCTTCTTTATTTCTATTGGTGATTGGGTTTGCTTTGAATGCGGTGGTGGAAATGAAAATATACCCCATTTAAATAAACGAAGAAATTTTAAACATAATTAATCGATTATTTAAATGGATAAATCAGTGTTCAATACAGGATGAATAAATATTTAATAAAATCTCTGGATTCAACACTGAAATAATTGTAAATATTTAATTTTGTAATACTTAATGTATATTATTGTAGTGTATTTCTGCTAACATTAGTTTTGTCATTTCTTCTGTTTTCCGGCAATTCGTCAATGTAGATACAGAAAAAAATGCAACCGTTGTACATTACGTAAACCAAACTGACAGTACCACACCGACATCCAAAATTGATGTAACCCAAACTTCTACCACTCAAACTGACGACTGTGGTGACGAGACGACCATTAAAACTACCCCTGTACAAGAAAAAATTACAACTGATGAATACCATGTTATTAATGAAATTGAACTTTTCCAAACGACGGAAAAGTTAAATGTTTTTACAATACCGAGTAATTTAGAACTAGATAATACTACTTCAAAATTAAATATTTCAACTGAAGCAGATGGGTTATCTACAACTACACCAAGTTATAGAACTACAGAAAGTATTAGTTATGATAAATCAATGGAAACAATCACTACGACAAGTTCGCCAAAACTGAGTACCTCAAAACAGGAACCGGTTACAACTTTAAAGGATCTTATCACTGGAACATTCAATTTTACTGAGATTCCTTTCAAATCTGCACCATCCACTACCACGGATATAAATATATTTGATATTTTTACTACCAGTTCAAACGATAATATTACTGTTACTGAAGCAGATGAAGAAGTTGATGAATATGCAAGTACCATAGACATTAGGTTTAAAACTACTATATCTGATAACGATACAAATGTGACTTCAACTACTACATTGAAATCAGAAGTACCTACTACTATTAAATCTGAAATTAACACAACTATACCATCGACAAGAACAAGTACTTCTATAATATATACAGAAGAAGATTCTAGTACTATTAGTTCTGTGAAATCTGATATTAACACTACTTCACCATCGATAAGAACAAGTACTTTCATAATATATACAGAAGAAGATTCTAGTACTATTAGTTCTCTTAAACCTGAGGTTAACACAACTTTACCATCGACGAATATTATTGAAACGAGAACAAGTACTTCGATTACATCTGATAGAACAACATTGAAACCTAATTTAATAAATACTACTGAATCGATGGATCAGTCTACAATAGATACAATGAATATTTCAACAAGTACTAGTTCGTACCCTACTCGAATTAATCTGTTTGGTATAATTGCTAATAGTTTAACATCTACAGAGGAATCGATATTATTTGATGATAGTACGGATAATGAAATAGAATCAGATTACACAGAAAGCACCACAAAGAAAGAAGAAAGCATTATTTCAAAAAATACTTCATCAATAGATATATCTACAACGGAAAAAATAAATAATTTAACAACCACAACTCCTGCAGGTATTGAATTGACCACTAAAGATTCGGAAGAATCTTTTACTGAAAGAAAATCTACTGAAAAAACGACAACTGAAATTTCAAGCCAAACTGATATTGAAATTACCAAAAAAACTACTACTTTAATTGATTTAATTTTCAGCACTACTATAAGTAGTTCAGATATGACACATAAAACAATAACTGAAAACCTTGATGATGTGTCGACTACACCTAAAATATTCCAAAGAATTACAACAGATGGTACAACACAAGACACTCCAATACAATTTGTTGATCTTGAAAGAGAAATATTTAATAATGAAAACGACACACAAGAGACTACTACAAAAACGACTGGAATCTTGGAACTTTCAGGAACTTCGAGCGTTACGAGGATTACAACTCAATACAACTCTGATAATGAGATTGAAGACATTACTACTGAATCATTCAAACTTCAGACAGACAGAAATATCGTAACTAGATTTACTGAACCTGAAAAAAGCAAAGTAACCAGTACTTCTACTTCGTCCTCTGTATCTTCATCAAATGAAGAAGTTTCAGAGATTTTGAACGATACGAGAACTACGACTCAATACAACGAGATTGTCGACGTTACTACAGAATCTTTTAAAATTCAAACAGACTCAAATATCATTACTAGATTCAGTGAACCTGAAAATAATTCAGGATCGAGTACTTCTACTGCATCTTTTGAATTTCCAACAGAAACTTCAAATGATACAAGAGCTACAACTCCTGACAGTCTTGATGATAACATTGTAGACATTACTACAGAATTAATCAAATCTCAGACGGATGCAAGTATAATTACTACTACCAAAGGAAAGAGTGAAGATCAAGAAAGTTTTACTGAAGACAACAGTGTCATTACTAGATTCAGTGAAACTGAAAAAGATATAGTAACTAATATTCCTACTGCATCTCCTTCAAATGAAGAAGTTATCGACATTACTACAGAATCAATCAAATTTCAGACAGATGTAAGTATAATTACTACTACCAAAGGAAAGAGTGAAGATCAAGAAAGTTTTACTGAAGACAACAGTGTCATTACTAGATTCAGTGAAACTGAAAAAGATATAGTAACTAATATTCCTACTGCATCTCCTTCAAATGAAGAAATTATCGACATTACTACAGAATCAATCAAATTTCAGACAGATGTAAGTATAATTAATACAACTACTAAAGAAAAGAGTGAAGATCAAGAAAGTTTTACTGAAGACAACGTTATAATTACTAGATTCAGTGAAACTGAAAAAGATATAGTAACTAGTACTTCTACTGAATCTCCATCAAATAAAGAAGTTATAGATATTACTACAGAAACATTCAAACCTCAGACAGACGCTAGTATCGTTACTACATTTAGCGAATCTGAAAAAGATATAGTGACTAGTACTTCTACTAAATCTCCATCAAATGAAGAAGTTGTAGATTTTACTACAGAAATATTCAAACCTCAGACAGACACAAGTATAATTACTACAACTACCAAAGAGAAGAGTGAAGATGAAGAAAGTTTTACTGAAGGAAACATTATCATTACTAGATTCAGTGAAACTGAAAGAAATATAGTAACTAGTACTTCTACTGCATCTCTATCAGATGGAAACCTTTCAGAGATTATGAATGATACGAGAACTACAACTCAATACAACCTTGATAATGATCTTGTAGACGTTACTACAGAACCTTTCAAATCTCAGACAGACGCAAATCTAATTACTTCTACCAAAAAAATTATTGAAGATCAGGAAAGTTTTACTGAAGATAACAGTATCATTACTAGATTCAGTGAACCTGCAAAAAATATTGTAACCAGTACTTCTACTACATCTTCTATATCTCCATCAAGTGAAGATGAATTGATATCTACAACCACAAAATCTATTCAAATTACTGAAGTTACAACAGAATTTGGTTCTATAAAAACGAGTGAAAAAATAAGTACGCCCATAAATATCGAATCAACAATTGCATCTTCAGAGAAATCTGTTACAAGTATATCTATAGAAGATATAAATACTGTCACTTCTTCAACTAGTATTGAATCATCTACTGAAACACAAAATGTGAAAGAAGTGACTACAGTTTCTTCAGGACAAACAGTGTCCAACGAAGCTACTGTTTTTAATTTTGTAGATAGCTCTACTAAGACTCAAGAAAATACAGATACGACGGAATCAATTATAGTTTCCTCTCGAAATGGAAGTATTACGATAGACCAAACGACATTAAAATACTCTCCTGAAAAACATAGTACTATTTTACCATTGACAAATGACAATATTAAAAACGAGACTTGCCAAACGAATACTGACTGTCCTACTGACAAAACATGTAAGGCGTTACGTTGCATAAATCCATGTAAACCCGACGACGGATCACGCTCGGAATGTGGCCTCAATGCTATATGTTCTGTATCTAACCACACGACACAGTGTAGTTGTCCACCTGGATTCTCAGGTGATCCTCGCAAGGACTGTCTACAAGGTATTACTAACTTAAGTAAATTATTAGGTACTTTGTACTTACGATTATCTTGCGTTCGTGTAATTATATAACCAAAAATTTGTATTTAATTGTTGCTGTAAATAATTTTTCACTATTTATGTAAACACCTAATTTTCTTGCAGTAGACGTGAATTATACTTTATGTGTTATAACTTAACAAATTTTATTATGTATGGTATATATGTATATACCTCTCCTAGGTATGCAAATTTGCAATCTTTTAAAAAATTGTGCAATAATTTTGTAAAAATGTTCATAATTTTATATGTATATGAAATATTATACAAAAAATTTGATTTTTATATTTCATTAAAAAAAATTATTATATAGAAAATGACGTAAAAAGTTTTAATTTTCAAACTGCAGCACATAATGACTGAATTACGGCGCCAAAAATAGATTTAGGTATTTTCTTCAAACGAATAACAAATACCGTCAAAACGTTATCTATAAACCAGTTCGCAATGCAACGTAAGAATTTTACTGTATTATGCAACTCAATAGTCTGTGTGTGCAATTAAAGTTGAGTTTCTTTTGCACGGCCGATACCGATAATTTGCACTTGAATTATTGACGGAGTAGCGTTACGAGTGGTTCTAATTTTGTGAATTTAAAAACGCGAAATATACATCATGGATATTGAAGCTTCAGGTGTATACTTTAATATGCAGTAATTATTGTTAACATAACAATTGTACGAAGTATAGATATAATATATGTTTTATGAAATACTATTTTTCTTTAAAAAAATATTGAAATGTTTGTAATTTGAGCTATACAAAAAGTTCCAAAGAGTACACTGATTTTTTTTTACTAGTTCGAAAAAATATCTTAAATCTAATATAGAAATGTAAATTACAAGTCTTCTTGTTTCCCCTTTTATCAAATCGAACGTATTCTTTTTAGGTAGTCGTGACGATCTCGTTATAAGGAAAATGAAGATTAAGATGATGAGGAGGATGTAGAATAACATATTAACCAAAATCAAAATTGTAGAAGTATTATATATCTATCTCACAAATTCAAAATACATAAAATTGCATTTTATTTTTATTATTAAATAAATAAGACATTTTTCTGAAAGCAGTCTCCATTTCTGATCAAAATATCAGCTAAAATCATATTTTATATTTTTGCCGTCGTAATTCCTTATGTGCGCAGGTCCGTATCGTTTACCGTTTTTGAGATAAGTATGACTTCTCAAAGTTTTGATTTTTTCAAATTTTTGGATAAAAATGGCCGTAACTTTTAAATGTGTGATCGAATTTCTTTTTAATTGATGGATTTAAAATCAGCGTATCAAAATCTATATGATGACATGTATTATACTTTAAAATTCGACAAAAAAAATTTGGCCAAAAATAAAAATTTTTCAATTTTCAGCAAAATAGTTTTTTTTCTTCAAATTTTAAAGTATTATACATGGCATTATATAGATTTTGAGACGCTAATTTTAAATCCGTCATTTAAAATCAAATCCAATCATCCGTTCAAAATTTACGACCATTTTTCTCCAAAAATTTGGAAAAATCAAAACTTTGAGAATATAGCCCATATTCTCAAAGTTTTGATTATTATATGGTTTATTTGGTTTTAACTATCGATATATATAACGAAAATATTTTTTCAATTCTAAAACGCGAATTATTTTGATTGTAAACGTAATAATAAAATCTGTTAGTTTTAACTCAAGAACTTAATATCAAATAATAGTTAAATTGTACATAATAATAGCACTTAAAAATTCTTAGCACTAGTCACTACTATATATAAACGCACAGGATAAAGTTGTATATAAATTAGGTTATGTTAATATAATATCTTGTAACAAATGTAACATAATTTAACACACACCCAATGATTAACTCAGAGGCCATCACGGGTAAAGTGTCGCAGCCATGCACATCGGATTCGGATTGTCCACTGTTTGAAGCGTGCTACAAGGACGAGTGCGTGGACCCGTGTGAGTTTCCCAGCGTTTGTGCACCAACGGCTAAATGCCACGCCAAGATGCACAGACCGATATGCACTTGCCCGATGGGCTATGAAGGCAATCCTGCCGTTAAATGCTTCAAACCACAATTGTGTAAGATATTTCACTAATCAATTTGCTGAAAATATTTTTCTATTAATATTTTTCAGCAATATTTATTATATTTAACACAAGCGCATTTATTATATTTCAGATTTTTAATACTCTTTATAGGCCAAGCGCAAAATACTTCGCGCCTGGTCTATTTTAATCATTAATAGAAAAATACTTTCACTAAATATAATAATAATATGATTAATGTACTAAAAATCTAATGACCGTTAAATACTAAATAAATTAATGAGCTCTTTTGCCATTAATTCGATTTATTCTGTACATTGTCTTCCGATCAGAATTAGTTCTACGAGTATCTTCATTTTTGTATAAAGGTGAACAAATAAAATTTAAAATGATTAGAAATTAATATAATGTATAACTTTGTACAATGTACATATATATTACAACTAAACTGTACAGTGTACAATATATATATATATACACATATAAACTTTATATTACACACAATTCCAATGAACACTTGTATATTTAATATGCACTTGACACAATTTCAATTTTTCGCACAGTGAGTTGCATCACAAACAATGATTGTCCCTTAACGGAGGCTTGTATAGCTCACTCATGCCAAAGACCTTGCGACGTGCACAACCCATGTGCTAAGAATGCAGTCTGTATCAACACAAATCATGGATCGGATTGTAGCTGCGCGGAAGGATATCAAGGAAACGGTTACGTTGGCTGCGCTTTGGGTATTTTACTATTAAAACGTTTAAACTTAAACGTTATTTAAATGTGTGCGTGTGATTTTTAGTACATCTGCCTAGACCTATATGTCAGTATAACGAAGATTGTCCCCCTGAGAAGTTATGCGATCGATTAAACCGAATTTGTATCAACCCGTGCCAAGAAGATTCGTGCGGAGTGAATGCACAATGTATGCCTGCTAATCATGGCATTGAATGCCACTGTCTTTCTGGATTTACAGGAAATCCTTATACTGGATGTGGTAGAGGTAAATTAAACACTACCCTACTTGGTAATGTTTCATACTGTTTTACACAATATAAATACTGTTTCATAATATTACAGCACAAGGTTGTAGAACCGATAGTGAATGCTCAAGCTCTGAAGCTTGCATCAACGGACAATGTGCCTCTCCTTGCAAATGTGGTGTAAACGCAGTTTGCGATGTGGTCTATCACATTGCGACTTGCAAATGTTTACCTGGCTATACCGGAAATCCTATCAATGGATGTAAACCCCCAAGTAATCCCTGCGATCCAAACCCATGCGGAATAAATGCTCTTTGCGAAATCGATAACGGTAATCCGATATGCTTCTGTCCGAAAGGAATGACAGGAAATCCATTCAGGAATTGCAGTATGTATCACTGATACTTATTTTTGTTAAAGTATTTCATTAATTATGTGAAAATTAGTTCCAGAAGGTGATGAATGCAAACCTAATCCATGCGGACCAAACTCCGGTTGTAGATCAAATAACGGAATACCAGTTTGCTTCTGTTTGCCGGAATACGAAGGAAACCCACCTGAAAAGCCGTGCGAATTACCTCAAAACCCATGCGATCCGTCTCCGTGTGGACCGAATACACAGTGTGCCATTTTAGAAAATGGATTCGCGAAATGTACATGTCTTCCGGGATATCTTGAAAGTCCGAATACCATCCGAGGGTGCGTGGAACAACGCAACCCATGCGATCCAAACCCATGCGGTAAAGGTGCGCAATGCGATTCAAATAGAAATCCAGTTTGCTTCTGTCCGGAATCTACAGTCGGCAACCCATACCGTAGCTGTAACGAACCTGTAGAAGCCCCAATACTATGCCAACCAGGACCTTGCGGAGTCAACGCTGACTGCTACGTTTCAAACAGTCAAGAACAGTGCTATTGCAAATCGGGATACATCGGTGATGCTTATTCAGGATGCAGATTGGAACCTTCCAGTCCTTGCACTCCAAATCCTTGTGGTCCCGGAGCAACTTGCGTAGTTACTCCTGAAGGCCACTCGATGTGCCAATGTCCAGACGGTGCGACTGGAGATCCAACTGGACCGACCGGATGCAAAGGATATGAATGCAGAACGGATGACGACTGCTCTTTAAAACAAGCGTGTACAGGAAATAAGTGTCGTGATCCTTGTCCGGGAGCGTGCGGTGTTAAAGCAAACTGTCGAGTAGAGAAACATCATCCAGTTTGTACGTGCAATCACGGATTCACCGGAAATCCTCTCGAGAGATGTTATATTTTACCGGATCCTTATTTACCACCACATAGTCCATGTGAGCCGAATCCATGCGGACGCAATACACAATGCAATGTACTCAATAACAGAGCCGTGTGTCTCTGTTTACCAGAATTCACAGGCGATCCTCAAACGGAATGCAAGCCGGAATGTACAATTAATTCGGACTGTCCGTCAAAAATGGCTTGTATAGATAGACATTGTCGAAATCCATGTCAGATAGGTTCCATCTGTGGAATTAATGCTCTATGTCAAGTTCGTGACCACACAGCGACATGCGAATGCCCTGAAGGATTTAACGGAGATGCATTCTCTCATTGTATACCTAGACGTAAGTATTTATCAAATATGTTTATTTGAAATACTATATTTTTAACAATATTTTCTTGCAGCTATTATCGTCGAAGCTAATCTAACAAGACCATGCGTGCCATCGCCATGCGGTCCCACAACACAGTGTGACGTATACGGAGGACAAGTAGCAGTTTGTAATCCGTGCAGCGGACCATCAGCCCACACTAACCCACAATGCAAACCTGAATGCTTGCTGAATTCCGATTGTCCGTTTGATAAAGCATGCTTGAGACATAAATGCATAGACCCATGTCCAGGTTCTTGCGGTGTTAACGCCAATTGTATTGTAGTAATGCACTCACCGGTTTGTAGCTGTCCACAAGGATTACTTGGAAATCCATTCGAACATTGTTCGGTTCCACGAAGTAAGTATATTTATATATCGATTCAAGTATAATCAATAACGTTTTCATTTCATTATAGTTCCCCCAGAAAGAGATGACTCATGCGACCGTGTACGTTGTGGAGCAAATGCTCTCTGTGAAGATAAAGACGGTGCCGCATCTTGTATCTGTAAGAAAGGTTACTTCGGCAATCCTTGGTTAGCCTGCCGACCGGAATGCGTTGTCAACAACGATTGCCCTCTCAATAAAGCCTGCGTCAACAACAAATGCGACGATCCATGTAGAGGTGTTTGCGGCATAAGCGCAAAATGTGAAGTTGTAAATCACGTACCAGTATGTTACTGTCCGCAAGATTATTCAGGAGATCCATTCGTTTCGTGCTTCCCTCACAGACCGACCCCACCTACGCCGATCAATCCGTGTGATCCATCACCATGCGGTCCTTACAGTCGCTGTATTCTATCGCCACAAGGATTCGCAACGTGCTCTTGTTTACCGGGATACGACGGAATGTCACCCATGTGCAAACCTGAATGTTTAATCAGTTCTGAATGCCCGCAGACTCAAGCTTGCATTAACCAAAAATGCGCGAATCCCTGCCCGGGAACGTGTGGTTTTGGAGCTAGCTGCATCGTAGTCAATCATAACCCGATATGTAGCTGTCCTTCCGGGCAGCAAGGAGATCCATTTACGCGTTGCCACGAACCTGTTGAAGCTCCTAAAGATCCACAATATACAGATTATCCTGAGAATCCATGTAAACCGTCGCCATGTGGGCCGAATTCAATTTGCCAAGTGAAACAGAATCGACCTGTTTGTTCTTGTGTGGCTAACTACATCGGAAGCCCGCCTTTCTGCAGACCGGAATGCGTTATGAACCAAGAATGCCCTTCGAATAAAGCATGCGTGAATGAAAAATGTAAAGATCCGTGTGTTGGAATCTGTGGCCAAAACGCCAGGTGCAGTGTGATCAATCATAATCCATTCTGTAGCTGCAATGAAGGTCACGTTGGAGACGCTTTCCTCGGATGCACTAAAGTTGATGGTAAGGATATATTATAATATTTGAATTATTTAAAATTACATTGAATTTTTTTTTTCAAGTTATAGTACCACCAAGACCGCATGAACCGTGCACGCCGTCACCTTGCGGAGAAAACACCCAATGCACTGTTAGAAACGGAGCGCCTTTGTGTGCTTGTATCCCTCCATATATTGGAAACCCGTACGGAAGCGGATGTAAACCTGAATGCGTCAGTAACGCCGATTGCTCCAGTCATCTGGCGTGTTTCTCTCAACACTGTCGAGACCCTTGCCCTGGAGTTTGTGGAACAAACGCAGAATGCAGCGTCGTCAACCACGTTCCTACTTGTACTTGCTTGCCAAGTTATAAAGGAGATCCATTCACTGCTTGCAGACAAGAGCCGGTCACTCGTAAGAAATTCGTTAAATATTTTTATTTTTTATTTTATATATAACCGATTTTAATTCTAATTTCAGATATTCCACCATTAAATCCTTGTGAGCCATCACCATGCGGGCCTAACAGTGTTTGTCGCATTGTCGGTGGGCACGCCGTGTGCTCATGTCAGTCTAACTATATTGGACAACCTCCGAACTGTCGTCCCGAGTGCGTAGTTAGTGCGGAATGTTCGCTTAATAAAGCTTGTATCAATCAAAAGTGTAAAGACCCTTGTCCGGGAACGTGCGGCATCAGTGCGCGTTGTCAAGTCGTTAACCACAATCCGATATGTAGTTGCCCGCCTAAGTTTGACGGTGATCCTTTCGTTAGATGTGTAGAAGAAACTCCACGAATTCCTGACGATCATATCAATCCATGCTTACCATCACCGTGCGGCTCCAACGCAGAATGCAGAGTGATAAACTCCAGGCCAGTTTGTTCTTGCTTAGCTGGCATGCTAGGAGCACCGCCGCATTGCCGACCGGAGTGTACCATTCACCAGGACTGTCCCTCTCATCTTGCATGTGTCGGAAACAAATGCAAAGATCCATGTATTGGTTCATGCGGCTTCAACGCGCAGTGTACTGTACAAAACCACAGGCCGATGTGTACTTGTTTACAAGGTTTCGAAGGAGATCCGTTTTCAAGCTGCAATCAAATTCCAGGTAAGATTCAATTGTTTTATTTTCTTGTATTTATTTTTCAATTCTTTATACATACAATCTTCATAGACGGGAAGACAGCAACATCGGAGACTACAAATATTGATTTCCAAACCGGTTTCAGTCATTAAAATCAAAATCTGGCCGCCATCTTAGAAATAAAACCGCCAAAAACGGTTCTTCGTCTCCGACGTTGCAATTCTTAGTCTTTCTGTTCTTGTATATGTATTTTCTTTAGCATGGTTTTTAAAAACTTATTGTTGCGACAAAGAGGTTTTTAACATTATTTTTATTACAACGCAATAGTTCAACCGATAGAAGTGCAACCACGGCCTTGTGAGCCTTCTCCGTGTGGTTCAAATGCTCAATGTAGAGAAAAGAACAGAGCAGGTTCTTGCTCTTGCTTACCGGATTATTACGGCGATCCTTACGTAGGATGTCGACCGGAATGTGTTTTGAATTCTGATTGTGCGAGATCGTTAGCATGTTTGAACAACAAATGCCAAGATCCTTGTTTAGGAACGTGCGGAGTTAACGCTTTATGTCAAGTTGTTAACCACGTGCCATCTTGTACCTGTTCGCCTGGTTTTACAGGAGAATCTATACGCTCGTGCTATCCTCTTCCTCCTGCTCGTAAGAATCTATTTACTATAATTGTATTCACGTTTGAAACGATACTAACAATAAATGATGAATATCTGTAGTTCTGTGCCTTATAATTTAACTCATTTAACGTGCGATTTAATACATTTCCTAGTATTATTTTCTCATCATTCTCCTATATTTGATATTTATGAAACCTTAAGGAAAGATTATTATAATTTAAATACTAAATTATGAAAAACTATTAAATTCAATGGCAATTTTTTTTAAATATGTAATTGTATGCGTATTAATTTCTCAGTTGGAAACGTGTCTAAGGTTTCGAGGGGATACACAAACTTAAAATTGGTACCATTCTAAACGTGAATACAGTATAATAACAAATTACTGTTCTATTCTAACTTCCATTAACCATTCTATTACTTTTTTAATAGCTGTAACTGCAGAAAAATGCCCTACAGATCCTTGTTTACCATCACCATGTGGACCAAACAGTATATGTAGAGTAAATAACGGTATAGCCGTATGCGCGTGTAACGCTGGTTGCGTAAGCACGCCGCCCACATGTCGGCCAGAATGCGTGGTCAGTTCAGACTGCGCACTGAACCAAGCATGTATAAATCAGAAATGCCAAGATCCATGTCCTGGTACATGTGGTCTGAACGCTAAATGTCAAGTGATTATGCATAACCCAGTCTGTTTCTGTCTTTCTGGCTTCAGCGGAGATCCATTTACAACTTGTTTTAAACAAGAATGTAAGCTGCTTTAACTATATTAATTATTTAACCTTTCTATAATACTTCTACACTTCTATTCTAGTAGCTATTTCAACAAATGTAACTGCAGTCGATCCGTGCGTTCCTTCACCGTGCGGTCCGAACTCACAATGCCGAGTTGTCGGAGGACGACCGGCATGCATTTGCATGCCGAATTATAAAGGTCGCGCTCCTAATTGCCGACCGGAGTGTACAATTAACGCCGAATGTCCGAGTTATCTGTGTTGTCAAAATGAACAGTGCGCCGATCCTTGTAAAGGATCGTGCGGACAATTTGCAACGTGTAGAGTAATAAACCACTCGCCTGTTTGCATTTGTTCACAAGGTTATATCGGTGATCCTTTCGCAGGATGTCGTCCTGACATTAAACGTAAGGAATATATAAATATCTGCACACGTAAACTCTTTGTCGCATAAAAACTACCTCAATTTTACTCTTTTCTCTTTTCAAATATATGTTTGTTTTTTCATAATATATTCTAGTTGCTGTAGAAATTCCTAGAACCCCTTGTAACCCAACACCTTGCGGTACGAATGCAATATGTAAAGAACGAAATGGTGCTGGATCTTGCACGTGCATGCAAGGGTACTTTGGCGACCCTTATGCTGGTTGTAGACCGGAGTGTGTTATGAATGCTGATTGTGTCAGAAGCAAAGCATGTATAGGAAATAAATGCAGAGATCCCTGTCCCGGTTCGTGCGGCATTAATGCCGAATGCCTTGTTGTCAATCACGCACCCTCATGTACTTGTTTATTAGGATATACTGGAAATCCGTTAAATGCCTGTAAAAAAATTGTCGAACCTAGTAAGCATTTTTATATAATCATTTTAACACATTATTTTACTAAATATATAGAAAATAACATATTTTGTTCTTAAAAGAACAAAATTTATTAATACTGTTACGTAATTTTTTTAATAAATTATTAACCCAAATTCAAATTACAACTGTGCAATATTCAAATAGCTGTAACATTAGTAAAAATGATCTCAATGAAATTTTTCAAAAAAGAAACTAAAGCTTGAACTCTTTATATTGAGTTTATTTCAAAAAAATTTTATTAACATCTTAAAAAGATACAAACGGTATATAACTATTTGAACATAGTACTTTTTTAAAATTTTTATCAAGTATAATAAAGTTGCAGTAATTGTATACATCATTTTTTTACTAAATCTATAGTAACAGTTGAGAAAGACGAACCCATTCAAAACCCATGCCAGCCATCACCTTGTGGATTGTATAGTATATGTAGGATAAATAACGGAAGACCAGTTTGTTCTTGCCAACCCGACTATATCGGTGCACCACCCTCATGTAGACCTGAATGCATAATAAGCTCAGACTGTCGACTCAATCAAGCTTGTATTAGACAAAAATGTACCGATCCTTGTGCGGGCACTTGCGGTGTTAATGCTCACTGCAGAGTTGTCAATCACAATCCAATATGTAGCTGCGCACCTGGTTATGTTGGCGATCCGTTTGTCCATTGCACGATAGAAGAAAGTAAGCATGTTCGCTTTTCATTTTTATTAATCAATGTTTAAATTGTTCTAATGTTTGTTTAATAAATTGCATTAAATGTTTTTCTTATATAAACATTGATTATTAAAAGTCGCTTGATGCATGTAAAATATTTATTTTAAGGGCATCCTGTTATAAGTGAAGAACCTCAAAACCCGTGCATACCATCTCCATGTGGGTTAAATTCTGTTTGTCGTTTGATTGAAAACCGTGCAGTGTGTTCTTGCTTACCGCATTACATAGGCCGTGCGCCTAACTGTAGACCTGAGTGTGTGATAAACGCTGAATGCCCGATGGATAAAGCATGCCAAAATGAGCGTTGTAGAGATCCCTGTCCTGGTTCGTGTGGTGTTAATACAGAGTGTAGGGTTATCAAACATTCCTCAGTTTGCTTTTGTAAAGTACGATATACGGGAGATCCATTTACAGGCTGTTCGCAAATCATTGAAAGTAAGAATAAACCAGCGACAAAGAGTATACATATTTAGCACTCTAATGTATTTGTAAATGTAAATCTAACCATATATGACTTTTAGCTCCTCAGGCAGTTGAAACACCCCGAAACCCTTGTCACCCGTCACCGTGTGGAGCTAATGCGATTTGTAAAGAGCGCAATGGGGCTGGTTCTTGTGCATGTTTACCTGAATATTTCGGTGATCCGAATACAGGCTGTAGACCTGAATGTGTATTAAATACCGACTGTGCCAGAGATAAAGCATGCTCAAATAATAAATGTGTTAATCCTTGTATCGGAACATGCGGTATAAATGCTGAATGCCGTGTAAATAATCATGCACCTTCATGTACATGTATACAAGGATATACTGGAAATCCATTCACTTCTTGTCATTTATCAACACCTAGTAAGATTTATTATCTATTTTTATCTCTCGGGAACGAATCGTGCAGGGATTTTTTGGTTTTACAGTCTGGGAATATTTGATTATAATATTTCATTGTATTATTTAAAAATAACTTTACCTGAATTCCCAAATGTTCGATCCGTTCCCGCAAGCTATATGCTTTTTCAAACTATTTCATTATAAATACTTTTAGTTCGAGATACACCTATTGATCCTTGCCAACCATCGCCATGCGGCCCCAATAGTCAATGTCGTGTTGTTAACGGACACGGGGTATGCTCTTGTCTAGCGGGTTATATTGGAACACCACCAACTTGCCGTCCTGAGTGCATGGTCAGTACAGATTGTGCTCAGGATAGAGCTTGCATTAATCAGAAATGCCAGGACCCATGTCCCGGCACTTGTGGTCTTAATGCTCGCTGCCAAGTGGTCAATCATAACCCCATTTGTAGTTGTAAAGCTGGTTTTACTGGGGACCCATTCGTGCGATGCCTTCAAGAAGATAGTAAGCATGATACAACTATCTCTTAAATTGTACTTTACTTATCTGTTTCTATCTTTATGCATGTCTATCATTCTATTTTAGAACGACCTGTTATTTCTGTTGAACCATCTGGAAATCCTTGCGTACCATCGCCATGTGGAGCTAACTCACAGTGTCGTGCTGTGGGTAATACTCCTGCATGCTCTTGCTTACCAAACTATATCGGCCGTGCCCCTAACTGCCGGCCTGAATGTACTATAAGTGCAGAATGTCCCGGAAATTTAGCATGCCAAAATGAAAAATGTACAGACCCATGCCGGGGTTCATGTGGAGCTTTTACTTCTTGTACTGTTGTTAAACATACCCCAATATGTACTTGCCATGCAGGTTATACTGGGGATCCATTTTCATCATGTACACCAGTACCATGTAAGATTTTGTATATTAAATGTACCATTTATAAAACAAGGATGCGATCTGATAAATATCTTATTTTGATGTATTAATACTCGTAATTAATACTAGTTAAATGTATTTGCTACTTTTTTATTATCAGTTCGGTTTCAGTTTGCGGTTCAGACATGTTCTGTTCAGTTCGCTTCCTTGTTATATGTATTTATGTTTCTGTCTAACAATAAGAAGGAACTTAACATATACTCATAAGATTTTATTTATTTTCTACTAACCTATTTGTATAGATATGTAGATATATAGTATACTTCTATTACAACAATATTACGACTTACAATATTTTAGTACAAATACCAATCGAAGTACAACCTGAGCCTTGCAATCCTTCACCATGTGGTTCAAATGCAATCTGTAAAGAACGTAACGGAGCTGGTTCTTGTGCATGTTTACCTGAATATTTCGGTGATCCGTACACAGGCTGCCGACCTGAATGCGTACTCAACACAGATTGCTCCAAAGATAAAGCCTGTTTAAATAACAAATGCCGTAATCCGTGTGCAGGCACGTGCGGTATAAATGCTGAATGTCATGTAAATAATCATGCACCCTCATGTACATGTCTACCTGGATACACTGGCAATCCACTTTCTGCATGTCGACTTATACCACCTAGTAAGATATTATCTAGTACTCTATCTATCTGTTATAATATATTTAATTCTACTATGCAACAAAAACCAAAATTCGCTAAATAATTTTAATGTGTTTTTGTTTTTGTTGAATCAATTCTATTTACTTTTTCACTTCTTTAGTCCAACAAGTACCTATTGATCCTTGCCAACCATCGCCATGCGGCCCCAATAGTCAGTGTCGTGTTGTTAACGGACACGGGGTATGCTCTTGTATAGTGAATTATATTGGAACACCTCCATCATGCCGTCCTGAATGTATGGTCAGTACAGACTGTGCTCAGGATAGAGCTTGCATTAATCAGAAATGCCAGGACCCATGTCCCGGCACTTGTGGTCTTAATGCTCGCTGCCAAGTGGTCAATCATAATCCCATTTGTAGTTGTACTGCTGGTTTTACTGGAGACCCATTCGTGCGATGCATTCAGGAAGAGAGTAAGCATGATACAACTGTCTCTTAAACTATACTTTACTTATCTGTTTCTATCTTTATGCATGTCTATCATTCTATTTTAGAACGACCTGTTATTTCTGTTGAACCATCTGGAAATCCTTGCGTACCATCACCATGTGGACCTAATTCACAGTGTCGTGCTGTGGGTAATACCCCTGCATGCTCTTGCTTACCGAACTATATTGGCCGTGCCCCTAACTGCCGCCCTGAATGTACTATAAATGCAGAATGCCCGGGAAATTTAGCGTGTAGAAATGAAAAATGTAGAGACCCATGCCCTGGTTCTTGCGGAATACATGCATCGTGTGTTGTTATCAAACACTCCCCTGTTTGTTCTTGTATATCAGGTTTCACTGGAGATCCTTTCAATGGCTGTTCTCCTGTACAACGTAAGAACCATAGCAAACAACTAGATTTTCAGAAATATAACATAAAGATATATTTTTTACATATGTATTTGTGATATCTTTCTGAAAATCTTGTTGTCTGATAAATACTTTAAATTATACTTTAATAATTATACAATATTATTTTATATTGCCTTCTATTAAATTCTTATTTTGCCATTACAAATTTGCACATTCTTCTTTTTATAGCCGTACTAGCAGAAGAAACTCCACGGAATCCATGTAACCCATCACCATGTGGTGCAAATTCTATTTGTAAAGAACGCAATGGAGCTGGTTCTTGTGCATGTTTGCCTGAATATTTCGGTGATCCGTATACTGGTTGTAGACCAGAATGTGTCACAAACTCTGAATGCGCACGTGATAAAGCATGTGTTAATAATAAATGTAAAGATCCATGTCCTGGTACATGTGGAATAAATGCTGAATGCCATGTTTTCAATCATGCTCCTTCATGTACGTGTTTACCTCAATACACAGGAAATCCATTTACTTCTTGTCACTTACCTCCACCTAGTAAGATTATTTTTCTTTCTTTTCATATGACATATAAACAAAGACGGATTTCAGGAGTTGGAAATATTAAAAATTGAGCTCTTATGCTGTAAATTTTTGTATATTTTTGTTTTATATTTCAAAGTTTCATATTAAAGCTTTTTAAATACCTGAATGCCAATCCGACTCTGAATATATGTACTATGTATATTTTGTGTAAATTAAGGGCTTTTAATTAAAGAGATGTATGAATCAAAATTAGCTGTTCTCAACGACTTCAAAAATAAATGTTAACACAGTTTTGAACATTTCTTTTATACAATCTTCTTCTTAAAGCCCTTAAATATAATCAAAATATCATAATCATATACTTTCATTAATTTAGTCTTTTCACAAATAGTTCAACACACGCCTATTGATCCTTGCCAACCATCGCCATGCGGCCCCAATAGTCAGTGTCGTGTTGTTAACGGACACGGGGTATGCTCTTGTTTATCAAATTATATTGGAACACCTCCATCTTGCCGTCCTGAATGTATGGTCAGTACAGACTGTGCACAGGATAAAGCTTGCATTAAGCAAAAATGCCAGGACCCATGTCCCGGCACTTGTGGTCTTAATGCTCGCTGCCAAGTGGTCAATCATAACCCCATTTGTAGTTGTAAAGCTGGTTTTACTGGGGACCCATTCGTGCGATGCCTTCAAGAAGATAGTAAGCATGATACAACTATCTCTTAAACTGTACTTTACCTATCTGTTTCTAACTTTATGCATGTCTATCATTCTATTTTAGAACGACCTGTTATTTCTGTTGAACCATCTGGAAATCCTTGTGTACCATCACCATGTGGAGCTAACTCACAGTGTCGTGCTGTGGGTAATACCCCTGCATGCTCTTGCTTACCAAACTATATCGGCCGTGCCCCTAACTGCCGGCCTGAATGTACTATAAGTGCGGAGTGTCCCGGAAATTTAGCATGCCAAAACGAAAAATGTACAAATCCTTGCCAGGGTTCATGCGGAGCTTTCACTTCTTGTACTGTCGTTAAACACACCCCGATATGTACTTGCCATACAGGTTATACTGGGGATCCTTTCTCAGGATGTACTTTGATACAACATTGTAAGATATTACCTAATATCCTTATCCTTTCTTCAATTAGCAAATCCCTTTCCTAAATTATAATTTACTTTACAGTACCGGTAACTACAGAAGGTCCAAGAAACCCGTGCAACCCATCACCATGTGGTGCCAATGCAATTTGTAAAGAACGAAACGGTGCCGGTTCCTGTGCATGTTTACCCGAATATTTCGGTGACCCTTACACCGGTTGTAGACCAGAATGCATTATCAACACTGACTGCGATCGTTCTAAAGCTTGTTTGAACAACAAATGTCGGGACCCTTGTCCAGGTGCTTGTGGTCTAAACGCAGAATGTCGAGTTGTCAATCACTCTCCTTCTTGTAGTTGTATAGCGGGTTATTCTGGAAATCCTCTTAGTGAATGTACACTTACTGGTATGATTATATTTCTGTTATAACATTGTGAATATATGTTTGTATTATTTCCTTGTGCTTTCTTGATTCTTTTTCTTTCTATTTAGTTATTGAAAAACCTAAAATACCGGACAAACCGTGTCACCCATCTCCGTGTGGACCAAATAGCCAATGCCGTGTAGTAAATGGACACGCTGTTTGTACATGCCAGATTGGTTATATTGGTTCCCCACCTACGTGCCGACCGGAATGTGTTGTTAGTTCTGAATGCCAACAAGACAAAGCATGCGTTAATAATAAATGCGTAGATCCGTGTCCTGGAACGTGTGGCTTAAATGCCAGATGTCAAGTAGTTAATCACAATCCTATCTGTAGCTGCACTCAAGGATTTACTGGAGATCCTTTCTTACAATGTATTAAGCATGAAGGTATTAATAACACTGTACTTCACTTTTACTTTCTGTGAATGCCTGTTTATTTACTACTTTTCTATAAATCTTTTAGTTGTTACTGCTGCGACTGAAATTGATCCTTGTGATCCATCACCGTGTGGACCGAACTCTCAGTGTCGTATGATCGGGTCACAACCCGCATGCTCTTGTATGCCAAATTATGTGGGCCGTGCACCAAACTGTAGACCTGAATGCACTATGCATGCAGAATGTCCTGCGAATCTTGCATGCCAAAATGAACGATGTAAAGATCCTTGTCAGGGATCCTGTGGACAAAACACTCAATGCACTGTTATAAATCATAACGCAGTTTGCACTTGTTTGCCTGGTTTTATAGGAGATCCAAGCCAATACTGCAATCTCCAACCAGTTATCAGTAAGATCGACTATTTAAAAATGAGCATTTCTAACAATCTTATTTTGTTGCTATCTATAATACTTATAAATAAAATAAATTTACAGCTACGGAACGAACACCACCGACAACACCTTGTTTCCCTTCACCTTGTGGTCCAAACGCAGAATGCAAAGAACGTAACGGAGCTGGAGCATGTATTTGCCCACCTGACTATCAAGGAGACCCGTACGATAGTGAACGCGGTTGCAGGCGTGAATGCGAAACTAATTCGGAATGTTCCGACAAACTGGCCTGCGTCAGATTTAAATGTACCGACCCGTGTCCGGGAACTTGCGGAACTTTCGCCGTTTGCTACGTTCACAACCACGTTCCGTCCTGTGATTGCGCGCCTGGATTTACTGGAAATCCATTCTTCCAATGCCATGAAATTCCTTTAACATGTAAGTTATTTTAAAATCGTCAACTGTGATTATATATTATTGAAAAAATATATTTTGTTAGCTACTGCGAGAATTCCTACTGATCCGTGTCAACCGTCACCTTGCGGAGCCAATAGCGATTGTCGGGTTAATAATGGACAAGCTGTGTGTTCTTGTTTACAAAATTTCATCGGTTCACCGCCTCAGTGTCGTCCAGAATGCGTAGTTAGTTCAGAATGTCCCGTCGATCGCTCTTGTGTGAATCAGAAATGCGCCGACCCTTGTCCGAACACGTGCGGTTTAAGGTCACAGTGTCACGTGCGAAACCATAACCCGATATGCGCGTGTCCACCAGGGTACACAGGAGATCCATTTTCACAATGTTATCCACAACGTACGTACTGAAAATCTTGTATTCGTTTAATTCCGATTTAATAAAACATTTCATATTGTAGCTGTCGAAGAACCGAGAATTACAACAGAAAGACCACCATCTTGTATTCCATCTCCGTGTGGGCCGAACTCACAATGCCAAATAATTGCCGGTAATCCTGCTTGCAGTTGTTTACCGAATTATATTGGAACTCCTCCAGGTTGTCGTCCGGAATGTGTCCTCAGCTCAGAATGTCCGAGTCAAATGGCTTGTATCAGTCAAAAATGTCAAGATCCTTGCCCTGGTTCTTGTGGATACAACGCTCAATGCCACGTTCTAAATCACATACCGATCTGTACTTGCAGTGAAGGCCATACCGGAGATCCGTTCACTCAATGTAGCCTCATACCATCAAGTATGTTACTATTTATTTATGTTAACTTATAAATTAATAACGATACATTCATATTTCAGCTACTCAACATACACCTTTAGATCCATGCGACCCATCTCCTTGCGGTCCAAATGCAGAATGCTCTAATGGAGTATGCACATGTTATCCAGAATATACAGGAAATCCATACGAATCATGTCGACCAGAGTGTGTCGTCAATCCAGAGTGCAGTCGCGAGAAAGCTTGTGTACGTAACAAGTGCAAAGATCCATGTACAGGAACGTGTGGGCAAAATGCTCAGTGCGATGTGATAAATCACATTCCTGTTTGTTCATGTCCTCAAGGATATACAGGTGATCCATTCTCGCATTGTCGTGTAGCTGAAGTAGCAAAACAAGATCCCAAAGACCCGTGCTCCCCTTCGCCGTGTGGGCCGAATAGCCAGTGCCGCAATGCAAACGATCACGCGGTCTGCTCCTGCTTGCAAGGTTACGTAGGTTCACCACCTTCCTGCAAACCTGAGTGCGTCGTCAGCGGAGAATGTCCACGCACAAAAGCGTGCGTCAATCAGAAATGCACAAACCCATGCTTAGGCTCGTGCGGGCTTGGAGCCAGATGTGAAGTTATCAACCACAGTCCTATCTGCAGTTGTCCCGAAGGACAAACTGGAGATCCATTCCAACGTTGTTACGATATACCGGTCTTACCGCCGCCACCGCCTAGAGATTATGACCACCCTTGCCAACCGTCACCCTGCGGACCCAACGCTATATGCAGAGTTACCGGTCAAAGTTACGTGTGCGAGTGTATCTCGGACTACGTAGGACAATACCCTAACTGTCGACCGGAATGTGTAATAAATCCCGACTGCCCGAGTAACCAAGCTTGTATCAATAACAAATGCAAAGATCCTTGTCCTGGTTCTTGCGGTACCAATGCTGAATGCAGGATTATCAGTCACGCAGTCACCTGTACTTGTCTATCGGGATATACAGGAAACCCGTTTGTCCAATGTGTTGTGCAACGTAAGTAGAACTAGAACATAACGGACTGTCCATTAACTATGTACTCGTGTCGATGGAGAGAGAGAATAGTACTTAGCATGTAAGAGGGGAGGGCATAGAAAATAACTGACATATCTAATGGAGTTTCCTGAACATAGAACAAAATTAGTATGATGTTATTTATGAAAAACCTCTAACATTTTTTACAATTTTTTTAGGTGAAACAATCAACCCATGTGAACCGTCACCATGCGGATCTAACGCGGTGTGTAAACAACGCAACGGCGCAGGGGCATGCAGCTGTATCGAAGATTACCAAGGTAACCCATACGAAGGATGCAAACCGGAGTGCGTTTTAAGTTCAGATTGTCCGACAAATCTTGCATGTGTAAGAAACAAATGTACAGACCCATGCCCTGGTGTGTGCGGTCGCTCAGCGCAATGTACCGTCATAAACCACGTACCGACGTGTTCTTGTATTTCCGGATACGAAGGCGATCCGTTTACAGCATGCAGAGAACGCGCGCCAGGTAATTATTCCCAAAAATACATATGAAATAATTCAATAATTAATAATATTTACTATTTCAGTAATAGTAGAAATGGACCAACATGTAGATCCATGTAATCCATCACCTTGCGGACCGAATAGCCAGTGTAGAAACGTCAACGATCAAGCTGTTTGCTCATGTCAACCAGATTACTTTGGATCTCCTCCAAATTGCAAACCGGAATGTGTCGTTAATGCTGAATGTCCGCAGAATAGAGCTTGCCATAAATTCAAATGCAGAAACCCATGTTCGGGAACGTGCGGCCTCGGCGCGAGATGTGAAATTATCAACCACAATCCTATATGCAGCTGTCCTGCCGGATTTACCGGAGATCCATTTGTAAGATGTTACCAAGAACCACCCGTTCAAGTCCCACCGCCAAAGAGATACCCTTGCTCTCCTTCACCTTGCGGGCCTAATTCCGAATGCAGAGTTGTCGGTGAACAGCCGGCTTGCTCTTGCGTCGAAGGTTTCGTTGGGTCACCTCCTAACTGCCGTCCAGAATGTGTGGTAAACACAGACTGCCCGCCAAATTCAGCTTGCATAAAAGAAAAATGCAGAGATCCTTGCATAGGTTCTTGCGGTGTTAACACCGAATGCAGAGTTCAAAATCATATTCCGATCTGTGTATGCCAGCAAAGATTTACCGGAGATCCGTTCACTCAGTGTTCACCGATCATTGGTACGTATATATTCCTTATTTTCATGCTTCAACGTCATTTAACTTGTATTATATTTTTACAGTCGATGAAGAAATTCCAGTAACTCGCGACCTGTGCAATCCATCACCATGTGGCTCGAACGCAGAATGTAACAATGGCGTTTGTACTTGCCGTTCTAAATATTTTGGAGATCCTTACAGTGGATGCCGACCGGAATGTACAACGAATGCCGAATGCTCACCGAATAAGGCGTGTAGTAATTTGAAATGTATAGATCCTTGCATCGGTACTTGCGGACAAGGTGCAGAATGTAATGTCGTTAACCATATCCCGACTTGCAGCTGTCCATTGAGAACTTCAGGAGATCCGTTTACATCTTGCAGACAGATTCCAGTCGGTAAGTTATATCTCATTTAACACTAATTTGAGGGACAGCTCAAAAAGTGCCTTCCATTGAAAATAACTTTAGGGTGTTATGGAGATATAATCAGATACAAAAATAGCTTTAAATTATACAAATTATAGCTAGAGTCATTAACTTATACATTTGAAGCTAATTTTCCCTTTCCTATAACTATTTTGGTTAAATTTGTAAAGATTTTAATATAATATAATATATTTTTTGACATTGATTATATGGTAGATTCAACTTAACAAAAATATATTTTAAATATACCTAATTTACGTTATTTATAGCTTCAAATTAATAAATATAGTTTATATATATTAATTATCAAAAATACACAACCCTGTGTTATAAATATATAACAATAATTGATTTTTATCATTATTAACGTAAATATCTAATATCTATCTATAATATTATAATAGTAATAATAATAATAATAATAATATTTATTTCATATACTGTAGTATAGTGTAAAATAAGTCAAAAGAAAAAACAAAATTCACAAAAACAAATACTAAATAAATTTACATTCAAAATATTCTTTCGTATTATAATAGTTCATACGCAATAATAATTCTTTTAATTGTTTTCTTAAGTCTTTTTCACTTAACATTTTTAAATAGTTTGGTAAGTCATTATAAATTTTAATTATTTGGTTTAGCGGGCCATTTTTCCGACGCTTAATGTTGAAAAATTACATACAAAAATATATTTATTTCTTCTTGCATACTCATATTTAAAATTATTATTTTGAAAAAACTGTTTGTTTTTGTTTAGAAAACAAGAACACTCATATATATATATATAGATCGTAGATTGTTGTTGTAGGTGATACGTTCATCACTTTTCCCAAGAAAATCCAATTTTTTGTTCCACACCTTGAATCATACTGTTTTCAGAAGAATGAATTCATTATTTTGTTTATTTCTATGTATTTGGTAGCATTTTGAGATAAATCCCACACATCCTTAACTACAATGATTATGATAACAGTGTTATAAAATAATGTTTTTCTTTTAGACACTCCTCCTCTTGATCCATGCAGACCGTCCCCTTGCGGACCGAACAGTATCTGCCGAGTAATAAACAACGTAGCGGTATGTTCTTGCCAACCTGGTTTAATCGGAAGTCCTCCGTCTTGTAAACCCGAGTGTTTCGTCAGCGCCGAATGTCCGCTAACACAAGCTTGTCTATCCAACAAATGCCATGATCCATGTCCCGGAACTTGCGGGCAAAATGCCCGCTGTCAAGTCGTCAATCACAACCCGATTTGCAGTTGCGCTTCTGGAAATACGGGCGATCCCTTCTCTAGATGCTACAGAATTCCAGGTATTTGGAAAATATATAAATTTATTGAATGGAATTAACTGAATTGGTTTTTTGTTTAGATGTCCCTCCGCCACCGACAAGTGATCCGTGCGTACCGTCTCCGTGCGGTCCTAATTCGCAGTGCCAGGTCCGAGGGAACAGTCCCGCCTGCACTTGCTTACAGAACTACATCGGGGCACCGCCCAATTGTAGACCGGAGTGTACGATTAATCCGGAGTGTGCTAGTAACCGCGCGTGTATGAACCAAAAGTGTAATGATCCGTGTCCGGGATCGTGTGGGGCAGACGCCCAGTGTACGGTAGTGAATCACAACGCGATATGTACCTGCTCGCCAGGGCATACGGGAGATCCGTTTAATGGCTGTTTCCCGATGAGAGGTAAGAATTTGCTTTTTTTTAAATTTGATTTTGAAAATAACATTATTGCTTTATCTAAAAGTTGAATTTATATGTAAAAAATATGTAATTTACAACCGAAAACAGTTCAAAAATATTTATATCAACGGTAGAACGCTGACATTAAAAAAGCGAAATTACATTTTTTCAGTTTTTTGTTCGCGATTTTTTTTTCTATCCACTAAAATGAGTAACCATGGATATTTTTGAAGCTTTATTGAATGGGATAATATCATTGACATGGCTGGACTGATGATAAGTCAGACATGATGGCTGAAATTGAATATTTCCTAACAACCGAAACTGATTATGCGCATGCGTCAACGGATGTTCGAAATTCAAATTTATCAAATTGATATGTTAAATATATAAATAAATACATACAAGTTCGATTGTATATCAACTACAATACACTTATTTAACACGCGAATACCTGTAATTTATTTTAATTATCAAATAATAACTAAATAAACAACCATAGATGCATATTAACTGTCAAATCTGATTAACAATTGAATAAAGAAACTATAGAAGCACGTCACACACCTCTATATTATATCAAAATTGAGTTCAGTGTTGCGTCTCGCGCATGCGCAAATGGAAATGATACTGTTAGAAAAAGTATGAAATTTAGCCATCCGGTTTAATAGTAATTCCATAGGTATCCACTATCCAGTTAAATAATACCAGATCAGTGGATAATATTCATTGTGATATACGATGACGTTTAGTGTAAGGGTTTTCTTTGAATTTAGTAAAAATGAGGGTGGTATTACTGTAATTCATTTATGTTAATTGTAAGTATACCAATCGGTGCGGCTTGAAATACTGATTTTAATGGTATATACATATATTCGTCAATATCGGCCAAAATGTCGCTAATTTAGTTTCAGCTTTCCCTCGATACGTATATAAACCCTTTTTATTAATGTTATTTTTATAATCTTGTCGCATGATAGTTACTAATTCAACAAGAGATAATTTTGATTGTTATAATCAAAAATAATTTTATTAGTTATCACAATTTGACATATGAGTAATAATTTTAAAAATTAAATTTTAAATATCGTTGACAAATAATTTACGAATATGTTGTGAATAATTTTCTTTTCATCAACTATATAAAACAAAAATATCTCTTGACATTGTAAATACATATAGGAAATAGATTTTCATTTATTGTTATTATAAAAAATTTGCTCACAAGAAAAATCTTTGTAACAAGGTATCGAAATGTGTTATATTGTCTATGGATTTTATATGTCCGGATATGAAATTCTTGAAATCCATAGACGACATAATCACACTGAAAGATTTTGCTTTGCTTCGCTTCACTTGTGAGAAATTTTTGTATAATACTGAGCGTAATTTGATTAAATACAATATAATAATAAAAAATCTACAGATATGTATTTACAGTAAAGCAATCGCTTGATTTTTGCATGTGTTATTATTTGTACAGTATACAGAATTGGAAATACATTTTTTTAAATCCTTAAGAATGATTTATTTTTATAATTTTACGTCAATAGGTAAAACTTAGTTTTACAGTTCAATACCAGCGTAGTTAAATATTGATTAATCTCAATCTGGATCAACAACCTCATTGCAAAACTAGTAGTAGTGTCCATTTTGGTCTATTTTGGAGCGCTGTAATCACCGCGCCAGCCTAGAAAATTCAAACTGTATAAATGAATGAAACTGGAACTATAGCTAGTGTTTTGACACTGACTAAAGTGCCAGCCTCATTCATTTACATGGTTTAAATTCTCAAGGTCAAAGCAACAGTTATTTACCAAGTTAATATTAATGCAACAAAAAAACAGATCCCTTTTAAATTGTTGTTTTGTGGCTTATAAAATTCGTGTATTTAGGTGATACAAGATATATTCCTACTTACTTCAATGATATGCTGCTAATTTTATTAATTGAAAATTGCAACCGAATGTACATAATCCTGTGTTTTTATAATACCAAATAAAAATAAAACGATTGTAATCCATCCCGAAATCACATTATTTGTATAGCTATAGGTACCGCAGTAGTATAATCTCTTAAAAACCACTATAATTCGTTTAAAAATTATTTTTAAAACAATAATATTAAAAACTAAAAAGAATTTCACCATTCAGGTAAAATCATCAACGTGTTTATGTACATGAAAAACTAGCAGTAGATTATTGAATATACAAAAACAATTCTGTGTACTGAAATAATGCTTATTGTTAATCAATTAGTTAGTATTTAAAATCATTTCATATTTATGAAATGATTTTAAACAACATCAAACAGCTATTTAACATCAGGGACTCTTAAGGTAGGTCCAGAGTCCCCAACGAGGCATGGCTTCAGCACAACAACGCTTCAAACACCGACATTAAACTAGAAAATAAAATAAAAACTAATTAAAACTAATAACATTAATAAAAAATAACTATAACATAATAGATAGAAACGCTATGAGTAGTGGAAAATAAACTGCGTGCTAAGTTTATTTAAAATTAAATGCGATAAAAAATAACAAGTTGATATAAAATATTAAGAAAATATTCTTAAACAAAAAAACTGCAATAAATGGTATATAGAGGATGCTTATTGCTTCCTGAATTATCTTAATTCAAATTTGAAAAATTGCTTCATGGTTTTTGTAGGTTCGTTAAATATGCTTATAGTATAATGGTATTAGAAATCTTTTTTATCTAACAGTGGAAGATTTTAGATAGATATAGAGGTAAAGAATACGTATTATAATTTTCCAGTATTACATACGCCAATCGAACATACACGCCCGTGCGAACCATCACCATGTGGAGCAAATGCTATTTGCCGTGAACAGAATGGAGCTGGTTCATGCTCATGTTTACCTGATCACATCGGTAATCCATATGAAGGATGTAGACCTGAATGTATATTAAATTCTGACTGTCCATCCAACTTTGCATGCATAAATCTCAAATGTAAAGACCCGTGTCCAGGAACTTGTGGACAAAACGCCGACTGTCAGGTCGTTAATCATTTACCATCATGTACTTGTCGAATTGGATTTATAGGGGACCCGTTCCGCTATTGTAATCCATTACCACCTCAGCGTAAGATATCAATATTTTTTGCTTTGCTTTGATTGCTATTTGAGTTAATATAATGTATCGTATTATATGTGTCTGGATAGCAGAAATTGTAATAAAACCATATTCTGCAATTCTTAATCATTGAAAAATAATTCTCTTAACGTCTTACCGTCAGATGATAATATTTCTATCAATTATACGTTGTACAAACATAGAAAACTTGTTTTATTGAATATATCAATTATACAAAACTTAAAATACGAAACGCTTAAATATATAAATAATATAATAATCATGCTTAGCTTTTGCATCGAAAATATTAAAAACGATTAAACGTAATAGTAATATTTGTCCAGCTATTCAATCGGCTCCGGAAGATCCATGTCACCCTACACCTTGTGGGCCAAACAGTCAATGCAGGGAAGTAAACGGACAAGCGGTCTGTTCGTGCATGCCAACGTATATAGGTAGCCCACCAGGTTGTAGACCAGAATGCGTTGTCAGTTCTGAATGTCCGTCTAACAAGGCATGCTCGAATCAGAAATGTGTAGATCCTTGCCCAGGCCCGTGTGGTCTCAATACGCGTTGTCAAGTTATAAATCACAGTCCGATATGTATATGTAACCAAGGTCATACCGGAGATCCATTTTCTAGATGTTTCCCTATACCACGTAAGCATCTTATTTATTGATTTGATATCTCATTATATATATTACTTACCTACAACGCGTAAATTAACTCTAAATTCCACACATGCAGCTCCTACACCGCCACAGGCTGATGTAGTATACAGAAATCCTTGTCTACCGTCGCCATGCGGGTTGAATTCTGAATGCAGAGATATTGGAGGAAATCCATCATGTTCGTGTCTTCCAAATTACATTGGAAGTCCACCAAACTGTAGACCTGAATGTACAATCAATTCGGAATGTAGCAGTAATCTGGCATGTATCAAAGAAAAGTGTCGTGATCCGTGCCCAGGTTCTTGTGGGGCAGGAGCTCAATGTAACGTTATAAATCACACCCCTATGTGTACATGTCCAAACGGTTATACGGGAGATCCATTTAGTAACTGTTATCCGAAACCGCCAGAACGTAAGAGTATTTCTTATTAGTTTTCGTTAATACATTTGCGAGTAGACGCGAGTTAATATATACAAAAAATAATATTTTAGCCGCCGAACCTGTTCTTGATGATCCCTGCAACCCATCTCCATGTGGCCCCAACGCGCAATGTAGAGACGGTGAATGTACTTGTTCACCAGAATATCATGGAGATCCTTACTCGGGATGTAGACCGGAATGTATACTTAGTAGCGATTGTCCGAGAGACAAAGCTTGTATGAGAAATAAATGTGGCGATCCGTGTCCAGGAACATGTGGTCAAAATGCACAATGTGACGTAATCAACCACATACCTATGTGCAGTTGTCCGCCTGGTATGAGTGGTAATGCATTTGTGCAATGTAGACCAATGCAGGGTACGTAAATAACAACCGTATAAATGATAATATCCGCGTATCGCAAAATCGACGATATAGCTTATAAATTGTTCATCTTTTTAGATCCTGTTGTGACAAATCCATGTAACCCAACCCCTTGCGGACCTAACAGTCAATGTAGAGAGATAAACGGCCAAGCCGTTTGTTCTTGCGTGCCAGGTTATATCGGTAGCCCGCCAACGTGTCGTCCAGAGTGCGTCGTAAGTGCCGAATGCGCGCCAAACGAGGCATGTAATAATCAGAAATGTAGAGACCCATGCCCGGGAACGTGTGGTGTCGGTGCCAGATGCGAAGTAGTTAATCATAACCCCATATGTAGTTGCCCACCTCGTTACACTGGCGATCCATTCGTCAGATGCCAACCTTTACGTAAGAAATATTATATTTTATTTTGTACATTGCTTATTCCGTAAAAAAAATTCCATAACAATTATATTTCATTCGATCTAGCTGAAAGACCTATTCAACAAACGCCAATCAACCCTTGTCAGCCATCACCGTGCGGCCCTAATGCTCAGTGTCAGGTTTCGGGAGACACTCCATCGTGTTCATGTCTCCCAGAATTCATCGGAAGCCCACCTTACTGTCGACCCGAATGTATTAGCAACAGCGAATGCTCAAGCCATTTGGCATGCATAAATCAGAAATGCCGAGATCCTTGTCCTGGTACATGTGGCGCCAATGCCGAATGTCGCGTTGTTAGTCACACTCCAAACTGCGTTTGTATGCCAGGTCACGTTGGTGATCCGTTCACTCAGTGTTCTGTGCAAAGAGATCCTGTCATTCAGGAGATACCTACTCCCTGTATGCCATCTCCGTGTGGTGCAAACGCAATTTGTCGAGAACAAAATGGAGCTGGATCCTGCTCATGTTTACCTGATCACATCGGCAACCCCTACGAAGGATGCAGACCAGAATGTATATTAAATTCTGACTGTGCCTCTAACCTTGCGTGCATAAATCAGAAATGCAAAGACCCGTGTCCAGGAACATGTGGACAAAACGCTGACTGCCAGGTTGTAAACCACTTGCCATCGTGTACATGTCGAATTGGATTTACGGGAGATCCGTTCCGATATTGCAATCCTATACCGCCACAACGTAAGATTACTTAAATTTGTTTCGGCTTTAGTATTGCTAATTAGCGGTTTGACGACGACGGCATAAAACAATGCATTGTTTCGTGTGCTTAGCTTTTTTGCTTATGTTTTTATATTATTGTTTTGTTGACGTTCTGTAGAAATCTAATTAGTAATATAAATATCTTAAACAGCGGTTCAATCGGCTCCGGAAGATCCATGTCACCCTACACCTTGTGGGCCAAACAGTCAATGCAGGGAAGTAAACGGACAAGCGGTCTGTTCGTGCATGCCAACGTATATAGGTAGCCCACCAGGTTGTAGACCAGAATGCGTTGTCAGTTCTGAATGTCCGTCTAACAAGGCATGCTCGAATCAGAAATGTGTAGATCCTTGCCCAGGCCCGTGTGGTCTCAATACGCGTTGTCAAGTTATAAATCACAGTCCGATATGTATATGTAACCAAGGTCATACCGGAGATCCATTTTCTAGATGTTTCCCTATACCACGTAAGCATCTTATTTATTGATTTGATATCTCATTATATATATTACTTACCTACAACGCGTAAATTAACTTTAAATTCCACACATGCAGCACCTACACCGCCACAGGCTGATGTAGTATACAGAAATCCTTGTCTACCGTCGCCATGCGGGTTGAATTCTGAATGCAGAGATATTGGAGGAAATCCATCATGTTCGTGTCTTCCAAATTACATTGGAAGTCCACCAAACTGTAGACCTGAATGTACAATCAATTCGGAATGTAGCAGTAATCTGGCATGTATCAAAGAAAAGTGTCGTGATCCGTGCCCAGGTTCTTGTGGGGCAGGAGCTCAATGTAACGTTATAAATCACACCCCTATGTGTACATGTCCAAACGGTTATACGGGAGATCCATTTAGTAACTGTTATCCGAAACCGCCAGAACGTAAGAGTATTTCTTATTAGTTTTCGTTAATACATTTGCGAGTAGACGCAAGTTAATATATACAAAAAATAATATTTTAGCCGCCGAACCTGTTCTTGATGATCCCTGCAACCCATCTCCATGTGGCCCCAACGCGCAATGTAGAGACGGTGAATGTACTTGTTCACCAGAATATCATGGAGATCCTTACTCGGGATGTAGACCGGAATGTATACTTAGTAGCGATTGTCCGAGAGACAAAGCTTGTATGAGAAATAAATGTGGCGATCCGTGTCCAGGAACATGTGGTCAAAATGCACAATGTGACGTAATCAACCACATACCTATGTGCAGTTGTCCGCCTGGTATGAGTGGTAATGCATTTGTGCAATGTAGACCAATGCAGGGTACGTAAATAACAACCGTATAAATGATAATATTCGCGTATCGTAAAATCGAGGATATAGCTTATAAATTGTTCATCGTTTTAGACCCTGTTGTGACAAATCCATGTAACCCAAGCCCTTGCGGACCTAACAGTCAATGTAGAGAGATAAACGGCCAAGCCGTTTGTTCTTGCGTGCCAGGTTATATCGGTAGCCCGCCAACGTGTCGTCCAGAGTGCGTCGTAAGTGCCGAATGCGCGCCAAACGAGGCATGTAATAATCAGAAATGTAGAGACCCATGCCCGGGAACGTGTGGCGTCGGTGCCAGATGCGAAGTAGTTAATCATAACCCCATATGTAGTTGCCCACCTCGTTACACTGGCGATCCATTCGTCAGATGTCAACCTATACGTAAGAAATATTATATTTTATTTATTACATTGCTTATTCCATAAAAAAAATTCCATAACAATTATATTTCATTCGATCTAGCTGAAAGACCTATTCAACAAACGCCAATCAACCCTTGTCAGCCATCACCGTGCGGCCCTAATGCTCAGTGTCAGGTTTCGGGAGACACTCCATCGTGTTCATGTCTCCCAGAATTCATCGGAAGCCCACCTTACTGTCGACCCGAATGTATCAGCAACAGTGAATGTTCAAGCCATTTGGCATGCATAAATCAGAAATGCCGAGATCCTTGTCCTGGTACATGTGGCGCCAATGCCGAATGTCGCGTTGTTAGTCACACTCCAAACTGCGTTTGTATGCCAGGTCACGTTGGTGATCCGTTCACTCAGTGTTCTGTGCAAAGAGATCCTGTCATTCAGGAGATACCTACTCCCTGTATGCCATCTCCGTGTGGTGCAAACGCAATTTGTCGAGAACAAAATGGAGCTGGATCCTGCTCATGTTTACCTGATCACATCGGCAACCCCTACGAAGGATGCAGACCAGAATGTATATTAAATTCTGACTGTGCCTCTAACCTTGCGTGCATAAATCAGAAATGCAAAGACCCGTGTCCAGGAACATGTGGACAAAACGCTGACTGCCAGGTTGTAAACCACTTGCCATCGTGTACATGTCGAATTGGATTTACGGGAGATCCGTTCCGATATTGCAATCCTATACCGCCACAACGTAAGATTACTTAAATTTGTTTCGGCTTTAGTATTGCTAATTAGCGGTTTGACGACGACGGCATAAAACAATGCATTGTTTCGTGTGCTTAGCTTTTTTGCTTATGTTTTTATATTATTGTTTTGTTGACGTTCTGTAGAAATCTAATTAGTAATATAAATATCTTAAACAGCGGTTCAATCGGCTCCGGAAGATCCATGTCACCCTACACCTTGTGGGCCAAACAGTCAATGCAGGGAAGTAAACGGACAAGCGGTCTGTTCGTGCATGTCAACGTATATAGGTAGCCCACCAGGTTGTAGACCAGAATGCGTTGTCAGTTCTGAATGTCCGTCTAACAAGGCATGCTCGAATCAGAAATGTGTAGATCCTTGCCCAGGCCCGTGTGGTCTCAATACGCGTTGTCAAGTTATAAATCACAGTCCGATATGTATATGTAACCAAGGTCATACCGGAGATCCATTTTCTAGATGTTTCCCTATACCACGTAAGCATCTTATTTATTGATTTGATATCTCATTATATATATTACTTACCTACAACGCGTAAATTAACTCTAAATTCCACACATGCAGCTCCTACACCGCCACAGGCTGATGTAGTATACAGAAATCCTTGTCTACCGTCGCCATGCGGGTTGAATTCTGAATGCAGAGATATTGGAGGAAATCCATCATGTTCGTGTCTTCCAAATTACATTGGAAGTCCACCAAACTGTAGACCTGAATGTACAATCAATTCGGAATGTAGCAGTAATCTGGCATGTATCAAAGAAAAGTGTCGTGATCCGTGCCCAGGTTCTTGTGGGGCAGGAGCTCAATGTAACGTTATAAATCACACCCCTATGTGTACATGTCCAAACGGTTATACGGGAGATCCATTTAGTAACTGTTATCCGAAACCGCCAGAACGTAAGAGTATTTCTTATTAGTTTTCGTTAATACATTTGCGAGTAGACGCGAGTTAATATATACAAAAAATAATATTTTAGCCGCCGAACCTGTTCTTGATGATCCCTGCAACCCATCTCCATGTGGCCCCAACGCGCAATGTAGAGACGGTGAATGTACTTGTTCACCAGAATATCATGGAGATCCTTACTCGGGATGTAGACCGGAATGTATACTTAGTAGCGATTGTCCGAGAGACAAAGCTTGTATGAGAAATAAATGTGGCGATCCGTGTCCAGGAACGTGTGGTCAAAATGCACAATGTGACGTTATCAACCACATACCTATGTGCAGTTGTCCGCCTGGTATGAGTGGTAATGCATTTGTGCAATGTAGACCAATGCAGGGTACGTAAATAACAACCGTATAAATGATAATATTCGCGTATCGTAAAATCGAGGATATAGCTTATAAATTGTTCATCGTTTTAGACCCTGTTGTGACAAATCCATGTAACCCAACCCCTTGCGGACCTAACAGTCAATGTAGAGAGATAAACGGCCAAGCCGTTTGTTCTTGCGTGCCAGGTTATATCGGTAGCCCGCCAACGTGTCGTCCAGAGTGCGTCGTAAGTGCCGAATGCGCGCCAAACGAGGCATGTAATAATCAGAAATGTAGAGACCCATGCCCGGGAACGTGTGGCGTCGGTGCCAGATGCGAAGTAGTTAATCATAACCCCATATGTAGTTGCCCACCTCGTTACACTGGCGATCCATTCGTCAGATGTCAACCTATACGTAAGAAATATTATATTTTATTTATTACATTGCTTATTCCATAAAAAAAATTCCATAACAATTATATTTCATTCGATCTAGCTGAAAGACCTATTCAACAAACGCCAATCAACCCTTGTCAGCCATCACCGTGCGGCCCTAATGCTCAGTGTCAGGTTTCGGGAGACACTCCATCGTGTTCATGTCTCCCAGAATTCATCGGAAGCCCACCTTACTGTCGACCCGAATGTATTAGCAACAGCGAATGCTCAAGCCATTTGGCATGCATAAATCAGAAATGCCGAGATCCTTGTCCTGGTACATGTGGCGCCAATGCCGAATGTCGCGTTGTTAGTCACACTCCAAACTGCGTTTGTATGCCAGGTCACGTTGGTGATCCGTTCACTCAGTGTTCTGTGCAAAGAGATCCTGTCATTCAGGAGATACCTACTCCCTGTATGCCATCTCCGTGTGGTGCAAACGCAATTTGTCGAGAACAAAATGGAGCTGGATCCTGCTCATGTTTACCTGATCACATCGGCAACCCCTACGAAGGATGCAGACCAGAATGTATATTAAATTCTGACTGTGCCTCTAACCTTGCGTGCATAAATCAGAAATGCAAAGACCCGTGTCCAGGAACATGTGGACAAAACGCTGACTGCCAGGTTGTAAACCACTTGCCATCGTGTACATGTCGAATTGGATTTACGGGAGATCCGTTCCGATATTGCAATCCTATACCGCCACAACGTAAGATTACTTAAATTTGTTTCGGCTTTAGTATTGCTAATTAGCGGTTTGACGACGACGGCATAAAACAATGCATTGTTTCGTGTGCTTAGCTTTTTTGCTTATGTTTTTATATTATTGTTTTGTTGACGTTCTGTAGAAATCTAATTAGTAATATAAATATCTTAAACAGCGGTTCAATCGGCTCCGGAAGATCCATGTCACCCTACACCTTGTGGGCCAAACAGTCAATGCAGGGAAGTAAACGGACAAGCGGTCTGTTCGTGCATGCCAACGTATATAGGTAGCCCACCAGGTTGTAGACCAGAATGCGTTGTCAGTTCTGAATGTCCGTCTAACAAGGCATGCTCGAATCAGAAATGTGTAGATCCTTGCCCAGGCCCATGTGGTCTTAATACGCGTTGTCAAGTTATAAATCACAGTCCGATATGTATATGTAACCAAGGTCATACCGGAGATCCATTTTCTAGATGTTTCCCTATACCACGTAAGCATCTTATTTATTGATTTGATATCTCATTATATATATTTATTACCTACAACGCGTAAATTAACTCTAAATTCCACACATGCAGCTCCTACACCGCCACAGGCTAATGTAGTATACAGAAATCCTTGTCTACCGTCGCCATGCGGGTTGAATTCTGAATGCAGAGATATTGGAGGAAATCCATCATGTTCTTGTCTTCCAAATTACATTGGAAGTCCACCAAACTGTAGACCTGAATGTACAATCAATTCGGAATGTAGCAGTAATCTGGCATGTATCAAAGAAAAGTGTCGTGATCCGTGCCCAGGTTCTTGTGGGGCAGGAGCTCAATGTAACGTTATAAATCACACCCCTATGTGTACATGTCCAAACGGTTATACGGGAGATCCATTTAGTAACTGTTATCCGAAACCGCCAGAACGTAAGAGTATTTCTTATTAGTTTTCGTTAATACATTTGCGAGTAGACGCAAGTTAATATATACAAAAAATAATATTTTAGCCGCCGAACCTGTTCTTGATGATCCCTGCAACCCATCTCCATGTGGCCCCAACGCGCAATGTAGAGACGGTGAATGTACTTGTTCACCAGAATATCATGGAGATCCTTACTCGGGATGTAGACCGGAATGTATACTTAGTAGCGATTGTCCGAGAGACAAAGCTTGTATGAGAAATAAATGTGGCGATCCGTGTCCAGGAACATGTGGTCAAAATGCACAATGTGACGTAATCAACCACATACCTATGTGCAGTTGTCCGCCTGGTATGAGTGGTAATGCATTTGTGCAATGTAGACCAATGCAGGGTACGTAAATAACAACCGTATAAATGATAATATTCGCGTATCGTAAAATCGAGGATATAGCTTATAAATTGTTCATCGTTTTAGACCCTGTTGTGACAAATCCATGTAACCCAAGCCCTTGCGGACCTAACAGTCAATGTAGAGAGATAAACGGCCAAGCCGTTTGTTCTTGCGTGCCAGGTTATATCGGTAGCCCGCCAACGTGTCGTCCAGAGTGCGTCGTAAGTGCCGAATGCGCGCCAAACGAGGCATGTAATAATCAGAAATGTAGAGACCCATGCCCGGGAACGTGTGGCGTCGGTGCCAGATGCGAAGTAGTTAATCATAACCCCATATGTAGTTGCCCACCTCGTTACACTGGCGATCCATTCGTCAGATGTCAACCTATACGTAAGAAATATTATATTTTATTTATTACATTGCTTATTCCATAAAAAAAATTCCATAACAATTATATTTCATTCGATCTAGCTGAAAGACCTATTCAACAAACGCCAATCAACCCTTGTCAGCCATCACCGTGCGGCCCTAATGCTCAGTGTCAGGTTTCGAGAGACACTCCATCGTGTTCATGTCTCCCAGAATTCATCGGAAGCCCACCTTACTGTCGACCCGAATGTATCAGCAACAGTGAATGTTCAAGCCATTTGGCATGCATAAATCAGAAATGCCGAGATCCTTGTCCTGGTACATGTGGCGCCAATGCCGAATGTCGCGTTGTTAGTCACACTCCAAACTGCGTTTGTATGCCAGGTCACGTTGGTGATCCGTTCACTCAGTGTTCTGTGCAAAGAGATCCTGTCATTCAGGAGATACCTACTCCCTGTATGCCATCTCCGTGTGGTGCAAACGCAATTTGTCGAGAACAAAATGGAGCTGGATCCTGCTCATGTTTACCTGATCACATCGGCAACCCCTACGAAGGATGCAGACCAGAATGTATATTAAATTCTGACTGTGCCTCTAACCTTGCGTGCATAAATCAGAAATGCAAAGACCCGTGTCCAGGAACATGTGGACAAAACGCTGACTGCCAGGTTGTAAACCACTTGCCATCGTGTACATGTCGAATTGGATTTACGGGAGATCCGTTCCGATATTGCAATCCTATACCGCCACAACGTAAGATTACTTAAATTTGTTTCGGCTTTAGTATTGCTAATTAGCGGTTTGACGACGACGGCATAAAACAATGCATTGTTTCGTGTGCTTAGCTTTTTTGCTTATGTTTTTATATTATTGTTTTTATTGACGTTCTGTAGAAATCTAATTAGTAATATAAATATCTTAAACAGCGGTTCAATCGGCTCCGGAAGATCCATGTCACCCTACACCTTGTGGGCCAAACAGTCAATGCAGGGAAGTAAACGGACAAGCGGTCTGTTCGTGCATGCCAACGTATATAGGTAGCCCACCAGGTTGTAGACCAGAATGCGTTGTCAGTTCTGAATGTCCGTCTAACAAGGCATGCTCGAATCAGAAATGTGTAGATCCTTGCCCAGGCCCGTGTGGTCTCAATACGCGTTGTCAAGTTATAAATCACAGTCCGATATGTATATGTAACCAAGGTCATACCGGAGATCCATTTTCTAGATGTTTCCCTATACCACGTAAGCATCTTATTTATTGATTTGATATCTCATTATATATATTTATTACCTACAACGCGTAAATTAACTCTAAATTCCACACATGCAGCTCCTACACCGCCACAGGCTGATGTAGTATACAGAAATCCTTGTCTACCGTCGCCATGCGGGTTGAATTCTGAATGCAGAGATATTGGAGGAAATCCATCATGTTCTTGTCTTCCAAATTACATTGGAAGTCCACCAAACTGTAGACCTGAATGTACAATCAATTCGGAATGTAGCAGTAATCTGGCATGTATCAAAGAAAAGTGTCGTGATCCGTGCCCAGGTTCTTGTGGGGCAGGAGCTCAATGTAACGTTATAAATCACACCCCTATGTGTACATGTCCAAACGGTTATACGGGAGATCCATTTAGTAACTGTTATCCGAAACCGCCAGAACGTAAGAGTATTTCTTATTAGTTTTCGTTAATACATTTGCGAGTAGACGCGAGTTAATATATACAAAAAATAATATTTTAGCCGCCGAACCTGTTCTTGATGATCCCTGCAACCCATCTCCATGTGGCCCCAACGCGCAATGTAGAGACGGTGAATGTACTTGTTCACCAGAATATCATGGAGATCCTTACTCGGGATGTAGACCGGAATGTATACTTAGTAGCGATTGTCCGAGAGACAAAGCTTGTATGAGAAATAAATGTGGCGATCCGTGTCCAGGAACATGTGGTCAAAATGCACAATGTGACGTAATCAACCACATACCTATGTGCAGTTGTCCGCCTGGTATGAGTGGTAATGCATTTGTGCAATGTAGACCAATGCAGGGTACGTAAATAACAACCGTATAAATGATAATATTCGCGTATCGTAAAATCGAGGATATAGCTTATAAATTGTTCATCGTTTTAGACCCTGTTGTGACAAATCCATGTAACCCAACCCCTTGCGGACCTAACAGTCAATGTAGAGAGATAAACGGCCAAGCCGTTTGTTCTTGCGTGCCAGGTTATATCGGTAGCCCGCCAACGTGTCGTCCAGAGTGCGTCGTAAGTGCCGAATGCGCGCCAAACGAGGCATGTAATAATCAGAAATGTAGAGACCCATGCCCGGGAACGTGTGGCGTCGGTGCCAGATGCGAAGTAGTTAATCATAACCCCATATGTAGTTGCCCACCTCGTTACACTGGCGATCCATTCGTCAGATGTCAACCTATACGTAAGAAATATTATATTTTATTTATTACATTGCTTATTCCATAAAAAAAATTCCATAACAATTATATTTCATTCGATCTAGCTGAAAGACCTATTCAACAAACGCCAATCAACCCTTGTCAGCCATCACCGTGCGGCCCTAATGCTCAGTGTCAGGTTTCGGGAGACACTCCATCGTGTTCATGTCTCCCAGAATTCATCGGAAGCCCACCTTACTGTCGACCCGAATGTATTAGCAACAGCGAATGCTCAAGCCATTTGGCATGCATAAATCAGAAATGCCGAGATCCTTGTCCTGGTACATGTGGCGCCAATGCCGAATGTCGCGTTGTTAGTCACACTCCAAACTGCGTTTGTATGCCAGGTCACGTTGGTGATCCGTTCACTCAGTGTTCTGTGCAAAGAGATCCTGTCATTCAGGAGATACCTACTCCCTGTATGCCATCTCCGTGTGGTGCAAACGCAATTTGTCGAGAACAAAATGGAGCTGGATCCTGCTCATGTTTACCTGATCACATCGGCAACCCCTACGAAGGATGCAGACCAGAATGTATATTAAATTCTGACTGTGCCTCTAACCTTGCGTGCATAAATCAGAAATGCAAAGACCCGTGTCCAGGAACATGTGGACAAAACGCTGACTGCCAGGTTGTAAACCACTTGCCATCGTGTACATGTCGAATTGGATTTACGGGAGATCCGTTCCGATATTGCAATCCTATACCGCCACAACGTAAGATTACTTAAATTTGTTTCGGCTTTAGTATTGCTAATTAGCGGTTTGACGACGACGGCATAAAACAATGCATTGTTTCGTGTGCTTAGCTTTTTTGCTTATGTTTTTATATTATTGTTTTGTTGACGTTCTGTAGAAATCTAATTAGTAATATAAATATCTTAAACAGCGGTTCAATCGGCTCCGGAAGATCCATGTCACCCTACACCTTGTGGGCCAAACAGTCAATGCAGGGAAGTAAACGGACAAGCGGTCTGTTCGTGCATGCCAACGTATATAGGTAGCCCACCAGGTTGTAGACCAGAATGCGTTGTCAGTTCTGAATGTCCGTCTAACAAGGCATGCTCGAATCAGAAATGTGTAGATCCTTGCCCAGGCCCGTGTGGTCTCAATACGCGTTGTCAAGTTATAAATCACAGTCCGATATGTATATGTAACCAAGGTCATACCGGAGATCCATTTTCTAGATGTTTCCCTATACCACGTAAGCATCTTATTTATTGATTTGATATCTCATTATATATATTACTTACCTACAACGCGTAAATTAACTCTAAATTCCACACATGCAGCTCCTACACCGCCACAGGCTGATGTAGTATACAGAAATCCTTGTCTACCGTCGCCATGCGGGTTGAATTCTGAATGCAGAGATATTGGAGGAAATCCATCATGTTCGTGTCTTCCAAATTACATTGGAAGTCCACCAAACTGTAGACCTGAATGTACAATCAATTCGGAATGTAGCAGTAATCTGGCATGTATCAAAGAAAAGTGTCGTGATCCGTGCCCAGGTTCTTGTGGGGCAGGAGCTCAATGTAACGTTATAAATCACACCCCTATGTGTACATGTCCAAACGGTTATACGGGAGATCCATTTAGTAACTGTTATCCGAAACCGCCAGAACGTAAGAGTATTTCTTATTAGTTTTCGTTAATACATTTGCGAGTAGACGCGAGTTAATATATACAAAAAATAATATTTTAGCCGCCGAACCTGTTCTTGATGATCCCTGCAACCCATCTCCATGTGGCCCCAACGCGCAATGTAGAGACGGTGAATGTACTTGTTCACCAGAATATCATGGAGATCCTTACTCGGGATGTAGACCGGAATGTATACTTAGTAGCGATTGTCCGAGAGACAAAGCTTGTATGAGAAATAAATGTGGCGATCCGTGTCCAGGAACGTGTGGTCAAAATGCACAATGTGACGTAATCAACCACATACCAATGTGCAGTTGTCCGCCTGGTATGAGTGGTAATGCATTTGTGCAATGTAGACCAATGCAGGGTACGTAAATAACAACCGTATAAATGATAATATTCGCGTATCGTAAAATCGAGGATATAGCTTATAAATTGTTCATCGTTTTAGACCCTGTTGTGACAAATCCATGTAACCCAACCCCTTGCGGACCTAACAGTCAATGTAGAGAGATAAACGGCCAAGCCGTTTGTTCTTGCGTGCCAGGTTATATCGGTAGCCCGCCAACGTGTCGTCCAGAGTGCGTCGTAAGTGCCGAATGCGCGCCAAACGAGGCATGTAATAATCAGAAATGTAGAGACCCATGCCCGGGAACGTGTGGCGTCGGTGCCAGATGCGAAGTAGTTAATCATAACCCCATATGTAGTTGCCCACCTCGTTACACTGGCGATCCATTCGTCAGATGCCAACCTATACGTAAGAAATATTATATTTTATTTATTACATTGCTTATTCCATAACAATTATATTTCATTCGATCTAGCTGAAAGACCTATTCAACAAACGCCAATCAACCCTTGTCAGCCATCACCGTGCGGCCCTAATGCTCAGTGTCAGGTTTCGGGAGACACTCCATCGTGTTCATGTCTTCCAGAATTCATCGGAAGCCCACCTTACTGTCGACCCGAATGTATTAGCAACAGCGAATGCTCAAGCCATTTGGCATGCATAAATCAGAAATGCCGAGATCCTTGTCCTGGTACATGTGGCGCCAATGCCGAATGTCGCGTTGTTAGTCACACTCCAAACTGCGTTTGTATGCCAGGTCACGTTGGTGATCCGTTCACTCAGTGTTCTGTGCAAAGAGATCCTGTCATTCAGGAGATACCTACTCCCTGTATGCCATCTCCGTGTGGTGCAAACGCAATTTGTCGAGAACAAAATGGAGCTGGATCCTGCTCATGTTTACCTGATCACATCGGCAACCCCTACGAAGGATGCAGACCAGAATGTATATTAAATTCTGACTGTGCCTCTAACCTTGCGTGCATAAATCAGAAATGCAAAGACCCGTGTCCAGGAACATGTGGACAAAACGCTGACTGCCAGGTTGTAAACCACTTGCCATCGTGTACATGTCGAATTGGATTTACGGGAGATCCGTTCCGATATTGCAATCCTATACCGCCACAACGTAAGATTACTTAAATTTGTTTCGGCTTTAGTATTGCTAATTAGCGGTTTGACGACGACGGCATAAAACAATGCATTGTTTCGTGTGCTTAGCTTTTTTGCTTATGTTTTTATATTATTGTTTTGTTGACGTTCTGTAGAAATCTAATTAGTAATATAAATATCTTAAACAGCGGTTCAATCGGCTCCGGAAGATCCATGTCACCCTACACCTTGTGGGCCAAACAGTCAATGCAGGGAAGTAAACGGACAAGCGGTCTGTTCGTGCATGCCAACGTATATAGGTAGCCCACCAGGTTGTAGACCAGAATGCGTTGTCAGTTCTGAATGTCCGTCTAACAAGGCATGCTCGAATCAGAAATGTGTAGATCCTTGCCCAGGCCCGTGTGGTCTCAATACGCGTTGTCAAGTTATAAATCACAGTCCGATATGTATATGTAACCAAGGTCATACCGGAGATCCATTTTCTAGATGTTTCCCTATACCACGTAAGCATCTTATTTATTGATTTGATATCTCATTATATATATTACTTACCTACAACGCGTAAATTAACTCTAAATTCCACACATGCAGCTCCTACACCGCCACAGGCTGATGTAGTATACAGAAATCCTTGTCTACCGTCGCCATGCGGGTTGAATTCTGAATGCAGAGATATTGGAGGAAATCCATCATGTTCGTGTCTTCCAAATTACATTGGAAGTCCACCAAACTGTAGACCTGAATGTACAATCAATTCGGAATGTAGCAGTAATCTGGCATGTATCAAAGAAAAGTGTCGTGATCCGTGCCCAGGTTCTTGTGGGGCAGGAGCTCAATGTAACGTTATAAATCACACCCCTATGTGTACATGTCCAAACGGTTATACGGGAGATCCATTTAGTAACTGTTATCCGAAACCGCCAGAACGTAAGAGTATTTCTTATTAGTTTTCGTTAATACATTTGCGAGTAGACGCGAGTTAATATATACAAAAAATAATATTTTAGCCGCCGAACCTGTTCTTGATGATCCCTGCAACCCATCTCCATGTGGCCCCAACGCGCAATGTAGAGACGGTGAATGTACTTGTTCACCAGAATATCATGGAGATCCTTACTCGGGATGTAGACCGGAATGTATACTTAGTAGCGATTGTCCGAGAGACAAAGCTTGTATGAGAAATAAATGTGGCGATCCGTGTCCAGGAACGTGTGGTCAAAATGCACAATGTGACGTAATCAACCACATACCTATGTGCAGTTGTCCGCCTGGTATGAGTGGTAATGCATTTGTGCAATGTAGACCAATGCAGGGTACGTAAATAACAACCGTATAAATGATAATATTCGCGTATCGTAAAATCGAGGATATAGCTTATAAATTGTTCATCGTTTTAGACCCTGTTGTGACAAATCCATGTAACCCAACCCCTTGCGGACCTAACAGTCAATGTAGAGAGATAAACGGCCAAGCCGTTTGTTCTTGCGTGCCAGGTTATATCGGTAGCCCGCCAACGTGTCGTCCAGAGTGCGTCGTAAGTGCCGAATGCGCGCCAAACGAGGCATGTAATAATCAGAAATGTAGAGACCCATGCCCGGGAACGTGTGGCGTCGGTGCCAGATGCGAAGTAGTTAATCATAACCCCATATGTAGTTGCCCACCTCGTTACACTGGCGATCCATTCGTCAGATGTCAACCTATACGTAAGAAATATTATATTTTATTTATTACATTGCTTATTCCATAACAATTATATTTCATTCGATCTAGCTGAAAGACCTATTCAACAAACGCCAATCAACCCTTGTCAGCCATCACCGTGCGGCCCTAATGCTCAGTGTCAGGTTTCGGGAGACACTCCGTCGTGTTCATGTCTCCCAGAATTCATCGGAAGCCCACCTTACTGTCGACCCGAATGTATTAGCAACAGCGAATGCCCAAGTCATTTGGCTTGCATTAATCAGAAATGCCGAGATCCTTGTCCTGGTACATGTGGCGCCAATGCCGAATGTCGCGTTGTTAGTCACACTCCAAACTGCGTTTGTATGCCAGGTCACGTTGGTGATCCGTTCACTCAGTGTTCTGTGCAAAGAGATCCTGTTATTCAGGAAATACCTACTCCCTGTATGCCATCTCCGTGTGGTGCAAACGCAATTTGTCGAGAACAAAATGGAGCTGGATCCTGCTCATGTTTACCTGATCACATCGGCAACCCCTACGAAGGATGCAGACCAGAATGTATATTAAATTCTGACTGTGCCTCTAACCTTGCGTGCATAAATCAGAAATGCAAAGACCCGTGTCCAGGAACATGTGGACAAAACGCTGACTGCCAGGTTGTAAACCACTTGCCATCATGCACATGTCGAATTGGTTTTACGGGAGATCCGTTCCGATATTGCAATCCTATACCACCACAACGTAAGATTACTTAAATTTGTTTCGGCTTTAGTATTGCTAATTAGCGGTTTGATGACGACGGCATAAAACAATGCATTGTTTTGTCTAAAAATCATTTTTTATATTTTAAAATAATTATTGGTACATTCATTGAATTTATCTTATAATATCATTTTCAACTTTAGTTTAGGACATATTATAATACGATACGATACGATAACATTTTATATTGTGCTTTTCTGCTTTTAATAATGTGCTTACTCTCATTTGTTCCACATTCATTTTTTTTTTTAAATATATAGCGGTACATTCAGAACCTGAAAATCCATGTCACCCATCACCTTGTGGACCGAACAGTCAATGCAGGGAAGTAAACGGACAAGCGGTTTGTTCATGCATGCCAACGTATATCGGTAGCCCACCAGGTTGTAGACCAGAATGTACAGTTAGTTCTGAATGTCCGTCTAACAAGGCATGCTCGAATCAGAAATGTGTAGATCCTTGCCCTGGCCCGTGTGGTCTGAATACGCGTTGTCAAGTTATAAATCACAGTCCGATATGTATATGTAACCAAGGTCATACCGGAGATCCATTTTCTAGATGTTTCCCTATACCACGTAAGCATCTTATTTATTGATTTGATATCTCATTATACACTCGGCGTCAAAAAAATGGCACCTTTTAAAAAATCTACTTCAAACAACTTATAACCTTATTTAGAATCAATGATGAGGGTAATGTTAAGTATCATTTGAAAGGTAACGAAAAGGAGTTATTTGTTTTTGGGTACTCCTTTCGTTACCTTTCAAATGATACCTAACATTACCCTCATCATTGATTCTAAATAAGGTTTAAAGTTGTTTGAAATAGATTTTTTTAAAGGTGCTATTTTTTTGAAGCAGAGTGTACATATTTATTACCTACAACGCGTAAATTAACTCTAAATTCCACACATGCAGCTCCTACGCCACCACAGGCTGATGTAGTATACAGAAATCCTTGTCTACCGTCGCCATGCGGGTTGAATTCTGAATGCAGAGATATTGGAGGAAATCCATCATGTTCTTGTCTTCCAAATTACATTGGAAGTCCACCAAACTGTAGACCTGAATGTACAATCAATTCGGAATGTAGCAGTAATCTGGCATGTATCAAAGAAAAGTGTCGTGATCCGTGCCCAGGTTCTTGTGGGGCAGGAGCTCAATGTAACGTTATAAATCACACCCCTATGTGTACATGTCCAAACGGTTATACGGGAGATCCATTTAGTAACTGTTATCCGAAACCGCCAGAACGTAAGAGTATTTCTTATTAGTTTTCGTTAATACATTTGCGAGTAGACGCGAGTTAATATATACAAAAAATAATATTTTAGCCGCCGAACCTGTTCTTGATGATCCCTGCAACCCATCTCCATGTGGCCCCAACGCGCAATGTAGAGACGGTGAATGTACTTGTTCACCAGAATATCATGGAGATCCTTACTCGGGATGTAGACCGGAGTGTATACTTAGTAGCGATTGTCCGAGAGACAAAGCTTGTATGAGAAATAAATGTGGCGATCCGTGTCCAGGAACGTGTGGTCAAAATGCACAATGTGACGTAATCAACCACATACCAATGTGCAGTTGTCCGCCTGGTATGAGTGGTAATGCATTTGTGCAATGTAGACCAATGCAGGGTACGTAAATAACAACCGTATAAATGATAATATTCGCGTATCGCAAAATCGAGGATATAGTTTATAAATTGTTCATCGTTTTAGACCCTGTTGTGACAAATCCATGTAACCCAACCCCTTGCGGACCTAACAGCCAATGTAGAGAGATAAACGGCCAAGCCGTTTGTTCTTGCGTGCCAGGTTATATCGGTAGCCCGCCAACGTGTCGTCCAGAGTGCGTCGTAAGTGCCGAATGCGCGCCAAACGAGGCTTGTAATAATCAGAAATGTAGAGACCCATGCCCGGGAACGTGTGGCGTCGGTGCCAGATGCGAAGTAGTTAATCATAACCCCATATGTAGTTGCCCACCTCGTTACACTGGCGATCCATTCGTCAGATGCCAACCTATACGTAAGAAATATTTTATTTTATTTTTTACATTGCTTATTCCATAAAAAAATTCCATAACAATTATATTTCATTCGATCTAGCTGAAAGACCTATTCAACAAACGCCAATCAACCCATGTCAGCCATCACCGTGCGGCCCTAATGCTCAGTGTCAGGTTTCGGGAGACACTCCGTCGTGTTCATGTCTCCCAGAATTCATCGGAAGCCCACCTTACTGTCGACCCGAATGTATTAGCAACAGCGAATGCCCAAGTCATTTGGCTTGCATTAATCAGAAATGCCGAGATCCTTGTCCTGGTACATGTGGCGCCAATGCCGAATGTCGCGTTGTTAGTCACACTCCAAACTGCGTTTGTATGCCAGGTCACGTTGGTGATCCGTTCACTCAGTGTTCTGTGCAAAGAGATCCTGTCATTCAGGAGATACCTACTCCCTGTATGCCATCTCCGTGTGGTGCAAACGCAATTTGTCGAGAACAAAATGGAGCTGGATCCTGCTCATGTTTACCTGATCACATCGGCAACCCCTACGAAGGATGCAGACCAGAATGCATATTAAATTCTGACTGTGCCTCTAATCTCGCGTGCATAAATCAGAAATGCAAAGACCCGTGTCCAGGAACATGTGGACAAAACGCTGACTGCCAGGTTGTAAACCACTTGCCATCGTGCACATGTCGAATTGGTTTTACGGGAGATCCGTTCCGATATTGCAATCCTATACCACCACAACGTAAGATTACTTAAATTTGTTTCGGCTTTAGTATTGCTAATTAGCGGTTTGATAACGACGGCATAAAACAATGTATTGTTTCGTCTAAAAAGCATTTTTTGATATTTTAAAATAATTATTGGTACATTCATTGAATTTATCTTATAATATCATTTTCAACTTTCGTTTAGGACATATTATAATACGATACGATACGTTAACATTTTATATTGTGCTTTTCTGCTTTTAATAATGTGCTTACTTGCAATTGTTCCACATTCATTTTTTTTTTAAATATATAGCGGTACATTCAGAACCTGAAAATCCATGTCACCCATCACCTTGTGGACCGAACAGTCAATGCAGGGAAGTTAACGGACAAGCGGTTTGTTCATGCATGCCAACGTATATCGGTAGCCCACCAGGTTGTAGACCAGAATGTACAGTTAGTTCTGAATGTCCATCGAACAAAGCATGCTCGAATCAAAAATGTGTCGATCCTTGTGTAGGAGTATGTGGTCTCAATACACGTTGTCAAGTTATAAACCACAGTCCAATATGTGTTTGTCAACAAGTTTTTACTGGAGATCCTTTTTCAAGATGTTACCCTATTACACGTAAGTTGATCATTTTGTTGTGAAAATGATTAATAAAAACGAGGAAATCTGACTTTTCACACAATATAAACAAATCTTGTTTCGTCAGTAAAATAACAACGAAAACTTCTATAAAAATATATTTTTTATTTGTTTTCTCCAAGTACTCCATATGTTATTTTTTTATACATATTATGAATTTTTATTCTATGTAAATTCCTATTTGAATTATTACCAACCCATATTACTAAGAAAAATGTATTTTATGTTTACACACTCATTAATTAATAGTACAATTAATAGTTAATCGCTCTCTTAAAAGTTTTTTGTATAAATTATAAATCCATCTATAAATTAGACATTCGTCAAAAATCTCATTAGCACTTTCTAGTTCAAATCACGAATATGATATGACTTTACAGCAAACACTAGATTTTATAGTGAAATTGTGTGTATATTGTGTTAACATATGTTAAGGTATTTGAAATAAAATTACTTTGAATTATTACATTTTAATATAAATAATTATAATGTCACATGAATTCTACCAGCTTCTAATTCATCAAATGACAATATTATTACACACGGGGTGGTTATAAATACGAGTGAAATATTAGTTAATCATAAATAAAAAAGAACGGAGAAATTAGAAAATTATTAATTAAATGATAATTCACAGTGCCAGATGTTCCAATCGCTGATCCAGTTTATGTTAATCCATGTGTACCTTCGCCTTGTGGATTGAATTCGGAATGTAGAGATATTGGAGGAACTCCATCATGTTCTTGTCTTCCAAGTTATATTGGAAGTCCTCCAAACTGTAGACCCGAGTGTAGAATTAATTCAGAATGCAGCAGCAATCTAGCGTGTATCAAAGAAAAATGCCGTGACCCATGTCCTGGATCTTGCGGAGCTGGGGCTCGTTGTAATGTTATTAATCATACACCCGTGTGTACATGTCCAGACGGTTACACGGGAGATCCATTTAGTAACTGTTATCCAAAACCTCCAGAACGTAAGATTTTTTTCTGTTTAAAATATATCTTTATACATTTAAATTTAAAATACATATATATATATAAAATATACAATATAACATAATTTAACAGCCGAACCAGCTCTTGACGATCCCTGCAACCCATCGCCATGTGGTTCCAATGCACAATGTAGAGATGGTGAATGTACTTGCTTACCTGAATATCATGGCGATCCATACGCGGGATGTAGACCGGAGTGTATACTCAGTAGCGATTGTCCCAGAGACAAAGCATGTATGCGAAATAAATGTGGCGATCCGTGCCCAGGAACTTGTGGACAAAATGCACAATGTGATGTAATCAACCACATACCGATGTGCAGTTGCCCGCCTGGTATGAGTGGTAATGCATTTGTGCAGTGTAGACCAATGCAGGGTACGTAAATAACAACCGTATAAATGATAATATTCGCGTATCGCAAAATCGACGATATAGATTATAAATTGTTCATCTTTTTAGACCCTGTTGTGACAAATCCATGTAACCCAACTCCTTGCGGACCTAACAGTCAATGTAGAGAGATAAACGGCCAAGCCGTTTGTTCTTGCGTGCCAGGTTATATCGGTAGCCCGCCAACGTGTCGCCCAGAGTGCGTCGTAAGTGCCGAGTGCGCGCCAAACGAGGCATGTAACAATCAGAAATGTAGAGACCCATGCCCGGGAACATGTGGCATTGGTGCCAGATGCGAAGTAGTTAATCATAACCCCATATGCAGTTGCCCACCTCGTTACACTGGTGATCCATTCGTCAGATGTCAACCTATACGTAAGAAATCTTTTTTTTTTAATTTCGTAAATGAATTCTATAACAACCATATTTAATTTTATCTAGCTGAAAGACCAATCCAACAATCGCCGCCAATCAACCCTTGTCATCCATCACCGTGCGGCCCTAATGCTCAGTGTCAGGTTTCGGGAGACACTCCGTCGTGTTCATGCCTCCCCGAATTCATTGGAAACCCGCCCAACTGCCGACCGGAATGTATCAGCAACAGTGAATGCCCAAGTCATTTGGCTTGCATTAATCAGAAATGCCGAGATCCTTGTCCTGGTACATGTGGCTCTAATGCCGAATGTCGCGTTGTTAGTCACACTCCAAACTGCATTTGTATGCCAGGTCACGTTGGTGATCCGTTCACTCAGTGTTCTGTGCAAAGAGATCCTGCCATTCAGGAAAGACCTACTCCTTGTGTTCCTTCTCCATGCGGTGCAAACGCAAATTGTAGAGAACAAAATGGAGCTGGATCTTGCTCATGTTTACCTGATCACATCGGCAATCCCTACGAAGGATGCAGACCAGAGTGCATATTAAATTCTGACTGTGCCTCTAACCTCGCGTGTATAAATCAGAAATGCAAAGACCCGTGTCCAGGAACATGTGGACAAAACGCTGACTGTCAGGTTGTAAACCACTTGCCATCGTGTACATGTCGAAATGGTTTTACTGGAGATCCGTTCCGATATTGCAATCCTATACCACCGCAACGTAAGATATTTCATGTTTATTTCTGCTTTTGATAGCCATTCGCTAATTTCTAATTAATATCGAGTACAAGTAATACAAATAAAATTTAGCATATGTTTTTCTTCTTTGACAGATAAAATATATCATAGAATATTTTTAAAGTTTGTATAACCAACAAAACACGTTTATCTATACTTGTGCTTTGCTTTGTTACCTATATAAAGTATGTAATTTTTTTTAAATAATTTAATCTTATTTTTTTAACAATGTACAGCTGTACACTCAGAACCCGAAAACCCATGTCACCCATCGCCTTGTGGACCGAACAGTCAATGTCGAGAAGTTAATGGACAAGCGGTTTGTTCGTGTCTGCCAACGTATATCGGCAGTCCACCAGGTTGTAGACCAGAATGTACAGTTAGCTCAGAATGTCCATCAAACAAAGCATGCTCGAATCAAAAATGTGTCGACCCTTGTCCTGGACCATGTGGTCTCAATACCCGTTGTCAAGTTATAAATCACAGCCCAATATGTATTTGCCAGCAAGGCTATACTGGAGATCCATTTTCAAGGTGTTATCCTAATCCGCGTAAGTTTAAGTTGTTTTATACATTAAACAATTAACAAAAAAATATAACTATTTAATTCAATATCACTCAATTCCATTGTAGAATTTTTTATAGCGATTAATTGAAAAACATAAACATTCTTAATAAAATATTTTTTTAATGCAGCACCCGTTGTTCCCCCTGCTGACCCAGTTTATATCAATCCATGTGTACCTTCACCTTGTGGATTGAATTCAGAATGTAGAGATATTGGAGGAACTCCATCATGTTCTTGTCTTCCAAGTTATATTGGAACTCCTCCAAACTGTAGACCCGAGTGTAGAATTAATTCAGAATGCAGCAGTAATCTAGCGTGTATCAAAGAAAAATGCCGTGACCCATGTCCTGGATCTTGCGGAGCTGGGGCTCGTTGTAATGTTATTAATCATACACCCGTGTGTACATGTCCAGACGGTTACACGGGAGATCCATTTAGTAACTGTTATCCAAAACCTCCAGAACGTAAGATTTTTTTCTGTTTAATATATATCTTTATACATTTGAATTTAAATATACATATATATATATAAAATATACAATATAACATAATTTAACAGCCGAACCAGCTCTTGACGATCCCTGCAACCCATCGCCATGTGGTTCCAATGCACAATGTAGAGATGGTGAATGTACTTGCTTACCTGAATATCATGGCGATCCATACGCGGGATGTAGACCGGAGTGTATACTCAGTAGCGATTGTCCCAGAGACAAAGCATGTATGCGAAATAAATGTGGCGATCCGTGCCCAGGAACTTGTGGACAAAATGCACAATGTGATGTAATCAACCACATACCGATGTGCAGTTGCCCGCCTGGTATGAGTGGTAATGCATTTGTGCAGTGTAGACCAATGCAGGGTACGTAAATAACAACCGTATAAATGATAATATTCGCGTATCGCAAAATCGACGATATAGATTATAAATTGTTCATCTTTTTAGACCCTGTTGTGACAAATCCATGTAACCCAACTCCTTGCGGACCTAACAGTCAATGTAGAGAGATAAACGGCCAAGCCGTTTGTTCTTGCGTGCCAGGTTATATCGGTAGCCCGCCAACGTGTCGCCCAGAGTGCGTCGTAAGTGCCGAGTGCGCGCCAAACGAGGCATGTAACAATCAGAAATGTAGAGACCCATGCCCGGGAACATGTGGCATTGGTGCCAGATGCGAAGTAGTTAATCATAACCCCATATGCAGTTGCCCACCTCGTTACACTGGCGATCCATTCGTCAGATGTCAACCTATACGTAAGAAATATTTTATTTTATTTTTTCATTGCTTATTCCGTAAAAGAATTACATAACAATTATATTTCATTCGATGTAGCTGAAAGACCTATTCAACAAACGCCAATCAACCCTTGTCAGCCATCACCGTGCGGCCCTAATGCTCAGTGTCAGGTTTCGGGAGACACTCCGTCGTGTTCATGCCTCCCCGAATTCATTGGAAACCCGCCCAACTGCCGACCGGAATGTATCAGCAACAGTGAATGCCCAAGTCATTTGGCTTGCATAAATCAGAAATGCCGAGATCCTTGTCCTGGTACATGTGGCTCCAATGCCGAATGTCGCGTTGTTAGTCACACTCCAAACTGCGTTTGTATGCCAGGTCACGTTGGTGATCCGTTTACTCAGTGTTCTGTGCAAAGAGATCCTGTCATTCAGGAGAGACCTACTCCTTGTGTGCCTTCTCCGTGCGGTGCAAACGCAAATTGTAGAGAACAAAATGGAGCTGGATCTTGCTCATGTTTACCTGATCACATCGGCAATCCTTACGAAGGATGCAGACCAGAGTGCATATTAAATTCTGACTGTGCTTCTAACCTCGCGTGTATAAATCAGAAATGCAAAGACCCGTGTCCAGGAACATGTGGACAAAACGCTGACTGCCAGGTTGTAAATCACTTGCCATCGTGCACATGTCGAAATGGTTTTACAGGAGATCCGTTCCGATATTGCAATACATTGCCACCGCAACGTAAGATATTTCTTTTCGCTTTCATTTGCATGTTAGCATTATAAGAAAATAGGAATTGTTCCATTTGTTTTAAATTTTGTCAAAGTTTGATTAACAATAAATATTTTTGTTTTCTAAATTTCTGCATAAAATAGGGCATAACTTAGAAAAAGATTTAATGCTGTAATCTACTTGCTTTCATGACGTCTTTTCAATATTAAAAAATAACAACAAAACATATGTATGTATTATATAACAGAAGTTTCTTCTGACAGTACATAATAGCATATTAATTTAACTGTATGTAGTATAAATTCTTATGTTAAATACTGTCATAAGATCTCTTATGTTTTATAATTATTTGGTAATCTATTGCCATTCCAATACAGGCTTTCGTTTATAGCATATTGTTATTATATGGAAGATAGCTGATTTAAATATGAAAATAACTAGATTTGTTTTGTTGTAATATTGTTGTTGCTCGCATTTTCTATAAATTAATTTTTTCACCATGTACAGCTGTACATTCAGAACCCGAAAACCCATGTCACCCATCGCCTTGTGGACCGAACAGTCAATGTCGAGAAGTTAATGGACAAGCGGTTTGTTCGTGTCTGCCAACGTATATCGGCAGTCCACCAGGTTGTAGACCAGAATGTACAGTTAGTTCAGAATGTCCATCAAACAAAGCATGCTCGAATCAAAAATGTGTCGACCCTTGTCCTGGACCATGTGGTCTCAATACCCGTTGTCAAGTTATAAATCACAGCCCAATATGTATTTGCCAGCAAGGCTATACTGGAGATCCATTTTCAAGGTGTTATCCTAATCCGCGTAAGTTTAAGTTGTTTTATACATTAAACAATTAACAAAAAAATATAACTATTTAATTCAATATCACTCAATTCCATTGCAGAATTTTTTATAGCGATTAATTGAAAAACATAAAAATTCTTAATAAAATATTTTTTTAATGCAGCACCCGTTGTTCCCCCTGCTGACCCAGTTTATATCAATCCATGTGTACCTTCACCTTGTGGATTGAATTCAGAATGTAGAGATATTGGAGGAACTCCATCATGTTCTTGTCTTCCAAGTTATATTGGAACTCCTCCAAACTGTAGACCCGAGTGTAGAATTAATTCAGAATGCAGCAGTAATCTAGCGTGTATCAAAGAAAAATGCCGTGACCCATGTCCTGGATCTTGCGGAGCTGGGGCTCGTTGTAATGTTATTAATCATACACCCGTGTGTACATGTCCAGACGGTTACACGGGAGATCCATTTAGTAACTGTTATCCAAAACCTCCAGAACGTAAGATTTTTTTCTGTTTAATATATATCTTTATACATTTAGATTTAAATATATATATATATATATAAAAAATATACAATATAACATAATTTAACAGCCGAACCAGCTCTTGACGATCCCTGCAACCCATCGCCATGTGGTTCCAATGCACAATGTAGAGATGGTGAATGTACTTGCTTACCTGAATATCATGGCGATCCATACGCGGGATGTAGACCGGAATGTATACTCAGTAGCGATTGTCCCAGAGACAAAGCATGTATGCGAAATAAATGTGGCGATCCGTGCCCAGGAACTTGTGGACAAAATGCACAATGTGATGTAATCAACCACATACCGATGTGTAGTTGCCCGCCTGGTATGAGTGGTAATGCATTTGTGCAGTGTAGACCAATGCAGGGTACGTAAATAACAACCGTATAAATGATAATATTCGCGTATCGCAAAATCGACGATATAGATTATAAATTGTTCATCTTTTTAGACCCTGTTGTGACAAATCCATGTAACCCAACTCCTTGCGGACCTAACAGTCAATGTAGAGAGATAAACGGCCAAGCCGTTTGTTCTTGCGTGCCAGGTTATATCGGTAGCCCGCCAACGTGTCGCCCAGAGTGCGTCGTAAGTGCCGAGTGCGCGCCAAACGAGGCATGTAATAATCAGAAATGTAGAGACCCATGCCCGGGAACGTGTGGCATTGGTGCCAGATGCGAAGTAGTTAATCATAACCCCATATGCAGTTGCCCACCTCGTTACACTGGTGATCCATTCGTCAGATGCCAACCTATACGTAAGAAATTTTTTATTTTATTTTTTACATTGCTTATTCCGTAAAAGAATTCCATAACAATTATATTTCATTCGATGTAGCTGAAAGACCTATTCAACAAACGCCAATCAACCCTTGTCATCCATCACCGTGCGGCCCTAATGCTCAGTGTCAGGTTTCGGGAGACACTCCGTCGTGTTCATGCCTCCCCGAATTCATTGGAAACCCGCCCAACTGCCGACCGGAATGTATCAGCAACAGTGAATGCCCAAGTCATTTGGCTTGCATTAATCAGAAATGCCGAGATCCTTGTCCTGGTACATGTGGCTCTAATGCCGAATGTCGCGTTGTTAGTCACACTCCAAACTGCATTTGTATGCCAGGTCACGTTGGTGATCCGTTCACTCAGTGTTCTGTGCAAAGAGATCCTGTCATTCAGGAGAGACCTACTCCTTGTGTGCCTTCTCCGTGCGGTGCAAACGCAAATTGTCGAGAACAAAATGGAGCTGGATCTTGCTCATGTTTACCTGATCACATCGGCAATCCCTACGAAGGATGCAGACCAGAGTGCATATTAAATTCTGACTGTGCCTCTAACCTCGCGTGTATAAATCAGAAATGCAAAAACCCGTGTCCAGGAACATGTGGACAAAACGCTGACTGCCAGGTTGTAAACCACTTGCCATCGTGCACATGTCGAAATGGTTTTACAGGAGATCCGTTCCGATATTGCAATCCTATACCACCGCAACGTAAGATATTTGTTTTCTCTCTTGATTTAAAACAAAATGAAATGGTGATAATATTTTTTTGCTATGAAACCTTTTGTAATAAAAATATTAGATAGTTTTAATTCGATGCATTATATGTATAGTTATGTTATTATGTATGCTTTATATTTGTATATTACTTATTAACTTAAATCTTATTAAACTTTACCATGTACAGCTGTACACACAGAACCTGAAAATCCATGTCACCCATCGCCTTGTGGACCGAACAGTCAATGCAGGGAAGTAAACGGACAAGCAGTTTGTTCGTGCATGCCGACGTATATCGGCAGTCCACCAGGTTGTAGACCAGAATGTACAGTTAGTTCCGAGTGTCCATTAAACAAAGCGTGCACAAATCAAAAATGTGTCGACCCTTGTCCTGGCACATGCGGCGTTAACGCTAAATGCAGTGTTATTAACCATAGCCCAATATGTAGTTGTTTGCCCGGAAATACAGGAGATCCATTTTCGAGATGTTATACTCTACCACGTAATAAAGAAACAAGAATTAGTGCAGTCGATCAGAAATTTATTAACTTATTTTTTTAGCGCCTGTTCATTCGGAACCAGAACCTGTCAATCCATGTATTCCAAATCCTTGTGGACCTTATTCAGTGTGTCAAAGTTACGGTGATTCTCCGTCGTGTTCTTGTATTTCTAATTATATTGGAAGTCCACCTAACTGTAGACCCGAATGTAGAATTAATTCAGAATGCAGCAGTAATCTAGCTTGTATCAAAGAAAAGTGTCGTGATCCATGTCCTGGATCTTGCGGAGCTGGGGCTCGTTGTAATGTAATTAATCACACACCCGTGTGTACATGTCCAGATGGTTACACGGGAGATCCATTTAGTAATTGTTATCCGAAACCCCCAGAACGTAAGAATATTTCTATAGTAATTAAATTTTTTTTAAATATATATAACACAACATACTTTAACAGCCGAACCCGTTCTTGATGATCCCTGCAACCCATCGCCATGTGGGCCCAACGCTCAATGCAGAGATGGTGAATGCACTTGTATACCAGAATATCATGGTGATCCGTACTCGGGATGTAGACCGGAATGTATACTTAGTAACGATTGTCCGAGAGACAAAGCTTGTATAAGAAACAAATGCGGCGATCCGTGCCCAGGGACGTGTGGACAAAATGCTCATTGTGACGTTGTAAATCACATTCCGATGTGCAGTTGCCCGTCTGGCATGAGTGGAAATGCGTTTGTTCAATGTAGTCCTGTAGAAGGTATTTTAATTTAGTAACTGTTATTTACGTACAAATTATTAACATCCGAAATTATTTAATAGCGCCCGTTGTAACGAATCCATGTCATCCTTCGCCTTGCGGACCAAATAGTATCTGTAGAGAATCAAACGGACAAGCTATATGTACGTGCGTGCTTGGATTTACCAACAGTCCACCCAATTGTAGACCCGAATGTATCGTTAATATCGATTGCAATTTGAACGAAGCTTGTATAAATCAGAAATGTAAAGATCCGTGTCCCGGTACGTGTGGAATAAACGCAAGATGTCAAGTAGTTAATCATAACCCCATATGTAGCTGTTTGCATGATTATATCGGCGATCCATTCACTCAATGTCGTCGTAAGTGTTTCAAAATAAATGTTATTTATTCGAATATATTACACACACACAAAACATTTTTTAGCTAAACCTCCCGTACAAATGATTCTGGTAAATCCTTGTCAACCATCACCTTGCGGACCGAATGCTGTTTGCCAAGTTAAAGGAGATTCCCCATCGTGTTCTTGCTTACCGGAATATATAGGAACACCTCCAAATTGTCGCCCCGAATGTATCAGTAACAGTGAATGCCCCAGTAATTTAGCGTGCATCAATCAGAAGTGTCGTGACCCTTGCCCTGGTTCCTGTGGGTCTAACACGAACTGTCATGTTGTAAGCCATACTCCAAACTGTATCTGTCTACCCGGTCACACCGGAAATCCATTTATCGGTTGCGTTGTTGAAGAAAGTACGTATTTTTATTATTTAATATAATCGAACTACGAAACTATATATTGGGTTGTTTACAGTCGCGCAGGGACGGCCGAACGATGTTACAACGCCATGTTTCCCATCACCTTGTGGTACTAATGCACTGTGTCGAGAACATAATAACGCAGGTTCATGTTCATGTTTACCAGATCATATCGGAAACCCTTACGAAGGTTGCAGACCCGAGTGCATCGTTAACTCTGACTGCGCTTCTAACCTCGCGTGCATAAATCAAAAATGTAAAGATCCGTGCCCTGGTACATGCGGTCAAAATGCAAACTGCCAAGTTATAAATCATTTGCCGTCTTGCGTCTGTTATTCAGGATATACTGGAGATCCTTTCCAATTTTGTCGACCAGTAACTCAAGGTAAAAGTTAATATTCCTGTATGTTTTGAATCATAAATTATATTTATTATTTATTTAGAAACCTCTCCACAAAATCCATGTAATCCATCACCATGTGGACCAAACAGTCTTTGTCGCCAAATAAATGAACAAGCAGTTTGTTCATGTATACCGACATATATCGGTAGTCCACCAAATTGTAGACCAGAATGTACAGTTAGCTCAGAATGTCCATCAAACAAAGCATGCTCGAATCAAAAATGTATCGACCCTTGCCCAGGCCCGTGCGGTTTAAATACTCGCTGTCAGGTTATTAACCATAGCCCGATATGTACTTGCCAACAAGGTTATACCGGCGATTCATTTTCACGTTGCTTCCCGATACCACGTAAGAAAAAATCGAAACAAATTTAAAACATATATATTTTATATATACTAAACTATTTATACAATTTGTAGCTCCGTCATTACCACCGGCAGATCCAATATATACAAATCCATGCGTACCGTCACCGTGTGGCCTTAATTCTCATTGTAGAGACATAGGAGGAGCCCCTTCATGCTCTTGTCTTCCTAATTACATCGGCAACCCACCTCACTGTAGACCCGAGTGTACGATAAATTCAGAATGCAGCAGCAATCTAGCATGTATAAGGGAAAAATGTCGTGATCCATGTCCTGGATCTTGTGGAGCTGGGGCTCATTGTAATGTAATTAATCACACACCCGTTTGTACATGTCCGAACGGTTACACGGGAGATCCATTCAGTAACTGTTATCCGAAACCACCAGAACGTAAGATTTACCGTTTATATAATAAATCAATTTCACTTTATAATTAACGTATAACAACTTTTAGCTGTAGAACCGGTGTATTCCGACCCATGCAATCCTAATCCATGCGGACCAAATACCCAATGCAACGACGGTACTTGCACCTGTTTACCAGAATACCACGGCGATCCTTACTCAGGATGCAGACCGGAATGTGTCTTAAACAACGACTGTCCGAGAAACAAAGCGTGCATTAGGAACAAATGCGTTGACCCGTGTCCAGGAGTGTGCGGTCAAAACGCGCAGTGTAACGTTATTAACCACATAGCTATGTGTACCTGCATTAATGATTATAGCGGAGATCCATTCGTTTCCTGTAGACCGATTCCACGTAAGATAAATCATATATAATCGGTTATAATAAAATACAATAAATACATACGTTATTTTAGCGCCCGAGAAAAAGAACCCGTGCTCTCCTTCTCCTTGCGGGCCTAACAGTATTTGTCGTGAAATCAATGGACAAGCAACATGCTCATGCATACTGGGATACATAGGTTCTCCACCGTCATGTCGACCTGAATGTACTGTTAGTTCTGACTGTCGGTTAAACGAAGCTTGTGTAAACAATAAATGCATCAATCCGTGCCCTGGAACTTGCGGATTAAACGCTCGCTGTAATGTTATAAATCATAATCCGATCTGCAGTTGTCTCCCAAGATATACTGGCGATCCATTTACTAGATGTTTACCGATACGTAAGCAAATACAATAATAAAACATAAATTATATCAATTATTTATTAAATAATATTATAGCTGATGACCCAATTCCGGTTCCACGTGATCCTTGCCAGCCGTCTCCGTGTGGACCAAACTCGCAGTGTGTTATCTCTCAAGATCAAACACCATCTTGCTCGTGTCTTACCGGATATGTAGGTTCACCGCCACGTTGCAGACCTGAATGCGTAACTAATGAAGATTGTTCGAACCAGCATGCTTGTATAAATCAAAAATGCCGAGATCCTTGTCCGGGATCTTGCGGATTCCATGCGGAATGTAATGTCATTGTGCACATACCCAATTGCGTATGTTCTGTTGGATATGTGGGTGATCCGTTTACTGCCTGTTCATTAAAACCATGTGAGCAATTTTTTGGTTTTCATAATAATATCATAAGGACATCATTTTCTAGATGTGTCGAAAAAAGATATCTTAGTAACATCATCTGAAAATTTTGGTGTTAATATTCCACTTTCGTATAAACAAATGTATATAAATTATACTATATACATGCGTCTTCTATATACCATACGTTTAAACAAATGCAGTTGAAAAAAAATTTATAAACAAGAACAAATATAAAATAAAACTAATAATAAAAATTAATCATAATAATGATAATAATAAAAATTATTAAATATTTTATAAATAAATTAAAACAATAAATACACCGAAAACCTAACATTGTATAAAGTCTGTCTAAAAGAGACCTACAGGTCTCAAAAGACAAACTTATAAAAAAAATGAATTATTTAAACAACTAAATTATGTGTAGAAAAATTATAATACAGTTTAAAATAATAAAGACTTTCCAGCGGATTATGATAGATGTTTTTTCTGAAAATATCAATTTTTTATGATGTGGAGCAAAACAAAAAGAAATGTCTGGATATTCAATAATTTTTTACTCGTAAACTATAATTTTTTTTAAATCGCACAAGGAAAAAAGTACTTAAATTTAAAAAGGATTCTCAAAAAAAAAAAAAAATATTTATTATTAATTTTTAATGTAACTTTTTTATAAAGTAAATAGTTTTCGTGTAAAAAATTATTCAATATCCAGATATTTTATTTTGTTTTGCTCCATATCATAAAAAATTGACATTTTTAGAAAAAATGTTTCAGGTAAAAGTTATTTATTTTTCCGCGTTAATTACGAATCTTTAACAAAAAATATAGGTTTAGATTTAAAAAAAAGTAAACCTGAAAACCCATTAAGGTGGCCTTTTCAAAGTCAACTTATATTGTCAATATTTAACCTCCTCAAAACCATGAAACTTTTCTCTGAAAATTCGTTATTTTGGAAATAATCAGCTGGAAAGTCTTTAAAAAAACATCCTATATACTATGTATACCGGGTGTTCCAGACAATGTTTTACGCCTAAACTATTGAAGATAGTAAAAAACTTACTATATACAGGTTGGTTCGCTTTGGGATACAGATATTTTAAGAGCTGATTCCTTGGTTCATTGTGAGTAAAAAATTGTACGGGAAGGTGAGGTCTATCTTCAACACCCTTTGAGCTACAGGATGTTTATCCCATAACTCCAAAGTAACGTAACTAGAGCAACCACAATGAATCAGTTTCATAGGTAATTAACTAAAGTATTTTCAGTATTAGCGTTATTGCTAATCATGTTTCCAGTTCAAAGTTATTGCTCATCAAAGTAAAAAAAAAAATTTTTAATTTCGAAAATTTTTATGAAAATAATATTCTTCTCTAAAGGTTCCTATAATATGTGGAATTTTTTTATCATTATTTTGGTTCGTCATAATATTACCTACAAATTCACCCCATAAAGTTTGGACCTGGGTCTTACAGTTTTCCAGTTATGAATTTATCCAAATTAATCTTCAAAGTGACTATTTTACTACCTACCCTATTAAATGAAACAGTCATACTTTTTTTTGTATATATTACATTTTTTTATTGTTAATGGTAATTTATATAATTTTAAAGCTTATTTTATAATTATAAACAAAAAAATTATATGACTGTTTTATTTTATATGGTAAGTAGCAAAATAGTCACTTTGGAGATTAATTTATAACTGGAAAACTGTAAGACTTAGGTCCAAACTTTATGGGGTGAATTTGTATGTAACATTATGACGTACCAAAATAATGATAAAAAATACCACAAATTATAGGTACTTTTAGAGAAAAATGTCATTTTCATAAAAATTTTCGAAAAAAAATATTTTTATTTACTTTGATGAGCAATAACTCTGAACTGGAAACACGGCTAGCAATAACGGTAATACTGAAAAATATGTTAGTTAATTACTTATGAAACTGACTCATTATGGTTGCTCTAGTTACATTACTTTGGAAGTTATGAGATAATCTTTGTTTGTAAATACCACTCTGAACGAATTTTTTCAAGAGGGTGTTGAAAATAGGCCCTCCTTTTCATTTCAATTTTGTACTCACAATGATCCAGGGAGTCAGCTCCTAAAATATTTGTATCCCAAACCGGACCACACTGTATATCGATCATAAATAATTTCAGGAAAATATTTTTTAATCCCCTTGAGGGGTAGTTTGAGGGGTACATTCCCGTTTCTCAACGAAATCAAATAGAATGGTATATCCAAAAGTATATAATTTTAAAGATCATAAAAAAGTAAGAAACTTTTGTAAAAAAAAATTCGTTTTACGTTTAAATCTAGGATAAAACAAGGCGACGTGCGCGCTATGCGATTTTCAAATCTTGGCACGCAGGGAACTACTAGTTTTAAATATAAAATAAAAATAACTAGCTCCCGAAAAAGATTTAATATTTTATATTGCAGTATTCACTATGTATTGAAATTATAATTATCTATAAATATGCTATTCCTATACTCAACTCTCTAATTAAATAATTGATAAAAATAATTATATCACTAAATAAAATAACGATGTCTTAATTTAAATAAATAAAATAATTAAAAAAGTGAAACATCAAGCTGAAGCCATGATTTAGTTTTTTAACAACATTGTTTTTATTTTTAATAAACATTTACTGTATATTTAAACTAACGAATATATTAACATTTTCCAGCTCCACCACCAACTGTAATACCTAATGACCCGTGTTACCCATCTCCATGCGGATCTAACGCACATTGTCACGTTCAGAACGGTTACGCAGTATGCGAGTGCTTACGAGAATACCGAGGAAATCCATATGAAGGTTGCCGACCAGAATGCGTAGCCAATTCCGATTGTCCGATGAACCGCGCTTGTATCAGAAACAAATGCCAGGACCCATGTCCAGGAACCTGCGCGGTAACAGCCGAATGCTCAGTTAATAATCACATACCTATATGTACCTGTCCACCTGGAACGTCTGGCGATGCTTTCCGATATTGCGAAATAATTCCTGTCTTAGATCCTGTCGACCCTTGTTCAGTAGCACAGTGTGGATTGAATACAAGATGCCACGTACGCAACGAGGCTGCGGTGTGCGAATGTCTGCCAGGTTTTGAAGGCCAACCTTACGGTGGAGGTTGCAGAACAGAGTGTACTATAAGCTCTGACTGTCCCCGTAATAAAGCGTGTATCAACACCAAGTGCGTAGATCCTTGTCCGGGAGTTTGTGGATTTAACGCTATCTGCCAGACAATCAACCATAGCCCGGTCTGTAGCTGTCCTCCACCGACAGTCGGCGATCCATTTACTTTATGCAGAGAACAACCAATTGAACCAAGAGATCCATGTAACCCGTCGCCATGTCGAGCTAACGGCCAGTGCCGTATCCTAAACGGAATCGCAAGTTGCGTTTATCCAGAGTGTATAATAAACCAAGACTGCCCTCGAGACAAAGTCTGCTACAATCAGAAATGCAAAGATCCGTGTGTAGGAGCTTGCGGCGTGAACGCTATCTGCGAAACCGTCAACCATCAAGCTGTGTGCTCGTGTCCGATCGGTTATCTTGGGTCTCCGAAAATAGAATGTAGACTTGAGTTAGTTATGCCACTACCGAAACCCGAATGTGTTCAAGATTCCGAATGTACCAACGACAAAGCCTGTATCAATCAGCTCTGTAGAAATCCTTGCGTGGAGAATGCAAATACGTGCGGTGCTAATGCTGAATGTCACGTTCAACTCCATAGGCCCTTGTGTACTTGCAAAGAAGGTTTTACTGGAAATGCTCATGGTGGGATCTGTTATGAAAGTAAGTTGACTAATTTTTTAAAACACTTCGAATTTTATATAACCTAAATATCTCTTTTACAGTCGGTTGCAGAGCGGATTCGGAATGTCCTATAACACAAGCTTGCGTGAACAAAGAATGCATAGATCCTTGTTCTTACACTCAATGCGGATTGAACGCTATGTGCCGTGCAGAAAACAATCACAGAGCACGCTGTTACTGCCCTGATAACTACAGAGGCGATCCTCTAGTACGCTGTAACCGTCCCGAATGTCTCAACGACGATGAATGTCCGTTCAACTTGGCCTGTGTTAACGAAAGATGTGAAGATCCATGCAAATGTGGAACTGGAGCTCAATGTAGCGTTATAAACCATAGAGCTAATTGTAAATGTCCGCCAGGTTACACAGGAAATCCAACCACCGTGTGCAACCGAAGTACGTAACTTTAATTCTCAGTTTTTTTGATGATAACTAATAAATATTTTTATTTACAGTTCAAGAAACACCAGCACAATGTACAATGGACGCCGATTGCGCAAGCAAATTGGCTTGCTTCAGCGGAGAGTGTAGAAATCCTTGCATTGAGACGAAACCGTGCGCGCTAAATGCAGAATGCACGGTAGTTGATACGTTACCACTGAGGACGATGTCGTGTAAATGTCTTCCTGGATTCGTAGGTGACGCAGATGTCGAATGCAAACCAGGTACGTTAAATTCTTTTAAATACAATACATTTAAACTGATTAATAATCAATTTTTTACAGGTTTAATTTTATGTATATTTACCTTACCCACATTTTCCTATACCTTTATATAACAAAATAGCAATTTTTTGGGTGTATAAGTTAGAATTTATAGAATTTAAAAAGGAATTCTCATCTGATATTTGTATGTATATTTTACAGTTGATCAATCAGGATGCAATAATAATAACGATTGTCCTTCGGACAATATCTGTCTAAAGAGACAGTGCGTGAACCCGTGTCTTGTCAGTAGCCCGTGCGCTCTGACGGCTGAATGCCAGGCTGATAATCATAGAGCGACTTGCCGTTGCCCGCCTGGAATGTCAGGAAATCCGTTTATCAATTGCTTTACAAGTAAATATTTCAATTAATCTATATTTCACGCCTTACTTAACATTAATTTTTTAATTCGTTCTTAGCCCCACCAACAGAATCACCAGAATGTAAACAAGATGGAGAATGTTCAAACGATAGAGCGTGTATCAATCAGAAGTGTCAAGATCCATGTCCGTTGGCAAATCCATGCGGTTCGGGTGCTTTATGTCATACGGATCAGCATAGACCAGTTTGTAAATGTCCGGATGGTTGGGGTGGAAACCCAGAACTACAATGTTACAAACGTAAATTATTTATTTAACTATTGATAGTTGTTCAATACAAATTAATTGATTTATTTCTTATTACAGCTGAATGTAAACAAGACCATGATTGCCCATACGACAAAGCCTGCATCAATGAAAACTGTCTAAATCCTTGCACACACGGTTCCGATGGTCAGTGCGGTCAAGGTGCTAAATGTCTAGTAAGATCACATAGAGCTCAATGTGTTTGTCCGGCCGGTACTCAAGGAAATCCACAGATATCCTGCGTTTCTGTGGTGTGCCAATACAACGAAGACTGTGCCGATCACGAAGCTTGCGATAGATTGAACCGAGTCTGCAGACCAGTTTGCGAATCAGATACTTGCGCAGATACCGCCACTTGTATTGCTCGTGACCACCAGCCGAAATGCATCTGTCCATCCGGCACGATTGGAAATCCGTTCATCGAATGCACGGATGGTAGAACACCGACACCGAGCCCGGAGTGTCGTGTCGATGCCGACTGTAACTCACAAGAAGCATGCATCAATTCGAAATGCCAAAACCCGTGCACTTATAAGGACGTATGTTCGCCGCAACAAAAATGCGTTGTAGTCGATACGTTACCGCTCAGAACGATTATATGCGAATGTCCACCTGATACCATTACAGACGAACTTGGAAATTGCAAATTATTAGGTAAATTTAAAAATTACATATAAAAAACTTGCACAAACGCTGAAAGAATAATATATCATAAAAACAAAGATATAGAAGTAAAAGGTTTAGTTAGTTGTATCGTGATTATCATTTAGTTGTCTGTATAACATACTCTCTCTCTCTATGAATACATCAAGTTTTACTTCGGTCGAAATGAAACTTTATTAAATCGGCGTTTGTGCAGCGCGTTAGTTTATTTAATCTGGTATGTATTTTAATTTTAATCGTTATCTTTCTTTTAGTATTGTCTGACTCTCAGTGCTCGTTCGATTCCGATTGTTCAAGTACACACAAGTGCAAAGATGGATTGTGCATTAATGCGTGCAGTATTGACAGATGTGGTGTCAATGCACAATGCAATTCTCAGAACCATAGAGGTATTTGTTCATGTCCACCAGGTTATATTGGAAATCCACACATAGAATGTACCAACGGTATGTTATAAACCTTACGTTTTCAAAATAATAAGTTATTAATTAAAATGTTTACTTAAATATGTGTTATTTTAGTACCGGTAATACATGTACCATCGATAGCAGAATGTTATAAAAATGACGACTGTCCAGAAGACCTCAGTTGTTTCAATGAACGATGTGAAAATCCTTGCGTTAAAGGTAACCCATGCTCGAGAAGTGCATTCTGTCACGTGGAAAAACATCTTCCAATGTGCCGTTGTCCTCCAAACTATTCAGGAAACCCCAGAGTCGAGTGTATACGTGAGTACAATTAAAAAACTCAACAAATATTATAATTGTTAACCGATTGAATTAATATTTTAGCTCCCGGACCTTCGGTTGGTTGCACTTCAAATTCCGAATGCGCCGGTACGGAAGCTTGTATCAACGCAGCTTGTGTCAATCCTTGCAATTGCGGTCCGAATGCAGAATGTAAAGTTTCAAATCACTATCCGATGTGCTTCTGCCGATCCGGGTATTCAGGAAATCCTCAAATCGAATGTGTTAAAAGTAAATATAAATTTTATTACAAATGAGGCTACAAATTTTCATAAAAAAAACATTTGTTCTAATTAATTCTTTTTTAGTTGGATGTCAATCAGATAATGAGTGCCATAACGATCAACAATGTTACAACGGCCAGTGTATGAACCCGTGCATTCTCAACGATCCATGCGCGGTCAATGCGGAATGTTACGGAACCAACCACAGAGCTGCTTGTAAATGTATGGTTGGCTACGAAGGAAATCCATTTGATCGATGCGAACGAACCGAATGCCGAAATCACAACGACTGTCCGAATGATAAGGCGTGTGTCGAGAGACGCTGTATAAATCCGTGCGCCAGTTTCGCCAATCCCCCGTGCGCTCAGAACGCGATTTGCTACGCCCAGAATCACGCTGCCGGTTGCAGATGTCCGGACAGCTTACCTCACGGAAACCCAATGTCTTATTGTGAACGCATACAGCCGTTACTCGACGAAGAATGCAAGATAGACAGTGATTGTCCAAGTAAATTGGCTTGCATCGATAGTAAATGTACGGATCCGTGCAGAGCACTGTCACCTTGCTCGACGACCGCTAAATGCAGCGTTCTCAACTCAGTACCCGTTAGAACGATGATATGTACGTGCCCGGAGGGTTGGGTGCCAGACGATGCTGGAGAATGCAAGCCCGTCACTCTTCCAGGACCTCCTGGTTGTGTATCAGACAGCGATTGCTCGGATAAAGAAGCCTGCATCAATCGAATGTGCCGCAACCCTTGTGATTGCGGTCATAACGCTCAGTGTTTCATTCAGAATCACAGGCCCGTATGTTCTTGTGAGAATGGTTATGAAGGAAATCCAAACATCGCTTGTCACGCTGTCGGATGTAGAACCGATTCAGAGTGCGATTCCGGAAAAGCTTGCGTCAATGGAAACTGCATCGATCCTTGCATCGTCGACGATCCTTGCGGATTAAATGCAGAATGTTACGCATACGAGAACAAAGCAGAGTGTCGCTGCAAAAGCGGATACCGCGGAAACCCCAGAGACAGGTGCATGGTTGTAGAATGCAGAAGTAACAATGATTGTCCTCACGATAGACAGTGCATCAACAGCCAATGCATCAACCCTTGTTTGTACGACAATCCTTGTTCGCCGAGAGCCGAATGCAGAGTTCAAAATCACTTGGCAGTGTGCAGATGTCCGCCTGGCTTGATCGGTAATCCTTACGTCCAATGTACACCGGAACCACAGCCTGAATGTCGTTACGATACCGACTGCCCATCGAGATTAGCTTGCTTGAATAACGTATGCAAAGATCCTTGTATAGAACTTGCACCATGCGAACGTCCTTCAGAATGCCAAGTTGTCCCGTCATCGCCTGTAAGAACTATGATCTGCGTCTGTCCGAGCGGCTACATCAGCAGCGGAAGCGGAACGTGCAAAGCCACGCCACCAGTCGTAGATATAGGCGAGTGCAAATCAGATCCAGACTGTCCTGCTGATAAGGGATGTGTTCGCGGTATCTGTACAGATCCGTGCAATTGTGGACCGAACGCTATTTGTCAAATAAAAGACCATAAACCAATATGTACCTGTATCGAAGGTTACGATGGAAATCCTGAAATAGAATGCGTGAGACTCGGTTGCTTCAGTGACGCCGAATGTTCAGGCCAACATTCTTGCATCAATCACGAATGCGTCCCAGTCTGCAGTTCCATCGGATCATCTTGCGGCATCAGAGCCATTTGTTACGGAGTCAACCACAGAGCAATATGCGAATGTCAACCAGGTTTCACCGGCGATCCGAACATAGCCTGCGAATCGGTCGGCTGTCGCAGCAATTCCGAATGCCCCGTAAGCAGAGCTTGCATAAACACCAGATGCGATAATCCATGTGAACTGAAAGACCCGTGCAAGAAACCGGCTGAATGTAAAATATATAATCATGAACCAGAATGCATATGTCCACCAGGTTATAGAGATGATGTGAAACTAGGATGCATTGAAGACGATAAGAGATGCAAAGGAGATATTGATTGTCCGTCTCAAATGGCCTGTATTTCCGGAGAGTGCGTGAATCCGTGCAACATCACACAACCGTGCGGTACAAACGCGGAATGTAAAGTCATCGACACGTTACCGATCAGGACTATGATCTGTGTATGTCCACCAGGAACGCGAGGAAACGCAGCCGACGAATGTCTGCCATTAGGCAAAGCTCCGTGCCGACCTGGAACCGCTCTCAATGAAAACGATATGTGTGTGCCATGTTTAATCCAGAGAGGTTTCAAGATAAATGAACTCGGTAAATGCGTATGCGCCCTCGATAGAGGAATGATCATCGATAGTAAGAATAACTGCGTATGTCCAACAGAACATGGTTACGTGCTTGATTCTCGCGGTTACTGCACCCCTAAGGTTGAATGTGAAAGTGACGACGATTGTGCAGACGATAAATACTGTAACAGTGAATCAAAGACGTGCGACGATCCTTGCCAAGTTAAGAAATGTGCAGCCAACGCTAGCTGCAACGCAACCAATCATAAAGCCACGTGTACGTGCAACGCCGGCTACACCGGTGACGGCATCACGCAATGTAACACCACGTCTCCGTTCCGTACAGACTTCCCACGGCCAGACATGGCCGTCAGCTGCCTGTCCGACGGAGTGCAAGTTGAAATTAACATCATGGAACAAGGCTTCAACGGAGTGCTTTACGTTAAAGGACACAGTAAAGATGAACAATGCAGACGTGTCGTTTCCGACTCCGTACCACGACTTGAGATATTTAAGGTCCAGTTTGGAAACTGCGGCCTGATTCACGTCAACGGTCACGCTAGCTTCGTGCTTGTCATACAAAAACATCCAAAACTAGTGACTTACAAAGCACAAGCGTATCACATCAAGTGCGTGTATCAAACCGGAGAACAGAACGTGACTCTTGGATTTAACGTATCGATGTTGACGACTGCAGGAACTATAGCAAACACAGGCCCCCCGCCTACGTGTTTAATGAAAATCGTAACTCAAACCGGTCAAGAGATTAACTCAGCCGAAATCGGTGATAACCTAATGCTTCAAGTGGACGTGCAACCATCGTCGATATACGGAGGTTTCGCTAGAAGCTGTGTCGCTAAAACGATGGAAGATAACGTTGAAAATGAGTATATCGTAACGGACGAAGACGGTTGCGCTACGGATCCTACGATATTCGGTGATTGGACTTACAGCGGGGAAACGCAGTCTTTGTTAGCTAGTTTCAATGCGTTTAAATTCCCTAGCAGTGATAACATCAGATTCCAATGCAACATACGGGTTTGCTTCGGTAAATGCCAACCAGTCAATTGTAACGGATATAATGCATTCGGTAGACGTAGGAGATCTATTGAAAACGACCGAGATAGTAACAATACCGGCTTAACGATCGACAGTGATTCCTTAACAGGACAATTACGAGAAGAAATTACAATTCAATCGAATGCAATTTTAACGTTCGAAAGACGCGAAGAAAGATTTATCGATCCGACCGAAGGTAAATTCGATACGAGTAAATATCGGTAGAACAATTTACTTATATAATATTTTATGTTTCAGCTCCAGACTTACAACGAGTGGAAGATATATGTGTTTCCATGATCGGTTTCATTATTTCTCTAATCATCACAGCTTTATTAGCTTTAGTGGCGGTAGCGGTGGCCGTGTCGTGTTGGTTGATGGCGTACCGGCGCAGACCGATAGTAACCGGCCCACTTCCACACCCGCCAGAATTTCCCAACCCTCTTTTCACAACACCGGAACCAGTAGCCGAGCCTTCACCCGACTACCTCACATAAAATCATCTAAAAAGATAATTACCCGTAATAATAGTATTAAGCATATTACAAAAGAACGATATGCTTTATCAAGTCAAATACCTGTCTATTTAATTAGGTTTCTAGATTTTAATTTATAAACGAAGACACAATTCAACAGTTGTGTCTATTAACGACCAACGAAAAAAATCGAATAATGCGTAGAACTGCCCGGGAAGAAATAAATTCATTCCTCATAATGTAAGGTAACTCTCATTAATATTATATACAAAACTTTTTCACACTGGTAATGTACTACAAAAATCAAAAGAGTATAGGTTTACTCACTAACAGTGTGATTTTACTTTCGTACTACATATATACAAAAATTTTAGTTAATGTTGATTGTTGATGTAATATGATATTTAAAAAGATAATTATGATAGATCCAGTGCAATCTATTTCAAAATTAATATCTAAATTATTTTTTTTCCGGGTTTAATAAAAAATATATATTAAATTTATTATGGTGCCTTAAGAATATATTGAAAAAAAACTTGTGCTGCCACCATATTTATTATAGTAATAAAAATTTAAATGAAATATGTTTTTTTCCATGTGAACGACTATTTACTGATATTTTTGTACCTAAATTATTTTAGTCATATGGTTAGAAATATATTTCTCTTGCGGTCTCCTCCGTTAGCTTAAAAAAACCTGTTACTCCTTTAACGTATCATTGTTTATTTTATTTTATTTTATTTTTATTTTTTTTGAAGCTATTATTATTATAATGAACTAATATTTTTGATAAAATGAACATTGATAATGATAGCGCATTTTTAATTTGCAGATAAGGGTAATAATTTAGGCTTGGTGGTGGGTTTTATTTTTCTTAACTATATTTACTACACAACGTTTCTTTTTGAATATTTAAATTCTTTTGCTGTCAGAATGTGAGTAACACACTTCTTTGTTGTACAAATAGAACGAGTAATACAGCTTTCGGAGGATTCGCTCAACTTTATACATAAATATTAATAAATAATATAATATTTTAGGTTAGGTGAATATTTGTAAAAAGTGTGAGTGTGTAATGTTTTATATGACGTATGTAGGGTTTTTGCAATTATTAATTTACAATACAATATAATATTTATTTTGTACAACCAATATTTCTTGGTTTTGATTATTTCGTGCAATAATTAAAACTGACAAATATTATGATTGTTGTCATTCACTTATTTTGAACTAATTTATTTTATATTTTTAATTGTTGATTAGACTTTTGTAAATTTAAACGGGAAGTAGTTATTCATATTTAATACTATATTGTATTGTGATATTATGGTGCTGAGATGGCCGTAAGTATACAGGCCTAGTCACCTCTCTATTTTCTAGTAGTTATAGTTTTTAATTAAACATTTTATTGTACGTCTCTAAGAGGCAAAACATTCTAATTGTTACATAATTCAATTTTTGTTAAAAATAAAACTAATTGATTAATAACTCCTATCAAAATTATTTCAATCTCATACTAATAATTCCTAATACGATAGTTCACTTTAATATATATATATTTAGATGTTATAATACTTGAGTCCTATTTAACGAATATATGTACTTCTTACTTACTTGTGTAACTCTCTTTAAATTTTGTGATAATTGCTTCAAAATACATTTTGTTTAATAATCACCTGTGTGTTTATTATTTTAACCTCCTTTCAGCTCCGATAGTATTGATTGCAAAAATACTATATTTAAATGACAAGCCCCTGTTTTTAAAAAGAAATAAACAATTGAAAACACAAATAACAATATTTATTATAGTTTATTAACATAATTTATTACAAAATTAAATTATTTCATATAATAAGTTTTTTAACTTAAGCCTTCTTGTAAAATCGTTTACCGGTGACAGAAGATACTTCTGATGAACACGTCTAAAAATAAATAGTGATTAGAGCATGCATGTTGATATAAAACACTTGAGTACTCAATTCAAGATTAAATTATCTAGACTCAAGATAGCGTTTCTTGAAATGGGTGCCATCAATGTTATTAAAGGTTACCGAGTACTTTTACAACAAGAATGTGCATAGTTACAGGTTTCAGTGGAAATATTCAACAAAATTAAATATTTTTCTACTCACCACAACAATACCATCAGCAGTTTTCTCAAAAACTCTTGCACCTTTTCTGTCTTTTGAATCGGTTGATTTGATAACTATTTTATCACCATCAATTGTCAGTGTGCTCTATAATTTATAAAGAAGAAATCACTATTTAAATAAAACAATTATCACTAAAAAATATACTCAATTTCAATGCACTTAATTAAATGTAAACTGACAGACAATTTAGATTTGTAATTGTTGTGCTACAATTATTGTCTTGTTTAATTCAAGTTTTAAATTTCAGCCAATTAAATCAAATCTATCATCCGGTTATATCTGATTTGATTGGTTGAAATTTTCAACATTCATGCCCGGTATTATAAAGGACCTAACAAAATTTGTTAGCTAGCAATTACATTCATATGGGGTATTAATACTGTACTAGTATCTATGGATTAGTTATGGAATTTAGAGCAGTGACACTTCAATTAATTGTAACACAGTTGGCATCTTTGACCGTACAAAATAATTTTCATAACATCACCACTGTTTTAATACCGTTTGTATTTACCTTCAACGCGTGCGCGAAACTTGTCAAAGTCATCAACAAACTCCAAAAGAACTGTCATATATGTTTGATACCTCAGTTGAAAGTGTTTGTTAGCTAACAAATTTGTTAGGTCCTTTATGATACCGGACATCAGTAATTAAAATACCAACCTTAAGAACATTGTCACCGGGCATTTGTTCATCAATTTCTTTTCCACACTCGAATGTTGTTGTACGCAGACCAATTAAAGTAACGGTTTTTCCATCAATTTGAATTTCAAGTGGTTGTTTGGCTGCCTTACCTATTTTTTCTAGCATTTCATCAGATACACCTAGAATAAAATAAAAAAATTAACAACAATTAAATTAATTTAAATTTTCATTGTTACCAATTGATTTTAAATATTCGATCATATTCTCACTGCTGGTGTATTCATATTTTCCAACAATTGCTGCCATTTTGTAATGTGTGTGAAGCGTTACACTGTGTGAAATAAACTGAAATTTTAAACTGAAAGTGTAGAGCAGTTTATATACTGTATCTATAATCAAAAGTCAATTATTTGATTTGTATTGGTGTGTACTTATCTTATGTAACTTGTAAGTGTTACTAAAGTGATAATATATTATCTGTGTGCTGTCGACTTTACAGTTTATAAGTATCCAATGTATTCCTATCCTTGAAAATAAATGCATTGTTTTTATTATTTCTAATTTAATATGTACAAATATAATTTATCATATTTTTTAAAGTATTCAGTTGATTAATATTATAGAATTAAAAATGCAGAATTTATTGTAATAATTTAATATTAGCGCATTAGACCCGGTGTTACTCGGGGATATTAATTTAATTAAACATAAAAGTAATCATGCCCACCCAACATGCTCACAACACACGGTTCACCACGAATTGTTTTTTCCGGCTTCATGAAATTTACACAATATTCTTAAATTATACTTCGAAACTTAACCGGAATAAAATCCATTCAGTAGTTATTGAAAAAATCACGTAAAATTATTAACTCCCAGTAAACACCAAGGTTTTATATTAGAATTTGTATGAAAATCAAAAATAAATAAAATAAATTTCTTGGAAGTGAAATATTTCTTTATGTTTTAATTTTCAATTAATATATTTCAAAATATTTAATTATTAGCATGTGTCAAAAATCATCTATTTATTCCATATTTATTCGACAAAATATTTGAGAGAGACGTGATCATAGTGACCTAAATTAATAAAATTCTGAAACTGTAAATTATAGAATTCTGTGTTTTTGTTCAGAAAAATTATCTAACTATTGGAGAAAACCGCATTGAAATCGGTTCAGTAATTCCCGAGTCTATAAGTCACATACAAACGAACATTCATTTTTATATACAGGATGTCTAAATACCAGGGGACAGTATAGGGCTCGGAAACTATAAGAGATCGAGATTCGGTTAAATGAGAGAAAAGTTAACTTTAAGACGGTTCAATGGTGTATTTACATTTTACAAAAATTTCATAGCCTACTAGATATTAACCAAAAACCATTTTAATCCGAATTTTTCCATCGTGAATATTTCTTAAGCTACTTGAAATTTTAAAAAATGTTTCAAATAAATGCTGTAGGGTTTAGTATTGTCTATTTAGAAATATTTTTTTAATTTTCAGAAATCTCGTAGTTTTTGAGATATGAGACTAACTTATGTTTTCTTAAATAGAAGCAATATGAAATTTTATAGTTTTTGAACAGAAGATTTTATTACCTTTTCAATGATATGCAACTAGGTGTACATACGTACTTTTCAAAATATCTCAAAAAATGATCAAAAAGTATTTTTTATTTATTTAACACAAAAAGATGGCTATGACAATCAGATTTAAAAACAACTGAAATTTACTTTAAGAAATTTTAAATGTTTTCTAAAACTGTTCAAACTACCTTCCATGATATCTTTCACACAGTTATGCTTTGTTTATTATAGGTATTTCAGTTTGGACATTTAATAGCATGGCTATTTTTTAATGCTTCTTCAATTTTATCAAATTTTATAAATTTAAAAAAAGTTGATTTTTTGGTTGTGTAGTTAATCATTTGGCCGTTAGAAGGCGCCACTATCAACAAGATAAATAAACATAATTATTGAGTAAGAAATATTTTCTTACTCAATGACTTAACTAAGATAAACTCCACTTTCATTATGTTACATCAAATTTAGCATTTATTTTAATTAAAATTGCATTTTACAAATTTTAATGATGCTTTAATGTTCAGGTTGAATATAAGTAAATAATAAATTCAAGTCCAATTAAAATAATATAAGTTTATTATTTAATACAAAATAGTTGCACATATATAAAATTTTCATAAAAATAACATATAAAATATAAAAATGGAATATTGCATAGGAAAAATATATGTTTCAATTAATACGATCGTAATAACGTTTAGCTTCTTTATTACATTTCTTCTCGAAATAAGTCTGAAAAAAACAAAGTTATTGGTTTTAAATGATTAAATAAAATATCTAAATTGATATCTAGTAAATAAAAATAGACGCAGGTCAAATTTTTTAAGTGTTTAACCAATTCACTGTTTATAATATATTAGGAAAGAAAAGTATTTTTCTACAACCATTTAAAAAAGTAATCTTTTAAAATGATATTTCAGTATGTAAAGTAGTACTTTTGCTCACGCTGTGAAAAAAAGTAACTTTTAATCACGCCGTGAAAAAAAGTATTGACTGAATCCATTTATTTACGATAAATGATTTATTATTTGTTCCAAAGCAAGAGTTGAATTTTAATATTAATATAGCAAAGTATAAATTATATTAAAATGTATTATTATATTATATTAATTGTTGATATTATAATAGGGTTGTAGAAAAAATAATAAAATGCGGCTGGTGCTTCGACTAACAAACATTCACTCTCGTGCAAAAAACTGTAATTTTACACCCTAGAAAATTTAACCCATAATATTCTTTATGTTTTAATTTTCAATTAATATATTTCAAAATATTTAATTATTAGCATGTGTTAAAAATCATCTATTTATTCCATATTTATTCGACAAAATATTTGAGAGAGACGTGATTATAGTGACCTAAATTAATAAAATTCTGAAACTGTAAATTATATGTTTATTAAACTTTATTAAGTTGAGATCATTTCCGATTCAACCGGAACTAACAGAAAATAATACTATAATAATATAATAATAATAATACTATCTATAATTTTTAACTACAATTATTATCTACAAATTTTAAAATAATTCGAAAAATTTAAAAATTGACATAAGTAACATACGTTTCTGGTTGAAAGATTGTTTTCAAAAATAGGTTTTCTTTCCAAACAAAAATTAATCTCAAATATAAAATTTCATCCTTCTATGATTTGTTGTATTTGAGTTACAGTGCCTACAGACAAATCAACAGATACACAGACATCATGGCAAAAATAGTCAGGCATTTTTTGCCTCTTCGAACTTCTTTTAAAAAGTTTTAGTTTCAGAATAAAATTTTTTATGAAAATGCAAATTTTCTGCAAATTTTACTAAATATTTTTAAAAAATTGAGATTTTCTGAAAAAATGTTTTGAACAAAAGTTTCTTATTTTTTTATGTAAAATTAGAATCTGCAAAAAAATACTGGTTTCTATTTAAAAAAAGGTAAATTTGAAATGATTTTGAAACCCTCAACCTATTAAGAAATTAATAAGATAATTTTACTTCCCCTTTGAAATCGACATCTTTTGTCTGAAAATTTGTCTGCTAGCATCTTTATCCTAGTAGATATTTATGTGTATATTATTTAATAGAACACGCCTGGTGCATTCTCAGCATAGAGTGGGTTTAATATGATAAACTTCAACAATACTTTTTATCTGATTCAAAGTTAAAATAAAAATACATTGTTCGTATCCCACTGAATATTTACATACCAACGTACAGCCAGCATCTAGAAACTCATACGTCCGAGTAACAGTAGTACCACCAGTTCCTTGTGAAACCGTAATAAGTTTATTACCTTCCAACGTAGTTACACTCTAAAAAAAAATTAATAAAATTAAATTCATTTAATTCAATTAACTCGGAACCATATATATTTACTTTCAAAGTATTCCCTGGCATAGTTTCCTCATATTCAACACCGAGTTTAAACGTATTTACAGCAGTTCTCATTAACGTTGCAGTTTTTATGGTCCAAGTATCATCGCTAACAGATATTTCTACTATCGGTGTAGACATAAGCATCATTTTTCTTGGCAAATACGGCACACCTTTAAATTATATCATATTTTATGAGCATATTTGAATTATTAACACGTTAAATGCCCTGAAACATGACATTTGGCTCTCAAATAGATGTATATTTAAAGTACGTGGCCTAAGAGGCAAAATTTTATATTTATTTGTAGAAATTCAAATTGAAATAACTTTTTTTATACGTTATGAAATCGATTTCTTTAGTTTTGTTGTGATTAAAGTATTAATTATTTAATGTTATTGGATATGCCTATTAAAAAAAGGTTATTAAAATTATGGTCGTATTTGATTCAGACCTTCAAAATATGTAATTCTATGGTAAATTGACAGTTTGAAACACAGATTTTAAAATGCAGTTATAAAATTGTGATGGGCCATTCTGGTTTCAAGCGCCTTATTCATAATCAAATAAATTTTATATATATATATAATAATAATAAAATACCTATCTATATTAATTATTGCATTTTAAATAAACAAGATAATAGATATTTATAAATTAGAATAAAGTACCCACTTAAAATCAGAGATAAAACATGTCGCATGTACCCTATCAATATTAATTAATATATTCAAATTAATTGAATAAATACTTATACATTACCTTGAACAAGATTATGTCAACTTAAACTTGACTTTAATAAATCTTAGATTAGATTATAAATGATATTAATAGTAACTGCACATAGAAACTAACAACGTAAGTTGAAAAGTCGTAACTCAGGAAAATGGGAGTACAAGTGGCATGTTTTTAAGTTTTTGTATTTAGTTGTGTATATGTTATTCTTACCGATAGCTGAAAAATATTCATCTAAGTTTTCATTTTTCACAAGTTTGTATTTTCCGATAATATTTTTTAATGCCTCTCCCTCCATGTTTTAATCAATGAAGCAGTACCTAAAAAAATATATTATTTAACACCTAAACAGATAGGAATATCATTATATGTTGATGTCATTTTAAATTCAATTTAAATTTAACCTGCTATATATTAAAATGTATTATAGTTATATATGATTTAATTAATAACAATTGGATTTAAGTGAATAATTTCATTTTTACATTATTATTACTACAATTAGTTGTATTTTTCCAATATCTTGATTATTAAAATACTTATGCCCGGTATTATAAAGAAATTGCATGGGTGCAAATTCGCGTCTGCGCACATTAGCTGTCAAATAACGCTATCAATTGGGTATTAAATTGTTATGAATTTGCTCGATATTTTAAAGCAGTGGTAATAAATAGACACATAATAATGTAATCGATGCATGTACATTATATGGGTGTACACAAATGTGTATTTTAAGTCTGTGATGTGTTTACATATATTGAATTTAAATTGACACATAACCTAAGTATACGATATTTATGTACAAAAATATAACGTGTTGTGGTAAAAATTGAAAATTAAAATGCTGGTATGTAGTAAATATACTTTTATATAACACATTCATATATGTCATAGCTCTTTAAAGCAATTCCTGCATTTGGAATTTTTTACAAAACGCTTGAAGATGAAAAACATTGTTTACTTTTAATTGTCACATAAAATTTATTTTTATATTATACTTTTATAATATATAGTATTTATCTCAACTTTTTGTATATTACAGAAACGTCTCAAAATGTCATCAATTTCATCTGTATCATCTGGATATTTTATATCACATGAATATTCAGTATTATTTTCAGATAACTTTGAAAATAACATTCAAATACCAAGAGAGCCTTAGGTGTTCAGAGAAAGAAATGATCCAATCCTAATGATTGAAAAAAAGATTAAAAAATGAGCATCAGAAGATGGCTGGGAAATGATCGATGTTCGAAAAGTGGTGTGTATAAGTATACGGTAAGAAGCGAATTTACAAGCGTCATAAGGTGGTTTGGATACAGCAGAAGCTGATCAAAAAGCAGCATTATGTATATAAAGGAATCGAGAGCAGTGGAGAAGATATTCAGCCGTATTCATAGTTCCTCCTTGTTCTCTTCCTTATCTCAAGGTTGGTCGGAAGCTTTCTTAAGGCAGCTTTGAATACAATTTTAACTGTAATGCTGACAATGTGTTTATAAACAACATAACATAAAAGTAGTTACACATTTCAATCTGTAGCTTTGTGCTGTCATTACCTTTTTAGACAAAGTGAATAAAGGAAAAAAAAGATAATGGACAATGAATTTAAAAAAAACACTTTATTTATAAACTAAACATTATTAATAACATAATACTAGTAAGTCACTAAAAAGTCCTAAAATATTCATTACTTCTAGAAGGAAACCTTGAGATCTGTCATTGAAACAAGGGAGCCTTGGATATCTGTGATAGACTTGATCGAGTTTTTCTCCGACCTTGCGATAAGGAACGATTATGATTACGGCTGATAGGAGATGAGAGTACTTGAGATAAAACATAAGTATATTGCGGTGTTCTGTTTTGTATATCAATCTGAAAATAAATGTATAATATTGATTAAAATGTTTTTATTATTGCAATGTTATGACTGGTCTTACAAATATTATTTTGTTGTCACTGCTTTTCTCTAATAAGGCATCTGAAATAAAGAAAAATTAAATTAATTGATATTTTAATTATATATGAATGATAAAAAATTACCAAAAAACAAACCGAAAGGTGCACAGCTACCAACAGGATTTCATAGCTCCCTAGTTTTATTTCCAATTGTATGTAAAAAAAATTTTGTCTTACAAAATCTATTTTTCTATAAAATTAATTCAATTAGTAATTTGTTTGTAAAACTTATTTTATAATAATGAATTACCTTCTCATCCGCACAATCTTTCTTGGCTTTTTTTTTTAATACTTTCGTGAAGATTTTTTAATTGAATACCATTACGTAGTTGGCCTGTCTTTGTAATATTATTGAACTCACTAGCTATTTCGGTTGTCTTATTTTCGATAATATCTATGTATTTTAACACCAGCTCTAATAAAACCTGCTTATCATCATCACACTGTATCCTTTTTCTCTCATTTTAATTTTTTTTATATACTTAAATAAACTTTTCATCAAAATAAGTACTTATTATTGCTTATTATAGTATTTTGATTTAGTTGTTTATCATAATAAAGAAATGTCAAATTGAATAGTTTCCTTTTAGTGATATTGACTAGAAGTCTATTTTTCTGTATATCACAAAATCACAACAGGTTTTAAGACTGCTGATTTCTACTTAATAACACGCATGCGTGAAAGTCATAATATCTACGATTTCATTGGCTACATTTTTGAGTAATTGTAATTTACATTTAATACCCAGTAGATAGCGTTATTTGACAGCTAATGTGCGCAGGCGCGAATTTGCACCCATGCAATTTCTTTATAATACCGGGCATTACAAGAAAATAATACGTATGACAGATACTGCGTAATTTTAACCAGCAGGTACTTCTGTACTGGTAAGTTTGTTAAATAATAAAATCCTTAACTTATTAATAATTTTACTAATACACAAATATTAAATCTAATCAGTATTAATTTTATTACTAGTACTTAATGTAACTAATAATAAACTATCATTATCATGAAATAATTTGATGATAATTCAATGTAGGTATTGTAATTATGTTTTTATAAATTGTTGTTTTCTATTATATTATATTATATAAAAGTTTTTAACATTTATGATGTAAATCCATGATATGATTAATAAAAACAATGTTATCACAATTATTTTATTGAAAAAACAAACAAATCGAAACATATTTTAAATTGCCGCATTTAGATGTAATAGGGATTTTTCTGATGCCAACTTAAGAAATGTACTTTTATAAAATGTATAAATTATAACCTCAAAACAATTCAAGTTAGGAATCATATTTAAATCTGTGATTTAAATTAAACTTCAATTTAAAAATGCAAAATGAGAAAGAAGATCCCATGGAACAGGATGAATGGATGGTATGTTAATTATTTGATTAAAATTTTAAAAATATTGGTTATTTTATATAATATCAGTTTATTTTTATTTTTTTTAGATTAGACCTTGTCATGTCTATAAGGAGGATTACAAAGATTGTAAAAGTATAAAAGCAAGATTTAATCAATATTTTATTTATGGAGAATCGTTAGACTGTTCAAAACATCAAGACTCGTATGATAACTGTTTAAAATGGGCCGAAGATCAAGATCGAGAAGCAGCTGTATGAAATTGGTATTATTAACACTTAATAACTATTTTTAATGATTTAAATTGAAGTTAAAGGTTATCGAAAATGAAAGAATTCGAATGCGTGAACGTTTACAAGCTCATTATCGAAATACAGTATGGGAAAAAAGAGCGGAACCTCCAACTGATTGGAATAAACCATTACCCGATTGGCTGCAGAAAAGAAATGAAAACTCATATTTAGATATTAAAGCGAGAAGTTTAAACACAAATAACGAATTAATGAAACAATCTTTGTGTTTATTAATGTAATATTACTATCTATGTAGTTATTAATAAATAAATAGGATGTTTTTTTTTATATTTTAAACATATAATTCGTAAAATAAAAACATTTTGGACATTTTATATTGTATGTGCAACTTCATTGTTGACATCTGTACGAAGTTGGTGCTATTGTCAAACTTTGTATAATCAGCGGGACAACTTCACTACAGTTTAGTTCTTTCTATGATTAGGTTGTGTACAGTCGTTATTTTATTGATGTCAAGTATTTTTTTTAAATGTCGATGCTCATTAACTCTATAAGTAATAATTGTTTGTGTGTAAAACTATAGTACAAATAAGTGATAATTTTAAATAAAACTGACAACGATAAAAGATTGCAATTTCAGCGTGTTTTAAACTGTCAAGTACGACCTTGTAAACAATTTTATTATTTTAATACATAAATAATCATGGCAAGTGATAAAAATCATTATTTAACTTCGTATCGTAAATTTTTCGAGGAATTTGCTGCTGCAATTAATCCTGCAGATCAACTTCCAGTTAAAGTTGATAGTTATAAATTCACAGAAGAAGAAATAGCGGGAGGTGTTGTTGATTGGACTTTGCAATGTTTAAATCAAAAGTAAGTTTGAATCTGCACTTTTTAAATGTTTACTATGTTTTGTATTTATTCATCTTCTAATTCTCGTTACATTTTCTATTGTTTATATTTTGTCACGTGCATGTGTAGTACTCCACATTCATTCATAAATTACTGTATACATATATATTTATGTTTGATATTGACTATTAACGTGTTTATGTTTTACAAATTTACAATTAAACTCATTGTTGCTTTTAAATGTAAAATGTGCTTTAATTATTAACAATATGTTATTAATCCTAAAGAAACATCATTTTTAGATATAATTTTATATTATTTACTTATATAACTAATGTAATTACTTATATATAAATACTTACGTTATTACATGTAACCCCCTTTGCACAATGGCCCCGCCTTGTGGTGTAGATTTTTCGTAAATATTTATCTGTAACTAATTGTAAGATTTGCGTTATTTCCCTTTTATTAATTTAGGTTTATTTAAATTTATAAATCGAAATAAAGTGGAACTTTGTTAGTACGTTTTTGGGGGAAAACACGTACTAACGAGAAAAACGTACTAAGACTAACGAGGTTCCACTGTAGTGCCACGATTTGTATACTTCAGTTCAAACAAATTAACTAGCTTCGATATAAAATTAAATACCTTTATAGAATTTTGTTCTCGATAAGTACTATATTATAGGTATTAATTGTTTAGGTAAATAATTTTGTTATTATTATTTTTTAATTTTAATTTAGATTGTACGCATACGAAACAAATAAAAATATTTTATAACAAAAATACCTATTCAAATTGTTTGTAGATAAACACAACATAACTTTTTATCAAAAGGGATGTATTTATACAGTAATAACTCCATTTACGCGGTTTATTGGTTTCATGAAAACAGCGCGTAAATGGAGCAATAGAAATTACTCTATAATGCGGTGTTCACACCAAAGAAAACAAAACAGCAACACGGTGTTTGAAAACACGTCGTATTTAAAAATGCATAGGCTTTATTGCACTTTTGTCAAAAAGACACGATGTTGCTGTTTTGTTTTTTCGGTCTGAACACGGCATTACATTGTGTTTTTTAAGTCTCCACACTTTTTTCCAAAGCATAAAAGTGAGTCCGCGTAAATGGAGGAATTACTGTATTATTACACATTATTTTTTAATAGCTTTTGCTTGCGAGTCACAAAAACTACACGATTTTTGCATAATTTAGTTGCTTTTTAAAATTATTTTTCAGTACCTATGAGCCATTATTAGCGTTTAACTTGAGAACTACGAAACCAATTTAATCAAACTGTCCTAAGTATCAATGAAAATTGCATGAAAATCTGATCAGCGGTTTTCGAGTTATTATACGCGGACATACAGACAGACAAACATATAAGGGAACGTCTATAAACCACATATTTAATGCCTTTCTAGAATTTTTGGACTCTCTTTCTCCATGTAAACAAAAAAACGTGTTTTATATGCAGTTGTGTAAAAAGAAATATTTTGTTCGTATCCGAAATTTGATTAATATTGTTCGAAACGTCGAGAAACCTGGATATTTTCGGTGATAGAAGGAATCACGGTGTGCACGAAAATTTGAAATCGGGTCACGTCATCGCTTGCAGCTCGGTATAGAACGTTTTTGGGGGTGTATGTGGGTGGGTGGGTGTGGAGCGAGGGGGTGTAACGGGAGTATCGCTCGTACGCGCTGCTACCCCCCCCCCCTTCCTCAATTCAACCCCATGGGCACACGTCGGTGTCAAGGAAATGCCCAAATGTATATGTATACCTTCCAATCGAAATAGCGATTTTTTTTATTACTGTTGCGATAAAGTCAATTTTATAGTGAAGCATTCCACGTTTTCATCTTTCGTACTATGCACAATTCAATTTTTTGCACGCTTTTTCTCCGTCTTTTAGTTTTCTTTTTTTTATCTTCTCGGGGTTCTGTTTTGGGAATACGAAAGATACGTGTGGATGAATGGTCGGATAAATTGAGAGTATACGGATGTTGATATGTGTTCGTGTGAAAGAAGACTAAATAAAGAAAGATTTTTGTTTTATATATGCATTGATTTAACCCTTTGGACGCGACCATGTCGCGAAACGGCGAAACACTTATTCCAAAAAATATGCACATTTTGCGATAAATATTAATAAAAAGTGGTCTAATTTTTTATTTTTATATTTTCTTTTCATGATGTCAGTTTTGCATGAAATTGTATATAAAGAGGTTGATATTCGTGTGTAGTATATGAGGACTAATGTTTTAGTAACTTTTTTTTAATATAATTTTTTTTAACCTAAATATTCGCACATTACGCGATAGTTGCACTGCTAATGCCCGGTATTATAATGAATTTGCACGCAAATTTGCTTCCAGCTGACGCTATCTACTGGGAGTCAAATTGTTGTGAAATTGCTCGATATTTTAAAGCAGTGGTAATAAATGTATAATAATATAAATGCTATTCATTTTATGAGGTACACTTGGCAGCACTTATTTTAAGTCGTTGATTTCTACTTAATACGCATGCGTCAACGTCATTTTATGTACGATTTCATTGGCTACATCTGTGAGTGGTTATTATTTATATTTAATACCTAGCAGATAGCGTTAGCTTGGAGCTAATTTGAATTTGCAATCAAGCAAATTCTTTATAATACTAGGCATGCCTTTTTTATATAACTTAAAATATGTTAGCAAAGTTTCGAAAAATGTACTTTATATTTTAATCGGTCTACACAAAACTCTTTTTTTTGTTCAAAGTACTTACAAGCTTTAATTCAATTTCTTGATAATTTCGGTCGTGAATATGAAAAAAATGACACAAATATATAAAATTAACACATTATTTAATCATCTTAACCAATAGATTTTTATGTATCTATTAGCAATGAAACAATGTATTTCATTGCACATATTAAGTATATTTAATTAATAGATAGAACAATATAATTATCATCAAACCTACGCCTAATCAATTTTGGGAGGGAGTTGGGCAGAATTATGTGTGTGTATGTGTACGTGGATACACGTAATTAAAAATAAATCACTATAACGGATGTTGAAAATTACCTTCCGGAAACCATGTTTAATTATACAGTAGCGTCACAGTATTTCGAAATTAATGAAAATAGAGGATTAAAAAACAAGGCTGTGAAGTAATTAAATCAAAATAATATTGAAATAGAGTTGTACGTACGAAATTCAGGCAGGACCGTCCTAGTAACCCCCCCCCCCCTCCCCCAGACTACTAACTTATTATTTTAAGATATTTGTTATGTTTATTATTGCTTTTGTTAATAATAATTTTTGTTTTTCACGGATAACTTGAATGTTCGTAATAAAATACTATCATATATGTATGTACAGTCGCCTACAGAACTCGTCTACCACCCTAAAGGCCAGAATCACTCACAACTCACAACAGATTTCTTTACAGACAAACATCATCGGTTATCTTTTTCTAAGGCGGAGCTTATATAGTTATATCATTTTATATAAAAACAGAAATATACGTCCATTTCAAATAATGATTTATTATTACAAATTTTGTTTTTGTTTTTTTTTTTTTACTATGATTATGTATAATCATTTAATTGCACAAATATATATGAGTACTATAAACGTAGAGTAGTTCTTTATCTAGCAAATGAGTTTCAAAATATCTGTCTTTGTTTGGTACATGGAGAAATGATTTAAATATTATAATAATCAATTGGGAGGAATCTACTAATGTAAGTTTGTGATAAGCGAAAATGAACACAAACTGGAAGACCAGTTTTGCATTTGACTGTACATAAGTTTGATACGTCGTTCAATGCGCTTATAAACGATATTCACTGTTTAGTAGATTTGTTGTGAATGCTACTGTCAAGCGAGTAAAAATATTATAAAATAAATAAGAAGTGATAAAAAACATACTGCACGTGCTCTACTTCCGCTCATCGTTTTGTATACACACCGTAATATATCCTAAAATACAAAAGCTGTCTTTTCACCGCTACAATGATGAGATACGTATTCTTTGTACAAATAGCATTATATTTACCTATTTTTATATTTATGTAAATGTATTTTATTTTTTTCAATCCAGTGTTTCTAAAACTTCTGTGTTAGGGAGTGTTCTGGTATTACGTAAGCAGGCTTAGGAGGGGGGAGGGGGTAAATTTGTTCTTACTTTTTACGTAGGGGGAGACAAAATAAAAAATAATATTTATCCATATTTAAAATTAATAAAATTACTTTTTTGTTTTAAGATAAATAATCAGGGAACCTTTTCAAGTGATAAAATCGTATCGAATTCAAATTTTGTATATAGTTAGAGGGGGCCAAGGGTAATAAGAAAAAAATATTTTAGCTGCGGTAAAACGGTTTAAGGGGGTGAAATACCCCTATGAAAATGTGCAAAGTAATCGTATATTTACAATATGTAATTACATATATATAGGTAAAACGAGAAATCGTTCACCCCCTTTAGTTCAAAACTTTAGTTAAAATGACTAAACAGTGTTCTTTTAACAGACAGAGGTTGGATTATAAAGTTTATCACGATTTTTTTGAATGGATAGATATTATACCAGATGACTTATCGATGGTATATGGGCAAACAGTTCTTTAGGTCTCATTGAAAAGGTCCAAAACATTTTAAAAATATTAATATAAAAAATCTTTCTTTTTTTTGCAAAAAAATTGATTATTTATTTTATTTAAGAAGATACTTTAAATATTTAAAGTTGTATGATTCGAATAAAAATGTCAGTAAATTTAGATTATGTGGTCAGGAAATTTTGTTTTCAAAAACCCTGTGATTATGTAGCCAAGTCTCGCTCACAGGCCGTATTTTCTGTTTTTATCAATCAATATCCTTAAATATACTTCATATGTTCAATTTCTAATGATAATTTTTGTATACTTGTTAAAAATGATACATAAATTAATTTTTAAATAAATCGCAGATTAGCTAAAAATGCCGACGCTGTCTTAATTCTTACTGGAGTATCTCTAGGTAGCGATGCATTCCCATTTTATTTACGTTGATGTATGATTGTTCATAAGACAAGGAACGGTGTATGGACGGATTTGATTAACGCGTAAGTCTGTCTCGCTTTCCGGTGATAGATTGGATTCGTGTCAACGATGTATACTGTCTCTACTATATACTATATGTAATGTGACGTGTGCATGCTGGAAATGACATTATTCCGGAAATGCTCTCGTGAAACGAGAGAAATTTTTATTACATTTTTTGTCTCCGTCTTTCGTCTCCTGTGGAATTTATCTAATATAGTTACATCAGTGTGTAATGTAATTTTGTTTTATTTATCAACAATAGAACCATGTTTATGTCGTGCTTGTGCATAACAAGAAAAATTCTAGGAGGGGAATTTTTAATATTTATTTTAAATCCTTACTAGGTTACTCCTATAGAGATACTCCAGTAAGAGTTATGACAGCGTCGCCATTTTTAGCCAAAGCGATTTATTCAAAAATTCATTAATGTATTATTTTTAGCAAGCATAAAAAATAAGCAAAATGTAATAATGTTAAATATATTCATGTGAGTGAAACTTGGCTAATACAATCAATCAGAAATCGATTCAGGCTGTCAGAGCTCTTACTATAAGTATCTCTAGTTACCCCCTAGTACCGCCGGGGATTACGTAGTTGTAGGTACGTCAAAAAGGTTACTAGCTTTGCCTCTTCCCCCTGGAAAATGTACTGCGTACGAACCTAACGTCACAGGTTGGTGGGGGGGGAGTCTACAAAGTGTAATATACACCATATTACACATTGACAAATGGGAGGGGGGGGGGGCAGGAATAACAAGCTTCTTGATGTCACATGTAAAAAATCAAAACAATGAATTTTATATGAATTCTTAGAGCAAAAATTTCGAGACCGGAGAAGAGTTATGGTCGATCCAGACTATCGAGCCAGTCTCGCTCCAATCAAATATAAATAAACAATGAAATCATTGACACTATAGATATCGCTCAAGTCTCTGTCCAATCACGCTCCGATACAGTATTACTATACTGAATATTTTACATGAGCGAGACCGGTTCGATAGTCTTGATCGACCCTTATTGAGAAATTTTCAAACGTGCTAGGTGAAATTTCATATAATTTTTATTAATCAACGAAAAAAAATTATATAAATAAAAATAATATAACAGCCAAGGACAATGAAATATTTTTTTTAGTTGATTTTGAATACCTACTTAGGGTCGATCCAGACTATCGTGCCGGTCTCAGTTCGGTCTCGCTTCAGTCAAATATTCAGTATAGTAATACTATTGTTTATTGTATATTTATATTTGATTGGAGTGAAACCAGATCGAGACCGAACTGGGGCCGAAACTTGTGTCACAGCAGGGGAGGGGGGTTACACGAATGTGACAACCTTTGACAAGGCTGGAGGGGGGGGGAGGGGTTAAAAAACCATGAAATTTGTGTAACGTAATTTTGGATGATCCCTATAAGTGGTATAATAATATGTACGAAATCGTAAAGTCAGATATATTTAATTAGTATTAATTAAAACTGCATTATTGATTGGATTGGAAACATCAGTAAATTTATATATATATAAATCATATTATCTTCACAGCATTTGGGCTTGTGTTGTTAACTTTTGACAGGTTGAAATATAGCTGCGTCGACTTTTCGCAGTTATCGAACCACGGCCATCGCTTGAAAGTAATGACTCAAGTTGTTTACGAAAAAAAAAAATATAACTGTTCATAAGCTGATTTAACGCGTACTTTGAAAAAAAGTTTGTTTTTATCTCCCCACAACAACAACGTGTATATACTTTTAACTTGTTTCTTAACGATTTTTTCCTTTGAAAATATGTTTGCAATTTATTTTGAAGTGAAATATCTGATTTTGTAAAGTTATTTTTTCAAAGAAGTTTGGTGAAACATTTCTTTAAAAAAACCACATGCAATGTTAGCGTGTTTCAATAAAAAAATACTTTTATTTCCTTAGGGGTTACATCTAATGTATTAATTAATTTTTCACATTTTTTTTGTTGGCATAAATGATGTATGTATTTGTATACACATCTTGAAAATGTTATTCAAATGGAATTATAAGCAAAAAAAAAAAATGTTTTTTAATTTTTAGAGCTCATTTTACAAAGTGTCTCTGAACGAACGATACAACCTAGATGGTGAAAAATGAATGATGAGTATATAGAACTGTAAATGGGCACCATAATTCGGTCTCAAGCCAAAACAGAAGCAAAATAAGCAACCAAAAAACACCAAACCGACATAGTCTTGAAAAAAGTCGGAACTAACGTCGTAAGACAGTTTTCAAACTTTAACTTCATTTTTATCGAAACCACGTTTTTAAAAACTGCGAAAACGTATCTTGGCCATTTTCCGTTCGATCGACTTGAAATTTTAACTGTAACTTCTTAGATATGTAGATGTTACATCGAAGTACAGACGATTTTTACGATTGGTAAACAATTATGGTTTTTATAAACAATTTAAGGTCGTTTTTTTCGTTAAAAATACGATTTTGTGTTCAGTGATACAAAATTTGCAAAACTCGATATTTTTTAATAATTTTTTGGTCCATGGATGTTCTGTTTTCCGCATGTTATCAAAAAATACACTCATTGTCAGTATAGCAACGCTAGTTACCATTTTGTTTTATATTTTATTAAAAAAACATTTTTTTGTATGTTTTGAGACATGTACAATAAACCCCAAAAATTTCATGTTTACTTTTTTTATTCTAAAAAAAATCCTAAAAAGTCTCATTTCCGAAGTTAGTTAGTTTTTGCGAACTATTTCGAAAAGTTTAGATTTTACAATAAAATACCTACCATCTTGTAGGAAATTAAATTTTCTACAATTTTTGTTCTTACCATTTTTTTCGTAGAAGCTAACGTTTACGAATTTCGAAAATTGAAAAAAAATATGTTAGTATTTTTTGTATATATTTTTTAAATACGTCGCCGGAAACATTGGCAAAGTTAGTTTTACTTTTAGATTTTACGATAAAATACCTAAGAAAGTTAAATTTTCTACAGTTTTTGTTCTTACACTTTTCTTCATAGAATTATATTTCACTTAAGACATAATAACATTTTGCGAACCACTGGTTAGATGAATATAAATTCTGTGTGTAGGTATATTACAATAAAAGTATCATAACCGTTTCGATTTTGGGATGCTGAACGCACGCAGGAATCACATTATCAAAAACGCGGATAGAGAAGCGACTGGTGGAACTAGAGAGAGTTTCTTTCGCCCGGCCGAATATATAGGTCACATGTATTCGGCCACTGATCTTTACATTTCTGCAACTCTCTTTATATCACCACATTACACGTAACCTTTCCTATTTGAGACACGAAGACGCCGCCCGCCGTCCTCGTCGCGACGTACTCTGTTTTATAGTTCAAAAAGTAATGGTTTGTTCTTTTGCCAAATTGTTTACATTTTAAAGATATAAAACAATACAGTAGTTGCAGTCTTTGAGAGGCAGGCGGTTAGAGGGAGTCGCAACGAAAGAAGGGGTAACATAACAACCCTTAGTATGTGTGAAGTAAATTAAATTGAAATTTATATTTTAGTATTCATTAATTTTTGTGAATCAAAAAAGCCGTTAAACTTTCAATCCAAAAATTTCCAATTTTTTTTTTACCGTGTATATGAAAAGAATTACAATATGTTCACAATAAAAAAATAATTAACCGACATGATCGTCTACTTTGTATGTACAAAACATACGAGAGGATTTTTGCACGAGCGGGAATCGAACTAATCCCTTTGGCACGCGGGATGTGCTGCTCTGGAGTTACAGGCGCCGGATCGATCGGTACAACGGGATTCATTAATAAGGGCGGCCCATAACACACACATATATACATACATACACATAATTATACCGAGAAGTTTGTAATATGTATTCATTACAGCAAAGCATGCCTTTGTCATTGCTAATTATGTAGTTCTGTCTTATAAGCAAAACTTCCCTAGTGACCTCCCTTGATATATATGTATATCGTTATCGCGGATGTATTTATCTAAGGGCTAAGAGGGCACTTGCTTTGAGCGACAATTTGAAGTGGGTGGCAAGTAATAATAATAATAATGATAATTTTATTTCTTAATCATTTTACATACATTATTATGTACATATACTACGTGTGGAATTCTTCTCAGCCAGTGCTAGGTTATTTATATGATTACATATACATACATATGTTACAATTATGTCGTAACATATTATCTTCTATCGTATGTCGCCCAAAAAATAAGTTGGTAGTAAACAATAAAAATAAAAAACAAATAAATTAATAAAATTGAATATTATTTATAATTTGAATACATTTTTCGCACCTGTGTCGTTTTGAAGCCAAATAGTGAGTTTTTTTATTGAATAAGTTGTTGGTTGCTTCGTATGTTTCTTATTATAATTTATTATTTATAAATGGCTATACTGACAATTTATTTTATTGTTATCAGGGGTCAAAACTGGTCAGTAAAATCAGTAAAAGTCAGTTTTTTTGAAAAATGGTCAGTTTTGTCAGTTTTTTGGGTTTGGCACTCAAAGTTTTCACATCCGTGCCCTATTTATCGTGAAAAAACTTACTATTTGATTTCAAAACGACACAATTACCGTTAAAAATATATTCAAATTATAAATAATGTTCTATTTTGTTTATTTATTTGTATTGTTTATTATCAACTTTGAGAAGATATTTTATGACATAATTGTAACGTATGTATAGCACTGGCTATGCCAAGTTCGGTGAGAAAAATTAACAAAAATTAACTGTAATGTTTGTTACTTTTGTTATGAACATAATAAAAAGGTGGTAAGGGTTGTCTATGGGGATGGTGGAGGCCAATAATTATAAAAGTATTTTTTTAATACATAACACCTACATTTTTAACTCGGTTCAGATAGTCAGTAAAAGTCAGTATTTTTAGATTTCTGTGTCAGTAAAATCAGTATTTTTGAACACTGAACTTGTTTCGACCCCTGTGTTATAGATTTCAGATCATTGATCGATGAAAAAAATCGAAATCAATCGCGTAGGTGTACTATTAAAAAGTTTTAGTACCACTGGTCTATATGCATTTTAGAATCAACTAGATAAAGTACAAAATAATTGCTTCCACAAACGCATTTTTCTATGAACGCATCTGTAACTAAAGGTAGGGTGAAAAATATGTTTTATATTTTATGGGAGTTGAGCAATGATAAATGTTAGTTTTTGTGGACTGTTGGGTGGGGGGGGGGGGAGTTGGGGGTGATAGTGTGGTGGTCAATAAACCATGCAAACTGGCGATGGTGACAGGTTCGGACTTATTTATATTCACTGTGTGTGCATGTCTCGGCTCGTTAGTAAAATAAATGTCAATATGCTAAATCTCCAATGGAACGGGAAAATTGATTTTTATGTAGGTACTAGTTCGTTTATTTTATCAGTGAATCGTTCCTTATTAAAAAATCATTTTATTTTAATTATCAATTGTTAATAATTTTTCTAGTAAAATATATTCTTTTTAAAATAGTTCTGATCAATGTGTTTGAGGGGTGAGGTGGGAGAAGGGGGGTTTATTTTATTTTTATTTAATATTTTAATTGTTTTGCCGATTAATGCCTTATATGTGATCTTAAAGTTATTTAACACTATTACCCGCGACTTCGTCCGCGTGGTATTTGTATTTTTTATCTAATCAATTTTTCGGGATACAAAGTAACATGTGTCGTTCCTCAGAATGCAAGCTGTCTCCCTGTCAAATTTCATCAAGATCGGTCCAGAGGTTTAACCGTCAGACAAGTTGCTTTCGAATTTATTATATTAGTATGGATAGATAGTATTTTGATTTAAAAAAGATGTACTTTGTAATTTAAATAATTGTACTGATGCATGGAGCAGATTGTTACAATGTACGTTTATCAATATCTATTTATGGAAAATTATATGAAACCTGATTCAGTTTTATCAAATGCAGTTTTGCGATACAGGATTATCTTTTTATACAATCACGATCGATGTATTTTTGTTTATGTAACATTTTTTTATGTGTACATTAATTCAGGATGACCCCCCCCCCCCCCCCACTCCCCTGAAAGTATTATGTAATTAATGATTCATTTATTAATATTGAATACATAAATATATTAAATTTGTATACATAGTTTGAGAGGGGTGAAAATAGTCATAAATGATTGGTGCATATGCAGAGCAGGTTTGAGGGCAGTGTGTGGGGCCGAAAAAATAAAATACAAAAAGTTTTGTAGCAAGATAAAGAAAATAAAGTAAAATTACTTAAACATATATCTGACGAACTAATAAAAGATAGAATAGAATGATTAGGACATAAATTATAGATAATAATATTCTTTACTACAAAACCGGAAACGGATGTTTACTCTTAACAATTTTTGAATTTTCAAATTATTTTTTAAATAACAAAAAAATGTTTTTGATAAAAACTGTCGTGTATGTTATTATCTATAATTTATGTCACACATTTTTGATTTAGCCAGAAAGATTGTTTTTAAATGATTAATTAGAATCACCCACACTGTTCACTCTCATTATTACGTATAAGAAAGCCCCATGGTACTTATGGCAAACACGTACACTGTACAATCACTGTAATATGTATAAGAAAGCCCATGGCGCTCATGGCAGATATTTCTTCTCTGTAATGAACCATTTGAAATACAATATTTTTTTTTAATGTATAGAATATAAATTATAGATAATAATAATTTGTAACTTGACCATATTTCTCTAATTCGCACTTTTTAAAAGTAATTCAAAAAATTCAAAAATCGACCTCAGTAAACATCTGTAATCGGTTGAAAGATCGTTTTCAAAAATATAGGAGGTTTTCTTCCCAGATAAAAATTAATCTTAGATATAAAATTTTAACCCTTCTACGATTTATCTACAGCCCTTATAGACAGACCGACAGACACACAGACATCATAGCGAAAATACTCAGAATGGATTCAAGGAAGTTCAAAATGGATAATTCCATCAAAATCCGGATTTCGAAAAAAAATAATACATATGGGTATATGAATGTAAAAACAGTACCTACTTACTTAATTATACTATGTATATGTATTTCCTAAATGGGTATAAGAAAGTAAAAACTTCGCGAGCGCAGGACCGTGTGTAGTGTGCAACCTGCACTCCCCCTTTCGCCGGCTCTGTGTTGTTGTTATGTTAATAAATAAATCTGTACATGCGTTGTTATCACAAGTACAGCACTGATTATTACAATTACTACATTGTTAACGTTCCGGTATGCAAATCTGTGGTGTATACGTATAGGTTAGTGAACTTGAGGAAACGCTTTCGATTCGTTTATAGAAGTGTTGTTGAAAATGTTCACCAACAATAGTGTTTCGTTTTTAAGTAACTGATTAATAATAATCATAGTTGGGAGTTTTATACACAGCCTCGTGTGGCGATGTTAAGTCGCATGCAAAAGTGGTCGAACAGTTTTCATACAAATTCGCTTATCACAAACTTAGTAGGCTCTCATTTGTTAGAGAAAGAAATACTCTTCGTTTTCTTTTCGTACGATTAAATTATTATGTAATCTATTGAAGATTATCTGAGTCAATTTTGTGGCAATTAATATTTTAGTATTATATGTTAGACTTGATATAAAATTAATTAATGAAATGGACGTATATTTGTGTTTTTATTTAAAATAATGTAACTGTATAACCTCCATCCTAGAAAAAGATAACCGATGATGTTTGTCTTAATATTTTTGAATTATTGTAAGTAAGCGATTCTGACCTTTAGGGTGGCAGACAATTCTATTGCAGGATGTCCACTTTTTGAAAAGTTAATAAAGCAAAGTGGTCAGGGAAAATCAGGGAGTTTATTAAAAAATTTAAATTCCGGAAAGTCTCAGAGATTTATATAACCATCGAGAGTATCTACTATACAATAATATCATATTATTAAGCAGGAAAAATATGTGGACATCCTGTATAAGTTTTCTCATTTAATCGTTGGCTGTATATACAATAAGTACCTACTACTATATTATTATAATCGTCAGTCTTGGGTGAGTTATCCTTATTAACTAGTCGAATATAAAAGTAATTAATTCAAGTTAGACCAATTAAAAATAGCACACTGTGCAATACTATTAATTATAAGAACATTTTACTTGATGAGTTTTGAGGAAGTATAATGTGTATTATTAAACCAGTATAATTCGACGAGATACAGTGATAATTATAAAAATTAAATTTACTTATGTTGATAATAATATTCTATACACGTATTAGTTTGAATCAACTATTTAATGATAAGAAAACGAATAAGGTAATGGTACTGGCACCAGTCTTGAACAATACCCCAGTGTCGAACATTTTTAAATTAAATGTACTGAATTAAAAATATTTGTCGATATTTGATTACTGGATATTAATCTATATTTCTATATACAGGGTGGTCTGGTTTGGGATACAGATATTTTAAGAGCTGATTCTTTGGCTCATTGTGAGTAGAAAATTGTACGTGAAGGTGGGGTCTATCTTCAACACCCTCTGAGCTACAGGGTGTTTAAAAACTTCCTTCAGAGTAGTACTTACAAACAAAGATTATCTCATAACTTCCAAGTCAGTATGTTGTCATTTATATTTAATACATCGCAGATAGCAGATTCTTTATAATATACCGGACATAATACGACCTTATTAAAAATATATAACACAAAAAATGGTAAATATTTTTTTTACTATCGGTATCAACATAATGCGATTGTGCCCTCCATACTATCGGCGCCTTAGATATTTGCTTGTTATTGTTGTTTTTTATTATTATTAAAAATTCGATTTAATTTTACTGGATATCATCAAATATGAACGATTTAAAAATATTTTTTTAAGGTTTATTGTATTTAATATCAAATACATCATTATTTTTTTAATACTTTCACAAAAGCAATAAAAATATTATGTATACTGATAGGATTTCGTTATCAGTGTACGGTTTTCAACATAACCTTTAAAATGTAATATTTATATTTGTATTCTCATATGGTAGCAGTATAATAACAGTAAATATGTATGTTTTCCCCGAGCTTGTATTTATATATAATGCCCTGAGTATTCCCTCGATGTCCATTTTAATGGAGTCAGAACATATATGTGTATATACGAGTATATAGTATATACAGGGTGTCACGTAAACATACCGACAAACTTTCAAAGACCCCGCAAAAAAGCAATGAATTTGTCTTTTTGTAAAAAATTGGAAATTTAATTATAGTTCAAAGTATGCTAATCAAAAGTTGTAAAGGGCGCAACCCACGAAATTCCATAATTACTGCTCCAGGGAGCATCGAAACATTTTATGTTTTAATACATGATTTTATGTTTATATTTATCTCCTTAACGAATCAACTTTTAGAAAAATTTGCAAAGAATAAAAAATACTTCGAATTAGTCAATGAATCAAATAATTTTTTTAGAACATTTGGTGACATTTTTTAAATAAAATTAAATAATGTTAAAAAAAAATTAAATTTTTTTATTATTTGCAAAATTTTCTAAAAGATGAAATTATGGATTTTCGTAGGTTGCACCAATTACAACTTTTGATCAGCACACTATCGTTTCCCTAAATTACAAAAAGGCAAAATCCATGTCATTGCTTTCGTGTGGGATTCTTTCTTTTGCTCTACTGCTGAAACGGCTCGTTTGCGGACATGGGCTTACTGACAAAAATTGATTGTTTTAATATCCTCGACAACTCCTGAAAGTTTGTCGGTATGTTTTCGGAACACACTGTAGATACTGTAGAATAAAGATATTAAATTTAAACATGGGAGCTTCAATAATAAACCTGGAAGGAATATATGGCCGTCTCAGTACCAAAGTAATTTCAAATATTGTATATATGTGTTATCTACACCATATTCGAATAAAATTTTTCCGTTACATATATTTCTACTTAAAATTGTCCCGGTATATTTCAAAATGTTATGTAATGTATGAGTGCATGCATTTAAATCGATTAGGACCTTTTTAACCGACTTGGTGGTTCTCAATTCGGCTGTATATATTTTTTTATGTATTTTCGGGCATAATTCCGACAAACATGCACCTATTTGTGTTTTGTTTGAAAGAGTATACTCCCGAGGTAACCCCATATAAATTTTATCAGAATCTGACCATGGTCTTTGAAAATAAGGGAAAAATAAAAAACTTTTTATAAAAGAAAAAAATAAAACCGACTTCAAAAACTGTCAAATTTAATTATTATATAGTATTTTTAGAGTTTTTTACAAGTCGAATTTATTTTTATTTTTTTCTTAAAAGGTTTTTTTACACAATCATTTTGCTAAACGGATCGATTCGAGTGTAATATTTTGAACTTTTAAACTGTCATCTATGTCAAGTTTAAAAAAAATGGAATTCTAGAGTTATATTTTCAAAAAGAGATATGCCAATCCCCCCCCCCCCCCACCGTCCAATCGGGGTTAAATTGAATGGTGTATTTTTATTATAATAGAACTCTTTAATTTTTCTTTTTTTTCTAAATTTATGATGATAATAGTTTCTGCAAATTGTACTTTGTTAGTTTTAGTTCGGTTTCCACATAGGAGAGCAAAAACGATGTGTTTCTAAAGGGACACTGTAATGCACTTATGTACCAATCTATAAAACTGTCATTTTTAATTTTCGAATGCAGTTTTATTCAAAATAAAGTTTACAACATTAAATAAAAATTTTATTAAGATTATAGTTTAACAAAAAAAAACACTTCAAAAAAACTTTGCAGTCTGGTCGCAGAGAGAATGATTAGAAAACTAGAAAACAATGTTTTTTAGATTTAATTAATCAACCAAGTTCCAAAAAAATGTAATTTCTTTGCGCGCATCAAAAACATTGTTATTTGAATGCAAAACACTTTTTGTTTAAATCAATTGTACCTTTATAAAGTTTTTGTATTTTTTATTATCTCCCCCCCCCCCTCCCTCCACTCATTACGGACGTTACCTGATATGGCTTCATTCTGAAGAGGGTTATTTTCTGTATCATATATTATTTACTCACACTTGATATATGGTGGTAGCACACTGATGAGCTAAGGACATGTTGTTAGACCTGACCTGTGTATCGAGTTCACCACCTTTAGTATAAATCAACGAATCGAGCCATTTGTCTAACTGACACCGTCCGCGTATCGTTCGTTCCGCTCGGATTTCTGCTCTTTACCTACGTCTTACATACATATCCCTGAATTGTAAATATATTTGGAGAAATAATGTTGTAGAGGTTGAAAAGAATAATATGTAATAAAAAACAATAAAATCGACTTAAAAAAAAAAAACTGAAAAATTCAGAAAAGTGTATAATTAAGTAAAGCAGTTTTTGAAATCGGTTTTATTTTTTTCTTTATTTAAAAGTTTTTTTTATTGGCTTGACACCGACTTAAAAATTGTTAAATGTAATTTTTATATACCTTTCGGTGTTTTTTTTAATGTCTGTTTAATTTTTTTCTTAACATGTTTTTTATTTTTTCCTTTTTGAGTAGCGTCTTTGAAGTCCATAGTCAGATCTGATAAAATTCAGAGGTTATTTTAGTGTGTAGTTGTAGCTTGTTTCTGTAGTTCAAAAAATGAAAATTGCAGTTGTAAAAGTTCGTGTTCTACACAAAAAAAAATATTTGTATCGGTGCAAGACAATCCTTGTTTCATTAGATCTTAATCCAACTAAATTATTTTTCTCTTTTTGATTCAAATAATATTTTCTCTTGCTTTTTAATTATGCGTGTACGTAAAATTTCAAAACTTATTGTAAAATAAAATTTTCAAACTGTAAGTAATTTAACAGGTATTAATATTAGTATACATTACAATAATAAGCTTGAAATGAAAAAAAATATCATAGTAAAAATGGTTATCTAAGTATTGAGAATTTTGCTATAATTTAGGAAGGAAGCTGGGATTTCAGAAATAAGTTTAAAATCTAGACCCTTTAGAAGACATGAAATATTTCCACTTAAAATTAACTAAATTTATAATAAGTACATTTTTACTATTTATTGAGAAATGTAGACATAACAGATAAACTGTGTTAAAAATCTCATCTCAGACAATTGAGAGAATCGAGCCAAGTTTTCTTTTCCACTTGAGACGTGTTAATTGACAATAATATAATTGCAATTGTAATTGTATTTCTGTGGGCGAATCCTAATCGATTTTTATAAACATTGTTCTTGTTTTATCGACAGTGAGTTTAGAACAAAAAAAAAAAAAATCTGCCAAGTAAATACAAAGATATTCGATAGTGCGAGGAAACAAAACTACCTAAGAATGTGGTATACATAGGTGATATATTAGCTATGTTATTTTGTATTAAAATAAATTGTTTACTATACGATTTATTATTTTTCAGATATCGGTATTGTAGGTTGAATATTTATCAATATATTATTAATATGTATATGCAAATTATATCGATCTATTGCTTGGTTTTACTTTGTTGTATTTATTTGCATATCTGTGTTTTGATTCTTACTTCCATGCTGCAGGTTATATGATGCATGGGTGTTCGTAGAGGAGGCAAACGGGGCATTTACCCCCCTCTACGGATCAAGTAAATTGATGCGATATTGAAATTATAAAAAATAATAATGAATTTTTTCCCCTCGTTGGAAAAGTTTTTGTGGACCCCCTTGTATGTTTGTATAAACAAAGTAAGAAATGCGTGGTTTGCTTTTTTAATTGATTGAATAGATTCGATTGTTTTAATGTATAATAAATATGAAATTGTTTATTTAGTTTAGCTTTAATGAAAGAAAGTTTTGTTCTAAAAGTTTTATATAGAACTAACGCATTGGACCCGGTGTTACCCGGGTATATAAATTTAATCTCTAATTTTTATTTTTATTTCGAGGTTTTTAGGTCATAAATAAAATATAACATTATTTATTTTAAACCTCGAAATCAAAATAAAAATCAATAAAAATGGTCATTTTCATAAACTCTTTAATCTCTAATAAACCTATCGATTGTTTTCACTTATCACTAACTATTTTTTACACAGCGCACGCGAAGATACCTCTCTAAAGATTGTTTTTTTTCCCAGCTTCATGAAATTTACAACATTTACACCTTCCTCGTGAAACACTATCCATTTAGAGAAAACCGGAATGCAATCCGTTCAGTTGTTACTGAGAAAAACGTGCACAGACAGACGCGGTGAAAGATTTTGTTTTATATCATATATAAATATTTTTTGTATTGGGCACTTTTTCAAAAAGAGTACCTACACATTAAAATTGGATTCGACTTTATTTTTAAAAGAAATATTAGGACGATATGTCGGTTTTTTAAAGTTAAACACTATCTACAATGTATTGAAAACGACAAAATATCTGCCTTGGGAACCACGGGACTTTCTTATACCTAACCTAACAGTGAGTTGTATACGTGATTCTTTGTTTATTAAAACATTTCTAACAAACTAACAAGAAAGAACAAAATGAATAATTTTATATTTATATAACAAGTGATTTTTTTAAACGTAATAACTGAAAACGGATGTTTACTCTTGTAAATTTTTGGATTTTTGAATTATTTTTGAAATAAGAAAAAAATGTTTTAGATAAAAAATGTCAAGTATGTTATTATCTATAATTTATTCTCCATACATTTTTTTCTCTGTTATGAACCATTTGAATTATAATAAATTTTTTTCTTCAAAAATTCGTTTTTACAAAAAAATGAATAGAACATAAATTATAGATATAGATATTACCTACATTTTTTAACTTGACCATTTTTCTCTATTTCGCACTGTTTCAGAGTAATTCGAAAAATTAAAAAATCGACGTAGGTAAACAACCGTATCCGGTTGAAAGATCGTTTTCAAAAATAGGACGTTTTCTTCCCAGCCAAAAATTAATCTTAAATATAAAATATCACCCTTCTACGATTTGTCGTATTTGAGTTACAGCGCTTACAGACAGACAGACAAACAGACGGACACACAGACATCATGGCGAAAATAGTCAGAATGGATTCAGGGAAGGTCAAAATAGATAATTCCGTCAAAATCCGGAGTTCGAAAAAAATCGGCTTCACTATACTTACTTAAATACTATATAGCATTCATAGATTGTAACAAAAAATGCAATATTTTTTTAAATTATATGCGACAGTAGAAAAAAAAGTCTTTATTGTAGATAGGTCTATTATATTCTATATAGAAATACATTTAAAACGGTCCGTTTCTTGATCCAGATGTTATATATCGTAAAAGATAAAATAAACTTTTATAGTGTAGCGGCGGCGTTAGTGAATAATTTATAGTTAGGTGAACGTTTTATTGTTTTTTTTTTCTTTTCTTGTCTTCCAAATAAATTTTATTAATGACCCACCTGTTCTACGGTAAGTAACTCCTTTAACAACCGTCATTCATTCCAATCTATACCGTCTAATGGGTTTTGCGAATAATATATATGTATGTATGAGTTCTGAAAGTTCAGATTTCTTTAGCTATTATATAATGATTTATTAAAGAATGGCTTTATCTCGAATTGGATATCTTTATCTATACTTATTAAAAAGAGAGTTTGCACGAGGTTATCTCGAAAACTACTGGATCGATTTTGATGAAACTTGCACTGAAATGTTTCTTGAAATCTACTATAGGGTACATATAATCACGCTATAGCTCGAAATAGCTGAGCAGTGAATCATTTAACTAAATTTATTCGAAATTCTTTTATAGAAAAAATGTACGTTTTTTAAAAGCCGTGTAATATTGGTAAAAAAATCACACATGCATAAATAAAATTTCAAGTGTGGAACCTCTACTTTGCAATGCTTTTTACAGATTTAATTTTTATTTATTTCCTGCAATGTTATAAGATTTTTTAGAACGGACCTTATTTAGCTACGCTGAATTTTGATGGATAAGCTAAAGTAGGCAAATTTTATGAAATTATTTTGCAGTAATAATAAATAAATAAATCGCATACCTAGATATTTCATCTTTTACATTTGGAATATTCAAGACGATTAAATATTTAACCCGATTTTACGTTTCTAAATATTCCATTCGCATATTTCGTGATCGCCACGTCGAGATATTATATTGATATATTTTCTTCCAGTTTATGAAAAAATGTCATATCAGAAAATTAGATCTCTAAAATGCAGTTTTACATAAAAACGCCAGTTTCGCAGATTGCGCGTCATAAAAATTTCTGCAATGCGTAGAACTTTTTTTTACACATGTGGTGATATTTTACTATTTTATAGGGATTTTTTTACAATGACAATTTGAAAATGTCTCAAATCGATTAGAGATTTTTTTAATTTAAATATGCATGTTTACGAGAAACTGGAGGGTCCGCAAAATTTTCTTAAAGTTGATATTTTAGCAGATAAACATAAACTTAGTGTTTGGCTACCCCCTGGGGTAGAAATTATGGTTGCACCCATTACAACTTTTGATCAGTATACTTTGAACTATAATTTATCCAAATTTCAAAAAATTCAATCTAAAGACAAAATTTCTTCCTTTCTTTTGCTCTACTGCTGAAACGGCTCGTTTGCGGGCATGGGTTTATTAACAAAAAGCGATTGTTTTAATGTCTTCGACAACTCCTGAAAGTTTATTGGTATGTTTACGGGACATTCTGTATATTAGTTAAATTGATATATTTAATTGATTCTACATTTCTAGTTTATTTACTTAAATCTAGTTTCTGTTTTATCGAATCAATAGTGTGTATAATATTAAATATTGAGTTTGCATGTTATAAACAATCTCTGCTATAGTTATTGTTGTGATATTATAGACATGCTATGATTTTTAAAAGATTATAATAACTATGTGTATTTCGTGGAACTTCAACTATATTATTACGTTTAATGGGCTCTCGAATTAATATTTATGATTTTTATTTATAAGGAATGTAGAATATGGAGTCAGGGAAAAGACAATTTTTTTTTCAAAAACCTGTGGACACCCTCTTAATTAAAATATCACCATCGATTAAAACGGTAATTTTTTTACAACGCATATATTTTAACCACACCATGGAGGTAATTTTTTTTTTATTTAATTAATGCAGTTATTATGATAAAGGGTCGTTGATAAGCCCTTCCACTTTGATTATACATATTTAACAATTTTGTATAAAAGGTAACTTGCACGTTTTCAAATTTAAGTGTAGAATAATGTACTCTCTGTCTTTCTTGTTAAATGTCTAACGACATTGTACAAATTACCCTTTGTTAGAATGAAAAATGTTTTACGTTAAAAGTCTAGCTAGGATTTTAATCTCTTCTATAATTTGAACAATTTATCTAATTTTTTTTAATTGCATATTACAAACGGTATTTTATGTTTGAATCGGTTAAAATAAAATCGGTGCTATATTTTAATTACATATATTTAATTTTAATTGTATAACCAATCATGACAAAATTACTTTTAATTTTAAACGTTTATGTAAAATTTACATATTAATTTATTCACAGCTCAGCTGTTTTGAGTGATAGCGTGATGATATTGAATAATATGAAATGAAAATTTATAATTCGACATAGGTGTTAACAGCAGCAAATGGATTTCGAATACAATTGTAATTTTCTGTATTTAGAGAAGGAAAGCAATGTACAATATGTTCTTCTAATAATGATCTAATCATTTATTCTGTAAAACAACTGAAATAAAATTAAACACAGTTCCACAAATGAATTGTAATTGGTAGGGATGAAAATCGGGCTCGGTAGCGCTGTTTGTGAATTGTTTTTATTATTTCGCGGAACACTTATAACATGTTTGCGGAACACCGGTTAAGAACTACTGCTTTATAGATATTACGTATAGATTATTCAAGAATTCACCGAATAGATCTTTTTTGCCGAGCTTTATTTTCTTGTCTAGTATAGTAAACACATATTTCATCTGTGTTGTGGTGGTAGTTCTGTTTACATAAAAACAAACTAACGAAAAACCCAAGGTTAGTATATGTATAGGTTACCTCAGTAGGTTGTCAAAATCGAGACAGGAGAGAGGGAACTACGTCACACCGCATGCTCAATTGCTGTCAGTCTATAGTATATCAAATGAATATATGGTAGAGTTCATAGTTTTTTTAATAATATTTTGTGATATTAAGCGATTTTAAGTAAAATAAGATTTTGTTGTTTAATTAAGGTATGTAGCCACTGATTTATGTGTTTTTTTTAAATTTTCTCTACATACAATAAGTAACATAATTAAAATTTTAGATTATAGATTGAAAAAATGTCGGAAGGTACTGTCAGTATATGCAAAAGTAACTCTAAAAGGCAAAGGAAGAAGATGAAACCATATGAAACGTTAATCTTCAAAAGAAATGAATCAGAACATGTTATCGTAATGAATGCTAATCACTATACATACATTGACTATATGTATACATTGTCATTGTTCAATCTCCAATCCTGATCATTATCTGCTATGTGAGGATTAAAATATAATCAATACAATCATGGCAACTTTAAAAGTCATTTACACAAAATAGGAGTAACACAGTAAAACCATCAGAGATCTTCACCACATATAATTTTCATGTACTCTCTATGATATTGCTTAAAGACATCTACAGGACACAATATTAATCTACCAGTATCTGTAGACTCACTTTTAGCCACGGAGAAACAATGGAATTACGAAGTGATTGTAGCATTAATTAAATGAGGTTATTCGCAGCGTACATGATGACAGCGCTAAGTAGCATTTACGACTTTGGCGGGCTAAAATGAGAAGTATGTAAACAAATAATTTCAATAAAATATCGCAATATATATAAATATATATTTTAGATAATTCTTTATGACTATAGTGCGGTTAATCATATTGACCTTTCTATTTTCAGTTAAAAATAAGCCCGCCACAAGTTCCCTCGGCGCTGTAATCGATTTAGTTTCTCCCGTCACCTGCTTCGCATCCAGCAAATAATAAATATTTTATTTAAAGTAGACAGTACAGACATAATAATAAATTTAAAATAATTACTATTATTAGACATAATATAAAGTAAGAAATAAAATATATTGTACTTAATTTAAGAATTTATATATTAAATTTGTATATTGTTGATATTAATGTAATAATAAATGCCAAAATAAACTTATTGTTGGTAGGTAAGTAGTCGTATCAATTCATGGTTTTACATTCTTATAAGAATGCTATATATAATAATATATAATATAGCTTTCCAGCAGTTGTGAGAAACATGCCGCATTCCAATTAAAAATATATATAAGTGCCTTAAAAATAAAAAATAAAGTATCATTAAGATTTATGGGCTTACAATCAATAACTAATAATAAGAGTTTACTTTTACATGCATTTATTTTTTTATTTTATAATACTTCAATAATAAATAATTACGATAGTTTTATTTATTTTTTAAATATTATATGCAATGATTTGTGCTTTTGTAATTACATGTATTGTTAAAATAGTTTAAAATATCCAAAAATTCGAAATAATACGATGACAACGTTTAATAAATATGTATTTGCAAGCCACTTTCCTGTATTACATTTAAATCAGCATGCGGTGTGACGTAATTCCCGCGCGGGTGCTGATTGGTCAAAACTACTGAGGTAACCTATACATATAATAACCTTGCGAAAAACCATCGTTTGTATAAAAGTTTACTTAAACTCTTACCAGAATCAGGAATTCTTGGTTCGTACCTTGAGTTTGTTGAAAAATAAACCGCAACATGATTTCAGTAACACGCTCTGTCAAAAAAGTTTTATACGAGTTCTAGAAAGTTCATCTTTCAACCTTATTGGCTTTTGCGTACCCCCCTCCCCCCCATTTTCAGCTGACCGTGGGGTATATCAGGCGATGTATGGACGCAGGGAAATTCAATATTTTCAATGATTTGTTATTGAATTGCATCTTGATATTGCGTGACTTGTACTAAGGTACTAGCACCAGTCTTGGATCATACCTCAGTGTTGGACTCTTGCTTAATTAAATGTTCTAATTTATTAATATTTGTTGATACTTGATTACAGCAGTAAGTTAAGTGTTTATAGATGCTTAACTTAGCCGTCACCAAACTACGGCCCGCGGACCGAATCCGGCCCTCCAAAGTTTTTCATTCAGCCCCTGATTTTTATATATAAATATTTTTTATACATATAAGAAATATTAATTTTATATAATTTAAGGATTTGATGTCAATATGTGTATTTATCTATATTTAAATAAATATTTTCTATTATAAATATTTTTCGTCCGGCCCCCCATGTTTCTTTTCTCGTCATTTTCTATAAAATAAACATACTTTTAACGAAATTCAAATACACAAAAAAGGTAATATTTCATGAAACAAACTTCAATTTATCATACAAATATCAACTTAAAGATAGGAAAATAAGAAGAAAAATCAAAACTTACTAAGGTGGGCGATCGTTAAATATTACAGAAAAGGCGATGGGTTCAAAAATTTCGAAATCATCCTAATTTAGCATTATAAAATATTACTGAAAAATAATTAAAAGAACAGTTAAAGAAAATCCACCTTCTTCCATAATTTCCAGGAATAAAATATCAAAGGAATATACATAAATCATTGTATGCTGAAAAAAGGAATAAGATTTTTTTTACTTTGAAAGAAGATAATTCAATTAAAAAGATTTATTAAGAGCTATAAATAAATGAATTCTGAAAGGGTTTAAGAAAAAAATATCTAATATCTTATACTGGAAGAAAAAATATTCACTGAAGTAAAAACAGTATACCTACGATGTTAAAAAAACATATCCAGTCATTAAAAGTATTGTTTAATTAATGCAAACATTACTTCAATATACACTATTAATTTTTTTTTTTAATACTGAAAATTCCATTTTTTTATTTTTATGACAATGGTTAATTCATTTATTATTATTATTTTTTTAAACTATGTGTTGTACAAATTTAATATTTCTATTGGCCCTTTCCCTCTTTCTTTACGTAAGATTTTAATGGTAAATTTTTAATGGTAACAGGAAAAAACCTAAAAAGATAAAATTAGTTGGACAATTTGTAAATCAGTTTTTAGTAAATTCTTCACAAATCTAAAAACACCGCGAAACGACTTTCCCAATTACCGGTACATAAAGTTTCTCTTGTGACTTATTGCGATTAACTTTTTGTAAACGTCATTTGATACGTCGGAAGTTGTAATCCGTTAACCGGAAACTGAATCTCACACCATCTATTTCCTCCGGGCGGGCGGCGGGTGCGTTCCATGCGCGTAGGGATAAAGGTGGGGAGGGGGGGGGGGGGCGTAAGTGTTGCGGCCGCTTTTGTATATCGGGAAAAGGGTGTTTTCACTTGTAAATTTGTAAGAACATTACCGCTTTGTGATACTTGTTTGTTAATTTACCAATGTTTTTGTTGATAACAAGAATTGTATAAATTAATGTAAATTTTAGTATCGTTGAATCTGAGACTGATTTATTTCTGGTTTTTAATTAAAATACATATTATTATTATTATTAATAGCAAATTTCGTGTTCTGTTAAAAAGTATTTTGGATTTATATAGGAGAAATATATGGATAACTTCGGCAAAACCCACAGAAGTTTTGAATAGATAAATAAAAAGTGTAACAATAAACTAAAAAAATTCATTATAACCGTTAAAAAACTATTTTTTAATGTTGCAAATACTTTATAATGAGAATTTCAGCTATACATTAAATTCTACCCTATTACTGGGAGGGGTAATTATAAAAGTTTGCGATATATTGTTATTAAATTTTAAGTAGTCGTATACCTACTACATGAAGCGTGTAACGAAATTTTATTTTATTTTATGGTTCAGCAGAACTGAATTAAAAAGTGGAATAAGTTATTTATATGTTTTACAAAAGTGAAGTTTTTTTATTAAAGCATGTATAAAACTGTTTACAGTATGGATTAAAAGCATAAAATTTTACAGCTTCGATACTTTTTATACGTATTTTTTGAAGGCAACGAACGGGATTAAAACTTTTTGTTTCTGGAAGCACTTCATGTGATGAAAACAAAAAAGGTACTATGTATTATCAGGGTTGGCAAAATATCAATACAATTTGTACGAGGTGAGACTTGTCTTGGTCTCGTGACGAAAACGAGACTAATAAAATAATATTTTGGCGCTTTTTGTGGACAAATGGGTTACCAAAAAAAAAAAAGACAATTCAAAGAATTCAAATATGTTAACGTTTTGTGAGTATAATTTTCAAAATTGTCGTAAAAATAAAAATAAAATTTTTTGTCTCATTCTAAAACGATCACAAAGCTTCTCGTATCTTCGATATTGCGAGGAAGCAAAATTATAATATATTATAGTATTGAGGAAAGTGTAAAAGATTTAACAGTAAGTACCTTTTCTTGAGAGTAGCAGTAAGTAACTAAATTATGGTTACAAAGTTTATAGCGAATGTGAATAATTTAATTCAGCCCTATTTCCTTATATACTATAATTTCTCGAGCACGGATTCGTCCGATTCTCTAAGGATGTTCCAAGGAGTTGGTTACTCCACGCTGCACCTGTCCAGAATATTTCCCGTCTAGAGGAAAAAAGTAGCGTTAAAGCTGACAGCACAAGCCCACCAATTTATATTGTATGAATGTTTTATTGCCTTCTTGAGTTTTTTTTTCTCCGTTATATGTCATCTCTATTTTCAACAATTTCATTTTGTGTGACGTTCTATTAAAGAATTTTTGTTGTTGAGATTTTTAATTCATGGGAGAGTAACCTTTTTTTTAGTGTTTTGGGAGGATAGAATAAAATGTAAAAAGCTTAACTTAAGTCTGTATAACGGCATGTTTATACTAAAAAAAGATGAAACAGTTTTTAAAAATGTATAGGTTTTTCATTTTTTTTTTAATTTAAATCAATTTTGAAAGTCTTCACGGGTCGTGGAAAATTTTTTGACCATATTTAATGAATGTCTTGTTGATCAGACTTTTCTCTTCAATTTTATTTTTTTTTATATCGCTGTACGATCATTTTTGAACGAGTTATTTGCGATCCAATCAAAAACCACATAAAAATTAATGATTGTTAAAAAATTATTTTCTTCGTAACTCGAACAAAAATAGTTGTACAGTGATATAAAAAAAAGGCAAATTGAATAGAAAAATCTGATCTACAAAGCTCATTTATTAGATTTGGTAAGAAATATCAGACCCCTTGGTAGTTCTCAAAATTGATATAATTATTAACTTTTTTTTGTTATCTTTTAAGGCGGTGAGACGATTAAAAAAAAATTTTTATACATATTTTAAAAGTAAAATGTATTGAGAGTAAACTGTGAAAATTGTATACCGAAATACAAAGTATTTACGAAGTTATAACTTATAACACATAGAAGAGAACGGTCCGAAATCACATTTTATCGGTTGGTGGGAAGCATAAACGAAATTATAATCAACCGATCGGGCTATATTTTTAACATGTTATTCTACACACTAATAGTTATCGTATTACCTAAAATGATTTATTTTTATTAATAATTTCTTATGTTTTTTCTCGATTTTCAACAAAAAAAACAAACAAGATTTTTGCAAACTTTTTTTTTACAAGTCCACAATTTTGTTTTTAATTAATATAAATGTCTGATTCTAGGTAATACGATAGAGACTTGTCTATAAAATGAAAATATATTTGATTTTTTGTTTCAAATGTGCTTCCCACCACCTTTTTCTCGAGGAGTCCGCTTTAACAAAAAAAAAAAGCATAATGAAATTTACAAAAAAAAAATGTTTTCTATAATTTAAGATGCAAATAAAAACATATAAAAAGATTATTTTGTTATGAAAAAAAAAAAAACTTGAAATAAGGTTAAAATTTTAGGCGTCACACCGCAATACTGTCTTAATTCTTTATTTATTATTATGAGTATGTATTAAAATGTAATATCTAGGCTAGTTTATTAAAATAAATTCTTTGTAATCTCGCAGAGCGTAAAGAGCAGCTCAGAAACTAATATATAACTTGTTGTATTGTTCTACGTCTTGTATTATGCATATACAAACAAAACTTTGTACATAAATATGCAAATTTTATTCAATATGTCATTTACAAATAATGTAGTTCCCGAAAATAATTCAGTGCTATTAAAATGCAGTCAACGAAATCTAATATTTTGTGTGAAGGAAACAATTCAAGCGAATAAATTAGTTCGCTTTTTTGCCTTCTGTTCTGTAATCATAAAAATAATTGAGTTTTCATCAAAACCAACTTTGAAATGTGATGAAATTATGCTTTTTTATGAGATGTCTTTTGTCATTTCGTTGTGAAGGAATATTGACGTGCCTATTTCACAATCAAATGAAGACGGGTTAATTATTTTTACATAAATATGAAATACGAATGTAATAAATTAGATAAAGGTTTTTTAATTTCGAGTTTTTGTTAATTAATTCATTTTGAATCCATTCTGACTATTTTCGCCATGATGTCTGTGTGTCTGTTACTCAAAAATGACATTGCATAGAAGTGTGAAATTTTTCATTTCGAGGAAGAAAAATCTTATTTTTAAACCGGAAATTTTCAAAAAATTCTAATTATTTTTGAAACGATACAAGTTAGAAAAAAATGTTTTAGGTAAAAAGTATATTGTTAACTATTATGTAACCAAATCTCATTATCTATAAATAATCTTTTTTCTCAGTGTAATTATATTAGATATTAGGTACACTTATATACTGTATTCAGTACTAGAAATGACTCGACCCCCTCCCCCTTCTAGCATAGAGCCATCATGCTAGATCTTTGTCACCCCCCCGCTGTGAATTGAAACTATTTATGAAAAAATACCTGATAATTTGTATGCATTACTGATTAATAAATTTGGTATGTAATTGTGATATTTTTTTCGGTTTTTACGCATATGTACTTCATAATTTTATAACGATCAACGTTTTGTAAAATTCGTTTCAACACTCATCGTTGAAATGTTGTATCGCGTTATACGGAAGTTAGTTTAAATTAATGAGGCAATTTGCATTAATGAAATTTGGTCCAAAAATCTCTAGCACATATTATGCCAGTCCGTAATACCTAAACGGGCTCGGGGATGAGGGGGTGATGCAGCGGCACACATCTTCTGGTGTGCTAAACTTTCAAAATTACATTATCTAAGGCGGCTCGCGTTTTACTACTCCGTCGTGGATTCGCAGGGCCGTAATTATTTGTTTATGTTTGGGGGCAAATTCGTGATCCTTATAGAGATACTAATAGTATGAGTTGTGTCATCCCGAATCGATTGTAGTAGCCAATCTAGCCAAGTCTCATGCCTAAAATTGACTAAAAATGGAGACGTTGTAATGACAAAGTTCAAACTCTCGATTTTTAATCTTATTTTGTCGTCGTGGAAGCTAGCACGAATTTTTCAAAAATTGCGGAACCGTAATCGTATATATTTTTTACGATTTTTTTTTCAATCCTGGTGAGTGGGGTATCAATTTAGGAAACTTAAATTTATAAACGTTTCGTTATTATTAAAACCTTTGTTTTACAAATTTTTAAAAATTATTAAAATATTTTGCCGCCTCCCCATATCTCCGAAAGTAATAGCGAGAAAAATCTGAAAAAAATTGGGAATGTGTATAATGATACTGAAATCACATGCAAATAATCAGCACTCCCTGCACACGCGTATTTTTTTATAATTTAAAATTGTTATACATAACTATATTATATACCTTCTTAATAAAACATTTGGAACCATCAAATGGCCGGAGTATCTACTAGTTAGTACGCGAGCACTAGTACTTTTCATTTTTGCGAATCAAATAAATTTTTTCTAGTTTAATTGAAGTCAATAAATTAAAAATAATTTTGAAAATGACTGGAAATTTAAAAAGGGTACGGTTCTGGTAAACCCCCGTGTGCAAATATGAAAGAGAGTACCTAACAACTCTGAAGAAAATGTGAGACGACGCTATAGTACGTGGCTGTCGGAAGCAGAAAATAAATTTAGCATCTTTGTCTTTTGATACCGTAGAAATATTTTATTGAATTATATCAAAAGACGCCTTGGAGATAAAGCAATTTGCAAGAAGCCACGTCTTATCTGACGACGCGTTTACACCACGTATGTGTGTCTCGTATATACGTACGTACATGAAAAGGTGAAAATCTAAGATTAGTTAATCGAACAATAATTTATTTTATTTTTACTTTTTTATACATTTATTTACAAGTATCGCAATCAATTTTAAAGAAATTACAAGTTTCGAGGGTCCCTGAATCACGTACGATCGTTATCTCAATTACCTATACCTATCTGTCGCTCTGTGAACGCTATACAGCTATTTTAAGTAATTATATGTACTGTAGATGTGCACCGGCTATTTTTGAAGATAATCACTAAACAGAAAACGTAAAAAAAGGAGCAACTACCCTACGTCTATTTTCTTTTTTACTATTTTATTTATGGGTTGAGGGATGGTGGGTTAAATGTATATGCTATATATTGACGTTTTTATTTATTACTCTACGATTATTAATTCTGGAGGTATAAGCTTTCAAAGTGTGACATTCACGCTTCCGATGTTACCCGTTCTACGTCAAAATGTTTTAAATTCAAATTATACAGAATGTTACTATCCATACTAATAATATAAATGCGAAAGTAACTCTATCTGTCTGCCCGTCTGTTTGTTACTTTTTCCCAGCTAAACTACTGAATCGATTTTGATGAAATTTGACAGGGAGATAGCTTGCATCCTGAAGAAGAACGTAGGATACTTTGTATCCCGAAAAATTGATTCGATATAAAATACACTAGATAAAAAATCCACGCGGACGAAGCCACGGGTAACAGCTAGTCCGTAATAAATAAAATAATAAAACATTTTTAAAGATCTAACCATTTATGTTTAATCATATTTGAAACGATTGCAATCTATCCAGAAAATACTGTTTAACTTTTATCACTTTCAGGCCCAAAAAAATGAAATTTCAAATAAGTTTATTAAATTCTAGTAGGTTTGGTTTTTTGGAACATAGGGTTAAATAAGTGAAAATCTGTCGTGAACACACCATAACGTCACTGTATTTTTCACGATGTTATGAATTAATATCATGTTTTTTTCCTGTAATATAAGTCCATTTTCGTCACATTTTTTATATTTATAGTTCTGCCTTTTAATGTTTACAACGTACTTACTTTTTTTTCTTGTTTTTTTTTTCGTACGCCGAGATTTTAAATTAGTGTATGAAAACAACGCAAATGAGGATGTATGTGTGTTGAGGTATTTTATATTATTAACCCATTACTTCCCGACTTTTTATTTCTTCGAATTTTTTGGTATTGTTCTCAATTCTTGTTGAAAATATGGCCAAAAATATAAATTCAATACAAGATATAATAATAATCAGTCAGAGTACTAGATTATTGCCATGAGTTTCCAGTGTCATATTTATAGAATAGCACATTTTAACGACGACAGTCTGTACATGGATTTATTTTTGAAATGTATTGATATTATTTTGCTTTATTTACACAAGTAAAATTCTGCAGTACTTTCTTTTTTTCGATATTTTTCAAAAACGGTTGATCTTATGGCAAATGAACAAAGTATATTTTTGTGTATTTTGTATCATATAACCTTCTACAAAAACCCAACTGAGGAAAATATTCAAGAACAAAAAAATACTTGATAAAAATCAGCGGTCCCACTGGCCCCATACACCCCTGGTCTAAATTATTATTATTTGTAACTGGAAATCGATAACACTTATTAATACCAAACTCTGTAACCACAATGGGTTCTCTAGATATTAAATAAACACTAATTTTGTACAAATGACTGTAGCTGCCTCATGAAAAATTTCCGGACATAGGTTCACATAAGATTTTTTGCTTAAAATCACATCTTCGATCTACTGTTAAATTTTTTTACACTAGTTGTAGATCATCCTGTATAATGTATTTTAACAACAATTCAGAATCGATAATTTTATATTTGTGACTTTTGTTTGCCAGAATAATGGGTAATAATAAGTGCCACAGTTACGTCAAAATTCTCACTAATGTGATAAATATAAAATGATGATTCAGTTATGTTACTTATCTAAATTATTTCTTTAAGTATACTTAAATATTTGTCATGTGTAAATGTTTTTCAGTATTTAATGTTATTTTTGTAAATACTCATATTATCTTCTTGATTATTCAAAAATAGTTTGTCGTATAAGTTTTAGGATGGATATTTTGGTTACCTCCGGTTAAAGTATGTTATTTTAATAGAATTTGGATAGAATAGCTTTTATTTTAGTAGTAGAAGTAGGGAAAAAGTATCAAACTAGTTATTTTTGAAGAAAACTATGTATGTTTTTGTTCTATTATAGTTGTATGAAATTTAATTACAATTGTTGACGATTATTGCGTGAGATACAAAGCGTACAATGTAAAAATCTGAATAAAAAACATAGTAGCAATGCAATCTGGAAGGTAGCCGAAAAAAATTATTCAGAAACTGATTAAGGGAAAGAAAAAAGTACTTATTAATGTTATCACGAAAATTCTTATCTGGCATTTGTAATATATCACCAGGTATTTATTGATCCCGGTCTACCTGTGTATGTATAAATTATGTTTTATGATTTTTTTTACTTACTGGTTTTTAGCACTTTTCGAATGAAAATTATGTCATTATTTATAGAACGTGTAACGCACGAATGGTGTCCGTGAGTCATCGCTAAATATTCTTTAATATAATTTTTATTTAAATATACTATGACGCGATGGCGCATCAAAAGAAGGGGGGATTTTTAAATTAAAATTTTAGTTAAATTTAATTTGTATCGACAAAGGAGGGTGGGGTATGATTCCATGATTCTATGAATCAAAAATACTATTTCCTGCTTGTAGAGAAAGGAAGATATTGCGATCAACCCCCCCCCCCCCTCCCCCTCAAATAAAAATTTCGAGTTTTGCATCAGGTGTTTACGTTTTGAGATTAACCGGAAACGAATGTTTTTGAATATTTCGTATTATTTTTGAAACGGCGCGGCGTGTAGTACATATATAAAAGTAATGTGTGTGAATTTTTTTTAGTTATTTTTAAACGATTAAAAATAGTAAATAAACGTATAGAAACTTGCTATAGGTACTTATAAAATGTATGTTCTATTTTTCTGTATACATAAATGGTGGAGTAAAAAACTCTTGTGGTGGCCACAGTGGTTTATTTATCTAACAATAAGTAAAAGAACAAAACGAAAAATTATCCGACATAACAGTAAACAGAATGTATTTATTTACCTTCCTTATTCTACGTTCTTTTTTCATAATATTATTTTTTCTACCAGAAGACGTAAGGAAAAATGAGTCTGTCTAATTACCAGTGTGCCATCATTTTTTCTTTTGTACTTGCGTTATTAAAAAAAACTGCATCGTATTTTTAATATACAGAATGTTCAGAATAAAACTTGACGAATTTATTTTTCAAATAAAAAACTCTGAAAATAAGTCACAGCATTTTATTTATCTGAGGAAATAAATCTATTAAAAATGTATGGTGGTTCAATGAAAGGGGGGGGGGGGATAGAGTAATCACATTTGACATTTCTATGATACAGATCTCCTGTACTGGTAGAAAGGTTAACTTGGGCCAAGAAATCCTTGTTTTCTATATAACGAAAAAAATATTTTCTTAATTTAAGAATATACCTACTCTTAATCCAGAAAATTGTTGTTTCCATTTAAAGAAATATTGTTGAACGAAAACAATAATATACTTGGATTAAGAATAAATTCTTATATTAAGAAAATATTGTTTTCGTTATATATAAAACAAGATTTTCTTGGCCCAAGTCACTTTTCTACCTGTGTGTCTTTCGTCTGTATAAAATAACAAAACAAAATGTGTGTTCTATGTTATTGTATTTTGGGGACCGCTGATTTAACAACGGAAGGAAACGAGCAGTTTTCTTGGAGTGTATTAAATGCTATATCATTCTGTACTATCAAATACGCATTTTGTGTATAAGAGATATTGTGTTATTACATCTTCAGCGTGTCGTGAAGAGAAGACGGTATCTGTGTTTACAGACGTGTGCGTGAAACTGAGGCACTTAAAAGCGACCATTGAGTGACCTCCCCTCTCACATTTTCTTGTGTTTAACATACCTTAGTTAAAAAGTGGATTTATTAATTTTTTCGCGGTCTTAGTTTAGGTTTATATAAAATTTATGAAATGTATAGTGAACTTATTAATTATTATATTATCATAGCAACTACTTATTGTTTCTTTGACGATTCTTTCTTTTATATCTTTTGTGTTATAGTACTTATCATTTTGTAATCATTAGCTAGTGTCCATCACTGCGTGCTCATAACTGGAGAAAAAACATAAACAAAATAAAAGGCTGTAATTAAAAAAAAAACTATATTTGCGGACTTTGGTAATTAAATTGATTAAATAAAGAGTTATTTGTTTTATTAGCAACGTGAGTTCATGAAAATTGCAAAAAAGAATCTTGCTCTTATAGCGGCCATAACTGGTGCCATTACTTTATATATTTAAATGTAAACATTGTATAAATTTCCCTTTCTATAATTTACTGTATTTTAAATAAGAATTCTAAATGTATTTTTAAACCATCTAACAATAATAAATCGATATATCAAACAATATTTATTTTGAATTTTCAACCACCACTGCTTTTAAACCGCTGATTTCAACTAAATAATTAACAAATACCATACAACTGTCAAATATTTTATGGCGCTAAAATTAAATTTTACAAGAACAGGGGGATCAACTTAACGAATCTTTGATTTGATTTTTTCCATCTGCTCTGTCGCGCCTTTTGTTGCTCTTCAACGACGCCGGCTCGCTTTACGTAACTAACAGAAAATGTTATTATGTGAGTTTTCCTAAGGTTTTCTTTTATTCATCGCATTTCACTCGCTTAACGCTTCATTTGGGGAATATAAATGACATTTAGCTATAAAAAGGACTGCGCGTGGTGGGTTCCGGTAAGAGCAAGTGAGAAAGAGATAGGAATAGACACGGGAATGCTTTCCCCCTTATGTTTATATGCTTTGTTTTCGTCTGTAATGATGATTGCGGTTGTTGTCAATAAAATACGTGAATGGATTATTTGGTTTTTGTCTGCGGAGGAATGTCAAGATTTATTCGGAAATAAAATTGTCGCGTTCCGAGTTGTGGCCGATTTAAAAAGATTACTTCTAATGAATATTTAATTAAAAGTTTCGTTCAGCGTTAAAATTAATTATATTATAATTAATTAATAAATAATTCAGTATATTAGGGGGAGCAGGGTAATAAGCGTTTTTTTTTTTATTTAAAAATTTCAACAATTGAATTTTACGACGAGTTTTAATAAAATTGAATTTGGTTATTTTTGATTTGAACGAAAACAAAGTTTTTTCAAAATTTTGTAATTTAATCTTGAGTTGATTTTCAAAAAAAATATTATTGCAGTAAATATGTTTTAAAAAATTATCTATGGTAGCTAATTTAAAAGCATAGATGAAAATGATCGTTCTTAATAATATAATATTAACATAAACTATAATGTTTTTGGGGACCTAAGAACCCTTATCCCCCCTCCCTCGTTAAATCCGCTACTGTGTTCATTTTTACATTCTTTATCAAATAAAATAAAATAAACCAGATAATATAAGTTATATTTTATTTTTTCAGACAATGTCCGTCCAGCCTTGTGGCCCCCCTTGTCAAAATAGTTATCAGTGAAATCAAGGAGACATGCAAAAAACAACCAACAACATGCGGATACAATGATTATTGGAAAGGTAAAAATACTGATACACACATATTAATAATATAAAATAAATACACACATAAACGCTAAAATTATTTTTATTCTTTTGCATAATCAACAAAAATATCAAATGAGTCATTGTTGCGTAAATTTTGAATCATTCAAAATAATTGCAAGTAATTTTACTTGTAGCGCCATCTACGGCTAAAAAGCTGTACATGAAGTAATGTGGTTTGAATCTTTACTAAATTGCGAAGACAATGAACTAGTTTTCTACTATACCAACGTTCAGTTGGTAATATCGGTAATATCATATCATCATTTTGAATTATTGATTGTTGTTGATTTGATTTTAATTGTTAACTTTATTTAAAATGTTATTGATTTTAATTTAATTGTTGTACTTGTTCCATTGTGTGGAACTTCCCTAACTTTGGGACTGACTTGAACTATAAAATTGTTTGGAGTTTAACTATATGTATTTATAAATGTTATATTTCTGTTTAAAAAAAGTTTGATTGTTGTAAAGTTAAACATCACCTCAAATATTATTAAGTGAGGTAGTTTTTTGGATTAATTTTGTGTATTTTTTCTTCAGCATACGAGCCACTGAAGTTGATGCAGGCATGTATGAGTAAATTAAACGAAGTGTGTCTTCGGTATTTAGACAACAGTTCACTGGATGACTTACCTCCGCCCAGTACGATACCAGCACTGCCCGTTTCCACTTCCGCTTTTAGAAACACTCGCCGAACTATGGAAGACAGACACGTCGTTATCGATGATCTCAATGGCGTGTTCAGCATAGAGGTACTGAGTGTTGTGTTTATTATTATAATTGTGAGTGTAATAATTGTGTGTAATTTTCAGAATGCACCTCCTGCTAGTTATTACGCAGTGTTTGACGGACATTCAGGCAGGTCAGCTGCGTCGTACTGTGCCGCTCACTTACACCAATACCTCGCCGAGAGTACACACTACCCAACAGATATACCAAGTGCCTTCAAGGATGCATTCCTACGTACAGATGCGGCCTTCATAGAAAAAGTTAACGAACATGTAAGTTCAACGTTTTCTTTATTCATTCAATGTTTGATGTTATTTATTTTCTGTTTCAGAAACTCAAAGGTGGTACTACAGCTGTGTGCGCTCTAGTACAGCCTACACTCGGTAAAGTCACAGTCGCCTGGGTCGGCGACTCGCTCGCGTATATTTTTAGTAACGGCTGTAAAATAATGGAAATTGTTAATCCTCATCGTGCGGAAAGAGACGTAAGTGTTTAAATTATGAATTATATTTGGGGCTGTTCGATAATTATTTATTGTAAATGATAGGTTGAGGGTATTGTAGTACAATATGCGAAAAATGTCAAGCCGGAGTTGTTTGAAAAAAAGAAAGAAAACGTGTCTTCTTGGTTCCCTGATTTAGAGGTAACAAACGCCTCTTTTGTGTAGTCTAAGAGATAGCAACTACAGAAAGTGCTTTAAATATAAAAAAACTGGAAAGTTGGCCATTACAAACGCTTTATTCATAATATCCCCTTTCCGATCGTCTCCATGTTGAAGACAGCTATTATCAATATTAGACAATTTCAAATAACTTAAGTCTGTAATTTTTTTTTGTAATTTACATTTCACTCATTTAGTAACGCCTGTATCGCAGAAAGTATTAAGCCTACAAAAAAATGTTTGGGATAAAAATTGTTGGAAATTGTCTTCTATAATTTTATTTCCGACAGTTTTGGTCGTAGGAACGACTGGAAAGAAGATATTAGGAAATATCCGTTTGTGTCAGCCATCTTCCAAGATGGCGGCCAGATTTTGACGGGACTTGGAATTTCCATGACAAAATTATGTGGATTCAGACGTTGCTATCTCTTATTAGACTATTAGCAGTGTTGAGTGATGGTTTATGTCAAATGTAACGTTGTTTTTGAATTTTTAAACAAACTAACCAAGATTAAAAAAAGAAATATCAAAACTTTTCTGTAATCTTTTGTGAGTTTATTATTTTGAATTGATCATTTTTAGATTGCAAATGTATTGTTATATTAAATGTTACGTGAAAACTGTTAGGTTAGGGGATTTTATTATTCATTAATTTGTTTATATTTATTCGTTTATTTAACGCGTGTATTATTTTCAGGATGAAAGAACAAGGGTTGAAGAAATGGGAGGATTTGTAAGGTTCGTTGGCATTCACAGAGTCGCTGGCCTGCTTTCGGTCACCAGAGCTATCGGTAAGTTCAGCTTATTTATTATTGATTTCCAACCAATCATAAAGCTTCAAGTTGTGTATCAGAAATGTCACTCAATATTTAAACAATTAGATTTTAAAGGAACCGTGCAAATTTTCAAAAATGTTTAATTGTTAACAAATAACTATGTTTTATCACGTACTATACTGACCAATCACAAATGTAACTCACTTCAAGTTGTATTAACAGAAATGTCAATTTAAATAATTAGATTTTAAATGAACCGCGAAAATTTTCAAACAGATTCTATAATCAACAATTAATTCTATTGTTAAACGTTAACCAATCACAAATGTAGCTCACTTCATGTCAATATTCAATTTAATTGTTGAAATATCAACGGTTTATGTTACGTAACAGTCGTGTTTATTAATTTACGTATTTTGTGATTTATTATTGACGATAATAAAAGTGTGTTTTTTATGAATAATTTATTTCGTGAAAGTGGATAGTAGGTAATTAGTTTTATTTATTTGTTCAATCAACAATCGTTACTTACAAATGTTACTGTTTTACGAAATTATTAATTTGCATTCATTAACGCGTAAACTATAATACAAGGGGTAGGGGGGTAAAAATTAGAAAAAGGGTAACCGAAAAAGTCAGTTCCAGAAAAGGAGTGGCCTGTTTTAAAAACTATTTAAAAACACAACTTTTGTTGATGTTATTTATTTTTATTTATTTGTCTTTTGAATAGTTCAAATATAAAATACCATATAAGAAATATTTGGTCGACAATTAGATACATTGAAAACAAAATAATAAATCAAATTAAAAAACGCTTTAATTAAATTAAATGCAGTAGCGACACTAAACAATAGTATATACATTAATAGTAATTGAACTGCATTTACAAAGGGCCAAAGCAAACTAGCATTTTGCCCAAAGGGCAATTTAAATTACATTGTGATGGTCTCCAGTTAAATTCTATTAATCTATTTCCACTTTGTAATTCGGATAACATGGGGCACTATAATTATTAAACATCGAATCGTGATATTTAACAGACTAAAATCGAGACCAACTTGAATTTTAATTAAAATTAAACATTCCGTATGAAATACAAAAATTAAAGTATTTAAAAACTGAAAGCGAAATTAGATTTTAAAAAACTGTATGTTGCGCAGACAAATAATGTTATAGACTTAAAATAAAAAAAACGCCGCTAACATTACGGAGCACAATGGTAACAATGCTGGACGTTTTTAAATTGAACGTTCTCTAATTAATTTTATTATTACATCAAATCACGCAATTAATTTTCAATTAGGTATAAAGCATTAAAATAAGGTATGAAGTTTCTAAACAGGCTCTGATTAGACACGCACTTTAAAGTTCGCAACCACAGTTTTAGTTTTAATTAATTTAAAAGCTAGCTTTACTGTGAAGTTACTACGCCCATATTTATTACCATAAGCGTTCGTATTTAATGTGTAAAAATTTTCTGTGCAATACAGAAATTAAATTTATGTTAATTGTTTTTAAAAACAGCAAGCGATATTAGATTAACAAAAAAAATGTATTTTTATATTAAACGTACCTATACTTGGGAAGTAAAGGTCCAATTTTAAACAAACAATTATTAAAATCTGACCAGATAACGTACCTGTATAACTGTATTTGGAAGAAAACTACATGCAAATCGGTTCAGCTGTTTTCGAGTTATAGGCGTCGGTTGAAAATTTAAAATATGCAAATACAGTTCCAAATAGACTTTTCTTTGTTAAAATTTTATAATTGCATTACGGAGCACAATTGTAACAATGTTGGACGTTTTCGCGATTGTTTATTTTTCAGGTCGAAGTATTCTGAATTTTAAAATAAGTAATAAAAAAAATATTGTGCTGAAGACGGAGTGTGAGAGGTCTGTCTGTTGAATTTTCTTTCGTTTGCGATATCTTCCGTAAAAAAAAAAAACAAATTTTGCAAGATATGTCAGTTTTTGACTCTTCACATTTTAAATTTTTTAACGAATAAATACACTGTATAGTTTAACCTTCGGTTTCGGCGTAATTATGACCGAAGCCGAATATTTCGACCGGCTATAGCAAGTGTTATTTTCCAGGCGATGCGATGTACAAACCTTACGTGTCCGCGGAACCTGACATAAAAACAATAACTCTCGAAGGGACTGAGGACTTCCTGGTTTTAGCTTGTGACGGACTTTGGGACTTCTGCTCTACCCAGAACGTCTACACGGAACTCTACAACGAAATCACCAACGATCCAAGTAAGTCTTGCACACAAATTCAATTTCATTTTTTTTTTACAGATTTAGCAGACGATACAGATTATTTCGAATGCCCTAATAGACGTGATTATTACTGTTAAAACTATTTACAATGTTTAATTTGATCTCAATTTCCAACCTATATGTTGATACTTGGGTTAATTTTTAAGATTTTACCTTTAGACCTTATTATGCTATTTATGTAGATTTTAAAAATGTTTTTTTTTTTAGTTTATTTATAAAACTCAGAGAGATATATTGATAATAATTTTTTTTAGTTACATGCAGTACCTTACAACAAAATTCAAATTCGTTTGTGTAAACGCGAGTGTAAACACGGTGTATAACAACATAAAGTACGTTTACATAGCGTCGTTATTCCGGTTTAACTATAACCGATGTAATAAAACCGGGTGCAAAAGTCCCTGTAAACGGTACTTTACATCCAACGTAACTAATCAGGTTTAGTTATGCTATTCCTCTTGGTCTACGGGAATAGCATAAGGAAACCGGAATAGAGCAAGAATAAAAATGCGTGTAAACTGCATGGACATGTTTATATCTATTTAGCAAAATTGAAAAAGCGTCGTCAGTTAAAATATGGTTAAAACACCTGAGATGGAAAACAAAAGAAACGTGATTCGTTGAACGTAAAGGAGACGAAATATTTTTGAGATTTCTTGTTGGTACGCCATCGAACTAAAAGCGTATTTCAAATCGGAATTATAATTCGTATGTGTAAACAGCACCACTTGAAACGGTTTAACTACATCGGTTATAATAAAACCGGAATAACAGCGCTATGTAAACGTACTCATAATCTGGGCAGAAAGAGCGCCGCGTGCCGAGGGTTGGAAGACACTATAAATAAGTCTTACACTCAGGGCTGTTTACGTGTTTGCATGATTTTGTCTACCTTCGTTCATCCCCCCCCCCCCCATCTTACCCTTCGTTGTTCTCAGAAAACACGTGTATACAATACGTCAATACAATCGGTACGAAATATATAACACAGATGAATCTGTGCTTATTGATTTATTTCTATGATTTCCAGCCGGAGTAAAAAAACTTATTCGCTGTTTATTCATTACTACAGCATTGAACCTGATGTTACCCGGGTTAATATCCACAATTTATACACCAAAACTTCCCGGTGAAACACTCTATCTATTAATGAAAACCGGAATAAAATCCGTTCAGTAGTTACTGAGTCTATAAGCCTCATACATTAATTTTTATTTAAGGGATCAGATAAAAAATGTCGAAAATTTGGTGATTTTCAAATCACTGTATTTTCGCAAAAAATGATCGGATTTTTTAAAATATGGGCTTTTTTGAAGCTTGTAATTGGTAGTTATCATTCCTTAACGAGCCGTGAGAATTGAAAAAAGGAAAAAAAATGATTCTTTAATTTTTTATAAAATTCCATCATGTTTATGGGCTCAAAAAAAAATCCATATAAATTTCGAGTAAAGAATTTTTTTCTACAATTTTTTTAACCAAGTTGTCAGGTGTTAAAGCAAAAAATCCACCTTTGACTTTAAATACTCATAACTCCTGAAGAAATGATCCTACAACAATTTGATAAAGTAAATTAGAAAACTGAGAATGTTTTCTTTAAAATGCCTTTATTCAATTTTCTTTTACTAAATTATTTTGTTTCGTAATTATCGTTTAAATGTCATTCATAAACGAATTTTTATCATTTTTTTTGTTATCTAACCGCCATTTTGTTTAAAATGGCGGACTCATCAATGTTTTACTTTTTTTCTCAAAAGAGTATCACTAAAAACTGTCCCAAATTACAAATTGCTGCAATTATTTTTGTCTTCGATTGTTGAAAATTTGATAAAATTAAAGAATCATTTTTTTATACAAGTTAACAATGGTTATTTCTTTAATTTTGAAATTCCGTATTTTCACACAAAAGTATGAGATTTTAATGAACATGGACTTATTTTAATGCATATTTTGTGTAGTATTTAAATAACAATTTTATAATTTGTCAACATTTTCTACACTGCGTACAGACAAGTTCAAAGGTTTAAAAAACAATCCTATTAGTTTTTTCGTAATTTACATTAGATTTAGAAAAAAATTTGAAATGTTGTATACAAATAGATTCAAAATCGTAAATATCTTGGTTCTTATGTGAAATAGAGGGTAGATTTTTTTTCTCCTAGAACTCTTACAACCCCGTAGGATTTTTATGAAGCCAATCTCAACCATCGTCTTTGACAGATGTGGGTAGAGAGGGGTAAAATATTGTATATATATGTATATAATCTTTAAAAATTAGCTTAGCGTTTTTATGCTACTGTATTTAAGGGTTCGGGGATAGAGGGTTAAATTAGACTAAATAAAGTATATATTGACGTTTTATGTATTGCTCTACGATTATTAGTTCCGGGGATACGAGATTTCAAAGTTTTGTATTCATGATTCCGAAAATATCAGAGAAGACATAGTTCTATTACACTACAGTTAATATGTTTCTTATTGATCTATTTAATGGTTTATAAATGTATATTGACAAGAAATAGACACAAAGATATACTTTTTATGCCTGAAATTATAAAATGTTTCGATATTTTGACAGTGTGTTATTGTTTGTCAAAATCATTTTATCTTGGTCGGAAGAATAATGATTGAAACTGGAAACTTAGAAATTGATTAATTAAATAATTATCGGTTTAACCCCAGTTGGCCATTAGGGGTCGTTCCGGTCCTGGAAGAAGATACGTACATAACATACGAAATTTGAGCTCTCTGCTAATCAACTACATAAACAGACATGTAGACACACACACACACATACAGAACTAATCAATAGCATTCGAAATCACGGCCTGAAACGGTGACAAATCTCAATCAGGGAACTGTTACCCCATTATATAGTTGAGCCTCGGGAAGTCGACCGTAATACACGTTTACTTCTGGAAAATGGGGCCGTACATTTATTACGTGAGCATAATTTTGGAATAATGTATAATATAGGCAACTTTTTCCTTAATAACGTGTAAAATTGAATATAAGAATTAAAAAAATATTTTTAAAAAACTTTGAGAAGCTATATCTCGAGAAAAATAATTTTTAAACCGCAGGTCTGTATCTTAATAAATTGGTCAATCAATGTAAGTTTTATAGTAACGGCTTTGTTCTGGATTAGTTTTGATTCTTGTACATTTTATTTTGTTTTATTTTTTACATAAAATTTTACTAAAAAATGACATGTTTTAGATTTTTTCAAAAGTGTGTTCGTTATATAGAAAATAAAAGTTGAAATTTTAAAACCGCAGATCTGTATCTCAAACCGTTCTCGAGATATTACTGTAAAACTTGCATTTCTTAAAGAAATATTACCTTAAAGATACGAAAATTTCGACCCTCCCCTCCCGTTTTTGTTAATGTCCGTAAGTATAAGATGGACTCTCCTAACATTTTTTCATGTTGTCCTTTAAAGTCAGCGATTGAAAAATGCATATTATTCTGACATCCATTTGAATTACAACTCGGTAATTGAAACCGTGTAATAACCATTTATATAAAAGTGAAGAGGTTCTACTGTAGTTAGACACATTATTGTACAGTTTCAGGCACTCGGTTGTGATCCAATTAAAGATCTTTTAATGGCACCCAACATCTCCCTACTATTTAACAACGTACGTACATTGTAAAAGAAATAATCTCTAGAACGAGTGGTGGGGGGATATATCTCTTGAGGGCATATAAACGGGGTTGTGTGATTAAAGAACAATGAAGGAAATCTATCTCGCATAGCAAATGAGTTGTTAAACATGATTCTTGCATTCGGAATAATCCCGATATTCATGTGCTTAGATAAAGTTCTGGAAAACCAGAATGGACGTATTTTATAAATGTGTACTTCGATGTTCATTAAAAGTTAGGCTATGTGATTTTAATTAGACGTGGTCGTAAAGGATGTCGGGCGAAATTTGTACAAGAATGAATGATGCGTTTGCGACCCTTATTATGTTAGAAGTTTTAATTCAACATAAAGTAATTAAAACGATTTTTTGGTCTTTAACATTACAGAAATAAAACATGGGACGATCAGGGCAGGAGATAGTCAAGATTTTAACTTTTAAATATTCACATGTTTTGTGTTCCATAAAGATTTTAGTACCTTTTATAATATTTAACACTATCTATAAACGTTTATTTATTTTCTGTCCACTTTCGTTGTAACGAGACGCGACTATAGCTCAAGAACTGTGCTTCCCTAACTTATTTGTCACGATTTAAAAAAAAAATTACCACACCCTCCATTTAAATTTTAATTCAGTAAACACGCGAACTTTGGAAACGCGAAGATCCTTAAACCGGTAATTCAAAAAATTAGGAAACTTTGCGAATAGGTAGAGGGGATTGTGGTATATGAAAGTACAAAATAAAAACCGATGTTTAATTTATGGCTCATGTGAGATTTATTTTGCTCCCTACAATAATATATTAGGGGTTGTGTTCTAGCGATAAATTAGCTACACTGTCGTCGCGATAAAGTTCATTTTCTGTTTCCATAAAATGTAAAGAATCTTCTAACGCAATCTTACAAACAAGTAATTCCATATAACAGTAAAAATATCGATATTTGTAAACAGACGAAACTATAGAAAGTGAAATTAAACTTTTTGTCCGTCTGTCAAGACCCTTTTTCTCAGGAACGGCTAGAGGCATCAAGTTGAAGTTAATATCAAATACTGAGATATATGTACATACAACCTCATAGTTTTGTAAAAAAATCAAGTTTCTAACTAAAAAAAAAACTAGTTATGAAACACTTTAAGTTCAAGCTTTTACTTTTTTAAATAAATTCTTATATATTTATATAGTAACTAAATGATTCTACGTCTTATTCTCTTGTATTTTAGTCGATATTTGTATGACGAGTTGAAGTTCACTGCAGGAAATATCACTAAAAAATTTCGAATTTTTGATTTAGTTAAAAGTATGTTTATTATATAGAAAATGACGTGAAAAGTTGAAAATTTTCAAACCGCAGGTCTGTATCTCAAACCGTTCTCGAGATATAGCCTCTCAAAGTTTTAGTTTTTTCAAATTTTTGGAGAAAAAAGGCCATAACTTTTGAACGTGTGGTCGGAATTGATTTTAGTTAACGGATTTGAAATCAGCGTGTCAAAATCTATATAATGACATGTATAATACTTTAAAATCCGACAAAAAAATTTTGGTCAAAAATCGACATTTTTTTAAGGTATACCCCTTTGAATTTTTTCGATTTTTCGCGAAATTTTTTTTTCCGAGTTTTAAGGTATTATACATGTCATTATATAGATTTTGACACGCTGATTCCAAATCTGTCAACTAAAATCAATTCCGACCACGTATTCAAAAGTTAGGGCTATTTTTCTTCAAAATTTTGAAAAAACTGAAACTTTGAGAGGCTATATCTCGAGAACGGTTTGATATACAGACCTGCGGTTTGAAAATTTCAACTTTTCACGCCATTTTCTATACAATAAACATACTTTTAACTAAATCAAAAATTTGAAATTTTTTAGTGAAATTTCCTGCAGTGAACTTCAACTCGTCATACAAATATCGACTAAAAAAACAAGAAAATAAGACGTAGAGGTATTATAGTTTTATAATTGAGCGTGTAAATTAATATTAAATGCTATTTTTGATTTTTGATAAAAATATTTGGGTTGTGCATAAAGATGAATATTTTAATAATATTTTTAAATTATTTATTAACTTAAAACCAGATTAAGGTTGTAAGGGAAGCACTGCTTCCCCTGCTTCCATGGACGCTTCGCCACTGATGAATAGTCTCAATTTGAACTTGAAAAGTTATAGTTAAATAAGTTTTATTTTTTTAATATTAATTTATTATTTTATTTAAATAGTTTAAAACATTTTTTAAACTTAATTGAAAAGCCCGACTAAAAACCGGTTAACCGGTTTTTCACTTTTTGAATAACCGAAAACCGGTTTTTGAAAATCGGTTTTTAATTAAGTTTTATATAACGTTACGGAATCCTCAGGGCGCAAGTCCTACTCGCACTTGTCCGCCTTTTATTTATTTATTTTTAAAAATAGAGAAAAACACCAATTTAAATAATAAAAACAAATTCATTAAACGCGATGATCCCCTCTTTCCGCTTACCACTCAAAGACTGACAAGTACACAGTGGATAAATATTGCTACAATGCATAAACATAATAAAAAGGGGGTAATTAGTAATTATTAACTTACCTTGGATTCATCCAACAAGACAGTATACCTATAATTTGCAAATATGCAAATTTATTTGACTCGTCTGTGATAGGGTTTGAAAAACATCGAGATTACTAACATATCAATGTGGCTAATTAAATATGTTAATTAATCTACGGTGCTTTGCATTCCAACTCACTAATTAGTGTGTATAGAGACGTGATAGTGAGCCCTCTATGCGCTTAATATTAAAAGCTCGTTGTAAAGTACTGGGCAAATAGTAGAATGCAGCATTTCTTGTTAGTTTTAATGAAGAAACTGCATAGATACGATATTGTATTATTCAGTTAAGATTAATTTCTATCTATATTTCTATAATAGGCATGATGCCAGTAACAAAGTATTACTGAAATCATGATTTTAAATAATGAAATAGGTTAAAAAGATTCTAAAAAATGTATTTATTTTTATATTAAAAGCGAGATTAATATGATTTTTGTTAAAATAAAAACACAAAATACATCAATACGCCATGTTAGATAAAACACCAGTCAGAGTGGATGACGTCACGGCTAAGTAAACATCATTTTTGTTTCATTGATATCTGCACTGTTTATAAATTATTTTGTGGTTTTAAATTATCAATTTGCTCAGTTTTGTGTTACCAAAACTAAAACCGAGAAACGTTAGCGATGGAACAAGAATTTATTATTGATGACAAGGAGTCTTTACATAAGCGTGACGTCAAAAATGCGCCATGACACCTGCGAGCGTTTTGGCGTCAAATTCAAAATTAGTTTTAAAAGAGTCAATTTTTGTGATTAAACCTTTATTTTCTGCAGAAATAAGTATTTTTTTGGAAATAGGAGACACGTAAGATCACCATAAAATAATATTTTTTTAAATTAGGCATCATGCCTATTGTCTTAATTTAAATTCAGTTATCATGTAGCGCAAATTAACTCTGAGATCTTAGGTTTTCTAATAGTGAAAGTCTCGTCAAAATCGGTTAAGTAGTTTTCGTGTCATGTCAGAACAAACAGATTTTTTTTAAATTGATTGTTTAGCTAATAATTAAATCTAAAACAATTTGGAAAATTACTAACTTATTTTTAGAAAGATAAATTTTATTGCATGTTACATTAAAATATTAAAACGAAAGCTTTTTATATTAATTAACCTTTAGCCTTGTGGAATGCTCGGTTTTCAGATTATTTTATACATATTTAAAGGGGTTAAAATAACCTCTAAATGACTCGCACGAAACATACATATCTATTTACTACGTTTCTATTCAAGTTAAGGGATCAATATAGAAATATTTTATTTGGGAAAATAAAACATTTCCTAGCAAAATTTTGTTCACAGTGACGTCCCACAAAGGGGGAAGCTGACAGGTCTTTAGTTTGAAAGTTTTTTTAGTTGTTAAAATTAGTACTAATTTTTTACAGAGATAAAAAAAAGTTGGCGTTCACAGACAGTCGCCATTGAGATAATAGTGGTACTAAATAAAATATTTTTATTTTCCAATTTTTTAATTTTATAAATATGGGAACTAATTAAGAAATAAAAAATAATCCACATATTAATCACAGTAATTAAAATAGGTCTGTAATAATTTAATAATCTGTTTATTTTTTTAATTAGATTAAATAATACGGTTAATCAATCACAAAATTCTAGGTTTTATATTAATTGTTTATAATAAAAGTTGGCTTAATGCTGGATTAATTAAAAATGTTTTGTTGGAGTAATTACATAGCTTGTTGGCTTAATAAATTAAGATAAATCGATCCTAGCTTAATTTAAAGTAAAACATTATTTTTTTTATTTAAAAGGTTACGTTTGAAAATAATTGGATAATTAATAAAATTTGTCGGTATATTGATTTTAAGACACATTTAGAATTCACTTGGGTGGGGGTAAAAATATGAAAAACTAAAAATATTGATTCAATTCTTTTCCATATTTTGATAATTTTACTAGTGTAGTGTAAGTTGCGTATTGTAAAAATTCAGAAAATTGTTTGAAATGTCCAATCCACTCCCTTCCTCTTGAATTCAACATTATTATTGAAATATATTTTTTTTGTTAAATATACATTGTTTCTTTATAATTCTCATAAACAACAGTTTAAGTTACTTACAAGAAATCTCCATAGAGAGAAACTACTTAGTTGCACATCCGTTGATTCTTTAATAGTAAAGGGAAAAAATCACACAATAAAACACGAGGAGAAAATGTATTACAATTTAAATTACATGTTCCATTTTATAGAAACGTTTGTTTTGAATTTCAATTCAAACACGTGTAATAATTACCACATTTGTATATTTTAACATATGTACATAATATGTTAATGATTCAATACATTATTCGTAAATTAATACATTTTATTTTATTCGGAGAGATCGTTATCTGCAAGGTGACAATTCGTTATAAATTTACTTGAGATTCTATAACAATGGTAAAAAATGTATAAAAATGTAAATGAAGTATATCACTAGTAGATCGTTGATTTCTTCTTAAGGGTCATTCATATAAACTACATATGTATATCATTCATTAGAACTGTCAATGGGCTCATTTATATTTAATACCTCGCATATAGCGTCAGCTTAGCTTTTGCTCCAATATTTATAATTACCTTTAATCAAAAACCTCGTAGATTCGTTTAAGATAATTGCTTCCTCGCAATATCGAAGATACGAGAAGCTATGTGATCGTTTCAGATTGAGACAAAAAAATGTTCTCCGATTTCAAAATTTTAAATTGATTTATCCGTTTCACGTCAAGGCAAACACTTTTCGTTCCGTGTCTGTCTGTCTGTGTGTCCGTCCGTGTATCCGTCTGTCCCCTGAATCCTTGTCACACGCATAACTCATGAACCACTGAATCGATATTATTGAAACTTGGTCGGATGGTTTTGTTTTAGAACGAAAAAAGGGGAATGGGGTAGGATTTAAAATTCAGGAAAGATGTTCTATACAATATGTATAAAATGTATGTGTGTATGTTAGAGCAGACACGTGATGTTTATCAGAGCAAGATGGTGTGAGCGTACGGTGTCTAGCGCGTCTATTGAGGACGTTACTTGAAGCGAGGAGCCACGGAACGGCCACTCGGCAATTATTGTACGTACGTCCTAATCTAGAACGACAACCTTTCTGCAAGTGTCACGCAAATATTTTGCAAATCAAGTAAATATTAATAAAAATGAGATCAAACTCCGACAAAATTAAATGTCAAAAAATATCCTCAAATGTTTGGTTTTTTGCAATTTTCTAATTAACATATGAAAATTGTAGGTAATGAAATTCGATAGTGTATATTTGCTGTAAATGTTCGCGTACAAATTAGATGAAAATGGGGGGGGGGGGGGGAATCTTGCACTTTATGAATGTTTTGTATAAAGAGAGTGATTTAATTATTTTATATATTTTTTAATTATTTGAATTTTGCCGTCTTTTATTGCCCATTTTAATGCATTAATTACATATAGTTGATAATAAAATCTGAATTATGTATGTTTGTCGTTCAAGTATTTGGCAAATAATAATTTCACACCCCCTCGAATGAGTGTGAGAGTAAACAGAGGGGGGTAGTATGATATATACTTATTCCAGGCTATTGTAGTGTCATTGACATCTCAGGGGACGAGACCCTGGTATTTTTTTCCAATATTCACACCCTACAACGAGATCTGGAGATCTAATTGTCTGTAAGCTCCATGAATCTGCGAAAATACTCATTTTATAGAGTAATGATTTTTTTTATTAGATATATGCGACAACATGTATAGAATTATTTCTTATAGAGATTTTTGAATAGTTACTTCGGATATGATTTTTTGGTATCGTAATTCGTACTGTACTTTTGATCGTTATTATCATAGAGTACGTTTACACAGCACTGTTATTCCGATTTTACTGTAACCGATGTAATAAAACACCTGACATAACTAATCAGGTTTAGTTATGCTATTCCTCTTCGTCTACAGGAATAGCATAACTAAACCGAAATAAAGCAGAAATAAAAACGCGTGTAAACTGCATGGATATAGTTATTATAGTTATATCTATTTAGCCAACCTCAAAAAATATAAATATCTACGGAGTGTAGGCATTTCATCGTAATGCACTTCGCATTAACATTTGAAAAAGCGTCTTCAGTTATAACATGGTTAAAACACCTAAGACGAAGTGATTGAAAACAAAAAAAGTATGATTCGTGGAACGTAGAGGAGACAAAGTATTTTTGGGATTTCTTGTTGGTGCGCTATCGAACTTATAGCGTACTTCAAATCGGAATTATAATTCCAGCTGACGTTACTTATTTTCTCGTGTGTGTAAATAGCATCGCTTAAAACGGTTTAACTACATTGGTTATAGTAAAACTGGAACAATAGCGCTGTGTAAACGTTTTTGTATATATTTATCTAACCAATGTATGTCTTTCCTCCTTTCATAAACAGGGTATCCACTTTCTGGAAAGTCAGGGAAGCCTAAAGTGGTCAGGGAAAATCAAGGAATTTCTTTAAAATTTTGAAAAGTCAGGGAATTTATTACATTTTTTTAACGTCAGGAAATTTATTATATCAGGGAAGTCAGTGAAATAGAAAAAAGTGTATAAATTTCAGTTGACGAGCAAAAAAAAAGGTCTTCAAATTTGTTTGCACATTCTCGAGCCTCTAATGGTCAGGGAATTTTATTTTCGAAAAACAATGAACACCCTGATAAAGATTGGTTCAACAGTTTAGCCGTTGAAAGGTAACAGACAGACAGACAGACAGAGTTACTTACGCATTTATAATATTAGCATGGATATCGTAAATTTGAGCAGTAACTGAATTTATTCTCATAAGAAAAACAGTCTGATGAGAGAGCATTTGTTGCATGAACCGGGACAAAGATATCAGAAAAAGAACAATAAGAGATCACTTTCTAGATATGAAAAAGGGGTCGAACACTGTGAAGATAGATTGGTATAAGCACTCGATCCCTTGTTCTTGGATCTATCACCGGTAGAGAGGGCATACATCAATATAGAGAAGTCGAGAAGGAAGTTCAAACAATGCCAATCGGATATGCAAATCAATGCTACGAAGATGAATTGGAAATGGTTTATCTTTTGTGAAATATATCAGCATGTTCGTTCGTATTCTTTATTGAGGTGTTAATAATTCTCTATGTTTTATGTATCTTTTTTTTATCGCAGGCCCCCTCCTATATACAACATTTTTTTTGACGACGCCTAAAAAAAACATTTGCAAAAGGGCCCCAGATAAAATTTTTCTGTTTTTATAAGTTGACATATTATTTAAATAAATAAAAATTTCATGGTTACAAATTAATTTTTAATTTTAAATAAGATTACTAAAATTTATAGAATTTTTGTTAGAAATTATATGTAATGCTTCTGATATTAATCTATTTTTAATTTTTTTAGACATCTAAAATTTTGGTATCTTTAAAATGAAATTCGCGATTTGTTTGTGTGATTTTAAAGCTGTTGATTATTCAGTATATTTGTGGGATTTAATTGTATTTGATAAATATTGTTTAGTTTGCTCGATGTACACAGATTCGCAATTTTGACATGGTATTTCGTAAATGACGTTGGATTGTTTGTCTTTTTCAATTTGATTTTTTAATTTAGAATAAAATCAGTATTACGTATAAGAAAGTCTCGTAAATATTTAAAAAATAATAATCTATACATAGTATATAACAAAGTCCTTCGCCGCGTCTGTCTTTCTGTGTACGATTTTCTCAATAACTACTGAACAGATTTTATTCCGGTTTTCACTAAATGATAAAATGTTTCATGAGGAAGATTTAAGTGTATAACTTGTGGATATTTTGCGTTTTCATGAAGTCGGGAAAAAGGCAATCGTCGGAGAGGTATCTAAATAGTTAACGATAAGTGAAAACAAATGTTTATTACAGATCAAATGTATATATCTGGGTAACACGGGGTTCAATACGCTAGTTTTAAATAAGTATTAATTATTTATTAACAGTTAATTTATTTTCCAATCGACCTAAAAAGTGAATGCATACAATTCGATTGTTAATTTATTTATCCGATTCAACAATGCATTTTTCTCCGTTACCCAAACGTGGGATTAAAAACAAGACGGTCGAGTACGTGCGTGCTCGAATGTCACATCGGCGGCCGACGACGTTTTACCGCTAATTCGTAGCGGAAAGGAACGCGCAGCTACACTTGGGTACTTTCCCAATAATAATTATTATTGATTGATAGCGGAATCTCTAAAAACGGTACTGAATTGTAAATTAACTAGTTTTTAGTTAACTATTAATGTTTGTGTGTTTCATTTTTGATTATATAAAGCCCATGGACCGCATCTAGGTATTATTTTTATGGGGGGGGGGGGGTCGTTTTTTTAATATATATTTTTTATTTTTGTCATTTCAAATTGTTTTTTTTTCTCATTTGACTGAAATGAAAAAAAAATTTGAGCGGTTCGTATCCATGGTATATTGGTCTATTAGTATAAGTTTTATAATAACAGCTTGATGATTGTATATTGTTCTATGTTTGTTTTAATTCTATATCGTATTTTGTTGTAAATACTCGAGTTAATTTTTTGTGTGAAATATTACTAAAAAATGACATGTTTTAGATTTGGTAAGTTTTTTTTATATAGAAAGTAACGTGAAAAGTTGAAATTATCAAACCGCACGCGTGTATATCAAACCGTTTTAATTTGTTCAATATTTTGGAGAAAAATGGTCGTAACTTTTGAACGGGTGGTTGGATTTTATTTTAGTTGACTGATTTCAAATCAGCATCTCTAAATCTATATAATGGCAGGTATAAATATATGAAAATTCGACAAAAAAAATTTGGTCAAAAATATACATTTTATTATACATGTCATTAGATAGATTTTGACACGCTGAATTCAAATCCGTCAACTAAAATAACTTGTTCAAAAGTTACAGCCATTTTTCCCAAAATTTTGAAAAAGAGAAGCCGTATCTCGAGAACGGTTTTAGATACAGACCTGCGGTTTGAAAATTTAGACTTTTCACATCATTTTCAATATAAAAAAACATACTTTTAACCAAATCTAAAACATGTCATTTTTTAAGTGATATTTCACACATCGAATTTCAATTTATCATAGAAATATCAACTCAAATTTAAGAAAATACGAAAACTAACCTAGAACAATGCATATTTGTAATGTAGTTAGTCAGTTAAGCATCTGAATGTATGAATCATCGAACTGTTACTGTAAAACTTGTACTTACTTATTTCATTATATTTTTAGAAATACATTTATCGATAATAAAACCAACTAATACAGTAAAGTAAACATGTTTTTAGTATCGGGGTATAAGTTTGTGTGTGTTTGTACGTATAATAATTGAGCCATTCTGGGGTGTGGTAGAGGGTAGGTCTTGTAGCCGCGTGTCAGCCACCCTTGCTACAGAGGCGCGGACTCGATTCCCAGACAGGGTGTATCTGTAGAACTGTACCCTGTTGTGTTCTATTGTAGTTAACAGCCTGTGTGCATGCAAATCAAGTACAAATCACAATTATTTATAAATTAAGTGAGGTATTCGTGCGTTAACTTCATATGTGGACAGTATTTTGTGTGTGTGTTAATATAATTATATTAACACTGTAATCTCAGTATATTTTTTTTGATATAAAAATCCATACTAATATTATAAATGCGAAAGTAACTCTGTCTGTCTGTTTGTTTGTTACTTTTTCACGGCTAAACCGCTGAAACAATCTTGATGAAATTTGGCAGGAAGATAGCTTGCATCCTGGGAAAAGTCATAGGCTACTTTGTATCCCGAATAAATTGATTAGATTAAAATAGAAATTCCACGCGAACGAAGTCGCGGGTAACAACTAGTAGTAGTAATCTATATAAACAGAATAGTCCTAGTGACTGACTCAACAGCACCCAGATCTAGAATCGTGAAATTCTAGAGGTGTCGTATAAATTATATAAATAGTCATATAATATGCAATAAAGTAAAATTTAGTATTTAATTTTAATTAGAAACAAGATAACAACTATTTTGATTTGGGTGGGGGAGGGGGTAAACCTTACATTATTAGTTGAGGAACAATTACTGCTGTGCTCTTAGTCTTTTTTACATTATTTTACATTTTCCATTGTCCAGTTTACTAGGCTATATCCTTTAGTGAAAACCGGAATAAAATCCGTTTAGTAATTACTGAGGAAATATTCTTAACAACTTTTATCTAGAATTAAAAAACCCAATCTTAATCTGAGGTAAATAGGAAGAATTAATGACCGAAAAATACTCTTATTATTATGAATAAGATTCTGCAATTCTATCAGAATATTTCTTTCAATACTTATGCGTATCATTAATTTCTACTTAGGTATTTAAATATATATTACTGTCCTGCTGAAAATGCTTCAATTGATTGTAAATATACCGATTTAGAAAATGAATAACGGGGAAACGGTGACAGAGATTTATTACTGGGCTGATCTAAATTCAATATGATCTATCCATAAATCTTACTCCACGTTCTAACGTACGATTAATTAACGTGAATCTACTTCGTTTTTATAAACAATGTATACGACTAAATACATTCTGAATTATATCAGTGTTGTTGACATTACTATCTCGTTAAATCTAGAAGACTATGAGTGCGAGACACTTTAGCTAATTTCTGTATACAAGGTTGTGCATAACCAGGGTGTTCACTTTCTGGAAAGTCACGGAAGCCTAAAGTGGTCAGGGAAAGTTAGGGAATTTATTTAAAATTCTGAAAAGTCAAGGAATTTATTAATTTTTTTTAGAAAGTCAGGGAAAAAAGTGTTCAAATTTTATTTCTGCACATTCTTACCCTGGGGCCCCACGAGTCGGGGAATTTTGAATTTGTGGTCAGGGAAAAGTTAGGGAATTTTATTTCCAAAAACCAGTGGATACCCTGATAACATAAAATTGGATATAAAGTTCGGGTAAAACATTCATTTTTCTCTAGAATTAATTCCCTTGATTTTTTCAGGGTTTTCCCTGATTTCACGCATTATCAAAGAAAAACAAAAATGTCGAGGATAATTTTCACCTCTTCAAATAATATATGTCCCTTGGATTTAATTGAATTACAAAATTCACCACGTTTTATCAAAATCTGTTAGCCTTGCCTAATCTGCAATGTTTTAAAAATATATTTAAACTAGCTGTCATCCGCGACATCGTTCTCGTAAACGTTAGGTTAGGAGCTGTCAGACATCAATCCATGAAGAAGAAAAAGGTTAGGTAATACAGATTTTTGTTTTGATCGATTCGATAAAACAGGTCGCGTGTACAAATATCATACACCCATTTTTTTTATCTAACAAATTTTCGGGATAAAATATTATATTCTTCCCCATAATGCAAGCTATCTCCCTGCCAAATTTCAGCTGTGAAAAGGTAACAAACGGACAGACATTTAATTGATAAAAATATATAATGTATAAGGAACTTTAAGATCATGTTTAAATCGATATATAGGTATAGTTATACTGACAAATACAAGTAATATATCATTGTTAGCTATACATGGAGTTATCTATCTAGTTTTTTTTAATAAACTACTTATCACAGAGAATTTTTGCAGTCTTCCGTAAATTGGATCGTTATCTCTTTACGGTTGAAAACAAATATTTTACTCAAGTGAAAAAAAGCGTTCGGGTGTAATCATTAAATGTTTTTTATTTTTTATTATTATTATAACAACGGGTAATTTATTCATAAATATTTATGCAAAATACTGTTGATTATAGGTTCGTCTAATTGAGTTTTAAAAAAGAAATATCAACGAGTGTGGATTGTAATTAAAATGTTTTAATTCATTAACTTTAGTTGTTATTATAAAGAAAATTAAATTATTTTTATTAAATAAATAGTATATGTATTTATTTTACAACTACTGTATAACCAACATTTGACGTTTTTATACATTATTGTTTTTTAATAACGCAATTAGCAAAAATTCAAAAATTGACATGAGTAAACATCCGTATCCGATTTAACAATACTCTTCCAAAATAACAATATGCAATAAAAATAAATTTAAAAAATTCAAGTTTGTTTCATTATTTTGACTGTAGAGTGTTCGCAGACCGACACACACACACTGTAATTTCTGTAATTCATTTAATTCCCTATTTGGTAAACCAAACTATTATGAATGTGAAAATACAGCCATGAGACTTTCTTATACGTAATCCTGACAGTGTGTACGTGATTCTTATTTTATTAAAACATATTTCTGACAAACTAATAAAAGATAAGATAAAATGAATGGGGCATAGATTTTTTCTCTGTTATGTAACATTTGAATTATAATAAAAAAAAAATCAAAGAAATGAATAGAACCTTAATTATAGATAATAATATTACCTACAATTTTGCTCTAATTCGTTTTCAAAAATAGGAGATTTTCTTCCCATACAAAAATGAATCTTAATTCTACAATTGGTCGTATTTAACTTACAGCGCTTACAGACAGACCGATAGACAGACATACATACATCATGGAGAAAATAGTCAGAATGGATTCAGGGATGGTCAAAATGGATAATTCCATCAAAATCCGAATTTCGAAAAAATCGACGTCACTATTACTCGTACTAAAATAATTATACTGTAAAAATACAGGGTAGGAGTCAGGGCTTCGAACCGGAACTGAACCGGAAAAACCGTTATTTTTTGCCGGGACGAAAACCGGAACAGAACCGAAATATATTTTTTTACTCAAACCGGAACGAAAACCGAAACGAAAAAAATAACGGTTCGAAGCCCTGGTAGGAGTATACTAAACTAAATAAAATCATCCAAATCGGTGCATTTTTATCGGAGTTATGCCCGAACATTCATAAAACATATTCACAATCGAATTGATAACTTTTTCCTTTTTTGAAGTCGGTTAAAAAGCAAAATATCGTGCTTCTAACCATTCTTTTTTGCAGACACCACTAACACAATGATTCTGCGATTTTCCCGACACCGGTAGATAATAGATGCAGTCACGTGACGGTTTGTGCTAGATTAATGATCAAGGTGACAAAAAGCGACGTCTTCATCGTGTAGAGCTCGGCGTCGTAAATTGTCACCGCGACGTGCTTCTTTCGCGGTGTGTGTCGTACGAATGGGTGGGTGGGTTAATAAAAAGTGTGTGTGTGTATGTGTTCTTTACGCGTCATTAGGCGCAGGGTGTGTGTGCGTTTGACCCAAAAATTAAATGTACTTAAGGTTGGGTACACTGGGTTTGGTAGGTGGTCTCTGAGGGGCGAGCGATTACGGACTTAATGTTGCAGATAAAAAAGTTTGCGTAGTTCTGAATGAAAATAAATCGAGTTTGTTGTATTTCTTATGCACGATTAAAATAAAAACCAAAAAATTTTAAAACTATTCGGTACGGGACACAAATACGAGAGGCTCGACTCGCATTTGACAAATATTTAAGTTAATGGTTTTCGAGTAAAAAAATTATTTTGTTAAATATCTTTGAAAAATTTAATCGTAAAAAAGGTTCCCATTTATAACAACGAATATAACCTCCGTCAAATATAATTTAGCACCATCTGATGATGCCTGGATTAATTAAAAAGGATCACCCTATATACACTGTTCTTGCCCAGTATTACGTATAAGAAAGTCCCGCGGTAATTTTATATAAATGTACTTAAATATCCATGATTGTAAAATGCATATATAACAAGAAGTCTAAATATTGAAAAATCTAGTGAGAAATGTTTAAAATTACCATGAGATAGAGATGTGTTAGATTATCTAGATTTTTATTCTGTATAGAGACAATGCAAATCTATGAGAATCGTGCTATATAGTTTTTTTTTTTACTTCCAACTTGCAACGTTTATATCGTTTGCATTAATTTACATTTTATTTCTATACTTCTAAACTTGAAGTTAAAAAAACATTAACATGTCTCAAGTACGGTTAAGTTAAGGAATATATTTTTTATGTTTTTTAATGCAAAATACAATCTAGGATTCTTAACAATTTAATATCTTGATTTTAATCTTTTTGTTGTAATAAATTGTCTATTGTTTTTTATATAAAAGAATGCGTGTTTTTATAAGTGCTAATTTGATTAGAAAAATGATTATGTCGTATTAACATAATGTGTAAAGATAATAATGAAAAATGAGCTTGATTCTTTCATAAATATATATTATAAAGAAATAATATATTAGTAGTCACATGAATATTATTGAGATAACGACATCGTTCTCAAATTTAAATCTTTATTAATAGCCTGACGATGATTCTGTGAATCGAAAGCTTGAGATTACCTTTTCTTAAATAAATTTTGACGTTTAGACAAACAAGTTTGTTTTTATTATAAAGAAAGATATAACTTCGAAAAGTACTGGACTGATTTTTGACTCAAAACAGTTGAACGGTGAATAAATTAGTCAAAATTAACGCGCGAACCATTTAATCCGTAAAATATAAGAGACTAGCTGTTTCCCGTGACTTCGTCCGCGTAAAATTTGTATTTTTTTATCTAATCAATTTTTCAGAATACGAAGTATCGTATGCTCTTCCTCGAGATGCAAGCTATCTCTCTGACTTTCAGCAGTTCAGCGGTTTAGCCGTGAAAAGGTAACAAACAGATAGACAGAATAGGCGTGATGCCTAATTTTTAAAAACTATTTTATGATGATCTTACGTGTCTCTTATGTCCAAAAAAATGCTTATTTCTGCAGAAAATAAAGGTTTGGTCACAAAAATTGACCCTTTTAAAACTAATTTTGAATTTGACGCCAAAACGCTCGCAGGTGTCATGGCGCATTTTTGACGTCACGCCTATGTAAACATTTCTTGTCAACTATAATAAATCCTTGTTCCATCGCTAATGTTTCTCGGTTTTACTTTTGGTAACACAAAACTGAGCAAATTGATAATTTAAAACCACAAAATAATTTATAAACAGTGCAGATATTAATGAAACAAAAATTACGTTTACGTAACCGTGACGTCACCCATTCTGACTGGTGTTTTATCAAACATGGCAGATTGCTGTATTTTGTGTCTTTTAATATAAAAATAAATACAGTTTTTATAATCTTTTTAACTTATTTCATTATTTAAAATCATAATTTCAGTGATACTTTGTTACTGGCATCATAACTATTACTTTCACATTTATAATAGGTACATTAAAATTATAGATGGAAGTGTTGTAGAGTTTAATTAGTTTTACAGAAAATAAGAAGAAGACTGTAGTTTTTATATTAATAAAAATGTTTCTTCGTTAATGTATAAAAGATTTTATAATTCTGTAAACTTCTAAAATCACATAGAGTATTCTTTACAAGTACCAACAATTTTCTAACACTTGGTTTGCTCATTTAAACATCAGAGCAAGAACAATTCTCGAGACAACAAAAGCAAATTAAGTTAATGACTGTACATAGACGGCGTACACTATTTTTTAGTTCGTTCCATTCTTATATTAGTCGTTTTCTCTCTCTCATCTTCTATGCATACAACTTGTTTGACAATCCTTATACGTTTCTCTGTGATATTGTTTACTCCGGGATCGCTATCCGGCTCCACGTACTGTTTGTGCATTAATGTGTATAGGCTCCACTTGAAGAGTGGAGCGAGCAAGATGGAGGCTTGAAGTATAATAGATGTTCTTCTTTTTTCTGTTCATTTAATAAAATTTCATGGAACTTTTCATTATTCACGTAATTTTTCATTTAAATTACATTTATTTAACAGATCGCTTAAATAGATTAGGTACTGGCACCAGTCTTAGACGGTAGGTATTATACTGTTTTTTGGGATTGATGGACTTCTTTTTTGTAATTATCACGAACTCAGTTACTAATTAAACAAGTACCTCTTTATTAAATCAGTTTAATTACCAAAGTCCGCAAATATAGCTTTTTTTAATTATATTTATTTTGTTTACGTTTTTTCTCCAGTAATGGACAAACACAAAAGTTGTAAAATAAAGAATCGTAGAATCGTTTAAATTAAGATGTTTTATAATTAAGTGTATATAAATTATGATTCAGTAATATCAGTAATCAAATATCAACAAATATTTCTAATTTAGTACATTTAATTAAACAAGTGTCCTACACTGGGGTATGATCCATGACTGGTGCTAGTACTTTATGTTTCATCAGTTAATAATTATTATTATTCAAATCGACGCCGTCGGCCTCAGCTTTTTATTTTCTAATATTATTTCTACTTGAGTGAAATATGAAGGATGTATTAAAAAAACGAGGGAGAAATTCAGTGTAGTTTAAAATGGGTATTTTATTATATATTACATTCAGAAGGGCAAATATAAGTGTGCCCCTCTATGTATACATATCGCATACCCCTTTGATGGTTAAGACCATTTGTGTTAGCACTTTGTCAAAAGGGTTGTAAAAGGGTGCTAACATTTTCTGACATTAATTGCTTTATTAATGATCAATATGTTGATCTTTTAAATATGAAAATTACATAGGTATTTTTTTTTATATATTTATTTTAAAAACTGACAATAAGGCAGTTTTTATTATTATCCATACTTGTATTGTAAATGCGAAAATATGTCTGTCTTTGTTATTTTTTCATGGCTAAAACGCTGAACCAATCTTGATGAAATTAGGCAAGGAGATAGCTTGCTTTCTGAAGAAGGACATAGGCTCTTTGTATCCCAAAAAATACAAATTTCACGCGAACAAAGCTGATTTATAATTGAGAATTAATAAAATATACCCAAGAAAATTCATAGTTTAAGGATTTGTTAACAAAAAAATTACTGTTATTTTTAAAAATAATTGATAAATTGAATAATTTAGTGACTTTTCTAATCAAGGTTCTTTTTCAGAGTTAATTGTGTTTTTAACTTAAGTCTCGTTTCATTAAAATTAAAGGCAGTGAAATATATATTGTACATGTTATACAATTAAATAGTTATCGATTTTTTTGTAATAATATTTTCATGTTAAACTAAGTGGTTTTCAACAATGAACGGTTGAGGTATTTTTAATTCGCAATAAAACAGTTAACAATCAGTAAATATAGGTACCTACAATCTTTAAGAGAAATCTGATTATCCGTGAATCGACAGTTATATGAAGTTTAATTGGAGCAATTGTTTGGTTCGTGATCACTGATAGATCAAATTAACTGCAGACTAATGCAGATTCTTGGGTTTTGTTCTTAGTTTTCGGAGTGTGCAATTATTAAATTCCTAACATAACTACCTGAAGAGCAGAGCTTCTAAACATGTTCTGAAAAGTAATTGAAACACAAATGTTAATTTATTACTTTATGTTAATATACCAATAATACATATTTAATTTAAAAGTTTTTTATTGACTTGGCACCGACTTCAGAAACTATTAAATTTAATTATTATTCTTTTTAGGGAGTTATTTTTAATTTGGTTTTCTTTTTGTCTTAATTTTTTTTCCCTTTTGAAATCCGTGATCAAATTATGATAAAAATATGGGACCACTTTCAAACAAACGTAAATCGGTGCATATTTTTCGTAGTTATACCCGAACATTCATAAAAAAATTATTGTCGAACTGAGAACCTCCTTTTTTGAAGTAGATTAAAAACAAATATTTTTATAGAGATCTACCAATACACCCCCTCCTCTAAAAAATATATTTTTGGTGGCAGGAGGGATTGTTTAATCGATCTAAACTTAAAAAACATTTAAATCAAAAGTAGTATTTTATTTTTTTTAATTAATACAAAAATTTGTATTTATATTTCGTATTCCTACCAGCTACTTGCAGCAATGTCTTTAATTGACGTTGTCGTTTCAGTATAGAAACAATGTGCACGTTTTGTCTTCAAAGACAAATAATAATTAACCTTGGGTAGGTCAGATAAAAAACAATAAGAAAACATTGCGATCGAATGCGTGGAGAATCTGGACAAGAGAGATCATTGTTTAGTTGTGATTTTTTTTATTGAATACAAATATACATTTTATGTACATAAAATTGGATTACTTAATTAACACTAGGTTCTTTTATAGATGTTAAATATGTATATAAAATATTATTTTCAATAAGTTATTTATTTTGTACAAATTTTTAGTTTTTTTTCGTTTAGGTAATTTTGTTAATTTAAAAAAATCTGTTTGTCCTGACTTTACACAAAAACTACTGAACCGATTTTGATGGGACATTCACTGTTTGTAATCCTAATTAGTGTGTAGTAGTTTAGACTATATGTTAATTGAATTAGGTCAGGGTCGTATTTAAGAAAATATGCATTTTTTTATGTAATATTTAAAAAATAAAAGATAAAACGCGGGGAATGCTAGTAAAAATATATAATTATAAGGCCTGTGACGCCCTCTGATTTACATAAAATAATTTTCCAAAAAGTAAACGAGGTCGAGCCATAAAAAAATGTTGATCTGTAAATTTTCGAAACAAAGAAACAAAACACTTTTCATACTACGTCAAAGACAAAAGCAAAAACAAAGTAAAATGTATAAAAACAACACATAATAAATAAATAAAAAACAGTGTATGTCTGTCTGCAATGCGACGAGTTGAAAATGTGTAGGTAGATTTTGTGTCAAAAAGAAAGATGAAATAATACATAAAAACGGGATTTATTTTTATTAAAGAAATCACTAATTAATTGCGCTTCAGAGAGTAATTAAAATCAAACGATTGCAAGAAATAATTGGATTTTTCGTTGGTTTTAAAACAATATTATAGAAGACGACAATACTGTTCTTGAAAAATAAATTGTGAAATTCAATTCTTTTCGTTTCATTGTGTCTAGAGTTGTAACGGTTCACCCTCCCCCCCCCCTTATTTATACTAACACAGCTCGCTATAAAAAAAGAAAATATTTCTTAATATAAGAATATATTTTAATCCAAGTATATTATTGTTTTCGTCTGACAATATTGTTTTAAAGAGAAAGAATAATTTTCTGGATTAAGAACAAGGATTTCTTGGCCCAAGTCAATTTTTCTACCCGTGTATGGGTTCAAAATTGGTGAGTTCCCTTGTTAGATAATAATAAGTACAAAATTTCGAATATTTCCAAAACCCTTAATCCGATTAGCAGCAAAATCAGTACTCAATGATTGTGAGACAAACATTTTCCTCAAAAATAATTCAAAATCGATGCATTTTTTACAGTAGTTATCGTGAACGAAAGAAACTTCTACGACAGACAGGAAAACGACACAAATTTTCGACTGTATTATAATACTTCCATTTCTTTCAGTAAAAAAATGGTACTTATATCCCCGGCATTTGTAGATGTGAAGGTCTCATGTATTATTAGATATAATCAGCGCCAATGCGAGTAAAGTGTGTACTATTAGTTTAAATATTTATTATTGCATATTAACCTTACAAAACTAAACAAACCGATTTCGCCCCAATAGATTGCCCTAACCAAGGACAGTTCGATTAAATCTTCGTACTATGCATAATTTAATTACTATGTTGCAGTTTTCGAAAATAATAACCGAATATACAATAATTATCTATTAAAAAATATTGAAATTAATAGTACACACTTTACACACATTGGCGCTGATCAAATCACATACTTCATGTCACTGGGCCATCTGCAAATTTTAGGGATGTAATAGACAAGTACCAAAAAAATTTACAAGCATATTTACAAAACCTTTGATCTAAAACATATTCAATATTGTCCATCAGACAGTAAATCTCTTCGAAGAGAAAAAAAAAACAACCTGCAAGAACAAACTTTCAATTTACCCTCTTGCACTCGGTACTCGATAGTACCCTCTTTACACGGTGTGCATTCGCGTCCACCACAAACGCTCGCAAACTGACGGTATTAACGTATATGTGTTGTAATGATTAATACAACTCGCGCACGTGATAACAATGTTTTTCACGCGGTCTTCATCGCTCTGCCGTATTTCAATATGAACGATGGTTGCCAGGCCGTGCTCTTCATTGCCGATCGTGACGTACGACGACGCACAGCCAACTAGGTTTAAATTGCAGCAACAAGAGTGGTTTCCGGTTTTTGTATTATTATTCTGTATTATTTTTTTGGAATAATATAAAGTGTGTAAGATTTTGGAGGGAATTAATTTATTATTTCGAAACAAAATTGTGTGATTTGGAAGAATTTTCTGTGATTGTTATGTGATTGGTGAATTTGAAAAAAATTAAATAAAATTGGATTTTTTTATATATATTTTTTTCGTGCGGTGTTTTATTTTATTTCATTAAAAACGATAGGAATTTTTTGCTACTTATTGGTGAGTAAATTTTAACAATTTATTTATATAATAACTGTATATCCGCGACATCGTCCTTGTGGAATTTGTATTGCTTCCTCGCAATATCGAAAATACGAGAAGCATTGTGATCGTTTCAGATTGAGACAAAAAAAATGTTCTCTGATTTAAATATTTTTTTTATCTAATCAATTTTTGAGATACAAAGTAGCCTATGCCCTTCCTCAGGATGTAAGCTATCTCCCTACCAAATTTTACGGTTTAGTTGTGAAAAGGTAACAGACAAACAGACGGACATAGTTACTTTCGCATTTACAATATTAGTATGGATAAAAAGGCAAATAGTATTTTTGGTACAAAATTCAAGAAAAAGTGTATTTTCCCCAAATGTTTGACTCATGTAAAGTAATTAATTAAAATGGTTTCTTAGAAATTCGAATGATTCATGCATTCATTGCATTTGAGAAAAAAGTAATTGTAGAATACAGTCCCCATATAAAATCAATTATATTCGGTTAGTGATTAATTTTTAATTTCTCGTTCGTAGATTTGGTATCCCCCAAATTTTTCTTTCTATTTGTATTTTTTAAACATAGAACATAAATTATAGATAATATTATTCTTTACCATTTTTACCTAAAACATTTTTAAGAAATAATTCGAAAAATTTGGTAAGAGTAAACATCCGTTTCCAGTTGTTAGATTGTTTTAAAAATAGGTTTTCTTGCCAGACGAATATTGATTCTAAGTATAAAATTCCATTCTTATTAGTTTTGTTGATTTTTGAATTACAGACCGACAGACACACAGACATAGCGAAAAAAAATCTGAATGGATTCAGGGAAGATCAAAATGGATGTTCATGTAGTTTTTTTCTATTTTCATTACTTCGAAAACTTAAATATTTTACATGAAATTACGTAACGTACACTTTGAAAGTTGGTATATCCGGAATTAATAATCATAGAGCAAAAAATAAGGATCGATCCGGTCTCGCTCCAGTCAAATATAAATAAATAATAAACAATGATCATTCATCAGGTCTCGATCCAATCTCGCTCTGATACAGCATAGTACAAAGAATATTTTACTGGAGTGTGATCGAACATGGCATGGATTGTACCCATAGAATCGATCCGCTTTCAGACCGGTCTCGGTCCAGTCTCGCTCTAAATCAAATATAAATAAATAATGAAATCATTCACACTATAGGTATCGGTCAGATCTCGGTCCAATCACGTTCTGATACAGTATAGTATATATACACATAAATAGAAACTTCAGTTCGTCTTCTATCATTCTAGTACTGATCACCGAGTAAAGCGTGATCTAACTTTGATTGGACCTAGACCAAACCGAAACCGGCTCGATAGTCTGGATAATATAGTCCCATTTTAACCTCCTCCTCCCCATACCTCAATCCTTAAATACAGTAGCATAAAATGATTTTGGCACATATAGCCAACCTAATTATTCATTTATATTACATATTATCTATGATAGAAAAGTGTAAATAGACGTATGTTATTTTTAATGGCACAGTTGCTACTTAGCCCCTATATAGTCTTATTTTTCATTCAAAGCACTTAATTTTCTAACAATTAGGTATTTTAATAATTTATGTATAAAAGTAATTCTTAACAATGAATAAATAAACTTGCAATTATAGACAATAAAGTAGACACACATGATTTATATAATATGCAAACTGTAAAATAAAGAAGAGCATTAAACGGTATTATAGCATCGTGCTGTATTATTATTTATATTAATAACACAAGACAAGTCTGTCTGGGATAGCTTCTGTACGTCAAGAACATAATTAATTCGCTCAATTAAAATTTCACACGCTGTTAAAAATCCTCTTTAAAATTGTACAAAGGGAAGTTTGGGTAAGTCGTGCGGAAGTATATTGCCAATGAACTTGAGAGTGTTCTCAAGAAAGAGGAAGTTAGATATACTGTGTCGAAATACATACAACCGGCCGGCTAGGAAGCTTTAAAAATGTTTAGCTATATGGTATATTTTGCTATATTGAAAATATTATACTTCCTCGATTTTACATTCGCTGTAAATCACCCGGTATATATTCGAGATTTTAAATATCCGTATCAATCTTCTCTGAATCAATTTCGACTATTTTCGCCATGTGTCTGTCAGTCTGTCTAGATTGTAATTTAAAAAACGATAACACAGCTACACATAAAAAAATGACCTATATATAACATTGTAGTATTGGTCGAGCATAGTCGAAATCCAAATTTTTAGATCGGATATTAGAGGCGGCCATTCAAGTATTACGTATAATATAATAAATAATATGACATTTTTTGTGAATATGTTCACGGTCAACTTTAATTACGACACGTGTGCTTTAAAACAACCATTAAATTAGATGAATAAGGTGTACAGCAAGTAAAAATTATAATACAAAGTTAATTTGTATTATTTATTGTATGTTTTTTCGGAATTATCCCAAAAAAAAAAAAATTCAAAATATAAAAAATTGATCCATTATTTTTTGGTAATGGTTACATTTTCTATAAGAAAACTTTTGGCAGATGTTTATTCTACGGACTAACTAAGTAATAAATTTTAAAAGTTTTAAAACTCACTTTACTTTATTAACTTGAACGCACCATAACGTTTCAAAATTAAAATATATCTGAAAACTACCTCCACAACATTAAAAAAATACTACGTCATTGTTAATTATCAAAAAAATACATTGTCATATTTACGTTTCAGATAATACGTGACAAAAATAAATATTTACTTTTTATATATGGCATAATCTTCCTGCTCTAATTTGTTTACATTGAAAATAATTATTTTTGTTGTATTATGAAAACATCAAACATTATAATGCCGTATTGTTTACACTAAAGTATAAATAAATAAAAATATTTATATTGTAGTTAACAATATTATTATTTAATCCTAACAAGGTACTGACACCTAGGGTGACCAAATTTTAGTTTTTGTAAATCCTGATATATAAATGAAGACGCCTTTTTAGGGTTCCGTAGAAAACTAGGAACTCTTATAGTTTCACTCTGTCCGTCCGTCTGTCTGTCTATATAAATTTTATACCGTTTAAGATGAAATTTGGTATACGGACGTAGATTGATAACCCAACTAACTATAACAGCTTGATTTGATGACAATTGGTGAATGGATGTCAAAATGGTGAACATTTAAACTAACTATTATCTTAGAATCTACTTTACATTGTTTCAGATTTTACGATTCTTTATTTTATAACTTTTGATCTGTAATACCTACTTATAATTTAACTGATTTTACTTTATCCATTACTGGAGAGAAAAATACATATGCAAAATAAAAGGCTACAATTTAAAAAATAAACTAAATTGATTTAATGAAGAGGTACTTGTTTTATTAGTAACATGAGTTTATGAGAATTACAAAAAACAGTATACCTTGCTCTTAAAGCGTCCAAGACTGGTGCCAGTAACTTATTTGCTCGACAAGTTTTATTAAAAAATATTCATGAAAGCACTATGAGACTAGCTTTTGAAATATTCTGCAATAGATTTTAACGCCTGCTGTATAATTTATTTCTCCGGAGAGATCACAAAGCATACAGGTTCTGATATTATGCAGTAGGTACGTATAGGTACATATATGGTACGTGAATGATCATGAGATATTCCCTTTTTCATGAAAGGATATTCTCCCGTATAGATACCGAGTGAATACTTCCATTCAATCTATTCAACCGTTCGAAACTAGTATAATTGAAATGGACTGGACGTGTCCGTAAGGTGAAAAATTACTTCAGACGTCGAGGTTTCTGTTCGATTTAATAATTATGATATTTTCTATTAGTTTTATAGAATTGTTCAGTTAATAAATTAGGTAGACTGTTAAAAATCGTTGTTTTTTTAACTTGAACACTATCGGTTTTTATTTAAATTGTTCCATAATTAACTACCTTTGGTGAATTTAACACGAGGAAACACTGTGCATTTATGTTACTTGGCAGATGTTTTTTTCATCGAGATACCATTTTTCATTCACATCAACAAATAGTACAGTCTTTCCTCTTTAAAATGATTTTTTATGTTTACTATACGATTTTTTGTTCGCCCAGTTTGAAGATATTATTATGTCTATACAATACATAGAATCAAACAAAGTCCCTCGCCACGTCTGTCTGTCTGTGCACGATTTAGTAACTACTGAACGGATTTTATTCTAGTTTTCACAAATAGATAGTGTTTCACGTGGAGGGTTTAGATGTATAATTTGTGGAAATTTTGTATATATTTCATGAAATCGGAAAAAAACAATCGTCAGAGAGGTATCATCGCGTGCGCTGCGTAAAAAATTAGTGATAAGGAAAATAGTTTTATTACAAATTAAATTTATATCCCCGAGTAACGCCGGATCCAATGCGCTAGTTTAGTTTAATATAACTTACATTTTTCTTTTATAAAAGTACATATTACAGTGTTCTAAATTCTAAATAAATTAATGGTGAAAACTGCTTGTAAATATGATAGAACAATGTTTGTAGAACATATTGTATTACTGAAGTTTTCTAATTAGTAACATAATACCTGTACCTACCTAGAAATTAAATTCCCTCTTTGTCTTTGATGTCTACTTATCCCAACAATAAGTTGAAGAAGTTATATTTGCTGAATTCGCAACGCTGCTAACTTCAGTCAAGTGGTCAAAGGGTAATGCAAGTTACTTGAACGCAATGATAATTAAAATAGGTTCTTTTGTTCGTTGAATTTATTGACTATTTTATAATGTCTAGAGAAAATTCATTCTGAATTATATTTCATGGTGTTTTATCATTTTCATACAATATGACAACATTTTTCATAAGATATGAACTGTTGCCAAGGGCGCCGGAATCACAGGGAGTTGAATTTTATTATTTAATACAGCTTATTATATCGATGGGAAATTAAACACCCCACCCCCTCGTAAAACATCTTTTGGGGGCAATTTCCAAATGAATAAATTTGCCAAGAGTAGCCTTTGGATATATGCAATAAATTTGTATCTTTCAAATGATAATTTGATAACAAATATCAACACTTGTGTAAAATACATTATTACATCAAAACCAATGTAAAATAATTTATATACATATGTGTATAATAGATTATATATTACATATATTACTAATTTGACAAAAACTTTGTCGTAAATAATGGAGAAGTTATTTTATTTATTACTTCCTATATATTGTATTTTTTGGACGGTCATATGTTGGGAGGATGCCAAAACATAATAAATCTATTCGTGTTTGATAGTTTTTATATTATCAGGGTTGTTTCACAGGGCCAAGTTGCTTGGAACTATGTTTTAATCGCTGTATTTGTACAACCTCGGGAACACGAATGTTACACTTTGAAAGCTTATATCTCCTGAAGTAGTAATCGTAGAGCAACAAATAAAACGCCATTATATAGTCTCAATCATAATAAAACTAGTTTTGACCCTCCATCCCCTTTATCCTTAAATGCGGTAGCATAAAACATTTGTGTGACAATAATTGTACTTATGCCAATTTTTGCATCTTTTACTTAACATTAAGTTTGTATGTGTGAAGTAACCTCAACAAATTGAAGACGATGCGAAAATTTACCATTTAAATTGGCACTGTGTATTTTGTATTTTATGTTTACAAGAAACTATAATTTTCTACAAAATGTAGTACATGAAATAAGGGAATAGACAGATAATGTATTTTATATTATATACTTATTTTATTATATACCAATGCTTCCCAAATTGTGATATATGGAGAAGGGTTGCAAGGGGTACGTGGTTGAGTGATTTTTTTTTATCATTGATTTTTAGTGACAAATTTTTTTTTAAATAACAAATACATTATTTTTGCTTAAAATAGAGAGTACGACGGTGAAATAAATATCTTTGAAGGGGGTAATAGTTTTTTGGAACACTGACTATATGATATTAAATATAATGATATCGAAATTTAGAATTGAATATACAAAATAAAATAAAATATGTTCTATTTTTTATGATTAACAGTTTTTTGCATAATGATGTATAAAAAATTTATATGGAGGCCACTAAAATTTAATTAATTAAACATATTACGTTATTGCTATTTGTGTTATTCATATAAAATATTTATTATTGTTATCGTGGTTTAAATATTTATTTTATTATCAATATTTGTGAAAATATTTACGATAATGAATATTAATGTATTGTTTACGCGTATTGTTTTGTAAAGCGTGTAAAATGACCAATCAAATACATAAATACAAAATAAATGAAAATTATAATACATCACTTGATATAAAATCATATATAAATATTACTCACGTATTTATTTTCACATTTTATTTATCAATAGCACCTACCCTTATCAATTCCCAACCTTATCTCCTTTAACTATGGCCACCTTGTTTGTGTGCTATGATCGGTCCATTAACGAATTCCCTCTACCACGAATACACACACATAATATTATATTATTACAATTTTAATAATACATAAATGAATTTTTGAATAAATCGCGTCACCGCCGGTTTTTTCCGAAAATGCCCGAGAAAATGTGATCAAACCAGATCTTGATAGATCTGCATTTTAAAACAAAATCATATTTGTTCTCTAGGTTTTCTGTGGAGACTTGCAAAGATCTAAAACGATCTACACAGATCTCTGAAGATCGTTGCAGATCGTGATGAAACCAATGAAAAAATATAACTTTGTCTCAAAATGCAGATCTATCAAGATCTGATTTGATCTCTCTTGATATAAAATTTTTTCCCAAGTGGCGAAACTATTACTAAAGTATCTCTATAGATAGGGTAAACGTAAACATAACATTATATTTACTTGTATAACCCATTCGATCGAAGTAAAGATTTGTAAGCCATCTTCGTCGTATTTAGTCATACTTCCGCAAATTTCAACGGTCATTATCTACCGGAAATCTTCGCTCCTTCACCACAGTCTATTGTATAGTTCCATTGACAGCATGACAAGAATGGTAAAAATTTTATTCACAAAAACACTTGGTATATTTTCATTCATATAACTCGTTCCTATAGATATATGAGATGGAGATATGTATCTTATAGTACTTGGTGTATTTTTGTTTCTTTTTGGTATGTGTGATTTTGTTATATTCAAATATCTTTTTCCAATCTTTCCAATGGATGCATTTAGTGGCCTTCGATGTAATTAGATATCTACAACGTGTTCTACTGTTCTAACATTTCTCTTTTTAGATGAGTAATAAGATATCAGTTTTGATATGAAAATTATAATTTATTTTTAGACGAAAGTTTTCTCGGTTTTGAAACGAGACCGAAACGAGAGTGCCTTAACGTTATTATTTATAAATTAAAACAAAATTTGTTATATTTAAAAATTTTATTGTCTATTTCATAAGAGGGAGAAATGGAACATATTTTTTTATAAAAAAAATTCATACGAGATCAAGATTTTTCTCGTCTAGTGTACAGTCCTATTTATATTTCATCATTTTTTAGGGTTCCTTACTTCAAAATGAAAAAAAAATCTTATTGGATCACTTTGATTCCCGTCTGTTGAAATTAATATTAAATACTCATAGTCCTGTAAAAAAATCAGGTTTTTAGCTCAATGCTATAAAAAGATACAAAACGTATTTTGATACTCACAGATTGACTCACTGATAGATTATTAAAAACCAATAGATTACTATTATTCAAAAATCATTAATATCTATTTCTATGTGGAATTACTACGTAACAAAATTAATTTTGCGGTTTCTTTCATAGAACATCTGCGGGAATAGCTAACTGTACGAAACACTCAGGGCGCAAATCCTACTCGCACTTGTCCATTCTTGTTTTGTTTTTTTTTTATAAAAAATGAGAATTTTTATATATCGACAATAATGATGTTTTATATTAGATATATTTAGCAACGCCATAATTCCAAATACCACAAAACCGTGCACCGTTGTGGTAGTCAGGTGTGATCAGTGAAGCAGTTCGCTAACCAACTGGTCTTAGGTTCATTGTCTGAACATGTCCGACACGGGTCACTTGGAATATTTCGGCCATAGTATTAAGTAAGGCCCTCTCTTCATCTCATTTCAAACTATAACTTCTACTTAATGAAATCAATAGGGCCCTCCTTGTTTGAAGACTATTATCTTGTAAGTCCCTACCTTGTTTTCTCTTTATTTAGTTATTATTTTTATTGATGTTACGCAGTGATTTCTGTCGATGATAGCAGTTATTATTATGTGTTTAGTTTGTAATGCGTGTCCAATGGAATAAATAAGATGTTTTTTTAGGATGATTATATATGAATTATATTCCCGATGAAATTGGCAGGTATATATGTATAATTATAAAAATTATGATATTAAAGGATATTACTTTACATTATCATTATAGCATAATAACTTTTTACAATTTTATACATCCATATTAATATTATAAATGCAAAAGTGTGTCTGTCTGTCTGTATGTTACCTTGTCACGGCTAAACCGCTGAACCGATCTTGATGAAATTTGGCAGGGAGATAGCATATTATATACATTATTATGTATGTAAAATATTAAGAAAAATATTTTATTTCAAAGCAAAATGCAGATCAAACTAATTCATGTAGTTTAGTTTATATTACTCTATTATTACATATGTTCCAATTATTTTTTATTATTAAAATATTTTTTATATCCATATATGTCTAATAAAACGTCACTTGAAATTAGAACAGTTACATTTTATTAGGCAATAAAAACATGGCATATTTTTGTAGAATTCTAGACTAATGATATTTATTTTTTATTTTTGGTCGTGAATTAAATTTGTATTTTTTTTCCACCGAAAACCAACTTAATTATGATTTTAATCTGAATATATTTAACATAATGAAGTTATTACTTTATTTTAACGAGCTATAAATCTTTTTAAGTTCCATATTCAATGCTTATGTCATTTTAATTATGGTGTATATTTTATATTGTAGTTGTTATGAATAAATTAAGAAATCGTCTTTAATCTTATTTCGATTTAATTCAATTTGCATATGAATTTCCGGTGAATATTTTTAAATTAAAATATTGAGAGAGAGAGTAAAAAAATTATAATCGGTAAGCACAATTTTGTAAATAACTAAAAAATATAATAAGAAACTCCATTCAAAGTCCTGAAATGATTCAATTAATAATGTTATTTTGTTAAAATTACTTAAAATGTTAAATTTATTGTATTTATTTTGACGATATCTTTGCTCACAAATGGTAAATCATTTTAAGATTTCGTTACTTCCAAATATTTTATATTTATTTATATTTTCTAAAAGTTAGTCAATATTTCTGTTTTTAACCGTAGGAGGTTCTCAAATCGAAAATAAATATTTTTTATGTATGTACGGGCATAACTTCGATAAATATGCATCAATTTGGACGATATTTGTTTTGTTTGAAAGAGTATTCTCTCGAGGTGGTCCCATATAAATTTTACCAGAATCTGACCTTGGACTTCGAAGATAACGCCACTCAAAACGGAAAAAAAATAAAAATAAAACTAAAAACACTGAAAAGTAGGTATATAATAATAAATATTTAAATTTAACAGATTTTGAAGTCGGTGCAAAGCCCATAAAAAACTTTTTAAGAAAATAAAAAATAAAACCGACTTCAAAAACACACGTTACTTACTCCTAATGGGAAGTTAAAAACATATATCGTCAAATTCAAAAGACGACCATTCTGTTAAAAAAAACTTCACATTAAATATTTACATGGCACTCGCTAATAGCCCACAACTTCATTAAATGCATAAAAACTCGCTCATTTGAATATCAAGCTAAATACATGATGATATAATCTTTGTGTGGTATATTCACAAAGGACTGCATGAATGACAGGCGGGCGACGTATGTAGGCTCCCGCGGGAGGCAGAACCGTCTGTCTGTGTGTGTGTGTGTGTGTGTGAAGTAGCAGATATCGTAGAGGCCTTTTGTCGTGTGAATTTTCCGCTCGAGATGATCCGCTCTCTTATGTGAGAAAGAGGGGGAAAATGCATGCATTTCGCTGTTAGCGACATGTAATTTGTACATTAGTGCTTTTTTTCTTTTACCGCGTTTTTATGTTTGTTTACATGGTTTTAAAAATAAACTTACGTGGCTATCGACTTTAGAATTTATGCTTACGTATTTGTCTTGATGTAGACCCATATAATATAACCCTATATCTTTGTTGGGGAATGTTCTACTACAAAATTTTATAGAAAATTGAATGCTCTATAAAAATATTGTATAGTTTTCTCATAACATGCGTTTTTTTTCTTTTTTTTAAGTTTTAAGTATTATAGGTACATGTCGTTATATAGATTTTGACACGCTGACCACCCGTTCAAAAGTTACGGCAATTTTTTTTTTTTAATTTTGGGAAAAAAACCAAACCAATTAAAAGGCTATATCTCGAGAACGATTTAAGATTTCTATAAAGTTAACATAAAATTTTGGGGTTATATTTCATTCATCAAACTTCCCCCCACTTATGATCATGGCAATCAATTCAGACTAAACTGTATACATTTAAACTTTATTTTTTGGCCCTGTATATGGATAAAGATAAATTAAATGAATTACAAACTGACAAACATTTTTCACTGGATTACAATTTGAATAAATCATTTAGGTATTTCAGCGATAATAATAATAATAATTATTAGAACGTCTTCTTTGCCAGACATTCGCCAAAATGAATTGGAGCGGTAATTTGTGCACACTTAACATAAACGCGCTTCCATGGAGCACAGTTGTTGCTCGTTTTGTGAACAAATGTCTTTTTATTTGTCTGGTGTTGTTGCCAGGCAACAACAACGGTTTCATCGCTTTCGTGGAGACGCGACGGTTCAGACTCCGTCATTAGCGGTGATGATTATGTCATTTTAATGCAAACTCAGTGGCGTCGTCATTCAAAATACTTTTTTATAAATCGTCCGCCATTTTTGGAGCCGCCATTTTTAATTTATATTATACAGTGTATTCCAACTTGATTAAGCCATAGGAAATTTAACATGGGGACAATTAGAAGTGTTGTAGTAGCCTTTGATCGAATTTAAAGGTGTATCATTGGTGCATTTTGAAATGCCGCCATAAAATTTAGTAAAAGTGTCATTAGTATTTTGTTTTCAATTTTATATCTGCCAAAAAATATTATTATAATTTTATCTAGGATGCTTACTTTAATTTCATTAAAGTATTTTAATCTTTATTGAAGTTGAAAACAAAATACTGTTGATTAATTTAAAAATTTTCAGTTAGTTTCGAAGCGGCATTTCAAAATACACCAATGACACATCGTTAAATTTGACCAAAGGCTACTACAACATTTCTAATTGTCCCTATGTTAAATATCCTATGGCTTAATCAATTTGGAATACACTGTATAAAAGTGTAAAATTGTAATGCCATCCGAGATCTATTAGTACATCAAATTTCAGCTAAATAGCTTAAGGGAAACATATGAGTAGATGGTGAAAAAATAGGTTTTTTTGACCGACTGTTCGAAAATTTTAACTATTCTTGCAGTTTTTAAATGGACTCGAAAACACAAAAAAATATCAAAATTTCATACTAATAATTATTTAAGGTTTTTATTTACATGTATGTTTATTTGTCCTTAATACGCCACAATCGCTACTATGTTAACACATTGGGGTTGGTAATGCATCGAGTTATATAAAATTGTCCACATGAGTTGAATATTTAATGACAAGGGGAAGTTCTTCGGGTACCCTTCGAAAAACTGTAGTAAGTATCTACCATGTAATCCAATTTGTATTGTTACTGCAAAGATCTTTTCAGTTTGAATAAATCTAAACTGACAATGTTGTTATACTTTCTTTTAATAAGTTTGCAAAATACTTATGTATATTTGAATTACATAATTTATATGGAAATTGTTTGAGAAATATACAATAGAAATAATAAAATTTTATCTTGGAAAATATTGCGGGTATGTAAGTAAAATACATCTAACTTTCATATTATTAATAATTGAATATGAAATTTCGAAAATGGTTGAGATGTCGAATTTTTGCACAATAGCTCTTTTTCTTTCAGAAATTCTTTCAGATGCGTTCGTACATAGTTTTGTGGGGGGAGGGGGAACATATTCGACATTGACTTATGATGAAAAAGGGGGAAGTTAGGCTAGTAAGAACTTTGAAAAGTTGGGAAAACGTGTGCTAAATTATAGTGAGAAAAAATCAATCAATGATCTCAAAATCAATATTCACAGATTTTGTAGAATTCGCATAACTTTACTTTAAAAGCTTATATCACCATCCCTCAACCCTTAAATACAGTAGCATAACTTTTATATTATTTAAAAATAACAATTATATTTAAAAATGGGGTAGATAAATAAAGATTTTTACGAAAGTAAATTTGAAAAACTGGTTTCGATTTAGATCCTCTCTACAGAAATGTGGTGTAAACATTATAATGTGTTCATCAACGCATTGCTCAATAAATAATAACACAAACTGTGTGTTTTTTGCCCGCATTTTTCTGTTCAAAGATAACGCGCGATTGCGTTGGGGTAGGAAGTGGAGGGGGGGGGGCAGAGAGGGTGGGTTCATTGACATAATATCAGACAGTTGCATGCGGTGTCTGTATATAGGGGTTGGTTTTGTAGTGCGTTGTTGGGGGATAAATGTTGTATGCACTTTTATGTGGAACCTGTCACTGCATAAGCAGTAAAATGTTTCTTTTTTTATATATCTATACAACTGCACCTCAGTACAGAGTTTCCCAATAGAGAAAATTTGTCAAGTGCGGGTTGACTCTCGCGTACTTGTGTCCCGTACCGTATATTTATCGAATTTATTAGTTTAATTTAGTTGTATTATTAGTAAAACTTTGAACCGTTAGTTAATCTATTAGAAAAACAGATATAGAATTATTTGTCAAATAAAAAATACGTAAGTGCAGATAATTTCTTGTGATCTCGGTATCATTATACATGTTCCCAATTTTTTGCAGATTTTTCTCACTATTACTTTCGGAGATGGGACAAAATAATTTTACGTTTTTTTTTTTTGAAAATTTGTTAAACTAAGATTTTTATATTTAGAAAACGTGTATATGTTTAAATTCCTTGAATCTTCAGCTTTCATTTTATATTCCACTCATCGGTAACCTATTTGCCTCTCTTAAAATGCGCCAAAAACTTATAATAATTATAATTGTACCAAATACCAGCTTTATGGATCAAACAGTTCAGTAGCTAGAAGATAGACAGACACAGTGTTTACCTTTTTTCTGGTACGGAACACTAAAAATTAAACATTGTCAATAAATTAAATAATAATGAAACACATTCTCGAATCATTTTTATTTTATTTTAGCTCCTAAAATGTATAGCATTTGCTTTTCTAATTGAAAATACCAAAATTTACCTCTTAGTTTCTTTCCGTTTCGGCTTGTTTGTCAAACAGAAACAGTTATTTTCGTTTTGTTTGATTTTCAACGAAACTCTACTTAGATGTCAAAAGTATTGTGAGACAAATGCCCGGTATTATAAAGTAGCTAACAAAATTGTCAAACACTTCACGAAATTTCAATGAAACTGTCATATACAAAGCTTATTTCCAAAATATGGTCTCTTGTCCATTCACTTAAGTTTTTGGTAAATCAAAAAAAAAAACATTTAAAATGTGCATTAAATTTTTAATAAGCACAAATTTTTTAACGTATTTTTAATTAATACTTTCTAGGACGTTTTAAAAATATTTTTTAAGATATTTAATTGAATTCTGAACACGATAGAATCAATCAGATTTGAAAATTTATAACAGGAGACCTTTTGGAAATAAGCTCCACATATAGGGTTAGATACTTCATTTGAATGTTCTTGTTAGCAAAAGATGAACTTAATTCATTTATTTCTTCAATTCGATGAAGTTGTAAGTCGGAATGGCCCGTTTAGCAAAAACTGTTTGAATGCACACTATTCTATAGGGTTTATCTAATGTCATTATAGTGTACCAACTCGTAAAATGAATACGTATTTGTATTGAGTTAGACATCACCCTCCCACTTACAAGGGGTTCTATATTTTATGAACTTGTATTGGTTTTATGTAGATATATGTTGCATTTTGTTTTATTGTATTTCTGCGAACATATTCAATTTTTAATATTGCCATTAAAGTTAATATAAAAACGTTGCAATAATTTTTTTTTGTATGAAAAAATAACGCGATTCACCCCGATGTATTCGTTTTTATGATCTTTTTTTTTTTTCATCACAAATATACCTAACTGTTTTACCATAATTACTTTAAAAAATAATATTTTATGAGATTTTCCAATGGTATTTTTATTATATTATATTATAATATATTAATCAATTTACTTGTATAACGAAAAAAAATTCCACCTTCCCCCCCCCTTGAAACGGTCAATAAGTAAAAATAACGTGACCCCTCTCTATCCTTACGTAAAGTTTTTTTTAAATAGCAAAGTGCACTGTTTAATTTTTCTTACGAAGAAACAATTACTAATTAAATTAATTAATTAGAAGAAATCTTCACGTAAGCAACATTTTTGACCCCCCCCCCTCCTGTACGTATTTAATAAACACTCTCATATATACCGAATATATACAAAACATTTTATTATTGTAGAAACCCATTTTTCATCCGAAAATATTATTTTATTGGGTTTTTGAAAAATAGATATTCTGAAGTTTGTAATGTCTTTATTGCATATAAAGAACCGTAAAATAAAAGTTGTATGGATAAACAGTTAATGAAAAAACACACGACACTGTCACATTCGAATCAATCTAGTTTTTTTATTGTTATTTTTATTATTTTATCAGTGATCTAACGGACGATTGTTTATAGGTTACCGACCTGAGATGTTGCAAATAAATAAACACACATAAATTATGTAGGTGAAACATGTTTTATTACTCAATTGAGATTGTAGTTAATCAATATATTTCGTTTTAAAATATATATTGTACAAATTTTACAATTGTTACTTTTATACAATTTGTTCTATCCCAAACCTATTCTTCGGGGTATCAAATTAATTTGGCACATGCAAAAGTATTTTTGCATATGCTAATTGACTTGGACCATGAAATCCTTGTTTTGTATATAACGAAAACCATATTATCTTAATATTAGAATATTCTCTTATATTATTGTTTCCGTCCGACAATATTGCTTTAAAGAGAAACAATAATATAGTTGAATTTAGAGTATATTCTTATATTAAGAAAATATTGTTGCCATTGTGTTTAAAAGAAGGATTTCTTGGCACAAGCCAATTTTTTAACTGAATTAAAAACCGATGTTTATTCCATGAGAAATAAATGGCTTAGGTAGTGGTTTTATGTGTCTCATGTTATTGTGTATATAGCGTACTCTCTCTACCAATACATCAAAATATATAAATGCTGCTAAATTTCACTCGGGTCAAAATAAATCAATTTGCATCTATCGATAAACATTTATTTTGTGGCTTCTATACAACTGTATATACAAATAAAACGTTGGACAATATTATCATTATCGCAGTAATTGTCTATCATATTCATGTACTACAATAATTAATTAAATACCCTTGTATCTATGTATATTACATGCTAGAGACTTCTATTTACTATTTAGATCTAACTAAACCCTTGTATATTGGATACAAGTCTATCTATTTCGTATTGTGAATTATAAATTAGCTGTAAGTGCATTTGTGATCCAGTTTCTGATGTATATACCGCTATCTATTATTAATATACGAACGCCATAAGCTATATTATTAAACATATCTTATTTATTGCATATCAAAAGTAAATTAATTAGTATAGCTTATCTTATATGTTCCATGCATTGTTAAGGGTGTGTTTATATGGTATGTATTATACATACATAACATATTGACACAATATATCATTAATTAAATTGTTTTATTAATATTATAAATCAGGGGTTCTTAACAATATGTCTTAATATAATTTTTATAGTATGAAGTTAATTTAATTTCTTTTTACCTGTTGAAACGCTTTCTGTTCTGTATTAATCGGTACGGAGCACTAATCGCACGAAATCCGTCTCGCATTTGACCTATTTTTGAATTTTTTGTTGTTGTATAATATTACAAATAAAACATTTTGGGAAATGCTGTTTAACAATATGTCTTAATATAATTTTTATAGTATGAAGTTAATTCAATTTCTTTTTACCTGTTGAAACGCTTTCTGTTCTGTATTAATCGGTACGGAGCACTAATCGCACGAAATCCGTCTCGCATTTGACCTATTTTTGGATTTTTTTTTTTTGTTGTATAATATTACAAATAAAACATTTTGGGAAATGCTGTTTCGAACGTCGTGGCTTACAGGCAGTGCTGTATATGGTCGCTTGCTTGCTTGCAATTTTAATTGTTATAATTTATGTCAATGATTTAAACGATGACGCCGTGGGTTGTGTCCGGTCCGTGAATAATGCTGCTGTAACGTAAGATATTAATGGAAGGAGTCGGGATTTGTTATTTTATGTTTAACCGAAAAATGAAATTATTTTTAAATGAATTATTTTTTACAAGCTATCTAAATGTTGTTTTACGTTTCTCATGTAAATGTGTATATTGCGTACTCTCTCTACCAATACATCTCAATATTAATTTACAATGTCTCCATGTTTCACTTAGGTTGGCACGAACGCATTTATCAGGATTAGTTATTAAATAATTAATTAATCCCAGGTTATTTTTTTCTTTATGCAATGTATGTCGAATATTATTATTTATTCCTGAAAAGCCAAGTTCTATTTATTTTTCCATATATTATTATAGATTCTTATTGACTATACTTTTTTACATATCACTAATGTATTTTTTTTCTTTGTTTCAGGTGAGTTTCATACCCTTAAATATTCCGTAAGTTATTTTTTATAAAATTAGAACATCACATATAAAATCGGTAAAAGCATTATTAGAGAAATCTACTAGACTCAAGAGCTAGAGTCTAGACTCTCTAGTCTTGATTATTATATACATTTGTTTACTTCATGTAAAAATTTACAATAATTCTTCAGTTTTAAATTATATTAGATATCAAAAATATTTAATAAATAATTACACCAAAATACATTTGGGGTCGAATGATTCATGAACGGAAGGACATTGAAAGACAACAGGGTGGGTGTGTGGGGGGGAGGGTGTGTCTGTGTCAAAATGTATTTATATATATATAATTTCCACACGCGAGCTGTTCACATGGGACAAGAGTCTGGTAGATGTGCGTGGTCCTGGGTCATCATCACGCGATGTAGGTACCTTTCCTCTGAGACACTGTCACCTCTCATCTCTCTCTATCCGTAGGTGAATCTGAACGTGTAAAAAAGAGAGAGGGTACATTGACACATTCTAAAAAATATAGGGATGAGGCGCACTCGCAATGACATAACACAGAGAGCACTTAGTTTGAAAATGGTCTGTACAGAAATTCAAATTGCTCAAGAAAAATAGGGAAAAATATTTACTTCGGAAGCTGTTAAATGTTCTTTGTATATAAAAGAGTTGGTAAAAAAATAATGGGGATGGAATGTTGTAACAGTTTTGTTAATTTTATAAAGATAAGTTCATGAAGTTTTGTATTATTTTGCTTCCTCGTCAATATCTGAAAGATACGAGAAGCTATGTGGTCATATTTCAAATAGAAAAAATTCTAAACCGATACTAATGAAACTTGGTTGGTTGGTTGAGTCTGGTTTGAGAATGGTCCCATATAAAAATCATCAAAATCGTGTGTGAGGGGGAGAGAGGACATCCCAAAATAGTTAGTTTTTCAAGATATCTCAAGAACGACGCATGTTAGGTGAAAATTGTATAGATTATTTTTTGTAGAGTATTGAATTTTCTATTAAAAGAGCCACCGCAATTTTTGTAGTAAAATATTCCCGTATGAAAATGTATCACCATTTGCTTAAAAAATCGTTTCGACATATTAAATGTCATTTTGACGTTTACATGGAATGATTTAGATCTACATTGAAATTGTTAAAAAACTAAAATATGCGAAATAATAACCAGGCGCGTACTAAGAAAGATTTCGAATTAATATTTTTAAATATAATTAAAATTGTTCGATAATTCACTACTTTTGGTGAATTTAGAACGAGGAAGCACTGAGTGCATTTAATTGGCAGATGTTTTTTTATGTAAAAAAAAAGTATAATTTCTTTGAAATTAAGTCTTCTCCTATAAGTTAGAGGAAGCCCATATAATGCCATTAAATTTTAGAGTTCGTGTTGTAACTTAATTACGTCTGTATAACTGAAATGCATTAATCCATTCCGTTTACATATAGTGTTTGTGTTATAATATCAATGAAAATACAGGGATATTGTACGGATCCTTAAATATATAAATCAACCCCAATAGGTCATATAGGGGTGTTAGTATGATGGGAACAATGGTAGTTATTCGATCGATTTTCCAATTTATTACTCATCGGGTAGTTGGTTAGCGTTCAAAGTGATTAATATTGGAACAATGACTGTATCCGATATTTATTTCGTTTTTATTAAATTAGCTTTACCACAGTGGTACCAAAAAGTTGTGTAGTCTGTTATTTATGAAACCAAATAAACGATAGTTTGGCCGACATATAGTATTTCAAGCCGCGCCGAATAGTATATTCAACACTAGCTGTTACGCGCGAGTTTGTCTGCTGCGTGTCTACTTCCTTTTTTTAAACAAATTAAAACTCATAAACTAACAAAGAAGTAAATTGAATAGTTAATATCTCAGCTTGGCGCGATCCTACAGACTCAATTTTTTTTAAATGTAGCTTACACTATTATCTTTAAGAGTATCACGCACCCAAAGACCCTCGCGACCTCCTTTCTTTTTTTTAAACAAATTAAAACTCATAAACTAACAAATAAGTAAATTGAATAGTTAATATCTCAGCTTGGCGCGATCCTACAGACTCAAATTTTTTTTTAAATGTAGCTTACACTATTATCTTTAAGAGTATCACGCACTCAAAGACCCTCGCCCCCCCCCCCCCCCCCATCTGTTGTATTATACTATTACAGTAAATGCACTGTTATTTTGACTAAATTCAATGAAAATTGTTGCAATAATAGATATTTTTTTATACTTTAAAAAAAATTGGTATTAGCTTTCCACGTTCGATACGTGATATAATTATTATAACTCCATAAGAGAGGAGAGTTATCTAACTCTCGTCTCATCTCGTGTACAGCATAAAAATTATCTCAACTTACAAAAAAATACCTCGTTATGCGGTGTTCACACCAAAGAAAACAAAACAGCAACACGGTGTTTGAAAACACATCGTATTTAAAAATGCATAGGGTTTATTGCACTTTTGTCAAAAAGACACGATGTTGCTGTTTTGTTTTTTCGGTGTGAACACTCCATTAGAGGTATTTCTTGTAAGTTCCGCAAACAAGATTGTATCTAAAATTCTGTTCATTTAGTATGGTTATACAAAATTAGAGTTTGTAGCTACTTTATGATGGGAAATTTATAATTGCCTAAATGGCCAAAGGTCGGATGAAAAACATACAAATTTGCAAACACACGTGAAGTAATTTATTCCAAATTTAACTTGATCAAGATTATGTAACAGCAGCGAAATTATAACGGGTCACTAACAGAACGTTCGTGAGATGAAGTGAATCGATAACACACTGTACATTATTAGACGCGAGAGAAGGGTCCTAAAGAAGTCAATGTACTTCTCAAAATATTAATATTGCTTTTTATCAAAATGAATCGTAATATTTATTAATCGATAAGGTTCTGAGTAATAATGTTCCATTAAAAGAAAATTAAGAAACATTTTGATGGACCCTTGAGTATGAAATGTTAAACTTACTTAATTAATAATTAAATGTCTTGATTTTATTTATATTATATTACCTTATAATCTTTTTTTAGTTATTAATAAAATTTGAGCTGACTCTTGATTTTCTTTTTAATTTTCCGAAAAATTTCAAGATCATATAGCGAACCTTGTTACACACAGATAAATACCTTAGGAATTTTTTCAGTGAATTGCAAATTTTTTGGTGTATTTTTCGAAAAAGCAAATATTTAAGAAAAAGACAAAGAACTAATTTTTCAATTTGGGTGGGGGGGGTAAAAAATTTGCAAGTTCAATTTATTATATTCGCAATATTACATAAAAATGTATATTTTTGATGAAAATTTGTATAATAAACGTTTTCTAAATATTTCAATTACAAACCATATAATATATGATTATTAAATATGTTTATCTTTAACAGCACGTAATTTTCAATCCCCCCTCGTATTAATTTCTGCATAACCTCACATAATAAACAATAATAATTTGAATTACGTGATGTAGGAACAATCGCCATATACCTTTTGATTTGTCGTCTGCATCAATTTGCTTTTATGAATCTAAATTGTTAATGGAAGGTGGGAGGGTTGAGAGGGGGGGTTAAATTGAATATGCACACGAACACAGGTGCGTATACGTGAGAATATGTATATTGAAATTAGTTTTGGAAGGTTGATTCATAAGTCTCTTAAATTTAATGTTATTTTTAAAGCTTGCTAATCTACAAAATTATTTTCAGTCGTCAAAAAATATATCAATTTTGAAAGCCCCCACGGGCCGTGATAAATGTTTTTTACTAAATCTAAATTGTAATTTTTGTAGATCAATTTTCTTGTATGGCAATTTTTGGATGAGTTATTTGCGATCAAAGCAAAAACCAAAAAAAATTTGAAGGGCAGATTGGGAAAGCTGAAAGTCTTTTCTTCATAACTCGGTTAAAAATAGTCGTATATACTGACACAAAAAAACAAATTAAAAATTTTAAATAAAAGTCTGGTCTACGAAAGTCATTCATTAACAAATTCATAGCTAATCGATAAACGATCAATAATTTTAAAATACATTCTTCTTGATTATTAACCATTAAAATTAGATTTTATATAATTCAAATATTATTTATTAATGCCAAGTATGCAAATTCATATTAATTTTAAACTGACAAAACATCCTAAGAAAAATTTCCGCATTACCTGTATAAGTTTTGATATATTGTCAAAACTTCCAAGATGAAATAAGATACCTACTTACAAGAAAATACGGTACATGTAATTTGTTCTACTAACAATGAGATGGAATTCATACACATTTATCTTCAGTTGGAATCATTTGAGCAAATTCTGTGAAATCGTATAACTCGTGTGCCTGAATATTCATCAAGCTGAAAAAAATCTGAAAAATTATTCCAATATGTATTTGTCGTGTTATTTTTTAATTTTCCTCGCATTTTTATGCATATTTTTGCGTTTGGATTTTTTCGTTATTTCAGTAGTGAATAGAAGAAAAATCGTTTTACTTATTATTTATGTACAATTTTTTTTTATAATTAAATATCTTAAAAATTGGTACCACTGGTCTTTCTTATACTTGATACTGAAAATAAACAGTGTACGTTGTCCCAATTTTCAATCACAATTCTCATCGCCAACCCCCCCCCCCCCGCCCTCCCCCGCCATACAATAATTTTCACTGAAATCGTGCTGTAATTGTAATATAAGTTTCTATTTAATTTAATTGTATTTTCTTTCGAAAAACTTTGCTCTGCAAGACAGACCCAAGGGAGTCACTAATAATTATTAATCTTGTTTTTAATTTAATATTAATAAGTTAATTATATACTGATACAATCCTATTTATAAGTGTGTTATGTCAGTGGAAATGTAAACGTGTATTTTTATTTTTCAGTAAATTAAATAATTTGTTTAACTATAATTTTTCTCGATTTGCTCGCGCCCCCCATTTAGTTTTATCATGTCTCCCTAGGGGGGGGGGGGGGCACAGGTTTGAGAATCGCTGGTGTACGTGCATCTATTGAAGCAAATACTCATAGCTAGTTAATTAATGTGTTGTTGGTATTGCTTGTTTAAAAAAAGAAAGTGATATATGTATATGTACGTTTGTTTCTTGAGGCCTATTGGTGTTCTACTTTTAGCATACAAATCGCTAAAAATAAGTTTATATTTATTTTAGTTTATATGGGGGGCGTAGCTCAGATGGTAGAGCGCTCGCTTAGCATGTGAGAGGTACCGGGATCGATACCCGGCGCCTCCAGATTATTTTTTAATGATTCTTTTTACAATATTATATATTTTTTCAATTATCTTCTTTTATGAACATCGATATACAGGATGAGTCGTATCAGGTGGAACAAACTTAAACAGTTGATTGAGGACAATATTTCAAGCAAAAAAATTCATATGAGCATGTGTCCGGAAATTCTTCGTAAGGAATTTACAGACTCAAATATTTTTTCTAAAATTAGTTTTTATTTAATATTTTGAGCATTGTGATATAGTAATTAAATTTGATACCCGGTTTAGTATTAATAGATTACTGTTATCAACCAACCAATGACTATTTTGACCAGGGATGTATGGGGCTAGTGGATTTTTTAATTTTTATCTACTATTTTTTTGTTAAAGAGAAAAAAAATCTAAGTTTTTTTCCATGTGGCCGTCGGTCACCCCTTCTGAACTGGCACCCAGGGCGATCGCCTAATCCCCCTCCCTAAAGCCGACATCGCTGTTATACATTAACATAATAAGCAACGAATTTTAATAAATATAAAAATTTCAAATATCAACCATTCTTTTTTCCAAAACTTACTTGACTATCGCGCTCCTAAATCGCAACCCCTTCCACACTAGCGATTTTTAGTAGCAACTTTTAGTAACGCGACTATCGCGCTGATAAAAGTCGCTAGTATGTAAGGGGTCTTAAAATAGATTTGGTGTATTACCAACGTGATTTAAATGTCACAATATAGTTAAATGCTAGACTCTCATTCAAAAATGTGTTGTAAAAATATGTTGCAGAAAATTACAAATCCCTTTAGTTAAATATATATTATGCTTGGTTCCGTTGATAATAAGAATAAGATACAAAATTTAAATATAGATTTAAGCTAAATGACAGTTAAATGAGTATTTAGTTCAACTTGGTAAGATTGTGTAATATTTCTTAAATTTTTCAAAAAAATTAATCTGGAGGCGCCGGGTATCGATCCCGGTACCTCTCACATGCTAAGCGAGCGCTCTACCATCTGAGCTACGCCCCCCATAATGACTTAAATAAAAGTTGAATTATTTAAGTCACATAAACTGACCAAAAAGTAGATCAATATATTATCTGAAGTAAGTACAAGAGAAAGACCGAAGCATAGACATACCTTGCCTTTATAACTTTCCCTTTCACTCCAAAATGAAATTCAGTCGAAATGTAATTCTTGAAGTCGGAATGTGGGGGGACACTGGTTTATTAATTAATTTCACCAGTGTTGTTTCTAGAATCATATTAGAGTGAAAGGGAGAGTAAGAAAAGCAAGGTATGTCTGTACTTCGGTCTTTCTCTGGTACTTATGTATTGCGTTTTTGGATTGATCTACTTTTGATATCGATTATGTGATACAAATTATTTTTGTTACTAGTAAGTAATAACTGGGGGCGTAGCTCAGATGGTAGAGCGCTCGCTTAGCATGTGAGAGGTACCGGGATCGATACCCGGCGCCTCCAAGTTATCTTTTTTACGTATTTTGAAAAAAAAAAACGTTTTTGTTTAATATTACTTTCTAAGAAGTAAATTCGTTTTTTATACTTATAATTTGAATTATATTAAGTCATAATTTTCAGTACTACCTTAATATAAGTACCACTATGTTTCTTAAATGTACTTTTAATAAAGCCCTGATGATTTCCGCTGCAATGTGCGCCGAAACGTCGGCCGATAGAACACCGCGGAGGCATAAAAAACTTTTTAAATACCACTATTCTAATATTCCAAAACAATTATCAAAGATTGCAAGCTGACAGATTTTTATTCAATTTTTTTAGTTCAGTTTTGTATGTTTTCAGTTTTTACTTATTTTCTATTTTATGAAATCAACAGTCTTTTGAAATGTTATCGTTAAAAAATAATAAAGAATACAAAACAATGATATTTAAACAGTTTGTATTGGTAATTTTAACGAGCGGTAAAACATTGTTTCGTTCCGTATAGAATATATTTATGTTTATTTATTGATATTTATTATTTACATGCATACCAACATAGATATTTACATTTATAACTTGCTTTTATCTTTTATGTATATCCGGTATACTCCTATACTCGTAGTAAAGCAAATTCACGTAATTTTAGGTTTATAGTTAAACCCTTTCTTCCATGCTAATTGAAATAGATATTTGAATTTACTCTGTTTAATTGTTCAAATATGTCATACCAATGTCGTAACTAGAAAAGTTTTTCGGGGGTAAGGGGGGAGGGGGGCATAAGAGCAATTGTTTTTTTTCACGTTATACATTAATTAACAAAAATTTCAGATATGGCTAGGTTTTTATGTAATAATTTGTTTGTTCTAACCTTAGACGAAAACTACTGGACCGATTTTGATGGGAATTTCACTGTTAGAAAACTTAAGACCCGGAAATTAGTTTAAGTTGTTTGGTTTTTCAAATAGAGCAGGCCCGTATTAAGGAAAATTTACAATAGATATTTTATATTAAAAATATAAAAATCATCAAACTTTTTTATCGTTATAGAATATAACGGAAACAGGCCCGCGACAGGTTGTAGATGGCAAGGGAAGAGGGGGGGGGGGGGTATGAAAGTAATAAAACCAAAAAATGATGTTGAGTAAAATAATAGGTATTAGGAAAGTACAATTAATATTTTCTAATCAATATTTACAAAGCCTCATTTAAAATACATCTAAATCGGTTCAGTGGTTCATGAGTTACGCGTGTGAGCAGGATTCACAGACGTACAGACACGACGCACACGCATACCGGCTCGGTCAGACGATAATAATTGCAACAATGTAACCTACCCGCGACGCTCCACATATGGTATGGTGACGTCATACCCCGCGCGTCAAGGGCGTGGTGGCAACGCGGTGCAACGGGATACATCCAACTACACACACACACACACACGCATACATGCACACGTAACGCGTATAATGTGAAAAAAATTATCCGCACAAGAGGTTTCAGGTTGAGGCAAAAATGTCTCTGTGAAAATTTACCCTGCTATACACATTACATTAAAATTTGTTTGTTTTAATATGTATGTAGCGACATGCGACATCAAAGAAGTATGCAGTCATTTGTATAAGAGATTTTAATGATATAGGAGCAGAATTAAGTAAATATGTGATTATATATTTGCGTAAGGAAATTATAGCGTCTATCTCGTTTCATAGAAGCTTTATTTGATCTACTATTTCAATAATAATGTTCTATCGTATAAATTACAAAGCTTGTTCTAACTGATTATAATAATTAATGCCCGTTTCTACAGCTTTATTAAATACTAGCAGTTTTTTTTCTCATTTTTATACATTTTACTTCCATGTTCTGAAAGAAATGGAAGTATTGTAATACCATCGAAAAATCGTGTCCGAGATAAGAGCAGATTCTGATTGTACTTACTTCAAAACTTATTATAATTTGCTTACTCGTCATTTCGAAAATACGAAAAGCTTTGTGATCGTTTTAAAATAAAAAATAAAAAATGTTCTCCGATTTTAAATCTTTAACTAGATCTTTCCGTTTCAGGTCAAGTAAAACACTTATCGTTCCGTGTCTGTCTGTCCTCTGAATCCTTGTCACACGTGTAACTCATAAACCACTGTACCGATATTAATGAAACTTGGTTCGTTGGTTAGGTCTGGCTAAAGGACGGTTCAATTTCAAAATTATTTTAAAAAATGGGTGGTGACCTCCCATTTTTTTAAGATAAATTTTATAAAATACTTTTTGTAGAGCATTCAATTTTCGATAATATGGGTCATCAAAACGTTTGTTGTAAAATATTCCCTTACAAAAATTTATCTCTATTTGCTTTAAAAATCGTCATTTGTTTTTTACAACCGCTATTTACTTGGACATATTAAATGTCATTTTGACGTCTGCAAAGCAGAAAAAAATAGATATTGTTTGAAATTGTCAAAAAATTAAAAATATACGAAAAAATAACTAGGCGCGTAGTAAGAAAAATGTCGAATTAATATTTTTTAATAAAATTGATATTAAATGGTTAACCAATAGCAATTCATCTGAATACTTTATCAGTTTTATTTAAATTGTTCAATGATTCCCTTTGATGAGTTTAGCACGAAGAAGCACTGTGCATTTACTGGGTAGATGTTTTTTTTTTATTTAAAAAAAAAAAATATCTCAGTATTGCTTTAATAAAATAACATAATAAATTGTAAAAGTGCTGTAGATATTGTATATGTTGGGCGAGGCTTGCTCTACTTTTTGGTCAGTTTATATGATTTAAATAATTCAACTTTTACTTAAGTCATTATGGGGGGCGTAGCTCAGATGGTAGAGCGCTCGCTTAGCATGTGAGAGGTACCGGGATCGATACCCGGCGCCTCCAATATATCTTTTTACTTTTAAAAAACGATTTTTACTTTATCCCCCCACTCCCCTCCTATTTCTTCCAGACCAATTATTTTTAATACTATTTTCGTATTAATGAATTATCGTTAACTTTTATAGCTGCTATTCTACCCTACAAACATGGCTATCAAATGCATTGATTGATATTTTTATAGCACTTGTTTTCAGTATTTGTTTCAAATTTGGTATAGGTCGTGTTAAAATCGACTTCTATCTTTCTTTGATTATTTCGTCATATCCGGTCGCAGTTATTATTTTTATTTATTGTTTACCGTTCAGGAAGTATGTACATGCATAGCTGACTCAGAGAACAGGAAGTGGGGGTGTATTTTGGCACATGCCATTTTTTACTGTATCTTATTGCAGGGGTTGCTTTGTATTTTAAAGTTGGAGTAGATATATTTTTGAAAATGACAGATACATATTATGACAAACAAAAAAGTTAATGTGATGACTGTATTTATTTTATAGTTTTCCAAGTAAGTATGACATTTTACTTCAAATGTTAGTAACGTATGTTATATAGCAATAATCTATTTCTCAGTAGTAATTTAATTTAGTTCTAAACGCTTCTAGAACATTACAAGAATACACATTTAACAATTACCCGTTGTATTTTTATGACATGAAAATGATTTACGACCATTATTTAAAGTCGTATATATGCATTTTTATGTCTTCTACTTCCACTGATTAATTCTAATTAACATACGTAGAAGAATAACAAAAAAAAAAAAAACACAAAGAATTTTTTTGTAATTTTTTGATTTACCCATTATTTTTTTCTTAAATTATATAAGTAGGTATATTTTAATTTATTCTCATACATTTTTTCAGGGGTAAAATAAAAAAAAGTACCCATGCAACCCTGCAATATATAAATAAATAATAACAAACTTATCGGACATCTTATACATTGGTATTGATAACATACTTTAATGATCTCATTTAATCGATGTTCTACTACTGTATATGAGCTCTACTAAAGTCAGTTTTGCGTGGGCGTTCTGTTGGTTAATCTCCATAAGCTGCGTGTTTGAGAAATCGTGGGTATAATTCCAGTAAAATAGTTCAATAATAAAAGTATTCTTTCCGTTTTTTTTTCTATTAAATTAACTACATAAGGAATTCTTAACGTGTGATAGTTGGTGTAGTATATCAAGGTCAAAATGGAGAGGAGATCTGATAACAATTATAAATGATAAATGCTTTCTTCATTCAGAAATCTTATTTCATATAAACTATTTAATAGGTATTGTTCCTATGTATTTATAAAAATATTTAAATTATATAATAATTATTATTTGTTTGGGGGGTGTTAATTAATTACGTAAGGATGATTTTCAAAATTTTCGACCTTCTTCACTCCTCCTTATAAGTAATATTACGCCCACTTTTCTTTACGTATCGAGTTAATAGAATCCACTTGTTTCATTTTTTTTCGAAAACTACTGCATGTAGCAAGAAAAAAATTTCTTCCCTGAAAGAGGTACGTATAGAGAATAAAAAGACATTTTTTATAGCGAAAGTATTGTTATATACCAACTTGTTTATTTAACAATATGTCTGTATGTTGGAAGAAAAATTTATCTCGCTGGCGCAGGTGATTCGTTCCCTCCAGGTGGTATGAAACAAAAAATTTAAAAAAATTCTTAATCTGTATGTGTGCCACTATCGCCCGTACCTCATTTATTAATTTTCATCGAAAATTAACAAAAGGCAGCGATTTCCGCAAAATAGTAACAAATGTAAATTTTTTCACACCGTCATTGGGTTAGAAACTACCTTAAATGAATTTAATAATTGAGGTACCGGCGATAGCCATATAATGTGCTGAATAAAAAAATTTCAGATCGATTGGACAAATAGTTTTTGCGCAATCACCTGCGCCAAGGGCAAAAATATTGTTTTGAGAAAAATGTTTTTGTTAATACAAACTTGTGGAAATCAAATACTTACGGCTAATCAGCGATTCCAGGTCCATATAGAACTTCTTCTCCTTATTCGTAAATCTCGTCAGCAATTGATTTAAAAGTGATTTTTTCTGACCCGAAGAAGTATTGAAAATACTTGACTCGTCAAACACAACATTATAATATATCTCTGTGTATATGTATAATTGACGGATCTGACATCATGCTTGTTGTAAATTAGCGAGGCAGTGACAGCGTTCACTGTCTATAGCTGTGTCTTTGTCTCTATCGACGACAAATGTACGAGTATAATACGAAGTGCGTCTTGCTGAATTCATCTCGAGCATCGTGCAGTGCATACACAATCGGGTTAGATAATAAAGCTCAATTATTATTCGCCATAGGATGTGTGAGTAAACAACAGGGGTCGCCATTGCGAATTATGTATTTGGAATCGGAATTTTTAAGAGCGTTTGTTAGTCAGTGAAATGGCTGGACCGAGTGTAACTCAAAAAAAACCTTAAGAAAAAAAAAACCCTAATAATACTGAAAAGTACATAATCATTCAATTTAAGAGTTTTCGAAGTCGTTTTTATTATATTTTTTTCTTAAAAAGTTTTTTATTGGCTTGGAACCGATTTTAAAAACTGTTAAATTTAATTATTATGTACTTTTCAGATATGGGACCACCTCGGACCTTTGTGAAGTTAGCCCCCCAATACGTGCGAAAAAATTCTAAACGAATGCCATTGATTGCTCGGCGTTTGCTCGTGATTGCCATTTATAAATTTTCTTTTGCCCCTTTTAAGTTTAGAAGTTAAGAATTTTTCAAATTTGGGGGGGGGGGCAACTTTTGCCCCCCAACATGAAAATTTCAGATTTTTTTCAATAAAAACTTGTAGCATTTCGTTTGCCCTATGCTCATTTTAGGAAATAAAAATTTATCAAATGTGGAAAAATTCCTAACTTCTTAACTGAGTATAGGGCATTAAAGGGCAAACGAGACACTACAATTTTTTTACTGAAAAAAATCCGAAATTTCATGTTGGGGGGCAAAAGTTGGCCCCCCCACATTTGATAAATTTTTAACTCCTAAAATGAGCATAGGGCATTAAACGGCAAACGAAATGCTACAAGTTTTTATTGAAAAAAATCTGAAATTTTCATGTTGGGAGGCGGAAGTTGAAAAATTCCTAACTTCTAAACTTAAAAGGGGCAAATGAAAATTTATAAATGGCAATCACGAGCAATCAATGGCATTCGTTTAGAATTTTTTCGCACGTTTGAGAACCTCCTACTTTTCTGAAGTCGGTTAAAAAATGGTTACCACGAGACTTTCTTATACTTAACTTATACGCAAAACTCGTCCTCTATAACATTTATTATAAACTTCTAAACTGAATGACACTATCTTAAATTCACTTAACCCTTGCACTTTCCTACTGGAAAAAAGCTTCATACAAGCTGCCACTAGAAAATTACACGCAAGACAACTTTATGTTTGAAAAGATTAAGTTAATTACGGAAGCCTTAAACAATAAGGCCCGCCCCGAGAGGTAAAACACTATACCGCTTGTATCTTAAGGGTTGTGAAGTTATTGTGCGTTAAGGGTGACAAGATAATCTTATGAATGTACTTAATATTAATTAAGATATGACACATTGCTTTTTCACGGTTGTAGGGATTAAAAAACAGATGTTTATGAGCGCCAAAAATTATATTTTGAAAACAGGGTTGGGTAATTTTTGTCCTATTTTTAAAATACATTTTTTATTAGTTTAGGAATATATGTATTTGAAATTCAAGCTGTTACCCGCGTGTAACTTGTATTTTTTTAATCTAATCAATTTTCAGGATATCAAGTAGTCTATGTCCTTTCTCAAAATGCAAGGTATCTCCTTGCCAAATTTCATCAAAATCGGTTGAACGATTTAGTCATGAATGTGTAACACACAAACAGACATAGTTACTTTCGCATTTTTAATGTTATAGTATAGATTATACTTATATAGGCGAAGGTCTATAAGATTTTAATATTACACAAAAATAGTAAGTTTTTAGATCATCCACTCGCGTGGGTATTCATACTACTATATAGTAGTAAATAAGACCACAATTGAACATTTAATAAATAACACTATTAGTATTATATTGATCTTAGAATTACCTACGTATTGTTCGACGGGCACTACATTAAAACATTCCCGAAATGTCAAAGTTACATAATAATACCATTTGGGTTGTGAAACTCGAAACCCATTTAACCTTTCAACTGAAATTTAAATATCCCATATAACTAGTATAGTTCAATTTACTTATATGTTAATTCAGTTCAAGTCTACTTCCTGTAAAGTAAATATTACAGCTTTATATAATTGTGTATATTTACAGGTATATCAAATATGTATGTTGATTTATTACAAAGCTTTTTTATAGAGAGACAGTATATTGATTTTTACTTTCTTATAAAAAAATATGTATGTAGTAAAACATTATTTTTGTTCGAATTTTGATGGAAATATCTATTTCTACTTTTCCTGACTCCATTCTAACTATTTTCGCCATGATGTATGTCGGTTTGTAGATGCTGTAACTCAAAAACGAAGGGTGAAATTTTTTAATTATTTGTGTCAATGGAAAGAAAAACGATTTTATAATTAATCGTCAATTTTTCAAATTATTTTTAAAACAGTGCGAATTGGTAAACAATGTTTTAGATAAAAGTTGTAGAAAATATTATTATCTAGGTATAATATATTATGTTGTATTTTTAATTTTGATTATAACTACATCATATATATCTTCCCCGGCGATAACCTCGGGAACACAAATCACTCTCCGGAACTAATAATCGTAGAACAATAAATAAAACATCAATTGATACCTTATATAGCCCCATTTATAATAAAACTAGTTTTAACCCTACATTCTTTAACCCTTAAAAACAATAGTATAAAAAATAAAACTTATTTTTTTTTTAATTAAGTATGTATTCAATGTCTAAAATGAATATAACAATCAAACATTTTTCAAAGGGCAGTTAGAGTGTTATGTATGTAGTAAGATCCCGGTACATTAACCTTTGCGATAATAATAGTTTTTGACTGGCGTCACAAACAATTCGGCTTTAACACTAATCCCTATTTTATATTCCGAATCGGGTTAAAGAAAAATCACTTTACCGTTTTGGAATACAATGTACGCGATGAGCTCATTCATTCCTTATATGGTAACTGTAAACTTAAGTAACTTAACTGACTTATTCCAACATGTCTTTCTGATTTAACATTACTGTGAATAATATTGTGTTCACCCATTGATGACACATTTTGTATACGCGGTGTGTATATAGATAATATACTATTTTTTTATAATTTTATTCAATGTTGTTAGATTTGGAAGATGATGCAATTAGGGTTAGGTGGTGTAAGGTGTGTGTGTGGTTTTTTTGTGTGCATGCTCTGAGTAATGTTTATGTAAATTGTGGTATTATTACATAAAAAGAGCTATTCTTTTATTTGTATAGTGTCAACACAAATGGGTACATTATAGAAGTTGTAAAGAGTTTTTACTTCGTTTTTTTTTTTTTTGCTAATTTTGTTATATTTTTAGGCGGGTTATACAGTTAGTAAATAGAGGGCCTCTAATTTTTTTTAATATTGAGAAATTTTCGTATAATTTTTTTAAGGCGGTCTTAACGCGCGCCACTGCAAGGGTTAAAAATACAGTAATATCTTATACGACATATTCAGTTTCATATATTGAGATTCATACATGGATAATTCATCTGTAAATAGATTATATTTCTTTATATATTATTATTATTATTTCTGTTGTAATGTGTCGACATATTTAATTATAAATATAGGTAATCTGTTTATAAATAGTGTGTTATTGAATAGACAAAGATTCATGACTGTAATCTTTGTATCAGTTACCAACAGCTGATTTTTGTACCCTAAAAAAACTAAAGCCTGTGTGTGTGTGTGTGTATGTGTGTGTGTATGTGTTGAGATAATTATCATTGAATAACACGTATATAATTCGAATTTAATGACAGTTCTCCGGCATTATTCAGCTATGAGTCATGTTATAAACAGTCAAACGCTATAACGCGTTGTTTTAGATGTGAACGTTTTTTTATAATATTACAACATTACTTGAAATGTGATTATTTTGGTAGTCCGTACATACTAGAGATGCGCATAGTAAGAGTTCTGACAGCCCGTATTTTCTGATTTTATCACTCAATATCATTAAATATACTTTATATTAATACATTAACTTAATTTTAATTGTACTTTTGCATGCGTGTTAAGAATAATACATAAATGGATTTTTGAATAAATTGGCTAAAAATTGCGACGCTGTCATAACTCTTTCTAGAATACCTCTTATATCTTGTCGAAATAACCAATAAATTGCTTTGTATTCTATTTATTTTTCTAAATATACTACATGGGTTAAAAAGTCTATGACCTTATAATGAAAAAACTCTTTTATTCTTCGATATAATCTCCATCTAGAGTAATGCACTTGTTCCAACGGTCCTCTAAGATTTCGATACCGGTATTATAGTGGTTCGCGTCAAGTCCCTCTACACATAGAAACGTAACATTTAAGGGGACATCTTTATTTTATGACGTTATAAGGGATTTTCTGAACTTTTACCCCTATAATAAAATTAAAATACAGCGATATTTTTTTAAGTTAGGGGTAAAAAAATGTTCCAGATTAACGTAAGATTTTATAAATTTTATAAATGTTAATTAAAAATGAAAACAACTCGGATGAAGCCGCGGGTAGGTCTCTAATTATTTACAAGTTTACAAAACTGTCTATAAATCGAAATTCATGGGTTTCCCGTAATATTTTCTTTGTTTTTAGTCATTATAAAACGTTTACTGCGCAATATGGATTTTTTTTCTTTACACGCACTTTTTAATTATCTCAAAAATCGAATGACTTACATAATTACAAGCAAGAATTCTTCTGCTCTAACTGCTTATTAAAGTCAAGTATATTTTTAATTATTTTATCCTACACGTTGATCTCTTACGCATAATTTTTTTACGAGCTTGTTTTATTTCGTAAAAAAACGTCCATCAAATGTCAGTGTTTACAATTTAAATTAGATGCTTAATTAAAAATGAGAAATTGTAAAGTATTTTTTTTATGTAAGTCAAATTATTTGTTGTATTAAAAATTTGTAAAAATAAACAGTAATCGCTTATTCACTGATATATTTTCAAAGACATGTATTATTAATTAATTTTATAGGTAATTCCAAACAATTGATATTTGTTTTAAGATCCGCGGATTTTACGAAGCGTATTTTTGCGGAGCACAATGGTAACAAAGCTAATCGTTACTACACAAATCAAATCTCTATATAGGGAACATAACTAACATTTTGATCATTCTAGCACCATGTTTTTTATCCAGTTAATGGATAGAGTAAAACTAGCAATAGTAATGATTACAAAATGATAAGTACTATGACACAAAAGTTATAAAAAAGAAGAATCGTAAAATTTGAAACAATATAAAGCAGATGCTATGATAATATATATAATAATTAATTAATAGATTACACTAATAATTAGTTTAAATGTCCACCATTTTGACACCCATCGGACGATTGTCATCAAATTAAGCTGTTTTACAATTAAGTGGCTATATAGATTATGAATCAGTATAATGACAGTAATTATATATCAAAAATATTTATAATTTAGTACATTTAATTATACAAGAATCCAACACTGGGGTATAATCCAAGACTGGAGCCAGTACCTTATCTATTTTAAACTTACTAAAATTTAATTTTAGATAGCAATTGCTATTATTAATATTTATTTAAAACATAAAATTCATCCCGATTTTCTAACGGTTCTTAGATATGTAAATGTAGAACATAATGTGTGTGCATTTTATAATTATAACTCGGTGTGGGGCTTGCGAGGGGGGGGGAGGTTCAGAAACTCTGGAATGGATGAAAGTGAGAAATAAATTTCAATGAATTTAGCATGAGTCAGCTGTTGCATATTGCATGTTTTTAGCATGAGGTTAGTTCAGTGTTCAGGGCCGGAACTTAAGCATTTTTTTAAATTTTTTTTTAATGTTCCAACCTATTATTTTTACTATGATAGTAAATATATCCATACAAATGCGAAAGTAAATCTGTCTGTGTTTGTTACCTCGGCTAAACCGCTGAACCGATCTTTATGAAATTTTGCAAGGAGATAGCTTGCATTCTGAAGAAGGACATAGGCTACTTTGTATTAGAGCTGGGCGCGTGAGTAATTTTTGCTCACGATCACGCACGCTCACGAGAGAAATTTTTTTAGTCACGCCCGCTCACTCACGGTTACAAAAAAAGTATTCACGATCACGCCCGCTCACGAACTCTATTTTTTACTCACGCCCGATCACGCACGACGGGTCACGCTCGTGACCCAAATAATATGTTATAAATAAAATGTTTAATGAAATTTTTTCGTGCAATATAATATGTGTATATTTTATATTTGTATAATTTTTCACTATATCTTTTAATATAAAAATTCGATTAACAGATTATCATATATGCATGAGATCAGAAATTAAAGAAATATCAAAATATACATACATATACTCACGGACTCACGCACGACAAAAATGTACTCACGCCCGATTGTTTTATTTTGACTCACGATCACGCCCGCTCACGATCCAATATTTGAAAATCGCTCACGTCACGTCGGGTCACGGCCGTGACCCGACGTGACCCGAAAAATTCACGGCCCGCGCCCAGCTCTACTTTGTATCCTGAAAAAATATTAGATAAAAAATACAAATTTCACGCGGACGAAGTCGCGGGTAACAGCAAGTATTTGTATAAAATTTCGTCTGCGTACATATAGGCATTACACATATTATGATTGTAGTGTGTTAGAACTCAGCGTTTTGGGAATAGGGTGATGTTCTGTGGTTAATTAACTTTTCACACCTACGTATGACGCAGAAACACCTGTTGTATTTAATTAAACTGATATTTTTGACATATGCAATATGGTTTGGTAATTTGTAAATTATATTTGAAATGAATACATCGGTAGATATCTCCTAATTTTATTATGACTAATAAAGAGGTTGGAACGTACAGTCCGTTCCAAAACGAAATGAATAAGACTGTTTTCAAAATTATTGAAAACTATAACAGCGTATTTATCTAAATACATATAACATGTCCTGACTGACTGAATTCATCATCGCCGAGCCAAACCCCTGAACCTAGAAACGTCTAATTTCGGGAGTGTCTCCTTTTTATGATGTAAGCACCCACTAAGAAAGGATTTTTCGAAATTCAATCTCTACGAGGGTAAAAGGGGGTGTAAAAGTTTGTATGAGAAAAAATGACATAATTATATAACTTTTCTATGCTTCTACTATCATTTTCTATATTAAAAAAATATGACACTTTTTTTATATAATTTTTTTATATCGTAATCTACAAACTGCAATGATTTGAAAACAGTTTTTTTCATATGTGTTATACCGCTTTTTAACCTTATATTTTAACATTTTGGAACCGATCTATATGTACGTCAAACATGTGCAAAGTGCAACCTTTTTTTGTTAAAATGTCAGTTTGCATAAATTGGGTATAGGGCAAACGATCTAACCCTCGCTTTATTTCATCCCCCCAAATTATAGAGGAAGTTATTAACCTTTTTATAAAAAAAGTCATTTTCCAATCTATTTTACTCGGACAGTTTCATAATAATTTTAAAAGTACTAAAATAATATAAATATCTAATGATCAGGGCCGTATAAGAGCTCCAACACCGACCCGAGTAAAAATAATGGGCCAGCTCGTATAAAGTTTAGTCTCAATTTATCGGTTTTTATTTAAATTGTTCAATAGTTAACTACCTTTAGTGAATTTAGCACAAGGAAGCACTGTGCATTTACTTGGCAGATGTATTTTTTCATTGAGATCACATTTATTCAGTGTCTTTAGAACTCTTATGACTATTGAAACACGTGTTAGTCTAAACTCTTACAATTTTTATGGTTAAGGGATTTGTATTTGATATATCACATTTGTTTAACAGATCTTATTTATTTATTTTTCAAATGAATTCCAAACATTTTCGCAGATGCGGCCCTGTGATACATCTCTACTTATAAATATTATTATAAGATGTCTATATAGATTTAATACAATGTAAAACATTTCACTTCTCGACTAGTTAAACTTGACTCATAGGTCACGTAGTGTTGTACACTTTAAAACATTACAATTTAATGTTTGTTATGTAAATTTTTCTTTCTTTTCTACAAATGTAAACTACAAAAAGAATAATGATGATTCATATCCAAATTTGGAAATGATTTCACTGTTTTATATTTAGAAAGAACATTTGTTTGAAGTTTGAAGCGATCATTGGCTTTATTAAGTATTCATATAAACGCGGTATTATGTCATAGGTTTAATGGTAAATCAGTGTGTCGTTTCTTATTGTTGCTTATGTGCAAATATTATACGTGGTTAAAATGTTGATGGTATAGATTTGATTCATATTCATTTGCGATGCTTCTTAGGGACCGTCCATAAATTATTGTCTACAAGGGGGCGTGAGAGGTCATATTTATATGTATTTCATATAAATAAAAACAAAACATTGTTGAACGATTAACCCATATTTGTTTTGTTTACTTCATAAATAGTTTTTAAAAAGTCAAAGGCAATTGTCTTTACGTATAAATAAAATCTGCGTTTTCCTTTGTCTGTTTTTATTCACATTCTGAACTTTAGAATTCCAAATATTTCATATATCAATAGTCAATATGGTATATGAATTTAATATAGATAAAAAATATGATTATATTGGAAATGATTTCAGAAGGGTTTTTGCTATTATTTCAGTAATAAATAATCTAAAATTGGATTCTTATTTTAGTAAGATAACATTTTTCTTTTTCAAGAAAACTTTAATGTGATTTATGTTCCAATCATAAAATTTTCTTGTGATAAATATATATATCAACATAATATTTAATAGAGGAGTGAGTTACGGGTTTTATCCCCTCCCTATAAAAATAATGCAATATTATAATATATAATCAATTAACAAATTGTAGTTTTTACTTTCCCCCACACCAATAAAAAATCCTAGATCAGCTCAAATATATACATATAAATTCTTTATTTGTAGTACTACATTTTAAATTTGTAAGATTAGAAAGCCTGTCAAAATCATACATAATTGACTTGATTTGAACTAGAGCCTCGCCTTTAAGAGGATTTACCCATCTTATTTGTAACGAATAATAATAGCATTAGTTATTTCTATTGTATCAATTATATATTGATAGATAAAATGATTTAACCCTTTGATGACCTATGTCACTGTTTAAATTTATCAAAGCTATTCTCAGAGGACTAACAATTCAGTTTGGAAACTTTTGTTTTCTAATAATATTTGTATGAATGCGGGGGGGGATTTTCGTGCTCAATTAAGGTATCAATTAAGTTACGAAAAACTGGTCTAGAAAATAACAACTATTTTTTTTTTAAAGATATTTCTTCGAAATCGGATCTAAATAAAAATTCAAATATAATAAATTCACAGGTGTGTCTTTTCATAAGGCAGCCATCGATCTCCCCCCTTTGTGCGATATCTATTTATGTACGCCATCCCCCTTGTCTGTAAGGCGTACATAATTTATGGCTGTCTAGCTTAAAAATGGTACGGTCACATTTATTATAACGCGGTGTGCAATGATACTCTCTTCCCCTCTCTCTCTCTCTCTCTATCTGTGTATGTGCATGCCCGAAATACCACGCGGTATGTTCTATTTTATAGCTGTTTTGTTTTTCTCAGAAATATCTTACAGTTGCGGTGAAAATGTCGTATACGTTTGACAAATGCAACTTGTTTGTGAGAGTTACTGCATGAAATGTTTTATGCATTCGTCCACGTGGAATTTGTATATATTTTTTTAAATTAATTAATTTTCGGGATACAAAGTAGTCTATGTCCTTCCTCGGAATGTAAGCTATCTCCCTGTTAAATTTCATCAAGATCGGTTCAGCGATTTAGACATGAAAAGATATCAAACAGACAGAGTTATATTCGCATTTATAATATTAGTAGATTATTATTGTCATAGATTATAATCAATGAAAAATCTGTAAGTTGTTACTACTACATATAATGATTTTAATAATGTATAATTAAAATTACAATTAACATTCTATCTTTCATCTTAGCAGGTTCTATCGACAAAGGGCCAAACTAAATCATCTTTTTAATTAGGGAGCTTCCATTTTTCCGCAAACTTGTTATTAGTTTTGACCATACATTTAATAGTCAAATTTTAATGATTAAAAAAAATAGTTCGTATACAAAAGTCTATCCGGGAATCGTTAATATACTTTTGAACATATGTTTGAATTTTGTTCATAGCATTGTTCAGAATTACAGCCTTTTTATATTCCCTCGTATACACGCATTTTTATTTTGTGTTTTTACTGTCGAAAATAAACGAATAAGTTCACGATTCTGAATGTTGGTTATTGTTCGAAATTTTTTTTTATTTTAAATTTTAGTTAGACACGTTTTACGATGGTATTTTACAATTTAACGGCTGTAGTTTTACATTATTGTTACACATGTGTAAATATTTCATTTTATTTGTACATGGGCGTGAATAAATATTTTTTACATGGGGAGTACAACGCAATTTTGCTTCCTCGCCATTTCCAAATGATTTCAAAACAAACAGCTTTTCGTTCCTTGTCTATCTGTCTGTCACATAAATCTTTGTGAGACACATAACTCATGAATCACTGAACGGATTTTAATGAAATTTGGTTATTTGGTTCGATCTAACTAGTAGATGGTCCCATATAAAATTCATCAAAATCGACAGGAAGGATGAGAGGTGGGGGGTTATTCTATAATTTTTTTTTTGTTACGTAAAAATTTAAAAAATAATGATTTTTGTGGTAAAATATTCCTTAAGATTTATCTCATGAGGAAGCAATGTGCAGATGTTTTTAGATTTAATATATTATTATTCAAACGAAATAAGTTTGTTTCCTAACCATTGGTTCAGAAACACTATAATGTAAATATTATTAGTTATTTTTCGTCAGGCTTGTTTATTCTGTGTAACCAAACATATTCCAAGGCTTTCTATCTACTGCAAAAATATTGACAATAGGTTTTGTTATAATGTTTTCTTTTAAAACACGACAAAACATGAATGACCTTTAGATTTATATTAAACTGTTTTATATCTATAATCAGTCGCTGCATGTGACATATATTTTGGGTAAATTGATCAAATTTAATTAAAAGTAGTTAGTTTCAGAAAGTAGACATTTTTTTAATGAGAGAAAAAAAGATATAATAAACTATTTAATTAACGTATTTTAAAACAAGTTATTAATTTAGACCCCCCCCCCCCTCTCTTACCTTATGTTCTTTAATACAATTGCGAGAAACACGCAATTTTTTAAGGACCGTATCTATTTAAATCACAAAAATATTATTAACTAGCGCATTGCACCCTGTGTTACCTGGGTTAATATCCACAAACTCGTAATAACCTAAAATATTCAACATGTCCACTCAACATACCCACCCAACATGCCCACAACACACGATTCACCGCAAATTGTTTTATTTCCGATATAAAATTTACACAAATTATACACATATACCTAACCTATCCATTAGTGAAAAGCGGAATAAAATCCGTTCAGTAGTTACTGAGAAAATCGTGTAAAATTATATTTTTAAACTCCCAGGAAACACCAGGTCCCGTCTTAAAATTTGTATGAAAATCAAAAAATAAAAATAAATGGGTTAGCAACAATCATATTAAATTTCGATATAGTACCTACCTTATACCTCATACATTTTTATATATATTTATATATAAACATATATATATTTATATATTAATTTTCAAATCGTTATTAATTATACAATTATACAGGCTGTAGTTTAATTGGCACACTAATATACAATATTAATGTTGGTATATTGCATATTATAGAGTAAACACAATATAATTATGTTATATTTTACGTACATTTCCCCTACTGATATCGATTATTCCGTGCAATGATACCTATTTGGGTATATTTACATTAATTAGTCTATAGTAGTTATTTGGTTATGTTATTGACTCGGGTACATAGAATTATTACATCATTATACTATTATTAGCAATGACCGAAATGATTATTTTTGCAATTACTTATTGTTGATTGAACTGTGGTGTGATAATTGATCATAATTTCCAGTAAATGTACGTTGTATTTTATTTTTTATGACCTGGTTTTGTTCAAAGAATATTATAATATGGTGTATTAAAAAGATGTCATCAAAATCGAATAATTCAGAATTTTTAATATATTTATATACGGGATGATTCATAGTGCGTGTTTCTTCCATATCTTATCTCTTTTAAGAGATAATTATATTATAAGTAAAAAAAAACATGTTTTCCTTCTTTAATTCCTGCATGTTAAAGAAGTTTATACACTGTTAAAAATATTTTTTTAACAGATACCCTGTATAAAATAAATAATTTCTACATGAATTTCATGTAGTACATAGTTCAAGCTACTGCCACACCAAAATGCAAGAATAAATCTCTAAAATTAAGCCCAAAATGATTTTTCAAAACAATGTCAAAAATATTTTTTATCTCAATTAAAAAAAAAATATTATACCGCAGTATAGATCTATGTATTTAACTATAAGTAAATAAGGTAAACAATAATAGATCATTAATTTTTTTTTATATCTATCTCTTGAGTAAGATGACATATAGAAGAAATACGTAGATTACTGATGATTCACTTAAAATTCAAGAGTCTGTCCTGATTACCCCAGGGCACTTCACGATTCCCCCAGTCATACATGTCTGGTCGTTAATATGAAAATAAATGCCAAAAAAAATTTAAAATTCAAGAGTGTATTTTGCATAAAAAAATAAGTTATTAATTGAGTTCTGGCCTCAATAATTAACAAAATACGTTCCAGCGATTCTATTTGCTTCACAAGCTTCGAAAGAAAGTACATATATTCATTAGCATTTGCCATATGATGTTATTAACAAAATTTAACACAAATTAATTATTTTATTATATACGTTACAATCATAAATAATTGAAGTATGAAAATATTATTATAATAACTGTTAATATAACTGTTTTTCGACCGCTGATCTAGTTTAGAGCATAAAGTACCTACTTGTTCATGCTGCAGAAAATAATACAACAATTAAAATGCATTCTATTATTATATTAATTGTTAATTATTTTCATTTATGAAAATAAATAGGTTACCCTTTATTAATGAACAATGCATTATTTGTGAAAATATGCGATATTCATAAAAATCTGATTTTAATTGGAATGCATATTTATTTTATTAATTAAAAATAGTAATTGAATGCCATGTTGTTTGATTTGATTTATATATGGCAAAAATAGTTGCTATGTGCTAATATCAGAATCTTCACTTTTTACTTATTTTTTAAGTAATAAAAAATACTATTTGTTGTGGTTTTTATGGGGGTCATGTAATAGAAAAAAATTGACCCTTCATTCCAATAAAAAAAAATTAATATGATGATAATGAACTTGTTAATAAAAATAAATACAAAAAACAACAGTTTTCAAAAAAATTGTTCTGCTGATTTTACTTAATTATGAAAATATATTACAACACAAGGCTTTAGGGTATAAGCCGCGTCAATTTCAGCCAACATTTCGTCGCATATTGCAGTGGATACTTTCAATAAAACCCTGAAGATGTGCACTTCAATGTGTGATGAAAACGTTGGTCGATAGAACAACCAAATCGACGCTACTTATACCCAGAAAACAAGTTCAAATACAGTACTTACAACCTTTGTAAATCCATACTAATATTATAAATACGAAAGTAACTTGTCTGTTTGTTATCTTTTCACGGCTAAACCGCTGAACCGATCTTGATGAAATTTGGCATAGAGATAGCTTGCATCCTGGGGAAGGGCATAGGGTACTTTGTACCCCGGAAAATTGACTAGATAAAAAATACAAATTCCGGGTAACAACTAGTATTAAATAACCGTATACATAAATTTTTTTTTTCTAAACGATAGCATCAATTAGAGTCCAATTACCGAAGATGTAGACAGAAAAAAAGTCGCCAATTATGGTACAATAAATTTATATTGTACCATGTAACCGAAAAAAAGAATTAATAACAGCAGTTAGGCGCCGTTTATAACGTATATGAAACAAATCTACACTGTAATAATATCGCATGAGATCACACATGATATGAAATTTTCATTCTAGTCCAATGACTCATGCCAGAAAACCAACATATGTTATATATATGTCTGTATACCCAACGCGAGTTACCGAATTCACGCACTAAAACAAAGATAGAACGTGCGTTTATAATGGGAATCGTATATCGCTCTCTTTTTCTAACAATGTTTTAATTACTTCATATAAATATTATGATTTTGTAGAATTCAGTTTGTTGTGACTGTGACAGAACCTTATTTACTCTCTCTGTCTCCCTCTGTACGCGTATTTGTAATTAATCAAATTCGAGTGCGTTAAATTTGTTTTTGAAAATGCAATGATAATTTTAATTGAAAAATTTATTATTTTCTATTTGTTTTATCTTTATTACTTGAATGTGTATTTGTAATTACAAACGTGCAAATATTATATTATTTAATAAATAATATTTATTTATGCAATAATATATTGTATGGGCTCTACGGTATATAAGAATTTCAATGGTTTTTTAGATACATACAAATATTTGATGTTTTATTTTGTAAGTACATTACTTCTTGTGTTGACTCATATTTTGATTTTTTACGACTGTATTAAATACGAGTACATTCAAAATTTATTAATTATTTGCAAATGTTTCCGGAAAATTTTCGATCTAACATAAATTATGTATGATTCAGCGTGAAATTGACAAGAAAAAATATACTTTCAAACTTGGCACAATTTTAACAGAGGTATAAAAATATGGAAATGTTTCTGAAATAACTTTGAAACCCCTACTATATTGAAGTTTTATACTAAATGAATTTTTAATTTCAAATTCAAACATAGTTTATTTTTAATAAAAAAATAACAACGTAGAACTATGGCTTTTAAGGTATAAAAATCTTAAATTTTTTGCTTAACTCTTTATAGTACTGTATTTAAGGTATGAGGAATGAAGGGTTAACACTAATATTACTATAAATGGGACTATATAAACTATATATTGGCATTTTATTTATTGCTCTACGATTATTAGTCCCGGATATAAGTATAAGCTTTCTTTCAAAATGTGACACATTTCATTGCATTCGTGCTCCCTGGGATACGTAATTCCAGTGGGGGTGGAGGTACTGAAGAGAAAAATATGTCAGGTCCTTTTTTTGTTTTTATAATAATTTAATTTTTTTTTTTATAAGGATACCAACGAAATAAACATTTTTGCTGTGTTTTTTCTATAAATTTTCTACTACATTTCTCCCCAAAACAAGAAAGAGGGTCCCCAACTATCATATCGCGTCACTGCATAATTCTACGACAAAAATGCATGACCGTTTTAATTATTTGTTTTAAAACAATACGTAGATAATTCCAGCCCTTGAAGAATTCCTTCCAAAGCGTAAGTTAGCGCCGCGTATGTGTGTGTGTGTGTGTCTGGTCGTACTCAACTCACACCCCCACCCCACACCCAACCCCCTCGAGGGGGGCCCGCCGCGGGGCGCGCACATACGTTGGACACTGAGAGAGCTAGCTTACTACATTCGTTGCTGACCGGTAGTCGGCTAAACTCAACACATACGCGGTGAAATACAATTCATTCTATTTACAGTATATATTTACGTATACTGCATATATTTTTTCGTACGTTTGGAACGTGCGGTTTTATATCGTACCGTTGTGGATATATATTTTTGTGCTAAGTTGAGTGTTGTGGTTACATTTTGTTTGTTTATTTGTTGGATTATACCCCGTTCGAAGGTTTGTTTTATATATCTTTTATATTAACTTATACCTCCTAGTTCATTATATTTATTTGGAAAAGTCCGGAACAAAATTGCGTTTGGTCAAGAAATGGAAAACAATATTTTGTTAAGATATTAGCGGCCTCAGACAGAATAAATTGTTTTTGGGAGAAAATGTAGCAGGAAATTTCAATATTTATTTTGATCATTGAAGACCTTTTTTTGTTCATTTTAACCTAACCTACCCCCACTCCAACCTCTTTAAATATCATTAATACCTAATGATTCTTTTAAAAAAATGTTTTTTAAATATAATACATAAATTGTTTCATAAATTATGAGTGTTATAAATAATTTATATTGCAATATATAATATAATTTATTGATAATAATTATTTCTAGCTTATATAATTCATATCATAAAGAACTGCGCTTGTAATTTGTTTCCACTTAAACTTCCTATCGATATGTAAACTATGATAAGATATAAATGTTTGTTTACGCGCGGACGATTTAATTTAAAATTAAATTAACGTTTTAATAACCTCGCTAAAATATAATATTTTTAATAAATTAACACAAACTTTTGAATTGTCTTCTGAAATGAAATTTTTAAGTAAGATAATACCATAGATTCTAATTAAGAATATGACTCAGAAACGATACTTTATTTAACCCTTTGAACGCGACCATAAAGCGAAACACTTATTCCTAAAAATATGCATCTCCCTAGAAAAATCAAAAAATTGTTATTTACATTTTCTTTTCATGATGTCAATTCTATATGAAATTGCATATAAAGAAGTTTATATTCGTGTGTAGTATATTGAGGACTAATGTTTTAGTAAAAACCGTTGTTTTTTGTTTATATACATAAGTAATTCTTATTTTACGAAAAAATAAAATTTACATACAAAAATGAGTAAACAAAAGATGGGGTGAGGGGTGGTACTGAATATTTCACGGAAATTTACATTTTTTTCTAAAATAAAAATCGATTTCCGCGTGCAACAATGTTTTTCAAGTCGTGGACTATACATGACTTCCATGTTCTTTCTATCTTTTTAAATAATTTTTAATAAAATTTCAATGGGATTTGTCAGAAATAAAACGCACTTTTGTGTTATAAATATTAGTTTTCTAATGTCCTAATGTCAAAAACATAATACAAATTCGTAGATAACTAATTTGACAATTTAAATTTAGTTGCATTTGTTTCTAAGACAACATGAATTAATGACGTATTAATTAGTATTTAAAATTCAAATTTTGAGGGTGCTTTTCATCCCTTTAAAGCTGTTTAGGCACGTACAAAAAATAAATGTCACTTAGGTTCAATTGAACTATAAATATACCAAGTCTTAGCAAAATGAATCATAAATGATCATAAGCAAAATAAATAAGATAATACTCGCAACGTTCACCTTTTAGACGATAATAGGTACAAAATTTCGAATATTTCTAAAACTCCTAGTCTGATTAGCACCAAAATCAATAGGCCTTGAGTACTCACCGAGACAAACATTTTCCCCATAAATAATTCAAATCGGTTCATTTTTACAGTAGTTATCTCGTGAACGAAAGTAAATTCTACATCCAGACACACGCACAGCTGCCATACAGAAATTAAATTTTCTTTACGTTTTGAAGATTGTACAATCAGAATCTGCTCTTATCTTGGACACGATTTTTCGACGGTATTACAATACTTCCATTTCTTTCGGAACATGGAAGTAAAAATACAATCGACTTTAATCGATTTTCGCATCCAAAGGATTAAGTCTGATCTTTCTTTATTAGATAAAAAAAATATTTTTTTTAAATTCACACGAGACCGAGTACGAGACAATATTGACCTAACTCTCGTCTCGTATTGATTGAAAAATAAATGCACCTTCTTTAAGATTGTCTCGACGCAGTTGTTTACAAACTTCTTGCCATTTTGTATACGCACTCATTAGGTTATTCATGTCGTTTTTGAGTTTGAAAGATGCTTCATTATTCATGGAGTTCATCGTTAAGTTCAACTTTGACATGGACTTGTCGTGAAGTGAAGCATTAATCCGTAATGATTTATCATTTCCGACTCCCCCCCTTTTTGTTCCTTTCTTGTTATCTTTATTATGTTACAGTATTTGTAATTAAATTGTGCCAGATAATTAATCCAACTTTACGTTTTTATAATTAATTAGTATTACCTACTTTAGATCTTTATTTTGATACGGGTTCTATTAATTTATGGCCAAAAGATGTTTTTTTTCTTGAATAGTTTCGTTGCATTTATTAAATTTAATACATTTTTAATTATTTTGATGGAAATTCGCAATGAGACAACTTAAAAATTGTGTTAGTGTTATGAAAAAAATCAAATTATATTAAAATTATCTATATTATTAATGAATTTTTAAATTTTTTATCTTCCCAGTCATTTTATAAGATTTTAATGACCCCATTAAATTACGAAATATATTTATCAATTGATCTTCTATCAGAAAAATAAATCCATACTAATATTATAAATACCAAAATTATCTCAAACTGTCTGTCTGTTTGTTACCTTTTCACGGTTAAACCACCGAACCGATTTTTATGAAATTTGACAGGGAGATAGCTTACATCCTGAGGAATGACATAGCCTACTCTGCATTCTTAAATAATGATTAGATACAAAAATAGAAATTCCTTAATATAAATTACTCTTAATCAACGTATAATTTGAATGAAACTAATGTTAATGTTATATTTATGTATGTTATTACACGGTGTAATGGTTACATTCAAAACACACTTAATGTAAGCGTTAAAAGTTTTAGAAGTCACATTCCATGTACGTCTAGTGTGCTATGAAACATTAATAAGATAATGCATGTGTTTCCAGAATGTAGATTCTAATCTTATGGGAATCAATTCTATGTGTAGAATAATTAGAAAAAAATATAACGGTTTTGTTGTATTGTGTCGAGAAATTTATGAATTATACATGTTTCAATTTCTTGAATGGATGCCGTTCCTAAATGGTATTTATTTTGTACTTTTAGTCAGTAATTTTTTTACTTTTTTGTGTTTAAGTAAGGTATTTCTCAAAAAAATAAAATTTTGTAAATAACCAAAATAAACTGGACATAAACTACATTCTCTACAACATTTATTATAAATATTTTTATCGGTTATGGACTATTTGAAATATAATTGAAAAAAAAAACGATTATTTCCTTTTATTCTAACGATATCTATGCACACAGAAATCATCAAATTGAATCATTTCAAAATTTTGAATAGAGCTTCTTGTAATCTTTTTTTATTTATTTACAAAATTTTAGTGCGAGAGCTGATGACATATTTTTCTGCCCCATCTGAGCACTAGGCAGACTTACGGAAATCGTTTATTCATGTGTTGTACATCATGGGAAAAATAGTCCCAACCCCCACATCCGGGGATAAAGGGGTTTAATTCCTTAGTGAACATGTAAAGAAAAAGTGCATTTTTGCCCCATGTGAGCACTAATAAAATCACCACAGGGAGTTAATTTATGAAAAGTTAGATAGTGAAAGTGCAATGGGCAGACGCGTAGGGTGGGGATAAGGGGCAGGCAGACGCACTCAAAGATGCAATATTTTTTTTGAAAATTGCCCCATTTGAGCATTGATGAATTTTGGAGGGATGGCAGTTTTTGATCTGTAGATAATCGAAAAAACAAAGGCAGACGCGTAGGATGGGGATAAGGGACGGGCAGACGCGCTCAAACATGTAATTTTTTTAATGAAAATTGTCTCATTTGAGCATTGATGAATTTTTTGAAGGATGACAGATTTTGATCTGTAGATGACCGAAAAAACACAGGCAGACGCGTAGTGTGGGGATAAGGGATGGGCAGACGCAATTGAAAGTGTTATACTATTTTTTTAACTGGGTTGTTTAGTAATTATTTTTTTTGCTTGAAGTTGTCCGCAATGACTCTCTGGATAACACATTAGTTCTTTGAAAACACATTTGTTTACCCCCAACTAACACGAAAAGGAACAATTTCATTAATATGAAAATCTAAAAAAAAATATTAAACGTGTAAAAAAGTAGGCGCTGAAATTTTTTTTTATTATATTTTGATTATATTCTTCTTATTCTGTGTAATAAACAAAAAACAAAAAATAAATAAATAAAACAGAATTCTTTGGGATTCGAACTCAGGACCTTGGGACTTTGAGTTTTATAAATTTACAAATTTCAGCAAAACGGTACTTAACATCAAAAAAAACTACAAGAGACATATTTTCTTCTTACTTAGATGATTCTAAAACATATTTTATATCATCGGTGGAATATTTAGTACCGAAGATACAATGTTTTTAAAAATTTTACAACCCTTTGCCACTTTCAATTGCGTCTGCCCATCCCTTATCCCCACACTACGCGTCTGCCTGTGTTTTTTCGGTCATCTACAGATCAAAATCTGTCATCATTCAAAAAATTCATCAATGCTCAAATGAGACAATTTTCATTAAAAAAATTACATGTTTGAGCGCGTCTGCCCGTCCCTTATCCCCATCCTACGCGTCTGCCTTTGTTTTTTCGATCATCTACAGATCAAAAAATGCCATCCCTCCAAAATTCATCAATGCTCAAATGGGGCAATTTTCAAAAAAAATATTGCATCTTTGAGTGCGTCTGCCTGCCCCTTATCCCCACCCTACGCGTCTGCCCATTGCACTTTCACTATCTAACTTTTCATAAATTAACTCCCTGTGGTGATTTTATTAGTGCTCACATGGGGCAAAAATGCACTTTTTCTTTACATGTTCACTAAGGAATTAAACCCCTTTATCCCCGGGTGTGGGGGTTGGGACTATTTTTCCCATGATGTACAACACATGAATAAACGATTTCCGTAAGTCTGCCTAGTGCTCAGATGGGGCAGAAAAATATGTCATCAGCTCTCGAACTATTTGGGCTTATTCTCGATTTTTGTTTTAATTTTCTAATAAAATTTTACAAATCGCGAAATATTTTAATTAGTATTTTCATATTGTTAAACATAAACAAGCGGGTGGTTTGCATTTATCCCACTTTACCCTACATATTATTTTGCTAAAATAAAGTATTAAATTAATCTAAAATTCTCCTCTGTCAGTGACTACGACCACAACCCTGCTGCATTAAATTTACGAACAGGTTTTCGTACACAAACTTGTGTAATATCCATTTACAGATGCATATCAAATTATGTCTGCAGCAAAACGAAACTGCAATACAAGGATTTCCTTTCTATATCTGTGCAATCTAGGTGTATAACTACAGCGACCGTATCATCCAGGAAAACCAATTTTTTACCGTTGCACAAACACTATAAGAGAAACTTAGAGATACTCATAGTACGAGTTTTGACAACCCATAGATTTCTGATTGATTGTAGTATACCCAATAGGATGTTTTATTTTATTTTTTTTATTTTTTTTCAGTCCCATAGGCTTATGTTTTTAGCTTTGGATCAAAAGTTAATTGTCGCAAACCGAGTCTTTTTCCCATTTAATTAACATGGGAAAAAATACTTTTTTACTTACGCGTGAATAAAAAAATTGAAAATTTCTCAGAAATTTCTTTATAAATCCAGTAATTTTTAAGATATGTTTGTTTTAAAAATTATCATAAAAATTGGATTTTCTTTTTAAGATAATTATTAAACGAATGTATCTTTAAAAATACTTGATCTATGTATGAATTGTAGGAAATTGAATTCTGTATAATATGCTGCTGTAAAAAATTAAAATAAATAAATTTTTCAACGAGCTATTCACGCTTAAGTAAAAAAATAATTTTTCCTATGTTAATCAAATGGGAAAAATGTTGGGTTTGCGCCATTTACAGGTTTGATCTACAAGTCTGAAATTTTGGCACAATTAACTTCTGATCCAAAGCTAAAACATAGGCCAATGGGACCGAAAAAAATAGTAAAAAAAACACCCTAATACCCAAGTTTCAATATACTTCATATTATTGCATTACATTCAATTTTAATTTATATTTTTATGCTTGCATAAAAAAATGCATAAATGAATTTTTAAATAAATCGGTTTGGCTAAAAATGGTGACGCTGTCATAACTCTTACTGGAGTATCTATAGAGAAACTGTTGATAATTGTTGTTCAGTTTGTGTTGTAACGGTTAATTATTGCTAAATGGTACAAATTGAATTACATCATTTAAGATAGAAAAAAGTACCATACCGTGTTAATTATATTAAAAAATCAGCCATTTTTGTAATTGAGGTAATGGTTATTATTTTGTCAACTAATTTATTTGATATTTCAGTGACCAATCTACAATTTATTGCTAATTATTAAAAAATGATTTTGCTTTCTCGCAATATCAATGATACGAGAAGCATTGTGATCATTTTAAAATGAGACAAAAAAATTGTTCTCCGATTTCAAAATTTTAAATTGGTCTTTCCGTTTCAGGTCAATACAAATCTCAAGAATGACACATTACGTGAAAATTTTTTGAATCTTTTTTGTAAAGAATTAATACTTATTTTCTATTAAAAACTAATTAAATTTAGCATGCGAGAAAGCATTATGCAATCATTTGGCAAATGTTTTTCTTATGTTTTTTTTTTTTTAATAAAATATTTTTTTTATTGGATATTATTACAATTTTAAAATGCAAGCATTACAGTATATACATATTTCTTTAATACAATTTGTGATACGTATAAAAGTAAAATCAACAATATCTTTTACGTGCTTTATTGGATGTAAACATAAAATAATAATTAACATTCGTTGTACTAATTATTATTATATTATATTAAACACAGTCAGTTATTTTCATGATGTAAAACAAACAAAGCTAAATATTAATAACCATTTAATTTGAAAAATCAAAAACATTCATTATTTATTTTCTTATCGCTCGGTAGGAATATATTTTTTATGTGTTAGTTGCACCATACGTATTGTTATTTACGAACAGAGGTACTCAAAATATATTTGCATATTATAAATTTTCAAATGACGCCTCTGGCATAATATGCATGGAAATAACGAATGTGACATTTAAGAAAAGATGATCGCCGTATAATTTTGGGACTAGCATTGGTTGTTATGTATCCATAGTCTTTCTTAATCTAACAATAAGCTATAAACGATTTCTTATACGTTACTGAGGAAACACTCGCAATATGGTTTAATAACGAAATACAAGCCTTTTAGGGTTGATCCAGACTATCGTGCCAGTCCGGTCTAATCAAATATTAAATAAATAATAAACAATGAAAGGAAGTGCTTAAAACTTTGATCACATTTTTCTCAATTTTTACATTTTGCTTCTTTTTAATATCAATACTGTCAAATTAGTTATTAAGCTTTTTAAGATCAAACGTATATTTCTTATACAGAGAAGTTTTTGCTTTGAAACCTCTGTCGTGTAAATAATTATCTTTGTTACGGGTAATATATTTTTATGAAAACAATATTTCTGATTAGATACGTTGATATTGGCTTGTACTGTTTCTTTTTCTATTAGAATTGTTTTTGTTTGAGTTTAATTCATGTATAGTAGGTTATTAGCTCATTAGTAATGATGTGTGTTAAGTAGTGCATGATATATGACACATAACATTAAGTCAGAAAATCGTCATTTCAATTCAATCTAACGAGAAATAAAAATACCTCAGGTTTTTTGTTATTGTTTAGTTTTAATTCAAATCAAAAAAATTATAAAATAAAACATAAAAATATGGAAGGTGAATGAAAATTATATCCATACTAATATTATAAATGCTAAAGTAACTCTGTCTGTCTGTACTGTACTTTTTCACGGCTAAATCGCTGAACCGATCTTGATTAAATTTGGCAATAAGGAGATAGCTTTGCATCCTGAGAAAGGACACAGGCTTCTTTGTATCCCAAAAAATGATTAAATATAAAAATACAAATTCCACGCGGACGAAGTCGCAGGTAACATCTAGTTTTAAAATATACATAGCACATTTTAATAGAATTTAACTACAGTGTATAAGGAAATCAATGTTATTCCAGATGTATGACTCACATATACTAAAATCACATATACTAAATACATTTTGTCTTGAAAATTATTTGTTCCAATTCTACTATTTATTTTATTTTGTTCTTTAGATAATGTCATTAAGAAACTCTACCCCCCTCCCCCTCCCAATAATGTCAGCGACCCCTTCCCCCTCCAATGTAAGAAAAGGAACACTAATCAGTTTTTGACAATTTTTCAGTTTTCTTAGAACTTTACGAGTAAAAAATTCAAGGTAATTTTGTACTTCAACGAGTAATGACCATCTGAATTCATAACTTAAAGTAAAAATTGATTCCTATGTGTTTACAATAATAGAATAGTGCCCCGTTTGTCCCGTATCGTGAACGCCCATGTTCTCAGCCAGTGTAAATCATCGAATAATCCAATAATTGATTTTTATAAGCTTACAAGCAGACATTAAATCGCATTAAAAATGTTCGTGATATATGTCGTATATGTATATTTGAAATTGAAAAGCTATACCCATGTATCATCGTAATACCCCATATAAGATCTTTTTCATTTGAATGTGTAATGTGTGTAAGCTCATCGACCTAAAGCTGCTCTCATATTTAAATCGTTGTATGTTATCTGTCTGTCAGTAGAGGGCTGTTGTTCCAAGGCCGGCGTTGATTTTATTTACGACACAGTCAAAATGTTTTGGTTTTTTTTTGTATGGTTTAAAATACTTTAAATAGTTTTCCAGAAGTATGTACGTGTCGAGTACAGTACAGTGCGTTTAAAGTTTATTTAAAATTATGTTTGTTCGATATTGTTGACAGACAGTAGTTCTTAATAAACCTTACTACAAATAAAACTGCTGGTGAAAGTAAACAAAAAATTGTTGAGTTGATTCCATCTTAAAAATATAATATTATATTATTTAGGTACTTTGAAGTGTAGCTATTTTTTGTAGTGTTGTTGAATTTAAAAGATTTTAACATACTTTTAAACGTATTTAGTGTTGTGAGAAGAGACAAAGTGGAAAAATACATCCAAGAAGGTAAATTTTAGATCCTAAGAGAGTTCAGTTCAGGGAGTATACTTAAAAAAAATCGTACTGTATTTTTAACCGATTACAAAAAGGAGGAGGTTCACAATTCGGCTTTAGATATATTTTTATAATATATTTTTTTAATATGCACCGATTTAGATGGTTTTCCTGTAGTCTAGTCCCATATCAGTGACGTAGTAACGGGGTGGGGGGGGGGGGGACGAACCCTCGCTCCCTCGAAATATTCAGTGTTCTAAAAAACATGTTTTAAGAAAACATCAGTTCAAAATACTTTCTAAAAATTTAACTCATATGTATTTATCCCCCCCGTCCCCCGAAAATTTTTCTTACTACTTGTCGCATATAAATTTTATCAGAATCTGATACCTGGCGAATATACGCCACACAGAGAAGAAAAATTAAAAACGACTACAAAAAAAATACACTGAAAATTATATAATAATTTTATTTATCATTTTTTGAAAAATAAATAAATAAAACCGACTTCGAAAACTGTTTTTTTTTTAAAGTTTTTTATTATACAGCCAACCCACACATCAGAATTATCTTAACGCATCTAACATTAATCCACCGTCAATCCGTCAACACCTTTGGTAAATTGCAACCTATGTATTTGTATACAAACCACTGAATGACTAAGCTCAATTATTTAGCCAAGATTCCCGCAAACCATTGTTTATTAAAATGAGTTATTGCAGTAGATATGTCTAGACATGGTCACCGTACCCTTGTGACGGGAAATACGTAAGAATTATTTAAATCTTCTTAGGGTAGCCCCGTGCTTAAATGTTCATTTGCATTTTGCAAAGGCCTGCTTATATTTAGTATCTAGTTAAATTTTTAGTTAGGGTGTTTTTTATGATGCGTAATAGAGGAGAGAATATCTTATTTTGTAAAATTGAATTATTTTTGGTAAGATTGATAGTAAAAAAATGTTTTAGTTGTAAATAATAGTTATACATTTTTGTATGAAACCGCTCAATCGATCTTAATGAAATTTGGCAGGGAGATAGCTTGTATCCTGGGGAAGAACATAGGCTGCTTTGTGTTCCGAAAAATTGATTTTATATAAAAAAAATACAATTTCCATGCAAACGAAGTCGCGGGTAACAGAGTTGGTATATACATTTTATACATATTTCTCGACAATTGATCTAACAAGTTTTGAATCGTTTTATTTTAAAATAAAAATATTCTACATAAATATTGAATGAGAAAATGTATTTTTAAATTGAATCAAATCAAAGTTTTTGATGGATTCTTTGTACGAGTTCACATATTAGATTTTTTTGTACTCCACGGAGAACGGTTTTTTTATTATTGGAGATATTGATTTTTGCGAGATTACATAACATGGAGAAACATTTTAAAATTTAAATTTGCATTTGTTAATTCTATTCAATTTTAAAACCCATTAAGTAATTGTAAGCTACTTAATTTTGTCATATTATTTAGAAGAAAATTGTCATATTAAATACATACAGACTATGTCAAAATTATGTTAACAATAAATTAAAATAATATATTAACAAAACGTGTCTGTTTGTCTGTCTGTCTACTCACGAACCATTGAACCGATATTAATGAAATTTGTTTTTTTTTCGATTGTGTGGAAGGGGGGAGTACCTCAAAAAAAATGTATATCTCAAGAACGACGTGAAAATTCTATAAAATCATTTCGTATTTTGCTCAACCCTATTTTTTGGCTTATTATCTTAAAAAAATAAATAGGTATATAATGAAGTATCATTAAGAAAAATACTCCACCGCACAATATGATTCATAATCCATTGTCTTTCATCTGTGCACACAAGCGTTTCATGCTGCAAGTGTACAGCACCACCTCCCACGTTTCGTACACAGTCAGTGTGGGCTGTACACTGATGTAAACCCCGAGGGAGTATAAACGATTACAATAAGATCAGAACTGATAAAATTTTACATTGTATATTATGATCTAAAAATAAACCTACATAGGTATTCATATTATATTTGAACATCGTTATTTCTCAACAATTGGTCAAAATTAATTATTAATTTGTTTGTAATTTTTTAACCCAAGTAATTCCAAAACGGCGCGATGGATTTTGACAAATGGGGTATCAAAATATTTGTCTGAACCACACAAAGTATCACTGGGTACATAAAAATCAAAATAAATAAAATGTTGGATGCAAGACGCCATTTTGTTCCAAATAAAAATTCAAAATTTTTCATTTCCAGATTTTTGCTGAAATCAGTAATCTTATAAATATTTTCATTAAAAATATCAGAATTAGAGCTTATTAAAGCAAGTACTGGTCGTGATCCACTGCTATGTAGTTTAAATACCACTGGTCTATAATTGAATCTCTTATAATGAGACTGTAATGACTACTTTACATTATTATTGGCTTTCCCAGCTGCATACAGTAGGTTGATTTCAAATCTTAATCAATATCTTCCAACGTTTCTGCCAGAGCGAAGATACTTACCTTCAGGTATCTTATACATATACTGTAATTTCCTATGGTATAAGATAATTACTTATATTACCACACCATAAAAATGATATATATGAACATACATATAATAGCTTGATATTTTAGTTCTATAATTTAAAATGGAGTAAAGAATATATATCTTTACTCCTATTTGTATTGATAATAATTTATTTTTCTATAATCAGAGTCAACACAAAAATAATGTATTTATTTATATTTGAATAAAAAACAAACATAGAAAAACAATGTAGGACGTTAGGATTTCGAGGGGGCGTTTCAAACATTTTCCGATTAGCAAAATAACAGGATAAACAACTAGTATTTTTATTTGTTTATAAACAAAGCTACACGGCTTAAAATTAATTAATTAATGGATCTAAATATAAAAACCAGTTCGAATTGTTAAAAATAATGACCGCGAAACGAAATTTTTAGCGGTTCATATTCCTAATACACCTTGATGATTCGACAATTCAGATGCTTATCTGACTAACTACATTATTCTGACTTTATTTTCGCATTTTCTTGTATTTAAGTTGATATTTCTATGACAAATTAAAATTTGATGAGTGATATTTAAGTGAATTTTTTTTTAATTTTAGATTTGATTAAAATTATGTTTATTGTATACAAAATTGCATGAAGAGTTGAAATTTTCAAACCTCAGGTCTGTATATCACACCGTTCTCGAGATACGACCTCTCAAAAGTTTAGTTTTATTTTTATTTTTGAAAAAAAATCGTCGTAACTTTTGAAAATCTTTATAATGAGATGTTTAATACTTTAAAAATAATACCTTAAAAAAATGTCGATTTTTCAAGTATTATACATAATTTTAATCAAATCTAAAATTCAGTATTTTTTAAGTCAAATTTCATACATCAAATTTCAATTTGTTATAGAAATATCAAGTGAAATACTAGAAAATAAAAAATATTATAATCATAACTTATTTTATATATACTTTTCATTATGTATCACATTTATTTCAAAACGTAAAAAGTATACGATATCATATACGATTTTATTTGTATTTTTTCGTACATGAATAATGCGCTACAACATTCATGTGAAATTTTTGACACATCATTTGCAAAGCACTCTCATGTATTTTGATACACAGAGGACGTTTCAATGGTTGGCTTTCAGTTGCGTTTAAAATAGACCAATCATCGGGCCGTCGTTCCACACTAACTCTGGAATTCCAAATAATTGATGATGCTATTTTAAAACTACATAGAGTTGTTATTTTTTTTTTCGCGGAATATTTTAAGTATGCAAATGTTAGTATGTAAGGAAATATTTAAAAGCTTTTTTGCATGTTTCAACAATAAGTAGGGTAAAGTGTTTTACCTGGGACAGGCCGTTGAAAATTTTATAAAAGATTATAATGCTTTTTCTTTATCATAAAAGAATTAGTATTAAATAACATGGATAATGTTTTTTTCGATTGATTATCTATAAGTATTACACCTATCGCAGAAGGGGGGTGGGGGGTAGAGAAAATGTATTATTTATAATATTAGTATGGATAAAAAAAAATTATCCGCCTCCCCTCGAATTTTTTTTGGGTGCGCCTCTGGTGTCTATGAACATAAATTTGTTCTTTATGGTAAACATTTTAACATCCTTTCAATCCTCCCTTTAGGATTGAATTTCAGAAAATCTCTTTTTATGGATGTTTACGTCATAAAAATAAGACACCTCTAAAATTTCACGCTTCTTGATCTGTGTGTTGATGAGTCAGTCAGTTGTTATTTACATCCAAATAAACTTTCCTAGTAGTTAACCGTTTATTTCTGTCTCAATTGATGTTACAGATAAAGAACCTCTTTACCCGATTTTTTTTGCAAATTGCAGTTTTAATTCGTTTTTGCCTGACTCTCAATTCCGTCGATCTAATAATATTTGCCAGCGCATTCTGATGATTTCAGCATCCGAATGAATCGCGTTTAAATATAAAACGTGAACTATATTTTAAGTGGGAACAGATGAATGAATTTGCAATTTTTATATGCAGTTATTTGAAATGCTGGGCATTCAAAGAATTTAAGGATTCAAATAATTGTATATGTTATTATAAAAATCATCTTTGAGGTCTGGTATGATTTTAACGAACCATTCGCTGTCGTAAACGTTTTTATTGAAAAGAAAATCGAGATAAAAAGTTTTTGCGTGCATATAAACATACTATATTGTATATAAAAAGATATAAATACGTCGTCTGTATGTATAAGAGATTTATTCAACTCTATAATGAAAGATGAATTTCGCATTTCAATAGACAGGAAGTTGGAACGTTTATAATACCACGAATTTATTAACGTAGCAAAATTGAATAGATGTGTTTTTATTTTTATTGATCCAAATAACGGTCTATTATTTTTTAATCTTTTTTTGTTTATATATATAATCGAAGCAGTTTAACATATTTTGGAAAATTTAAATACTTTTTTTATTTACTACCAAATTACCAATTCCTATCTGATTTCAATCAATTTGTAATTTTTTTCTATGCTCTTAAATATAATGCACAATTTATTTATTTGTTATTCAAGCATGGTTGATTTTTTATTGAAGAATGAATGGCCGCTAAGCTCTCCCGATTGCAATCTTCCGATTATTTTTTATTGCTCCCAGATTGCAAATTCTCAGATTTGCAACAATTTAAGAATGTTATTCTCAAAATTTGGGATAAATGCCAATGAAAACAGTGCGTGCCGCTTGCAATGACTTTGAAAGAAGATTGAAGCTAGTTATCAAAGTTAAATTATTCCCAAACACTTATAAATTTTCAGTACATATATCTACTTAAAGAATTGAATAAAAACTTAACTGAAACTTTATTATATATTTAATATTTTAGCGTTTTCATTTGTATCAGAATATAATTGTCACGATTTACTCAAGTATTAAATAATAATTCAGTAAAAATTAATTTTACATTGAATATTATTGGGTATGATTGGATATCGATTATGGGACACATAAAAATTATATGTTGACCTATTTTAAATAGGAAGTTATTACTGAATAATTAGCTAGCTCTCATAGTGTTCACTTTTACACTCTGACGTTTGATGTAATATCCGGTATTTGAGTGTCGGGAAAATTGAATCGCCTCGGGTTATATTTTGTAATTGGCTTTCGGAACGAAATGTCTGCGCCAATTACAATTAAATTGTCTGTTGTATTCATCAATTATATTGTTTATTATAAACCCAAATTGATAATTAGTAATTGCATCGATTTACTTTTATGTTTGGAAATCTGGAAAATGTGTTGAACGTTTCAACAAATCGATATGCACTGTTGTTCCCTCCAGTTATTTTTAATGGTAACGCGTAACTTCGGGGGCGCGGTAGACGATGTTCACTTTATTGCAGCAGAAACTTCTCGGGTTGTGAGGGGGTAAGGGGAAACAACAGGCACGTGACAGGAATTCCAACAATCAGCAACAATCGATAAAGGGAATAGATCCTTTCGTTACAAGTGTATCATTTGAAAGACCTTTTTTTCAGTCTCAATAAAAACATTTTTTTAAATTAATTAAATGACCTTTTTTGATATTTTTTTACAGCAGTTATTACTGTTTTTTGTGGTTCTATAACAAAAACAAAATATGTGACTTTTATAGTATATTCGTAGCTATCTGTTTTCTAATAGACGAACTATTAAATATAACTAATTGTTCTTAACTTTGCTAAAACTATATTAACTTAACATAATTGGATAAAATTGAAAAACTATATGGTACAGGACATTAAAACGCGAGGCTCAACTCGGCAAAAATTTAATTCGCGGTTCTTCTCGTAAAATATTTGAAAAAGTGACTTATCAGCTACTGCGATCGAACCACAGAAATATAATATCTCGAATATGGTCCATAAATTTATGCATTCATCTGAAACAGCAGGTATTTCCTTTATAGTTTGCTCAAGCTAATCACTTATTATAATGCAACTTTTTATATAAGTCACCCATGCAGAACTACCAACTAAAAACAAAAATATACCTGTTTGAAGGTCAGGGTGATTTGTATTATTAAAACTATAATGTTTGTATTAAAACATGAAACAAGGTATTCCCTTTCTTCTGTTTTATAAATTACTTAATTAAGCTTCAATCAAATATGGAAAATTAAATTCTAATAAATTCTTATATATTTTTTTACATAATATAATTAACGCTTTTAGAACCATTGCATTTTGTAGAATTTGAAATAAAAAATATTGTTTAAGGTGGTTTTAGGTAAATAAAATTATTTAAATGGAAATTAAACCATTAAAAAAATTGCTTTGATAGGATGTTATACATTTCAATAATTTTCAAAACAATTTTATTCTTTATTAAGAACTAGCACATTGGACCCGGTGTTACCCGGGGATATTAATTCATTTATACATAAAGTAATCATAGAATTCTCTATTCCATGACTAAGTACTTTGTTTTTATATACCTAAATGACAGTTGTGACATCATGGAAACAAAACACGACTTGATAAAGTTTTTTTTAGTCTTTTGATGTTAAATAGCCACGATACTGAATAGAAAAATTATCTAACTATTGATGAAAACCGCATTGAAATCGGTTCAGTAATTCTCGAGTCTATAGGCCTCATACAAATACATTTTTATATATAGAGATGAAAAAAAACTCATTTTGGAATTTTCTGTATTTTTATTCTTTTTACAAATTGGCATATGTAATTCATAATTGCTACTACGATCTGCTTGCATTAATAAATATTTGATTAGAACACAAAGAATAATTTTCTCAAAATTGTTTGATAAATATAATAATTCTCAAATTACTTCGATCATCAAACATAAAAAACGTTCAATAGAAGTAGCGATATACATATATAACGTTATTACTTACGTAAGTACTTATCTTGAAGTGGTCTAACAAGTGAGCCACTTCTAAAAAGTGCTCTCCAAAGAAATAATCATGTGTGCTCACACACAGACAATGGCATATATTCTTAAAGCAGGGCTTTATATGACAAGTCAAATAAACCATTAGCGCCCTTTTAGTATCAGGATGAATTTACATATCGTTATACCGAACATACTAATAAAATTTGAACAGAAATGGATATTGTATTTGCTAAAGTCTATAACCCCACACTCCCCCCAATTTTCCCACCCCCTTAAATCTGCTACAAAAAACTTTTCTGTGTGACGTAAAATTGGAGACTCAGAAAAATTGAAAGAATTTAGTTTGTTTGGCATGTCTTCTACAAATTATGATATCATCTGTTTAAATCATACATGTGGAACTTTAGTTTTAATATAAACATCATATTTAAAAATAGATTTGAATGTTTAACACGCACAATTTGACTTTAAATAACCGTTGAATTATAGACTAAATATACTATTAAAATCGATGTTTTATTTTTAAATAATAAATAACAAACTGCCATTTAAAGAATTTTGAATTGCTTAATATACCGAGTGCTCCATTTTAATTTCCCCTGACCAATATCTCGAAAACAAAACAAAATGGTAAAAAATGTTTTAATTAAAATATTGAATCGAGCTTTTTTTGACCCAAATTTTACCATAAAAAACTCGCTGATCCCAATCTAATTATTAGCTTTTGTAGATCAGACTTTTCTCTTCAATTTACTTTTGTTGTATTCTTGTACGACCATTTTTTACCGAGTTATTTGCTATCAAAGCAAAAACCACATTTTTAATTTTGAATGAGTGTAACTACGAAAAAAATGATCTTAAAAAAAACTTCCAAGTGTAGATTGGGAAATCTGAAAGTGGATTTTTCATAACTCAATCAAAAATTGGTTCAAGACATTTACAACTAAAGTATTTTATTTTAAAACAATTAGAAAGAGTAATGCTTTTACCCCCCCCCCCCCCCCGTACGTAATTGATTGATGCCCCGTTACTTAGTTTTTATAACGAAAGACAAAAATAAAGTATTAAAGAAAGCTATGTATTAATTAATGATCAAAGAATATTTCATGTTTCAAAACGTGGAAAACTTTTTTTTATTATTAACGCAAAATTTGAAAGAAAATCCAATCTCGTCAGGTTTTTTAAATTATTTTAATTAAAGTTATAATTAAACATTTTCTTACAATACTTAGTTTTGACGTACTTTGAAAACTATTATTAGAATGTAAAGAAACTCTAAAAAAGTTTTATATGAAAAGTTTTACATTACAATCTTTAATAAATAAAGCGGAAACTTTTAAATGACAATGTCTTTCGTGTTATCAACGAGCTCAGCAAAAATGTGTACCAAAAGAATTATATATATGAAGAGAGTAAACAGAAAACCATGCGATAGAGTTACTAAAAGATGGTATACATATATATATATGTAGAGTACATTTGTTGAAACTCTATATTTCCTAAAATCAGACGTCTGTGTACTTACGTATGTAGGTCAATTTTGTAAATGGATATTACAGTTTGTATAGAAATTGGAGATCTTTTTTAATCAGAACGTTCCCGGAAGTTCATGTACGATGGGCCAATCAAAGAAAAAAAATAAGAATCAATCAAACTAAAATTTTCTTTTTGTAAAGGATTTTGTCTTCTATAAAATATACATTTACAGTGGAACCTTGTTAGTGCGTTTTTGTCGGCACTTAAAAGAAATTACATACTATGGCGAAAAACGTACTAAAGCAAAACATACTAACGAGGTTCTACTGTATTTTATTGGAAAAATGTGTTACGAAAATAAAAAAATGAACAAATTTTTCTTTGCAAAGTTCGTAGTGTCGAAAAGGTTGAATTTGCAGTAATAATTGTAAGGGCTTTCTTATACAGAATATAATTTTGTATAAAATGATTTCTGTATATTTTTATCGTTACTCACATAGTTTTCAAGATTTTTAAGAAAATAAAAAAAATAATCAATTTTTTTACAATCCATGCTAATATTATGAATGCAAAAGTGTATCTGTCTGTCTGTTTGTTACCTTTTCACGGCTAAACCGCTGAACCGATTTTGATTAAAATTTTGCATCCTGAGAAAAAACATAGGTTACTTTGTATCCCGAACATTGAATTAGATAAAAAAATACAAAAACCACGCGGACGCAGGTAACAGCTAGTAATAAGGTATAAAAACTAGTCTATATATTTTTGCGATGTGGCGGGGAAGTATAGTGATAAAGCTATACAATATATTATCTAAAATCCGAAAAAGCATCAACTAGTAATTGAAATGAAATTTATAATAAAACAATTTGTATGAATGTAATGCCCATTGTTCTAAAATGCAAATAAATCCAACAGAATGGTATAATTTTACTACAAGTGCTTTGTGACATGTTGAAACGTGTGTTGCGACAAATAGGAAACAAATGCGTGCTAATTAAAACCTCGTAGAGGAACAAAACACAAGTAGTGAGTAATTGCAATGTGTGTGTGTGTTGTACCGGACAGTGAGGACCGCACGAACACCGGCAACCGAGCGAACCGGAACGTTAACTTTGTTACCTTCGACTAAACGAAATGTAATTGTACTAACATATAATTAAATGTATATTTTATGCTAATAATAAGATGTTCATAGTTTTATCTCGTTTTACTGGTCATCTCAAAAACTGCCGCCTGCCTTGATCACTCCATGACAATTCCTGGTACTCTCGGTGATCATGTCTGGTGACAGTCTTGGGAAATCTAAACTGGCTATATATTTAACTATATACAGCGCATTGAATTTACTATGTATTTAACATTATTTTCACTTATCGCTAACTATTTACCTAGCACATGCGAAGGTACCTCAAAAATGTCCACCTAAACCTTCCTCGTGAAACACTCTACCAATTAGTGAAAACCGGAATAAAATCCGTTCAATAGTTGCTAATAAACCGTGCACAGACAGACAGACGCGGCGAGTGACTTTGTTTTATAATAAATATAGATAACTTATATAAATATAGATTACTGATATTCCCTTATTTGATACCTGTTTCAAATTTTATTGAGTTGACTTAAAAAAATAATACTAACTGTTTTTTATTTGTTTTTGTTACAGGTCGATATCCATTCTTTGGCCAGAGATTGGTGCGACTAGCAAAGTTAAGTTTCAGCACCGATAATATATCAGTAATTATTGTATGTCTGCGAGATCCTCAGCAAATAGCTGCTTCTGCAACAAACATAACTCCGCCGCCAATAAGTTTACCGTAAGTACATACAAATTAAATATAACTTGGTAACTCGTCTAACTCATCATTTTAATTTTTTTTGCAAAACTATTATGTTTTTTCTGGCAAATTCAGATAGGCCGATCATAGCAGGTTTATAATATTTCTATCTAACCGATCGTTTCAATATTTTTGTAAAACTGAGTTATATTATTTTTCGGCAAGTTTTAATGGGCCAATCATAGCAATTTTTGATGTCCAGGGAGGTTATGTTCATAGGAATATGGTCGATTCGAGATGGTTTATCATTTATGGGGTCACTTTAACTTTTGATTTTGATTAGAATTAGTTATGTTGTTCTATATTCAGTTTATTAATAATATAGAAGCACAGATAATTTGTTGAATATTTTCTTTTTATATTCCAGAAATAATATCAACGATCCAGCCCTGATGTCATCGGTAAGCAACAACCAGTACTACAACGATGAAACGTGGGGTGCCACTATCAACCCCGAGTACAATATCGAAATCGACGACGATCTCCTGTTAAACAACAAACAGAACGGTGGCACTAACATGTCGTCTGTCGAAACAAAAGACGTGGAGTTCATCGCGAAGCCGCCTACGAACGGAAAGCGACCTGCTTCGTGCGGTTTCGATGATAATGATGAAGATGACGACTTCGGACCAGAGACTAGCGTCGACGTCATTGATAATGCCATCCAGGAGGTGCGTGTTGTATTGTACCGGATGTCCCATTTTAACTAACGCTTTGTACGCGACCATATATTTATTCTTACAAACGTGCACATTACCCTATTTTTGTTAGTTCCATTTTCTTTTCATAGTGTCAATTTTAATTGAAATTGCATTATAAGGAAGTTGATATTCGTGTGTAGTATATTGAGGATTAATGTTTTACTTAAAAAAAAATTATTGTAATTTTTATTTTAAATAAATATAAAATTTACATACAAAAATGAATCAACAAAGAGTGGGGTGAAGGATGGTACTGAATATTTCACTGACATTTACATTTTTTTTCTAAATTAAAAATCGATTTCCGCGTGCAACGGTGTTTTTATCGTGGATTTTCGCGTAGAAGGGAAAGAAATACAATCGACTTTTGTCGATTTTCGCGTCCAACGGGTTAATACGCGGAAATAACCTCCTAAAAAATAAATAATAATAATAAAATAAATAAAAATAAATTACTAAAAAATGTTTTGGGGGGTTTTGAAGAAGAAAACCGAATCAACTATGATATTATTTTTATTTTTTACTAAATTTTCATTTTAGGTCAAACTCATATTTTTCTAATGGACACCCTATATTTCGAGAACATTTTTTTATTCTGTGACGAAAATGACATACTTTTTATCAATTTTTTTTTGTAAAATCTCATATTCTAGAACTATTATTATTCTAAATTTGTATTTTAATATGTTTTGCCCGAATTTACCTTTATAATTTAAGCAGATAAAAATATCAAAATCCCACCCCTGTCTACCCCCTTAGGAGTTGAATATCGATTTTTTGTGATTAGTAAATAACTTCAAAATATGAGATTTTAAGAAGAAATGTTTATTCGATGAGTGTGAAGTAGGTGGTGGGGGAAACGAAATCGATCGCAGCGCATGAGATGGCCAAAAGGGAACTTGTGGCGGGCACATTTTTAAATAAAAATAAAAATGATTAACCACACTATAGTCATAAATAATCGTCTAAAAAATATATTTTTTACTATATTTTATTTAAATTATTTGTTTAATTACTTACTTTTCGTTTTGACAGCTATGTCAAAACCTTCCTTGTTGTAACCGCTAGTCGGCGCTGTCATCGCGCACGCTGCGTATACAAAAAGTATGTAATTTTTATCACAAAAAATCGAAAATGTACTCAAAATATAGAATATTCATTATAAAAAGGTGAGTTTAACCTCCTAAATCAAAAATTTAGTGACAAAATTAATAATGCCATAGCAGTTTCAGTTTTCCCAAAAAAAAAAACTTTTTTTCGTAAAGTGCGAAAATTTCATGAGCTATTAAAATGGGACTCCTTGTATATATTTCCCCTAACCCCCTCCCTCTTCATTATTTGTTTTTTGTATGTTTAGTCGGCACATGTGATGAGTATGATATCCGACCTAGCTCCGACGCTTCTTGGAGGTCTGAAGCAACAGCAGGAGGTGGTGCCTGAAATGGACACGAACAAGTACGATGCTGAAGTGGCCAAAGTTCAACGTGAAGATGACGAGGAGGACGAAGAAGAAGAAGAAGAAATGCGTGAAATTAAAGATGAGACGCCAACACCGCCCGCTGATACAGGTTAGTGTTCATTTTGAATTTTACTGAATTTTTGACCCAACGAAAAATCCAAAATAAAATCCGTTCAGTAGTTCATGAGTTATACGTAACAGTTTTTGGAGTCGGTTTTATTTTTTTAAGTTTTTTATTGATTTTGACTTAAAAAACTGTCGAATTTAATTATTATATACTTTTCAGTATTTTTAGGGTTTTTTTTAAGTCAATTTTATTTTTTTCTTAAAAAGTTTTTTATTTTTCTCTTATGAGTGGTGTATCTTTGAAGTCCATGGTCAGATTCGGATAAAATTTATATGGGACCACCTCAGAAGTATACTCTTTCAAACAAACAAAAATCGGTGCATATTTGTGGAAACATACATAAAAATATATATATGTACATACAGTCGAATCAAGAACCTCCTCCTTTTTTAATCGGTTAAAAAAAAATAACTCCGTGATATTTGGAACGAACTACGCAAGATTTTTGTACGTCGTTCATTTATAAATTGTCTGCAGTGTAAGAAGTTATCCCCCCTCCCTATAGCGCAAAATACCCAGAACGCCCTCATGTTTTTATGGAAGGCACCTAAAACGATAATCATTACCACCACATTGCTCGATAACATCTTTCTCTTCTTGAATGAAAAAAAAAACTCCGGCATATTGAGTGAAAATATGTTTTTAAAAGACATGATTGTCGTTTCTTTGATCTCTGAAAATGACACTTTTTTATTGGGACAAAAAACTCTCAATTCTATGTTCTAATTCGTATAAATTTATCATTTATATGGATTTTTTAAGGATAAAGTCATTTTACATTGGTAGAAACGTTGACTTGGATCAAGTAATCCTTGTTTTATAAGATACTAGCGAATTGGATCCGATGTTACGTGGGGATATAAATTTAATCTGTAATAAATCTATTAAATATTGTTTTTTTTACGTGAAGCATCCATATTAAATCAAATTCTGCATGCTTTTGCATCGATATTTCTCGTAAATTGTTATTCAATTATTATTCAAATGTCTAACTCAGGAAAAAATAAAAGAACAAAAAAATACTAAATAAAAATCGAAGGGCCCACTGGCCCCACTTAGCCCTGGTCTAAATTATAATTGGTTAATACTGGAAATCGATAACACTTATTCATACTAAACCCTGTATCAAATTTGATAACTGTAGCACAATTGGTTCTTCAGATATTAAATAAAAACTAATTTTGAGTAAAATCTTTGGAGGGCTGTAGCGGTAACCCCCTCATGAAAAATTTCTTGTTCTTATAATGTTTTTTGCTTAAAATATTTGGCATGGCAGTGCTGAATCTTCCTGTATATAAAACAAGGATTTCTTGGCCCAGATCAACGTTTCTACCAGTGTAGCTTATGGACAAACGATTTTATAATTGTCCAATTCCAACTAGTGCAGATTATTCGAATCTCATCATCGTTCTAGAGAGCTGAGTAGCAACAGTTTGCCAATTATGTACTTGCAGTGTGTGCGTGTGTGTGTGGAATAGAGAGATAGCTGTTTCCATTATCTCGTAAAAGACATGAATTGTAAATACGGGCGGCGCGGCGCTTGTATCAGAATGGAACTATGTATGTATATATATGTAACTATGTAGGGAAGATATTGATTGACCGTATAGTCGTTATATTAGTTTCTATACCTATCAAATGATATAGTTTACGTGTGTAGGGGGGTGGGGGTGAATGAGGTACTCAACATTTAACTTTAAAAAAAAGACGCACATTAATGCTGAGTGTTCCATAACGTGATGTAAAACTTAATTTTTTTAGCAGTCGTTAGTTTCGTAGACACGATTCCCAAGGCGTCTTTACGTAGACGCTGTATCAATGAAACCGCAAATGAAGTTTTTCACGTAGTAATTCCACATAGAATTAGAAATTAATGATTTTCGGATTTTTTCCTTTACTTGTGCTATAAGACCATCCTTCGTACTTATTGTTATTGCATTGAGTTAAAAACTTAATTATTTATTGATACCTCTTGGGAAAAATGATATTAGCGGACAGACAGACGGACAACAAAGTGATCTTATAAAAGTTCCATTTTTCATTTTGAAGTACAAAACCCAAAAAAATTAATATCTACCTCTGATACAAATTTGAGTTGAATATATAAAAGTATACAATATTTTCACAACATCTGCGTGTTGTTGCACGATTCTGTATAGTTCCGAGTCGCGCGCGTGCGATCGGCCGGTTGCCATGACAACCGGCGCGTCGGGGCGTTGACAGCAACGCGTCCCGTCCGTCCGTCCGTCCGTCATTCGGTGGCGCGGCGTCTGTGTCTGGATTGACCCAAGGACACACACAGACGCACGCACAGACACACAAGCGCTACGATCGGGAATGTTTCCGCCGGAAACGAGACGGATTCGATTTAGTTTCCACACGCGGTCAGGACGAAAGTTTGCGTCTGTCGCGGGTTAGAAAATAACGGTGGTATTGTGTTATATAGGTACTGATAGAAGTGCATGCTGGGAACTGCGGGGCTTCCGGGATTGCGCTTAGGGGCGGACGTTAGGGAATAATAATAATGGCGTTTGGATTTTGTATATTTTTCTTTTTGTATGATATATTCTCTAATTTTATTGTTCTTTTTATAAAAAATACTCGTGGAATTTTCAGTCGCGAAATAACATGAAAATTTTAATTGGTTTTATTTAAAAAGCAAAGACAAAAAAATTTTGAGGGGGGAGGAAGGGGTAGATACCTCACAGATGCACGGACACATAACAGCCATTAGACTTTCCATTTTTTAAAGAACGCTAAAAGATATACGTCTGCGAACTCAAATTATTTTTCAGTGTGCTAGAGGGCCCATAAAAAATAGGTCAGGGAACCGAAATTTGTAATTTTGCCACTAAATAAATGCATTTAATTATAATATTACATTATTTGCTTATATTAAATTATTAGCTGTACCCGCGCGGTTTCGCTCACGTGGATTACGGAATTATTGTTTAGGTTTTTTGCAAAATGTATAAATACACATTGATTTATAAGTTAACGCTTGGACAAATATCTGTTTCATCCGAATTATTTCCGACGTAAAAATCACGCATATTTGCAGTGTGCCGCGCAGGCCGTTATCGAGTGATCTCGGGGAATTCCCGTGAGTGTCGGCTGCTCGGTGACTCAGCCGGTAGGTACTCTATCGGTAAACAGACAGAAAGTGCGTTCAATTTGGCCACCAAAAGGAAAGCTTATGTCATTGATAATTTAACGACGGTCTTAACGGACCACGTATTCAGCGGCGCGCCGAGAAAAAAATCATGGGGGGGGGTAGTAATTTTTTTGTAATTTATATACTTTTAAAAATTAACTTAACTTTTTATGCTACTAGCGACTGTATTTAAGGATCGAGGGATGACGTTTTATTTATTGCTCTACGATTATTAGTTCCATATATGTATATAAGCTTTCAAATTGTTGCAAATATTTATTTAAAAGATGGTAGGTACTGCTGACAATATAATAGAACGTTGTTTTGTTAATTAATTAAAATCGAAACGACGATAGTACAAAAGTAAATATACAATTTAATATTCATAGCAAAAAAAACTGACGTCATTAGCGTATCCAAACAATAAAATACCGTGTTCGTTTCTGAAACAGCAGTTCTATTGTTAGATTCTTCAGCCACACGAACAACTGGAGGCTGTAATGAACTTGAAAGTCGAAAAGGAGTTCATCGGATGTCACTTGGAAACCGAGAGTATCTGTTTCCAGCGTTAAACTTCACACATGTATGTACAGGGTGGTCTCATGCTTACCTTGCATTCCGTGACAGTTTTATTTTAATATTATTTATTTAAATATATTACTCCCTCTGTCCCATAATACTTGATAGTTTTCGTTTGGTTCTATCTCAATATTTTTTATTAATAGCCACGAACATGCACAGAAAAAATTATCAACTATTGGTGAAAACCACATTGAAATCGGTTCAAACCTCATACAAACGAACATTCATTTTTATATATAGAGATTACTGGACGATTCTATAATCACGCTATCATTTATGAGAGCTGAGCAGTGAATTTAATTTAATTTTAATAAGAGGTATATCAAAATTATGTCCTCAGTAACGCCATTAACTACGTTAAATCTGTTTTCAGATCATTTTAATTATGTCCGGTACAATTTTTTTAATTATAGCAAATCTTAGTGTGTTAATTTGTGAACAGCCTGTATATATGCGTGTATATTTGTCTGTGTTTATTTTAGAACCAACTGCATCACGTTGGTGTTTTTTGTCTGAACAGAAAAGTTCATTCCCCTACACAATATTGTCGTCTAGTTTTATCTTTTTCATCTGCCTTCTCCATATATTTTTTTATTTTTTATTTTCAAACCTAATAATATGTATGCGTGTCTTCTTCGCATCAAGGAAGTTTATTTGTTTATTTAATAAAATTCCATTTGATATGTGTGTGTCTTAACGCTAATGGACGGGTATTTAAAATTTTAAATCCATGATTACTTAATCCACTATTTAAGTAGGCTTAAAAACTTGTATGTTACATTGTACATACATATTATTAAATACTATTAAATCCAAAAAAGATTTGGTTTCGAATTCCACGATGCAACAAATAACTTATTTATTTATTTATATAATTGATTAATGTACAGGGTATCCCAGCATCGAAGGACCAGAAAAAATCTTAAATATATATCATTGCTTTTTTGCCCTGCTTCAAATAGATATGAATTATTTTTTCAAATTGCAGTATATCATTTTTAGGGTTCCGTAGGAAACTAGGAAGCCTTATAGGTTCGCTCTGTTCGTCCGTCTGTCTGTCAATATAAATTGCATACCGATTCAGATGAAATTTTGGTAACAGAAATGATAAGATTTAAAAAAAAAATTTACTTAATCTATAAAGTTCGGTATCTTTATATAGGTCTCCTAAAATGCAACAAAAAATTCTATATATCCTTTTGATTTTAACTCTTCAGTCACGAATTATTTTCTTTTAAATGTCGTTATCAGAGCGCCCCCCCCCCCCTCCAATATCTAAATTATCAAAAATTCTGAAAAAATTCCAGAATATAGCTTTTAATTAGTACTTTCAATGAAAATTATATCGAACACTATAACAAAAATAGTTTATAAAATTGTTTAAATAACTCTTTTTTTTACAACTCGTAATAACTACGGAACCCTATCATGTGCCTGTATATTAATCAATTTATTATATATTTCAAGTGATTGATTTAAAGATTAGTCAATTTAATAAATAAAAAAAATAAAAACATTAAATCAGAATAAATATTTACTCTCAAAAAAATGTTGCGGTAAAGAACAATCAAAAAATATGAAAATTCTTCACAAAGAAGTACGTTGTAGTGCCACAATTCACCACAATAGTCATTAATATTAATATTTATCAATTATTTAAGTACCTAGATACAATTCTGTTTTTATTTCACATTAAAAAAAATTAATTAAGAGCATGAAACAAATGATTGCTGTATTAGAACATGTTTTAAAAAATCAACGATGCATGAATGTTCTATTTTTTATAAATACTTCGTATCGATCGAGATCAGCAGTTCTCAAAAATATTTTTAGTTATAAAGGTAGGGGGGACTATAAAATAACTATCTATCCGCATAATTTTATTACTTTATCTTTGCTTTTTTCATCAGGGTGTCCACTTTCTGGAAAGTCAGGGAAGCCTAAAGTGGTCAGGGAATTTCATTAAAATTCTGAAAAGTCAGGGAATTTATTAAATTTTTTTTGGAAAGTCAGGGAATTTATTATAAATTCTGGGACGTCAGAGAAGAAAAAAAGTATAAATTTAAACTGACGAGCAAAAAAGTCTTTAAATTTTTTTGCACATTCTAGCAGCCCCTCGATCACTTCTTGCCCTCGTGTTACGTTAGGTAACATAAAGAATAAGCAGTGACGATAATAGTAAATCAAGTCAGAAAAAAGTTTGCCGCCAGCACGCTCTTTTGTAATACGCTGCCTAAACCGTTAAATATTGAACAATATATTATAGTAAATAATTTTGTAGAATAAAAAAATCTCAAATAAACTCCGCGATACCATATATCTAACTTTCGTATTAAAGCGAGCGAAGCCGCGAGTACAGCTAGTTTATTAAATAAATATAGATTGGTAATACAAGTAACTGCATATTGGAACCACTTTTCATTTGTATGTTATATATATTACACGAAATGATGAAAAAGAATATCTAGTTGAAATGAGAACACCACCCATTATAGAAGGTATATAATTGATAGAATTGAAATGGCGATAGCTAAACCAGAATTGTGTTTTAATTAAAATTTTACGCGCTGTGATTCTGCTGTAAATGTTTATAATTAAAATTAATAATAATTGGTGCAGGAGGATTCGAATGGAAAACTATTATTGTGCCAAGAACCGTAGAATGCAGCAGTAATGTTTTAGTACTTAGGTACTTACAGAACAAACTATACAAGGGAAAGCGTAATTCTTTTTATGATAGTTTACCCTACAAATTAACGACTGGAGAAATTTTTTTAGCGACGTTTTTATTTAAAATTAGTTATTTTTGCTTTTGAATACCTAGTTCTTAAAAACGAATCTGCAGCTAGTGCGTTATACGAAATTATTAAACCAAATAAAGATGGCGTCCATCTTTTATCAAATATCAAATTCAATGTATATTTATTTACTTATTTACGAATAATGCACCACTGACTTTACGGAGCACACTTGCTTCAATGTTGGATAAAGTGTTATGAGTCCTACTATATCTTTATTTCTAGGAAACCAGTTTTTGAAAATTGGTTAAACCAAAATATAAAATTGTTAATAGAACAGTAGCGTAACCAGGGTTTGGGTGAGGGGGGGGGGGTTGTAAAAAACTGATTGATTATTTCCAAATGACCTTTTTTTGCTTTTCATTTCTTTAAAAATTTTGGTTACGAAATATGATTTTTATGATTTAAATTCTTCACAAATCAACACGTACCTAGTGTAAACAAGCTATATGTACAAAGTTGCTTACTATAAAGACACAGTGATTTACGCACCAGGCCATTCGAGACCATTCTATTTTAATGGTAACCTTGAAAGTCATAGCAAGTTGATGATTATAATATGCAAATTGTTTTTTTTTTTTATGTATGTAGGTAAGAATTCAGTGCTATATTGCTTTTGACCAATTAATATTATTTTAGTTATAAATATAACACTACTTAATTATATTGTGTTATTGACCCTTTATTATTTTTTACACCCTCCTCCTCTAAGATCACGTATTTTGATGCAATATTTAAAAAAAATCCGCAAACTTACCCACCCCATGTAAAATTTCTGCGTACGCCACTGTATATTAATAATATACCGTCGTTATGGAACTATAAATAAATTCAAATATTTCGTTTATTCTACTTTAAAAAATATTTTATCTAATAGGTTATTAGTTGAAAAGTGAATTATTCATAGTTTTATAAGCCTTGATCTTAAACTGTATGACCCAGTCTGATGAGATAACATTTTTATAACATTTGCAGTTTTTTTATTGAAAGATGTCTAGACTCAAGAACAGAATAATTCGCAAACATGAAAATCAATATCTCTCTGTATAAAGTTGCTTCTAATATGAAACAAAATTTTTATCTTTTAATAACTGTTTTTTATGGTAAATTTCCGCAGAACGGGCCTGACATAATTCAATCCTCATATAGGATAGTGAAAACCCCAGTAAAATCAGTCCAGTGAATTTCGTGTCAAGTCAAAATAGACAAAATAAAAAAAATAAAAACATCAAAATTGACTGTTTTTTCTTGCATATTTTTCTGAAAAACTGTTCATCTGTCAACACATTTTTATTATTTCATATTTAATTTTTGTGAAATTTGTATTAGCATCAAAATGGGAAATTGGTTGTGAAAATTTAATGATGTGCCCCTGTTCTATATCACTAATTCATCATGGCTGTTAAATGAAAAACTACGTTAAACAATTTTGCATGTGTACATTTGAGTATGTGAAATTACAGTAATGGGCATACATACGTAATTAAAAATGTCAAATTAACAAAGTGAAACCATGGTTTAATTAATGCGATCATTTTTCTTTCACGCGAAAAAATGGGACGGGGGTAATCCTACTGAATTCTTCTAATAATAATTATTACTAATCCAGAAAAAAATGATTCCCACTCTCCGCTAAAAATTACTGATACTTTGTCTTAGAAACCAGAATAGGTACGGAAACGGAAACGGAAAGATCAAGTTAAAATTTTGAAATCGGAGAACAATTTTTTTTCTCATTTTAAAACGATCACGAAGCTTCTCGTTTCTTCGATATTGCAAGGAAGCAATAGGCAATTGAAGTAATGTCCTTTCTACGAAGATAGAAATAAAATGTATTTTATTGTTAATCAAATAAGTTAAGTAAATTGATACAAATATTTATTTAATAATATATGTATAATATAATATAGTAATTCTTGTACAAATACAAGAATACAGTTTCGAATGGCATGGCACGCCTACGAATACACAAATGTCACCTGTCCAAATCGTTCTACGGTACTTTGATTTTGTTACATGCAGTAGTTTTCAAAAGTTTAAAATCTTTTTTTAAAAATAATATTGTATGAGAAAATTATTATTATTTTTTTTTTTGTTAAGGTAGTTGTTCTCATTTTCCCTAATGCTTATTTTACCAATACTTCATGAAGGATTTATGCCCGGTTTCACTAACTATAGGTATATATGCTTTACCACAAAATATTCCATTAATTAGAAGATTGGAAGATATCTCCTTAAGAGATGAATAGAGATATATATATATTCTAATGCTAAATATCTGTCGTTCATGAAACTGGACATTAGTTAATATTTCATTAAAAATTTCTAAAAAAATTTCATAATAAAAAATTCGATATTTTTTTAATTCGACATATTTAAAATTGTAATAAAAAATTTAAATAAAAGTTTGACATGTTCTTTTTTTTCAAGCTTGTGAATTCACCTGCTCGATGTAACTCGTCACACACTGTAGATACGAGGAATAATTCTTTGAAAAAAAAACATCAAAATGTCATCAAATTAACTTCTGTTAGTATTTGTTTTTTGTTCTTATTATTAGAACAATGCACTACCAAATTTAATTACACTTATTAGTACTTTCATGATTATTAAAAAAAAAACATGTTCAATAAGATATATCTTAATTTATAATTATTTTTGAAACGGTGAAAATTAAAAAAAATCTTCAAATAAAAGTTGATGAGAATATGGTTTATGTCTCTTTCATTTTTAGGATTCCGTAGAAAACTAAGAACCCTTCTAGTTCGCTCTGTCCGTCTATATAAATTTTATCCCGATTTAGATGAAATTTGGTATACGGACGTAAATTAATAAACAAAAACATTTTTGGACCCCCTTCCAATAGACTAAAAAGTATATTCAAAAATTTGTTTCACTTATCCCATTGAGTGGGGTGTCTTTAGATAGGTCTCCTAAAATGCAACAGATAATGTAAAATGACTTTTTGATTTGAGCCCTTCAGTCACGATATATTTGTTTTTCAATGTGGTTGTCAGAAAAAAAAATCAGAAAATTTCAGAGTGTAATTGTTAATTATTACTTTCAATGAAAATTATAACGATCATTACAGCAAAAATACTTTATGAAACATTTAGAATAACTCTTTTTTACAAATCGTAGTGAGAATGACTACGGAACCCTATCATGTGCGTGCCCAACACGCACTTGGCCGTTTTATTTCTATCTCTTATGAGTTAACCAGAAATATTTTTTTTAAATAATTAAAAACGCGTACACTCGTATAAGAAAATCACGCAGTGCTTTTTTGTTTATACTTCGTGAAATTTTACAGACCGTTCTACAAAAAAAGTACGTAAATTTCGCAAAAACAATATAAAAAATAACCTCGTGAATTCGCGAACGTCCGGCCAGTGTAAACGTAGTGTGCGAATGCTCTGGCGCATGCGCACGGGCCGCTTGCAGCAGCCGCCGTTGATTCAGTCCTCGCTTGCCGTCATCGTGGTGTCGTCCACACATAACCGAGAATATAAAATTGTATTATTATTCCAACGCATTTTTCCTGTGTGACGTTTGTTTTTTTTTCTGCTGTATCGGTATCAAATTAATTATTGTTTACGTGATTTTATTTGTTTCACGTTTATAATACACCACAAGTGCGTGTGTTGTTAAAAAGTGTCTCGCGATTTTGGAAAACGAAGAGTGTGGTTAAATTTTAGTCTGTCAGCTGTTGGACGTTTAGTGTTTCGTAAATATTTTTACTGGTGTAGTTTAAGAATGGTATGTACATCTGTTTTTCATTAAAACCGGCGTATTTTAATACGTATTTGATAGTTTTTAGCACATATGTATATTATATTACGTAATATGTGGTCACTGCATATATTTAATCTAAAAGAAAGTATTATTCGAATACTGCCAATTTTACCGTGACATTATTTTTTATCTACGCAAATTTGTACTTCTTAAATATAAATGGCAATGCTCTGCTGCATAAGCAATAAGTACACCACACCTAATTAAAATATTTTTCTTATCTGGGTGCAATTTATTATACATAAATATATTGCATATCGATATCTTCAATATTTCCGTGTGTTTATTTTTTTCGTCGTATATTATTTGTATATATTTGAGTATTTTTTTTTAAATATAATACACACATATTGTATTATAATATGCAGTATGTTATTTTGAAAATCAAGGACTTATGACCCCTCCCGTATTAGCACGTTGACCAAATTTGACTACCTACATTTTTTATGCAAATTTCTTCATACTTACTTTCATATGTAAGATGTAAGAATTGAATATTTTTAAATTAGCTTGCGTGTTTTTAATAAATAATTTTAAATAATATTACAGTATATCATTGGACTATTTTATACAAATAATTTAATATTAATTAATTATTTGAAAAAAATAATAACTTCCTATGAACATATATATTATGCATAAAGTAAATATTTTTTATCTTTATGCAGGATATGCATGTGCCTAATATGAAAATATTAATGGTTTATTTATAGCTTAATCTGATAACGAATTCAAAAATATATTTATATTGATTTTATTTATTTTTTTATTGAATATTAATTTATAAGATATTTATTTCGATATTTATAAAAAAAACGATCAATCTTCAATCACTCAAAATAATTTTAAAAAACACACTTAAATCTTTCAACGATTTTTCAATAATTTGGTGAACAAAAAATCAGAAAAGCATTTTGTTGCTGCTGGAGGAATTAAATTTTTCGGTTCTCCTTTTTCTTTGGTCTGTAACTTTTTAAGTTGTAAAAGAAAATTTAATTTCTTGAGGGTATCAAAGTACAGATTCCAAGCTTTATTTACCCCTCTAAACAATTTAATTGCGATCATTTTTACCAAAGTTACAGCTATTATTTGAATATTGCACATTTTTTACGGAAATAAAAAATTCCTTTTTTTTTTCTAACAACGATGAAGCCAAATAATTTAACCTCGTTTTTTATAATATGTTTATTATCTTATATCCGGTATAATAAAGAATTTGGTCTTAACCAAAATCAAGCCAAACACTTTCTGCATGGTATTAAATTTAAATGACAGTATTTATTAGTGATTTAACTGCTCTATAAAATCCATACGAAATTCATATTAACGATTCGACACCGCAGAAATCTTATATCCAGTATAATAAAGAATTTGGTCTTAACCAAAATCAAGCCAAACACTTTCTGCATGGTATTAAATTTAAATGACAGTATTTATTACTGATCTAACTGCTCTATAAAATCCATACGAAATTCATATTAACGATTCGACACCTCGCAGAAATCGAGCAGTGGCGTAACCAGAGGGTGACGCAAGCCTGCCTCACAATGTAAATGTATGTTATATGTCAATGCCCCCCCCCCCTAAAAAATCTAGTCACGCCACTGCACTTCGAGTGTTAACTTTCTTACAAATCTGATTGACGGCTCTCTCCCTTACCCTTGGCTGCGGGCACCTATGGCTATGAATAATGCTATGTACTATGACAAAATGATAATGACATACACGCTTAGACTGTGATCGTTTTGTGTGTGTGTGTTGATAAGTTTGTTGCGTTCGTAGCTATTTTTGGAAGCTCGCTCCTTGGCCACAGCTAACTAGACTGACTCGGTGAACATCTGCTATTTTATGTACGGTCCCTAAGTGTAATTTGATTAATATCAACTCCGTTGATATGTTAATGTATATTAAATATCGGTATTTTATGTACTCAGATATTTTTTTTAATATTTAACCAGTTAAACTTATTTGTTTTTCCCGATTTTTTGATTTTTTTAACACTCATACTCATGCCCCTTCCCAAGCTTAAGCCCTGTCAGCCCTCCCCCTGGGGTCATTTTTTACTCTAAATATTTTAAGAACCAAATATGTTCGCTTTCGGTTAATGCAAATTAAAAGATAAATTAATATCTATGTTCTGCAAATAATAAATGGCTCTTATTATGTAGAATGAGTGATAAAAAAAATTTAAAAAGAAAACCGACTTCAAAAACTGTTAAAATTATTAGGTATACTTTTCAATGTTTTTAGGGTTTTTTTTAAGTCGGTTTTATTTTAAATGTATTATTATTTAAATATCTGTCTGTCTGGCAATCTCAGATTTGATAGGCACAAATGAATGTGATTGTATTGTCTGCAAATAGTCACTTGTATATTGAGAGAGAGACTGACTGGCGATGTACGCCCCTATGTGTAAGATTGACCTCGTTTTACCTTATATTATATATACACAGTTGCTGACTGAAAGGGATGGAAACCCTTCGAATTGCCCTTCTACTTACACGTGCGCGCATATACAGAATTATGTTAGGGGTGCATTTGGTCTATGTTTTCAAATATATATTTCATTCTAACATAGACATGGACTGCGAATTATGTATTATCGTAATGTGTAAAATTTGGTTCGCATAAGTGAAGATAGATATATTACCTAAACAATATTCATGTTTAGTTAAAGACAAGCATAAGGTACTGGCACTAGTTTTGAACAATACCTCAGTGTTGGACACTTGTATAATTAAATGTACTAAATTACAAATTTTTATTGATATTTGATTACTGAATTATAATCTATAGACACTTAACTGTAAAACAGCTTAATTTGATGACAATCGGTCAATGGGTGTCAAAATGGTCAACATTTAAACTAATAATTAGTAATCTATTTATTAATTATTATATTCATAGCATCGCTTACATTGTTTCAAATTTTACGATTCTTTATTTTATAACTTTTGTGTCTAGTCTATCGGGTGTTTTTTTGGCGGATTATTTCCAAAATAATGAATTTAAAAAAGATGTTTCAGACAAGAGTTTCATGGTTTCGAGGGGGCTTAATATTGACATAATGGGGTAACCGTAGAAAGGTCACTTTGATGGGTTTTCAGGTTTAACTTTTCTTTTTCAAATCTAAACCTGTATTTTTTGTTCCAGACAACTTTTGTTTGAACCAAAAAGAGAAATTTCTGGATTTCCATAATTTTATACTCGAAAATTACTAATTTAAAAAATAATCCAAGGGGTAAAAAGTGCTTAGATTTAAGCAAAGATTCTCACAATTTTTTTTTTAATTTTTTCTTTTTTTTTTCAAAAATTCAGAATTTTTTCTTTTTAAAAAGGTGCATAAAAATTTAACAATTGAAAAACAATTCTCAGAGAATCCTTGCTTTGTTCTAAGTACTTTTTTAATTTTATGATTTTTCTTAAAAGTTCATAGTTTTCAAGTAAAAAATTATGGAAAATCCAGATATTTATCTTTGGTTTACCCTTCGCAGGAAAGTCTTTAATAAAACACCCGGTATACTTATCATTTTGTAATCATTAGTAAGTGTCCCTCACTGGGTAACCGTTACTGGTTTTACTTTGTCCATTACAGGAGAAAAAAACTTAATAAATAAGAAGCTATAATTTAAAAAATATACTATATTTACGGACTTATTAAATTGATTTAATAAAGAGGTATTTATTTTATTAGTAACATGAGTTCATGAGAATTACAGAGAACAGTATAACTGTCTGTTATTGTGTCTTCTTAACAAAAAAGTCTAATGTAAATGTTAAAAATTTCGTTAGTTTTTTCTCTCATCTAATTCCACCCCTGTCGACGCGCATCCCCCAACCCCTATTTGTGCGATCTCGTGGAGCATTACGAAATCAGTTGTGCCCGATTCGGCGGCAGAGTGTTACATACGTTTTGTATTTCTTTGTGCTCGAAGGGAAACCTAAAAAAATACTATTTCAACACTAACCCTGCCGTTTCCACGTGTTTCAAAGTAAGCTTTATTTATATTTGTTTTAAATTGTTCAAATAATTTGTGTATTCTGTGTTATGTGATATAAAATATATTTAGTGACTTAAAAATAGTTGGTTCTCATTCATTGACTGACTCATCAACGTACAGCCCTAAATCCGTATCTAGGATTTTTAAATTTCATGATTGTCTTCATTTTAATACTTCAGCGATTTTCAGAAATTTCAGAAAATACTCTTCTATTCAGGGGTAAAAATTTGCTCCCGACTTACATAAGAATTGTTATAGATTTTATAAATTTAATGGAATGTTAGTTTTGTATGTTATATAACTAAAATAAAACATTAATATTTTGTTTTATATTTTGACAAAAATTGATATAAAATATATATTTTATTATCCAAATAAATTATTGTATGTATTGTTTTCTTATCGATTAATAATTTATTTCTATCAATCATAAAAATATTTCTTTAAATGAAATTGGTATAGAAATAGATAGTAACCTTAATTTACTATACAATGATGGCGTGAATTATAATAAAATATCATTCTCAACCCACTCAGTGTCGGGGATGTTTTTAATTAATCGCGAAAATACGCAATTTTAAGATTACAAAAAGGTTGGAGAACCAATTAATTAAATAATTACGCGGATCTAAAAAAATATTTTCTAATAATTTATTATTATACAGTGTAAGTTCAATTCCAACAGATTATGTAATAAATTTTTGGGATATTATTTTTCCCTATGAGTCCTGACTTGCGGGACAGCCTGTATGTAAAATATATCATTTATTTTTATAGCTACTTTTAAATGTTTTAATTATTATATTATCTACTCATTTTTTATGTGTATTATCATTATTGTATATAATTTTTTCAACATTGGGGGGGATTTGAAAATATTATAATATTTTTAAACGACCTTTCGACAAACTGCCCACATTTGGTTTCTTTATAAGTACTGTTAACTTGAAACAATTTTGATTGATTTTAAAATTTTATGTCTACCTTTTAAGCCTAAAGAACGTAGGTTTTATTATTAGCATAGTGTTTTAGCTTCCTTGTTCTATCTGTTATTTAATGTATTAATTGTAGTTTATAAAAATAAATAAAAAAATTATCGTACATTTTTTTTTACGAGTATAATACAACTTGACACGAAAACTACTGAACCGATTTTTATGGGATTTTCATCATTCGAAAGACTTTAAATTTAGTTTAGGCTGTATAATAATTAAATTAGAGCAGGCCCGTATTAAGGATAATTTATTGGAAATATCAAATACATCAAAATGTGATATTGGTGTAAATAAATAAATTAAGAATTTGTATATGTTGAATAATTAGGTCAGGTACGTATTAAGAAAAATTCTCTACCAGTCTGTCTGTGAATGCTTTACAGCCAATACTGTGAAACTTATTTTAAATGTATGTAATATTAGCTGTGCCCGCGCGGCTTCGCTCGCGTGGATTACGGAATTATTGTTCAGAATAGTTATTATTGTAATAACTAATTTACTATTATCGTCACTGCTTAGTTGTTATGTTACCTAACGTAACAAAATATAGCCTATAACCTGACTAGAGAACATATCTGTGAATTAAAAAAATAACATGTAAATCGGATAAGTGGTTCTCGAGTTATAAGTGCACTAACGGACAAACAGAGAGAGCTTTATATATATTAAAGATTATTATTATTTTCTAATTTGTTACGTTGTAAGTTTTTATTTTAAATTGTTTCCAGTGCTGGACAATAACAGAACAACACCCACCGCAGACAATGTAGTTGAAAGTGGCGAAGAATCAGACGACGAATGGAATTACATTCGTGTTGATCAAACGAAATCTGAGAAAAAGGATCAGCCTTCGTTGCAAAAGACTGAACCGGTAAATACAAATTCTATATGAAACGTATTTATTTTATTTCTGTATCGACCCCGTGTTAATACGTATGATTTGTATTATGTAATAGGTGACTGAAGAAACTAAACAATCTGAAGAGCAAATAGACAGTGAAGACGATATGGCGTCTCAGCTAAACCCGGACGCTGCTGAATTTGTCCCCGTGTCGCCCGTACATGCGCCGGTATCGCCGCCCTTGAAGGATTTCATAGACGATAAAGTTTTAGCCGAGTCTCCGTTCAAACCGAGCCCGATTTGTAACAAAATACCAACGCCAGACGAATTCTTAACGGAGGTCTGCAAACGACCGAGCGAAGTCGAAGAAGCCGAAGATGATCTTGACGATATTAAAGTCTTGAATGACGAAAACGAAGTATGTTGTTTTTTGGGTTCTGTAGAAAGCTAGGAACCCTTATAGTTTAGTCTGTCTATATACATTTTATACCGATTAAGATGAAATTTGGTATACGGACGAAGAAATGAAAATTATTGAAAAAAAAAATGTTTTTGATTATCTTTCCATAGACTGAAAAGTATATTCAAAAATTCACTTAATCCTCTTTAGATAGGTCTCCTAAAATGCAACAAAAAATGTTATATGACCTTTTGATTTTAACCCTTCAGTCACGATATATTTTTTCTAATTTCTAAACTGTCAATTAAATTTTTTTTTAGATATATCTCCTAAAATACAACAAAAAATTTTACTGTCGATTCAAAAAATCTGAAAAAAATCCAGATGTAGCTTTTAATTTATACTTTCAATGAAAATTATAATGAACACTGTAGCAAGAATAGTTTATGAAAAATTTTGAAATTACTCTTTTTATAAATCATAATGAGTACGAACCCTATCATGTGCGTGCCCAACACGTTCTTGTCCGTTTTGTTTTCTTAAGGTTTAATTTTAATTATTTTAACGTGTGTTTTTTTACAGAGTCATAATTACAATTCATCGGCTCAAGAACTTGAAGATCTTCTTAACGGTAAAAGTATCGATGAAATAGAAGAATTCCATCCGAAATCAACTCTGGTCGAATTGAATAAGGCAGACAATGATAATGAACTGCAGAATGTGCAGACATCTAATTTATTAGATCAGTCTGAGGCGTTCTCCACAAAAGCAGAGTTTGGAGACGAAACAACCGCGAGTTTTGCGGATACCGATTTCCAAAAGAGCACGACTGGACTGTCGACGATGAACGCGTCGTTTGCTGATTCCATCACGACTTCCCAGACCGTCGGATTCGAGACAGATTTCACGGCTGATATGCATTCTTCTTTCAAAGCCCAAGACCCAATGAGTATGTCGTTTTACGAAGGCAGAGACGACGATAATGGAGAATTCAATAGGAATCCATTCGATTTGAACGCTGTCCAGTCGTTGCCGGATGATGAGGATTCGGAACCGAATGGCGAGTTAGACGCCGAGGTGTTGAACGCCGTGGATGAGATACAGAATGTTATTCACGATGCTGAGAAAGCGATTTCAGATACGGAAGAGAAAGAACAAGAATCGCCTGTTATTGAGCATAAATTAGATGAACTCGTGTCTGCATTGCAGCGCCAACATGACGAAGGGATAGATTCTATTTCACCTGTGCCTAACAACGATGCTGTGCTAGAAGAGACACATGAACGTGCTCCGTCCGATATTGAAGTAGAGTCTGAATTAGTTACCGACCGGAAAGACGAATCGCCGGAAGAGAATGTTAGCTGTATGTTGATGGAAACGGTGCAAGAGTTTGATTTAAACAAATATAAAGATGAAGAAAAGGAAGCAGTTAATGAAAATCCGTTTTTCAATATTCCTGCGGAAAAGACTGAAGTTGTTTCGACTCCTGAGAATATTTTGAGTGCGGTGATCGAAGAACACAAAACCAAAGTTGAAGAAAGTCCATTTTTCTCTCTATCTTGTACGAATACTTCCCTGATCGACACCATGTCTCCTCCCCAGGATTATTTCAATACGTCAGAAGTGAATGATAACTTGATCGATAATATAATGAAAGAACAAATTAATCCATTCAGTGATGAAGGAATCACTGAAGATATCTTGGACCAATATGATATAGAAACCACCGTACCAGAACAGCCGAAAGAAGAACTTTTTGGTTCCGAAACAGTTGTGGAATTTGTTCCGCAGGAACCAGAAAAAGAATTGATTCCAACTGAGGTTTCTGAACATATTCAAACGTTAGATATGTCTTCACCGATTGCCGAAGGAACATCTCCTGTTCCTAATTTCGAAAACGAAATCAGTTCTCCGATAGAAGATATCACAAAAACAATGACAGAAGATTCACAAGTTGTAGAAGATAACTCTGTTAAATCATCCATTGTCGATACAGAATCCGTGGCTCCGAGCGTGACTTCATTCTTGGCGAGATCTCCGATTCCAGATATCACGTCTCCTCTACAAACGACCGTGACTGAATCAAACGACTCCCGCACTTTACCTGAATCAGATATACAAGAAAACGTAGAAGAACATGTAAGCGACAGGCTTTTAGAATTCGAAAAAGTAGCGGAGACAATTGAGATTGAGAAACCGGCAGAGGTGTCGACCCCCGATACAGATGTAATGACTGACGAAACAAACCTACCGAAAACAGAAATAGTTCCGATAACAGAAAGTGCAACGGCCGCAATTGCAGCTGTTGCTGCCGCAGCCGCAGTAACTACTGTAGCTGCTACAGCTATCAAATCTCCGACCGTGGAAAAGAAATCGGCTCATATAAAAGCGAGTCCAGCAAAGAAGTCGGCCGCTACAGCTCCTATAAAGAAAACAACAACAATCGGTGCTTCGAAATTAGGCGCAGCCAAACCCGCAAGCACACTCGCATCCAGAACTCAAACCGCTGCTTCTAGAACTGTCCCTAAACCGTCATCAACAAAACCGATTGCGGCGCCGAGAACTACAGTAACGGCAAGGCCGAAAACAGCTCCCCCTGCGACAAAGACGGCGGCGGCAACGACTGAAAGAAAGGCTGCAGTTGAAAAGAAACCGTTGATGAACGGTGATGTTAAGCAAACGGCGGCCAAGACATCGTCATCGGTGACCGCAAAGAGACCTGCGACGGCGAGTTTGACCAACAAACCATCACCTAGGCCTTCGACTGCTCCGATGAAGACACTCTCTAGCAGCGCACGCACTACTGAAGCTCCTAAACCGAGGCCAACGTCTTTAGCTACAAAAACAAACGGAACCGCTACAAGGACTACTTTATCTGCAAAGGTGTTTTTCTATCGTTGTTTTTAAATTGATCGTGTGCTTATTTAATTATCGTTTTCAGACAACCACTGCAGTGAAGTCGCCGATAAAGCCACCAACTACTGTACCACCAAAACCAAAAACTACTGTGAGCAGCACGACTACGCGTACAGTGAAAAGTGCGACTACAACAACAGTGAAAGCATCTCCGAAGTTAACCACAGATAAACAAGTGAAGGAAACGGCCAATAAACAATTGTCGGCAAGAACTGTACCCAAAACTACGTCTTTGGCACCGTTGAAGACGACTCCAGTCAAGAAAACTGATTTAAAAGTAAGTTGTAACAAATATATGGGACGTTCTTTGTCAAACGGAACAAGGCTCTGCCCAAAATTCATGTTGATGGATTTTAGTGATCTTGGGCTTAAAATGTTCGTTATTGGTCCCTCTTTATGGGGTAGTGTGGCCTTTTGGAAAATTTCAAAATGGCGGCTCAGTATGACGGTCAGAAGTCAGAGAAAATTCGAGATGTTGGAATAAAATGTTAGCGAAAAAACAAATTTACGGCTGATTCGATTGGTTATGGGTGCAAATTGTTTGTAATTGACAGCCCTAAAAAGTTGGATAGGTAGGTTGGCGAAATCCAACATGGCGGATCCAAGATGAGTAATTGAATCTCAACATTTGAGGCCAATATAATCAGGTTTAGTGTCAAAAAGTTCATTTTTCGACGATTTTTAGGTTTCAGCTGCCATCTTGGATCCACCATGTTGGATTTCGCCAACCTACCTATCCAACTTTTTAGGGCTGTCAATTACAAACAATTTGCACCCATAACCAATCGAATCGGCCGTAAATTTTTTTTTCGCTAACATTTTATTCCAACATCTCGAATTTTCTCTGACTTCTGATCGTCATACTGAGCCGCCATTTTGAAATTTTCCAAAAGGCCACACTACCCCATAAAGAGGGGGCCAATAACGAACATTTTAAGCCCAAGATCACTCAAATCCATCAACATGAATTTTGGGCAGAGCCTTGTTCCGTTTGACAAAGAACGTCCCATATATAAAATATACATAATACTGACACTAGCAACCAAATATTTATTATTATATTGGAAAAATAGTGATACATAACAGGGTGTCCACTTTCTCGAAAATCAGGGAAAAGTCAGGGATGCTTAAAATGGTCAGGGAATTTCTTTAAAATTTTGAAAAGTCAGGGAATTTATTAAATTTTGTTTGGAAAGTCAGGGTATTTGTTATAAATTTTGGGAAGAAAAAAAAGTGTATAAATTTAAGTTGACGAGCAAAAAAAGTCTTCAAATTTTTTTGCACTTTCTAGGGGCCCCTCAATCACTTCTTGCCCCCGAGTTGTCAGGAAATTTTGAATCTGTGGTGAGGGAAAAGTCAGGAAATTTTATTTTCAAAAAACAGTGAACACCCTCATAAAATAAAGTCACCAAAATTTTACTAGCTATTATGGATACTACACTTATTAATCTATTTCTTCATTAACGCAGATTTCTCCAAATCGACTGCAAAGTATTGTTTCTTAATGATTTTTCCGCGCGCGCGGGCGCGGTAAATAATAATAATAAATTAATGATTTTATGGTATTTATCAAAAGTGTTTTACATTTTATAAATACTTGATTAATTAATTTATATATTCATAACCAGAGTTTTTTCAAAATCTTCTGCAAAGTATTGTTTTTTAATGATTTTTCCGCGCGCGCTAACGCGGTAAAATATAAATTAATGATTTTATGGTATTTAAACTATTTTTATCAAAAGTGTATAAATTTTATAAATACTTGACTAATTAATCTATATATTCATAACCAAAGTATTGTTTTTTTTAATTTTTTTTTTTCGCGCACTGACGCGGTAAAATATAAATTAATTATTTAATATTTAAACTATTTTTATCAAACATGTATTGCATTTTATAAGTACTAGACATACTAATCTATATATACATAACCACAGTTTTCTCAAAATCAACTGCAAAAATATTATTTTTTATTGATTTAAAAAAAAAAAAAATATTTCGGCACATGCTTTTTAGTTTACAACTTTTTACGATATTATTAACAAAACTAAAATTGTAAACTAGAAATTTCAAGCTTCAATTTCCTTTTTGAATCATTCCATTACGATGATTTTTACAAAAGTTACAACACATTTTTTCATTTCAGTCTCCGGTAACAAAGACAACAGTACTGAAATCTACTGTAGGAGCAAAGAAAACACCAGCGACAACGACACGAACGTCGGTAACGAAAACGAAATCAACAAGCCAACACAACGGGACCGTGACCCTTGTGCAAGAGATCACAAACGTAAGCATCACGACCGACGAGCCGAGGCTTCTGAAAGATGAATCTCCTATCATAGAACCAACAGCACCTCAACTCATCGACAATGCAAATCTGTCAGGTGCGGCCGAGTGAGTCAAAACCTCATTTGTTTATTCATATATATCAAGAATTAGATCGGTTGAATAATAGTTTTTAAAAATTCTGAATTGTCGGATTTGTTGATGTATTCGATTGATTTACATACCAGTGGAAAGGTCGCATGCAATGTGTACGGTCGGGTTATTTTTGAGTTACGACTGATGATTGTTCGAATAGGTTTAATAAATACTTCCAAAGTAAAACTAAAAATATAATAAAAAATGTTTTCTATTTAATGTGATTTTATGATTTTAATAATAAAATAATAATAGTAGTTATTAAATTATAGGAATAAATTAATATTATTTTGATTATATTAATAGAGAAGAAACTTTATCCGTAATCTTCATCCGTACAATTCCAACGAATTAGTCAAAATTAAGAGATTTACTTTATAATCGCAGAAATTGTGTAATTTTTAAATCAAACTACTTGTTTTGTATATATTTGTACTATTAAGTGACAATGCAATTACGTCTTTTACGGTTAGATCACACACCTATGCCCCGCCCACAACTAAACTGTCAATTGTTTAAATTACAGGCAAACTATGATTTGAATTCAAAAAACTTTAGTTCATTTAAAAGTGATTGTTATATTTAAAAGTTTTACATTCGATTGTTTATTTAGGTTTAACAGTTTGAGCGATTATTTAAATTATGATCCATTGCGTTTTGTTTTTGTAATTGTGGGGATGAGGATTATGAGTGTTTTATCTTAGCTGCTTAATGTGTGCTGAGTTGTGATTACATAATTTACTGGTGTAGAGTGGCTTACAATTAGCTTAATGATATCTTTCTTTGTAAATAATTTTTTATATTGATTCCTTAGTATTGTTGATGTATGTTTTGTTGAGGTGCTGCCGTGCAATGGTATAAAAGTTTGTACCGCTTTGTTTTTTTTATGAATTTGAAGTAAAAAACGATAGATTTCGTAATGAACGATGATGATTGAACGAATACTTAAATAATTATATTTTTCTATTTTGCTTGAAATGCTTGAAATATGTTTAACATTTTGAATCGGATATTTAAAGTAGCTTTTCATTTTTATATATAAAATAATGTAATAATAACTTTTTGTGATTAAATTTATAATTCAATAGAAACATATTATTATTATTAATATATTACATTTAAGTTTTATATAAAGAAATATACAATATTATATTAGTATCATGTTTCATATTACACATAAATTATATAATGTATTCTTATTTATTCATGTAATATTCTGTATTGATTATTAAATATACTGAAATACTTGAGCACATTTATTTCTTTTATTTAAGATGTCACTTCAACACCCATAATATCGTATCTATTCATGGTTTTGCAATCTTCAATTGTGAGATATAAGCTGTTCTCCGATGGAAAAAATATCTAAAAGTGCTTTTGTAAAATAAAAAAATATATAAGACTGTGTTTACATTTAATTTTTATATGCTTTTATATTTTAAATTTTATGAAGACAGGTGAGTGATAATAATACAACTTTATACTTTTGTAGACAAATAGGTAACATAAAACTAATATAATGTAGATAAATAGATTAATCAATTCAACAAGTTATCAATAAAAATGTACGTATGTGAATTAAGTCTGAATGACTTCTGAAAAAAACAAGCATTGGGTTGGGGTGAGACCCTTTAGATCCACACATGGTATGATTATAAATAATTGAATACTGATTATTGTTTCCAGATAATTTATGTGAATATTTTTTTAATGTATATGAGAAATTTTAATGGAATTGGTCAGAAATAAAACTCACCTTTGTTATGAATATTAGTTTTCTAATATCCTAATGTCAATAATATAACACACATTTTTAGAATAACTAATTTGACAATTTGAATTATATTGCATTTGTTTTTATAATAACTAATCTGTCAATTTAAATTTAATTGCCTTTATTTCCAAGGTAACATAAATTGTAGACTTATTTATCAGTATTTAAAATTCAAATTTTGAGAGTGGTTTTCACCTTTCACCCCTTCAATAGCTGTTTAGGCACGTATAACAAAAAAAATACTGAAATACATGTTACAATAACTTCCTAATGAGGAGTTATTCATTTAAAATTACATGTGGTACCATCTATCGAAGAAAGGTTAAACTATTAAAAACATTCGGAATGGTACCTTTATTCTGTGGTCGGAATGGGTTCTGAAAAACATTAAAATTTAAAATTAACATGTTGCGACATCTAACAATGAAAGCTTGAACTAACAATAATTAATAATAGCATTGAGTAAAAAATAACCATTGTGCTGCCAAAATAAAATATTATACAACGCGGACAAAGCCGCGAGCAGGTCCGCTTGTTTTATAATATAGGTACCTGTTTATTTACACAGGTCGAATTTATAGCATATATTTTTTCTACATAGATGTTCGTAATTAGTTCTTTATTATCTGAAAATTACTGACTTTTTATTTATTACTAGCGCATTGGCCCGGTGTTACCCGGAGATATTAATTTAACTAAACATAAAGTAATCATGCCCACACAACATGCCCACCCAACATGCTCACCCAACATGCCCACCCAACACGCCCACCCAACATGCCCACCCAACATGCTAACAACGCACGGTTCACCACAAATTGTTTTTGTTCCGGCTTCATAAATTTACCCAAAATATCCACAAATTATACACCTAAATTTAACCTATCCATTAGTGAAAACCGGAATAAAATCCATTCAGTAGTTATTGAAAAAATCGTGTGAAATTATATTTTCTCCCAGGAAACACCAGGTTTTATCTTATAATTTGTATGAAAATCAAAAATAAATAAATAGGTTACCTTTCTTGGAAGTTCTTGATTGTAATTTATAAAAATCCGTTTATTTATATTGTAAAATGCATATTTTTTCATTCAAACTCATGGTGGAAAGATATATATTTGTAGGTATCATGATTCAAACTGACATATTATATTCCATAGCTACTGTGTTTTTATATAAATGACAGTTCTATGCTCTGACATCATAGAAACAAAAGACGCTGTGCAAAAGATTCTGTTTAATCATTTGATGTTAAATCTTAGATTTTCATAAAATATTATTATCCACGATACTGCTCGTAAAAATTATCTGACTATTGGTGAAAACCGCATTGAAATCGGTTCAGTAACTCCCGAGTCTATAAGCCACACACAAACGAACATTCATTTTTATATATATAGATATATATATAGAATAATAGTTTTTTGTAAACATACATAATACATACTATGTATTATGTATTATTAATGCACCTACTGTTTTTGAATATCATATGGCACCATTTGCATTTGTTATATGCAATTTAATTTTACAATAATATACCTGTTTATTTACACAAGTAGTTAGTTCAGTCACCAAATCATGTTTATGAGTTATTTCATTATAATTGTTAAGTATTCAATTCTAATTAAATATCAAAGTTCAGTGTTTTTTTATTTATTAAATATTATTATGAATTAATTATACATTTTTATTATTTGTGTATCTGAATACTAAATTCTCTACTCTTACTAATATTATTACTGAATAGGCATGTAAAGTACAAGGTAGCCTAAGTAGCTCCTTGACCAATCAGCGTTCCTTCGGGAATTACGTCACCAAGAATCGATATTCAAATGTTATTAATGTATAATATACATAGCAATTGTAAAAACATTTTATTGCATAAAATATTTTTTCATAAAATAAAAAAAATAAAAGCATGTAAAAAAAGTGTTAAAAGTCTTAATTATTAAGTTCAGAAGTCTATTTATTTTTTTATTTTTCAAAAACAATTTTTTCTATCGGAGTACAGCTTATGTATGTACTTTACATAAGTACCTTGTTACTTTAGTTAGTATGATATGATACCAAACTGATTATTGTGATAAAATACCTGCATAATTAATAATCAAATATAAATACATTAATAATAATCTTAATGACATCAAATCAACCCTATATATAAAGTAGTCCAGTGACATAGGTACTACTTGCATTTCAACACTATTAATAGAGGGAATAGAGACATGAACAGTGATGCATTCGGGAAGTTGGATTTTTTTGGATTTTCTCTTTATATGTTCGAAGATGAGTTGAAAATCAAAAATTTAGAAAAATCGGCCATGTGCGTCCCGAGAAAATTGCATAATTGTGCATTTTTGATACATTTCGAGTGTATCGCTACACTATTTTTGAAATATCTCCGATTCTATAGGTCGTAGGAAAATAAAAAAAATATTTAAATGCTTATAAATTAATAGACTATAGAACTGCATAGACAGCGTTACTTTTGAAACGTATCATAATCGCAAAAATAAAAAAAATGTCGAAAAACTTTTTTTATCACTAATAATGCAATAATTAACGTAAAAATGAAAGGATTTTTACGAAAATAAGAGGAAAGATGTATTTTTATGTTATAAATACATGATAAAATTTTCGAAAATAAAATTTGATTTTTACACCCACAATCGGCCATTTTTGAAAAAAAATGGAAAAGCTCGCCATTTAATGAGAAAACGTCATAGGGTAAATTTTATTTTTTTTATTGTAGACTTTTTTATGTACTTTCTTTTGAACATATGTCAAAATCTGTTAAATAAATTAAAATATCGTATGTTTATACCACATTTTAATAGTCTTATTATAGATGTTTTGTATTTATTTCTAAAATTGCATATTTTTTATGTTATTGCAAATGACTTTTTTTATTATGTGAGTGCGATTCTATAGGAATTGCTTTTTTTTTATTCGCAGAAGTGGCCAAATGTAATATTTTTTAATTACAAAAACGATATTTTAACTTATTTAACAGATTTTGGCATATGTTCACAAGAAAGTACATAAAAATGTCTACAATTAAAATATACATATATAATTTACCCTACAACGTTTTCTCATTAAATGGGTACTTATAATACTTTTTCAAAAACATTATTAATAATTTAACGTTACTACATAATTATAAAATAAACTAAATAATCAGCAAAAATAAAAAAATAAAATATCAAATTATAGAGGCTACATTTAAATTACTTTACTATACTTTTATTAGATTTTTATAAGAGATTTTTCTAGGTCTCGATCCCGTCTCGTATTGAAGTAAAATTTCTATAGTAAATTAATACAAAATCTCACAAGAGCTTGAATAGATTCGATTATCGGCAAAATTGCGCGGATCGGCTCGTATTTCATGGGAATCCCCGAACTATATTTTTGGCATAAAATTAATCTGTTTTTATAAAATTATCAGATAAATAATATTTTTATTGATCTAAAATCTAAATACATATTTGATTAAATACGTCAATTGTAAGTACGAGTGGGTACCTTTATAAATATTATGTCATGTCGATAAAATGTTATTTTAAATATACGATAATATCTTTTAATTATCCATACTAATATTATAAATGCGAAAGTAACTCTGTCTGTCTGTAACCATTTCACGACTAAACGATGAACCGATCTTGATGAAATTTGGCAAGGAGATAGCTTGCATCCCGAGGAAGGATATAGGCTACTTTGTATCCCGAAAAATGTATTACATAAAAAAAACACAATTCCACGTGGACGAAGTCGTGGGTAACAGTTTGTTTCATAATATAAAAAAAAATTGTCCAGTACAAGTAGAACTCGCGCCTCGAGGTTTCCGTACCGTTATACAGGTGATATAATGTAAAAAAAATTAACAGTAGATCGAGGATGAAATTTTAAACAAAAAACCTTATGTGAACCTATGTCCGGAATTTCTTCGTGAGGGAGCTATAGTCTTTTACCCAAAGTTAATGTTTATTTAATATCTAGAGAACCCATTGTGTCACCTGCCACAGTTATGAAATTTGATTCAGGGATTGGTATTAATAAGTGTTATCGATTTCCAATAACAAATAATAGTAATTTAGACCAGGGGTTTATGGGGCCAGTGTAAATCAACCTGTATAAAACTTAATTTTTGACAATAGTTACGAAGATTGTAGACAGTTCCAGACTGGAACTGTTAGGTTCCTGATGAGGACTTCTGGTGAAGTCGAAACACGTGTCGAGTGACATTGTTTTATTGTGGTTAAGGTGTATATTTTTAGTTTAAGTGACTAAGAACCAGTTTCTCCATTTTTCCAGTAATGTATTTACTATTTTCGAATTTTTTCATTAAGATCCCCAAAATTTAAAAATCTAAAAAAATTCACAATAATAACTCTCCAAGTGATTTGAAAATTTTTTGAGTTTGAATTTCCCGCCAAAAAATTTCAAAAAAATCATGCACGTTGATAATGATCGAAATTGAATTTTTTCAGATTTTTTTTATAACAGAAACTTAGAAAAAAAAAAGAAAATACACGTTTTCCCCCCTAACTCATCCATTATGGCGACTAACAGTTCAAAATTTTGAGAAAAATATTTTTTGACCGTATACTTTCGAACGGTTAACTCGACGTTTGATTCCTTTTGGGGGCACTTTTTGCATGTTTATCCGGCTATACCCTTTGTCACGTAATAATTCCACATAGAATTAGAAATTAATGATTTTAGGATTTTTTCCTTTACTTAAGCTATGAGATTAATTAAATTAATTAATTAATAGGAGTGAATAAGACTGCAGTTGAATTTTACAAGAATTTTTTTTTGTCTCAGTTTTAAAATATTATTTAATTAAATGTAAATTAATTTATTGAATTTTTAGCTTAATTATTTTTCTAATAATCCTTATGGTCTTTATCAGTATTCTTATCATTGTGAACTGTGATAAATACAAGTATAAAATGCAGAATTTCTCAGTGAATACAAGTTATCTTATAAATATAAAAGTTCTTTAATTAATATTTATAATTAAATAATGGCTAATACGAGGGATTACATTAATGCCGAAAACAATCTACAAAACATCAACAGGAAGATTATAGCGTTGTCTGATGAAGACATTAAGCGTTATAATGTTCATTTTCATCGGGTATTGTATAATTTTACTTTTTATTTATATTTTATTTGAATATTATTTCATTTTATTCAGGTCGAAAAATTTTTAATCGAAAAAATGAAACAAACCGATCAATTGTTCAATGAACTATATACTAACCAAACTGTTTATGAGGGAAGTTTTTTTAACGGTTTAAAAGTTTCAAAACCAGACGAATTTGATATAAACTTATGTATTAAGTTTCCAAGCCCAGTTACAAAGCAACTATGGACCGATTCCACTCACCCAGGATTTAACCAAATCAAAATACTTGACTTTGAACAATTACACGATCAAAAATGGAACACTTGCAAGTAAATATTCCAAAACATAATCATTGTGGTTCAATCTATCTATACTCTACTTCATTTAAGAATGCAGTGGTTACCGGGGTTTTGACAGTACGAATCGTGCATTTTACCCAAGGTTAGTATATGTATAGGTTACCCTACTTGATTTGACCAATCAGCGCTGCGTGAGAATGACGTCACACGACGATCATTTCAAATTATTAGCATGTAAATACAAAAAAATTAATGTTGTTTTCGTGTTATTTCGAATTTTCGGATATTTTAAACCATTTTTACAATATATATAATCACAGAAACACAAATTATATCACGATTAATTAAAGAGAATATTATAACGTATATTATTATTACGATTATTACAGTCTGTCAGTCCTGTCAGTGTTGGCGACCATTTGTAATTATCGTCGTGATGACGCGTTTCTCCTCTCATGCCACTCCCCGCACAGCCAAGTAGGGTAACCTATACATATAATAACCTTGCATTTTACCAAGGTTATTAAACTATAATATTTACTAAGTGAAATTTAATTAGGCGCGAAATTTAAATTTATTTTTATATACGAAAGATACAGTTAATAAATAAAATATATCGTCTTATAAGACATAACTTATTAAAAATTTCTGCAATGAGGATAATTGAAATAAATAATAAAATGTATCTATGAAAATTATTCATTAACATAATACATATATTTGAAATTAAAATATACATTTTATAAATAGAAAATTAAAAAATTATATAATTGGCAAACTTATTAAATTGCTCTGGCTGTTAGAGTCAAATCTTGTCATACATTTTTCACAGATGACCGATTATCTTGAAATTTTTAATAAGTAAATCTACCATGACATTAATAGAATACATCATTTATTCCATAATTAATGAATAATATAAATTTATGCACAAATACAGTTTTTATTTGTTATCTTGAGAACCCAATTTATCATTTCCAGTTCTTCAATTATTATTATAGTTTAGTAACCTTGAGTAGCATACACATGTCGATTTTTAACACATTAGTCACGTTTACAACTGACCAAAAACAGTGAACAACGAGCTTTGATTGGTTGATTCATGGAATTTCTGGTGGAATGTACCAGAAATTTAAAGAATGTCATTTTTTAAGCGTGTAAGAAATAGAAAATAGTGTTCTGGCAGAAACGCTCAACATGAAGTGAACATACAAATTCTTTGGTTAGCCTGGTCACTAGTTTCTATCTCTTTCTAGTTACTTCTTTCTCACTCCCTTACACACTTAAAAAATGACATTCTTTTTATTTTTTGATTTTGATACAAATTCTAAAACGTGACCTGGTGTTTCCTGGGAGTTTGAAAATATAACTTTATATAATTTTCTCAGTAACTACTGAACGGATTTTTTTCACTTTTTACTAATGGATAGGTTAGGTTTAGGTGTATAATTTGTGGATTTTTGTGTAAATTTCATAACCGTGTGTTGTGGGCATGTTGAATATTTTGTGTCACTATGATTTTGTGGATATTAACCCGGGTAACACCGGGTCCAATGCGCTAGTTAATATAAAATTAAATGATAACTTTTGTTATTTGTAGAAGTTGGTTAGACAGCGAATTGTTTTTGAAAACAGATTCCATTCGTAGTTGGTTTCAAAGCATAATTCAACGTACTTTTAATCAATATATCAGAAACACCTACAATGTTCGAATTGATGGGGAACTGTATAATGTAAGTTCGTTATTTACATATTTGTAGAATATATTAATAATATAATTAAATAACTCAAATGTTTTTATACGTTAAACTATATAGTTAAAATATTCCGAACATGGTCCTGCAGGTCCTGCATATATGATAAAAGTAGAACACTATCGAGTTTCTTTTGATATTGATATAGTTCCGGTAATTGAAATTAATGAATCTTGGCCAAACGCATCATATCGACAACAATCTAAGTTACCAAATGAAGCAAAGGTAAGTTATCTATACCTAATACCTACACATCTGCATATATATATCAGATCTAATTTGATTTTTTTTATCTCTTGCAATACATTAGAATTTACCATGGTACTTGGTGCCAAAATCTCCAAAAAGCGGACGTGAGATAAATTTACAATGGCGAACTTCATTTTGTCGACAAGAACGTGAACTTATCAAAGATACTGGTTCTATAAAACCAGTAATACGCCTTATGAAAGTAAGTGTACATAAATATACACGGAGAAAACTGAAACTAAAATTTTAGGAAAAATTTTAATCTTTTATTTAAAAATACAATAAGTCTGTAAACTATTGCAATACGGATTGTAAATTGTAAAAATAGTCGAGCTTTTATATACATATTTCAAGCTTCATTTTTCTCCGTGTACAGTGTCATATTAATAATAATAGCGTGATGGTAATATTAATGTATATCTTTTTATTCAAGAAATTCCGCGATACTCAATATCTTAAAGAAATCGCATCATATTACATAACAACAATGTTTCTATGGGAAACAGAAAAACAGCCTGCTGGATTCTGGAATTATCCATTGAGCTACTTATTTGTTTTTGTAAGTTTATACTATACGGTATTAAAAATGAATAAGTAGAATTTGTTAGATTTCAAGCACTTTAAACGGGGCATCAAATGTGTTTATATAAAATTATTTTTTTGTTAATTTCTTTATCATAACGGGCATTCGTCAGACCTTGTAATTATTTAAATGTTTTACAGATGTTGAAAAAGTTCGAAGAATACGTCAAAATTGGAAAAATTCCTTACTTCTGGAATGACCAAAACAATCTTATAGAATCAATGAACTATCAACGTAAAAACAATATTTCAATGCAATTACACAACATTATTGCAGATATTGATCAGAATGTAAACATAAATGGAAATGTAATTAGCAAGTATATTGATAATTAATTAATAATAATAAAAAAACTATTTTTATGCTTACATAATTATTATATTTAGGTATTATACTTGCACGAAAAAATTTATAGAATCTTAATACTTATTTATCTTCTATGAATTTATTTATAAAAATATACTTTGCTTAGGTATTATGTATATTCAATTAATAATTAATTATGGAAATGTCTATGACTATGTATTATTATCTTATTTTAAACATTTATGGTGGTGATTGTAAAAAAGAAAAGAAATATATTTTTGTTTAATGTATTCATTTTACTTATTTAATAGTTTTTATATTGACTAAACAGGGCTACTATACTCCATAAAAAGGGGTTGATGTTATTTAATGACAATACAAAAATTGATAAAATTATTGTTGAATTTGATACTTTTTTAAGTCGTCTAATTAAAAATAAAACTATCAATATATTGTTAATAAAAATTTATTATATAAAATTATTTATTTTTTCGTATATTTTGTTCAACCGTAGATAATTAAGTTAAAAATAACCTTGTGGTTATAGTTGACAATTCTATCTTGTGGTAGAATTGTCAACAAAAATATGTCATACAAAATATTAGATATAATATATTACAGATAATAGATATATTCACCACATCAGACTTTGTTTATATACTTAAGTTTTTTAATCATCACTAGAAATAACACCGAGCTTAATATTGATAAACAAAGACAAAGGGTAAGTGACTCATAATCAGTGGCGGCAAGGAAATCACCCCTCCCTTTCCTCTGCCTGACTGTGAGTATAATTTTTAATTTTTTAGTATTTGTATACACCGCCACGGAAATTGAATATTTATTTACGTCGACATATCCGAATTACAAATAAATTCAGGTTCGGTTTTAGTTTTTTCTTCAAGAATTTTTTTAGTTGGTTTTATTTATTATTTCGCCGCCAGTGGTTATTGATCTGTATCGATAAAATTATTATCTTCTACCTATAAGATAAATATACTAATATAAAATGAATGCGCAGTCAGTTAAACTATTTAAAATATTTTAGTTCAACTTAAAACTTGTGCAAGTATCTTAATTAACAATGGATGTGCTAAGCAATAAACAATTCTACAATAAAGCAGAAGGAAGTCTACAAGCTACAAACAAATTTTGTAATATATCATTATCTCTTAATCAAAAGAAAAGTTACAATGGTCATTTCCAACGGGTAATTAAAAAACAATATTAATACTAATTATTTTTAATATTACTTCATTTGATTAGGTTGTAAAGTTTTTTGTTGAAAAAATGAAAGAAACTGATCAATTGTTTAACGAAATGTATACAAACAACATATATTATGCAGGCAGTTTTTTTGATGGTTTAAAAATAACGAAACCAGATGAATTTGACATGGACTTAAGCATCAAAATCCCAAAACCACTTGAAATGGAGATAGTGAAATGTCATCAAGGGTTTATGAAAGTTAAAATAACTGGCCTGAAAAAGTTAGAAAATTTAGGAAATAATATTTACAAGTCAGTATCATATTATATATTATTATAGCATATATCAGTGGCGCCGGAACCATTTTTTTCTGTGTGGGGGGGGGGGGGAGTACGAACCTCAAAAATTAAACTGACCTAACTTTACTTGGCGTTTTTAAAATTCAAATTTGATTTCAATTTTCTTTAGCTTGATTAATATCGTATTATTTGTTTAAAAAATAAAAATAAATAGAAATACAGTGGGACCTCGTTAGTACGTTTTTAAAGGGATTGGAAGAAACACATACTAATGAGAAAAACGTACTAACGAAATATTTTAACATGGGGTCTTATGGAAGAATGCCGGAACCTAAAAAATGAAAAAACGTACAACAGGTTTCACTGTACTCACTTTTTATTTTTCTTTGTCTCTGACTAGACTTCTGGTTATATTTTATAATTTGTTTATGAGCTTTACATCAGTTTACAAAAATTAAAGAATTTTTAACAGTAAAAAATTACAGAAAACCGATTTTTATAATTGCACGTCGTTTCAAATCCGCCCTAAATAAACAGAATCCAAATTTGAAGGGGGTAAAAAAGTAGTTATGCCCCCCCCCCCCCCCACCCTGAAAATATTGGAGAGGCAATTGCCTCCCACCCGACTCCGGCGCCACTGGCATATATAAATAATTATTTTTAAAATAATTTTTAGACCAATAGCAAGTTGGATAGATGACGACAATTTATATTTAAAAACAGATGCCGTTCGTGGTTGGTTTCATAGCGTAATTCAGCGCACTTTTAATAATTACATAAAAACTAATGAAACAAAAATTAATAATATAGTATATAATGTAAGTTAATAACTATACAGACCCATAATTCCGCCGTATTATCGTGAGCGACAATAAATTAATTTTAATTAATAAAAAAATATCTAGTTATAGAAATCGTCAACATTTGATATTTAAAAATTTAAATATTAAACAATCATTTATTTATATTTTATGGTAACATTGTATTATCTTTATAAAGTTTGTAACTTATAACGGTAAATCCCAGAGTTTTGTTTTTGAGTGTATGATGACTTCATTTGCGATAATTCGGCGATTAGGGTTTTACATATATGAATTTTCAATATGGGTGATGTAAACAAGATTTTTTAAATATAATAGTTACAATATTCTCAACATGGACCTGCATTTATGCTAAAAGTTGTACATGCCAAAGCTGCTTTTAATATCGATTTAGTTCCGGTGTTAGCACCATACCGTCAACAAGCTGATCTTCCATCTAATGCAAAGGTAACTTATTGTTAGTGACAAAAATTCGGTAAATAATTTTTCAAATTCTAGAAAATTTACGATGTTGTTGCTTATAAAATATTGGTTATAAAGAAAAACACCTGCGACAAAATTGTAGATAATTTAATCCTCTATAAGATTGTCATTTGATATTTAATGTAAAATCAATAGTTTACGAAATAATTCACAGAAAATACTTTTCACAGTTTGTTATTACTAAATAACGTTCTTTATTGAAAAATCGTTTTTTAGGAATTACCATGGTATTTAATACCCAAACCTAAAAAATATTTAAATTGCAAATGCAACAATGATACGTGTTGGCGAACTTCATTTAGTAAGCAAGAACGAGCTTTTATTAAGGATCTATACCATTTAAAACCAGTTTTACGACTTATGAAAGTAAGTAACATGCTATTTATTATTCAGTCAGGTCCTGTCTAATATTTATAAATATTATATTTTTTCAAACAATAACAATTAACATAACATCAAAAACAATGATATTTAATTAGTAGACATAAATTATTTTATGTCCAGTATTATAATGGAGCTCGCAAAATTTGCTAGCTTGCAAGCACTCTCAAATAGGGTATTAATTCTGTACTAGTATCTTTGAATTAGCTATGGAATTTAGAGCAGTGATACAGTTACTTCAATTAATTGTAACACAGTTGGCGATTTTGACCGTACAATATAATTTTTATAACAATACCGTTGGTTTTTACAACAAACCTTATTAACAACCAGAGGTTATTATAAAATTGAAATTTTCAGTTGTAGAAGGTAGAGCAAAAAAAAAGATAATTACTGTTGTAAAAGCTAATTTGTGCAGTACAAAAAATTGTAAAATATTTTTTTCTCATTCAAACAGCAAAAAAATGTATTAATAATAAGTTTTACCTCAAATTATGCAGTTATCAAATTTCGTTAAAATAACGCAACCATTGAAATTACTTTAACACACTTCGATCGGTCGATCTTCTTTATACTATTTAAACTCAATAATTTATTATAATAAACTAATTAGTACTTAGAAATTATATAAGAAATATCTCAACAATAGTATTCGATATACACCTTGTCTGAGCTGTCATATTTGTATTTATGACAATCAGGAATGCAATCAAAGTATACAAAAATCTGCATTATCATTGTAAATGATGTAAGTGACACCTGTAAGTAACGCTAGATGGCAGACATTTGATTTCTTTATTTTTTCCAGAAATTCCGCGATACTCAAAACCTCACGCAGATTTCGTCGTATTACATTAAAACAATGTTTTTATGGCAAAATATTGAACAACCTAAAGAATTTTGGAGGAATTCGTTGAGTTATACGTTTGTTTTCGTAAGTTTATTTACAATAAAGTAAGTTTATTCAATACATTTTTTTATTTATATTTACAGATGCTGAAAAAATTTGAAGAATTCATGAGGAATGGTAACATTCCATATTTCTGGCACAAAGAAAACAATCTTATAGAATCTATTGGTTCTCAGAGAAGACAAGACATAACAAAAAAATTACAAATGATTATTTTAGATATTGATACCAATATAAAAACAAATGGGGGTGTGATTAGTAAATATATTATTAATATTTGATATTTTTATAAATATACTAGTTTTTATTCATATTATTATTATTTTGTATATCATATGTGTATACATTTTTGAAACATTTATAAATTTATATTATATCATTTATATTATATACTATTCAATAATTTTTTTGATTGTTTATGAATTATAAAATAAAAATAAATAAAAATATTTTTGTTTTAATTGTATTATAGATAAGCACTTTTCTTTCAGTGTAAGGTATTAATAGATCATGACCATCAAAAATTTCTAAATTACTTAATTTAATAATTAAAAAAATTAAAATAATAGGATTCATAAGAGTTGATGATTTACATTCAGAAAGATGTAAAGAATGAAATTCTGAAGATTGCCAGAAAAAAAATCATAACTTTTTGTGTTACCTACATTAGAACGGAGTCATTCCATTTATAATCAAATTTATAAAATGTAAAAAAATATCAAAATCAGATGTTTTCGAAGCAAAAAAAAGTTATGTGGGGGACGACATATAATGCTGAATTATTTTTTACAAATGCTCTTAATATTTATAAAACAAAATGTTGATTTTATAGGTTTTCTTCATTTTTAACGCGTGATTTGGCTATTTTTCAGTTTAATTGCAGGACACAAGGTGGCTAGAAAAATAAAAATATCAGTAAAAAACCATTTGGCCTCTGAAGCTTACTACTTAAAGCATCTGTAAAAAAAACATCACATTTTCATCCGCCCTCCCCATATATTTTTTTTTTACTTTAAAAATAGCTTGAGTTTCCGCTTTTTTCGAATTTTTTTTTAATTTCTGGCGGCTAGAAAAATCTAAATAACAAAACGAACAAAATTACTTTTTTAAGATAATTATTAAGAGCATTTGTAAAAAATAATTCAGTATTATATGTCGTCCTCCACATAACTTTTTTTGCTACGAAAACAGCTGATTTTGGTATTTTCATGTTTTTTGGTATATTTAACTTAATTTTTTTAATAAAAAATGTGCATAAATCAAGCTGATTTTTTGTTGATACTGAGCACTATATGTGAACATAACTTACACGTAATTACAGTTTTCTCAGTTAAAAGTTAAACCCAAAAGCCACAGAATTGAAAAATAGATAAAATGTCAGTTGTATTAATGAAATTGAAAAGCCTCTATCTACAACGAAAATAATTTAAACTCAAAATTGAGCTAGATCATTTGAAACTTCACCTTTTAGGCTTTCAAATGACATCAAGCCCATTATAATTGCTAAATTAAAACGCGTGCTATAGCGAGTTAAAAAAAAATTGAATTCGACGAAATCTTCATATCTTACGATAGTAAAACGTTCACCATCCCCAAACTACACATGATCATTAAAAATTTTCTAATTACAGTTTCTGTTAACTAACACGTTTAATAACAACTGACTAAACTTTCATCAAAATTAAAAATGGTGCAACATCTTCTTTTTTATAAATTTGATTATAAATAGAATGACTCCGTTCTAATGTAGGTAACACAAAAAGTTATGATTTTTTTTCTGGCAAACTTCAGAATTTCATTATTTACATCTTTCTGAATGTAAATCATCAACTCTTATGAATCTTAACAGTTTTTGAACCGGAATGTTTCTTGGCGCCTGCACTATAATGACATTTATCTGTAATAGTATTATTACTTGTAAATGCCCCCCACCTCAAAAAATCTGGTAACGTCACTGATTTTCTTCCGTTTTCATCATTGACATTTCATTCAAAATTAATTTCGCGGAAATATTTTAGTCACTAAAGGAGATATCGAAGGGGTTTTTAGGGGTGACATAAATAATATAATGTTCCCGTCAGAAAAATCTTAAATAAATGCCTCATGTGTGACATAAAAATTAAAAATAGTGACTACATAGCTAATAATAATATTGAATGCCGATTAATAACTGAGATTAATTAATCAAAAATAAATAATTAAGAATATAAAAATAAATTATCTAACACATAAATATGATGATTCCATCAATTAAATATTTAGAATACAATGAAGCTATTATCTTGATATTTTGCTTATATTTTTATCTATTATGTACATCAGTAGCGTAGCAATATATTTATTATAATATAAACTAATTAATATAAACTAAATTTGTTAAAAATGTTACCATTACCCTAATCCGACACTGTGTATACCAGCATACCCCCATCGGAACGTATTAATGCCTACAATTACATTCTCTCTACAAGGTTGTCTTTGGACATTTTAATGCAAAATGAATAATTTACTAAATAATTCACAAAAACTATTTTTTACAAACTTTTCGGCGCTGCAACTTGTAAACTGTTGATCATACAAAACGACGCATATGACAACAATTGTAGAGAATTTAATTCTCTACAAGTTTGTTAATAGGAATTTTAATCTAAAATCAGCAGTTTAAGAAATAATTTTTAAAAACTACTTTTCTCATTTTATTATTATTACTATTTTAATAAAATTAAAATAATGTTACAATCACATCTAAAATCAATAAGTGGTTATTAAACTTATTTTTAAGCCAGTCCTGTCTTGGAATCGTGACAATTATTAAAATTAATTTAAAGTTTTGTGACTCTCACGTTACGCCACTGACTGTTGAAAGTTAATAAAAAGAAGTGCATAACATTTCATAAGTATATTCGCGATTTCGTATAAGTTTATATACTGATCTGTTCTCAAATTATTTATTTGATTTTTTTATTATTGTAAATTATTTTTTAAACAATGGCTATGACAACTGATAAAAGATATTACAATAACGCAGACAGCAGTCTTCAAGCTGTCAACAAAAACTTTACATCATTGTCAGAAGCAGATATAAAACAATATAATATACATTTTCATAAAGTAAGTTTTGTATTATTATTTATTATTAAGTTCTTCAGTTTTTCTTTTATCTGATTAACAGGTTATAGAATATTTAATCGAAAAAATGAAAGAAACTGACCCATTATTCAAAGAAATGTATACAGGTAAAAAACATTACGCTGGAAGTTTTTTCGATGGATTAAAAGTTTCTAGACCGGAAGAATTCGATATGGACTTGAGTATGGAATTTTCAAAACTAATTAAATGTACTCCTGAGATAAAGGGCTGCCTTCCAGGGTTTATGAAAATTAAAATATCTGGCTTGAGTGAATTGGAAAAAGATAAAAAATGGAACATTTACAAGTAAATTTTTAATAATTTTTATTTTAAAGTACGGCAAACTTTTCTATTTATGATTTTAGAGTGATAGCAAAATGGCTAGATGATAATTCATATTTGAAAACTAATTCAGTTCGTAATTGGTTTCATAGCGTTATTCAATGTACGTTTAATAAGTTTGAAATAATTAAAAAGAAAGATACCCAAATCAACGGAGAAAATTATAACGTGAGTTAGTAAATATAAACATATCTGTTATAATTAATTAATGATTTAATAATTATTAGTTACAATATTCTCAACACGGGCCTGCATTTATGGTAAAAGTTGTACATCATCAAGTCATTTTTGACATTGATTTGGTTCCAGTACTTGAATTCAAACCGAACACTTGGCCACAATCACCGTACCGTCAACAACATGAACTGCCCGACAAAGCAAAAGTAAAATTATAATTTTGTAATTTTTTTGTTTATTTTTTCAAATTAAATTTGTTTAGAATTTGCCGTGGTTCTTGGTTCCGAAACCTCTAAAGAATGCTACTTGTAAAAGTAGTGGTGATATCTGCTGGCGAGCTTCATTTAGTAGACAGGAACGTGTGATTATTAAGGATATTAATTCTTTGAAGCCGGCAATACGACTTATGAAAGTAAGTACGGAAAAATTTGAAAAATCGATCGTGAAAATTTATCTACTACTGTAAATTCGAATATCTTAACATCAAAAAATGCTACAAACATTTTAAAAAAAGCATTGTAAAGCTGAGAAAATTTCCTACAAAATAGCTATTTTGAAATTTAAAAAAAAATCCCCAAAATTGAAACAAAAAAATTTAATTCGAAAAGTAGACAAATTTTCTTCCAATTTTCACCCCATAAAAGTCCAAAAAGAATCATATTTGAAAATAAGGAAATTTCTCGACAAAAAAAAAATACTCCTTTAATTGAAATTATGATGTTTTTTTTATAATTCAAGAAATTCCGTGACACTCAAAACTACACACAAGTCGCATCGTATTACATAAAAACAATGTTCTTATGGCAAATAAAAGAACAACCTGCAGTATTTTGGAATAATTCATTAAGTTACATATTCGTTGCTGTAAGTTTAATTAATGAGTTACATAACTTTAATAATAATAATATATTAACTTTAATAATAATAATATATTTTGAAATATATACAGATGTTGAAAAAGTTCGAAGAGTACATGAGAAATAACAAAATTCCATTTTACTGGTATAAAGAAAATAATCTAATTGAATCAATCGGTCCTCAACGAAGACATGAAATTGCCGTCAATGTTAAAAAAATGATTACTGATATTGATGCTAATGTAAAAACAAATGAACATGTTATCAGCAAGTATATATGTAAGATTTAATATTTAATTTTTATATATTTTATCATATTTTATATAGGTACAATATTTACATTTAAGTAAACATTATTTTATAGTGGTAATTGTAATATGTTATACATCGTTGGATGTACATAAACTCTTACCGCATTTTACTGTAATCAAAAGGGAATTTAATATACAAAGCAAATAACACATCATTGAAATCCCTGGCTCATTCAATTACAATGTTTAAATTATCAACATGTCAATGCTGTGTTATTTACCAAGATTTTAATATTTATATAATTTTATCAAATTTACTGCCATATTTCAGTCAGTACTTGCTTAGGTTAACTTTGTTAACTTTAAGAAAGTATAATTGTATTAAATATAGTTAATAATTAATTTTATTATTTCTATAATAAATAATTTAAGATGATGTCATGCAATAAATTCGATTCGTTTTTATTGACTCACATTTTTTGTCCTTTGTACCCAGCCTTACGTTTTTTCAAGAAATTATGAGAATTCAGAAATAAACATTTAATTCTTACCTATAATCTTTGTATATATTTGGAACCATTCCAGTACATTTTGCAAAGTAAAGGTCTAATGGCGTTTTTTGACATTTTAATTTCACAACAATTAAAATTGATTTTATATTTAAATCATATATGTAATAGTATTATACATATGATTTAAATATAGATATTATAGAACGTAATTTAAGAGTAGCTCTCAATAAACGAGAGGGTATCTCTACCAGATTCGTGAGTGAGAAAAAGAATACATTTTATAACTCAAACTTTCCTCCATTTTACCCAAACCCATTAAAGCACTCGTGTGCGAGAACTATTAAATTGGTAACACAGAAGCATAAAGGGGAATACCCGATGTTATAACCATATGTCAAATTTGTTTGACGTCATTTCCTTCCGTCTCTCTCTCACATTGTGATTGACTATTTTAAAAAATCGATTTGTCGTATGATTTATATCATTTAAATTATTATTATCATATTATTTATTATCCAAGAGTGGTTTTGCGGAATTGAAAAGATAATTATCATACGCAAAAACTTGAATTTTTTAAGTTTTAACAACGAAATTTAACTGTCAAAACAAACTGTTACAAAAAAATGTTTTTTTTATGTTTAAAAACGGGTTGTTATGAAATTAATAAATTATTAAATTTTTTTATTTTATTTTCAGTGACTCCGAGAGAAATAAATATGCTTACTTCGTACGGTACTCCTGAAATAATAGACGAGTATCCTAAGGTTTCAGCTGAAAGATCTTGTCAAGTTATGTAAGAAAGGGACTTTTAAATAATAATTGGTAAATACTAAATACTGCCTACAAAAGCGAGACAGAGAAGGGCTAACTGACAAAAGTGTGGCACTTTTGTGGTCTTTACCAAATATAATATCTTTATGTCCGGTATCATAAAGGACCTAACAAATTTGTTAGCTAACAAACACTTTCAACTGAGGTATCAAACATATATGACAGTTCTTTTGGAGTTTGTTGATGACTTTGACAAGTTTCGCGCACGCGTTGAAGGTAAATACAAACGGTATTAAAACAGTGGTGATGTTATGAAAATTATTTTGTACGGTCAAAGATGCCAACTGTGTTACAATTAATTGAAGTGTCACTGCTCTAAATTCCATAACTAATCCATAGATACTAGTACAGTATTAATACCCCATATGAATGTAATTGCTAGCTAACAAATTTTGTTAGGTCCTTTATAATACCGGGCATTATACTTTATTATAATAATATACTGATATCACCTGGACTGATATTACATTTTATATACTATTTTATACAGTAAATAAATTTTATTCTTATGACTAGCTTTTTATTATTTATAATTTTATTACAAAACACCATGCATTAAAATATTTTATTTTCTTATATAAGAAATAAAAATACATATATTATATATACAATAAAAAGGTGAGCAAAATACAGTAAAACCTTCATAAACGTATACACTTGGGGTCTAACAACCTCTATCTCCACAAACTCCAATACATATCTACTGACAGAAAAAATAAACTAATATATACTGATTTTCTTTAAAACAACAATATTAAAAGTAATAAACTTAAATTTTGAATTTATATAAGTATATTGAAGACAATTCGTTTCCAATGGTGTAAATACATACTGTAAATGATAAAAAAATGATTCATATTTATTTTATATTGAATAAGTTTCACAAGATAAAATTATATAATAGTTTACAGTGTATAAGTACAATTTGTATTGCCTATAATAAAAATATACAATAATTCAAACATTGAAATACAGGTAAACGTCGTTTTACGCCGGGGTTCCGTTCCGAGAGACACCGGCGTAAAATGAACACAAATATAATGGACGATATAAGGTTAAATAAAATAAAAAATATAATCATACCTTTTTATTTTTCTTAAAAACAAAACGAAAACTAACTCGGAAACAATTTCACACGCACAATAGGCTCTTCGCGTACACGGTAATAGAATAAAACAACGTGTAAAAATGTGTCTGCTATTAGAATCGCGGCGCCTACTGTCGTCTGGTGTAGGCCGAACCGGGGAATCCCACGCCAATCAGCGTAAATCGAACCGGCGTAAAACGACGTTTACCTGTATATTTAATTTAAAAATATACTAAACTTTTGGACCAGATAATTTGTTGTTTAAAACTTCTGATAAATAAATAGAAAATTAGCCAGAATAAAGGCTATTAAGTAAAAATTAAGTCTGCCTAAATTTTTCACAAAGTATACACTCATTTTACTATAAAACATAACATAGTAAATCCCTATGGAAAAAATCTCTTTTTAGTAATTTCGAATGAGAAAAAGTCGCACGAACTCGAGAATAGGGGCCCATCTTGCACCCATGCAATTTCTTTATAATACCGGGCATAATTGTTGCAAAGTTAAACATAACCTCAAAAAATGTAATATGAATAATTATTGCACCATTTAAATTCTCAGGAAAAAGCCTGAATTTAATATTTATATTAACATAAAATGTTAATCATAATGTTAATTACCTTGTTTTACTTCATCAATTTTCAAAATTTAAAACTAGAAAATGTCACATACTTGATAAAAACACATTCAAAAAAATCTGACAATTATGATTGTTGCAAGATTAAACTTAACCACAAATAATATACGTTTAAGGAAGGAAGCAAACTGTGTTTAATTTTGTCCCAAAGGTGGAACATTTTTAAAACATATTGCATATTTGTCAGCTAATTCTACAAATTTATCGCCCATTTTTAAAATACATTCAAGTAAAAGTTTAATATCGCCTTCGGCAGTATGTTCATCTATCGGATTTTTATTATTCAAAAATTTATACAACTCTGATAACGCATATGATTTTGGGGTAGTCAGTGGAACGTTGGTATTTCTGAAAAATAAAATAATATAATTATAATTAATATAATTATAATAATATAATAAATATAATAGTTAACCTGCTAAACTGCTTAGAAATATTAAAACAGACAAAGGGGCACAATAGAATAAGTCACATTTTTATTATAGAAAATATATGTACTGTATTTAAGACACTAGATTTACATACAATCCACTTACTCGTTATATTGAAGTCTTCTTTTAGCTGGTAAAATTGAACTCGTTCTCAAGACGTTAGAAGATGGAGAACGTTGAGGTGTTGTTTCATTTATAATCTGTTGAGACGTTCTACCATCGTCATTTCTTTTAGGCGCACTTAATGCACTATCATGCATAACGGCATTATCAACAACATCAGTTGTTTCATTTAAAATATCAGCCTTTCTTTCTAAGAGATCACGGAATGCTATCAGAGAATCAATACATAATAGGTTGTCATTAAATTCGGCTCGGGTTTTATCAAACTCTGATTTTAAAATTGGAAAATCAAACTTATTTCCATTATGAGCAATCAAACACACGGGTGACTTTAAATGTTGTAAAAATTTCACAAAGAGACCAGTTGTATTTTTTGAAAACTCGTTTTGGTCTTCTAGCATATCATTCCATAAACCTGAAATCATATAAAATGCATTTCAAAAATCTACTTCAATGTATCGTGAAAACAGATAAATAATTAATAGTAGTATACCTGTTAGACATGACGATTCAGGATTTATTCGTTTCATTGGATTAAAACACAGATTTAATTTATTTTGAACGCGTGGATATTTTTTATACACTAAATCATCTCTGCTTACAGTCAATATACTAAGTTCAATTATTCTAGTTGTGTTAAATTCTTGTGCGGGTAGCCCAGTTGTTTCCAAATCGATCAAAGCAAATGTTTCTATCGTACGTAATTCAGACATAGTTTTACTTTATTTTTTAACTGGCAGAACACATTTTTTATTTCAGTCTGTCAGTTCCTTAATTGGAATATTAAATCTCCACTTTTTATTGTTAAAATTTATATATACAATAATTAAAAAATCAGTATTAAATTTACTGATTGTACATGTATGTATTTAAATAAAATATTTAAAACAGGTTAAACTCTAGCTGTCATATTACGACAGCCGTCATTAGTGTCAAAAATAAATATCGAGCAGTGGCGTCGTGAAATTCTTAAATGAATTTTAGTTTTTAACAATGGACTTTTAAATTTTAAAATGCTAATTTTAATTTTATTATAAATACCATTTTTTACTTCCATGTTCTGAAAGAAATGGAAGTATTGTAAGTAATAGAAAATTCATGTCCGATTTATATTATGCCTTTTGAATACTATAAATTTTTTTTAATTTTTAACAAATTCCATATTTATTATTTTGTGGTGGCAACACACACGATGTGATTGTTATTGTTTATGAAAAGTTAAATAATATGTGTAACATCTAAAATTCACCTCAAAAATAATATTTAAAAAATACTGATCTGGACATAAAAGTATGTGACTGTTGTTCAAAGATTATGATAATAATTAATTAGAACGAAAAATAAGGCACTTGTCTATTATATCCCCTGCATTTACAGATGACAAGTGACATGAAGTATATGATTTGATCAGCGCCAATGTATGTAGAATGTGTACTATTAATTTCAATATTTTTAAATACATAGATAATTATTGTACATAATAGACACTTGATCATATATTTTAATACATGAGACTTGCACATCTACAAATGCCGGGGATATAATTAGTCCAGTCATTGAGTAAAAATTAAATATTCTTTACTCAATGGTCCAGTACATTTAGACGAAAAATAGATGTGTCTGGGGAAAAATTCGCAAAGAACTGAATTTTTGTATACCTACACCTTCATTTTTTTTTATAAATAAGGTACCAAAAGTCCCCAACAATCCCATGCAAACATACTTTTTTACAGCCCACAAAAGGTGCTAACAATTAGTAGCCTTAATTGTTACTTTATTTTTACAGCAATCTAAACATTTTAAAAAAAATGGCCGATGTAATTATAGCCGCCCGTTAAAAATCTTTTCTAATCGATAGATTCATGTTTCCTGAACATAAAAATAATAGTATCTGACGCCTTAATTGTTGCTTTATTTAAAAAATTATGGAAAATCCAGAAATGTCTCTTTGGTTTGCTACTTATCATAAAAAATAGACATTTTCAAAAAAAATGTTTCAAGAAAAAATTGTTTATTTTATCTCTTAAATTAGGAATCTGCATCAAAAAATATAGATTGAGATTTAGCAATGAGAAATTTCTGACAAATTCCATTGAAATTTTTTCTTATATTAAAAATTAGCTGCTACCCGCGGCTTTAGTCAGCGCGCTAAAACTCGCGCGTCGCAACCTAAAAAATTAAGATTTCGTAAAGTTTTCATATGTTCATAAATTTTCAAAGTGGTATATACTCAGGAATGATGAAGCTACAACATATATTTTTGTTTTTAAAATACATAGTTTACATGTCTCCCAAATTTTCTAAATATTATAAATATTAATTTGACTAATAAATTTCACGTACCTAATGTAAGAATTATGAAAAATGTTTTAAAAATATAATTTAAAGATAATTTATATTTAAAAAATATATATTTCACAAAATTAAATTTTTATTTTGATCTAACTTCAATGAAATTTACATATTATTATTTAAATTATATCCATAAATACAGAGTGTCTAAATAACAGGGGACAGTATGGGGATCTCGGAAACTATAAGAGATAGAGATTCGGTTAAATGAGAGAAAAGTTACCTTTAAGAGGGGACAGTTCAATGGTGTATTTACATTTCACAAAAATTTCATAGCCGACTAGATATTAGCCAAATACCATTTTAGTCCGAATTTTTATATCGTGAATATTTCTTAAGCGACTTGAAATTTAAAAAAATGTTTCACATAAATGCTGTAAGGTTTAGTATTGTCTATTTAGAAATATTTTTTTTTTAAAACCACTCCTGTGTTATTTTTCCCGCCGGATCGAATAAAACTACAACCCTTCATACGTGACAGGGGGTGAAATATTTATTACTAAAAAAAAATTCCCCATACAAATTTTTCAACACTGTAATCCCTCAAGGGTTCAATTTTCGGGATATGAAGTATACTATGTCCTTCCTCGAGATGCAAGCGATCTCAATGCCAAATTTCATCAAGATCGGTAAAGCGGTTTAGCCGTGAACAGGTAAAAAATAGACAGACTGAGAGATACACTTTCGCATTTATAATATAAGTCGCGACTCCTATGTAAGATAAGGGGTTGTTTTGTCTCCCTAATAACCCCTCTTCCATAATATTTTTCCCGCCAGATCGAATGTAACCAATTACAACCTTTCATATGTGACAGGTGGTAAAATATTAAATTTTTCTTATTTTTAGTTTTCTTTCATTATACAAAATCCTAAATATCTCGGCTACTATGCGAGATAGTGGGTTGTTTCCCCCTCTAAAAACCCCGCCACTGTAGGATTTTTCCCGCCAGATCGAATAAAACCACTTACAACCCTTCATATGCACCGGGGGATAAAATATTAATTACTAAAAAAAAAAATGAATTTTCCACCCCCTTGCAATTCCTTAAGGGTTGAATTTTCGAGATACGAAGTAGCCTATGTCCGTTCTCGGGATGCAAGCTATCTCACTGCCAATAAACAGACAATGAGAGACAACAGACAGACATACTTTTGCATTTATAACATTAATATGGATTATTTAAAAAGATTTATAGAACATGGAAATTATGTATGGTTCTCCACACAGTTCATTTTGTTACAGTGTTGTAAAAACAGGTACTTATATAATAAATAAATAAATATATAAAATAGGGCTGAAACATTAGTAAAAAATAGTAATAATGACAAAAATTCAACATGATTTTTATTATTCAAAAAAATATATTTTTGATATATTTATACATAAATGCATAGATAGAAAACAAATATTGATTACTTAAATATATTATACCAAAGTTAGTAAAGAATTAACATCGGTTTATAAAATATTAATATTAGAATAAAATTTTAAATTATGAACACATTTATTGTCAATAAAATTAAATGAATTACAGAATAGCGAAAAATATTTCTGAATTTTCATCATTTAAATAAGAATTATATAAAGTTGCACGATAGTTTTTTCATCAATTAAATCTACTACGCAATATTATGCTACAATTATTTTTAATTTATTTCTATGAATTTTGAATTAAATGCAACAATTAAATAAATAATAAAATCACAATTAATCAACTTTTGCTATTCCATAAATCATCAATTATTAAAATCCAAACAATAAATTTTCATTTTTCTCTAATATTGCACTTAATATTATTTCCTTTTTGAGAATGTCGCAATACTAATTTACTGTTAATTTAACACATTTAATAAATAATAAAATTAGTTTATAATGATTACAAATCAATAAGCACTGTATTTTTTTTATTTCAAAATATATCATATTCATAATAACTTTTTTATTTTAACAGTTACTTAAAAATAATATATAAAAAATATAAATACACTAACGTAATTTAAAAACTAATTGTATTAAAAATAACATAACTACCATAAAAACTAAAAAAATACATAAGAAATGATCTCAAAGATATGTAGTTATTAAATTAAATGACAATTCAATAAATATATGTACGGAAAAAGGAAAATCTATGCAATGGTAATATATTAATATTAAATTAATAATCAGTACATTTAAATACACAATCAATAATTAAACTTAAATAAATTAATACTTTATAAAATTAATAAATAAACAAATAATTACTGGAATATGTTTAATTGTAGTAATCTATAAATAAATGAACATATAATCATATAAATCCTGATAATTTGGTAATAAGAACAAAACTCAGGAAAAAATAATTCAGATCTAAATAGATCAAAATTAAAATAGTAAGATAGTAAAATCATGCTGTTAGCGAGAGTTAACTTACAATCTTACTAAAAATATACTGTAATTGGTGTAGATCCAATCTATTTTTTCCCGAGAAGTAATACAACTTCATACAAAAACACGTTAGTTTGAGTGAAACAATATTTTAATTACCGTAAATTAAATACATATGTTCTAGCTTAACTCATTACCTTCATATAAACTTTCACAGGTCTCTAAAAGTCTCAATACTGGTGTAATATTATAAGGAAACAATTGTCTATTCACTAATCTCGTTATTTGTAATCTAAGTCTAATCAGTACTGTCATCGTTGAATTTAAACCGGTATCATCTGTCCGTACCGTATTCTCACAACTATCAACAAACTTAGACCAATTACGTCTGATGTACTTTAAAAACCGCAACAAATAAAGCAGAAAGCAAGTTTCATTCGATACTAAATAATCTAACAAAACATCAGGATCGTGACTGACAATTTTAAGAAATTCAATAAACATGTACGTAGGATTTAACATTGTAATCAAATCAGGGAAAACTGAGTTCCTGTAGAATATACCAACAGTGATATCCAACGTACAGACCATCGATTCAATCATATAGTCGTCTTGATCGCTGAATAAATGTATCAAAATTTTAGTGAACGCACTTTCTGGATGATATTCTAAACTACTCTTTATGAACACGTCTAACTTTTTAAGCACATCTCGTATAGATCTTTCAATCAGTTGCATGTCTTGATTGAAATCATAATCATCACTGCCGATGCTAGAATCAGAGCTATCTGACCGTGTTTCTTTGACTGTAATCGCTACAGATTTTAGAACAAGAAGAACCATCTTTTGAAGTAACGTTTTATCAACATTGCTGTTACTTTCAGGCTGTGAGCTTGAACCGTGAGTGCTGTATGTACTGCCAACAAAAGAGTTAACTATATGTGATCTCCTGTAAGGTAAGTGATCTAATAATCTGAAATCTTTCACGTATCGTACTATCAAATGAGCCAATTCACACGTTTCTTCTGGTAACAGATCTTGCAATGCAAGTGTACTCCCGTAACACAGCACTTCATTGAATAAAGACAGTAACTGTTTCCAGATGATCGAAGGTAGATTCGAGTTTAATAATCTAACAAATTTTTCTAAATGAGCATAAAAAGGTTTTGTATCTATAACACTGAGGTTTGCTTTAACAGATATTATACTCTCCCAGAGAGCTAAAAAATTTAAAATACAATATTCCGAACTGGGTGTTAAATTATTTGTAATGATCAGTTCAATGTTCTTAACAAGCTGGGGCCATTTGATTTCTAGGTTTTTGATTATAAGGCATTTAATGGGTGAAGTATCAAAGCTCTCGTGATCTCTCAACATAACTTTTGCGCAGTTTACGGGTTCGTTTTCTGGTTGTTCTATAATCCTATTTTGAACACCACTTACGCCAGGTTCGGAGAATGTACTTACGTTTACTTGATCTTCTTCTAATACATGAATATCTACATCTTTCCATTCTACTATTCTTTTTATAATTTCAATGCTGAAGTTTATTTTATTGTAATCGTTTTCAACACTTAAATTAGCAACTATACATGTTAACCACGTATTATCTACAGCTGTTTTAGCGACGATAAAGAAACTAGTTAAAACCCGTGCAGTAAGGTAATTAATTATCTTATTTTCTATATTTCCTAATTCTATTATCTGATCGATAATACTGTGTTCCTCGTTCACTAAAGCGTTACAAACATCCATTATTCTCGGACAGATAAAACCTTTGTTGTTTTGTTTTAAATAAACATCAAAGAGCAATTGAAGATTTGATAAAAACTGTAGAATAATTGGCGTAGGCCATTCTTTAATCAACGCTATACGTTGCGTCCCGTCAGGTTCATTACAATGATAACTTTGGAATGGTTTCTTTAAAGTCGTTTCGCTGATTCCGCACAGGCACTGTTTCACCAGACAACTTTGAAATAAATTTATTTCCGCATTATGGCTACTTTCACTCGTTTGAGAAACACTTAAATTATTTGAACCTTGAAATAATACTTGCGGAGATTCAACATTACTATGAGAAAAAATATTTCTTGAATCATATAAATAATTTGATTGCATTTGCGGTCTCAACATGTACGAATACATATTTGATATAGGAAATGAAGGGAACGAATCAGGTAGTGTATTTAATCTACTTATTGCACTATTGGATGCGTTTTGATAAAACTGAAAACTACGTGAAGAATCCGTAACACCTTGCATGTAACTTTCACTTTCATTTAAATGAGTTCTCACATCACTACGAGGTATATTATTAAAACTTAAAGGCACGTTTAACTGTTGTTGAGTAACATTGTTTTGTAACACATAACTATCATGAACACGCACCGATGTATTCGAATGAGGTAGTTGAGCTGCTGCATCAGATGGTAAACTTGTATTTACAAATGCACTGGTACTGTTTGTTGGCAAAGAAGAATGTCCGTTAACATTTTCAACAGAACAAATATTTGTCGGTAAACACAGTTGTAAACTCATTAAATCTGTAGCATCTGATGATAAATGTACAAAATCAGTTTCGTCTGTCTCTGCGTCTTGATCCGTGTCATCAGTTATTCGAAGTTTTTTCTTTGCAGGCTGTTCCGATGCCATTTTTCGGTTGATATTTCGTAGCACCATCACAGATCGTTATATGTTTACTAACATATACAAAAATATGCTCATATTAACAACCAGTTGTTATGTATTTATTGTAGAAGGGAACTCCATCGTATTACACTTCCCTAAAATGATACATTGATGATTACACAAAAATTGAAATGAATAACTGACAATAACAAATGTATTATACATTATTAACATCTTACTTACATGTACAGAGAATTAAACAAAAATCGTCATGAATCATTTACGTATGATTTAATAAAAATAATACCCATTGTATTAAAATTATAAAAATTCTGAAACCTATTTTCGGTATATTGTTATATGTACATTTTAATCTAAATACAATCAGTTTCTTAACAAAACTCCATCACGGATTGAATGGCACTGGATTCAAATAGATATATTGAATTATTCAGAAAATTAATTATAACAATAAAATATACTTATTTTATATTTTCATTAAGATTAAAATTAAAATCGTTTTGGTATATGCAAATGTACAATATTGACAATAGTAACGAAATAAAAGATTTATTTTTAGCATCTACAGAGTATGTTTTGATAATGCAGTATGAAAGGCACGCAACATTGTTTCCAGTCGCCCAGTTCGTTACTGTAATTAAAAATATTATATTTCATTTTTACAGCTTTAAACAAATTTATAACAATTTTTACTGTAGAATACAATATATTTAATTGATGGAGTAATTGCTTTTGTAGTTTTTAACAAAAAATATCAATGGAATCATTAGAAAACCCCAATAATTCAATGAACACGAAGAGCGTAACACAGTAGTGTACACAAATATTCTGCATTCTACAGATCTTTCAAATAAGTCGAAGTTGTTATGCTGTTATACCTATGCTGCGATATTAATTATATTTTAGAAAAATTGAGAATACGATAGAATATAATATACATGTTTATTTTTAAATATTTTTTTTAAATCACAAATGTATATTTTTTTGCCTAAATAAAATACAAATATGCAAAATAAGTATAGAGTTAAAGTTGTATTGAATACAAATAGTTATAGGTGTGGTATGGCCGGTAATGGCCATTGACTTTGGAATTTTTATATCAATTTTGATCGAAATATAATTTTATTATGCTATAATTGCGTTTTATATGAATTAAATCAATATTTGTGGATATAAAATTAATAGATATACAGCTTAATAAAGCTCTCAGAAAGAATAAAACGCCTCAGAAAATTACACATCATCCTCTCTCTCTCTCATCTCGTTTACTTGCATATCTTGCATATGTAGTAACGGTAGGGGGCATATTATATTGATGTCTAAATTTGTCCTAAAATATTTTTTATACTTTGATATAATTAAACATGACTAACGACTCGCAAATTAAATAAGGTAATAAACATTTCTATGCGCTTATTTTATTTCATTGTATTTCACTTCAGCTATATTTTCTCATTTATTAATTCATTAAAATATAGGTTAAATTGATAAGATGTAATTTGACATATTTTTAATATGTAGTATCTTTATTTAAACAACAACAAATATGGATTTTTATAATGTTAATAATAATTTCGCACCTTTTACGACTCGGTTTTTTTTATTTAATTAAATATTTAAAATGTTTTTTTGCAGTAAATATTACATAAAAGCTCCTTTTTCAAATGAATATATCCGTCAATATTAATTGCAAAAATTATTAATCCAAGATTCTATTATAAGTAAATTAAAATTGCGTATAAAAATATTAGTGAAACACTTATCTTCATATGGTTTATAAAATGATCCATTCTAACATGTTCTGCATAATATAACAGTTTGTCAGTATGTAATATCAATATAGGAACAAATTGTGATTGTTTTTAGACAGAGATTGTTGTATTTAAATCATGCCCTCTTCTGACACACTACACAATGTCTGACCAAATGGCTCCATCTGGAGCAATGCCTCCTGAGCATCGACTACGACAACTCGAAGCACTATTTTTCGGTGGCGGTCCCTCCCAACAACAATGTCTCAGTATAGAAACACTGGTAGATATCCTTATGGTGCTTTACAACGAATGCTGCAATTCAAGTTTAAGACGCGAAACAACAGTATCTCGTTTTATAGATTGGAGTGAGTACCCCTTTAATCTCATGTTCTGTTCAAAGTCATATCGATTGTGTAATTAATTTAATATTTTTACTTTAGTTAAGCCAGTGGCTAGTTCTGTAAAATCATTACGCTTGACGCGAGATGATTTTGAGATAATAAAAGTGATAGGCCGGGGTGCGTTCGGTGAAGTTTGCGTAGTGAAAATGCGTACATCAGAGAAAGTGAGTACTTAATATTAAAAATTTGTTGGGTTTAAGAAGGGGGAGGGGGGGGGGGGGTAACTGTGAGACAAGGATATAATAATGAGGATAATAATAATTATCCTGTTTGAATAACATATTTATTTTTAATTTTTTCCATAACAGGTTTTTGCAATGAAAATTCTCAATAAGTGGGAAATGCTGAAGCGAGCTGAAACAGCATGTTTCAAAGAAGAGCGTGATGTACTTGTTTTTGGTGATAGGCAGTGGATAACAAATTTACATTATGCTTTTCAAGATGACAATAATCTTGTGAGTAATTATCATTATTTTCTTTAATCAGTCCATAAATCTCTTTTTCTAGTGAAATTAAAATAAGACAATCAATACTATGTACAAATAAAATATTTTGGATTTTTTCAGTCTGTACATTGTTTTTTAGGCAATATAAATTTTTCAAATAGTTTATTCTGACTGAACTGAGTTTGATGAGGCTTTCATTGTTCAGAAGCTTAAGACCCTAGAATTAGTTTATGCAGTATGATAATTGAATTATGTCTGGCCTGTATCAAGGAAATATTACATACATTTGATGTTTTTAAAATTACTTCAAGCAAACCCACATTATTTTTATACTTTCTAATTGGGCACTAAGAAAATTGTGTAACTGCTGAATGTGTCTAACTAACAAACGTCCGATTAGCAAGTTTGTACTGTGTTAGTATAGATTATAACGTGTATTATCTTACAGTATCTAGTCATGGATTATTATTGCGGTGGTGATCTTTTAACTCTACTTAGCAAATTTGAAGATAGACTTCCGGAAGATATGGCAAGATTTTATATTGCGGAAATGATTTTGGCTATAAGTTCAATTCATGATTTAAAATATGTACACAGGTACATTTTAATATTTCTTTATACAAAAACAAATATTAACTATATGTTTTCTAGGGATATCAAACCAGATAATGTCTTACTTGACGCAAATGGTCACATAAGATTAGCAGATTTTGGTAGTTGTTTAAAATTAAATGAAGATGGAACAGTACAATCTAACGTCGCAGTTGGTACACCTGATTATATATCTCCGGAAATTTTACGTGCAATGGAAGACGGACAAGGAAGATATGGTCCTGAATGTGATTGGTGGTCATTAGGTCTGTAGTTTCAGCGTGATTTAATGATTGAAATAACTAACGTTATTTTCTGTACAGGTGTTTGTATGTATGAGATGTTGTATGGAGAAACTCCATTCTATGCGGAAAGTTTAGTTGAAACATACGGAAAAATCATGAATCATAAAAACTGTTTTGACTTTCCTGGAGATTCGTGTTTTGATATTTCTGATAACGCAAAAGATCTTGTACAAAGACTGATTTGTAGTACAGAATTTCGACTTGGTCAAAATGGCGTTGAGGATTTTAAGGTATTTTTTATATTGTCGATTTAATTGATAATTTTAATTTAATTTAATATTTTTTTTAGAAACATCCGTGGTTTGAAGGACTTGATTGGGAGTCAATTAGAAATAATACAGCGCCGTATATACCGGAAGTATCAAGTCCTACAGATACATCGAATTTTGATGTAGATGATACTGATGTTCGAATATCTGATGCTGTACCTCCGACGGCTAATTCTGCTTTTACGGGATTGCATTTGCCTTTTATTGGATTCTCGTTTACTCAAAATAGGTAAGTTTTTACCTTTTTTTTGCTTGTAATGTTTTGTTTTGTACTATTTAGTATTATTTTTTTTAACTTTATCGAGGGGTGTGGGGGTTAAAAATTTTTTTTAGATAAAACCTCTTGATATCATTTAGAAGCAAGTAGTTTCAGCTTTACTATGCTGTATTCAGATTTTATCTCCGATTTTTTTCTGCAGAGTTATTTGACGAAATTATTAATTTAAATTAACCTCAAATAGCTTGGAGAAAAAATCTAAATACAGCATTTTGAAGGTAAAACTTGACACTTATAAACTACTTCAGCAGATTTTCTTTAAAAAAAATTTTAACCCTCATGCACCTCGACAAAGATAACAAAAATTTTCGCATTTTTTGATTTGCTTTAAAATTGCATAACTGCGAAAAATTAATAAATGTTAAATTTTCAAAAAAACAATGAAAAGCAGATTTCAATTTTAAAAAATAGTTTTTTATTTATTTATGTATGACCATTTTTACCATAATTACAGAGCTTTGAACATTGACAATTTTTTTTTGGTGAGGGTATTTTTGAATATTTCAAATTGTAATTTTTCTGAATATGAGTAATAGTTTATTTTTAATATTCATTGAATGAGTGTTTTTTAAAAAAATACATTTATTTTGTTGATTATACTACAATAATGTCAAAGGTCAAAGATCTAAGTTTAAATATCTTTAATGTGATTAAAAAGAAAGTAATTTGTGTTGTGTATTGGATATATTTAAATACGTTAATTGTTTATTTAAAAGACTTTAATTTAATTTCAGTTGCATATCAGATCTTAGAATAAATTCAAATAAATACAAGAGTATGACAGAAAAACAGTTAGAGTATTTAGAACTAGAAAATCAAACATTAATTAAAAACTTAGCCGAAGTGAAAAGTATTCAAAACGACGGTGAGAAAAAAATGTCACCAGACGGTACTCGTAAACTTCAAGATGAAATAAATACGCTTACAAAACGAAACTGCGAACTGGAACTACAACTGAGTCAACTACGGACGGAAAGACACGACGTCGGCTTCGACATGATGGATTCATCTGAATCTACAAAGTTGCGGGAAATGGAGAAAGTAATTCGTACATTGAAACAAGAAAAAGAAGATTTGAGTAAAGAAAAAATAGACTTCCAAGAAAAAATGAGGTTGCAAGATAAAGAACTGAAAGACGCATTAAGTCAAAGAAAATTAGCGATGACAGAATACACGGAAGTCACTGACAAACTGTCAGAACTGCGGCAACAGAAACAGAAACTATCAAGGCAAGTGCGAGATAAAGAAGAAGAAGTGGAGGCTGCGATGGCAAAGGTAGATGCATTAAGAAGTGATATAAGACGAGCAGAAAAAGCAAGGCGTGAGTTACAAGTTAGTTTAGAAGAAGCACTAGCTGAAGCATCGCGGGAAAGGAAACTACGAGAAAGATCTGAGGATTATTGCAGACAGGCGCAAGTTGAAAATGACCGGCTCAGATCTGCTATGAGATCCAATGATAGCGGTTCTTCGTCGCTAGGTAATAGCGCTGCCGTTCAAGAAGTATCCAGATTGCAAGCAGAAGTTGAAAGATTAGAGGTCGGTATTTGATTTTAAATAATAATTGTAAAGAATTATTAAAATGATTTTTCATAGGTTCAATATAATGAAAATCTGGCACAGCAACAGTCACGTTATAACATGGAGATGGCGAGTATACGTGATCAACTTCATGAAGTAGAAAACCACCGGGATGTGCTTGAAAGAGAGGTACGTAGTAAATTTGTTGTTTGTTTTACCTAATGTAACAGGTGCACAAGTACAAAAAAAAATGTACTTCAGTAAAAACATAAGTACTTTCTGTATTTGTACTTAAATTTATGTTATTGTAATTACAATGACATTTGTATAAATTTGTTAAATGTTAAAAGTACTTGTATACAGTGGCATCGCTAGGGGGGGTGACACCCGGGGTGAAAATCGAGAGTGTCACCCCCCCCCACCCTCTGTCAAAAAAGTCAAAAGGTTTTATTTTTTTACACATTAGGCGGATGTCGCCCCTGTAATTTTTTAATGACAGAAAAAATATCTTATTTTTTTAAATAAATTGGATGGTTATCAAAGTTATCATCACACCCCTTATAGACTTTCAATGACCAAAAACAATTTTTTTTACACATTTTACCCCCTGGAAGTTTAAAATAACCAAAAAATAAGGTAAATAAGCTGGGCAGGTTGCTCAAATGTACTTGAAGAACTTTACTTATTAAAATCAAGTATTTTGAAAACGTACTTCAAGCTATTTTAAATGTAAAGTACTTGTTAAGTACTTCAAGTATTGTACTTGTAAAAATTCTAGTATTACATTCAAAAAGTACTTCATGTATCAAGCATTTTTCACTATTTTTAAAAATAGTGAAAATTGCTTGATACTAAAAATAGTAAAAAAGTACTTTACTTGAAGTATTGACAGCTCTGTACATAAGTACAATTACTGTACCACAAATGTATTTAAGTACAAGTACAATTACTCAAAAAAGTACTTAAGTACATGCACAGCTCTGATAAAGTATAGAATTATTTTATATTTGTTTATTATAATGTACCAAACAAATGCAGACATACTGAGAAACTTTGTTAGACAGTGAAACACTCTACAATAATTTTAATTGTTGGTAATGAAAATTGAATTGAATTTTGTAACAATCAAAATTTGATTGATTTATTTTGAAATTTAATCGTCACAATAGAATTAAAATGAGTCGTATTAAAGTAATTGAAGAATTTATAATATTAGGTTCAAGCTCTTAAAGATATACTTGAGATGACGAGAAACGAGTCTTTAAATAGAAATAGGCAAACAATCAACGATATGAAACATAAACACGAATTTGAAATGATGAGTTATATTGACGAAAATAAAAGATTAAATGTGGAAATTAGTACCGTGAGTTTATTTATTGAAATTAAGCAACTGCTTTTTAAAATCGCTATATTTTAACAAATCTTAGTTTTATTAATCGAGTGTTATTTTTGCATACTAAAATAAAATGCTTTACTAAAAATTGCAAATTTATATATTTATATACAGATTAGTTAACATTTACGACGCTACTTATTTATTTATATATTGGTCCGTTATCTTATCAATTAAATGTTATCTTTTTGTGTTTTCTTAATGAATCTGAAAGTATTTTAATCAGTTGGTTAACTACTAACAGAAGTAGTAGGTAAAATAAAACACTGATAAGTATCATTAGTATTTTATATAAAAATTTCTTTAGTTGAAAGAAGCAATGAGTCGTATGCAATCTGAGCGTCACCAGCTCGAGTCAGAATACGAGGAGTTACGGAATAAAAAAGACGCAATCGCACAATGGGAAAATCAAATCACAGAAATTATTCAATGGGTTAACGATGAGAAAGACGCACGTGGTTATCTGCAAGCACTCGCCACTAAAATGACCGAGGAACTGGAGTTCCTTAAACATACAGGTAGGGTTTATCGTATTAACGTCTTACGCTTGTATTATTTTTTATTTTATGTTTCAGGTGCTTCGCTTCAACAAAGCGGAGGTGATAAAAACTGGAGAAACAGGCGGTCACAGAAACTGGATAAAATGGAGTTACTCAATCTCCAAAGTAGTCTTCAAAGTGAAATACATGCCAAACAAGCAATCAGTGAAGAGTTATCGACGACTCGGTCTGAACTGATTGCTGCACAAAAGTATGTTTATTAATTTTTTAATCAAGCTCAGACCTATTTGTTTATTATAATATAATCATTTCTTTTATCTATCAAAAAGACATTTGTTAGAAAACAAAATACTCTAGTTATTCCATACAAATTTGACAGTTTAATGTAGGTTATGAAAATTGCAACAATTGCAATTTTTGCAACAATCAATTTAGTGTAGGTTATAAAATTTACAATTGCGAATTTTGCAACAATTAAAATTTAATAAAATTTGAAAAATGTTAAACTTGATATAAAAAAAGGTCTTGTTAAATTCTTTTTTAATTTTGTATAATTTTGAATATTTGATTGTAAAAATTGACAATTTAATTATATAAATATCAACCACAGCTGTTCCTGAAAATTTCCCATCAAATTGCTTCGTTCATCTGGACTATTATTTGTAAAAAAATTTTAAACTTATTGACTGGATTATTTGTAACTTTTAAGTGCTGCAAACTTAAAATGTTATGTTTGTCTTTTATATATTATATATTTTTTTTCATTATGATTTACAGAGACTTACGTGATTTCAAACAACGTTTCGATGCCTTAGCACAAGACGTCAAGCATAAAGAACATCAAATAAAAGAACTCCAAAGTCGCTTGGAATCAGGAGAAGGCTGTATGTATAAAATTATTTTCATTTTATATATATATATATATTTTTTTGACGGATTTTTAAGAGGTTATTTTGTAAATTGCACAATTTTTTTGAATTTACAAGATTATTATCTTTAGTATATATTTTTGTACATATATATTTAGTTGATCTTTGAAATCGGTGGTGTTGTAAACTAAGACCAGTTTTTCATTTAACTTTGACAGTTGGATCGTTGTTGCGTCAGTTGCCTTTGATCGTCGGATTATCTTCATGCATTTGGGGCATTTTATTACTTATTTTAAAACTATACTATTAAGTTTTTTTAACGAATTCGATTTCAGTAGCAAGTAGATATAAATAACTAAGTTTATATTTAGTCACATTTCTAGTCATTTATTTTTGTTATACAATAGACGATCGTTATTGTTAATCACTTTATCCAAGGTGCCTTTTTAGTTTTTCCCCACTCCTCGTGCACATTATTAAAAATATTAAAATGAAACATAAGTGAAGCATTTATAACATAACCTAACTAAATGTGACATATTCAAAAATAATAAATTTAATAAAATATTATAGGTACATATTTATCATATTTTATACATCACAAATTAAATTTTACATAAACAGAAACAAATTCTTCTGCAACAAAATGAACGTTACTTATGATTGATCGATTTAAAACAAGGAGTAGGGATTGATATTAACGACATTGACAATAATGGCCGTCTACTGTATTGTTTGAAATATTTCATTAATTGTTGTCATTTTTATTATTGTTACAATGTAGAATATAATCTTGTTTTATTAATTTATTTAATTGTTATACATTTAATGAAATGTTTCAAAAATAATATGATTTTTATTGAAATTAAATTATGAATTCTATGTACATAATAATAATAAGCATAATGACAATATACTTTTGAAATTATATAATTGTTTCTCTATCACTTTCAAAAAAATTCTATACGAAACAATAACACATTTACGTTAAAAATAATCGATTTTGATGGGGCCCCCAAGCTGCTATTCCGGGAGTGATGGACAGGATTCTAGGTGAAGTTGATGGTTCGTTAATTGATATATAACTAATATGCTAGCGCTCGTTCCCAACTACACGTTTGCTGTTGTTCGTAACCAATTTTAATATGAGTGACTCGTCAGACTAGCTAAGGAATATAACAGTGCTAATAGCTTCGTTTGTTTTCGTTTATATTTTCATACTTTTAACAAGTATTTTGATTACTTAAACTCCGTTAATTAATAACTAAATTATAGTTAACAGAACTTTAAGTACCCTTTGATACTTGAAGTACTTACTTCAAGTAAAATTGAAGATGGCAAAAAGTATTTGTGACAGATTTTTAACTTGTTATATTCTTTAATTAGTTAAAGAACCGTCCATTCCTTTTTTAATTTTGTTTATTTTTTTCATATACCAGAAAATCATTTTTGTTGTTTTTTGATATTTTTCGCAATTTATTTTATAAGCACTTCGAATCATATTTTAAAAGCTTTTAATTAATATAGATTTTTGTGTGCTTTGATTTATACGTATTTTCATTTATAAAAAATAATTTTTATTTTTTATTTTAAAAGAAATAAAAAATCATTATTGTAATAGCATGATAGCAAATTATTTTTAAAAACTTTATAAACAAATGTATTACTGTTAATAAAAATTGCTTACAGTTAGTTCAAATTAACATTGTTTGGTAATTAAGTCTTTGCAAATGTGAATGAGCTTGACGCTTAATCTAAAGTGCCTGGCTCATTCACTTGTGTTATTTGCCAAGACTTAAAGCTATTACTATATGTTTTGTGTTTTAATACACTTCTGATTTTTCATTGCATGTCAATATTTTTCAAATAAATATTGCATAATTGAAGTGCTTATAAGATATATTTTTTAGTGATTAAATTTGATTTTCGGTATGTGCTGTTATATAGACTTATTTAAAGTATGAATTTTGTGTTAATTAATTCATTGTATACTATCAGAAGTGTATTATGCTGCAATAGAGCAATTGCATATACAAAATTAAATAGGCCTTTTTTAAATTAATACAGAAGCTAGTCCAAAAATCAAGTAATAGAAATAAAGATATTGGAATTTATGTTTTAACACAGGGTGGCTCTACATACCTGGAAAACCTTGGAAATCTGTATTTAAGGATTATTAGCTTAGGTAGTCATTTCATGTTCCTCATACTCTCTTTACCAACGCAGCTGAATATTTACAATGTTGCCATATTTTTTTGTGCGTATTTAGTCAAACAATTAACTAATGCTCACTTATTTTTTACAGTTTGTGAAAAATAAAAAATGTGGCTTGTGAAATACATATTTTAATTAAATGTAAAGTTTCAAAATACTATTTAACAAGTATTGAGAAATAGCCAAGGAAAACCTGAGAAAGGTTGTGGAATTTTTTTCCAGATATTCGTGGCCATCCTGTATTACTACAACTATAAAAATTACAAAATTACTACAGGGTGTGCTTAATTGGCCTTGTACACTATAAAAAATAATTTATATTCGTTATTCAATGAATGATTTAACTCAGGGCTTTGAATCATTATTTTTTTCATTCCGGTACAAGTAAAAAAATATATATCGGTTCGGTTCCGGTTTTCGTTCTGAAAAAATAACAGTTTTTCTGGTTTTTGGTTTAAATTTTTTTATTTGTATTAAATATATTGAATGACAACTAAAAGTGGGGAGTAAAATCATGTTGTCGCGCGTGTTTGAACCGAACCGAATTTTTTTTTCGGTTCTATTCCGGTTTTCGTTCCGACAAAAATAACGGTTTTTCCGGTTTTTGGTTCATTTCCGGTTCGAAGCCTTGATTTAACTCATAACAAATGAATCGAGTTTATACACATAGACACAATAATTTTACTGTATTACACTTCAGTTTGATAGTATTTATGCATTTGCAGACATTTTTTCAAATTGAATTTAAATATAATATATTAACTTGCAGTCCTTGAACGTCCATCATCGCAAATGTCATATCTGGACCAATTTCTGAAGGAATCATCGACGGGCCAACAACCTTCTAGCGCTCACCAAATAAATACAGTAAATGAAGCAAATCAACAAAGTCAGACAGTCAGTCAGACTTCCGTGCTTTACCATACGGGATCCATAGAAAGCGAAGAGGGAGATATCGAGGATAACAGGGCTCTGTCAATTACTAGTTCCAAATCAAACTTATCGGAATTGAGTTTAGTAAGTTAAAAATCGTTTAAGCCCTTAATTAAAATGTACCCGTACTTCGGTGTCGGTTCGTCCGTCTGTCACAGGCAATTTTCTTTGAAACTATTTGAGTAAAAATTTGAAATTTAGCACAGAGATAGAATGTAGTTGCTCAATAATAGACGTGTAGTATAAAAAGTTAAATTTTTATTCTGGGGGTAAATTGAGAAATCAAAAAAAAAATGTTTTAAGGGCATTGTGTAGGGTGTCAAATGAAAGCTTATTGAAAAATCTAAAAAAATCAAGAATTAGATGTAGATTGAGCCAAAATTATCAGGATTGAAAAATTCTAGCTTGATCAATTGATATAAACAATTTATAACTGCTGAGCCATTGGTTTTACAGAAAAAATTTTTCAACAAAAAATATTTCTCACAATGCAAGGAACAACTTTTGTCCTTACACGATTTTCATAATTTATGTAAGGGGCTGATATCTTAATTTTTGAAATTAATATTAATTCAGGAACGTCAGCAACAGTCTATGCCATTGTCACAAATGCATCATCAGCAACAACAACATAGAACGCACCAGTTCCTAGTGCGTACATTCTCAGCACCAACTAAATGTAGCCATTGCACGTCGTTGATGATAGGACTGGCCAGACAAGGTGTTGTGTGTGAAGTATGTGGCTTGGCTTGTCATGCTTCATGTTGTCATCGACTGCCAACAACGTGTCCTGTGCCCCCGCATCAAAGTAAGTGTTTAAAAAAAATTAAGGAGGGAAGATCCATTAATAACCTTAAAAAAAAAAATTTTACATAAAATGTTAGTCAAACGTGTACAATATTGTCTTAAAATTTTAGAGCGAAATTCACAGTCCTGAAGTTATAGCCTGTGAATGCTACCATTTGAGTCTTGAAACTTTAAATGCGTTTTTCTGAAAACCACTTTTTCGTGAACCTCGCACAAGATAACTCAAAAACTATTTGATCGATTATTTTGCACACTTACAGATAACATAATTACCTTCTATGTGAACCTAAAGTTTCTTGAAATTTTTTTTTTAATTACTTTATATTTTTTGTTCAAACATGTATCATTTTTAAAAATTTCATGTGTCTTTAGATTTGTTTGGTTTTGAAGGAAGTGTCTGACGTACAGCAGCCATTTTTAAATATAAAAAAAAATCTTTTTTGAAAATTAATAACATGCACACAAAATTTTAATTATGTAGAAATAATAGTTTCAACACAAAAAAAATCTTTAAGGTTCGCTTATTTTCAACTGCCTAAATAGATCTCCCCCCCTTAACTGATTATTAATTATCAAATTCTTCATAGCAAAACGACCACTTGGAATAGACCCAACGAGAGGTATTGGTACAGCTTACGAAGGCTACGTAAAAGTACCCAAGCAAGGTGGCGTCAAGAAAGGTTGGGTCCGACAGTTCGTTGTTGTATGTGATTTTAAATTGTTCCTCTACGATATATCCCCTGACCGTAACGCGTTACCAAGTGTGTGCGTCTCGCAAGTCCTAGACATGCGAGACCCCGAATTCGCTGTCAGCGGTGTGCGAGAGTCGGATGTCATACACGCCGCTAAAAAGGACATTCCGTGTATCTTCAGGGTACGTTTTTAGTTTTATAAACTACAGTTCGTTTTTTAATGTATTTTGTCATTCTAGATAACGACGTCACTAATGGAACCGCCTGGTTTAAAAAATCATACACTCATGCTAGCGGATACGGACAGCGAAAAAACTAAGTGGGTTGTTGCATTGACGGAATTACACCGTATTTTAAAACGTAATAATCTTCCAAATACAGCGGTATGTATATTGTTTTAGACTTGGATATAGTTCTCTGTGATTACTGTACAAATAAATTATAGGTTTATCGCGCAAGAGAACTTCTCGATAATACGGTGGCACTTGTTAAAAACGCTATATCTGGCGTTATCATCGATCCAGACAGGCTTGTGATTGGTGCAGAAGAAGGACTCTATTGCGTCGATTTGGATCGTAACGGTGAGTTGTTTTTAAATTATAATATAATACACAAATTTAGTTTACATCTACACTAAAAATTTCACGAAAATAAAATTTCAATATTTTTTACCATACTTAATTTATTTCAAATTTTTGCTTGGAGAATACACAAAATGCGTTCAAATTATTTTTTTATAATCTGGCACCGTTACTTTTCTACATATTGACTAAAGAATATGACGGATTCCACGGTCGATCAGACAGAGCGCGCGCGCGGCCGCAAAACCACGTTTTTCGATGTTCATTCGTTAATAACTTTTGAACCGTTAAAGTCTCCATCCTGAAATTTCGCACAGATGTTCATCATTAGATTATCTATCGATTGATATAACTTAAGCCAGGTTCGAAAGATACATATTTTCCGATAAATCGCTTTAACTTTGAAGTCGATTTTCTCGGTGAAAAATGCATTTTCCGGGAAAAATGAGGACACCATTAGAAAGAGCAGACAAAAATCTATCCAATTGCGTATGCAGATTTTTTTGTAGCCCCGTGGGCGCTGGACACAGCGAGATAGAAAAGTAGCGATACATTAAAAAAGGCCCGCGCATTAGTTGAAGTGGGAGAACTTTTGATATCTGAGACATATTTGTTATGATTAGATACACCAGATGACATAATTTCCCTCTCTCGCGCGAGGCTACCTTATACTTTACATACCTTCATTAAAAATAGTATAATTATATAATATGTACATGCTTGAATAAAAATTTCATATTGGTTTAAAATTTAAAATTCATTATTTCAATGTTTTATTTGTATTTATTTATAAAGTGACTGATTTTAAGTAAATCAAATTTAAATAAAGTTTTGAAAAATGTACTAATTTAGCTGTCAGAAAATCCAGTCACTTTATTACAGTGTGTTCATCACGTCGTATATATATATTTATATATTAGTTGCATTTTTGGTATAAAGTATAAGTCATTTTCATTATACAGGATGTCCCATTTTATATAAATGAAACTTGAGACCTTAATCAAGTTTTAAACAAATAAGTTCTTGCTTACTTTAGAAGTTATAGTAAAAAACGATGATTCCGTAATTTAGGAATGAAAACTTGCTTATACATTCTGAACAGGACGGATCTACCATGGCAGTGAAAGCTAGACAAAAATCGGACCAGTAGTTTCAGAAATATTGATACAACAATTTTTTTATTGAAAATTCCTGAAGTTCTATTCCCATGAATTGGAACATCCTGTATATTTAGGTGTGCTTACGTGCAATATACTATACTATATTACTGTTACAATTGTTTCATGCAGCTGTATATCCTCGTACAGGCACGTTTCTCTTATTTTGTCAACGTTTGCAATAATGATTTGAGCTAATAACAAAGACAAATTGTACTTGTTAATAGTTAATATAATCATTCTCTTGCATATACTTTACATCTATATATGCACCGATATTAATTTAGTTTGCGATGATAGTATAATTAACAAGTACCATTTTTTTATTTATACAGTGCGTTCACGATGAAAGGAACAAATTCGTTTAAAATTCAGGTAATTATTTTGTGCAAAAACGCTCGGACCCGTCGATTAGTATTTTTAGCGGATTTTTTGACATAAGAAAATTGTATACAGGTGTCTCAGAAAAAACATATGCAGTCATCAGTGATTTTTTTAAATGGTACACCCTATATATTATACCATTTTTGAATTGAACGATAAATTCTGAACACTTTTTGCACAGCATATTATATCTCTAAAATCAGTGGTTTTCGGAATAATGACGTTTGAAAATTGACATTTTGAAATACACACAAGTCAAATAAAATGTTTAAATTGAAAAAATAAACTTTGAACATTTTTTTAAAAGCCAACAAAAAAATCCTGGTATTGCAAAAAAAAGAAAAAAAGAAGAAAAAAAAGGAAAAAAGGAAAAAAAAATTCTGTTTTTTCTTTTTGCCATACCAGGATGTATTTGTTGGCTTTTAAAAAAATGTTCAAGGTGTATTTTTTCAATCTAAACATTTTATTTGACTTGTGTGTATTTCAAAATGTTAATTTTCAAACGTCATTATTCCGAAAACCACTGATTTTAGAGATATGATATGCTGTACAAAAAGTGTTCAGAATTTATCGCACAATTCAAAAATGGTATAATATATAGGGTGTTCCATTAAAAAAAATCACTGATTAAAAATACTAATCGACTGGTCCGAGCGTTTTTGCACAAAATAATTACCTGAATTTTAAACGAATTTGTTCCTTTCATCGTGAACGCACTGTATATTTTAATTTTGTATGTATTTAAAAAATATTTGAGTATATATAATTAGTTTTGCAAATGCTGAAAAAGTAACGTTATTCATTATACTTACGATTGAAATACTGTTGACTTGCATGTTACATGTTACAATAGCATGAGTATTTTCGACTGATATTTTTTGAAAATAGCATGTTCTTAAATCCAGGGTTGCTAGACGATTTTCCTGATCAAAATTCAAAAAATAATTATAATACAGATGTCCTGTAAACATACCAACAAACTTTCAGGAGTTCTAGAGGACATCAAAACAATCACTTTTTATCTATAAACCTCCGCAAATGAGCCGTTTTAGCAGTAGAAGAAAAAGAAGACCTCACACAAAAGCAATGAATTTTGGCTTTTGGTTTAAAAAATTTTTGTGGAAATGATAGGTCAAGATAAATGCTAATCAAAAGTTGCAAAGGGTGCAATCTACGAAAATCCATTATTTTCGCTCCAAGAGGCACCCAAAAATTTATATAAAAACATAATAAAGGATCAACTTTTAGAAAATTTTTCAAAAGATGATAAGTTCTTAGAATTAATTAACTAAACAATATAATGAAATTATTTTTAGAATTTTTTAATTTTATAAAAAAGTGCCCAACCAAAAAACTAAAAATTGTCACCAATTATTCTAAAAAAATATTTTTTTGTATTAATTGACTAATTCAAAGCACTTTTTATTTTATGCAAAATTTTCTAAAAGTTGACACTAGGAGATAAACATAAATATAAACATAAAATGTTTGGATGCTCCCCGAAGCAGAAATTATGGATTTTCGTAGGTTGCGCCCTTTACAACTTTTGATCTATCATTTTCACAAAAAATTTTAACCAGAAGATAAAATTCATTATTTTTTTGCAGGTCCTTTCTTTTACTCTACTGCTAAAACGACTCATTTGTGGACATAAGTTTATAGACAAAAAGTGATTGTTTTGATGTCCTTGACAACTCCTGAAAGTTTATCGGTATGTTTACGGGATACCTGTATAATACTAGATTTTTCCCATCTTGAGTAATAGCAGAGACCTGAATTTATTCAAGGTTCTGGTTTGATGTATAAAAATCTGGCAACCTTGCTTTATTTAAATTAACAATTGTTGATCTTTAATGCGATAATATTGTTGCACATTGTTATTCATAAAAATCATATGTTTTCATTTATCGAATGTGTTATATTTTATTTTTTTAAATACATCTGGTACATCGTTTTTTAAAATTATATAAAAATTAGAAACTTACAAGAAAGATCAGCGCAACAATACAAAGAATTTAAAAATAAAACGGTAATTTTGTATATAAAAAATTCTTGAATTGCTTCGTAAAAATAGACTGGCCTTTTAGTTATATTGAATTCAAAATTTGATTGCAGAATACGTATTTTTTTATTAAATAAAACATATAATTTACCAAGCGTTTACATTAAAATACAAAATTAATTTCGAAAATCGATCGTAACAGAAATAGCCCGAATCGGCGAAAGCAAGAAAATTCACCAACTGTGGTACATCACCGACGAACAACTGATGGTCGTCGTCAGTGGCAAGCAGCGCCACGTGCGTCTGGTACCAGTGCGGGCACTTGACGGCGCCGACGTTGAATGGGTTAAGGTCGCCGAGAGCAAGAGCTGCATTGTGCTAACAGCCGGGGCTGTGCCCCTCACGACGACCATGCCGCAACACCCGCCCGTTTACTGCCTGTGTGTTGCAACAAAAAGACAAGTAAGGAACCTCTACTTGTACTGCACAACTTTCTCAATATATATTGCGCAATATTATTGTGCATAAATATTGCGCAATATTTTACGTTGTGTTTCTTTGTTACAGAATACATCACAAATCAGTATTTACGAAATCACTCGTACAAAATTACGTCATAAAAGACGACGTGATATACCGTTATCGTTTGTTGTACAATCTTTACAAGTTTTATCGGAAGGCCGATTGTGCGTTGGCTACCAGTCAGGTTTCTTAATTTATTCTATTTTAGGAGACCACCCTCCTTTATGTGAGTACAGGTTTTCATTTATTGAAATTTAATATCGATGACATTTTTAAATTAACACAATAACTGATGACAATTTTTATTGACAGCGTTAATCCATCCAGAGAATCAGCTGTTAGCTTTCCTACAATACAGCGTGTGTGATGCAATGTGTGCCATAGAGTTACCAAGGGGAGAAACACTGCTTGTGTTCCGCACGCTTGCAATTTACGTAGACGCGTCCGGTCGAAAGAGCAGAGAGACGGAAATCATGTACCCAACCATTCCGCATACCGTCAGTAAGTAGCTATTTATTGGATTTTAGGGTTACAAAAAAACTATATACTAGTTAAAAACTTGAAATTTTTACTGAACATGTATATTTATCAGGGCTTCGAACCGGAACTGAACCGAAAACCGGAAAAACCGTTATTTTTTGCCGGAATGAAAACCGGAACAGAACCGAAATAAAAATATCGGTTTTAAAGGTTCAGTACATGTTAAAATACTCGCGTTAACATGATCTTATTTCCCACTTCATTGTCGTTCAGACTATCATACAAGTGCTATAAAATATTCTAAATTATGGTACAAAAATTTTTTTTAATACAAATAATTTTTTTTTAATTAATCACTCGGAACTGAACCGAAAAAACCGGAAAAACCGTTATTTTTTGCGGAACGAAAACCGGAACCGAACCGAAATATATTTTTTTGATCGAACCGGAACGAAAACCGAAACGAAAAAAATAACGGTTCGAAGTCCTGATATTTATGCCCTCTACACAAAGATGTTAAAAAAATTAAGAAAAAAGTACTGAGAGGGGGGGGGGATGTCGACTAAAGAGTTAAAGTTAAGCAAAAAAATATTTTTTTTTATATTAAAACATGAGGCACATTAAAATGTGTAACTAAACCTGTAAAATTTGACCCATTCTTTTTTTTTTTAACTCGAAAACAGCATTGCAGGGGACTTCAAAGCAAGTAAAAAAAAACTATAAAGAATTATACCATGGTGTCTGGGGTGTCAAAATGTAGATCTCAATTAGTAGAATTTGACACAATTTGTTTTTCTAACTCGAAAATGACGCCTGTAAGGGGCTCCAAAGCAAATCTAAAAAAAAACTTGTAAAAAAATGTATACCGGGGTGTTTGGGGTGCCAAAATGTAGATGTCAATTTGCAGAATTTGATTCTTTTTTCTAATTTATAAATGGTGCCTGCAAAGGGCTCCAAGCAGTCATTAATTTTGTCCCCCCCCCCTCCTCTAACTCATCAACCACTGGCTCAAAAATCTGAAAAAATTTGATAATGTGGCTTTGGTGGTACTACCATTGACAAATATTAAAGTCAACAGTATCATTTCAAATTTTGGAGAAATAGCAAAAAATTGCATCTGTATGTCTTGGCTGATATTTTAACCGGTAAAAGCCCTAATCGCTTTTATATGTGTTTACGTGCAGGTCATTGCGATGGATATTTAATAACTTATGGAGAAACGCACATGGACGTGTTCAACGTGACAACAGGCGAATGGGTGCAGACATTAAACGTGAAACACGGTAAACCGTTGGATCCTAATGGATCACTTGTGTCTTGCCTCCTCAATGACTTACCGCACATCATTCATCTCTCGGCGTCACACCAACGTAAGTGCAAATCGATAAATCGAGCTAAACAATTACTCAAAGTGATGTATTTTACTACTTTACAGACGATGTTTTAAACGTTGTCACTCACGATCGTGAGGGGAGGTTACTGCAGCGACCTCGACGTCGGTTTTCACTCCGTGAAGGAAACAGAACTACAAGAATGTAAGTTTTTTTAAAGAAATATATTTTAAATATGCAAAGTTACAGATTATATAGTATAGTCAGTTGTAGTGTCCTCACATAAAAATTTTTCATAATCAAAGTCAAATAAAAATCCACCTAAAAAGTGCCACATGACGACAGTGACTATGAGAGTTATAACTTTAACACCCGTGCCACCTTTCATAAGCGCTGGTGTTGAGATTTGAGCCATACCAGCGACTAGCGCGTTAGGCGGTGTTCCAACTGGTAACATGAAGGAATATGAACAGACCACGGCCACCGGCATCATCAAGTAAACCGGACTGACTTTGATCTTCTTCGACATCCCAGCGAGCACTGGGAGTAGTATGTTTGCTACGGCAACGTTAGACGAGAATTCCGTCATTATCGAGGCGATCGTCGCGACTATAAACAGTATTAAAAACTTGTCCAAATTCTTCAACTCTGTCAAATTGTCGGCTATCATTTCAAACATTCCAGATACGTTGCCAGCTTTGGCAAGGGCGAAACCACCACCTAAGAGTAGCATGATGTTCCACGGGAATTTCTTGACTAAAACAGGCCATGTTATGCATGCTGATGTATCTTCTTGCCATCTTTTCGTCTTGATGAAATTGTAAATGCAACTTAGCTTAGAAGGAATTATGAAATATAATGTTATGATCAAAACTCCGACGGATCCATCTTTTGCTTGAATGTTAGCTTTATGTTGCCATCCTTCAAATACTACAGGGCTTCGAAACATCCATAAGAAAACACCTAGTACAAATAAAATTCCAACGACAGATTCGTGCCAAGTAATAACGCCTAGTTCTTTATATTTGGCTTTCATTATATCGTTCAACATTTGCTTCTTACTGGCAATTTCTTCGACTTCTTTTCCTTCTACGCTGTTTGGTCGAAATAAACCCATGTACAATATTTGTAACCAAAACCAAGTTAAAATACTGCATATTAACATTACTGGTACAAAAACAGCCATCCAACTGAAAAATGAAGTTTCTTCGCTACATTTGAAGTTTTCTTCAAATAGTCCTAAAAATAATCAAAACTGAAAAATTGAAAATCGAGGAAATAGCAACTGAATTATCTCATCCATGAAGCCAACTGGAGAGGAGATACTATGAATAAAAAACACTAAAAAGTATATAATAGTTAAATTTAACAAATTTTGAAATCAGTTTTATCTTCTTTTTTAAAAAGTTTTTTATTTTTCCCTTTTGAGTGGTATATCTTTGAAGTCCATGATCAGATTATGATGTATGGTACAATGTCCAATCAGTGCATATTTGTCAGAGTTATGCCTGAACATACATAAAAAATACACTCAAGGACATAATTATAAGTTCACATAAAAATTCCTAAATTTTATGAATTAAGTTATACTGAAATGCAAGTTGAACATGAAATCTCAGTTGCAGTTAATATTCATGCATTGTCAGTAGCAGATGAGCCTTTGTTGTGGTCATTACGTTAGTTTCTTTCTAAAATTGATTATTTTTGACGGATAAAATTATAAGTTCAGTACTGGTTTTTCTAACTTTTGTGTCATACAAGGTAAAACATATATTTTATTGACTAAGTGTATAAATACTGAACATTAATTTAACTTTCAGTTTGTTTTCATTTAAATAAAAACTATGCCACGGGATATTGTACTCACGCCTGACAAACGGGGATAAATAAAAGCCTACAAAGACGCAGGTTATTCTAATAGGCAAATTGCTCAGAAAATAGGCCGATCATTGTGCGCTGTCAATAATTTTCTCAAACTTGGTACTAATTACAATGTCATCAAGAGATCAGGCAGAAAGCTATAACTTTATCGCAGAATTAGAGCGCTCTAACATTAAAATCAGTATGAACCATAAAGGACGGTGATTTGATAACATATTTGTTGAACGCTTATGGAGAACTTTAAAGCAGGAAGCAATATATTATTATAGACCCAGTAGTATCAGAGATTTGAATGAACTCAGTATTTTTAAATTTCTGTGTCAGTAAAATCAGTATTTTTGAACACTGAACTTGTTTCGACCCCTGAAATATATGAAAAAATGGTTTCAAGATAAAAATATCGATTTATTGGATTGGCCAGCTCGCAGCCCGGATCTTAATCCAATTGAGAATCTATGGGGCTACATGGTTAAAAAAAGTTTACGAAAATGGTAAACAATTTTCCACCATTTTGGAGTTAAAAACCAAAATAAAAGAAATCTGGACTAACTTACCAGAAAATTTACTAATTAAATTGGTACAATCAATGCCACAATGTTTATTCCAAGTTATTAGACGAAATGGAAGTTATACTGATTATTAATTCTTGTCTATTTTTAATTTTATTAGTTTTTATAATAGTGAACGTATGTATAAATATGTCCTCTTTATTTTCAATAATTTTCATTTCTCTTGTAATTTTTTTTAATAAGTAACAATATTTTATAGCAATATTGTGATATTATTTACAGTACTATATAATTAATAATATATTAATAGCCTAGCTCTGAATAATTTGTCTTTCCATAAAAATCAGGAAAAAAAATGATGAACTTATAACTATGTCCTTGAGTGTACATATTGTTTGAATTGAGTACCTCTTCCTTTTTTGAAGTCTTTTAAGAAATGATTTGTGTTGGCCATATTTCCAAGATGGCGGCCAGACTTTAATATCAGTGACTAAAACTGATTTTAAAATATAAAATGTCCACAACAAAATGAAGTAATCTCTGACTATTCCTTAAACTATTAACAAAACAATTCAACTTACTTTTATAAGTTAAATTTGTCCCAGTTCCAATAAGTGTACCTATACCACCGATCGAAGCGGCGTAACTGATACCAAGGAAATAACAGAGAGTTGTTTTTGTAGGCGTTTTACGAATTTCACCTCCTCCTATATCCTCTTCGTCAAACATACGACCTACACCGTTCTTTTCTAACTCTTGTAAAAACGCGGTTACGATAGATCCCATCATGGCTGCAGCTGCCGTATTTGTTATCCACATCGAGACAAACATAGTCATCAAGAAGATTCCGAAGTTTAGTTTACGTGGACTGCATCCAATCAAAAGTAGAACGAACATGGCGACGCGAGTGTGCAGATTGCAGTACTCTATCGCTATTGCTATCATTATAGCAGTGACCAACAGTATGTTAGTGTCATTCATGAATTGTCGTACAGCAAGGTCTGTAGGTATCACTTTTAAAATCGGAAGTAACGCGACAGGTACTAACGATGTGATTCCTATCGGTATGCATTCTGTCACCCAGTATAGAGCTGTCACTGTGAATACATATAAACATTTAAACTTATCTTCGGTTCCTCCAAGTACAAATATGAGTCCACATAATATAGGTACGAGTATAACTACAAACGATCTCCAATATAAACCGAAGAAACTAAGAGTTACTTTACATTTATTCTCAGATGCTTCATTTTCCATTGTTTATTATAACAAAGCAATTGATATTTATATTATTTTCGATTTTACTTTATATGTTTTATTTTTTGTTTGTTATTTAATTGTCAAGTAAGTTCCATGGATACTAGATTATTTTTATAATAAAAGTGATATCGATCCCTGATTTTAAATGTTTTTAGTAAAATCCTTGACTTCCCAGATATTTTAGAAAATCCCCTGAATTTCCAGGTATTTTAGTAAATTCCCTAACTTTCCTGATATTTTTGTAAATTCCTGATTCCAGATGTTTATAATAAATTCCCTGATTAGATTTTTCGTAAATTCCCTGGCTTTCCAGGTATTTTATTAAATTCCTTGACTTTCCATAGTTTTTAGTAAATTCCCTGATTTCAGATGTTTTTAATAAACTCTCTGACTTTCCAGGTATTTTTTAGTAAATTCCTTGATTTTCCAGATTTTTCATAAATTCCCTGTTTTCCAGGTATTTTAGTAAATTCTCTGACTTTCTAGTTATTTTTTGTAAATTTCCTGATTTCAGGTGTTTTTAGTAAGTTCCTCGACTTTCAGATATTTGAATATATTCCTTCGCCTGTAATATTTGTCTAATGTTATTGCAGGTACGATTCTAGTACAGATCGGCGTTCAAAACTAATTTCAGCTCCAACAAACTTTAACCACATATCTCACATGGGCCCCGGCGACGGCATACAAAACCAACGTTTAATCGACTTGCCTACAACTGTAGAAACAGCCGGCGCTATGCGGCAGGCTCCGCCTCCACCACCGTCGCATAGAGTACGTTTGTAGACACACCTGCGCACATAAAACCAACCGGTTTATTGTTATTTAATTATTTCTAGCCTACTAAAGCAGCACCACTTCCACCGAAACCTAGGCCATTGCAGCCACCGGCTCCTCCACCTGCGGCATACAATGGCGCGACTCCAACGACTCCTTCGGGCCCGCCCCCTTCGATACGACCTCCCCCGCCACACCGCGGAGGTTCAGACCGTGCGTCTAGCTTGGTGTCGTTACAGGACGGTTCGAAGGTACAAGTTGTTTGTTTGTTTTGATTTAGTTTGTACCAACGGTAATGTTTTACAGCCGGAGAAAAGCAGTCCACGCCATTCGATCGCTAGCAATAATAGTTCAAATTTATCTACGCCTCCGTCGCCGCAAGCTGATCACCACAGTTCGAGTTACGATAGTTAAAAGCAGTTCAACGCAAATGTTACGAGTCACGGTCGAGATGAAAATCAGTTATGTGTTTTAATTTAATGTTTTTACTTTTTTATTTATTTATATATATGATAGTTTTATCTTTTTATTGAAACACACGTTTTATCTGTATGTTTTTGTGCAGATAGGTCGGTGAATAATATTTCTAAAATATTATTTTATTTTGTATATGAAAGTGATATCGTCAAAATATTTATTATTATTTTAAATATCATTTATTAATTTTATTGTACTTAACTTTTACTGATTTGTGATCAAATGTCGTCATCATTTTATATCAATTGTACAAATATTATTATTATTTTCTTAAGAGTTAACAGCCTTTCAATGTGTATTTACAACAAAAAGTAAAAAGAGTGTAAATAAGAAATCCTGAAGGGACAAAAATCAGTTTTTACTGCTTTCTTAGCTTTCTTTAAACTTTACGGCAAAATCAGTTATTTACAAAATGAAAGCTAATTAAAATCTTGACAGAAAATGTTTTATACATATTTTTCTACAGGTCCGTACTTCATCAAAAAACAACAGTTTGAATTTATTAAAATTCAAAGAAACATTTCAATGAAAAGACAATATTAATAATAAATTCAAACGGTCATTATTCAGTGAAAAACGAATCTGAAAAAATATGTATAGGACCTTTTTCATAGAGAATTTAATTAGCTTTCATTTTTTATATAACTGTATTTTCTGTAAATTAGAAAGATAACTGAGAAATAGGCGAAAATTGATTTTTGTGTCCCCTCCAGGATTTCTTAGTGACACTACTGAATAATTTTAAGTGAATATTTAATTTCTTTTAGAAAATATTAACGTACATTTATTAAATTAATTAAATACCAGTTATGAATTAACTTATAAACATTTGATTACAAAATGTAAAATATAATATTTATTATTTATTCTAAACTGTAAAGTATATAACTTTTTAAATATAATTCAGTGCAATTATTAATTTATAACAAATATTGGCTTTTCATTATTACTTAGATGAGGTGAATTTGATAATTTGTCATTCCCAAAAGTCTGGAATATAAAAATCATCTGGGCCCAAAAAGGCCCCAAATTTATTAAATGTACTCATCTTGAACTATCCAGATTTTTAGACATGTTAAAACATTGAAAGTCAATGACTACCCCCTCTGCCCCCATGTAAAAATCTGCTTTAACAAAGCCTTTTACAGAAATTAAAATATAACAAAAAAAAATTGTACAGTTTGTTTGAGTGTAGAATTTATTAATATTCAATTTTAATATAACATTCATTCCCCCAGATAGATTTTAATTAAAAATTACACAACGAATGGACAGTCACAAAATATCAGGGCCATGAAATAAATTATTCCGTTAAACAAAAGGCAAAAATCATAATGCAGTTTTAAAAGTATATCGATGGTGAAAAGCTGAAACCAAATTAGGATAAAAAACAATATTTCTTTCAGATTTTATCAACAGTTTTTAGGGTAGCCAACTAGGTTTTGGTCTGTCTGTACGTCACAGAAATAATGAGATTTTTTTTAAAATAATTTTTTTGGACTCCCTTCACACTCAAAATTATTTTTTCCATTTACCCCACTGAGTGAGGTGTCTTTAGATAGGTCTCCTAAAATGCAATAAAATATGTTTTAGAGGATATTTGCTTTCAAAGTTGTTATCAGAATGCTCCCCCTCCTCCTTTAATTTCTAAACTGTCGATGCAAAAAATCTAAAAAAATTACAGAATATAGCTTTTAATTAGTATTTTTATTAAAAATTATAATGAACACTGTAGCAAAAATAGGTTATGAAAAATTTAGAAATAAGTGTTTTTTTTTCTAAATAGTGACACGAACATGTACACTTTTATAGAGATTACATGATAAGTCAACATAAAATAGCTCTTGATACGTTTTACCAAGTAGAGAACGGTTACTGTATATCAGCGTTTAATTGGTTTCAGTTTTTCACCGTCTAAAAATTATAAATCTTTTTTTTTGTATTGCTGAATTAAGCTAAATTTGTTGTATCATATTTAAAAGATAATAATAATAATTAGCACTGTTGCAAAACTTAACAAAATATACTTTAGTTTAGTTTCTATCGTGACAGTGACAAAAACTTAACAGCCCAGACATTAATAAGTTAATAAATATTGATTGTTTCGAATGTTCTGTTCTTTAACTTAACGCTTCGAAATGTCAAGTATAATGGAGTTATTAGAGCTCATTATTTGGACCAAGAAGAAGGTAATATTATTTATTTTATATTAAATTTTAATTCAGAACAGTCCGGGTTCTTTTAATTCACCTATTATCTAACAACAATTTAATAATATAATATATTTCGAAAGAATCAATATTCATAAATGACAATTTACTAAAATACTAACCTGTAAGACTAAAAAGTATTATTTTACAAATTTATCCAATAATAAACATTTATAACAAATTTAATTTAATAAATACATTATCGTAGCAGGGCTTTCTGAAATCTGACTAAAATCTCACGTATCTTGCGTTACAGTCTTGCCAGAAGTCTATTCTTCCAACACCATAACGCAAGAGTACCGTTAGAAAGAACTTGGCGAATTCAGTGCTATTAGGAATATATGAAAGTTGATATAGAATTATAAAAGTGTCTTTGATCTAATTCAGTCAATATCATATTTATTATCGATACCCGTTAGTTTTATTTAACGTATAAAGCCTTGTCAAATAAGGAGATGTTACAGCACTATCTTATTTGCCAAGGTTTAAAAGTAAACTTCTCAAATACATAAAAGTATCGTATGTTCGTTGTTCTATATTACAATATTACATTTTCACTTGAAATGAACTGTTATAGAATGAATTGTTGATAATGAAATGAATTTTGTGCGTAGGTCAGTTTTAGAAATAGATTGAAATATTATTTAATTGTACATTATTAAAAAAAATTAATTGAAATCGTTTTCATGAATTATAACTCTGGACATAATAATTATTTGTCTGAGATAAATTTGAAAACGACACAAATTTTTAAAATCAGCATTAATAAAAATATTTATTTTATGTTTTTATTTATTTATGTAAATGTAAGTTGAAAAAATAATTTTATTACTTTCAATTTTAAGGTGCTCTAATTTTAGTTGTATTTATTTTTATCGTAAATAAATTTCTCAGGATTGAAATATATTGCATTGAGTAAAACAAGCAAACTAATTACGTCAATTCAAATAAATGTAATTGTAAGATACAAAATTTATAAATGTATATTTATTAACATACTAATTAAATATTTCAATACTGTTTGCTCTAAATCCTTATAAATAATCTCATATAGATAAAGTATTTTAGTTTATGAAAAAAAAACTGCATTTAATTATATATATATAAACTTCTAATTATTTATTTATTGTATTTACAAGTCAATAAAGAATTTCATTAATGTGGTTTTACTTTAAATAACAAAAAAATACCATTTTCATTTATTATATTTATACGTATATAATACTTCGGTTACCATTTTAAATATTCTGACAATAAAGTATTTAAATAGTTTTATTGTATAGAAAAATCTTCGGTACACTTGCAATTAAACAAACATAAAGAACTTTTTTTATTACACGAAAATTGACTGTCACATATGTTTTTAAATATTCAAATTATCCGATGGTTGAAATAAAAGTGATTGTTTAAATTTTAAATTATAAATAAAACAAATGCCTTAAAAATACAAATTGTGCTTCCCTTGGTTAAAATGGAAATAACATTACAAATAAATATCATTTAAAATATTTAGACAGCATTAAATAGATTTACTATGTATTTTGAACTTCTAATGTAATATTATATATAATGTTTTAATTATTAGACACATCACTGCATAAATATTATACGTTTGAATAATATTTATCCAGTGAGTAATTAGCATTTGATATAGCACTATAAGAAAATAAAAAAATGTAAATTATAAATATAATAAAATATTCATATCTTAACAAATTTTCTTTATTATTTTATGTTCCTTTAATTTTCATATATTTTGAAGACATGTCAATAATAACTAACAAATTATTGCAGCTTTAATTTTATATTTAAATTTAATACAAAATATATAAATATAGCAAACGTCATCTGTATCGTTTTTAGATGTATTCAAACTCCCTTATTTGACATCAATAATCTTTATTTTCTACTTGGGAGTACAAAAAATATTTCATGTGTACATTTATACATATTTTTGGTGGAGGCGCAGCACGGGGGTTCAAGTCTTCGTTATAAAATTTTGATAGCAATATGTGCTGCCGTCTTGCAGTGGAAACAGTAACTATACAATTCCGAAGCGCGAAATTCAAATCCCTTTTCATTCCAATATATTATATGTTATACTTAACAGTTTAGATGCAAAATATCGTAACTACAATAAAATATATCATCAAATAAGATATAATTTATTGCAATTACAATATTTTGCATCTAAACTGTAAATCTGTAATGAAAATAATTGAAATAAAACATAAAATATTTTTACAAATATTTATTAACATATTTTTCTAGTTAGCAAGCAAACATACATTATATTATAATAGAAAAATTTTAAAAAATCGATTAAAATTAATTAAGATTTACTATATTTAATGCAATACTTATCATATTTAATTAAGATATTTTACTGGAAGCAACAAGGTTCGATAAATTATCGAAAAAGAGAAATATTGCATGATTTGTAAAATTTCTCGAAAAATTGAAAAAAAAAACAAGAGTAAGCTCAAATTTTATAAATAACTAACAGAGTAAAAGAAGCTCCATTCAAAATCCTGAAATGATTCACTACCTGTGAGCAAAAGATATCGTCAAATTAATTCAATATATTAAACATCGCGAGTATAATATCTATACTCGCAATGTTAAATATATTGATTTTATTTTGATATCTTTTGCTCGCAGATACTAAATCATTTCAGGATTTTATTTTACTCTTCTGTTATTTATTTTAAAAATTTGGACTTACTCTTCATATTACTTTATTTTCCAAGGAATATCTTAATATAAAATTTTAAAACAAATTTTAATATTCATGCAAATTAAGTAACAACTACAACTGCATTGTTTCTTATTCAATATTTCATTTTATATCTTAAATAAAAATTCACAACTTCAAACAATTTACATCTGCTAATTAGTATTTTATAAATTATTTACTAACAGTGACTTTTTCTATATTCATTTAAATTCTTTTTTAAATTACAACACATTTGTATAACTAAAAAACTATAAGGGTTTCTAGTTTTCTACAGAACCCTAAAAGGAGTCATAAATATCTTCATTATGTGATTAAGACCACAAAAAGACTTAATGGAAAAGTAGATTTGATCAAAACTGGATATTGTTCAGATTTTAATCAAATATAAAAATAAAAAAATATTTTAGAATTTCAATATAGGTAGGCAACTACATAAGCATACGAGTAGATGTCATAATATGTATAATACATATTATTCAAAATAATTAATACATAGTAATTAATAAAATAAAAATTAGCAAGGTATACATAAAATATTAATAACTTTATTGTCTAAACATCAAAAATTTATTGAAGAAAAATTACAAGCAATTCTTCTTCATTTTTAAAAGCCTGACAATGATTCAGTGAATCGAAAGCTTGCTTGTGATTTTTTTTCAATAAATTTTTGACGTTTAAGTCAAAAGTTATTATTATTATTATTATCAAGGCTTTTTTTTAAACAAAAAGGTGCTGGAACTCACTTTTTGTCAAGCTTTTTACTAAAGAAAATTATATTTAAATATCATTTAAATTAAATTTAAAGCAGCTTTTCTTATGCAATAAAAAAAGTGCCGGAACGCCGTTCCACTGCGTTACATTACAAAAAAAGCCCTGATTATTATTATATTTAATGTCACTTCTGTTATATTACTATTATCAAGTATATATTGCTGTTGCGCTTGCTGAATTAAAAATGAATTGTAATTTTGGCATTGAGAAATGTATCATTTGGCATAAAAATAAAAATATATTCCAAACTTAGCAAATGCAGCAACGATATTATCAATAACATATCATTTTTATTATTGATACCATTTATGTTGTATAAACTGCAATCACACCTACTGCTCATACATGCAGTATTATGTAATAACTCAAAGAATACTACTCGTGTAACTAATAGGTGTGACCGAAGTCAAAATCTCGTTTTTGTTACTGTTTGTTTTTGTGGTATAAGATAATATCGACGCTTATTACAAAGACTAGCACGTTTTATTAATAGTTTAATAATATTATCACGAAAAGTAACACGTTTAAATTTTGCGGCAAATCATCGTAAATGCTAATTTTTGTGGTGAAAATATAAAATGTGCTACTTTTTTCAGTAAAATATTACATGAGAAAATAAAATGTGCTAGTCTTCGACAAGCGTTGGTATATGTACAGAATGTACACATACAAGGTCTGTCTTTACTAACAACGTAACAACACTGGTCCAGATATTGGAGTTTTCTCAGAATTATAGTTGTCCGGTACATCATTCTGATGATTTCCAAAGTGAAGATTCTTCTGCAATAAGAACATAAGTATCTTGATAAAATTGTGAAATTGTTTTTTTTTTATAAGTATATACATATATTTGATATTATTATAATTACCTTCTTGTTCAAAATCTTGCTGTAAGTAAAATGATGATACTCGTATTGTAAAACTGCTCTTGATCTGAAAAAATTAATAATTCATTCAATATTACACAAGTATTTCAAATATTCAATGCAAGTATCTAATTATTTATATAAATTTGCAAAAAAATAAAAATTACTGCTAAATTTATTGAAATTTGTTAATATTCCATACAATTTCTAAATGAAATTTAAAGTAAAAATATTTAAAGCAAATATTAGTACAGATTGATAAAAATTAAATAATAATCGAAAAATTTATGTATAATCAAACTTAGTTGCAACAAGAAGAGAAATAACAAGCCATGATTTTAATTTACACATATTCCCATACAAATGCTAATTTATATAATGAACGTACTATAGGAACATACCATAACCCAAAACACCGACGACCCTTTGCTGAGCGGCTTTTATTTCTAAATTGCGCTACCATTAGTATAGCGGTGTCAGAACTCAATTCTTAAAAAATATCGTTAGTCACCAAGTATCTTCTATTGTCTACGATTTGAATAAGACGTTTAATCTCGTTTTTATTCTTCATTACAACTTTCCTTAGACGTTTGATTTCCTTGTCTTTCTTTCGAATAATATCTCCAAATGTTCGAGTAACGCTTCCTTGTCTGCTAACAGGTCTCATGGAAACAGTAGCAGACAAACCTGTGTCGTAAGATTCAGAAGTCATCGGAATAGAAGATAGCATGTCGAGTCTTAGTTCTGATTCAGATGATGGTTTAGCACTAGTACTTGGCGATGGTTCAGGTTCAGGATATAGTTGTGCTATACCTGTTGTAGCATGGGATACTGTATGTGGTAAAAGTCTTGTTCTTTGTACATTGTAGTAATAATTTTGATGAAAATGATGCTCGCAAAAGAACAAATAACGACGTCATTGTTTGGCACGTTCATCGTCATAATTTACCCCAACAACTTGTAACCATTCTCAAGGACTAAAAAGATTAAATCATGGTTAGTAAAAATATAAAAAAATTGAATATACATACTTTTTTTGATCGTATATCCAAAATAATGGTAAAATTCAGATTAACTTTAATTTGCAGAATTTATTTACACTATAAACTATGTTATTTATTTTATTCTCTTTACCTTTATGACGTATCATGCACTTATATAATGCCCTAAATTTAAGTTAACAGAAATATAGGAAAGTTTCAAGCAAGTTAAAAAAATCTTTATGGTTTATAAGAAACAATCACATTAAACATAAATTTACGATTTCAATGAAATCCTGTTATTTTCAACCACCTTTGAACATTTTTTTAATTTCAATATTATATGTACCTATTTATAGGAATATAGGTAATTAATTAAAATTCAAAATAAAGTTCTACTTACTGTTTCAAATTACGAGGTAATATATGAAATTTTACCCCATCTCACATAACACACATCATACAATAATGTTTATAAGCGTAAACTGATCAGACATTTTCAAATTACTTAAATTTAAAATTTGTCTAAACAAAGTCGAAAAAGTCGAAGTTAAAAATTGTTTTTAGCACAATTTCCCATTTGCGACTAATACAATTGTGAATTGCTACAATGATTTTCAAATCTTTCAACGAACACATTCGTCCCTCCCTCCCGCACCATAGCGCTCTCGTGATATTTCGTATTTCTTCGTAACATTATACGTAAAAGTTTTCAGCTAAACTGTAAAATTTTTGTCTTTTACTTAAATAACACAAATGTAAAGAGTATTGCCTATATATGTATAAATATTTTTTAAACTCGATTTAATACTGGTACTGCCATCTACTACTGGAAACAGTAACTAAAAGTGACAAGAAAAATTTTCTCATTCTCGGTCGGTAAGAGTTGGACCCCCGTGAGGCGCAGGCTATGAGTATCGTTGTTTCTTGTTTTGTTTTTTACATATACAGGCAAACAGTACAACACGACCGTAAGTCTGGTGGTGGCCGACTATTACATTTTGTAGTTATTATTCGTATTTATGAAATTATAATTTGATATACGGTATGAAACGTTCAGAGACAATCGGATTAACATTTTTTCTGAAATTCCTTATTCTATCAAATTTGAATGATTTTTCAATAGGGAATTTTTTTAATATAGGATTATGAATAAAATAAATGTTTAATTTAGATTATTTAATATTAACATTACACAAACAATGTAATTTTTTAAATATCTTGAACAAATATATATATTTACAATTTATGTATTCAGTCATAACCAGATTTTTACTAATTCAATTTATAGAAAATGTTTGAAAGAATGATTAATATTATTTTTTATGCAATTTCATCGACACAAAACATTTTAACAAGTTTACACCAGTGTTTCTCAACCGAGCTCTATTTTAGATTTATTAATAATAATTTTAATGACACTTTAAATAAGGAAGTGGGGGTGGGAAATATCTAAGGAAGGAAGAAAAGATATTTTATGCAGACCGATGGTTGAGAAAAACTAGTATACATTAAATATATGTGCATGTACAAAATTAAACTAATTTTCAATATACGACCTTTTATAATCATGGCTTGAATTGATGAACTTCATTGGAACGTATTTTGGCCGTATAGAAAGTTCTTAAAGTATACGTAATATATAATACAAAAAAGTATTCTATTCTAAGCGGTCAGTAATTTTAATTGGTCAATACTAATTTTAAAAATCGAATTGTAAAATAAATGTTTTTTGTTTTAATGACATTGATACACATCTCTACTTTGAAGAATAACTCAAAATTAAACATAATTTCAACATAACACTGAAAATGTATATTCAATGTTTCATATTCACACTAAAACTACCAACATTTATTTAGACGTTTGATTTTATAATAAATACATTGAATTATCGTAAGCAATAAATAGTTCATTTTATTTTTATACAGTATCTTTTTAACGGTAATCTCAGGGTTACAAGGATGTTTTATGAAGGCATCGTCATAATTTGTAGTCAGAACTTGACATATTCGATAGATGATATTGTACTTGTGAAATAATGATCAGTTTTTTCTTTTAAATTATATATTACTGACCATTTCAAATATACACTTACAATTAGTGAAATAAAAAATAAATTAAGACATAAAATGTAATAAAATCTTATAAATTAATTATAATTATCGCCAATAATACTTAATCAAATATTAATGACATATATGTAACATAATGACATTATGTTACATATGAAATTCGGCAAAACTTGTTTCTTACATTAGTTAAAACATAAAATTAAACAGTTATCAGTTAATATTACAAATGACATATAATTATACATATACATTGAAATTACTCGTATTATTTTTTTATTTTTTTTAGTGCCGATTTCAGTATCAAAGAATGGACGGCTTATTTCACTTTATATGTTCATAACTTTCTATGTCAAACTGAATTCAGGTAATAATACTGACTATTGGCGTCTGCAGAAGGGGGCAAATAGGGCAATACTTTCTACAGACACCCCTGATACTGATTTTTTTTAGCTTAGAAGCCTCAAAGTACAGTACAACTCCCTAAACGTATATTATTTGAGGTAATGTTTAATTTTATAACAATCAGATTATTTTTAAATGTTTTTTTATCAAGTTTGTAGTGGTAAAGGGGAAATATACTTTTAAAAAGGTTATGGTTACTTTTAGGGAGGTTTTAATGTAATAAATTATTGAAACTGTATTTCTAACATCACCAAATTAGTGGCACAAAATTTGCTAGAGATTTAGGCCAAATGTCAATGAGTGTATTAATAAATTAAGTAATTGAACCTTGTAAAGCTATGTTGGGTTTAGTAATTTATTAAATTTCTGGTTATAACTGATTGGCAACCCTGCTGGTAACAACAATAACTGATAATTGTTTTTAATTGTTGAGTATTATATCATAATATACTATGTGTAAGTGTTAGATAATAATAACATAATTTTGTTAATTCAGATTTTTTTAAACATAATCATGTTTAAATAAAAATAATTTTTTTAATATCATTATTAACACGTTATTTAATTTTCTTCAAAAAAGTATAAAGTGAACGGCCTTTAAAAATGTTTGTTCATAAGGAAGAGGGTGAATACATAGGCGTCGGCTCGGGGGTGGGTTAAAATAAAAAGACTGCGCCTATAGGTGAGTATTAAACTACATTAAAAAAAAATTGATCCATGTATAAATAATTATTACTACACTAATTGAATAATTTGTTACGGTATTTTTGAATATAAAAACAAACATATAATATTTTAACGTAATCGACTAGATAAATGTTATTTTTTAGATACTACAATTCTAAATACAGTTCAACACTACTTTGGTTATTTTCAACGACTGTAGTTTATTTTAATAAACTGAAAACTTTTAAATATAGTCTCAACAATATATTTTAAGTACTCTGTTAAACATACATAATATATGCAACCGATAAATTTTTTTATTATAATGGATAATATATCACTGTCGTTCAATCAAAAGTCAAAAATTAATTTTTACGTAATTTAAAATTAACATGTTTTGCTTAATTGTTTTAAGAGAGATCTGGGTAGAGTCAGCTTTTCATAGAACGACCTCGATATACAATATATATATTTATAAAAAATACTTTACTCCTTGCATTTATGAATAAATTTTATAAATAATCATCATTCAAAAACTTTATATTGTTGAGTATATAATATATACATACAACATACATATATATACAGGTTGTCCGCATGAATAGATGTAGAAGACAAATCAAAATTTCAAATTATAATACTCAGTGAAAGCATTTTGAAAATTATAACTTCAATTGTTAGTTTCACCAAAGTATGTACATGTTATATCTAACAGTCTTGTAAATTTTCAAAATTGACTAACTCCTCAATGCTGGACTCTGATTGATCTACATATTTGAAAATTTGCACGACATACTTTGGTTATTATAAATTATAACTGCAATAATCCAAGACCTCTATAGTCCAGCCAATGAAGTAGAGAAAATAGTAAAAATGGAAAATTTTCCGGAACAGCAATGTGGGGGCCATTTTTTAAATGCATTTTAAGTGCATTTATATGCATGAAAAACTTTGTATCGTGTGCAGCCTTGATCGTATTATAAATAGAAGCTACAAAAAATATTGATTTCAGATTTTTTTACTTGGTTTTTAGTGCAACACAAATTTTAAAAAATATTTGTGACTCACCCTTAACCTTTAAAGGACCGGCATTTTTCAGTTCAAAAGTGATGTCACAGATATGACCAATTAATTCATATGTGGGCCCAGTATGTCCAACTGAGCCCCCCCCCCTTAGCGGCCATAAAGTGGCCACGCTGGTCCTGTAAAGGTTAAATATTGGCTAATATCATTGGTAAAGCTATTCATATATGGTTATATAATGGTTGATTTCAATTCTTTGGAGCTTTAAGAAGAATTTAAATCAAATTACTAGTCTACACGATGATGTGCCTCTAAGTTCTTCAATTTTTACTGATTAGGACTGAAAATTAGCAATTTTACAGCTTTTTCAACCTCTGGAAGGGTTTTTTTTAGTTAAATTTTATCTAACCAATCTCAATTGATTCATTTGAGTATCAGCCACAAATATCTACCATAATATAACCCCATATATGAATCAACCACAAAATTGCTGTTCCGGAAAATTTCCCATCAAATTGATTCGTTCACTGGACTATTAAGGGCATATAATTTTCTGCAATTTGAAAAAACTTCTTTTCTTGTTTACAACTGAATTTGAAGAGGCACTGTATATATACATAATATATGCATATTTTCAATTTAAAAATAAATATCTCCGCCACCGTACGTTCACAAAAAAGAAATAATGTTTTTAACTATATTTTAACAATGTTAATATATTTTCTGTAAATTAATTTTTATAAAATTTACAATCTGTTCTATTTTTTAGTACACGTTCCTTGTGTATATTATATACATACTATTTTATCTTTTTATTATACTGTATATATCCACAATAAATAAAATCATTTTTTGTACAAAATAATATCAAAAGTTTTTTTAAAAAAAAAGGTCAATTTAAAAACATTAGATTTATCCAAAAATCTCTATCTATTTTAATTAATTTACGTACTGTAATAAATGTAAACATTTCTGGATAATCCTGGAAATAAGAGAAAATAAAAGAGAAGAATACTTGATTTACTTGTCGATAAACAACGACGCGTTGAACATGTAAGGGCTATGTTACAGTGGTGTGGCATCTGCTGAATGAGGCACAGAGGCACAAGAGCTGTTATCCTGCTGTGTAATCGCTTGCTGAAGCGCGACGGGGGTCAGCCATTCCTTCGGCAGACATCTCTGTAAGAACGGCACGCAACTACTGAAATACGCTAACCGATTCACCCACGCTGGTATATCTTTTCTAGATAGTATCTGGAATTGAAACACAACAGATAAAATTACTGGAAAAGTCAATATATCAATTTATAAAACATACTTGCGTGAAAGCTCCTGAAAAATGGTTACAGTTATTATTCATTAAATGATATCTGTTGCCGCGAAATTGTTTCCCTAATTCGTTAATAATTCGTTTAACTCCGTCATCAGTAAAATCCGTGTAACCAATATGTACACTTTGCCTAAATCTGAATTGTTCTCCTAATTCTTCTGCATCTCTAGGTGTGATTTCAAATATTCCTGTACAATCGTATGGGTGACCACCGTATGCGTATTCTTGTCCGTAAACTTCTACACCTGAATATAATTACAAGTATTTAATTTTAGAATGATTTATTTATTAATTTCTTTTACCTGAATGAAAGACGCCAAGACCTATATTATTTGTGTATTCATTTATCCAGTACATATCATAAACATTTAAAATGACAGGTTCTTTTGCTAGTTTTGGCAGTAGTTCATCTGAACCAGTATCTCGCTTTAAACCCATACAACTTGGAAATCGCAAATTACAAGACATTCCGTTAGAAAACATAACCTGATTAAAAATAAAATACATACACAATATTAGCAAATAAAGAATGAAATAAAGTAACACAATGGTACCTTTTAAAATACAAAAGCGTTTAATATTGTCTTGTAAATATCAAAAATTTCAGTTACTTTATTTTAATTTTGGCATTTTTTTTATATTTATGACGTTTATTGTATGTTTTCTATACAATCACCATTGTCAGTGTGGGAATATCGTCCTTGTTATTATTGTATTGTACGTTTTATGTATATGTAATAACACTAAAAAATAAACTCAGTATCACAAATTCTTTGAATATTCATTTATTTAAATTGTCATTATACGAAATAATGGTTGATTTACACAACCATATTTTTTCGAATTTTTGTATAAAATGAATCTATTTTATAAGTTACCATTTATATTTTCACTCAAATTTATTTTACTATTATAGTAATGTTTATTAAAGACGATGACATATGTATATATGTAACATATTCTATGTATGATGTGACTCAGAATAGCTGTTCTACGAACCCAAAATGTTTTCAAAATATGTACTAGTAGAGGTTCCCAAACTTTTCGACTCGCGGCACCCTTTTTAAACTAATTGTAAGGTTTTACCACCCTCATTTCTTTTCTTTACGTCAGAACATGACTAACTTGTAGTGAACAAGTCAAACAACTGCATTATTGAACAAATTAATGGAATGGATGAGCCTGCAAATCCACAGCGCCCCTCTAATAGTAGAGGGAAATTAGCATTTTGAAGTGATGCATTCGGGAAGTTGAATTTAGAAAAATTGGCTATGTGCGTCCCGAGAAAATTGTATAATTGTGCATTTTTGATAAATTTCGAGTGTATCGCTACACTGTTTTTGAAATATATCCGGTTCTATATGTAGGTCGTAAGAAAATAAAAAAAATATTAAAATTTTTTATCGAGAAATGCAAAATACGCGTTCAAATCGACAAAAACATAAAATCCAAGATGGCGGACACTTCGGGTAATTAATTTATGGGCAAGAATGTGATTTCATCATCTACTCCGCCGAGGACACACAACTGTGTCAAAAATTTCAACTAGGCAGTTTTTTTTCGTGAAAAAATCTAAAATGATTAGGCTAACCCACAATCGGCCATTTTTGAAAAAAAAAAATGAGAAAACGTAGGGTAAATTATATTTTTTTTAATTGTAGACTTTTTTATGTATTTTCTTGTGAACATATGCCAAAACCTGTTAAATAAGTTAGAATATCGTCTTTTTTAATTAAAAAATGTTATATTTGGCCACTTCTGCGACTAAAATCCTGGTGCGGTTACATCAAGCTCGCCGCGCTGCGCCGAACACGCAAAATATTTATGCTTGTCTGATTTGAACGGTAAATCGCGCACGAACGCGCATGTTCGTGCGAGTACATTTACGATCCGCTCGGAGTCGGTACATCAAAGAAAAATGCACGTTCGTGCGCGTTCAGTTTAAACGGGTTGAAGAACTTTTAACTGAAATTTTGTAGTTGACAAAATGAGTGACTGGTGTCATTCTAAAGTATACTAAGAAATCGATGTGTACAGGGCCCTTATTCTCGAGTTCACTCGAGATAATTTAGAATTCGAGATTTTCGTTCGAGATTTAAAAAGTCGAGTCGCACGATACTTAAAATGCGTATTCTTGAGTTCGATCGAGATGAATTTCGAACGTCAATTTGCCTTCGACATTTATGCGACGTTGTCACCTTTATTTCTGGCTGTTGACCAATCAAATTCAAGTATTTTATGTTTTATTTATTTTTATTATCATTTAAAATCAAAATTCTCAAAATTTAATTATTTTAAAAATATAAAACTAGGTAATAAGAAAAATACAAAATTTTACAGGATTGAAAAAAATAATATTGTTAAAATGTTTCTGTTTTACTCTGTTGGTTTAATCTTTGAGGTTAACAAATAAAAGAATAATCTTGGATGTTTATATTTATTTTATTTATTTAACAAGAAATATTTATTATAAATTAATTTATTTCACTATTATTTTGATAACCCACACAACACACTCATGTATAATAAATATATAATGTAGGTAGAAACCGTTGATTTTATGTATATGGCTTGTAATATATCGAACGTATACTCGCGTATTAAAGTATTAATGTATTTGAGAATGTCTAATTAATTAACAGTTTTATCGCAATTCATGACGAACTAATCATGGAACCTACAAAAACACTAATGTACATTGACAAATCCCCTATATCTAGGGTGAGATCTCCGGTTTTGACATACTGAATCTCCGTGCTCAGGGTTTGGGTGCAACTTCTCCGGGTTTTGTAAAAAATGGTGACCACTAAAAAAAAAGGTCGTCAAAAATACAGCAGGAGGCACAAAAGTGCAGATTATGGTAATAAATGTTATGAAAATAAAAATAAAAAAAATAAAATAAAAATAAAAAACGGGTCTTCATTTACATGTCAGAGTTTACCAAAACTAAAATCTGGTCACCCTACCTCTATCCCGTAGTTTTGCACGAATGCAATTTTTTGTTTTGCGCCGCGCCGCGCTTCGCCGAACTGCTCGGGGCAGAGCAGCGCGCTTGATGTAACCGCGCCTTAAAAAAAAATGCAATTCCTGTAGAATCACACTCACATAATAAAAAAAGTCATTTGCAATAACATAAAAAATATGCAATATTAGAAATAAATACAAAACATATATAATAAGACTATTAAAATGTGGTATAAACATATATTACGCGCACGTGGCTCCGATCGAGCATTAGTTTATACATCATTTATGATATTTTAATTCATGTAACAGATTTTGACATATGATCACAAGAAAGTACATAAAAAAGTCTACAATTAAAAAAAATAAAATTTACCCTATGATGTTTTCTCATTAAATGGCCAGCTTTTCCATTTTTTTGTGGGTGTAAAAATCAAATTTTATTTTTAAAAATTTTGTCATGTATTTATAACATAAAAATACATATTTGCTTTTATTTTAGTAATATCTCTTTATTTTTACCTTAATTATTGCATTATTAGTGATAAAAAAAAGTTTTTCGACATTTTTTTTTTTTGAGGTTATGCGTTTGAAAAGTAACGCAACGCTATATATGCAGTTCTACAGTCTATTTAAAATACTTATAAGTTAATAAACTCTATTAACTTATAAGTATTTTAATTTTTTTTTTATTTTCTTACGACCCATAGAACCGGAGATATTTCAAAAACAGTTTAGCGATACACTCGAAATGTATCAAAAAAAATGCACAATTATGCAATTTTCTCGGGACACAATTTTTCTAAATTTTTGATTTTCAACTCTTCTTCGAAAATATAAAGAGAAAATCCAAAAAAATCTAACTTCACGAATTCCTTACTTATTTTGTCTTTATTTCCGCTTAGTAGTGCGCCGCGGCGCCCTTATAGTTAAGGGCGCCGCGACACACACTGTTAATATTTAATATGTGTTGTGTTATTTTTATTTTATATTTATGTTTTAACGTGTATAATGTTTTTATAAATGAATTTGTAAAATGAATATTAATAACTGAATATTTTGCTTCCTCGCAATATCGAAGATACGAGAAGCTTTGTGATCGTTTCAGATTGAGACAAAAAAAATGTTCTCCGATTTCAAAATTTTAAATTGATCTTTCCGTTTCACGTCAAGACAAACACTTTTCGTTCCGTGTCTGTCTACCTGTCCGTCCGTCCGTGTGTGTGTCCGAAACGAAAATCGAAACGAAAAAAATAACGGTTCGAAGCCCTGCTTTCAACCAGAATATGTAAAGTAAGCTCCTTGACCAATCACTTCTTAAATTTAATATATGTAATTATAATTAATAATTGGGAACGTTCAGCAAATCTACCACTCCGGTTACTGAACAACGAGTTTTGATTGGCTGATTTATGGAATTTGCGGTAGAATGTACCGAAAATTTAAAGAATGTCACATACATATACATATAAAAGAATATACTGAGCATAGAAAGAGAGGCGTCGGTCTCACACTAGAAGATAGAATATGTTAAATGAGATGGTGTGATCTGCGCATGTTCTTTAATACTTGAACACTATTGGTTGTTATACTGCATATGGCGGTATAATCCTATAATGACGTTTAGTGAAAAAGAACATAATTGATGAGAAAATGAAACAAACATTCATAAATTAACGAAAAATTGAAAATAATAAGTGGCTATTGTAAAATAACTAACGTGTGAATTGTTTGTGAATATTAAATTTTAAACATTTTGAATTTAGTGCGGAAATTTTAGACATGCGCAGCCGAGGCTTTCTTAACATATGAGACAGATATATCTTTTCCCAATAATGCTATCACCTAGTCATGGGGACATGTTTATATCATTGCTTGTATGGAGAATGCGCGATATAGTCTTATTATATATATGGTCACATATAACATCAAATGCCAAAGTGAGAAAGAAGTAACCAGAAAGAGATAGAGAAGTAACCGTAGAATTTGTTCGGTCTCGTGTGGTCTTCGAGTTGACCGATTAGAGTGGGGGTTAGAGCTGGTGCACATGCGTATACATGTTTGCCAACTGTCACTCGAAACTAAATACAACATTACAAAAATAAATTTTGTACTTTGAGGTTATTCTTGTATCGTATAAAACAATTTTGTGTTATATATTTTTTTAAACTTTTTTCTATTTAAGTATATTTAACTAATTTGTAGTCTCTATTTTTATAATATAAGCTTTATTAGTGTAAGATCATATATTAAATCTAGTTGATTAATATATGATATAACCTTAATAAATGATGTGTAATTATTTATAACTTATAATTATATTACAATATTAGTTTTATTTTGTTCACGTACCTACATTTGTCCACTGTGATTTTAATGTTGCATTAAAGAATAGTGAAAAAAGAATAATATATAAAATTTTGGAGATTTCACTATATTTGTTACTAAAAATGTTTCTTTTATTTATAATTTTTTGTTATTGTTATTAGATTAATAAAACTGTGATTTTAATTTTAGATAGGTGTTTATTTATTGAGTTTTGTATGCTGTGTTTCATCTTTGAAACGTGAGATAAAATACTCGAGAAATTTTATTTTAACATTTTTATCAAACATCTGTTCCGCATTTGTTTAATAAATGAAATGATGATATTTAAATCAGAAAACTTATTTTATATAGATTATGCTGGTACTCAGATAATGCAGGTTAAAAATAGACGTTACCAGCATTTTATATAAAAATGTCTGTTAGATATCGCTGACTTTTCAATAGAACTAATCGAACCCTATAAAACCTTGCTGGTATCACTTTTGAATTTAAAAAAATTAGGGTCGAGTAACTATCAAACTCCAAGGTATCAAAAGAAGTTTAGATAAAAATTCCAAATTTATAGCTTAGATCTTTTACTGTGATGGACGGTTGACAAAGTGAGATTAATAGGGTTCTGGTCATAATCCTACGGAGCCCAAAAAAGAAGTGATTTTTAGAATTTGTATTGTATTATGTTTATAATCGAAGATATGTAAGTAAAATAAATGATGTTAAATGTTTTAAATGGTGCAAGGTTTCAGGTAAGCATATGTTGTGGTATTTGTTTAGTGCTATGTAAAACTCTTTTTTGATATAAATGCGGCTCTAATGAGCCTTGGTAGAATCAAACTCTTTAAAAAGAGTTAGCAACGATATTTCTTTTTTCATTAGCTTCCTGGTTGAATTCTTCTTCTACAACATTATCTGCCTCATCAATGTTGAAATCTTCAAAATTAACGTCATTTTGGTTTATTATAAAATTATGCAAGATGCAACAAGCTGTTATCATCTTATTGCCTAGTTGAAAATCAGTAATATCGAGGTACTTCAGTCTACGAAATTTGACTTTCAAAAGACCAAATGCCCTTTCAATAATTGATCTAATAGAGTTGAATTTTCTATTATACAGCCTTTGTGCAGGTGTTAGATGGCCATTATCACGAAATGGTGTCAATACATTTTTCTGTAGTGGATACGCAGAGTCACCAATTATGTGCATGGGACTATTCCGAAAAACCCTTGCGTCATGCATTCGCCCTGGCATTCCAACAAAAACATCGATAAAACATGCTCGATGATCACAAACACCTACAATAAAATGATTTTATTAATATGTTATATAAAGTTACATAAAATAATAGAATACCTTGTAATATAATAGAATGAAATCCTTTTCTATTATAATAATCCACAGGATTTTCTGGTGGCTAAAATATTTGTGACATAAATAACAGTTTACCAAAAACCATTTCAATACTCATTTTGCTAATACAAAATATCCAAAGTGACAGTTCTCACAGCTGTTCTTCCCTATTTCCACCATTTTGGTTAACCAGACTTGGTGGGGGTAGATTGGCTGAATGCTCCCATTGATTGGTGAAGAGTCAAGAACAAGCGTTTATTTGATCATGTAAACTGAACTTTTGTTTTCAAGGATACTTTTTAAATTAATTCTAAATACAGTAATTGCAATTTTTTATTTATTTATTTAAATTTACTTTATTGAATAAGATCTAAGCTAATCTTTATAAAAAACATTTTTTTATTTTGAATTAATAAAAAAATTGATATCTTTAATACCATAGATATATTAATATATACTTGATCTTTTGTACCATAGATACAAGAATTATATTATTCTACAAGCTTAATCTATACTGGATGATGACAAGCAAGAGAAGCAAGTTTATAATTTATTATTAAATATTTTCTACAAAGAAGTTGTCGTGAATAAAAATATTTTTATTTATTGTGTGTGTTAATTAAAATTCATCCAAAATGACTACTACAGAACCAGATAGAGAAAAAGGGCTGCAAGATTATCGAAAGAAATTACTGGAACATAAAGAAGTTGAATCAAAATTGAAAGATAGTATGTAAAATTGGTTTATTAAATAATAATTTTATATCTAACAAATTCATTTTATAGTGCGAGAACAATTAAAGGATTTGACTAAACAATATGATAAATCTGAAAACGATTTGAAAGCTCTACAAAGTGTTGGGCAAATTGTCGGAGAAGTTTTAAAACAACTTACCGAAGAAAAATGTAAGTACAATACAAAAAAAAATTAACGTGAATAATTGAAATAAATAAAATTATTTTTACAGTTATTGTTAAAGCTACTAACGGACCACGTTATGTTGTTGGTTGCCGCAGGCAGCTCGATAAAAATAAATTAAAAGCAGGCACAAGAGTAGCGTTAGACATGACTACTTTAACCATAATGCGATATCTGCCCCGTGAAGTAGATCCATTAGTGTATAACATGAGTCACGAAGATCCTGGTGATGTAACTTATTCAGCTATCGGAGGTCTTAGTGAACAGATCCGCGAACTGCGAGAAGTTATCGAATTACCGTTGATGAATCCTGAATTATTCATGCGTGTTGGTATAACACCACCAAAAGGTTGTCTTCTCTATGGACCACCAGGAACTGGGAAAACTTTACTGGCTAGAGCAGTTGCATCGCAATTAGATGCTAATTTCTTGAAGGTATGTTATTTTGTGTTTTATCATTTTGTGTTCACATTAATTATTGTAATCTTCCGTAGGTTGTTTCTAGCGCAATAGTTGATAAATATATTGGTGAAAGTGCTCGATTGATTAGAGAAATGTTTAATTACGCTAAAGATCATCAGCCGTGTATTATATTTATGGACGAAATTGATGCTATTGGTGGCCGAAGGTTTTCTGAAGGTACTTCAGCTGATCGTGAAATCCAACGTACTTTAATGGAACTGTTAAATCAAATGGATGGCTTCGATTCTCTTGGACAGGTCAAAATCATAATGGCTACAAATCGGCCAGATACATTAGACCCTGCTTTATTACGACCTGGACGTTTAGATCGTAAAATTGAAATACCATTGCCTAATGAGCAAGCACGGCTTGAGATTCTTAAAATTCATGCAGGCCCGATTGCTAAACACGGAGAGGTTGATTACGAAGCAATTGTTAAGTTATCGGATTCGTTTAATGGAGCTGATCTGAGGAATGTTTGCACTGAAGCTGGGTTGTTTGCTATTCGTGCTGAAAGGGAGTATGTCATCCAAGAAGATTTTATGAAAGCTGTACGGAAGGTTGCAGATAATAAAAAATTAGAAAGTAAACTTGATTATAAACCTGTTTAAAATATTGCATTTTCTTTTGTACTAATAACATATGAATTTAATAAAACATATTAATAGTATGTATTGGTTTATTATTGATTTGTGTTGATGGTGTTAGGTCGTAACAACATAACTACTGAAATGTGATTAGAAAGTTTGAAATATATCTGTAATTTTAAGATTTGTGGAGAGTTAATGTCAGTTATTTTCAACTTTATTCTAAAAGCAAGATTTAAAAATAAAAATACTAGGTAAATGATCATAAGTTTATTTAAATTCTATTAATTAAATAAAATAATTCTCTAAAACTAATAAAAAAAGTTGCCTTTAAAAAAATATAAATTGAAACTTTGGAAAAAAAACAACTCAATTATTTTAACTCAAGTTCCAGGCTCATTCATTCAACATTTCAATGCTGTGTTTTTTATTTAGGCTTTAATGTTTTTGTTACAATAGATGCCATCATAATATAAATTAATATTCTGACTAGACGATTTGTAAGTTTACATCTAATTATATATTTTATTTATTTATAAACTATTCAACATCTGTACATGAAATAAATATTATATTGTGGATTATTTAGTTTGATTTCCACTATTGAAGTAATGATATAAATATGCTCACTGAATCTATTTTATAATTACGTAACAAAAGAGTAATAAAGAGTTAAAGAACATTTGCTAAATGCTCCATCTTTTAAATCATATTTAAACTTGATCATTCCAGGTTCTTCTTTGCAAATTCTAATCCAAAATATTTTAGTCCAATTAAATGAGTTCTTGCTGGAATCGACGGTCTTTTTAACAAAAATTGACTGAAATATACTTGAAAATGAAAAAAAATTAGCTTGGATCATACGGGTGACTTTAACATTCGGACAAGCATTCTTTATTAAATTAACCCGTTCCGAAATATCATCGCATTTTCTAAAACATTCAATTAAATCGTATTCTGAATCATAAGCGTGGTCTGCAGCTAAAAACTTATGGTCTATTTCCATAAGATTGCTTTTTTTATTTATGACAATGCTAAACATTATCGGTAAAATGGAGTTCCTGTTTTGTCCAGGGCAAGTGTCTGAATACAAAACAAGCTTTTCAGTTTGATCTGGAAGTTCCAGAATAAATTTATACAAACATGATGCGATTTCATTTGCTCCTCTATTTGCGATGCCTTCATGCCACACAAAACATGACGTTTTATGAGACGTACAGTTTCTCACGGTTAAATTAAAAGTCCACAGCTTTCTCTTGTAGATAGAGATGTTTGTGGTGGGATTCGGGGTCTCTAAACACTTTTGAAGATCAAAAACTGCTACTACAACCTTCCCGTTTAAACTCAGGGCAAGTTCTGTATCAGTTGTAGCGGAATTAACGCACTCTTCTTTATTGGTCATCAAATTACATCTTTTATCTTCACTTGTCACAGTTTTCAATGAGTCATGATGTTCTTGAAATGCTAAGCAATATTTACTTAAACTAACCGGAACACATTTTTCAGGTAAACTGTTTCTATATAAATTGTATAATTCAGACAAATTTACATCATGGGGTACATACTTCTTTTTAGTATCTTTAGAAATATGATCACGGGCATATATCATATCTTCCTGAGATTTTTTAATTTGAGATTCATGTTTTCCACGTTGATCATCAGATATAATTGCACTGTTTGAGTTCTTTTTTTTCTTTAGGATCTCGTTTATAAAACCCACAGATTCACCATAAATTGCCATAAAACAACTTTTACAAATTTGTACTAAAACTCCGTTATAATCGACATTGTAGCACGCGGTCATAGTTCGATTTTTTGTAACACTGTTTTTTGATTCTCTTGCTTTTGATTTCAGTATGATCATACTTGCTAAGTATTGACGCTGCATATTTCGCGTTGAAAGTGATCTATAATTTGAATAAAGCCCGTTCATGAAATCTTTATCTATTTTCGTTCTACATTTCAGCTTACAATCTGATAAGGGCCTAGGTGGTTTAGCTGCTACGGTTTTGCCTTTGGGATTTATATAAGCTAAGCCTTGCACTAAACTGATACTCCGTTCTTTACGGAGCTTTCTTTGCATTGGTCCGCTTCCTCTCTTTCGTTTTTTTGGCTTTTCATTGTGAGCCATTTCAGTTCCACATGTATCTAACAAATGTTGGTCTTTTGAATGATCAGATTCTTGATTTTTCATTTCTATTTCTAATTCTTGTGCCTACAAAAAATAATAGTTTAGTTTGTTGAATCCATAAAGAAATTGTAAAATTCACTTTTATGTATTATAGGTTATTACCTCTGATTTATTCGATGGAAGGATAGAAAGGTTCTCAGCCTTGTTGACCTTATGATATTCCTTTTGCACATTTACATCATTTATCAAAGTATTTTGTTGAGACATTGTATTTTTATTGTAAAATAGTTCCACTTTATATATAACATGAAAATAAATGTCATGTGAAATGTCACAAATGAAACATAAACAACTGTGGTTTGGGCAAAACTAATATGTAACTTGCAGTCATTATCTTATTGATCTACTTTACAATTTTTAATTAAATGTTTATACTGAAAATTTTCAGGCTAATAATTATAAATTGCAAAAATAATCTTTAAAGATATCCTTGAGTACTTTTCTACACTTTTTACAATGAACTGCACTGTGTAAACGGCGCTTTCAGGCGCTTTTGTTTATTTGTCCTATATTATCGTCAGTTCACCGTCGATGACAGACGACATTTGATGTAAAGGTGAAGACTAATGTCAAAAATGAGATTTGACAAGGTTATTAGTTCAATTAAATAATTCAATGAATCAGAGAGCATTGAATCGAAATATATTCTGTCTTAATAAACATATTACTGATGAGACTTCGTATGTATGATTATGTTGAATTGATTTTTTTTAATCTGTTCATCATTACGAAAAAATAAACAGTAATGCGCAATTTTCATTATGAATAAGTTCTTTAATATCGAATTAATATAATAAATCAGTTTTAAAACAAAGTGACATTATTTAAAATGGGATCAGTGTGGAAACGTTTACAAAGAGTTAATAAAAGAGCAGCGAAATTTCAGTTTACTGCATCATATAATCAATTGAATCTAGAAACGACACTAAAATGGTAAGTTTAGAAAATAAATATTATTATAAAACTAAATCTATATGTATTTTATCTCTAAAAATAATATACATTACACTGGCTTTGTATTTATTCCACAATCAATTTATAAAAATCAATAAACATTGCAACAAAACATAACAAAATTTGACCTATGGAATAAGTAATGAAAAGATAATAAGAAATAATAGTAATTTAGTATTTTTTAATAATAGTAGATACCTAATAATTAAAAAATACCCTATTTATAATATAAATTAAATGCTAGGCGTGTAATTTTGTTTTATGAATAAGTTCTTTCATTCATGATTACTGATTTTCAAACTAAATACTTTTTATTCATGTTATTTATTGAATACAATTTTAAACAGGCAACCAGGCCGTTTAAGTGTAGTAATGAGCCGTCGTTCAAGACGTGTAGCAAGCGAACCGTCTGCATGGGAACCTGACGGCCTTCAACATCCCCTCACCGGGTCTGTACAATGGACTGTTCCTGACAATCATCAAGTTTGTGTAACTTTATTCAAAGATCCCCGCACGCAAGAGCTTGAAGATAAAGAATGGACATTTGTTATAGAGGATGTATGTAATTTTTTTAGCCCCCCCCCCCCCCCCCCCATTATTGAAAGCCAGACAAGGTATTAAATGATTTAAAGTATTGCAGCAAAATGTATTCATTTCCTTTGTTAGGTCATCTGTCCTTGTAAAATTATCATTTATTTCCTTTTAAAATTAAAAACAAATACGAATAATAGATAATTCAAAAATATATAATTTTTTTTATCTTGTATTTCTATTAATAAATAAATGAATTGTTTTTTCTTGTATACGAATTATTTTTTTAAAAACTACAGGTTGCGTCAAATGGAAAAAGACGTCAACTAGCGATGACAACATTAAATATGCGTAAATATGCAAGTATTGAATCTACACAACACGAGTTACAACTCACGTTTAAACCGACGACAAAAAAGATTGTCAGTGCTTCTTTAGATATGACATTGTCTTGTGTTTTTCTTCGTGAAGGGAAAGCTACGTATGTTCAAAACCTGATCTATTTAATAGCATTTTATTTTAATATATGTTTAATTTATTAGTGATGAAGATATGCAGTCCATGGCTTCTTTAATGAGTGTTAACAATAATAGCGATATCGCACATCTCGAGGACTTTGAAGATGAAGAACTTTCGATAAGCGACAATTCAACATCTTTGAAACAAGTACTAGATATCGCTCAGCAAATTGATTTTATGACAACCAGTCTGTCAGGATCAGATTTTGCAAGCACGCCTATGAGTGGTAATAATTGGAAAAATATTTTTTCAACAATATAACAATAATAAGTATAATAATAGTATCAAAACTTAATTGTTACAAATTATAACAACAATGAAATTATTTGAAAATTATCAACACTTCCTTGTTACAAACTAACAATTTAATTATTTGAAAATTATCAAAACTTCATTACTACAAATTATATGAACAATATAATTATTAGAAAATGATTGGAACTTCATTGTTACAAATTACAAATAGTAATAAGAATGTAATTATTTGAAAATTATTTAAACTTCATTGTTACAAATTATATCAACAATGTAATTATTTGTAAACTATCAAAACTTCATTACTGCAAATCAACAGAATGTAATTATTTAAAAATTAACTAACCTGTTTATTTTTCAGTAACAAGTATAGCATCATTTCAACCAAACGATAAGACACCAACAGCAGATAATAATTTTTCTCCACTATCAACTACAGGTTACGGATCACTTACTTCAGATGAAACACTCGAGCTAAATTCAAATAAAAAACCAAATGTCACTAACGTGTCATGTAACACAATGAATGAATCGAATCGTAATAATATAAGATTGAATTTAGAACCTTTGGATTTAAAAATTGATGGTAATTTTATTATTTACAATATCTTGTTTAAAGCTGAATTTTAATAATAATAATACAACAATGAACTAAAGATATACTAACAACAATTAAAATATACATAACCACTTTTAATTATAATTGTTGTCAATCTACATAACCTTATCCCTTTGTTAGGCGCGCCTATTACTGTCGCAAGTTTAAGCACGCGGCATACATGCGTAGATCATTTTCAATAGGTCCTATAATAGTTGAACTTCACTTTTATTTCAAATGAGTTGAACCATTATGTTTACTGATGTATACTTTTCTATAAAAACATAATTTTTATTAAAAAATAAACATAATGTATCTAAATAAAAATATTATATAAATAAATATTGTCATATATATTTGATATCTCATTTGAGAGTGCTTGCAAGCAGGGCCGGATTAAGAAAGCGCGGGGCCCGTAGCAAATGTTATAAAGAGGCCCTTGGCATTGGCGTCGGGGGAGGGGGGGGGGGGAAACTTTGGGTATCAACCATTGAAAAAATTTCTATATGAACTGGATAATGAGAATTATAATATACATTAAAAACTGATGACCTTTTTTCCTTTTTTTTTTTTTTTTTGATTTTATAAATTAAAAAGTTTAAGTTTGGACTATACAAAAACTAAAAGAGCTTTTTTTTTTTTAGTCGCGTTACTCATTTTTTATTTTCCTATTTTTCCGGAAAGTCGCGGGGCCCCCAAAAACGCGGGGCCCGTAGCATTTGCTACTCCTGCTACGTTGTTAATCCGGCCCTGCTTGCAAGCTAGCAAATTGCGAGCTCCTTTATAATACCGGACATAATTCTTATTGTTGTCAGAATAGTGTGAATTATTTCACAGATTAACAATTATCATTTAATTTTCAGCCTCAATAAATAAATCATTGAAAGAAACTACACCAGGACAAGACTTATTAGAATGGTGCAAAGATATTACGAAAAACTATAACGGTGTTAAAGTTACCAATTTAACAACAAGCTGGAGGAACGGAATGGCGTTTTGTGCAATCATTCATCACTTTCGGCCTGATTTAGTGTAAGTTTTTTGTCAAAATGAATTACAATATAAATTAATTTAATTTAACTTTTTTAGCGAATTTGATACTCTAGTCCCGCATGACGTTAAAGGTAATTGTAAAAAGGCCTTTGATGCTGGTGAAAACTTAGGAATTCCAAGAGTTATAGAACCTGCAGATATGGATTTATTAGCTGGTAATTTATATGAACTAAATGGAATTTATTTTATAGTTTTATATCGGTTACATTTTTAGTACCTGACAAATTAGCAGTTATGACGTATTTATATCAACTAAGAGCACATTTTACTGGACATGAATTAGAAGTACACCAGATTGGTAAAACTACCGATGAATCAAGTTACATGATAGGTCGTTTTAATACAGATACAGATTCAGACATGACAATGCAACTCTTTGGACAGGAAATTATGGATTTACGCAAAACAAAAAAAGCACAGGTATCATATTTGTTTGATTTTATATGAAATATCAACGTTAATCTTGTCTCGTTTATTTTCAGACTACAAATAATCGTAGATCTAGCTCTCAAGAGACTGATAAAATTAGTAACGACTCGGAATCAATGACTCGGACTCAATCATTAGCATCGAAACTACGTTTACCATTGATAAACACAACACAGCATTCGAATATAGAAGAGAGGGAGAAATCACCGACTTCAGTTAAAGACGTGATTCTTCAAGGATCAAAAAGTATACTTGGGAAAGTTTTGTCACCGACAAAAGATAAAATACAAAATAAAAAAGTTGAAAAACCTAGACCCATTTTAATGACGAGGCGGCAGTTGAATGATCCTTTCGGTTCAGATGAAGAGGATGAGTGTCTGGAGATTGAAAGCTGTGGTGATCAAAAAATCATATCGACGAGTGTGAACAAGTCATTTGATTTGGAAAATGGCAAACAGACGATAGATAATATTCCAAAGAGTCGAAGTGCTTCAGAAACAAGGTCCGTGGAAAGCTGTGAAAATCTTGAATCGCCGAGAAGTGAAGGACCTAAACATGTAAGTTTTTTGTTTATTTTGAAATATTTATTTAAAAAAAAGTACTGTATTTATTTAAAAGGAAATTAAAACGAGGAGTTTTTTATTATCTTAAAAAATTGTGAAATATTCAAATAGTTGTAAAAATCAGTAAAAATGATTGTAATGAAATTTTTCAAAAAGAAAATTTAAGCTTGAATCTCTTCTTCAAGGTTCCTTCAGAAAATTTTATTTTTATTTTCATCATAAAAAGTTATAGGCTGATAAAGGTGGGCAGAGAAATTTCAAAATTGTTTACAACTTTGACAGCATGTGTCGCTTGTAAAAAAAATTATAGTTGAATTTTAAATGTGCCATTTGAAAGCTAGGACCCTCAGCTTTACAATGCTTTTTTGGTTTTTTATCTATGATTTTTTTTTCAACAAGTTATTGAAATTTTCAGCTAAAATCATAATTAACCTCTACAAATCGAATAAATTATCATCTGAAATTTATAAAAAAAAACATTTTAAAGCTTTCAAATGGAATTTTTTAAATTGTGCTAAATTTGTAAAAAATTTGAAATTTTTCAGCAGTCTTTATCAGCTTGTAACTTTTTAATATGTTAATGGAAATAAAATTTTTTGAGGGATCATTGAGTAGAGATTTTAAGCTTCAATTTTCTTTTTGAAAAATCCCATTGCGATGATTTTTACCAAAACTATTTGAACTTTGAAAAATTTGACGAGTGTAAATTTCTGCTTGCAACTCATTTCATAATATAACAAAACATTTGTTATTAATTATTTGCTTAATCGTGTGACCATCAGCACTTACTAACCCGCCACGATGAGCTACGTGAAAAAGCTCGGCAGCTTTTAGAGCAAGCACGCAGAGAAGCAATCGCGAGAGGTAGCGTTCTTGGAGCTCCCACATCACCCGCTAAGGTAACGTAGCTTTTACAATCATTAATCTCAACTTCACAGTGTTTATTTATTACAAACGTAGACATTAAGAATTTATTTAATTGTCAGACGGAAGAAGAACGACAAGCTCAGTTACGGGAGAGAGCTAGAAGGTTGATTGCAGAAGCCCGCATGAGTAATGGTGCCGTGACAACCGTCACTAGTACAGGGACAGAAATCACCAGGAATTCTGTCGATAGAATCACTAGAGTTTCGCTCAGTCCGAAACGGAGCACCCCGTCACCAGCAGGCAGGAATTTTGTCATTATATCTTTTTATTGTAATATAATTATTTGGTCTATTCTTATAGGTTCTGAAAAAAACGGTAACATTATATCAAAGTCATCATCGACTAATAGTTTTCATGAAAACACCGCTCCAAGGAAATCTAGTTCTCCTTTGCATTCGTTTGCATCTCTCATGGAAAGGATAAGTCCAGAGAAAACTTACCCAGATGACGCGATATTTAAAGAGGTTAGTTCTGATTTTAAAAATCAAATATCTATCATTAACGACGTGACATTTATTTTACAGAAAAATAAAGATGAACCAAATTACATTCAAAATGAACTAGAAGCACTTGAGAGAGAACAAACAGCGATCGATAAACAAGCGGCACAATTGGAAAAACAACTACGTGCTGTGATGGAAGGAGGTAACAGCGGACCGGAAACAGAAGATGCTCTCATGGCTAAGTGGTTTACGTTGGTGAATAAAAAGAATGCATTGTTGAGACGTCAGATGCAGTTGAACATTTTAGAGAAGGAGGACGATTTGGAACGTCGGTTTGAGTTGCTAAATAGAGAGTTACGTTCGATATTATCGATAGAGGATTGGAGGAAAACAGAAGAGCAACGAACACGCGAGAATCTACTTTTAGAGGAGTTAGTGCAGATAGTGAATAAACGTGATGAATTAGTGCACCATTTAGATTCACAAGAAAAAGCGTAAGTTTAATATTACATATTATTACCTTATTTTACTTTATCAGATTTCAATATTTTAAAGTATATAATCCCACACACTTGATAAAAACATGTTTAAAAAAAATTTGACATTTAGTAAATGTTAAACATAACCTCAAAAAGCGTAATGAATTAATGCACCATTTAGATTCACAAGTAAAAGTGTGAGTTGAATACTTATATTATCATAAAATGTTAATTATATATTATACCTTATTTTACCTCATCAAATTTTAACATTTAAAAGTAGAACCTCCCATATACTTGATAAAAACACATTAAAAAAGATTCTGACAGTTAAAATCGTTAAAATGATTGTTCCTAAATTAAACATAACCTCAAATAATATACGTTTAGGAAGTATACTTTAAGGAAGGTTGTATGAAGTTGTATTGTATATTATTTTGTATTATACAGGTTGGAAGATGACGACATGATTGAATACGACTTATCAAGAGTTGAAATACAGCGTAAGAATAACTGTGTTATCCAATAACTCTTTGTGATGTGTGATTGTTGAGATGCTTTTGTGGAAAATCTCTATATTTATATGTTCTTTAGTATGTCACATTTGCCATAATTGAAACTACATATATTATATATACATATTATGTTAACGTGTCGAGTGATTGAAACAAAACTGTTTTGTTTGTTGTAAACGGATATACCTGTATAGAAGCTTTATTTGTAAAATATGACTCATTTCAAGTTGTTTTAATGCTTTAAACTAATTAGCTTAGCTAGGAAATTATACATATTTATATATTATTTGTAGAATAACAACATTAAGTCAAGTATGATTTTTTTCCGTAATCTGTAATATTTTAAAATAACTATCAACGAATAGATTGCATGCATTAAATTTGTTTGCACTTTAGGGGTGTTTTTAAAAATACAGAGAATATGATGAATAGAAAATTTTATTAACCATATTTTTAGATACAGTGTTTTTATAATAATTTCTACATTTAAAATTTATAACATATAAAAAGTTGTAACATTTTTTTTACAAATAGACGAGGCGCTGAGTTTGAAGAAATTTAGCCCGACAAAAATCAAAGTTTACCTATTTCTCTGATTTCTTTCAACTTTACGGCAAAAATAGTTATTTACAAAATGAAAGCTAATTAAATTCTCTACAAAAAATATTAATAGTATCTTTTTTGTAGACAATTAAATTTGCTTTCATTTTATATATAACTATTTTTGCTATAAAGTTGTAAGAAATTAAAAAAAAAATGATTTTTGTCCGACACTGTTTACTGAAAAATACTCAGCACCTCGCATAATTACTACAATCAACTTTTCCTGTTCTAAATAATGAAATAAGTAAATGCAAAAAGCATATTTATCGTTTACGTTACATATTTCACTTAATATCTAAAAGTTAACGATGAAACAGTTCCTTTAATTAGTAAATAATTACCTACAATCGAGTACATGTTAGTTGATTATCTGTTGTTATTCTACTGAATTTTTAATTTATATTTAGCCTGAAAACATATTTTAAAAATTGACTGTATTTGCGGTCGATGTAAAGGGTGTTACTCCGTCTTATATAAGTTAAATTATACTTTTAGTTATATAGTTGCAGTAATTGTTAAGTGTTGCCTGTACCTAGAATTAATAAAAACATTTATAAAACAATGACATTTTTTAATCGAACCCTTATAGTTAAAATTCTTAACCGTTGGAAGACAGATTTGAATTTTTGGTTTTCATTTATATATTGCTCTGTTTAAATTATAGGAAAAAATTTACGTCTCGTATGAAAAAGTAAGTGCAGTCTTTATTTTTAAATTAATTCATTTTATTTTTTCAAACATAAAATTATAGTTCATCGTGATGAGAAGCGAATTTTTTTAATATTGCATAATATAAAGTATAAAATGCATAAACGCTAACTGTTAATATGACAATAAGTGCCCCCATGAAAATGAAGCTTAATAAAGATGAGTCAATGATTCCGCATCCCCGGAGGGAAAGAGGTTGCCCATTTAGAATATCAGAAGTTGTATTTTGTCTTTCAGTCATTAACTGTTTCATTGCATTTAATCGGGCTCTCAAGTCTTCAATTGATTCGTCTTCACAATTATTTGTATCTGAAAATAATTATAAAGTAGTTTTAAATTAATTTTTATAACATTGTTATGTATATGTACCTTTAAATTCTTCATGATTATTGCTTTTATTTTCTTTCGCCATTCTTACTGTATAAATTTTCGATTTTTATTGAATTGTACTTAAATTTAGAACATAGTTTACAAACAGATAATTTATTTTTAAATAATTCGGCGATACGTTGAAGATTTCACGAAATATAAGGTTTTCATTACAGATAAATGATATTGATTCAGATGCTGTGAAATAGGATCATATTTTGGACAACGTAAAGCAGCAGTTCTCAACTTATTTCTTTATGTCACAATAATTCATTGATCTTTACATTGATATAATTTATTGAAAAAATTAACTAACAAAACGTAATTTAAAAAATAGAAATTAATATGTATTTCAAATAATTACATTATTGAATTCAAAGCATTTAAAATAAATATAAATGTATGACACATAAATGTATATGTAGTAATTACATAATTCATTCAAATTTAACATTACATAGGTGTTAGAAATCAAGCATAACTAAATATCAAAATGATTTTAAATATTATTTAATTAAACTTAGCAATAATAAAAATATTCTAGTAAGGTATTTAGAACTTTTTTAAAATATACACTAATAATCTAGTAATCTTTTAGAACTTTATGGTATGACAATTCTTTTGTAAATGGCGACAGCAAACATGTCGCTGTCAAGGTATGTAAATCATGTGTTTATTTAAATTCCTATTAACATTTCTAAAAATAAGATTACGGTTTGATTAAAATTCAATATGTTTATTAATAACGTATTATCTGCAACATAAATTCGATATTTTTTTACAGCATATTACCAGCTCCAAGTCTCCCGATTTGGGATAGAGACGACGAAAGAAAACAAAAAGCTTTAAGTCGTCAGTCTACAGAACTTGTAACAGCACAGCCTGTAGCTCCTCCTTATGGACAACGTAAAGCGTGGATTCCACGGAACCCGTCCGATTTTGGAGGTAATCCGAAACCGAACTCATGTTATTATTTGAAAGTAAATTTTTACAATTACTTTAGATGGAGGTGCGTTTCCTGAAATTGCTGTTGCACAGTACCCGTTAGGGATGGGTCAAAAAGGTAAAGAATCAACATCAAACGCCTTAGCAGTTCAGCTCGATGCTGAGGGAAAAGTTAAATATGATGCAATTGCTAGACAAGGCCATTCGAAAGATAAGGTTAGTAGAATATCATTGTAAAAGTATTTTCAGTAAATTTTAGAAATATTTTTAAATTTCAGATTATTTATTCAAAATTGACTGATCTGCTACCTGCGGAAGTTGTCGCTGAAGATGACCCAGATTTACTAAAACCAAGTGTCGAGGAGGTAGAGGAAACAACTGAAAAGACAAAACTAGCTTTACAGCGTTTAACACAAAGTAAAATTGCTGCTGCGATGCCTGTTCGTTGCGCTGATAAACAAGTAAGAATTTTATAGTTGTTTAATCTGTTTGTATTTTTTAAATTGTATTTTTCAGGCACCTGCCCAATATATTAGATACACTCCAAGTCAACAAGGTGCAGCGTATAACTCTGGAGCAAAACAACGAATTATCCGTATGGTAGAAGCACAAGTAGATCCAATCGAACCACCTAAATTTAAAATCAATAAGAAAATTCCAAGAGGACCCCCGAGTCCTCCAGCGCCTGTACTTCATTCACCTACAAGAAAAGTAACCGTTAAAGAGCAGAAAGAATGGAAAATACCTCCTTGCATATCGAACTGGAAGAATGCAAAAGGTTATACAATCCCGTTGGATAAAAGATTAGCTGCAGATGGCAGAGGGCTTCAACAAGTCCACATAAATGAAAACTTTGCTAAACTAGCTGAAGCGTTGTATATAGCCGACAGAAAAGCAAGAGAATCTGTTGAAATGCGAGCTCAGCTTGAGAAGAAACTTGCACAGAAAGAAAAAGAAAAGAAAGAAGATCATCTGAGAATGCTTGCTCAAAAGGCAAGAGATGAACGAGCTGGAATCAAAACAATACCGACTTCCACGACGACCGAAGAGGAAAAGGAAAGAGACACTCTCAGGCAAGACAGACACAAAGAAAGGGCAAGAGAAAGGAATCTATCGCGTGCAGCACCAGATAAAAGATCAAAACTTCAAAAGGAAAGAGAACGTGATATTTCTGAACAAATAGCTCTCGGAATGCCTGCAAAGACTTCTTTGACTGGTGAAGCGCAGTTTGATCAGAGATTGTTTAACACATCAAGCGGTATGGGTCAAGGATTTGTAGATGACGAAGGTTATAATGTGTATGATAAACCATGGCGTGATCAGAATTCACTTGCAACACATATTTATCGGCCAAACAAGAATCTAGATAAAGAAATATATGGAGATGATTTAGAGAAAATTGTTAAAACTAACAGATTTGTGCCTGATAAAGAATTCAGCGGGACAGATCGTTCTATGCAGAGATCAGGGCCGGTGCAGTTTGAACGGGATGAAGATCCGTTTGGTTTGGATCAGTTCTTGACGCAAGCTAAACGTGCATCAAAGAGGAAAGAAGGCGGAGGGACGAGTGCACAGGACTCGAGAGATAGACGGAGTGATGATAGAGATAAGCGTAAACGCCGGGATTAAGTTTTATGTGTTTAGTTATGTACATGTAAAATAATTTTATAATTTTTTTTTAGTATGTATGAAAAATAAATACTTTTAAATTTAGTTGTGTGTTTATTTATTTTTTAAGCAGCTGACAACCCGAAGAAAATTTAGTAACACTTCAAAAAATATCAATAATAAACTTTCCTTAATACGTGCCTGATCTAATTATCCAATTAAATTGTTGGTTAGGTTACTTCAATATTACAATTTAAAAAAAATTCTTTAGAGGCCTGTAGCTGCTATTGAACAGTAAAAGTTTCATCAAAATCGGTTCGGTAGTTTTCGTATCGTCGGAACACAAATTTAAAAAAACTCAAAATGGATTTCTTATATTGTCTATAAATAATTCATTGATTTTCATAATGATATTTTTTTAAAGTCAATAAACTATTACAAAATATATTTGTCAATACGTAATAAGAATAATCAATTAAATTTTAATAATCTTGACATAAATTTTTATAGTCTGTTTAGTAAAATTTTAGGAATGCGTATTTCTTCTATACTATATAAAAAAATATTATTCTGTGTACAATATTTACTCTATAACAATAGGTAATATTAGGTACTTTTTTAAAATGAATTTGTACTTGTTCTGTAATTTGTACATAATATTCATCCTTGAATTTAAATTTAGTTTTTATTATATGATGAATTAATGATTTTATTAGTACATAGTTAGGCAGAATAGAGAATTATTGAAGAACGTCACTACTGGGCTCGGGAAGGTTAATATATGCAATAAAAAATATTATTTTTACGCAGAACAATTTTTTATCGTCTACTACTTATAATTTTTTACGACAATGACAATAGTTTTATAAAATGTCATCTTCATACTTGATTAATTATCGTATAGTTTTTTTTTATTAGGAAAATGCATTTAATTAATAACGTAAAATTATTATAATGTTGTACGAGAAACTATACATATCACCATACTATAAACGTCAACTTATTTCGGTTAGTAAATATAGGTTAATCGAGTTTAAAAATATAAGTAATCAAGACAGGTAAAACACGTGATTTCAAGGTAAATGTGTACATAATACATATTGCTCAAATTTAAATTTGAATATCTAATATTAGGTGAAATAGCTATAAATGATTAACAATACTGTAAAACTAATATTTTTATTATAAATCAATAAAGTGTCAAAGTTTATACGTCATATCACGTCATATGTTATAATTGCGTGCGATTCATTTGTGCAATAGGGATTTTTTTACGTATACTTTTTTAATTATTGTAAATTCGCTGTCAGACACTGATGGCGGTGACCCTCGACCGGCACGTTTGACCGCACTAGAAGGGTCATTTTCAATAATATGCAATAATTATCAACAATTGATTATAATCAATAAATTTCAAATACGAATTTTACTGTGGTAACGTACAAGTTTTGATTGTTCTCGTTTCATTTCGATTTTACAGTAACTCGTAATAATTAATTGCAGATTTCATATTATAAAACTTTCACTAATTTAGTATTATGAAATTTTATTTTTGACCTATTGATATATATGAAAGTATTATTAAACAATTGTTAAAATGTTTTGGCTGCTGAAACCTCGTTTTATTAAAAGGTGATTATTTTATTTTTTTATAATATTATTTTATTCGCAGGTAACTACTTAAAAAATTAAAATATACTTCAAATCTGCATGGATCTTTTTTTCAAATGAAACATGCAGAAGAAAAACGATAAACGTTTTTTTCTGTACATTATTGTGAATGTGTTAGTGGTTTATTCACTTGTTCCAGCAGTTTTAATAACATTGTATATAAATGGCTTGTAAGTAGACCTAAAAGCTTTATTAACTCTTATATTAATTATAAAATGCACAATCTTCATTATGTCATATACCTAGCATCAGATATCGTATTGATTATTTTAAGGTTTTCATGTGTCTAACTCTGTCTAAATTATTGAAATACCTCATGTATTGATTCATAAAATATAACATAAATTGTTTATTTAACTCATTCGATTATGTAGATAATATTATTGAAATATATTGAACAATAAAAGGAATTCATTTCTGAGTCAGTAAAAATTGTGACTGCGTGTTCTCTATCTATTAATTATATCATTTTTTAATGAAAATATATTATTACATTACATAAATTAACAAAAATATGTAATGTATTGCACTTTTCCTTAACATTTTTGCTTACTTAACAAATCATTTCTATACTTTATTTTGTCATTGTAATATTTTAATGAAGCAATACTATAATCTTAATTGATGTATTTATAATTAATATACGCTTATTCTACATGATATTTAAAATCTTAACATTACTTTAACGTAACTAATTTTTATATGCTTGATCGAATAACAAAAAAGTCAAACCTTAAGAGGAAAAAGTCTATTTTTATTTAATACAAAAAAATAATCTATTATTCACTTGATTGGGTATTTGATGGTATTTCCACTGTAGGCTAATTTGCTTATTTATTATTCTAGTAAATCAATATTCGACATAAAATATTTATAATACATTACATATATCACTATTTATTAATTCATAAAGCCTAATTACATGTGTGTTTGTATGTAAATTATCTTTTAGAAGAATAAAGATACATATATGTATATATATATATATTAATAATACAATGCCCTATCGATATAAATTAATTCATGATTTAAAATATTACACTTCTATCAAACGGTAATAATATAAAGAGAATCGATTAATGATCTAATTACTTAAATGGCTTTTTTACCTTCCAGAATACTGTTTGGGACGCTGTTCTTTACTATTCTAGTATTTATCATTCTACTTGTGATATGTCCGTTAATATTTAAACTATCGTGGACTCTCCAACGCAGTGTTCTATTTCTTAATTTTGGTAAGTTAATATTGATTTTTATATTTAATATAAGTAAATTATTATTTTTAATATTTCAGTGAATCATCCAAGAAACGTGAACTTTTCCAATCCAGAAAAAGTAAATTTATCTGGAACGAGGAATTTTTACTTGACTACAAATGATGATATAAAAATAGGAGTTTGGCAAATTTTGCCCGAAAATTTATTGAATGTTTCAGTTGGGCAGAACGAAGCTTTCTATAATGAAGTGATCAATAATGGTTTTCCTATACTATTATACATGCACGGCAATTCTGGAAATCGTGCTGCGAACCATCGGATTGCATTGTACAAACTTTTGAGGAAGTATTTCCACGTTTTTACGTATGATTATCGAGGTAAATGCAGAATTTTATTATTAACCATTTTGCTTTTGAGTAATTTTTTTAAAATCAGCAATTTTTTATGATTGTTAATAAAAAATATCATTAAATAAAATTAATGCACGTAAATTGACGTATGTTAAGATCATTTCGAGTGTGATTTAAATATATTTATATTAATTAATAAGGAGTATTTGAATATAATGAGTCCAAATTTAAAATGCTTCATTTGGAGCAATTAATTAATTGTTTAAATATTCATGTATGTATGATAATTAGCCCCTTACAAATATTAGCTTATGTTTTTTTAAATATTGAAAGAAAAAAAATCATTGACCTTTTTGTGTTTATTTTTGATTGTTATCAATTTTTTATTGTTTTTATTTAAATTTAAAGAAATCATTGACCTTTTTGTCTTTATTTTTGATTGTTATCAATTTAAGATTGTTTTTATTTAAATTTTTAATATTGAGATTGTACAACCATATTTCCATAGGTAAAATAGGGGTGGGGGGGGGGGGGTATTAACTTAATAATTCTACCCTAATGAGGGAACAAAATATTCATAGAAAAAAATATTAAAAACTCTTTATTTATAGTAAAAATAACAGTACAAAATAATTAAAAATACATTTGAAAGCTTGGAATATCTACTTTTCAATGCTTTTCACAGATTGAAATTTTATTTATTTTTCACGGAGTTATGAAGTTAAAAAAACAAACAAAACAAAATACATATTTTTTTGCAAATTTTTGCATGGGGTAAAAAAAATTTTTTAGGCAAAAACTGTGTGTTATTTGAAAGCATTGAATTTCAGTTTGAAAATGCATTTTTTAGATTTGCTGTACAATTTTTTTCACAGAATTATTTAAACAAAATTGTAGTTTTAACTTTGCAAGCCTGTAATGTATTAATAAATCATCATATGACATTCGTTAACAAACTTGCATGTTCTCTTTAAAATGCATTTAATATTATATTATCTCTAAAAGAATGAAAATAAAACATGTTACATACTCGATACCTATTGGTTTGTTTACTGACTTATGACATCACGCATAATATCACGTGACTGAATAAGCGTTAATGCAGAAAAATTTTTGAATTGGTTTGAATAGAATAGCACAAAGTGTCTATTACATATTTTAAATTTAGTCATATGCTCTATTGTTGCAATTTTCATTATCAACAATTAAATTACGTTTTTAGGTTATGGTGACTCAACTAACACAGAACCGACTGAGATTGGGGTAGTTAGTGATTCTAAATACGTGTTGGAATGGTTAATGAATCGAACTAAATCTTCAATATTTGTCTGGGGACATTCTCTGGGTACTGGTGTTTCAACCCATGTCTTGGATCTTTTAGAAACCGAGAGAAAAGCCGAAGTTCGAGGGTTGATTTTGGAAAGCCCGTTTAATAATTTACGAGATGAAATTGCGGAGCATCCGTTTTCTACAGTACGTAAAAAACTATTTATTATACTTAATAGTACTTGTATGAATCGATTGTAATTGATTTCAGCTTTTCAAACATTTACCGTGGTTTCATTATTTTATAACGGACCCGATGTACGAGAACGGATTGAGATTTGAGACAGACGAACATATTTTACGATTTAATGCTCCAGTTTTGATTTTGCATGCAGAAGATGATATAGTGATACCATATAAATTAGGATACAAGGTATTGTTTGTTTATATTTTAATTAATTAATATCATAAAAAACAGTCCTCATGCGAAATTTTACGAAATATCTTAGTAAAGGAATATTTTATTACAAATTTATTACAAACAACCTTTCTTATAGGAAGCTTATTACAATTTTCATGTAACGGCATCGTTCTTGAGATATATTTGAAAAAAATAAAAATTTTGGAATAAATACTCTTCCCAGCCCCTGTATCCAATTGTCATGATTTTTATATGGAATCATATATTAGCCAGATCCAACTATCATTCCGAGTTTTAATAAAATCCATCTAGCGGTTTATGAGTTATGCCTATGACAATAATTAATAACTTCCCATTGTTTTTGTTGTGAAAACATCAATAATAACATATATATTATATATATATATATATATACATATATATATTGTACTGTTTTGATTTTTAGCTTTACCAGCATGCTTTAAGTAACCGAAATAGTTCACAGGGTGCGGTGTATTTTCAAAAGTTTGAATCTAAACTTGGATTCGGACATAAGTTTATTTATAAATCGCCCAACGTAATGAATATTGTATTGTAAGTACTTGTTGTATTTTACCCACATTTGACAGACAGCAAAACTTACCAAAAAGATATCATAACACCCCTTACACATTAGCAACTTTTAGTAGTGCGACTATCGCGTCATGGCATGCTATTGTATGTTGCACGACTATCGCCAGTGTGTATGGGTTTTGCTATTTACATATAAAGCAATGTAAAATAAATGTATGCGATAGTTGCACTACTAAGAGTTGCGTTGCTAAAAGTCGTTAGTGTGTAAGGGGTTTAAAAATGACTTTTTTTTTAAATATTAAAAAAAAATACATCTGTCTGATAATCTAGCTGTCAGTTTTTAGGTTATTTATTAATGTAAAAATATTTATAATAACTCATTTTTTGTTTCAGAAATTTTACGAAAGAGTATGTAGATAAAAAGACTGCAGATTTAATGGACTTACATACGCTATAGTTCATTTAAAATTGTATATAGTAAAGCCTCATAAAACTGATATTCGTAAATCTTGTATTGTACGCCCATTTTTAGAATGATATCTTTTTGATATCATTCTGAAAAATTATACTTTTATATAATTTTTTTTAATATTTAGGATTTTAATGTTAGTTTTATGATGTCGTACTGTCCGAAGGGGATATCTAATACCAATAATTACCTAAAGAAAGATTAATTGTATTCCATGACGTTAACTTATTAGTTTATTGTTATTTAGCTTTTAGTATATTATATTGTTACTAGCTTATAAAATTAATTTGCTCAAATACAAGATGTAGATTGACAAAAAACATATTTAGGTCGTAAATTATTATATATAATATGTATTTAAGAATTTTATAAGGAAAATTGAAATTTAATCATATAATAATGTTAGGTGGTTATTACATTATATATTTATTTTTTACACCGGTTGACATCTCTGAAAAAGTGGTACTAGTATTTATACTTGACTATTAATTTTATAAAATATACTTGCCGTTATTTATATGACTAATACTAGATGAAAATGGCTGCCAAGCACAATGCTAGTAACTGAGCCAGACTAATTTGATATTGGATTTTCTTTAAAATTATCTTGACACGAGGCTGGTAACGAATCAGTTACTAGCTTAACACTGGACTATTATCTGCACTGGCTAGACACTGGACTATCTTCTACACTGGCTTGACACTGGACTGTCTACTGCATTGATTTTACACTGGCTTGTTGACTAGCCTATCTTCTACAAATCTATTAATCAGTTACTGGCTTGACACTGGATTGTCTTTGAAATTATCTTGATACAAGACCTTGTATCTAGCAGCCTTAACAGTTAATAATACACATTGGTAAATGTATGTACGTATACTATAAACAGCATAGTGGTTGGTGATCTTACTTCTGAGGAGATGACTTGAAACTTAAATTATTTTTTAAATTATTCAGAATAGGTAAATTAAAAAAATTGTTTGTGCCAAAACAGAATACAGCGACTTTATTTTGGTACAAGTTTTAGTTGTTAATTATATTTTTTATTTCAACGGAATGTGAATGTAGGAAAATTTATAACACGCTACTACATTTTCATTGGGTGGGGGATTTTTTTACCTATATTGTGAATTTCTTTCTTAAAATAGATAAAGATTAGTTTGAATTATATATAGTTAATTACTTTGAAATTCATCGGACAAACATTTAATAAATGTTTGTAGAATAAAACATGTTGAATTTGAATGTGGCAATATCTTAGAAAGTATACGATATTGTTTGAAATGGTTTTTATTATTATTATATATTATTAATAGTTATACATATCGTCCCATACATGGTAAAGTATCATAAGTGTCATTACATTGCGTAGCGCTTATGGTATTTGAGTTTTGGGAAGCTCTTGCCTAGCAGTCATTTCATATTTATTTTTTTGATATTCAAAAGTAACAATGTCAAAAAAAAAATTTTTTTACAAACGTATTTTTATAATCGTTCACAACATTTTGAATTTCAATGCAGCTGTGTTATTAGTATTTAAAGTTTTATTGCAATTAGATCAGCCGAACATTTTGTTGTTTTTTTATTCAAAAATTAGGCAAAGATCGTTTTTTGATTAATGGCCGGAAAGGTGAGTTTTGTTCACAATTGTAAACCAGAGCAAAATATTTCAGATATACATTTTAAAGATGACAATAAATATGACACAAATAAAATATCTTTCTGATAATCTTAAGTATAATAAAAATAATTTAATGTTCAGTTAGTTTGGATGTGGTATTACACTTTGCTCAATTTACTCAATTCACTTGTCAATTTTTTCATCAATTTCTTTGGTTTCATCTGCAACTCAAAATCATCTAAATCAGCATAAATTACTATAAAAATATCAGTTGGCAAACATCAATATACCTAGAAATTACCAAAAGTTGATAAAAAATAGTAAGTTTTATTTTCGTCAATAAATTGTAGTTAAAATTGACGAGTGTAATACAGGCTTTATGTATAAAATTAAGTATAAATACATTGTTATAAAATAGAATGTTATTTAGTTTGTGACAAACTAATCATTCCAATATGTCAATTTACATCAAAACTTTTGTTATAAATACCTAGTTACATTTCTGTAAAACTGAGAATACATAGTTTTATTGTTATGTTTTTGAAAATTTGTTGTGTAGTGATATTTAGACAGTGATTATAACAGTATTTTTTGTATTATTTAACTATTTAAATACATACATTTTCATATAAATGTGATTGTTTTATTTTTAAAATAGGCACCTAGTTTAGATTTTCCCGCCGTAGTGTGATTGTCACACATGCGTCACAGGTTTAACGTGATTGGTCGATGTGACCGGGGCTATTTCATGATTCACAGAAATGGCCGTATCAGTGTGTAGGGTGTAGACTTGCTGTCTTTATAATATAGTCAAATAAATTAATTGTGACTGGAAATTGTATAGTTTATTAGTTGATTCAATGTGGTGAATTAAAAATTGTAAATGTGGTTTGTGGTGGTGTAGATTTGTGATTTTTTTAAATTTGGATTTACAAATATGAGGTAAATAATTAAAATTGTATTGCCTGCATAAATTAATTGTTCCCTTTTGTTTTAATGATTTGTATGGATTTTCAAATAATGATTGGTATGTGGTGTATAATATGGATATTCATTTAATAACAAATTACAATGACTTTATTTTTTTGTGTTATTGTATGTTATTTTCATTCCACAAGAGACATTATATTTTTAGTGTCAACTACAGATAAATCTTACTGATATCTTATTTGTATTTATGTTTTAAGAAATATATTTTCGCTTATTTAATGATACAAAAATAAAGAAACTACATTCAAATATCGATTTTACAACACAAGGGTGTGTGTTCTTAACAAAAATGAACCGTTATAATCCTTATCGACAAATACTACCCGAAATTCATTTTTACATTACTTCAGCTGTATTATTTTGCTTTGTAAGAAGCAAAAACATTTCAGTATTATTCTAAATCTCAGCATTTTTTATACTACAAAAGTAATAGAGCAAGGATAAACAGTGATGTTTTTCCAGATGTGTGACATTTAAAAATATTTTTACGCCATCAGTCATCAACAGAAGGAGAAAAAAACAGTAGTAAATAGTACTTTAGTAGATATGTACACGATTTGCCAAAATAATTAGATCACTTAAATGTCATTTTCACATGCCTTTTATTTAACACATTGAACTCTGAGCAGAATGTACAAATTAGTCTAGCCATTTCATTAATTAATACATAACAATTCGTAGATATTGCTGCTATGTATATTTTAATTCAGTTCAATTTAAAAGTTACAAATTCAGAGCATAATTATTTATAGTGTTTAAAAAAATTATAAATACGTGACAATATTGCAGGTACTTTGCTTTTATTTATGTATATTTTTTACAAAGAAATGATATGATATAAATGTAATAAATAAATGATATGATATAATAAATAACAGTATGTAAAAATTATGCACATGTGGCCATTCAATATAATTACATTAAAAATTACACACGCATACCTTAACAAGAATTATGAAATGTTTTTATCAGGAATTTCGAAACGATATTTACTTTGAAAATTTTTATCTGATAATTTTAATAGAATATGGGTAGGTCTTTGCAAACATATCAAGTAGGCTTTTTATATTTTATTTGTTTAAAGTATCATTATTGGTAATATTACTATAAATTATTATTAAGACATGTAGCTCCCTTACAAAGAATTTCTGGATACATTCATATAAACTTTTTTGTATCAAGCAATCCTACCAAAATTATAGATTTGAATTATTAATTTATAATTTTAATAAAATTATTCTTTGAGCGACTTTTGAAAATTAAGCGAATCAACAATTGTAGTATTAATAATATTTTCTTTTTCTAAGAACGTACCTAATTAGATTTATAAGTATGTATGTGGGACATGAAATATAATATAATCATTTTAATTATGTATGAGGGTGATTTAATTTACTTTTATTTTTAATCAGTGAATGTAATGGTTTTTATGATTAAACATAAATAACAGAATGAATTTGAGTGTATTGGGTATATAAAAATGTGATTTAAATGAAAAATTATGAAAATTATTGTTTATATAGTAAGGTATACTTTTTCTTCTTTATTTTTTGGTATTTGAGTTGATATGTATTTCTATGATAAATCATTTGATGCATATTAACTAAAAATGGTTGCATTTTAGATTTGATTAAATGTATGTTAATTTATATATAAAATGACGTAAAAAGTTAAAATTTTCAAAACGCAGGTCTGTATCTTAAACCGTTTTCAAGAAATGGTATCTAAAAAAGTTACAGTTTTTACAAAATTTTGAAGAAAAATGACGGTAACTTTTGAACGGGTGGTTAATTGACGGATTTAAAATCAGCGTGTCAACATCTATATAATGGCATGTATAATAAAATCATGGAGGCAAATAAGGCCCACCTTAATTAAAAATGCTATATTTTGGGTAATAAGTTATTTATATTAAAAAGGCTACGTTAATGGTAAACTTTGATTTATTATTAATCTAAAGAAGTATGAAAACCAACTTTTCTTAAATGATTTTTTCATTTTTAAGACACCTTAAAAAAGTAACTTTGGGCTTTATTAAACTAAGGCCACTTAACTAAATTAACCATTTTCAGATAATTATAATGTTATTTTGTATATGGAAATTATGTTTCAATCAACATTTGGCGTAATATTTGCTTAATTATAAACATTTATTTTTTATCCATAACTTTTCTGCATTCATAGCAGCTGCTAAACTCTCGCCAGACCACGTTATTTCTTCGTTGTAGATGATTTTTTATAGAACTATAAGTAAATAAAAATGACATACCAATTGTGATAAATAATAAAAAGTCCAATCTTAAATTTGGTGGGCCTTATTATCCGTAAGGTACTACGGTACATTTTATTTTATTTTATAAAGCAAAAACTTTAAAACAATAGAAATCAACTTTTTACCATAAACTTTAAGGTTCGAACTATTACCGGAACAAATAAGAAATATATAAGTAATACATAAAAAAATTTAACAAAAATTAAGATTATTTGTTGGTTGTTTTTATAAAATTAAGCATTTGTCATCATCTCTCGCAACAAACTCAGAGGTACCGAAAAATCAGCGGGCGAGAGATTAGTCGGTGTAACTTCTATGTGTATATAAAAATCCAGACCGATCCAACTATTGCAAATGTGTTTTTTTCACATGGGCCGAAAAAAAAGTATTATTAAATCGGAAATCAATATCTCGAGAACGGTTTGAGTGAGATACAGACCTGCGGTTTGAAAATTTCAACTTTTCACGTAATTTTCTATACAATAAACATCGAAAACACAAAACACACAAAATTTTGGCTTGATATTTCATGCATCAAACTTTAATTTGTCATAGAAATTAGTTCAAATACAAAAAAAAATAAGAATTAGAATCAAAATTTATATCATAATCATCAAGTTCTTACTGTAATATGATGTATGAATCAGACATACGAACCGCTATATATTTCGGTTCGCGGTTCATAGAGTTACATTTTTAACGGTTCGAACCGTATTTTATATTTTGACCCATTAATTAATTAGTTTTAAGCAGTATAGCTTTATTAGCTCATCGTTTCTTTGTTTATAAACAATTTAAAATACTAGCTGTTCAATTTCTGCCAGCATATTGGCAAAAGATTTGAAAATTGTTAAAGTGCGCCCCCAAAATCCTAGATCTCTATGTTACAGCCTTATCAGACCCTGTGTATACAGGAATAATAATAAATTTGTATTTGTGGAGATACAAAAGATCACCTGAAAATATTATTTTAAATATCTAGGTTAATAACATATAAAAAATAACATATAATAAAAACTATACTGGTTACATTACATGTTGCATGAATGAAAGGGTATTATAAAAAATTAAATTATAATCTATTTATTTAAAAAAGGAAGTGCTTTTAACGGAAGTTGGGTTTTTGAAATAAAAATGCGTATTGTAAATTATGTCTAGTTTATTTATTTTATAAATTATATTTCCTTGTTAAATGTATATCTGCATACAAAGGAAAACCACTTTTATAACAAAATAAAAACTGTATCAATATAGATAAAAATAATTAAAATAACTTAACATGATTCATAACATTCATATAAGATTATATTAATTATCATATTGTAATAATTTTATTATATTCACTGACGTAACTTGGTGGTTTCAAATATGTACTAATTTTAAGTTTACAATTTAAAAAATAAGTAGACTTTACAAACCTATAAATTTAAAAAAATAAGTAGTTTTAAAACTCTTAAAACTTGTACTCAAGTAGGAATTTTGTATTTTTCACAGCTTTCACGTATTGTTGTTAAGTAGAACCAATTATTAATTTTGATAATTTTTTTTCTCACAATCCTATTTTGGTGTATTTTAATGAAAACTAGGGATTCGTTTTTGAAGCAATGATATTACACAAAATACATTGACTTGTGCACGATTATCATCATCAGAATCAATTATTTATTGTTGACAATACAGTAAACTTGTTAATTCGATATTAAGTACCTAATTGACACACACATAACTATACTTAAGTACAATTTGTGTCCGGTATTATATAGGAGCTAGCAAAATTTGCTAGCTTGCAAGGACTCTCAAATGGGGTATTAATTCAGTACTAGTATCTATGGATTAGCTATGGAATTTAGAGCAGTGATACTTCAACTAATTGTAACACGGTTGGCGACTTTGACCGTACAAAATAATTTTCATAATATCACCACTGTTTTAATATCGTGTCTTGGTGTTTACATATAACACCACGCGTGCGCGAAAATTGTCAAACATTTCATAAAACTTAAAGAGAACTGTCAGATACGTTTAAAACCTCATTTGGAAGTGTTTGCAAGCTAGGAAATTTTTCTAGCTCGTTTATAATACCTGACATTAGTGGTATAAAATATTTAAGATTTGATTTTAGCACTTAAGAATATTTATACCCAAAAACCCCAAGCCAGAATTTCTTTAATTTAAAAACTAAACTTTTTTTTCTATTGTACAATATTATATTATAATATATTATATTGTCTCTCTTACTAGCTATTATAACATATATTGTCTCTTACTAGCTTCCTAAGTATTTACTAAATTAGTCAAAATGAACTTTTAATTTCACTAGAATTTGATTCATGTATATTTTTACAGTTTCATTTTATTTTTTCAAATCTCGCAATAGGGACCCTTTGATAAAGTTTAGATACGTGCCAAAAAAATTTGTCTACGTCGCTATTGTGGACTGTTGTAATATATACCTACTTTTGTGATAATATCACAATGATGCTGAATTGCAAAAAGAAAAAATAATAGAGCATAAAATTAAATTGTAATGATTAAAACTAACTGTGTTGCACAAAACCAATCCTTGGCAACATTGTAAATATTCATATGTATGGGTAGCATGAGTACACTATATACACAATTACATGATAATATACATGAAACAACTACCTATTATATATTATCTATGTTTGCCTTTTTTAAGAGAATTTTGCCCGCTACTTATCTCGTGTGCTTGTCTGTCTTTGATAATCAATTAGAACGAATCGATTGTTGCACATTATTAAAAAAATAAATAGTACAAGGTACTGGATAATACTCCAGTGCTGGAGACTTGTTTAATTAAATGTACTAAATTAGAAATATTTGTTGATATTTGATTACTACCATTACTGAATCATAATCTATAGACACTTAACTATAAAATAGCTTAATTTGATGATAATCGGCCAATGGGTGTTAAAATGGTGGACATTTAAATTAATTATTAGTGTAATCTATTTATTAATTATTACATTATCGTAGCATCTGCTTTACATTGTTCCAAATTTTATAACTTTTGTGTCGTAGTACTTATCATTTTATAATCATTAGCAAGTGTCCATCACTGGGTGCCAATTACTGGTTTTACTATATATAAACAAAATAAACTATATTTGCGGACTTTGGTAATAAAATTGATTTAATAAAGAGATACTTGTTTTATAAGTAACATGAGTTCATGAGATTTACAAAAAAGAACCCACCAATCCCAAATAACTATACCTACCTTGCTCTTAAAGCGACCAAGACTGGTGCTAATACTTTATAATCGAATTAATATGAGAATATGAGTTTACTGCATTGCCATTTAACCATCTACATACATCAGAATGTGTTCGTCCATTCAACATATCATATGCAAATCTATCCAATCACTTCATGATCGATTTGAATAAAAAAATACAACAAACAAATTATAAACCGATTGTAGAAATGTTCTTCTAGTTTGTAGTATGTGTGTATGCGTAACAAACAAAGTAAAACGCTTATATTATGTTGGTGTCCTCTTTCAGCACAGGAAACACATCCGATATGAGATCATCTAGCCAGGAAACACGTAAAAGGTACCTGTGTGTTCCTACAGAACAAACCTCCCGCTCCTTCCCAATTCTGTGTATCTTTGTTTATCATCTTTGTACATACTATGTTTGTTGGTTTGCTTCTTGCATGTCGCGTGTGTAGGGCCCGGCCTTACCTTACGATTTGCGAAAGTTCATCAACTCGTGATTTGGAATACAATGCATGATCTTCTTCGACTTCCTTTTAGGTGTAAACAAATATTGTTAACGTGTTTGAACTTTGCTATATACTCATGTCCGGTATCAGTGACGTATTTACGTTAAGTGCCGCCCTGGGCAAAAAAAAATGTCCGCCCCTCTACCAAGGGAAAATATAATTTATTTTTGATAGAAGTCAGAATTATTATATGAACTGAAAAGTGATAACTGTTTTTACAAGTAATGTAAAACAAAATATAATATAAATTAAAAACTGATTACCTTTTTTTTTTTTTTGGTCACGGCAATAGAAATTCCTAATTTTCTTAAATAAAAAGTTTAGAAGATAGGTAAATAAAAACTTGAAGAGCTTTTTTTTTAGTCGCACTACTAATTTTTTGTCTCCCTATTTTTTTTTTAAATATTCTATATTAAACTAAAAGAAACTAAATAATCTACCGCCCCTCTTAATCTGCCACCCTAGGCCGTGGCCCCCGTGGCCCCATGGTGAATACGCCACTGTCCGGTATTATAAAGGCATACTTAAATGAAATTTGTTAGTCAATAAGTACTTTGACAGTTCCATGACGTTTATTGAGAACGAGTAAAGTGAATTAACAGTTAGAGAATATAATAGAATTAATGATACCCCGTTGTTAGCTAAAACATTTTTGTGAACCTCAGAGTTCAAAAACAGATGAATTATTCAATTATTAGAAATTGCAAAGGGTTGCATTAATTTAAATTTAAAACTGACAAGAATGAAGATATTAAAAAATATGACTTATAATTACGTCTATTACCACTTTACATATTATAGAAAATATGAATAATTAAATCCATACTAATATTATAAATGCGATAGTGTATTTGTATGTCTGTTTGTCAGTTAAGCGCTTTAGCCGTGAAAAGGTTCACGGCTAAAGCGCTTAACTGATCTTGATAAAATTTGACAGGGAGAGAAAATGCGAAACTAAAAACCCGTTTTTTTCGTATATATAACAAAAATCTGTATTATTTAAGCTAAATTCCACACGAACGAAGTCGCGGGTAACAACTAGTCGGCTATATGTACAAATTTTTTTTTTTTTATGCTACTGTATTTAAGGATAGAGGGATGGAGGGTTAAAAGTCACTTTCTTATAAATGTATAGAACATCTTAATATTTAAAAAAAAAGGTTTAAAATAACGATTTGTAATGCATCCCCCCCCACCCACCATCATGCCACTAAAGATATGGCCGAGGGTACGCCGGTAATACCTAACTCTCAAAGGAGGTACACATACATGGGGATTTCAACGTTGGTAAACACTGATATAGAATATAGATTAGAGACACATCGAAAAATTGAAATAAAAACACCCAATTCAAAGGATATAACAAACAATAACTTATCAATGACCTAGATCTTGGCTTCTGGATGTAAGCCGCGTCGATTTGGTCGTGTTATCGGCCAAAATTTCGTCACACATTACAGTGGACATCTTCAGGGCTTTTCTAAAAGTACACTTTTAGATGCCCACTGCAATGTGTGACGAAACGTTGGCCGATAACACGACCAAATCGACGCGATTTACACCCAGAAGCCAAGATCCATATCAAGATCACCGCGGAAGCCTCAAGACTTATTAATGACCTATTATATAAAAAAACAACACAGAGCACGTGCTAAAGGTAAATGAAGGGTCATGACCTTGCGTTTACACCTGCAGTAAATACTCTTATTATATAATAACGACGTGGTGATTTAAATTAGTGAACAATTGATCTTTTTTTGATAAACATATAATATGCATGTTTAAAGTAATTTACATTCGAAATGATTTACGCTAAATTTTTAACAGTTTTATGTGATCAGCAAACCGAAGTGGATTTGTGGTTTTTTTTTGTGTTATTAATGTAGTCGATTGTTTTATAAGAAAGTAAAAAATGATATGCTGTTGGTTTTTAAATCGATATATTTTAGATCGGTATGTATTGTATTGGATATATTTAAATATGGATTAATTATATTATTTGTTTTATGATAACATAAATATAATACTTGATTTTTTTATTTAATTTGTTTGTTAAATATAAAATTGTTATTTATCGTTTTAATGCTCCAAATTATTTTATAATTTCTTCTGGAAAGTTTTAATTTATGAATTTAATGCAAACAGATGTCGAAAAGTCCTATGCTATAAAAAATTAGACATTAACTGTCCATGTTTAGGGTAATCTATTTGAGCAAAATGAGGTTAGTTTAGTTTGAAAACAGAGATTTAATCTCCACCTTGGTTAAGGCAATATATTGGGGCAAAAGGTTAGTTAATAAATTTTCGTAAATAGACTAACAATAAGATCATTTGCATTACAATATATCTTGACATTCAAACATTTTTAAACAATTTATGATTTTATTATGTTGTTAAAATATCAAAAATACGAAAACAAGAATAAATAAAGAAATTTTGTGTAATTGATATTCTATTATACATTTATAGCATTTGAATACATCCCCCAAGTGACATCAATTCCGGCGCGACTGCGGATTAATCAAAGAGCTGATGAGACTACCTTGTCTTTATATAACTTGCACTAAAACAATAAATAATCAAAATAATATATAAATTAATTTTTGAACAAATCGCGTCACCGTCTTGGATTTGAATTTGATTCATTTCAAAAAAAAAAAAAAAATCGATTGTTGTAAAAAATTCTTCACAATTTAAATTATTGTTTTGTATGATGCTATTCTTGTATTATGTATAAAATAAGTTAATAGTACAGTTTATTTAACGACTTAATAAATGCAATTGTTGATAAGGCCGGGCCTGCATAATTCCCCCATAAGCATGTTATGATTTTCGTGAGTTTGGCATCGCTATCTGCATGTTAGTTTTTAATACTTTTCATGTATATTAGTAGATAGGTAGTAAATTGGTTTAACGTTGATAAGTATAAAACAAAATAAGTTAGGTATATTTATGTACTTACCTTTAACATGATATAATTATGGTTTAAATCAGGTGGGTAGTAGATATTTTTTTGTGGGTTTTATAAAATTCTACTTACTAACTTACCTATTATAAAACCGCAATAGGTAGGCGTAATTTTCTTTATTTTGACATCTCGGCCTTGCTCAGGATATGAAAACAATAATACCAGCCTAAATTGTACGCATTTATAGTAATTTATGAGGACAACTTTATAAATTTATTTTTGAGTTTGAAATCACCGCAATCTTTGTATATATCTGGATAGAACTTAAAGATTTCTTGAGTTCTTTTAAATTTTGAAGAAAAAAAATTTCTGTTAATTTACCCCACCTCCTCTTCTCCCAAAGGAAAAATGTGGGGAAGGGTAAATTGACAAACTTTTTTTTTAAATATAAAAGAACTCAAAAAATGTGAAAAAAGTTAAAACTAGTCATTTTTTATTTGTTTATAACATTAATTAATAATTGTTGAAATACAATAATTTTATTATTTATTTCATTTCATATAAACATTATACTTCTTTATCAGTATTATTTTATAGATAAAAAATTATTTAATTAATAAATTATGATAAGATACAAACAATAAAATGAATAAATATAATTAAATTGTTTTTTCATTATTATTTGTACGTAATTGACCTAATCTTAGCAATCTTCTACAAAATTTTTTGTTTAATTTACTTTTATAACAAATAGAATTTAACGATGTTAGATTAATGCATTTTTTATTATCAATATAATTTATAACCTTCTGATAAAAAAGTTCACATGATAATATATTATATAAATAATATTATGCTTTACAATGTAGACACGAACATAATATAATAATATCATTGTTTGATATTAAATAATAATAATAATTATTATTATATTATTACCATTCGTAATTAATTGTTGATTTTAAAATATGTGCGATTGTTTTGTATATTATGTAATAACAAATAGCATGCTGTTACTTATCTATAATTGGTAGTTTATTTCAACAATATATTTTTCTAACTGATAATGAGCTGTTGGAAAAGGAATAATCCAGCCGACAAGAAATACATTTCATCATATATTTTTCTATATGCACGAGTTAGGTATCAAATTATGCGTCTTTCTGAGCTTTTTTTTTAAATCTATATTTTTATACCTTTAAAAAATTATTTACTCCCGAAAAGTGGGATTGAAACTGTACAAATTTTGAAGAATTAATTAATTTCAAAACATTAAAAAATATGGAGTGACTAATCTTCAGTGGTGAATAATTGGAATATCTGAATCTATATTTGTTTCTGTCTAGGAAAAATAATTCAAAAATAAAACTGTTGAATAAAAATTAAAATATTCCCTTCATTTCCGTTGCAGTAAATATGACTCGCAAGTCGCGTAGGCTTTGATAAATTATTTGAAGACTTTTTGATAGCAGCACGCCAACGCAATTGCTGAATTGACTTCCTTATTTTGTACATTTATTGTGATTACCAGTGGCGTACATCTACATATTAAAAAATCACATTTTTGACAAAATTTAACTCAATATACAAATGTACATATTTTTAAATTGAGAATATAATTGTACCTATACCTACTTGTAAACACCCTTACTTTTACTTTATTATTTTTAATCGAATCTGTCTGTTGCATCCGTATTGTATGATCCAGGTAGCTAAGATTTGGCATAATTAAAGTAAAAATAAAATTTTAACGCTTTTTGATAGGGGGGGTTGTACCAAAAAAATCTAATCCCGGCGAGTGGAGTATCAAATGAAAGCTGAGCATTCAACTGTTATTATTAAAATCTTTAATAACCTAAAAAATATTACGTATAAGAAAGTAAAAATATGATAAAAACTGTAAACAATATGGGCTATATTTATATTAGATGTTCTTTTTCGTATATACATGAAACTGTACACCACAGCGCCTGCAAATTTATTATTTTTGTTCTTTTTTGTTTACATATGATATATTTTTGGTAAAACTATACTTGTATTCTGCATATGGCCCCATCTGCTAATAAACCAGTAGGGTGGATATAAATGGTATAATTTCTTCTGTAAATATTTAAATTTTGGCTTAAACGTTATTTCAAATAAACATTTAATATTAAAACGTTTCCTAAATACTTACAGGCAATATCGATTAATTATTTTTAATTAAACATACCTAAATTACGTATAAGGTACCTAGGTTTTTATGTACACATAGAAGGTACTTATACAAAGGTAACTACATACCGATTAGTCTCTCGCTGCGCTATTTTTCGGTACCTCTGAGTTTGTTGCGAGAGATGGTGACGAATGCTTAATTTTATAAAAACAACCAAAAAATAATCTTAATTTTTGTTAAAATTTTTGATGCATTTCCTGTTTGTTGTTGCCAAATGTTGATTAATACATAGTTCCCATGCATTATAAAATTATAATTATCTGAAAATGCCTAATTTAATAAAGTGGCCTTATTTATACTATCATAGTTTAATAAGGCCAAAGTTACTTTTTTTAAATGTCTTAAAAATGAAAAAATCATTTAAGAAATGTTGATTTTCGTACTTCTTTAGATTAATAATAAACCAAAGTTTACCATTAACATAACCTTTTTTAATATAAATTACTTACTACTCTATATATAGCATTTTTAATTAAGGTGGGCCTTATTTGCTTCCATGGCCTTATTACCATTAATATATTTTTGAGAGTTATATTTTATTCCGATTTGACACGAAATATAATAAGAATAACCGAATTTAACCAAATTTTCAAATTTCAAAAGACTGAGACCTTATAATTATCAAATAAGGGCAGGCCCTTATTTAGAAAAATTACAATTCATATTTTATTATAAAAAAATCGAAAGTAGTGGATGTAATTAGACCAAAAACTTGAATTGAGTAATTAGGTCTAGCACGTATTTAAAAAAATGCAATTTATATTTTTTTAATAAATTGAAGTAGCTACTAATTATTATGCATGTGGCAGAAATACGTCATTTTAATTGAGGTATTTTACAACCCCACATGTTACGAAGCCCCACCTGGCGTACGAATTCATTGCAGGAAGAAAATACCTATTAGTTCCACTTTAAATGAGTCATCGCTTTCTTATAATACTCTATATTTACATTACCAAGAAAAATCGCACCAAATTCTAGTTTTTTATCGTACCTACAATGCTAATAGACTTTCTTGTCGGCATTCTTTAGCTTTACGTCATAATTAAGTAAATAACTTTTACGTTAGTCATATTTACTCTTACGTATTCACTGCTTCTGTATGCTTATGTAATGAGTTGCTCTCTGTTTGTTTGATAATTACAAATGTGTCGATTGACAAAATAATATTATACGACAGTGGCGAAGCGTCCATGGAAGCAGGGGAAGCAGTGCTTCCCTTGCTTTATGGGTAAATTGATACAAGTCTGTGTTTTCAGTTAATAAATAATTTAAAAATATTATTAGAATATTCGTCTTTATGCGCAACTCAAACATTTTAATCAAAAATAGCATTTAATATTAATTTACAATCTCAATTATAAAACTATAATACCTCTACGTCTTATTTTCTTGTATTTTAGTCGGTATTTTTAAGACGAGTTATAAGGAAATTTCACTAAAAAATTTCGAATTTTTGATTTCGTTAAAAGTATGTTTATTATATAGAAAATGACGTGAAAAGTTGTTTGTTTCAAACCGCAGGTCTGTATCTCAAACCGTTCACGAGATATAGCCTCTCAAAGTTTTAGTTTTTTCAAATTTTTGGAGAAAAAAGGCCATAACTTTTGAACGTGTGGTCGGAATTGATTTTAGTTGACGGATTTGAAATCAGCGTGTCAAAATCTATATAATGACATGTATAATACTTTAAAATCCGACAAAAAAATTTTGACCAAAAATCGACATTTTTTTAAGGTATACCCCTTTGAATTTTTTCGATTTTTCATGAAATTTTTTTTTTCGAGTTTTAAGGTAATATACATGTCATTATATAGATTTTGACACGCTGATTTCAAATCCGTCAACTAAAATCAATTCCGACCACACGTTCAAAAGTTATGGCCTTTTTTCTCCAAAAATTTGAAAAAACTAAAACTTTGAGAGGCTATATCTCGTGAACGGTTTGAGATACAGACCTGCGGTTTGAAACAAACAACTTTTCACGTCATTTTCTATACAATAAACATACTTTTAACGAAATCAAAAATTCGAAATTTTTTAGTGAAATTTCCTGCAGTGAACTTCAACTCGTCATACAAATATCGACTAAAATACAAGAAAATAAGACGTAGAATCATTTAGTTACTATATAAATATATAAGAATTTATTTTAAAAAGTAAAAGCTTGAACTTAAGGTGTTTCATAACTAGTTTTTTTTTGTTAATACGAGGGGGAGGATTGACAAAATATGCTTCCCTTATTAAAAACTTCACGCCTCGCCACTGTTATACGATTACATCTATATAATTAACTAGCTGTGCCCGCGGTTTCGCTCGCGTAGACCACTGAATTATTGTTTAGGATTTTTGAAATATATAATTGATTTAAGTACAAACACAATTAGTTGTTATTGTAATAATAACTAACCAACACTTAAATTACCTAACAAAAACGAATGAGAACAAAAAGTACAAATAATTTTTGCTCTGTTTAAATTTAAAATTGACGATCAAAAGACAACGGCCGAGCTGAGGGAGTCCGAGATGCTCCGACGCGGCACTTGTTATTTAGTTCGCTCGTTATTAATAATATTTTACCGTATATAACTTATTTAAAGTTATTTCCTAAACTATACGACCAAATTGGATGCTGTAAAGGGCAAATTATATCTACATTAAGTACTTATGACGATGAAATCATTTATTTCGATAAGGATTAATATTTTGCAGGATTAAGTCCACATAAACAGATCTCAAACATTTTTAATTTTCTTTGTAACATAAAATCAGTCATTGTGGCTTAAATATAAAAAGTTAGATATATGGTATCGTGGACTTTATTTTAGATCTTTTGATTCTACACAGTTCTTTATTACATTATATTGTTCAATATTTAACGGTTTAGGCAGCATATTGTAATAAAGCGCGCTGGCGGCAAACTTTTTTCCGACTTGATTTACTATTATCGTTACTGCTTATTCCTTTAGTTACCTAACGTAACAAAATATAGCCTATAACCTAGACAGAGAATATATCTATGAATTAAAAAAAAAAACGTAAATCGGATAAGTGGTTCTCGAGTTATAAGCGCACTAACGGACAGACAGAGAGACGTTGAGCTTTATATATATTAAATTTTACAGGTGTCTCCCTTTTATGACGTATGCATTCTCAAAGAAAGGATTGTCCGAAATTCAATCCCTGAAGGAAGTGGATGGTGTTAATTTAATTTTTTTTAAACGTTTATCTTCACGTGTATTGCGATTTTTCAAATTTCAATCATAATAGGGGTACAAAAATTGTTCCAAACTGTCGGCACAAATAATAAAATATTTAAATGTTTTTAAAATCGAGTGAAGCCGCTAGTAAAGTTACAAATCGATGTGATGTATTGATAAAAAATATTTTTGATACAAACCTTTTAACTGTACGGTTCTGTATACATTGTTACCATATATTTATAATAACATGTGTGAGTGAATATGTATATACAAATATGCTAACGCTTGCATTGCATGCATGTGAAGCATAGTCAGTGGCGTGCCTAATGGGCGTAAATAGGTTATAGATAAAACTTACAAATATATTTTTATAGATGCAAAAATGATTTAGTATACAGAGTGTGTCATATCAGGTGGAACAGATTTGAACAGTTGATCTTAATAAATATTTCAAGCAATAAAGTTCATATGAACATGTGTCCGAAAACTCTTCGAGATGGAGTTACATACCCCCAAAAATTTTGCCTAAAATTAGTTTTTGTTTAATATCTTGATAACCCATTGTGATACAGTTATGAAATTTGATACTCGATTTAGTATTAATACATGTTATCGAATTTCGGTATCAACTAATGATTATTAAGATCAGGGGTGTATGAGGCCAGTGGGCCCTTTGATTTTCATCTAATATTTTTTTCATGTGTTTGGCACTTTTATAAGGTCAAATTCCACAAAATATACTTTTTGTCATAAGATCAAGATAAAGATAGTATTACAGAATTTAACTTAATACGGATGCTTCAAATTACACGAAATAAATTTATATTCTTGTTATCTTTACTATCGTTCTCAAGATATTAAATAAAAATTAATTTTAGGCAAAATCTTTGGAGTCTGTAGCTCCTTCATGAAGAGTTTTCGGACACATGTTCATATGAACTTTTTTGCTTGAAATATTTTTCTCGGTCAACTGTTCAAGTTTGTTCCACCTGATATGACTCAACCTGTATATTTATTTATATTTTATTATATTCATTTACTTTTTAATTAAGTTTAATGTTTTTTAGAGTAAGTTTGAATTAGGGAAGATTTGTTTAAATTATAAATATCGCTACGCTTTCTTGCTCTGAAAATAATTTTTTAACAAATAAATTCCAATTTGTTCTTTGTTGTACTGTTTGTTAGTTAATTCATTTGTATTTAATACAACAATTAATGTTATTATTTTCTTTTTTAACTAGTGAACAATCGATAGCTAGCGCTCGCGCTAGTGTCATGATTTACGATGACACTAACAAAAAATGGGTGCCAAGTGGTTCATCATCAGGGCTTAGCAAAGTTCACATTTACCAGCATCAGATACAACAGACTTTTCGGGTTGTCGGAAGAAAACTTCAAGATCATGAAGTAAACGTTTTATTTAAATGTCAATGAAATAAAAAATAATAACTTTGTACAAATTTCAGGTCGTTATTAATTGCGCCATTCTCAAAGGACTTAAATACAATCAGGCGACGCCAACCTTCCACCAGTGGCGTGACAACAAACAAGTTTACGGTCTTAATTTTAGTTCCAAAGAAGACGCAGAAATATTTGCTAGAGCTATGTTTCATTCCCTTGAAGTGAGTAATAATTATCTAAAAACTGCGTTTCGACAATAAACCGTGTTTTCTTGTAGATACTTAGTAACGCACAGAGTAGACCACCACAAATGACACAGAGCCAACCCGCATATCAGCCGACGACCAACGGACACTACGAGGAAGACATGGGCTACAGGACCATGACCAGGGAAGACGTTGCGATAATCCAAGAGCGAAGGATTTCATCCCAGTCGATGCTAAACTCCCCTCAGGGCGTGCAGGCGAGTCCTCAGTCTCCTGCGGGTTCAACGTCGGCGGCAGGGGTCGCAGCAGGAGGTCACCACCGCGCTAGCAGCGCTCCGCCGGCTCCCAACCCTCCACCGTTGAGTCTTGCGCCTCCCCCCGCACCGCCAGCGCCCCCTATGCCGACGCTACCGTTGGGCCCTACACCTAGTCAGTACGCCGCGCCACCTGTACCACCACCGCACGGACCGCCGATGAATATCCAGTACGCGCCGTCTAACTACGGAGCGCCTGCACCTCCCCCGCCGCCGCACGCATCGCAGACAGTCGTCCAGGTGCCTGCGGGAGGAGGAGGAGGTCCGCCTCCACCTCCACCACCTCCCATGGCAAACATGCAGAGGTCGACCAGTTCAGACGGAAACGATACGAATTCGTTAGCTGCTCAATTACAGAACGCAAGACTAAAAAGACAGAGTAATAAAGTATGTACATGTTTATTTATCAATGTGTTTAATATTTGTTATTGAATGGAATTGATTTCAGCAAACTCAACCGACTGAAAATAGTGGATCTTCGACGAGCAGTGGAGGAAGTAGTAATTATGGTACAATCGGTCGCGGTGGTTCCGGAGGAATGGCATCCATGATGGATGAAATGGCCAAAACATTAGCTCGTCGACGCGCGGCCGCTGAGAAAAAGGAACCCGATACAGATGCCGATGATAAGAAATCGAATTGGGAGAAAACAAACACGTTACCTAATAATACAAAGTTCTCTGAATCGCCAAAGTCGTCTAGGAAAAGATTCGGCTCGGCGTCAGAGGAAACTATATTAAAAGTGAATGGTATATCGAACGACGTTAGTTTGGCTAATTTATCAATTTCATCCGCCGATTTAGAAACTTTAAAAGTTGAAATAGTTAAAGAACTTAAAAAAGAAATAAGTAAAATGAAACAAGATATAATTGATGGTAAGTTTTTATTTATTGTTTTTTATTAACAGTGCACAAGAATATTAGCGAAATTTTTTGGAATAATAATGACTAAAAAACTTGGGACATTAAAAAAATTATCAAGAGAAATAAATAAGACTGGTTGCATTTTTAAAACCATGCGGTGAAAAACCTCCCGTGCGTTCGTAGCCTAAAAAGGCCGTTATTGAAAAAAAATAATCGTTCAAAAAAATGTCTTTCTGAGGTCGGCTAATGTAAAAATTTTGATTATGTATTCCCAATGATGCCTAAAACACATTAATAATTTTTTTTTCCTATTCAGTTTTTTATTCAAAAAAATTTACGCTAAATTTTTATACGTATATTATTTGAGGTTATGTTTAACTTTGCAACAATCATTGTAACTGTCAAATTTTTTTTAAATGGGTTTAAATTTATATAATACCAGATCAGTGGGAAATATACTTTTAGAAAGATTGTCAAGTTCTATTTTTATGTAAGATAAGTTAAACTAATAGTTTATTATTTATTTGCAGCTATTAAATCAGAATTAAATCGAAGGTAATTCAGTAACTGTACTGATTTGGTTTAGAAGTTAAATAATGGTTTTATATATTTGAATATATAATTTTAATGGTAATAATATAACGTGACATATATTAATATATGTAATCAATGTATAAATAAGAAGACTTCTGCTGCCCATCGACGATGAAATCATTTCTACTTAATTCGAACTTTAAATAAGAATATTTTACACTTTAGTAGACTGTTATTAGTAGGTATTTCGTATCTATTACATCATCATCGTTTCATTCAATACAAGGACTATATAGTATTTAACAAATAATATATTCACTACTTTACAGTATTTATAATATTTAATAACCTCTTGCTTATGTATTTGTGATAATCGTTCAAAATCTACGTTAATCATTATTTATCAATTGATTCAATCTAGTTTAGTCAAAGGGGGCTCGTAATGCAAATTTACCCCAAGAGTATTCCGTTAAGTTAGCCGCCATCTTTGTGAAAATTTCAAGCGTAAATACCTTGCAAACCGTAGATGCTGCGATAAAAATGAATATTACTTTTTATATTCAGCACTGAATTCTCTATTAATTCTTTCTTGGGATTGTTTTCGTAAATCTGACCGTTTATGAGTTACAGCGCGATAAAGTTTGCAACTTTGACGCACTGTACCTCGTAAATGGTTAGTTTTACGAAAACAAGCCCGTAAAAGAATTAATAGAGAAGTTCTGAATAAAAAAGGTTTTTTTTTTTATTTTTGTTATAACATCAACAGTTCACGAGATATTTGGATTTTAAATTTTTACAAAGATAGCGGCTTACGACCGTTCACCCACTCCCCCCTACGATCCTGCCAACAACGGAATACTCCGGATTAACTGGACTAATCGTCGTTTAATTAATAAGGTAAGACAGTGAAAGTTGAAAAGGCTTAAAATGAAGTTAATTTAATTTCCGTGCCTAATTCGTTTATTGTATGTAAAATGTTGAGTGTCAATGTCTATATGCAGAATATAAACTACAATATTTAGTGTGCCAATAAGATAATGTACAAACGCCGAGTGCTTGATGTCCACGTGACGATAGATCGCAAATACATCGGCAAGGATATGAAAATAGGTATGATAAATATGAATGACTGATTGTAAGTTTTGATTGTTTATATAGATGTTTTCTAATTTTTATCACAATTGTATTTTTATGTATTATACAGATAGACATCATTTTTTAACCAAATTGATTTTCGAGATAACTTAACCTAAAAATGACGATTTGGGTTTTATTTATGAATTATTTTCAAGAAGGTGATTTTTTTTACAATTTTTGTTCACAGCAGCTTATAGTAGTGTCTTTTCTCTTTAAAATGAGTTTTTATTTTTTACTGTACGATTTTTTTTCAACGAGATATACCAATTTGAAAAGTAAAAAATTATTTTAAAGAAAAAAGACAGTACTATAAGCTGCGGTGAATGAAATCTTTAGAAAAAAAAAATTTTGTTGAAAATAAATCACTTTTAGGCTAGGATATCTTAAAATCTTGACAGATTCGGTTTCTGGGTAAATTTTTGAGAAAGAGTGTTTTATTTCAGTGTTATTAGTCGACATTTGTTTATTTTGTAAATGAATTTGATGTAAAAGTTGTGAATTAGAGAATGTCTATACTTGAATCATTGGGTTTATACTAATTGTAAGATTATTGGCATTTGATTTAATATGATAATAATAATTCCTACTTAAGTTTTAGAGATTCGTGATTGCATTGTAAATACACATTTATTGATAAGGGACTTCCATATTTAGTATTTATTATGATCAAGCGTAAAATATTTTATATAGATGGTGACATGTTGTTTAATGCCTCGTTTGCCGAGGTATCAATGAGTGTTATGAATATTAGTTTTAATCGGTTAAACTATATTAGAAACTAAACGTTACTGAATGGCTTTATTATAATTGTCGGTTATGAAAATGTTAATATATTTTATGCTATGTATTATTCTCTTTTTTATTTATTTTGTGATATATTATACCATTGTATTTTGTTTATTTTAAACAATTAATTTTCATAATCTATTTTAAATGAAAACGGAAAGCCGCAATTAAAACTGTCCAAATGAATGAACCTGAGTGGTACAAACAAAATGAAAGCTAATTAAATTTTTTATAAAAAAGGTTCCATACATATTTTTTGTCAGATTCGAACTTCACCGAATAACAACCTTTTTGAATTTATTATCACTTTCAATTTTAATAAATTCAGGTGGTCATTATTCAGTGAGGTACGAATCTTACAAAAAAATATAACAAGACCTTTTTTTATAGAGAATTTAATTACCTTTCATTTTGTTTATATAACTTTTTGCTGTAAAGTTGTAAGAAAACCAATAAATCGGTAAAAATTGATTTGCTGGCTAAAGTGCCAGGCTCATTCGTTTACATGGCTTGAAAATATGAAAAGTAAATTATACATAGCATTTTCTATAGTACAATTATTTGACTATATTTGAAAATAATATATATAGTAATATTTGTAATAAACATGTATCGTAATATTGAATATGTTTAAATATTAATGTGTTTATTTCAATCGTAGATATTATTTTCTAGGTGCGTTAAATAAATAGTGACATTTAAGGTGTGATAATTACAGTTGGTAAGATTGTTTAATTCATTTGTACGATGATGAAATGTTAAATAATATTCATAACGTTCAGAAATGTGTTATTATGTATCTGATTGGGCGATTCAAGCTACACAGAGTAGAAAAACTAGTCTTGGTTCGTAAATTAAATGTTCAATGGCAGTAATGATAAAAAAAATCGTAACTGAATATTTTTATTATAGTAAATATATTTTTGCTGGATTACATAAAAAAAATTCTAAATATTCAGATGCATTGATAGAGTGAGTACAATATATACAATAATATGAGAAACATGAAATAACTACCAGAGCCTTTTACTTCTCTATTTTCGTTTTTTTAAAGAGGATTTAAGAGGAATTCGTCCGTCTCTTAAGTCAAAAGACAATATTTAACGGAGAATTACCCACGTTTGTGCAATCCAGCTTAAATCTTTTAGTAGTTGATTTATTTGCTGACCTACGGTATTTTTTGCAGTAATATATATTTTTTATGATAATATTTGTTGCAATTACTAATCGTAACTACTAACAGTACAAATTAATTTAGTGATATTTGTATAGATGAAGTATTACTACAGAAAATAATAGATCTCGTTTTTAATTGCTCAAACGATAATTTGACTGTTTATTTTAAATTAATATAATTATTATTATTATTATTATTAATATTTACTATAACAAAACTGTTTTGTTGTAACTTTAGATTAAAAAAGAATCAAAATAGTTAATAATAATTTGTACGTTGCTGCCATTGAAAAGGGTTATTTACGATAATATGTTATGTGTGACGGACGCCACCAGAATGTATGAATGATAAAGGTGGGAGATTGTTGAAAAAATCAACAATCGAAATATTCGAATAATAATTTTGTCCACCTCTAATGAATGGTATTTAAATAATATTTATATGAATATATTTTTATCTGCCTAAATAAAAATAGGTATATAATATATATTTAATTTTACAAAATTACAACAATTAGAAAATTAGCTTTTGCTATATTTTAATATATTTTATTAACAAAGTGAATATATATTTATTATAATTTTGCTTTTATAAACGAACAAGTATTTCTATCATTCTTCTAAACTTTTTTCCAGTATTCTGTAATATTTAAATAAATGATTTGATATATTTTTTTTAAAACCTAACCGCATTTTTTAATTGAAAAACGTACAGAGTATTGAAAAAATTAAATGTAACAATAATATTTTAATTTAATTTACAAAATGAATATGGCATTACATTTGTGAACGCTTGCGTTTTATGTTATTGTTTCTGAAGCACAAAGGACGTTTATAACCGCACATTGCTCTCTAATTGATTTTTTTTGTGCAAATAATACACTTGTCAAAAAAATTGTTCAGTATTCAAATATATTTGGTAAAAATTAACATTTTAAAAAGTTACAAGGTGCCTCAAAAGATTTCAATTTTTTTGTTTACTAATTTTGCTACTAGTTTTTTTTAAATTTCATTGCGATTATTTTTATCCAAGTTATTTGAATACATATTACACCTTTTTTTTTAGGAATGAAAAATTTTTTTGACAAGTGTATGATAATTTGATAATTTATATCAATTTTCTTTCTATAACATTGATATGGTGTAAATGTGTATATATAAATAAGTTATTATAAAAAATAAAAAAATTTTAGATTAGAAAATTCTTTGTTGATTTTTTCAAGCCAACTGTCAAGCGAACTTACAATTAACCTGCAAATGTTTAGATATAAAATATGTGTTTGTGTTTTTTATAATAACTCATTTAAATATATGCATAGTGTAGGTATGTATGTATGTATATAATATAATAAAAAACGATATACATGGATGAAAAGAGCATTTAATAGTTGAGTATGTGTACTACATAAAATCTTTTAAAATATTAAAGTTAGTATTAGTAATAATGCTTTAGCAATGTATAAAAGATCATTAGTGTTTTGCCATAAGATACATCGAATATCGGATCATATGTTGCAACGTTTTAGGTAATAACGATTTTCATGTAAATGTAATCATTCCAATCGTCAGTCAATCATTCATTGCAACTTTTGTATTGAGAAAACCGACTTCTTTTTTAAATTGTGATTTTTTGTAATGGATTTTTCAGAATTGATGTGGATATTTGAAAAAAAAAGATTTTAAATAAACATAGGTTCATGGTTTTTATATGAATTAATTTTTATATATTTATTATTCTTTTTCGGAAGGAATAGTTTTACGTTTTCTGTAAAATGTGATCTCACTAAAATGTATGCACAAATTTTTGATATGTTCTTATTATATATTACACATTTGTTAGATATGAATTGTATATTTACACATAATATATTGTGTTTAATTATAAAATTTTATTTTTAACATTGCATTAAAAATATACAAATTGTAAGCTTTTTATTTTCATTTTATTTTTATAACCTATATTTTCAGATAATTTAAGCATACCTACCCAAGTTTAGTAAATGTATGTACATATACATATTGATACCTACCTATTACTATTGGGTCATTCCATAAATAAAAAATCACTTTTCAGGTCAACTGAGGATTTTCATGAATTTACAATATTTTATAAAGGCTTTTGTAAGGAGATGTTCCAGCATAATTTTAATTTTTTATAATTATTTATGAACAAGTTATAACGTATTAAATTTTTGAGCTAATTTTTTTTTGTCAAATATCTTAAAAACTGCATTTTACGCAAAATTATCAAGAAAGCTTTTTGATCGAAAAAATACAGAATTATATAAAAAAAAATTTTTTGAGACAAAATATTAATGTCTATATTTTTTTTATAAAAAAAAAAATATGTTATAGCTTATTTTATTCTGAAGATAATGTCGTTTGGCTAGTTAGTTTACTCTTAATACTTTTTAAGATATAAATTTTTAAGTGCAGCGCCGAGCAATGCGCCCGAGCGCTTGCCTGAGTTTTCTATACGGGCGCTATCTTCAGAATAAAATAAAAAGAACATGGAAGTCATGTATCGTTCTCCATACGGATATTTTATTTATTAAATGACCCTATATTTAAAAAATATGCAAATTTTCAAAAAAGTTTTATTGTTGAAAAATAATTCTGATTTATCACGTGATCTGTCTAACCAATGACAAATGTAGCGCACTTCATGCCAGTGTTCGGTTAAATTGTTGAAATGTCAACGTTTTGTAACGGTCGTGTTATTAATTTATTTTGTGATTGTTATTGAGGATTATAAGTATTTTTTTGTTTTTTTTAAGAATAGTTAATTTCGTTACTATTTTGTACAATCAACAATCGTTCCTTATAAGATAACGTTGCGAGGTGTAAAGTACTAAAAATCTATTGTTAGTGAATTTCAAATGATTCTTTAAATTATTTTTGTGTGATACGGATACTTCTATATATCGCGTAAACTATGCTTTAAAATTGGAGAAAAACCTAAACATTTTTCTGGAATACAGAAAAAGTCCAGAAGGTCCAGGATATTTGAGGAGCTGCCGAACAAAACCGGATAAATCCATTTTTGCAAATTAAAACTTTTTTTGTCTTTATAGTGGATTTGTTAGCTTTTGTTCCGGGACACGGTTTTAAAACCATTTTTAAAGAGGTTTTAGCAATATTTGATCCGTGATCTTTGATCAGTGATGGTTGAAAATACCGAATCGAAACAAAAATCATTTCGGTTCAAAGTGAATTTATCCGGTTTTGTTCAGCAGCTCTTCATTTATCCCAGAGAAAGAGTAGCCTCCTGTAAAACCGACTACTAAATTGTAAGTAGAAAACAAAATATATTCTAAATTATGCGTGAGTACATGCATATATGTATATCTGGTTGCCTGTAAATACATTTTTCAAAACTTGCTATCTTGATAAATGTTTTAATAGAATTACCATATTATACACCCTAAATTAAATGTAAGTATGCAGTGTTCAATGAATATTTATAAAATAAATGTGATAAATATTTTTTTCGTAATATTAATTTTATTTAAAAAATTTATAATAATTAAAATTACAGTTATTGTTAAATCATACGTAATGTTGATTACAATTACAGAAGATATTCGGTAAGTTATCATTTATTTTTTAAGGAAGTCTACATTTAATTTCGTAAGTGTATGCATTGATGCCCGCGATTAAAATTGCTCGTAGCTTAGTACGGTTTGGTCGAGCTTATTCTAATTTTAAAGCCGCGCAGCTTGGTGCGAGTAAAGTATATTTAGAAGCTTTCTACTTTGAGCTATCATGTAAACAGAATCGAAAGTATTGAATCAAAGCTTTCTTTATACATTAATCAATCAAAAAATAATCTGTTTAGTATTTTTACTTAACCTAACTTTTTTTTAGGCTTTGTTGCGATAAAATTTTTTCGCTACGTAGGTATGTGAATGACATCTAAATGTGAAATAAATATATCTTACAATTAGAATGTTACTTTTTGTTAGTCATGAAAAAATTAAAACTCGAGATTTTAAAGTGGCGTCTGCCTGTGTGTTGGTATGTGAACACTACATTTTAAAAAGTGGAACTTATAAAAATGGAATTTTAAACTTAGGATTTTGTATATTGTACAATAGATGTACGTCTCATATTTTTGAAGCATATCACTAAACCGGAAACGAATTTGTAGTCAATTTTGATATTTTTATAATTATTTTGAAACGGTGTATATATTAAAAAAATGTTTTAAATAAAAGTTATAGAGAATGTTATTATCTATAATTTATGTGCTAATATTTTGACACAAATAAAATTATGTACCGAAAAAATTAGGTCCATCATTTTATTTGTCAGAAGAAAAACATATTTTTTAGTAATAATATCTATATTTTGTGTTATTTTCGTTGACCTAATTTCATTTCTACCTTAGACATAGATTATTAAATATATTGTATGTATTATAGCTAGCTCATAAATCATATCGTTTGTAATCAAACAGATAAAATAAAAAGCCATCCTTGATCCAAAAACAAACATTATTGTTAACAAAGCCCTCCATATCCGTATACTTTGGCGACAAAGAGTCTCTAACTCGAAATTTAGTGGGGTGAGTGTTTACCCCCTTGCGCTTTTACTTCCAGGAGTGGATTAAGTCATATATTAATTTAAATCGAATTTTCGAACTAATATTTTTTAGTAAAATTGTATAAAAATTAAATGGTTAATAATTCCAGGCAATTTATCTAAACGCTATCGGTTTTTATTTAAATTGTTCAACAATTAACTACCTTTGGTGAATTTAGCACGAGAAAGCACTGTGCATTTACTTAGTAGATGTTTTTTTTCTAGACCATAGGTGTCCAACCTTTTGAACCTTCTGGGCCGTATAGCATAAACTCAATTTACTAAGGGCCGCAGGCCAGAATATAATATAAAATAAAAACTGATGACCCCCTTTTTTTTTTGGTTACGTCAATTGAAATTGAATAAGTAAGGTTAGATTATGAAAATAAAAACTGAAGAACTTTTTTTTTCTCGCGGGCCGCATGTGGGCCGCGAGCCGCGGGTTGGACAAGCTTGTTCTAGAATCTAGACCATTAAATTTTCTTTAAGAAAGGTCATTATACCTTTTTTTAGTAAAATATTCCCTCACGAAGATATATTACATTTTTTAAATAATTTTTTTTTCTATTTTGTAAATAGTTAGTTTAATAATCAGTAACATAGAAGCCAACTCCGGGGTGAGGGGGAGGGGGGGATAAATGTTAAAAAAAAAAAATTCCAGTATTAGTCGGACTAATACTAGAAATTGTATATTAATTTAGTCCTGATAAATCTGTCACGGTCGTGACCTGCATTTCACCTTAATCCAGCACTGGGTCACCCCGCGTGTGTCCCTCCCTCGTTCCGCGCTACTGGGGTTGGACGATAACGCACTGTCCGTGGATCAATACGGTTGCGGAATTTCGCAAGACGCGTATTGCCTGCCAAATAATTCCGTGTCCATCTGTGTGTCTGTGTGTGTATGCGTGACACTCATTGTCTCACAGTATTTATAAATAGGTGTAAATGTTGTATGGTCAGTAATCAATCTCAACACTACCGAAATAATTCTTTCTAGGGCTCTACGGGCTTATGATAATAGCATTGAAATCGATAGGAAGTTGTGTTTAATCCTAATTAAAATAAATAGTAATCAAAGTACTACAAATATCTGCAAAATAATACAGATTCTAAAGAAATTGCTCCATCACATCAAGTTTTTGAAAAATGACGTTTTGCTCATAATTATGAATTTATTACCAAAAAGGTGATTTTTTTCTGAAGTTTTAGTTAACAGCAACAGATAGTACTCTAGTTGCCCTTTAAAATGAGTTTTTACTTTTGACTGTACTATTTTTTTTCACCGAGATATGCTAGTTTGAAGATATTTTGATATTTTAAACATATATGACAAAATCTTTAAACTATGTAGTGTATCTCGGTGAAAAAATCGTATAATGTATTCGTAATATCTCATAAACTTAACCCCCCCCCCCCCCCCGCAACATATTTAAATTCTTTGTAAAATTATAAACACCAAACATTTTTGATATCAAATAATACCAAAACAAAGAAAATATATCAATAAAATACTGTAGATAAAATTAAATTCCGAATAGTTGACGAATTCGAGTCGGCGTGAAACAGCGATTGTTAAAATACAGATAATATGCCTTTGCAGCATAACTACAAAGAATGTTGACATTGCTACTGCGGTACATATACATACATATGTATTACGTATGTTTGTGTGAGTATGTCAGGAGTTTTTTCGTCTCGATTCACAGTCGATACTGACACAGATTATGCTAGCAGATCTGTACCTTATAAGGATGAAACTAGCTCATGAAGTTAATTAATTTATTTTGTAATATACTATACTCTTACTTTCATTTAGAAGAGGGGTGAAATGGTTAAATGGGAGGGGGGGTAAGATGTGTTGTTTTTGTAATACTATTTTAGCATTTTAAAATATTTTTTGAAGTAGAACTACATCTTCCTGGTCAGTGCTGGCCTTAGCAAATCTGGCGCCCTGGGTGAGATTTATTTTTCCGCCCTCTCTCCCACTAAAAAAATGTTGAAAAATCACCGAAAATGTCAATTAAAATTGATAAATTAACAAATAAGTTGAATAATTCATATCTCAGCTTGGTGCGATCCTACAGACTCAAACTTTTTTTTAAATATAGCTTACATCATTAACTTTAAGACTATCAAATGCCCAAATCATCCAACCAAGTTTTATTAATATTGGTTCAGTGGTTCATGAGTTATGCGTGTGACAAGAATTCACGGGACACACACATTGACAGACACGGAACGAAAAGTGTTTGTCTTGACCTGAAACGGAAAGATCAATTTAAAATTTTGAAATCGGAGAAATTTTTTTTTGTCTCATTCTAAAACGATCACAAAGATTCTCGTATCTTCGATATTGCGAGGAAACAAAACGCTAATAGATAGTTTATATAGTTCTAATTATAATAATGTGAGTTTTAACCCTCCATATTTCAACCCTTATATACAGTTTTATAAAATAGTTAAGTTAATTTTTATAAGGTGGGTTCAAATTAATTTCGCGCCACGGGCTTGCGGTTTTGTAATGTCACGAGACCATAGGGAATATTTAATATTTTTAAATGAATTATACGTGTCATTAATGTTTATAAAATATCATATATCAATTTTACTACTGCATTTTATGATTCAATTGTTTTATCTTTAATTAATTAAAAGGTCACTACACACTATTTATAATTGATAATATGTATTACTGTTACAGAAGCCGTAAATAACTTTGAAACAAAACCAACAAGGTAATTGATTATTGCAAGGTGTGACATTTGCAAATATCAAAACGTGTACATTAGTTTAATAGAATTACGCATTGCAGATTTATTCTTTTCATGGAATTTTGTATACTAAATTAAATTACTTAATTAATACTACTCACAAGATAAAATATTAAACTCATTTCCGGTTATATATTTTTAATAACAGGATTTTTTAATTTTCATAAAATTTCATTAAAAATAATAAATATAAAATTATTTTTAATTTAAACAATAAACAAAAATTATAATTAAACAAATGAAGGTGCATAACTTCCTACATAAACAAACTGAAGTAGAATGTCCCTACGGATTGCTATTTCAAACTATGCTCAGGAGTGAGAAAGAGCTTGTCACATGTGCTGCAGTGGAAGAGAGATCGCTGTTGCTACTGTAAGTTGAGATGTTTTAACAACAGAATGGTATATCGATTTTTAATTTTTATTCTGTTTTGAAAATGTTTGTTGTTATTCGGTGATGATAATTCAGTTTATACGTTTATAACTATGAAATATCTGCCATGGGAGACACTGGACTTTCTTATACGTAACCTGACAGTGAACAGTGTACGTGATATTTATTAAAACATGTTTTTGAGAATAAAAAATAAAATAAAATGAATGGGACAAACTATAGATAATATTATTCTCTACACTATGTATCAATTTAAGTACCAAAGTCCACAAATATAATGTTTTTTTTAAATTATAATCTTTTATATTGTTTATGTTTTTTCTCCAGTAATGGATAAAGTAAAACCAATAATGGGAAACCATTGATGGGCACTTGCTAATTACAAAATAATAAGTACCTACTACGACATAAAATTAATAAAATAAAGAATCTTAAAGTTTGAACCAATGTAAACCAGATGCTATGATAATATAATAATTCAAAAATAGATTACACAAATAATTAGTTTAAATGTCCATTATTTTGACACTAATTGGCCGATTGTCATCAAATTAAGCTGTTTTACAGTTAAGTGTCTATAGATATTGATTGGATAATCAAATATCAACAAATATTTCTAATTTAGTAATATATTTAATTTGAATTAAACACGGGTCCAACAGTGGGGTACGATGCCAGTTCTTTAGTTGTAAATAGCAGCTTGACCGTGTGTATAGTTTTGTCGTTACTGTGGATCGAGGTCGTGCGATTGCGCTATTGGCGTTTACCCCGCCACTTTGGCTGCGCAACGAACAGCCTGAGTGATCAGTAGTCTTTCAACAACACTATGGCTAGCAATGGAAGATTTAGCCGACGTTATAGACGACGTAATCTGTACATTTGAGAACGCAACAAATACAACAATGGACACACTGGCGATGTTAATATTCGGGTGGATTCTGATCGCCCTGTTAGTGCTGTGGTTAGGCAAGTTTATTTATAACCGGTACAAACGCGGGCATACGACCGTAGCGGCTACAGACACAACCGCTGCGAAGACTAAACCGACAACGGACGTAGTGAAACCCGACGGCGAGGGTGTCGGTGTCGAAAAGGCAGTTATCAAGAAAAGCGCTCCGAAAGCCGCGAGCAGTCCTAAGGGAGGAGGCAGTGGTGGTGTAACTTCACCGGGTGTCATCGGAGCTAGTTCGGGAGGTAGTGGTGGTAGTGCGTATGTCCCCCCGACACCGCCTACGAGAAAGCGGTTGTCGCGGAGATCACCGGGTCCCGATTTGCTCTTGAAGAAGCCGTCGCACCATCACAAGCCGGCACCTAAAGCTACCGGGTCGGATCCGCCGAGTGTTCAGTGGGTGAACGATTTATTTTTGTGGTTCTACAATGATTTAGTTGTCGTCAATGAATTGTTAGGAGTGTGGATCCATAGTCTGAACGAGTTTACCAAGAAGAGTGTCACTGAGGTAGAATAAAAATAATTTATTTCTATATTAAAACATGCGTATTCTATTTTTACTTTAATATATAAATGTATTTTTCACATTGAAAATATAGGTCATTCAGGGTAATCTAAACTCTAACCACAATATATTTTGACACAACAATCATATTATTTGTTTGCAATTAAAAATAGAACTAAACAAACAGTATTTTGAAACTATTTTTCCCAAAGTTGCTATGTGCGAGTTCTGTTACTATCTTGACCGCGATTTTTGGCACATTGTTGACATTTAAGAGCTGATGCTGCAGCAGCAAACTGTGTATATTTTTAACTTCATCTATAGTTGTTACTTTGCTACTTTCCAGAACTCGTATTTTAATATCGTGTGCTGTCTGTATTAGATTTTGGTTAATAATTATTACATAATTCAAACGTGTCTATAAAACATTTGTTACGTAATCATTTTATTATTATATTTATAACATCATCTCAAATGAATACAAAAAACATATTCAATGTAAACCGGTCTGATTTTAATTTTAAATATATGTCTTCATTTTTTGTTGATTTGTGATTTTATTGTAGGTACAAGAAAACAAAATTTAATTATATTATTTCTACAGTACTGTAATTAATTTAAATTTAAAAGTAAATGTATAACTTTAAAATACAAATTGATTTGTATACTTTCTAAAATTTATTTAAATATTTAAACAGATATTTGAGTCATACATGGATATAATATTATAAATACGAAAGTAACTGTCTGTTTGTTACCTTTTCGCGGATAAACCGCTGAACTGATCTAGATGAAATTTGGCAGGGAGATAGCTTGTATCCTTTGTATTCCCAAAAATTTTATTACAAAAAAAAATACTAATTCCACGTGGAGTAACAGCTGGGGTTCTTATATATAGATGATTTAATTAAAATGTTCTGAAATACAAGATAGCAAAGAATGTTTAATAGTATAATCTTGTAAAAAAGGTCGCAAGGGTCAAGCTTACTAGGTTACTATTCAGAAATGGTGTTACTCAAATAGATTTTCAGTTATTTTCATAAATCTGAAGTAACTTTTGCGAACAATGGTTGCTATTGGACAGAAAGAAGTGCTCTAATCTTTTAAGCAGGAAGTACGCATATTGGGATTGATCATGATTAATGAATTGGTTATTATTGCCATTTTTTTCTGTGATTTACGTAGATCTATCATAATAGATTTTTTTTTCAACTCATGTCAGTGAATTTTAGTCCGTATAATATTAAATATATAAGGAGATTTGTCAATTTTTCCTCCCAAAAAAAATAATTTTTATACGGGATGGGGGAGGGTAATTCAGAATTTTTTTTCAAAATGTTAGAAAACTCAAAAATTCTATAACTCGAATTTTTTTATGTATATTATATGAAATTTGAGGATTGCTTGTATAAAAAAATTACTAATTACGGTACAATATTTATCAAATCATGTATAAGTATTTGTAGTAACGGAAATGAATGTATAAATAAACGCATTCATGATAATTCCTTTTATACATAATAAATACGGCTATAAAAGTATGTTAAGTCATACGGCTTCATCAGCTGTTGCCGCTTATGAATGTCCAGTGAAAGTTGTCGGTACGCCTATGGCATTGCAAATTGGATTATCTCATAGTCTCATACACATGCTATATTTATCTGTGTACGCATTTCTTCTTGTGTGAGAAAAAAGCGGAGATTCATTTCACATTAACATACATATGGCTTCAATTCTTCCGTAAGTGTGTTTGAAATTAGCAATAAATATACTTTGATGTAAGTAATTTTGTTTTTCTTTGAAATTGTAGCTGGTACTGACATGTAGCTAGGGTGACCAGATATTAGTTTTTGTAAATCCTGACATGTAAATGAAGACTCCTTTTTTATTTTCATTTTATTCTTTTTATTCTTTTTTTCATAAAATTTACTACCTTAATCTGCACTTTTGTATCCCTTTTGACGACCTTTTTTTTAGTCGTACTCATTTTTTGCAAAACCCGGAGAAATTGCACCGGAACCCTGAGCCCGGAGATTCAGTATGTAAACCCTTAGGCTTCGGGTCAAATCCTGAGACCTGGTCACCCTACATGTAGCTATGACATAACCTACGTGAAAATCAATATTTAGATATACTGTAGGGTCGCTTTTTATACGCGGTAGATACGTTCCACAGCAAACCGCATATAAAAAAATCTCTCATTGTAAAATTAGAGATACATTCCACAATTTTCTAAAACCAAATCAATCTGAAAGAAATTGATATAAAACTTAATTCAAATAAAATAAGTTTGTTTTTCAATTTTATCTATTTCATTTTATTGAAATGTAACAATATGTATATTCTATTTTTTTTTCATCAGAATTATCGTCACTATATATCTGAAAATACAACTCGGCAGTGTTTGTGAACTGATGCGAAATCTTGTTAAACGAAAATTTTAATAATAACAAAACGTTTACATATTTAAATTCCTTGAATTGTCAGCTTTCATTTGATATCCCTCTTGCCGAAACGGGGAATCCCTGAATTTGTATGAAAAATCGCACCGCGTAACTCAAATCCGCGTTAAAAAAATCCGAGTTATGCCTGATTTCTTTTATCTATGTTACTAGTTTGTTTGTGTTGACACATCTGTTCAATAGCAAGCGCTGGATTTTGAGTGGTTCTTTTGGATATTTACCCCCCCCACAAAAAAATCCAAGTTACGCCGCTGTTGCAATATTATGTCACAGAAAACCCACGAAAAAAAATCACCGGTTATATATAGATATGTATATTTATAAAAATGACGTTATGAATGCACTAACAACAGGTAGATGACCAATCAATGCAATGTAGTAAGACTGTAACGCGCTTTTCTTTGGCGATATCAGATGACGTAACCTCACCTGAGAGCAGCTGTTTATGTAAATGCGGTTCGAACTCGCGGCGGAAGCGACACCGTGTTTTATATAATCGGAATTATAAATATTTATAATAATTTACAATGTGTACCGTTGACTGTACTTTTGTATTCCTGCTGAAATTGAATTGTAGAAAATGAAAGCACGGCTAGACGATATTATTTGATATTTTAATTGTTGTTTTTGAATTTTATAGAAATGTCATTATTAAGGCCTGATCTGAGGTTAAAGCTGCCCTAGGATAGTATACTTGCAAAAAATAAGAAGTAGAACCAAAACTAACCTAGAAAAATTTTTTAAGAAAAATATAACAAAAATAAAAAAAAACTTAAAAACATTGAAAAGTATATAATAGGCATGATGCCTAATTTTTAAAAACTATTTTATGATGATTTTACGTGTTTCCTATTTCCAAAAAAATACTTATTTCTGCAGAAAACAAAGGTTTAATCACAAAAATTGACTCTTTTAAAACTAATTTTGAATTTGACGTCAAAACGCTTGCAGGTGTCATGGCGCATTTTTGACGTTACGCCTATGTAAAGACTCCTTGTCAACAATAATAAATCCTTGTTCCATCGCTAACGTTTCTCGGTTTTAGTTGTGGTAACACAAAACTGAGCAAATTGATAATTTAAAATCACAAAATAATTTATAAACAGTGCAGATATTAATGAATCAAAAATGATGTTTACTTAATGACTGGTGTTTTATCTAATATGGCGGATTGCTGTATTTTGTGTTTTTATTTTAACAAAAATCATATTAATCTCGCTTTTAATATAAAAATAAATACATTTTTTAGAATCTTTTTAACCTATTTCATTATTTAAAATCATAATTTCAGTGATACTTTGTTACTGCATGGCATCATGCTTATTATTAAATTTAAGTTTTTGAAGTCGGTTTTATTTTTTCTAATTTTTTTTTATTTTTCCCTTTTGAATGGCGTATCTTTGAAGTCCATAAAAAATCGGTGCATATTTGTCGGAGTTATGCCCGAACATACATAAAAAATATCTACAGCCGAATTGAGAACCTCCTCCTCGGTAAAAAAAAATGTGAATTTGGTAAGGTAAGCGTATGAATTATTGAATGTTCGATCTCGTTCGAATTTAAATCACTCTCGTCCCGGTCTCGTCTTGGCGTGTAGTTTTAAATTGGACTAATACCTTCACCAATGTTGTTTTAATGTAATTCGTGTTGGTTACCCCTCCCCTTAGATACGCCCTTTGCTTCCAGGCGCTCACAACATGTATGTGGTGATGGCGCTTGGAATAACACCGACCGACCTCACCTACAAGCGAATCTAAATTACCCTCGATCGATAACAAACAAAGAACTTGCTAGTTTTTGTGACTCACTCTCAACGATGAAAAATGTATATGTGAAAAATATAAACACTGTCGGCGAAAAATCAAGGGGTTGAATTATTAAAAAACGGGACCGGCGTTTTACTCCTGAAATATTCAAGCTATCATGTCGTTTTCCCTTTTTTTATTGTAGATTGTAACAGAATACATTATTGCTTTTGTCTTTTGCCCTTTGATTTATATAGGAATTATCTTAAAGTCCCATATTTTCTTATTCCTTAATATATTTAAATATAAAACATTTCAGTTTTACTAAATAGCTTCTAGATTGGCATTTATTTTGAATTAACAAATACCGATTCATTTTGATCGAAGTGTATTGGTAGAGAGAGTACGCTATGTGCACAATTACATGAAAAAATGATTAGATGAAATTGGTACGTCTTTTTTTGACATTCCTCGAACGTTGTAAATTATGTTTTAAATCATATGTATATGTATATATATAATCTCTGCACTCGATTTGTTATGTACAACAGAGGTTTTGTTATATTTTAATTAACAAATGAGTATTACATATAAATAACATATTCCAGTAATGAAATAAAATAATGTTTATGCTCCATGACTATAGCGATTTACTTATTTAACTTTTGAATATTTTATTTCTCGTTATACTACTATGAATTGCGATTTCTTGAATCGTTAAAAATGAATATGGGGTTTGTAAAAGACTATGAATTATTTATGTATTATACATATTTAATTACATTATGTTTAAAAAGAGAATATTTAAAAATATTTATATTATGTTTCTGTAAAAAATATAATACCTATATTACTTACATACAAATCTATTTTCATTTCTATAGAAATTTGAAATTATAATCATGAAATATTTAACTAAAAAATTTGAATTTTAGATTTCGTTAAAAATATGTTTTTGTATAGAAAATTAAGTGAAAAGTTGAAATTTTCCGACCGTTTTCGAGATATGGCTTCTCAAAGTTCCAGTTTTTTTTTAATTTTGGAGAAAAATGGTCATAACATTTGAACGCGTAGTCGGAATTGATTTTAGTTGACGGATTTGAAATCAGCGTGTCAAAATCTAAATAATGGCATGTATAATACTTCAAAACTTGACAAAGAATTTCTCGAAAAATCGAAAAAATTTAATTTAAAAAAATGTTGATGTTTGTTGGATTTTAAAGTACATGTCATTGTATAGATTTTTACGTTCTACTCCAAAAAAAGGAATTGATTAGAAAAAAATTCAAAACCGGAAAATCTAATTTTTTTTACAACATTTCTTATTTATGTGCGGCCCTCGGAAAATTTTAGGTCGTTAATGCGGCCCGCGGTGCAATTTGGGTTGGCCAGGCCTGCGCTAGTGTGTAAGGGGTATAAGAATGTAAAAATATATTAAACTATTACAGAAACACAAAAATCTAATTTTTTACAAATATGAAGATAGTGAATGCTTGAATATTATTTTTATTGCTCTTCATCATTTCTAATTTTGTTTAAAAAAGTTTGTTCTGAATTCAAATTAACCTAACAAGTTACTATATATAAAACCACGATGCGTATCACAAATATATAAATAAATTACATTATTAACAGTAAAATTTTGAAAGTTATATAATTTCTAAACAAACAAAAAACGTTCTATAGAGGTAAATGGCTTCTGGAGATAAAAAAAATCTATGTTTTTTCATTGTGTTTTTTTTTACGTGCGACTCAGCGAACCAATCACAATGCTGCATTATCGGTAGATTAATAAATAATGATTCTGAATAAAACAAGAGTCTTTGAAACATTTCACGGTCAGATAAACTTCAACAGGTTGTGGTGAACTAGAACCAATATTACAAACACATTGAATTTTTTATTAATTACTTCCAGAGGTTATCGTACTAGTCGTAAGTGTAGCATATAAATAATTTTAATTTTTACTGGAAAATTTATAAGTTTTATAAAACATGCAATAATTGGCTTTATTAGACATAATTAAATATAGAAGAATCGACTGTCATAATATATTCACGCTTACCATATGTCTAATTGAATTTTTGATAGATATTAAACATTTTTTTGGATTGCAATATCTTACTCGATTTATTTAAGTTTTAAGAATTCATATTTTTTAATAAAATTGTATACAAATTTAATAGTTAACCAATGGTAGTTCATCTGAATACTTTATCGGTGTTTATTTTAATTGTTTTATAGTTAACTACGTTTGACGAAATTAACACGAGGAATCACTGTGCTATTTACTTGGTAGATGTTTTTTTTTAAAGCATACATTTTCTATAAAAAGTTATAGTAAAATATTCCCTTATAGGTAGGTATTTGCGGGTAATAAGTAATAAGGCCTGCTAAGCTAAATTTAAAATAAAATGAAAAACATTATAATCAAGAAAAATTATCAATTTTCTCCGAGTCTTTTAAATAAACTAAAACAAAAAAAATATAAATTCTATTAATAACCAAAACAAAAATAAACAATTTTAAAATTAACATAAATAGGCCTTATTATATATAAGGCCTAAGGGTAAAAACTTCAAAATTAATCTAATTGTAAGTAGCAACATATATTTGGAAATTGAGATCAAATTAAACATTGTAAATAGTTTTAACAGTAATAATAACTCTAATCACAGCTATTTGGACATTCGCAATCATCTGCATCTTCTGCTAATAGACCGATACATTCTCCTGTGATACCACTTGCTATGTACATCGACTACACTTCCTCATATCACAACCATAGTAATGCCATTCCTTCTTTGTTGGCTGAAGATTAGATTTAGGTACTAATTTTATAGATAGGTAACAAATGTTTAATAATTGACAGTCCTTTAGACTTTAGACTATATATGTACATATATTACCTATCCCACGATGATCTCCATTCAGCATAAAATTGCTGAATGTCGTAACAAAACACGACATTTGTTGTTTGTCATTGATCAAGTTGCATGTAGTTTGCTACCCAATGATTTCGTGATTGCGGCGGTTTGTAATAATAGCGGCCATCCGTGAAATCTGTCCATCAAAACTATTGTTGCGATCTGAAGATCAATCTGTGCGATTGCTTGGATCAGTGGTTCCCAACTTTTACCGGTCACGAGTCTTAGAGGAAATGAATATTACATATATGAATCTAGGAAAAAATATAGTTGACAAATAAATTGTACTTCTAATTTCGTAGGGGGCACTAGAGTCACTCCAGTAAGAGTCTGGACAGTGCGGATCGATTTTTGGTTGATTGTATATTAAGTTGTTGCAAAAATAATGCACGCGTTTTTTATTACGAACTTTAAACTTATATATTTAAAAATATACATTTCGTCAATTTGTTGATAATACCTTTCTGCTGTAAATGTTTCACCAGGATTTAAGAATCCCTGTATTTAATCCCTGCACAGACTATCAAACGGTCTCCATTGTCTTCATTGGATGCAAACTTGGCTTTGGAAAGTGTTTAAGAGCTTCAGCTTTATTTAACCACTGCCATGAACGTCTCCTATAGTTATATAAAACCAATTTTTCATCGCACGTTACAATACGTTCCAAAAATGGATCGTTTTTGTTGCGTACAAGAAGCATAGAATAAATTTCGTAACGACGATTTTTGTGATTTTCGCTTAATTCGTACGGCACCCATTTATAAAGCTTTTTTGTTTTACCAATCGTAGTTAAATGCCGTGAAATGGTTCCTGGGTCTACTTGTAGCTCTTCTGCAAGTTCTCAAACAGTTTTATGTAGGTTAGCTTCCACTATAGCTTTCAACATGTCGTCATAAATAGCAGGTCTTCCAAATTTACTTCACCTGCACGAAATTTTTGAAGTCAACGCCGCACCTTGGATTCATCAATGGATCCCTGCCCCCCAATTTTTATTGGTGTTTCTGGCCGTTTGCGTTGCACTGCGGTCGAAAATAATTTTTTCTAAAATATTTTTTCCACATCTTTTTTTAATCGCCTTAAAATAGTTGAAAATGAAATTTTATGAAAAATGTTCAAAGAAATAAAGTAAAAAATGTTTAAAATGATATATAACATGATAACACTTATTGTTAGTACTTTGGGCGACAACTTTAAGAGAAAATAGTACCTAAATCTAGGCATAGGAAAAACGTGCATTATTTTTGCAACGACCTAGTTTCGCTCACAGCCGTATTTTCTGATATTATCAGTCAATATCATTAAATATACTTTATATTATTACATTATGTTCAATTTTAATGGTAATTTTTTTATACCTTTTAAAAATAACACAAATGATCTTATTAAAACCCCAATTTTGCTAAAAATGGCGACACTGTCGAGATTTTTACTGGAGTCTTTAGGGGCACAATAAAGGATAGAAGATTGCTAATGAATCGATTAGATAAATACATTTATTGCCTTCATAGATAATAATGATGTGCATACTAACACACCTTTCCACACAAGTGACTAAATTTATAAAATGTGTCATAAAAATTGAAAAGTCAAGATAGTCGTGTAATAATTTATTTCGTCATTAAATTACTGTGGGTATTACGTCAGTTCATTTAAATATATTTAATTTTTACTGTAGTCAGGGCCGTGCGCAGAAAATTTTCCAGGGGGGATTGTTGAAAAAGAACCCATTTTCTTTATCCACATTACACACTTTATTGTTGAAAACAAAATATTGCAATCGATTCGGTTCTATAACCCAGTGTGAGAAGGGGGGGGGGAGTAATAACTTGTAATTTTTAAAATAATTAACAACAAAATAGAGAAATATTGCATTAAATAATATCTTGACCTATTTTATGATCTATAGGTAGACATAACATCGTTATTATTTATAGATAATTCAACTAATTGTAAGAACATAATATTAAATATCGATGTAAAGAATGACATCATCATGAAAAGAAAAAAAACTATAATAACAATATATTACTGAAGTTATTACAAAAAGACATTATTAAAAACAATTAAAAATTAACTAATAACCGATATATATAATTATAAATATATTAATTATATCATAATAGAATATGCTTGTTGTTTTTTTTTAACCAATTTGAATTGACCTTACTTATAATAAATGTTATAAATCAAAACTAAAATTTATTATTATCTAATTACTATAGACAAAAAACTCTACACCGCATTTCGTAGCTAATATACACGCACCCGTACGAGGTACGTACGCTTTTACGAACCCACAACATGCACGACCTGAAATGAAAAGATCGAGTGAAAATTTTAAGTACAATTTTTTCTGCTTTGAGAAATGAACATATAGTTTTCCCTATTGTTTGGAACTGGCGAAGAAGTAAAACAATTGATTAAAATAGGGGAAGATTATATTGTTAAGAAGCGCTGGTTTAAAACAATTAATAAAACAATAAGTGATATAATTTTCAAGCACTTATGATATTTTTGAGGTGTGCTGATATATTTATTAATAAACATTATGTTATTTTCTTTTGACAACCTGAGTTAACGAACCGTGCAGTTTTTATTTGTAGGTATATCAAATGTAATATCTTGGTTTATTCATACGATAGTTTCTTTATTTCTTTTATATATCAATCAGGTAGGTGGGTTGAAATTTGTTTTCAAGATCAGTGGTGTATAAAGAGTGGGGTACAGGTCAGACTTTTATTTGACATTAAAGTTCATTTTAATTTAAAAATTATATATGCAAATGTATTTTAATTTGCAGTATTTTAATTGCATAAAAATGTTACGAATTTAAAATCGCATTCTTAGAAATTAATTTGTACCACCGGTTTGGAAATAAGGGGGCGTCTTTGATCTTTGCGATAACTTTATTATTATTTTTTTGATAGAAATCTAATAGTTTACATTTTATATTATAAAAGTTAAAATATTTTTTAATAGTCGATTTTTTATTCTTCTATCGATTTGAATAGTTATTTACTTTTTTAAATGGGGTAAAATTGATAGAGTTGAAAAAAATGTGAATGCTTTCAAATTTTAATTATTAATATTTTTTGTAAACAATTAAAATTATACCAGTATATAAATTTTTTGAAAACTCGATCATTTTTATGGTTTTTTGTATTTTTTAAAAAAGATCTCCAATTCTCGTATTGCAAAAATAAAAAATGCATTTTCTTCGTTATGAATTTCCTTATAAAACTAAATATTTTAAAATTTTATAATTTTATTACATAACCTAAAAAAACATTATTACTTTTTTTACAACGACCAATAGTAAATTTTGGGAAAATATATTCCTTATGATTATAAATATGTAAGTGTGACAAGTTTCAAATCAAAATACATTTAAAAATAAAAATTGACTTGTTGATATCTTGTGGACAACAAATGGTAGAGGGACATTCTTTTTTTTTGTAGATTTTTTATAAAGATAATTTTATAATGTTTAAAAAATCAAAATGAGTTTCACTCAAAACATTTTAAAATCCGATTTCGTAAAAAAAATCCTTCCTTGTTCGGGGCCACCCTATGCACGGGGGTCCAGTTGGTAGTTACGGCCCTGCGGTGTAACAAAAACAAAATTTTTGAAGAAATGATATTACTGCCTTTTACCTAAGCACGCCAATTTAGCTTTGCTGACTGTACCAACAGCCTTGAAAATATAATAAAACAATTTCTTATAAGATATATCAATCAGAAGAATAAGTAGGAAGACAAATCATTTTAACAATTATGTACATCTATGGTAATTGGCATAATGCGCATTGTATGGGATATATAATAAATATATATGTATATGTAGGTATTATGATCAATAATATTTCACAATTATATGGTCTATTGAATGTAATTTAAAACCTACGTAAAGGTTATTTTTAAAATGATTTTTTATACTAATATATAATGTTAAATAGTTAATTTGTATGTATGTTACCTCATAGCTCCAGAACACCCAGCTCAAGTTTGAAATTTTTTTTTAGTGGAAAGAGTAAACTCTCAGGAGTAGTATAGGCTTTAGGGTATGTAGAATCACGCTATCACTTCGGAGGATTGAGCGTTTTAGAAAATGTGTATATAATTATAAATGCTATTTTTATTTTAATATTTTCATTATGAATTTTTAAATATTTAGGGCATATTTTGACATGTTTTCGCCAAAATGATAATTTATTTAAATAAATAATTATATTCTTCTTTATCACAAAAGTTTGTAGGTTTAACGGGCGTTAATATCGATGTTTTCTTCGCATTAATGATTCAAATTAAAATGATTTAAAATCTGTTTTACTTATGCCCGGTATTATAAAGAATTTTCTTGAGTGCAAAAGCAAATAAGCTTCCAGGAAAACGCTATCTGCTAGGCACTGAATATAAATGACACACAACTGCTTTAAAATATTGAGCAATTTCATAACAATTTGACACCTAGCAGATAGCGTTAGTTGGAAGCTAATTTACTTTTACACTCAAGAAAATTCTTTATAATACCGGGCATATAAAACTGTCAAAATATTGTTATTTTATTATTTTTTTAACATAGAATATTTAGAATTTATTTTTTTATAATTTATGATTATTGACTAACGTAATTTTACTGTATTCGAATTTTCAAAAACAAAAATTACTCTCATGCTAGCAGAAAATTGTCATGAATAAAATTAAATTATAATCTAGAATTCAGCATTTATTTAACTTTGAACTTTGAGGACATTTACAAGATTGTATAAACAATCAAAAGTATATTTTATGTACATAACAACACGCGAAAAACGAATTTATAACATGTTGGAATTCGAAGAAAAGTTTAATTTTATATCTTTTTCATGGAATTGTCCAGGAGAGTTATGTATTTTAATTTATAAAATGACATCAAAAAATTATTTTGTTTTGTATTTGTATATATATTTTCTGTTTCATTTTCCACCATTCTTTTTTATAATTATGCGTTCTAAATTCTAAAGAATATCCGCTGTGCCAGATACTAAATAAAAGTAAATTTAGTTAACCTTATATTTTGTATTGATTTGTAAGTGCATTCAGTTTTGATTGGATTAAACCAGTGCAGTTCAAAATGTGACACAAACAATTATTTCTTTTAAATAACTCGAGAACGACGCATGTTACGTGAAAATGTTATAGAATCTTTTTTGTTAAGCATTTAATTGTATATAAAAACGGTCATTATAACTTTTGTAATAAACTTTTCCCTTACGAAGGGGTAATGCATTTTTCCAGATATTTGAATTTTTTTAATTTTAACTTTTGTGGATACAGGGAACCGTAGTGGTTGTTATATAAATAGGCACATGTTTGCAATTACATAGCAATACGTTGATTAATAATGTGAATGCCGGTAAAAGCGCGAAGGTCACCCGGCCGGCTGACCTGTGGCGAAGGCCATTTATCTCCGAGACAAATGAGTACACTGTACAATGTTCACCGCTTTATTTAGAACTGTGATTTCACGGACTGAAAGGTTTCTACGGTTTCTTCATCAGAAACCTCAACTATATGTGCTTATGATGTTTAGATATTTTTATACAGTGGAACCTCGTTAGTAGTACTCGTTAGTTTTAGGTCCTGGTATTCTTCTATAAGACCCCATGTTAAAATATTTCGTTAGTACGTTTTTCTCGTCAATACTTGTTTGCCCCCTCCAGTCCCTTCAAAAACGAACTATCGAGGTTCCACTGTATTATAAAAATTTGTCAAGTTTTTTTATTTCAATTTATTACGTTAATTTATTATAATTTTATCAAAGCTAAGAACCACTGTTTATATTTATTAATAGTTCGTTTACTAGAAAACAAATGACTCCAAATGTACTGTATATTTTTATAAGAAATGAATTATTTAAAAAAATGAGGGGCAAAATATTTTTATGATTTTTTTTGAAAATTTTAATACATATTTACAAATCATTTAAATTTAAATAAATACGTGTGGGGGGAGAGGGTAGTTATCTATGATATTTTAATTCCCCAGTAAAATTCCTCATTATTATGATGAAACTTGTGAAAAGGAATTGCATTCATTTGCAATATGAGATATGTAGTACAAAAAATAGGTCATCATGTATAAAATATGACAGATTTTCTACGTAGGTGGACCTCTGACGTCAAGAGGTATTGCATCTGGACAAACATTACAACTTGTGTAATCTGGAATTATAAAACCACAGTGTTCCTTTTGGACAAGTTTCCTTTAAAATTTATTTTAAGGAAAATCATGCATTATAAAAAATGTCCTATCTATAAAAATTATTAAATAAGATTTTAAATATTAAATATTTTTGTTTTTCAGTGTATGTAAAAATTTGGTTTTAATTATTTTTAATTAAACAAGAAATCATACGACCACCAAAATATAATTTTTTATAGTTACTAATAAAAAATAAATTAATGAAATAACGAATTATCAACGAAAATACTTAAAGCATTGTTTGTAAATAATTTTAATATAAATAGGGCAAAGTTTAATTATGATAAGTTAGTATGTGTCATACTGCCAACATAATGAAAATAACAGTATTTCTTTAAGCTTAGTAATTAGGTATTTGAATCACTTTGCTCATAAAAAATAACTATTAAAAATTACGTTAATTATTTAATTTTATGCTTTCGTTGAATTTTTAATTCATGATTTTATAAAAAAAATTAAATTAAAAGTAAAATACATTTAGGTTATTTAAATTTTAAACAAAATAATAAGATATGAATTGTCAATACCTGTACTCTGTACAAGATCTTGTATACTGGATCTCTGGGCTCAGGGTTTCGGTACAATTTCTCCGGGTTTTGCAAAAAATGATGACGACTAAAAAAAAAGGTCGTCAAAAATAGAGCAGGGGGCGCAAAAGTGCAGATTAGGGAAATAAATTTTATGAAAATAAAAATAAAAAGAATAAAAAATAAATAAAAAAGATAAATTAAAAAAAATTACATGTCAGGTTTTACAAAAAATAAAATCTGGTTACCCTACTTGACACTGTTCAAAAACCAAATGATTCGATGATAATTGATATAAATATTGATTTTAAATATTTCAATTAATATTTTGTAAAAAAAATTAAAGGTAATTGAATTTGACATAACCGCGGATGAATCTGCGGGTATATTCTAATACATAATATATGATTATTAACTCAGTGGGGGTTTCCCAACAATTTTATCTACATTCAAAATTGTCATAGTCCGAAACGATGTACATATTTGAAATAAAAAGTAATTAGGAATTCTTTTAATAACAATGTTTATTTATACCGCGTAAACACACAAACTAATCCGAAAATAGGAATTATGTATGTGGGCGAAGGGGTGGGGTGGGGGGGTCGCGTGCGATGTGGATGTCAACAGATCGATCAAACAACCATTCAGGGGTTTCCCAAACCACATTACTTGAACTTTAGTATTTATTGTTTTATTATACGAATTAATTCAATTTCTTCTAATGTTGATATAATATTTAGTCTTACGTTATTTGATTTAAAACGATAATAAAATAAAGTAATATTTTTTTTTCCAATAAACAAACAGTGACGGATTTAGGCATGGGCAACATGGGCTATTGCCCAGGGCGGCACAATTTTGGGGGTCGGAAGATTCTTTAGTTTCTTTTAGTTTAATACAGAACATTTAAAAAAAAATAGGAAGACAAAAAATTAAAAGTAGTGCGACTAAAAAAAAAAAAAGGTCCGCAGTTTTTAATTTATATTATATTTTGTTTTACATCGTTTGTAAAAACAGTTTTCACTTTTCAGTATGGTAATTCTGACTTATATCAAAAATAGATTATATTTTCCCTTGGTAGAGGGGCGGCAATTTTTTTTGCCCAAGGCGGCACTTAACGTAAATCCGCCACTGTAAACAAATGTCTATTTTGCATCGCGGCTGCTTGTTTTTTCCAATTGATATGTGTCTTTTGATCGTCCAAATAAATTAGATATTTTAGTAAAAAAATCATAGTTTTGATACTTTGTCCACGAACTCTTGGTAGGGTTTGGAATAAGAGCCCGAAAAGTTCCCACCTAAATCGAGGATGGAATATCCCCTTTCACGTGAAAAACAACTCCCGAAGTGGACTTTATTCCAGTTTTTCTCATTTTTCATCCGAACCACCGTTCGAAGAAAAAGATACTACAGGAATTAAAGATTTTAGATAAAATTCTCGTAAAAAATGTCATGTGCTCTATTCGGTTAATCCCCAGCCTACAGTACATTTTATTGTTGAATTTTTTTGAAGAAAATCTTGCATCAGTCATTTCCGAAATATTTTTCATTAGTTATACCTACTTAATTTCTTTAAAAAAGAAATTAAATATTCTAATTGTTAAACGTATATAATCACTGATTTAATTGTTTACTAAATATCCGTTAAGTTAGGTTAGATGACAATTGACCCGATTGCGTTAGTTTCGATTTTTACCACTACCACTACGTCACTACCATCGCGACACATATCAAGTTAAAATTTTCAAATTTAATTTTGCGCATTGACTACTGTAGTTTGGAATATTACAAAAAGCTTAAAGTAAGAGTAGTTCAAGAGGTTTAATTTGCCAATAATTGAATTTGTGGTCGGGCAAGTGTTTTGGCACAAAACATAGAAAATATGAGTAACGTGTATAGAATTTTTTTCGAAAACAAAGTTTAGTTGTAAGCAAGCACCAAATTGTGTCCCGACAGTTTTTGCGAGCCAACGAAACATAAACAGTAATTATTTGGTCCCAGTTCGCTAAATTTAACTTTTTCCTCTTTTTTTTTTTATAAAAAGGTATTTATTTGTTAGCCGCAGTTTTTTTAAACAAACTGTGGTTTTTATCCATAAAAAAATAATATAAAGAAATAGAAATAATCTCGATTTCTTATCATTTTTTTCTTGTTAAAAGAAGTCAATTACCAAATATATAATATATATAAGGTACTGGCACCAGTCTTGGATTATACCCCAGTGTTGGACTCTTGTTTAATTAAATTTAGTAAAGTATAAATATTTGTTGATATTTGATTACTGTCATTACTAAAACATAATCTATAACACTTTACTGTAAAATAGCTTAATTTGATGACAAAAAAATCAAAATGGTGGACATTTCAACTAATTATTGGTGTAATCTATTTATGAATTATGATTTTATTTATTTATTATTTACGAGTCTTTATTTTATAACTTTTTCATCATAGTATTTATCATTTTATAATCATTAGCGATTATCCATCACTGGGTACCCATTACTGGTTTTACTTTATCCATTACTGAAGAAAAAACATAAACAAAATAAAAGGCTGTAATTAAAAAAAAAAACTATATTCGCGGACTTTGGTAATTAAATTAATTTAATAAAGAGTTAGTTGTTTTATTAGTAACAGATACTGATATTTAATTAATTACACCAATCAAATTTGATTTTGAATAATTTTCATGGGTAGAGAATTTAGATAAGAAATATTCGAATAAAGCTCATGAAAAATAAATAGAATACGTATATAGAAAATCACCAACTAGAAGATATTTCTATACAGAATTCTTTGGTATTCTTTTGGGATTTCATATCCGGATTTAAAACTTTTTCCGAATTTTATTACATCACTACCTACACGTCTTCAAGTTTTTTTTACGTTTTCTGAATTCCAATAAGAAACATAATGACTTTTTGATCATTTTATTTTATGTATTTCATGTGATTTATGATAAATACACAATCATATATTCTATACAACTTTAGTTTAGATTTCATGCCAAAATAATAACAATAATATGTATTTATAATCAAATTAAATTTTTAAATAGAATTAATATTTGCCTCGATTATTTTAACACCAATCGATAACAAATGATTATTCGATTCAGTGAAAACAATTTAAAATAGAGCAAAAGTGTTCAGAAATAATATTATAGGTAATTAAATTTCTTATAAGAAGGGTACTTCCGGTATATATTCAAAACGAATAGTTAAGGGGTGAGAGTCGTTCAAAATAACAAAATCAAAATGTTATCTATGTGCAATGGCGTAGAAAGCTTTTTGCGATGGGGGAGAGGGGGGGATATGAGTGGCGGCTGAGGGGCGAAATTAAAAAAATTATTATTGTAATTTTGAATTGAATGACCTTTTTTTTATCATATAAACTGTATTTAGTCTGCTTGCTATTACTAAAAAAAAAAGGTCATACAAAATTGAAAAATAACCTTTTTTTTTTTACTCTTAATTTACAAAATTTTCCCTATTTACTTGTACCTACTATTTTATTCATACTAGAGGAGTTTAAAAAAATGTTTTTAATTCATGAAGTAAACTCATGGGGGGTTATTGATCATCTTAATCCCCCCCCCCCCCATATCTACGCCACTGAATGTATGAAATGTAATATCGGTGTATTAACATGAGTTCAAAACTATTTAAAAAATATATATTTTATTTTATAAAATTTTTCAGAAACTGTTGACCACAGAATAAATTTTTGGATAGATAAAGATAATTTAATCCTCTACAAATTCAATATTTTGATATTCAATCGTAATTGCAACCGTTTGCTTTTAATTGCAGCATGGAGTCGGTGTCGAATTCGTCCGCATGTTACCCGAGACCCCGCCGCCTACGTTCAACAACGTGTTCTGCGAGTGCGCCCAACAGGGTCCCCAGGACGAGGTGACGGTAACAATGGACTGCGAGTCGGCGTTCGCGATGCAGCTAAAGTGTTTCAGACAGCGGGGCGAGCGCGTCGATACAGCTCACTATCGGGTTAACGTGACGCGCTTCAGAGCTAGGTTGTCGGCAGCGGGCTCAGCGCATAAGTTACGCGCGCTCGTACGCTCCGACGGATGGCCTGATGTCAAGGTGTCGCTGGCTCCCGTCGGAGCTATCAGGACTAATAACACGGCCGCTGATGAGACCCAACTGCAAGAAGTTGTCATGTGAGTATGGGCCTTACTTCACCTTACTTCAAACGTAAATATTTACCAAACTGTTGATGTTACAAAAAAAATTATAAGGACCTTTTTTGTTCAGAACTTAATTCTTTACAAATACTTTCCTAGGCTCATTTTCTTAAAATTAACCATTAACGAGTTAGAGCGCGACAAAGTTTACGATTGTACATTATATTATTAAATTTAGGTTTTACAGACCCCCTACCGTCAAAGCCTTACGTAATTAATTCGTTGAATTGGATATTTTATTAATACATTTATTATCTGAAAACATACATTTATTGGTGTCATAAAATAAATTTTTGTATTATTTTAGTGAAATAATTACAAATGCGTTGAGAAATATAGAGGTCGACTTGAATATGGGTCAGTTTCCTACATGTCCGAGAATGGTTCGTCATCCAGAAATACCGGCAAATGTCCTCCCCGTTCATTATGACGGCATGGTTAGTATTTATATACAGGTGTTCCATTTTAATCGCTCCAGTTGATATTTAAAAAAAAATCGGCGCTATCAAAATTACTTTTTTTAAATAAAAAAAATAACCTTCATAAGACCTCCAGTTAATTTGAAAGCACTGTTTAATGTTCTTCTTTAAACCCTTCTAAGGTACTGGCTCCAGTCTTGGTCGCTTTAAGATCAAGGTATACTGTTTTTGGGATTGATGAGTTTCTTTTTTATAATTATCTTGAACTCATGTTTTTTTAAATAAATCAATTTAATTACCAAAGTCCGCAAATGTACATAGTTTGTTTTTTAAATTATAGCCTTTTATTTTGTTTATTTTATTTATTTTTCTCCAGTAATGGACAAATTAAAACCAGTAATGGGTACTCTATAATATAATAATTAATAAATTTAGATTACTCTAATAATTAGTTTAAATGTCCTACATTGCATATAATGGAAGTTTAGGGGATTTAATTTTTGTTTTAATAGTGAGCCCCCAAAAAATTGTTAGACGGGCCCCTGTTCTGTTAGCTACGCCACTGGGTATAATCCAAGACTGGTACTAGTACCTTCTTGCTTTGTGAATTAGAAGTAATAATATTTAAATCTTCGATAATATTACCCGACAACTTCCAGATGGGAAATATGTTTTCATCAACCCCAAACCACCACGTGGTAGGTAGCGGCGGAACGACTCCGATAAACACAGGCGATAAGCGTTTACTTGTAAAGATAATACGTGCCAATCAATTGAAAAAGGCTTCTGAGGGTGTCGCTGTTGAACCGTATTGCGTCGTAGAAATGGACGAACCTTTCCAGAAGAACCAAACTTCGGTTAAGAAGGATTCCGAAAGTCCCATATGGGACGAACACTTCTTATTGTAAGGATTTCAAATTTCTTTAGTGTTTCGTGCCAAAATAAGCAACATTTATGGAATCAATTCGGTGTCCGTCTGTCCCACACACGCGGAAATACGTGAAAACGTGGCCAAAACCTGCAATGCATAATTCTATGTTAATCAGATCTGGCGAAATCGAGCTAGAATATGCTCATTTTTAGGAAGATAGAAGTGTAAGCTAGTGGGTTTGATAAGTTTTATCTTACTATACAAAATACATGTTTGTACGTAATAGGTTTTGACCACGTTTTCGCGTCTTTTCGCCTGTGTGCGGCGATTTCCTCTGAATCTATTTGACGTAAAAATTTGAAATTTTAGCACAGAGATAGAGTGAGATGGCCCAATTATAGACGTAAAGTAAATTGGGAAATAAAAAATATTTTTTTCAGGGGCATCCTGTAGGACTGTAGGGTATCAAATGAAAGCTTATTAAAGCATGAATTCAATAGCAGTATACACTTATCCAAAAAAATTAAAGGATTTTTTTATACATTTTTCGGGAAAAACGCTTAATAATTGTTGTCTCCCACCTTTATCACCAAAAGGATCGCTCAGAAAAATCTGAAAAATTAATGAACATTGAGAATTAAGTGTAGATTGAACCAAAATTATCAGGATTGGAAAATTCTAGCGCGATCAATTTTAATTGCTTATTTCCTTATAACTTTACCGGCTAAAAATATTTCTCACGATGTAAGGAACAACTTTTGATGGCACGGAACACTAATTATGCAAGTGTAGCTTGCACTTGACTTAATTTTTATTTTATTTCAGCGACCTTTCGTCTAACACGGCAGAGTTATTGTTTGAAATATACGATAGAGCGAACAAATCTAACAGATTTCTAGGTCTCGGAATTGTTGGTGTAGAAGAACTCTTGATTAACCCATCACAAAGACAGATCATTTCACTACAGAGTCGGCCCTACGAACAGGATGATGTTACCGGAACATTAACTGTTGAGGTTGATACAAAAAATAACACGCGTTAAAACAAGGGTTTAATGTACTTGTCTCGTTTCAGTTCTTATTTATAGAAGGTGCAGATATTCCTGTAACTAGTGGAAAGCCGTATAAACTTAAAGAAACGTTGCGCACTGTGTCTCCGTCAGGTCAGCAACTCATTACGACAAAAACGATATTAACCCATAATGGTAATTATAATAATAATTTTAATCAGTGCGGTTATACCCCGAGTTACAGCTCGTTTGACATCTTCAGAATTAAAAAAATCGATTTTTATGGATGTCTTCCAACGGTCGTATCTCGCAAACCATTTAATGTACAAAAAAATGTTGGAAACAAAAGTTGTTGGGAATTGTCTCTTCTACAATATTGTTAGTAACTATTTTAGTCGTGGGACCAACTGGAAAGGAGATATTTAAAAAAAAACACACAGTTTATATTGGCCATATTTATATGATTTTTTACGGATGTTTTCAAACGGTCGTATCTCGGAAACCATGTAACCTACAAAAAAATGTCAGGAATAAAAGTGGTTGAGAATTATCTTTTCTACAATATTGCTAGTAACTATTTTAATCATGGGACCAACCGTATAGGAAATATTTCAAAAAGCCCTTTTGTGTCAGCCATCTTTCTAAGATTTTCAAACAGGCGTATCCGGGAAACCATTTAACTTACAAAAAAATGTCGGGAATGAAAGTTGTTGGGAACTGACTCTTCTACAATATTTTCTTAGTTGTGAGACCAACCGAAAAGGAGATTTAAAAAAACAACCATTTGTGTCGGCTATCTTTCTATGATTTTTTACGGACATTTCCAAACGGTCCTGTCTTATAAATCATTTAAGCTACAAAAAATTGTTGAAAACAAGGAGATATTTTAAAATAAACCGTTTATGTCGGCCATTTTTAAAAGATGGTGGCCAGATGTTGATATTAGCTATAACTCTGGGTAATGACTGTATTATAAAATAATTGTAGTTAATTGCTCCAGTATATATTTTATATTGCAGATACCCTTGCGAATGGTACTGCTGACCTAACGGATTCTGCATTAAAAGAATTAGAACGCAGTCGACAAGGAAATAACGCTAACAAAAGCACTTTGATTATTCACAGCGTTCAAAGAGTATGTTATACTATATGTATATATATTTTTCTTTATAAGATATATTTTTTTGTTTTTATGATACATTTTTGTGACTTTATTATTTTTTATTGTTATAATATTGTTATATGACCAACAATTGAATGTGGAGTAACTAATTTTGTTTTATTTAATAGCAACCGTTCGAACGGCAGACGATAAAGGTAATTATATTATTTTAATTTTATTCGGATGGCTTTAAATTCAGAAAAATAAAAATACGACGCAGTTTGCTTTTGATTAATACGAATTTTGGTTTGTGTGGTTTTTGAATTTTTGTGTATTTTATACTAATACAGATGGCTCCGCAAAAAGATGGCAGCTTCCAAGAAGTGACGATCGAAGAAATGATTAAAGAAGATGAATCTCTAAAACAGGTACGATTTGATATGCTTTTGTTTGCGTTATTACTAACTCATCTTAATGTATTTATATCATCAGTTAATCGATAGAATTTCATAAATTATAGCTATATTAATTAATATTCTCTATAACTTTTATTTAAAACGTTTTTTTTCTGTTAGGCACCGTTTCGAAAATAATTAGAAAAATTTAAAGTATAATATGCTCCTCCTTGGTTAATTTTAATGTTTAAATCATTTCTGTGAACTAAGAGTTAGACTGCGACATACTCTACAGCCATTTCATAAATATTTTAAAATTTAATTGTAGCTAATGAAAATTGCAACAAACGAATTAAAAAAAAATGATATCAAGAATTTTAATGTTGTTAAACGTGAAAATATATATCATTAACAGTTTTTATTTAATCTTGTACCTATAGCAGTTTTTTTTTTTTTTTTCAAAAAATGATTGTTTAAAACGACAGTTTAACAAGCTCCACCCCCAGATAAATATAACCAATAAAATTGAACTTATAAGTATACTGTTACTTTTGCATGCGATAGTACAGTAAATTTCATGTTTGTAATTTTTTTATGGTTACCAAAGTCCAAAATATTGGTATAAATATGTAAACTTTATTACGTATGTATATTTTTTCTATTTCCATAACGTTTTATAAAATTATCAGGCCGGAGAACTCCAACCAATGCCTACTATTCAAAACAACACACTTCCACGTGACGGTGACAGAGGGCGTTCTAGAAAAAAACGCGACTTCTTTGGGACAATCAAAAGAAGACTGGGGAAATCTGCGACAAGATCGAAAAGTGCTACTGGATCTACAGACGGCGTTGTCGATGGTAATGATTCAGCTGTAAATAGATCAATATCGGCTGATAGAGGCAGAAATATTAGCGGGGAAGGTGATTAGCATGTACAAATATGCTTCTCTGCTTGCTAAATCGTTGTTAACAATAATAATTAACTGTTGAAGTACAGTAGGCGCTGGTTATTGTGATTCTTATAAGCGGCGATTCTATTAACAGAAAATATTTATTTCAAGTTTCCCCCTCTCCGAAAATTACTCACATTTTTATTCGTTTTTTCTTCAAAATATCGCGAAATTTTAATAATTTCACACAGCCTCTCGCAACACTTATATAATTAATTTTTAAGAACAGGATGTAGTTTTTTAGTCCTTATACTTTTTACAGGGTGTCAAATATTAATTTCGACAAAATAGTGGCGTCACATAGTAGCCAAATTTGGTGGGGGGGGGGGGGGGGGGGTTATTTGAATTCGACGTGAATACAGTAACCAACACCAACTGAAATAACATTTGGAATGATTTGAATGTTGTCAGTATTTAACATGCATTCAAACGTGTAAATAATTATAATAAAAAACTGCTAATATTGATGCAAAAAATATTAATATAATTTAAACTTATAGCTACTTTTATTTTATGTTGTGTTATTGCAATAGTTCCCATTGTTGACAGTTTGGTTATTGTTGTAAATTTTAAAATCCTATTGTTGTGAATTTTTAAATCCCATTGTTGTGAATTTTTAAAACCCATTGTTGTGAATTCTTAAATCTAATTGTTGTGAATTTTTAAATCCCATTATGAATTTTTATACCTCATTATGAATGTATAAATCCAATTGTTGTGAATTTATTGTTGTTAATTTTATTTGGAAAAATATTCCATGGGCAATATTGGTAAAAGTAATAAAGACAAGGCCGGATTTTTTTTTAAGAAAGAGCATTTATCGGGGTAAAAAAGAGATCCAAGTTTACATACAATACTCAATAACATTGCTACTACTTATTATTTAAAAAAGACGGCAAGTAGACTAAAAAATATTGTTCTAATAGGTACACTTTAGCTTTTGACTTTTGGCACATATCTTACTTTTTATTTGCGCTTCTTGCTTTTCTTATAGGCTATCAATTACCTGTTCCAACATTAAATAAATCTACAGGGGAAACGAACTCGCGTCGTTCAAGTCTGTCAGAGATATCTGGTGTGAGTGGTGCGTCAACTCGTACTTACCTGAACGAAGCTAGCACCCTCGTTCTAGAGACACTTGAAAACGGAGTTAAGAAGCACTATTTAGTACCATTATCTTTGGCTCAGAGATCTCGATGGCGGAAGAAAGGCATCAAGCTGCATATTTTTAACGACCATACTTTTATTGCGAAACATTTACCAGGGTAAGTAAACTCAAGTTAAAAAGTTTATAAATGATATAATCATTTTAACTAAAAATATACACCTTAACCACATTAAAACAATGTCACTTGACATGTGTTTCGACTTCACAAGAAGTCTTCATTAGGAGTCTAACAGTTCCAGAATGAAACTGTTAGGCTCCTGATGAGGACACGTGTCGAGTGACGTTGTTTTATTGTGGTTTAGGTGTATATTTTTAGTTTAAGTGACTAAGAAACCACAGTTTCTCCGTTTTTCCAGTAAATGGTGTAATGTTAAATATGTGTTTTCAGAGGGACTGTTTGCCAAATATGTAGTAAAAATATTGGTAGAAGGATAGGAAAACAGGGTTACGAGTGTCGAGATTGTTTGATTAAATGTCACAAGCACTGTCACGTTAAAATAAACGACAACTGTCCAACGTCGACGATACATAACATGGAGTTGTAAGTATTGATCATTTTTTTTTTTTTTAAATAAAATCATTATCGTTTTATTACAAATTAACATTTTCTTTATCAGCGATATCAACATTTCAATTTACTAACCTAATTTATCCGGTTCAAATGTTTTTAGGTCTTACATCGTCAGGCCGCAGTGAGTATTGTAAAACCTAAAAACAATTGAATTGCGGTCATTTTTTTATAATATTTGCACATGTCTTTTCAAAATAAAATTGAAAAAATCATCTGACCAGGTATATTTTAAAAATTACTTTCACTTTCATTTTGGAAAGACTTCTTCAGTAGATCAAACACTATCAATTTTTGTTGTAATTTTTATGCACGACTATACACTGCACGGATATATTTATTTTAGGGCAAATGAATACATTTTTTAAATAATACTTCGTTTTCCAAATATGAGAACTTTTTGAGTCCCTTGCCGTATTCTTGGAAAAAGGGGCGACAAAAACGGGTTTCTGGTAATATCTCCTTTTCGATCGACCCCAATATTTTAGAAAAGATAATTCCCAACAACTTAGGTTAAATAATTTTTGAGATACAACCGTATCTCCGAAATTATTTAACTTACAAAAAAAATGTTTCAGATAAAAGTTGTGTGGAATTGTCTCTTCTATTGAATTGCTTTTAACAAGTTTAGTCGTGGGTCAACTCGAAAGGAGATATTACGAAAAAACTCATTTTTGTCGGCCATCTTTCCAAGATGGCGGTTAGATTTTAATAATAATTCACTAAAACCGATTTTTAAACCACATAGTTCTGTAGGTTTCTCTTAAACTAAATCATTTACCTTACAATAAATGAATAAATATTTAAAACAGTACGTAATATTTTACATTGTTGTACTTTATCACTGTAATTTATATACATTGTAGTTTATTCAAGTAAATGTTCACAAGTCTTGTGTATATTGTGTATATAAATGTATAATTTGTATTATATTATACTAATTTACATTTTTTTCTATGGGTCTCTACTGCCTGTTCTGAGTGAATAAAATATCGGGTAAGGGCGCTTTTCATAATGCTTTATTTTATCTACTTTAACAAATTAACTGTTTTCATTACTAATTTTATTTAATCTTTAGCTGCTTTCTCGATACGAGCTAAAGATTAAAAAAATATTTGGACATTAACGTTTTAATTAAATGTATTTCAGAACCAATACAAAATTGTTAAAATTAGAAAAAAACATTTCATATACGTCATTTTCATGGTTTTCATCTAAATGGTATAGATAGATCAAGCAGATGTGCGCCTTAAATTCAAAATTGCACAATTCAACCCCATCCCTTCAAATTATAATTTTTAATTCTCCAAGTACACGTCACTGCTATTGGTTAAAAATCGAAACTAACGCAGTCGGGTCAATTTCTATGCCTATGGGTCAATTGTCATCTAACCTAACTTAACCGACATTTAATAAACAATTAAATCAGTGATTATATACGTTTAACAATTAGAGTATTTAATTTCTTTTATAAAGAAAATAAGTATCATTTTTCAAAACAAATTCCCATTTTAGTTAAATACGTTTTTCAAAATAACAATTGACAGCTGACCCGATGGGAATACTTTCTTTTTTCACCACATCGTGGCGTACGATCTCAGACACATACCAATTAATATTGTAAAGCCTGTATTACACTGATCAATTTTTTCAGTAGTTAAATTTCGTGAAAAGATTGACGAGTGTAATACAGGTTTAATAAACTAATTTCCTTTGAAATGTTTATTCTAGAATAGAAATTCAAAATGACTTACGGTTGCAAGCCAGACAAACTGTTCCCAAATTATTGATGAGCTGGATAACGTGTTCTTAAAAGTTATAAAGAGATGTTTATTTAATTATAAATTGGTTCTGCAGTACAAACATTTTTTTGTGTTTGTTTTAAATATAAAATTCATTTAAGGGGTTACATACTTTCGATGTATTGTGTATTGTAAAATTAAAAAAAAAAAATTGAATATGATTTATTGGCCCTTTATATATAAGAAAAAAAATATTTACATTTTTTTTGTATTAAATTATTAAAGTTTTATGCCTCACGGTTTGCGTAATATCTTCTTTAAATCTCGAAGGATTTGATCTTGTAGAATAATATTGTTGCTATAATCTGTCAAACCAATTTTTTTAATTTCCAAAAAATAAACGTTTTATGATATTTTAAAGTTCGAAAAAAAATCGTGATTTTTTTTTCTTAAACCGTTCATAAAATTTGTATTAAACAGAATATAAAAAAATAGCGTGATATATTGTAGAAAAAAGTATTCTGAAGATAATTTAAAAAAAGCATAAATTTTTTTTTAAACACTTCTTATTTAAATCGGTTCGCGTTATAACATCACACCTAGCCCCCCAAATATTAAAAAATCTAATTTTTGAAAATACTCGAGTTATGTAACCTCTAAATTTTTTTTAAGTATAACAATCGCATGTAATATAAAGTTAGGTTAGCGTATCATGTTACATGTGAACGTTTGTTGTTAGGTCGTATATATCTAATCCTGTAACTGACAAGAATATTCGTATGCTGTGAGAAGTTTACTTAAGAACTGCCTACTTAAAAGAAAAGATACTACAGTAAATTGCTAGCTGTAGAGTTGTTGTCCAGATTATATTATATTTTATAAGTAACTGTATTTATAGAATAGAATTTATAACTTGTTTTTTTTTTGTATTTAATTCTCAAATAATATATAGCATCAACGATATTTGTATTTTAATTAAAGGATGTGATAATTTGGCAGAAAGTAAGTAACTGTTTTAATTAATTTTTATCGTTCGTCGAAATACAAAAATCGTTATAATTATTAGGTAACTGAAAGAAATGGTTCGTCAACAAGCATTGGTTTTCTATTCTATGAATACTTTGCCAATATGCAATCACTCAATTCGATATTTTACAAATACTTGGCTGTTTTATTTATTTAAAGTATTTTGGAGTAGAAGAAATTCTTGTTGGGTGGGGGGGGGGGGGTTAAGAGACGAAAATCAGTTTTTACTGATTTCTCGGTTTTCTTTCATTTTCACTACAAAAATAGTTACAAACAAAATGAAAGATAATTAAATTCTCTACAAAAAAAATCCTATACTAATTTTCATCAGGTCCGTACTTCACCGAAAAATGATCGTCAAAATTTATTAAAATGATTTACTTTTCTTTCAATTTTAATAAATTCGAATGATCATTAGCCGGTGAAGCGCGGGTATGATAAAAAATATTTATAGAACTTTTTTTGAAGAGAATTTAATAAACTTTCATTTAGTATGTGACTATTTTTGTCGTAAAGTTGAATGAACGTTGAGAAATCAGCAAAAACTGATTTTTAGCCCTTCTAGTCAGAATTATTTGTGAATTTAATAAATTTTGCCGACTCAAGTAAGTGTAAAATATTGTAATAACGATATAGCATTAGAACTAATTTTGTACTGAAAGATTTGCTAAAATAGTAATATACAGATAAGTTTTTTTAAGAAAAATGGTTTTAAGATGGATTTTTTTCAGGAAATATGTTTATTTTATTTTATTAGAGTATCAGTTTTAAGTATTCGTTAAAAATTAGTTCTGATAGAATATTTAAAATATGAATATCATTACAGATAGTTTTGTACATTTACAAAAATATTTTTATATAAAATAATTTATTATAAATTAGTGTATATTTGTATATCAAGATCACGTTTACAAATCCCGTTTTATCATGGTAAGTTTTTTTTATTTTGACAATTTAAAGTTTTTTTTAGGTTATGTTAATATAAAACGTGCCTTTTCATAATGACGCGTCAAAACGTAATTTATATGTCTATCTCTCTTTGACAACCATTGATTAGAATGAGACAGGTAATAAAATCCTCTAATATCTGTCAAAATACAAACAGCTGTTCAACACCCGCCATATTTAACAAATTAATTAATCGTTTTTACTAGGAAAATGTTTTATACAACAGAAAAAATATCTAATAAAGAAATACCCTTACGAGGTACATATGTATATCCGGATTTAAACAAGATTTCTTAAACAATTTTAATTGATATTTACATCTTCGAGAGTCATATTATACTTTCTGTAAGCTCATAAAAATAAAATCAACGTCAGTTTTTTCACATCAAATTCATTTACACGTGACTAATTTAACGTTTGAATCAAACGTCATCATGAAAAGGTAACTGAACGCGCTTTTTTTCACGTTGAAGTTACATTTCGATTTGAACAATGCAACAATGGATTTTTTGAAACACGAAAAATTTTAACAATCATTTTAATTTAAAGCGCGCTGCAATGTGAAAAAACGTCGCTAAAGGCAATATTAAATTTGGTAAATGGTTTGCTCTCCAATTTTGACTGTTAATATTTTAAAGTATTATAATTTTAATAAAATATTCATTACTCAGATTTATTTATAAATATTTTGACGTAGTTTGTTATTAATATGTGTAAACTAAAAATCAACTTTAATATTGTATTTTATATTTAATAAATAATTTAAATTAAACCACGAGAACTTATTAATTGCAGCTATTATTTTATTTATTGCACATTTTGTTAAGATTTTTTAGTAATTATTTATTTTAATTGTTAAAATATTAAGCATACATCATTTTTAACTATGCCGTCTTAATTACATTTTTTTAATACTATGGAGATCGTTTATATAGGCATCTACGAGTAAATAAAAAAGTATTCAAATACTTTTATTTATATTTAATAATTTTATATGTATAACAAATTTTTTTAATAATTTGATCTTTTTTTTTGGTAATTATATATTCAATGAATTTATTATTTTAAAAATTTAAGAAGTGGGTATAAGGAATTAAAAAATTTCTACCATGTCCCTAAAAAAACACGTTTTTCCAATTAATAAATATATGTATCATTTTAATACATATCTTGCATAAAAAAATTACTAAAATATTTTTCTTCAATATTTAATTTGCGTCTGTGATTATACAAAAAAAATATTTTAACTTATTTATAATAGTTATTACGCGCATTAATAAAAAAATCTTTTGAATATTTAGAATATAATTACGCTACGAAAGTCAAATATTTTATCAAAACTATATACATAATATAGATTAATATATGTTATGATTTGATCATTTTAAGAGTTTATAATTCATTAAATTATGTTCATATTTGTTTTACATATAGTGTATAATTAATAATATATAATTTATATTTAGTTGTTTAATTATGGTAACATTATTTTTAAATATGTTTTAATTTTGGAAGTGGACCTGTACCTATTATTTATGAATGGTTGATGTATTTTGTGTGAAAAGTGCCTAATAAAATATTTTAAATTGCTTTTTTTATTAATTTAAATAATTATTCAAGATGTGTATTGCATTTTTTTTAATGATAAGAACATATAATTTTATTTCCGAAAAATACGTTACTTATAATAAATGTAAGTAGTTATATTTTGAAATTATCAGTTGGTGATAAAAATTTTCGTTAAATTGTATCTACTACAAGTTCAGGCCGTTTCCTCTAGAATACATTTGCTTTTTCTTCAGATATTAAGGGTGCCTATAATACCACCTTTACCTCTACTTGATATGTCAGCCTTAAAGAAAACTACATTACTTATAATTGTTAAATGTAAGTATCGAAAATATACATATGCATGTATTATTTTCATATAAAGAAGATAAGTGATAGTTACTTACTTTATACTTGTGTAGATAAGCATGTAACATAAAACTAAAGAGTATCTATGTAGATAAGTAATAGATATTATCAACTCTGAGTTATCGACGAAATATTTTGTATTTAGTCGGAATGGCTTCTGAAAAAAATTATTTAATAATTATACACGGCGCCATCTATCAGGAAAAGCTTAACCTAGCAAAAACTTTGCGTTTATTAGTAAAAACATTTTTTACGTTATCGTATGTAAGTGGACACACATTTATGGTATCAACGTGTCTTTTTACATACGTTGAGGTAGGTATATAATACTTTCAGATTCGAAAAGGATGCATCAATTTAAAAATATTTTATTTTGTACATACATACATACTTATATATGGTGGAGGTGCCGTCATATTACGTCATCAGATCAATTTTTGAATAGTAAGGTACGGTATCGTTTGCATAACAGTATACTGTTTCCAGAAATGTTGATAAAAAGGTTCGTTCTAAACGCTATCACCGTTTTTATCAATTTTTCGTCGTAAAATGGCTGTAAGTTTTGAACCCATTGACGAATTTCGAAACTGATACGAAAAGTCGAATCAGCATATCCCCGTACATATGATAGCGTGTCTAATTCTTTGAAAATCGAAAAAAAATTTGAAGATCAAAAACATACAAGTTTTAGTTTTTTTAGAGTATTTTTTTTGTCAAGTTAGAGACGCTATCGTATGTATTAGGACATCCTGATTCCATATCAGCCCACAAAAAGTTGCGCTGGGATCGATAACACGGTTTTTTTCAACGTTTGTTTTAAAAAATTTCTTGATTTGAACCAGTGAATGAATTTAAAATCTGGTGTAATATAATTATTATGATAGCTAGTCTTCCCACATACGATGGAGTGTCTATTAGTTTCAAATCAAAAAAGGGTGTATTTTTCAATACAAAATTTGATATACCCACTCTGTATTTGAACGTATTATGTTTAATATATGGTATTATACACGTCACCGTATGCAAAAGGACACGCTGGTATCATAAATGATACCAGATTTTAAATTCATTCACTGGTTATAAATTTCAATAAATTTTCACAACAAAAGATAACAAAAAAGAGAGATATCAGGTGGCCTAATACGTTCGACAATATGTTTTGGACTTAATCGGAAAGGCTTTTGAATAAAAAATTGAAATTTAAAATGTACATGTAGTGACATCTAGCAAGAAAAACATGAACTACCGAAAACGGAATAACAATATTGTTAGTTCAAGTTTGTCCCGCTAGATGGCGACACATATAAAAATGTAAATCTCTTAGACCAGCGGCTGTTAAACTTATGTAGTCTAGGGACCCCCTTTTGAACAATTATTTTTTAGGGACCTCACCCCCTCCTTGCAGGGGTTATTTTAAGAAAATTGTATAACCTTATTTTTATACTTACAATTTTTGCTTTTAAACTGCAATGACTTTTTTTTGCTCTACATTTCTTACATTTTTTTTTTATACCTGCAATGACTTTTTTTGTTGTTACCGAGCCCATTCACACGGCGCCGTAATGGCTTTTTTCCGTACGTCTAGCAATGCATTTCATATGAGTGTTCACACGGCCGACCGTGTGTCGTGTGAACACTCTCATATGAAATACATTGCCACTATTAGATGCACGGGAAAAAGCCATTACAGTGTCGCGTGAACGGGATCCATTAAGAAAACTGACAGGCCGTCGATCGCACTTTGAGAACTGCTGATTAATTTAGAACTCAGATTAATTTCCAGTTTTACCGCTGAAGTTCAAGCCATCATGGTTGAAAATGTCATAACGATCATAACATTAGAACATCAAAATATTCGTGTTATTAATATAAAATTATCGTCACTCTCTTAGTCCTGTCAAACTGGGTATGCTCACAATCAAGATCAACTTGTTTTTACAATCGGAATCTGTGAACGCAAGTGATTTGTAATAAATGTATGTAGTAGAAGTTTATCAGCATATTTTCTGTTTGAACTGCATTTAAAATAATATTTATTTGCTTTTAAATTGCTATAAAATATGTGCGACAATATATCACATAGAAGAAATTGTAACTGTCAACATAATAACATCAGTGCAAATTTGAAACGACCAAAAGATTTTGGCAATAGTGAAGATTACAGCGAGTATTTGAAGAATTGTGAAACATTTTTTAAAAAGCGTAAAGTCTCTAATCAAGAATATGATAATGATGATATCGATCATTACAATTCATTAGTCGATAATTTATTAGAAAATATATTAGCTTATTTTGATTCTGATGTAAAGGAAGAGGAAGCTAACAAAAATACCTACGATTTGACACTTGATGAAATGACAGCAGAAAAAACTAATGTCAAAATACCAATCAAGGAATGTTCAGAAAAAGTAAATGAAGCACAAAATCAATTTCGTTGTGATGTTTGTGGTGTAATTACAAATTCTCAAGATCAGTTAACGATACATTTACAATCAAAGAAGCATTTAAAAAAATATAACCAATTTAAACCTACTTCCACGAAAAAATATAGCTGCGCTTTATGCAGTAAATATTCTATTTCATCAATAGAAAATTACAATACTCATTTAGTGTCAAAACAACATCGTAAAAACTTATTTAAAGCAGTGAACTGTGATGCATTTCAAGATAAAACAATACAAGAACATTTACTCGGAATAGTTAACACGACAAGCATTCTTGTGAAAAATTCTGAAAACAACTTCAAATGCCATCTTTGTAATATTAGTTGTGATTCTGAACAAAAATACATATTTCACGTCCAATCTAATCAACATCAACAAATGCTAAATAAACAGAAAAAAAATACACAACAAAATAAATAAAATCACAGTAAATTTATTTATTTAATTATAAAACCCAACACAATTCTATAATTTACATTTTCTGTAATATATAGTTTGTCATGAAGCTGTAATTAATGTTAATATTTGGCACTAAATATTGTTTTTGAGATTACATATTAATAAAAACTATTATTTATATATTATTTAATAATAAAGTTAAACTTATTGTCTATTATAATTTGGATGATTTATTTTTACTTCAATGTTATAAATATTATTAATAAATAGATTGAATAAACCATTCAATTTAATTATATTGTTTAAATCTAGCTAAACAAATAAATACGCTAGGCATCAAGTTTTTTTTTAAATAGAATAAATTCTTGATTTGTCAACTTTCATTCAGCTCATACATATTTTTCATCAGATCCGTACTTCACCAAATAAAAACCGTCTTTTAATTTTAATAAATTTAGACGATCATTATTTGGTGAAGTACGAATCTGACAAAAAATAAGTACAGAATCTTTTTCGTAGAGAATTTAATTAGTTTTCATTTTGTATATAACCATTATTTTTGTAAAATTGAAAAAATGCTGAAAAATTAGTAAAAACGGATTTCAAATATTTCATTTCGAACTTAACTCCTGGCTTAACCATTATTTTTAAATTTTAAACAGTCAATAAATAAAATAGTATTAATGTACGTATATAGATATATAAACATATAAAATTCATAAAAAATTCACTTCAAATAATTTAAACAAATCTTAACTTTGAATAATTGCACTGGATGCCATTTGGTTCACACCACAGGTACCATCTCCTCGATAAACTCTATAATAACCTTTTTCACCCCATCCATTGCCCCACGAGTTCTTCACTATCCAATACGGTAACGTTTTATTAAATAATCGATACTCTGAAATAAAAAACGAAAATTAGTTCTTTGTGTGTACAATCATATGCAAAAGTAAATGGGGGCTGAGCTACAGTTAAAATGTAATTGTCAACAATCATTTTTTTTAAATCATCAAACTTTCATTGTTACAAAATTCACAATTGTTACAATTTTCATAATCAGCAATTAAATTGTCAAATATGTATAAAATGGCTGCAGGATATGTCCCTGTCTAACAAACCAGTGGATTCCAACTTTTTTGATTCGCAGCGTCATTTTTGATTTGACATGAATATTATTATACATATATTATATTATAGAATATATTACACATACTAGTTTTTTAATATGATATAATGAACAAATTCATTTATTTAAAATGAAAAAAATAATTATGAAAGCTTTGCAATATTTTGCAGCGCACACTTTGGAAATGATTGGTTTAAACATTAAAATAAATTAATAAGGTTAAATTAAGCCAAAAATTTCTCAGGATAGGAGCCCTAAATGTATTTAACTTGAACTGAACGGGGGGGGGATTATCACAACACAGAATATTTAATATACTTTGTGGTACTTACCATGAACACCATAACCTACAATTAAAACTCCGTGATCTATACTTTTAGGGCTGCAAAGTCTCTTCCACGGATGACTGACGCCGCCCATATAAAATTGCATGGCATTTGCGTTGATACCAATACTGATAGGACCGTTTGCAAATAGCCATTCGGCCATACCAGTTTCATTAGATGTGATATTCACGGCTCCTGATAACTGTACACGGGTCAGAGTTTTGTTGAAATGACATTTTTCATCTTCTGCATCATACGGATAGTCTTGCTCTGTTTCCAAACCTCCAAGTGTTTCAATGGCTCTAAAAATAATCAGGGTGTTTAAAAAATAGATTGTGATGAAACATTTTATATATGGGTCAAACTCAGTTGACTCTATCAGGGAAAAATGCTACTTTTACGGATTTTCATAATATTCACATGTTGTTAAACTTGCTCAAATAATATAAATTTCATTCATCATTTCGCAAAATTTCGCGTTTTTTTTAAATTACGGGTATTTTAATTTTTGAAATGATGTACATGCATTTAAATAATAATTTTTATCTCTGGATGTACTTATCTTGGTGAATTGTATTTTTTTAGTTTTGTTCACAAAAGAACAATCTTTTGGGACATTTAAGGAGGTTGGGAAGTTACGTTGAACCAGTAGGAATAAATTGAAATTTCACAGTTGTTGAAACACTCAAAATGAATGAAATACTGAAATTTCAGATTTTTTGACCAACTCGTTTTTAAGAAAATGAAATTTAAAGTCCAGTTGTAAATACATGGGCATTAAATGCCAATTGATAAAAATATGTTGTTAAAAGATAGAAAAATGATACAAATCAATTTAAAAAACAGTAAGATTGATTTGAAAATTAAGTATTTGTAAAGTATACATTTTTGTAATTATTTAAACAATAATTACATGTTTCGACCACACCATTATCAAGAAAACAATAAAAAAAACATGAAAAATGTATGAAATTATGTATAAATATTTGAAATTAATGCGTAACATGGCAACGGCGCTGGCATTGTAAAATGACAAATTATACATGAGTGCAAGTGAGAAAGACAAGTTGTAGTTTTGGCAATCGAATACTACGTCTTACCCCCACCGCCTTCCCCTCAAAAGTAACTTCCCAACCTCCTTAAGTAAAACAAAAATTTTAATTATCTTTTGTAATATTTTTTTAATTTTAATATGTGGTCAGGTGTTTAATAATCTGAAAAAAATCACAAATATTGCTTATATTATTCTCTATCATCCCTACAAATTTTAAGATGGTCATATTTATAACGGCTTCAAAAAAATTGGTTTTAATTATCTTTTGTAATATTTTTTTAATTTGAATATGTGGTCAGGTGTTTAATTATCTGAAAAAAATCACAAATATTGCTTATATTATTCTCTATCATCCCTACAAATTTTAAGGTGGTCATATTTATAACGGCTTCAAAAAAATTGGTTGCCGTATAGAGGTCAAGCGCGCTATGCATTGATATGCCATAATGAATTTAAATGTAAATGTTGTTTGTGTAATCTACAGAATTAGTAAATAGAAAATCTGTAAAAGTAGCATTTTTCTCTAATAGAGAAAATGACACAATTAGAATAATCACCTGTATGCGTTATCAGGCAGTCCACCGTTACAACCCGAATCTAATGAATCACAATCGACTAATTCTTGTTCAGAAAATTCAAGCAGCTTTCCGGTTTTGATAAAATACTGTCCTTCGACATTTCCTGTGACACTGAATGCCCAACAACTACCGCACTGGCCTTGATTCTTCACTTGAGTTACAGCCCCACGTTCTCTCCAATCAAACTCGACCGGTAAATCTTTAGCTTTCGGTATCTCTGCCAAAGGTATGGGTAAATCATTCTCACGCTTTAACGATAAATCCAAGCCCAGGTATCTCTTGAATTCCTTTCGAGTTAAATCGGCAAACATTGTTGCCCCATATTTAGCAGTTCCTTGTTCGAATAAATTCAAATCCTTAACAACTTTCATATTTTGTTTAAATATTTTAAACCTTTTTTTATATTCTTCTCGATTCTTATACATTTTGTTATGTTCTCTCATAAAATCATGGAATAGTCCTAAATGTATATCATGATCGTCTGTGCCTATATTCCTTCTTATTGAACGTTTTGTACGTGAAACAAATTCTACGCCCGGTTTTTTTACAGATCGTTTCAGTCTGAAACTATACTTGTTATTTTCATCACATTTAACGTTTATTTCGCATCCATTCGGATGCCACGGTCGGCGATCCCAGAACGAGAATTCACATGCTCGGATTTTCGGTTCAGATAATAATTCAGAATTCTTTCTCAATTCATATGAAATCTTTTCAGTTTTTGGTATGTTGGATAACCCAAGTTCCAGTTTCATTTTAACGAGAAATCCTGCAACTACCTGCCTAGTAGCACTCACAATATTAGTAATTTTAAATCTGTTATCTTCGGTTGATACAGACTCTAACTGCAACAGACCACTGTGAGCTAATTCTTGAAAGTATTTATCGTTTTCATCAATACTCAAAGGTGCGCCGGTCATTACTGCATTATTTGAACGTTTTGAACGGAATTTATATTTTGTATCATCATCACATTTCGCTTTGACTTCTTTTCCGTCTGAAATCCAGGGTCTATCCCATATAGTAATTTCGCATGTTCTGATTTTAGGATCTTCTAATAATTCTGCGTTCTTTCTTTCTTCATACGAAACCGTTTCATTTTTCGGTATATTCGATAATCCAAGTTCTAAATTCATTTTAACGAGAACACCTGAAACGACTTGTTTTGTCACGTTAAGTACGTTTACAATTTTCAGTTTATTTTCTTCGTCAGTTTCTGAATCTAGCTGAAGCAAGACGTCATGAGCGTAGCTTTTAAAATCATCATTATCTTGATTAACATCCCACGGAGCACCGACCGTCGGTTCATTACCGATAGATCGTTTTGAACGGAATTTATACGTTTTATCGTCGTTGCACTTGATGTTTATTTCACGACCATTTGGAAGCCAAGGTTGATCCCAGACATTGATCTTACACTGTTTTATTTTCGGGTTTGCAAGAAGTTTAGCCTTCTTTCTGTCTTCAAGAGTAACCGATTCAGTTTTAGAAATCTCACAAAGACCCAGTTCTAAATGCATCTTGACGAGGATACCAGAAACTACTTGTTTAGATACATTGATCACTTTTGTTATTTTCAATCTGTTGTCTTCATTAGACGCAGAATCTAATTTCAATAATGCTTCATGAGCAAATGTTTTAAAATCTTCATCATCTTCACTTATGTCTGAAGGAGCTCCAACTAATTGTTGCTTTTGTCCAAGAGAACGTTTTGAACGGAATTTGTATGCTTTATCATCGTTGCACTTGACATTTATTTCACGACCGTCTGGAAGCCACGGTCTGTCCCAAATTGAGATATCGCATTGTTTTATTCTCGGTTCAGGAAGAAGTCTCGCATTCTTTCTTGTATTCAGTGTCACCGATCTGTCTTTATTTAAATCAGTCAAGCCGAGTTTTAATGTCATTTTTACTAACGTCCCTGCAACGACTTGCGTACTTGATTTAATCACTTCGATAACTTTCAATCGTTTTTCTTCGGCCGAGACGGAATCCAAATTAAAAAGAACGCCTTCGAGTAGTTCTGAAAAGTATGGATCATTTTGATCTAAATCTTCTGGAACACCCATAAGCATCCGTTGTCGTTTATACCGATTATGATTATTTCTTTTTTTAATGTTTTTCAAGTTTTGGCACTGAGATTTAATAACTTTTGGAAATATTTTCTCTTCTGTAACATGGACTTGAACTTTACATATCATTGTAAGATCGTTTATTAAGTTACTTTTACATTTTTGCTCTATATTCTTAGGACCTTTTACGTTAAATTCAGTTTTTTCTGAACATTGAGACACGCCTACTTTTAAAGTTAAATGGTAGGTGATTCCGTCGAAAACGAATTTTCGTGATCCTAACACTTTTAAAACGACACGTTTTTGATCATCAGTGTCCATATTGTCTACTGTAGCTGCTGCCAAATCAGCCAAGTCTTTGATTAATCCCTTTTCATCATCTGTCGTTAACTGAAGCCGTGAACGACTTGTTTTTACATTTCTTTTAGATCTTTTAACATGAGATTTTTCTTCACTTGATTCTTCTGATGAATCTGAATCTTTTCTTGAACTACTCGTCTCAAAAACTATCGTTTCTTTTTTTTCTACGATTTGTTTCTGTCCTTTTTTTATTTCGGAAATATCAACAACGACTGATTCTATTTTCGGTGAAACATTCTGTTTCATTTTATGAACCGTTTTAGTATATACTTCTTCTACTGGCTCTTTAACGTTTCTGTTTTGAGTTGTCTGGAACGTAGGAGCATCTTCAAATCCAAATATATCAATGAATTCATCAAACATTGCATTTTTTTCAGTAGTCGTCCTTACAGCTGCATTTAAATCACTTGTTTTCTGTACCGTCAGTAACGGATCTCTATCTGTCCTTTGTACAATTTGAGATTCAAGATCATGTAAACGTGCGTTGTCTATTTTAATTTTCAAACTTTCTTCAACGTTTCCGGTTTGAGCAATTTCATCAAAATTTGGACTTTTCTTGTCGTTATTTGTGACAGGTTTCGGATAATCTGAGTGAACTTTTATCTCATTATCCATATCGTTATTCTTACTGTTTAAATTATCAGTTATCGATACAAATTTCGAACTCGACTCCATTTCAAAATCTTGAATAACTGTGCAATTATTTCCGACGATATGTTTTATTTTGGATAATGTTGGGTTATCTCGAAATTCAACTTCACAAATTCTATCAGTGTTTTCGTTAACGCCACATTCCTCTAAGGGTGTTTCTGTGTATTTTTCACAAGAAGTACCTATGGTTTCAAATAAAAGAATGTATCTAACGTAAGCAGGTACTGTAGCCATAACTTGCCGTTGGACTCTTAAAACACGGATTATTTTCTGACGATGGTCAATTTCAGAATCAATCATTTTTAAAGCGGTTTCTTTGAATGGTTCTAAACCTGGTATATCTACATTTAAATCGACTGGACATCCAGCACAGTGACTTGGTCTTCTCTGAATTGTAAAGATCTCTTCGTTTGGTAATACTGTTGGATCTCTCATCGTAGTGGTATATTCTGGCTGACATGTTACTGATTTTAAGATTAAATCGGGTTGTAAGATCGAATAGCATGATATTTCTGATGCAATGCACAATTCTTCTTTATTTGGACGACAGTCGACTTGTACGTTTAAATGTAATATTGTTTCACCATTCTGAAAATAAAAGTTTTTATTTGTTCTATCATACACTAAAAATGCTTAAATTTATGAATTTATCATTATAGTGATGACTTCATAACAGAAAAATTAGTCAATATTGAATATATAATTTAATATATTCATGATGTCTCATATTAGAATACATATACTAAGAAAAAATACATTAATTAGTAGAATTTTCGCAATATCAATTGACCAACATTTTATAATTAGGCTAAAGTTCAAATTCGATAATTTTAATCTAATGTGAAATAAACAATATATAACTATACATAAGAAAAAAGTATTTTTATTTTTTGAGGTCATGCAAAATAATACAATGTCTATATTTTTGTCAACATATAAAAAGATAGCGAACTAAAACGATATATTTATTAATGTATTTTACTTCTATATTAATTTAATTAATGTAAATAATTCTATTAACATACATATTGTTATATTATTAACAAAGAAAAAAATATTTAAATACCTCTTTATGCGCACTTAATAAATTAGCACTTTTGTAATAATAAACAGCATCAGATTGAGAATTCATATAATTTAAAATATTTGAGATATCATGTTGATATTGTCCATTGTCATTTTGTAAAACATCCTCACCTCGTAAATAATTTATTAAAACAAATAACAATAACACAAAATATGACAGCCGCGCCATATTTGCGCGATATGACTGAAGTCGAATCACGGTCATATTGAATTATTTTCATGTGAGAGGCGTTTAGTTTATATGGTTTATATTCTACTTGCATTAGCGCCACTGTATCAATTTTGAATTTTCTGTAATTATCAAATTTTTGCATTTACTTACACATAGATGAACCAAAATAATTCCAATTATTTTAATATTAATTATCATTTTACAATGCAAAATATTGAAATACTGTAAGAGAACGGTTATTATTTTTCCTTATAAATAATTTATGTCATAATCTTTGAACAACAATCACTGGGCATATGTAATCAATCCAGCTAGATCATGGATTTAAACAATCCAGCCGATCGTTTGTTTTAAACAGGCTAAAATGAAATTATCTTATATACCTACCTCTAGAGTAGGTAATAACTACGTTCTTCCTTTCAAATAGTATTTTACATCAGCAGGATTTTAGCTTTTTATAGCCCGCATTAGAATAATCAAATTAATTATCAAGTTGCCGTTATTTTAACAATACACTTTTATTAATATTAAATAACTATTTCTGTCAAAATTTAGACATTTGCGTGTATATGTATTAATTAAATGTGGATTGTTAGCTTTTATCTGTTTTTTATTATGAAATTTTTTATTGAAAATGATTTCTTCTTTGATTGATGGGCCAGTAGATAGAATTTTAGGTTATGGAAATTCCGATGAATATGAACGCGATCCTTCTCCTGGATTTTTTTATGATATCGGTTGGAATTGGTTAAGGGTAATAATTTTTAATATTCGTTGATACTTGTGCAACAATATAAAATCTGATATTTATAAATAGTTTAAAATATTTGATATATATTTTGTATTTATAGATATTGAAACGTTTTCTAATACCAAAATGGGGCCCAAGAGGACCTAGAGGTTGCCCAACGTTTATATCGTGCCGCGTACCTGGATGTAAATGCGGAGGCAATGATTTGTGTCCATTAGAACCAGGTTTAGCTGAAAAAATATCATCGGCAATCGGCACAGGAATAGAAAATGTTTACGAAGGAATTAAATATACAATTTTTTATCTAATACCAGATGATAATGGTACTTATTATTTTTTGTACTTATTTCTATTAATTATGCATTAACAATTTTTAAATTTAATTTTTAGAATGCGATTGTGGAAAAGAACATAATTTCTGAAAAAAATATTATTTATATGTAATGATTATATGTATATTTATTTAATGTTTATACCATTTACCCAATAGTACATAAATGATTTATAATAGATATTTGTTGAGTTATATATTTTAATTTATATACATAGGACAAAATATTTTTACGATTTTTTTGAAAACTTGTCAAACGAAAATTTAATAATAACAAAACATGCTGAAATGTTTTCAATTATAGTTTTTATTAGATACCTCACTTGCCGAGGTTAAATAAGAATTTTTTTGAAACAATAACTTTTTTTGAAATACCCGCTATATATTTTTAACCAATGAAAAAATAAAATTTTATCGGTAAGATCGAATTCTTTCTTGTGTTTAATTACCAAATAGACAATTATAAATTAATGTAATATTTATCAAAATAAATAAATTAATTAAATGCATAAATCTACCTAATTATATCTGGAACATTATCCATAAAATAAGTATTAAAAAGAATTTAATTCTTTGTGTAATAAAGGTTAGTATATTACAAAGATATGAACTATTGTACCCAGGTCAACCCAGATCCTTATTTAATTTATTATTTAAAATATGTGCAATTATAAAGAAATGTCAAAAACAAAAAATTATGAAGTCAAAAAAAAACATTTTTATTAAACATAATCAATTCTTTATTCAAAAACAATACATACAAAAAATAACAAATTAATTACATAACTATAACTAGTTTTCAATGAAATTTTACTACATATTTAATTAAATTTACTGAGTCATTTTTTTCATTAATTCTTCATCTTGTTGCGATATAGCCGTTAGTTTTTTACCTACACGTTCATGTATATCTAAGTACTTTGCTACACATCGATCCAAACAGACCGATTCTCCCTTTGCTAATTCCGCATCTTTATATTTTGGTGGTATACATTTCTTATAACAAGCGTTTGACATTTTGTTATACATATCGGCCATCATTTCAATTTCTAGATCTTGAATTAACTTTAATTTTTGCTCGTCAAGTGACGTCATTGTATAATTAAATATGCGTTTTTACTTCTATACAAAACTAGCCAGTAAATTTTCGTTCGCTTCCTTTGTATTCTCCAAAATTAGAATTACGCATACGCTCTCTGATTTTCATATGCTCGTAACGCTTTTCCTCAATTGATTTTTTAGATAATACAAATGAATAGATTCCACAAAAAGTTATCATGCCCCTGAAACAACAATTTAAATTAACCCACAACACCTACTTCTACTATGTTTTTAAATATAACCAAACTTTTAATGTTTCTTATCGTTTCGTCTATATTTCCTTTTTTTAAATGTTATTGCATCAATTTTTTGTGCACGTTTCTTACTTTAGTCTATAATCTATTTAAAATTTCACAAAAAACAACAAACTTTTTTCTGGTATTATCTAGTTAAGTAAACTTAAATACCAGTATACTTTACAAAAATATATACTCAACTATAAGTATATTGCAAAAAAATATTTAAGTACAAATATAAGTACTTTAAATACATTAAAAATGTAATTAATATATATTTTTAAATTTTATAGGATACTTAACAAATAAAATGGAAAGAAGATACAAAAGAATAAAAAAAAATGTAAATAAAAAAAAGCTTTCGTCAAAAAATAAACAAAAACAGAAATTGAAATTTAATTCTGATCAAAATTTGATACCTTTCACTGATAAATATTCAAATCTGGATAATATCCATAAAAAAATGTTAATAAATAACAACATTACAGAGAAGCGGATAACAGGCGGTAGACATCACATATTTGAAAACGCTTGCAATTCTAACGCATTTACTCGGAATGAAACTTATCAGAATCCATATATCAAAGCAGTGCTCAATGAAGACATATTAAAAATAATTGATCTCGCAAATCACGATGTTGATAAAAAAGATTTTAATACTCGTGAACAATTAGAAGCTAATGAAGATATTAATAACACAAATAATGATATATTAATACAAAATACATCTACTACGAATGATTTATATGAAAATCTATCTCAAAGTGATGATTTTTTCTTGAATCTCATTAAAAAAGCGGATAAAGTCGTTGATAATCATTTTGTTAAAATAAATTTAACACAAAGTACTGCATCCAATTCTCAAAAAAGTTTCCCAAGTCTGGAAAACTCTGAAGAATTAAGATCTTCAGAAAATATGTGGATTGAACGTGAACAAGAAAAAAAAGTTTTAAATAATATTAAAGAAAATATACGCAGTGTCGATAATAAAAAGTTAGAAAATATAATTTTGAATAAAATGTTACAAGAAGAAAACATTCTTGAAAAATCAGAAAATGAACTGAAAATACAATTTATGAATGAAAAACAAGAACAAATAAATGAAAACTTTCTTCAGAATATTCTACTTGAAAGTTTAACAAACAAAAGTGATTTAGAAACGTTCAGAATTAATGAAACCTGTGACGCAAATCAGTTACCAAATTTCTGCATAAAAGATAAATTAGAAAATATGTTAATGCAACAGAATGTGACATATAAGAATATTTTTTCTGATGATAGTGTAACAAAAAACAAACCAGATTTATTTTTTAATGATTATCCAAAAAAGAAATTAAACGAAACACAAATTTTCCAACCAAAATTATTCCCATTAAAAAGATCCATTTTTGAATTTCCCGATGACAGATATCAATTAAATCACAAAGAAACTATGTCTCATTGTTCGTATGTGCCTGAATCAACATCATCAGTAATACCCGGCTTACCGTGGAGTCCAAACGAGTATTTAATAAGAAAGAAGTTTGCTCCACATACAATTACAAAAGAACACGAATCACATGTTGATAAGTTTATTGAAACAAATCAAAAGAATTTGAAAGAAATTAATGATAATATGATTTTTGATGATATAAAAGAATTTACTAAAATTCCCAGCCCAAACATACATATTGGAAAATTACGCACATTTAAATAAGTTAATTTAATTATAATTTTTGTAATCATTGTTCATTTAAATAAATATATAAATAATATCGTTAATATCGTGTCAGTCTTTTATTTTTCATAAATATATTCAACAAGCCCGGAAACTAGTCATATGAATAACGTCTTTGAAAGCTTGCAGAAGAAAATCACTCAGGATTAAATATAGTTGAAATATATGGAAGTTAAGTTATAAATTATATATCATTTAGTTTTTCTGTAAATATTAAATTATTTTAACTGAATAGTACAGAGGGAACACCTCTTTTGATGCATCAACATGCTGACATGAATACCATTTTTAAATGAATTACTGCTACAACTAGATTATGAAACACTGCTTTAATATTTATAAAGAAGCAATAAAATTAAGTTTCAGACGATAATTTAAGTAATGCAATTATAAAAAAACTAATTTATAATAGAAGATAGCAGATACAGTATTTATAAAAGATTTAAATACATACCTACCATCCAATAATAATTTTTCCAAACTTTCCTAAAGGCATAATATATATTATATGTAGAAAACACTCCTATTGCAGTTATTAAACAATTTATGTTATCACAGTAATAATTAGTTTTTCGCTTTTAAATATTAAAACTAAATTGTAAAACATTCAACACATTTTAATATAGGTTATGTCTTATATGTGAAAGAAATAATTTTTATTGAAGCGATGTTGGTAAGGAAGGCATCTATAATAAAAAATTAAATAATTATGTAGTTATAATTTTTAAATTATATTTAGAATCGATAAAAAGCAATTAGTTTTATGCTTTTATGAATCAAAATTAATTTAATTTATTAAACATTTAAAATAAATTGTCATTGAGTAAAAAAATTTATTTAAGTGATTAAATAAAAATTTTGATTGTCGGTAAAGACGTTATCTGTAATCTATACTTACCAAATTATAAAAAAAAAAATTCAAATAAAATAATTTATTTTGAATAATTACACTAATGTCTGGTATCATAAAGGACCTATCAAATTTGCTAGCTAGCAAGCACTCTCAAATGAGGTATCTAACTTATATGACAGTTCTTTTGGAGTTTTTGATGACTTTGACAAGTTTCACGCACGCGTTGTAGGTAAATACCAACAGTATTAAAACAGTGGTGATGTTATGAAAATTATTTTGTACGGTGAAAGATTCCAACTGTGTTACAATCAATTGAAGTGTCATTGCTCTAAATTCCATCGCTAATCCATAGATACTAGTACAGAATTAATACCTCATTTGAAAATAATTGCTTGCTAGCAAATTTTGCTAGGTCCTTTATGATACCGGACATAATATGATTACACCAGTTGCAATTTTAAAAATTACAGTTACAACAAATAAAGATATAATAATTACAAAGCCATATTTCTTCCTTCGATTGATATTTCCACGGCTCTTCGAGACTGCTTCATTCGTTTGTTGTCTATAAAACTTTTCACATGTTTTTCAAACCTGTTCAATTGTTTTTTAGTACTCTAAAATACCAAAAAATAAATTAATTAATATCAAATCGGATGATAAAATTAATTAAACTTACCCTACTAATATCAGCATCTACGAGCCATTTTGGTCGTACGACATAATCTTTATTAGACGGCATTGGTACACGCGCACGACCAACCCATCCTTTATCTCCAGGCCGTAACGGTTTAGCATCTTGTCCTAAATTAAGCGTTTTTGTACTTCTCTCGCTCGTACTTTCATCTGTACGTCTCCGTTTCGGCATTTGCTCCATATCTCTTTGTAAACGTTCTTCACGCGACATTGCCTGAATAAAAAATATTATTTCTAAACTTTGTTGAAGGTTTAAATCCATTTTTTACTAACCTTAAAATCAGCTGACAGATTAAATATAGGTCTCGCCCACTCACTAATAAGTCTTCCCGCACGTTCCCTATTCTCTTTTATTTCCCTTGGATGTTTATACAAATACATCACAGCCTTTCCGATCCCTGATTGTTTGAGTGTTTGTTGGTCGACTCTCGGGAAATCTGCTAACAGACGCAGCACACTTTCACGGATACTGAGTGACGGTAGAGACCTGTCTGGCATTGGAGCCAACCAATCAGTCAAAACACTAAGGACGTTATGTTCAATGAAAGCTAATTGCAAATCGTGTTTTTTCAATTGTGACATGACCCGCGCTAACATTGCTATTTTTTTTGTCGCAGGTTTCCCTTCCTGATTTAACTGGCGATCTTCATCTGCAGCTCCTCGCATGTCTTGTAGAAGTTGCGCTATCATATCATCGTTATCATTAATGATGTCAATGTCTTTTCTCTTTCGTCTGCGTGTTTGTTCTGATCTCTTTTTTTGTAGCATGGCTTCAAAATCTGATACGTGATCACCGCTGTAAAAAATAATAAGTTATAACTTAATGTACTTTAGAGTTAGTGTAATAAAATGTACCCTCTGTTGGCTCTGTCTTCGATTCCTGTGTCAGAATCATCGGATACGTCTGGTAATGCAACGGCGGCATTATCTACTTTAGTCTCTTCCGTTGGTTCCACAGGTTTCTCATCATCAGAATCACTTAGAACGTTACGTTTACTGGGTCCTGCTCTTTCTATATCAGATCCAGAAGGTGACCTTGATCTGGAAGTTACAATATATGAAAAAACTGTATTTTTAAAAGAATGAAATTTTAATAATCACCACAATTGTTAAATTTTTAAATTTATTATGAAGTCACAGAAAATATTAAATTGTTTTCATCAGTTTTTAAATTAATTGAAAATTTAAGTACCTTGACTTTGATCTAGACCTACGAGTTGCAGATCTAGGCCTGCGTGAACCGGATCTTGATCTTGATCTGCGTGAACCAGATCTAGACCTGCGTGAACCAGATCTAGACCTGCGTGAACCCGACCTTGATCTACGAGAACCAGATCTAGATCTACGGGACCCTGATCTTGATCTACGAGATCCTGATCTTGATCTACGAGACCCTGATCTTGATCTACGGGACCCTGATCTTGATCTACGTGAACCAGATCTAGATCTTCTTGAACCTGATCTTGATCTTCGAGATCCTGATCTAGATCTGCGTGATCCTGATCTAGATCTACGAGATCCTGATCTAGATCTGCGTGAATCAGACCTAGATCTACGTGAACCAGACCTAGACCTTGAACCTGATCTTGATCTTCGAGAGCCTGATCTTGATTTTCTTGAACCTGATCTTGATCTTCGAGAATCTGATCTAGATCTACGTGAAGCTGATCTTGATTTGTGAGAGCCAGATCTAGATCTACGTGAACCTGATCGTGATCTATGAAATCCTGATTTTGACCTATGGGAAACTGATATTGATCTAGATTTTCTGGAGCCAGATCTTGATCTAGATTTTCTGGAGCCAGATCTTGATCTAGCTTTTCTGGAACCTGATCTTGATCTGGATTTTCTGGAGCCTGATCTTGATCTAGCTTTTATGGAGCCTGATCTTGATCTAGCTTTTATGGAGCCTGATCTTGATCTGGATTTTCTGGATCCTGATCTTGATCTGGATTTTCTGGAGCCTGATCTTGATCTAACTTTTATGGAGCCTGATCTTGATCTGGATTTTCTGGAGCCAGATCTTGATCTAGCTTTTATGGAACCTGATCTTGATCTGGATTTTCTGGAGCCAGATCTTGATCTAGCTTTTATGGAACCTGATCTTGATCTAGCTTTTATGGAGCCTGATCTTGATCTAGCTTTTATGGAGCCTGATCTTGATCTTGATTTTCTGGAACCAGATTTTGATCTGGATTTTCTAGAGCCTGATCTTGATTTTCGTAAATTTTTTCTAGAACCTCTTGAACTAGATCTTGATTTTTGTGAACCTGATTTTGATCTGTTTGAAACATGTGATCCTGATCTTGATCTGTTGGCTCTCTTTAGTACTAGAGATGAGTTTGATTTTACTGAACCTGATCTAGATCTGACGGAACTTGCATTTGACTTCAGAGACCTTGACCTGGAACGTACTTTATTTTCGTTATCTTTACTTGGAGATCTAGATAATGATCGTGATTTAGCTGTTTCAACATTTTCTTTTGAAGGGGATCTAGACAGTTTTGATCTAGATCTAACAGAACCAGAATCAGAACGAGATCTTCTAGATCTATTGGATTGACGTGATGTTGATCTTTCTTTTGAAGGTGATCTTGAATGTGATTTAGATTTTACAGACTCTGATCGAGATCTTGATCTAGATCTTGAAGCTGACTTTCTCGATTTAGATCTTGAACGTGATCTTGATTTTGAACGAGATTTAATTGATTCAGACCTACTTCTAGATCTCGATTTTCTTGATCCAGACCTAGATCTTGGTGATCTTGAACGCAGAGAATTTACTGATTTTGATCTAGATCTTGAGCGAGATGGTCTATTAAATGATCCATCTGGTGATGGACTCTTAATAGAATGTATTGGTGAAGAATCCATTTTATTAAAACCATTTTGGTTTTTAGAAAATTCAGTATCTACAAATATTGGAAAATAAAACTTTTTGTAATAAGACATAATAATGTTTAATTGACTTTATTTATTGAAAACACCACGAACATAAAATATGTAATGTTATTTCTTTCTCAAGTAATTGATTTTTAAAAACTAGTACCCTTATACAGTCTGTTTTAATAATGTTGGAAAAAAGTGTAGTGTATTGGAAAACTCACTAAACTGATAAAGGGTTAATATTATTTCAAAATATTTTATAATATGTATTAAAATAATAAGGTTAAGAATTTCAATAACAATGTTTGCAAATACCTTGGTCTATTTCCATCTTCTGTTAGCGTAAAGCTCAAAGTCTTAACAGGTGATGATTTTCACAAATTCTTCATAGTATTTACAGATCGCAAAATTGTTTACCTTTATAAATCTTATATTCTAGAAAAACGCACAAACACATCAAACCACAAATCATCAAACTCAAGAATTTCAGAAAAATTACCAGAATACCATGAAGCTTATCAATATTACCAACTGTGACAGCCATAACAGACAGGTTGGTATTTTACAACATATTGATTCTACTTCATGTTATAATAATTTTACATAACATCGTTCAGTGGAGTTCAATTTGATATAAAGAATTTAAGAAATAATTTTAAAATGAGTGCGTGGAGATCAGCTGGCCTTACTTATATTAATTATTCAAACATTGCTGCAAAATTATTAAGAAGATCATTAAAACCAGAACTTCGAGCTGAAGCTGTGAAACGTGATGAAACTCATATAAAATTCACTCCTTGGAAGGATGGAAGGGCTGTCAGAGGTTCATCTCCAGTTTAATTTTTAGTTGTAAATAAACAAATGTAGAAACAGTGAACTCCTTAATGTGTATAAAATTATGTTAATAAATATTTGATTATAATTTTGTTATATTTCATAACCTGTTCATGTATTTCAGTTTTTTTATGGATAATTCAAAGCTGTCAGGAATTGAGGTTATATATTTTTTTATATACACCAGTCATAAGCGTCGTAAGTACTGAACGTACTGCACTCAACTGTGCTTTCGTTTGTAAATTAAATAAACAATATTAATAATATTCTAAAGATGATTTTATTAAGGAACACAAATGTATTGAAGTTTTTCAGTAATAGTATAATTAGTAAGAGTAGAAGTATATGTACAACTAATAAACTATCATTATTTTGGGAAAAAGATCCTAAAGGAGGTTATGATACCTCAAACACAAAAAATATTTCTCGAACTGAATTGATTAGGCATGGATTAAAAGAATTAAAAAGTGAAATTAAACTATGGAGGGAAGAACTAAAAGAAAAATTTGAAGAAGATCCGATTTTAGTTTTTAGACCCGGTATTAAACTTCATGGATTCTTATTGTTAACATTTCCTAATCGAGACTATTTTAGGGGAAACCGATATAGTATGGGAATTTGGAAATAAGGCGTCATTAGAAAAATGGGTTGTTACAAGTGATAAAGACCATGGACAAGGTAAAAGTGAATGCCAACTTACATTGAATCCTCAAGGAAAAGGACTATTTTCTGGTGCTTTAAATAAAGAGCCTCCAAAAGATGGACGTACAAAAAAGGCAGGGTATTGTAACATGAAAACTCTACAGGCCAGGGTACGTTTTCTCAAACGTATTTTTAGTATCGAGTGCTAAAGTTTTTAAAATTTACAGAAATCATTTAAACGAGACTCCTATTTAGATTGGCGACAGTATAATAAATTAGTATTAAGGGTTCGTGGAGATGGTAGACCTTATTTATTAAATATCTCCACAGCTGGATATTTTGACGTAATGTGGAACGACGTGTATCATTATATTCTTTATACAAGAGGAGGTCCTTATTGGCAAGTAGCAAAGGTGATTGATATATAAATTATTTATCAGTTGTGAAAAATGAAAAGGATTATTTCTATTTCAGATTCCGTTCTCTAAGTTTTTTCTTTCCTCCAAAGGCAGAGTACAAGACAAGCAATCGCCGATAGCGTTAGATAAAGTCAGAGCGTTTGGAATTTCTGCAGGAGATAAAGTTAATGGACAGTTTAACCTAGAAATTGATTATATAGGTTTGGAATTTGATCCGTCACATACAGAAGAGTTTGCATATGAAATGTATAAAATAAAACAGAAGTATATTATAGCGACTTAATATTTATTTGTAGTTTTATGTAAATAAAGTATTTTGAGCATCTACTTTGTATAAATAAATATTTAAATGAACACCGTATCCACGACAACATTATTTGTTAGTGTATTGATTAGGTTAACATTTACAATTTATATTGTGTAAAAAAAATAATTCTACATGTTACAACATCTCAGCCATGATTCAAACAGGACGGAAAACTCTTACGAGTCGCAAGAGTCGCATATATGCACAAACATTGAGGAACTGTCGGTGACTGATCTTATAAAGCTTGTCGACACGATAAGACAGCAAAACAAAAATATGAAGATAGAGAATATTGTGTTTGAAAGATACTTACGTAGAATGGATCCAGATGCGTTGCTAACGATGCAGCAAGTCCTTGAGACGGTATAATATTTGTAGTTAGAGGAATTTTTTACTCAACTTTTGTCGTAAAATAGGCCATAAGTTTTCAGCTTTTGACATAAAATTACCCTTATTTGATATTAGCGTAGTTTTGCTAAAAATCGATCAATCTTCAAATACCAGAAAGAATTGGAAAGTAGACATTTGAAGCTTTCAAATGCTTTTTTTTTTAATTTTTTACGATGACTTAAACAATTTGCAGAGGCTTGTAAATCAAAAATGATGGTTTTAGGTGAAATTCGGTGAAACAAAAACATAGACAAATTGGCATGTAACTTTTTACAGGGATTTGAATTTTGCACAATTTTTCGGAAAAATATAAAATTCCTTTAATTTTTTTTGAAGGCAAACAAATTACAAGGAGCCGCTTACCTGTCTAGTCAAATACAAATGATACCTACTATGCTAAGTTCTCGTCGATTAACGACCGATTCATGGGGAAGTCGAACAGAAAACGTCGTTTTACAAAATTTGGCTGCAGCAACATCTGTAATGTCTCTCGCCCAATCACAGAGAAGTGGAGCGAGCACAAATAAAGTAAATCTCACGCAAAAAATTGAAATCATATCACGAGAGACAGATGAACTACAAAAAGCTTTTGATGTTGTTAAAAAAAAGCTTTTAAAAAAACGAGTAAATCTTGAAGCACAAATCGAAGATGCTTCATTACGAATAAACGAATCAGAAGAAACGCTTCAGTCCTTTGAAAGAACTATTGTAGCACATGCAATCGATCCTTTAACTGGAAAAATCCCTACTGAAAAATTAATAAGGTATAAAATTAATATAATTGACCAGGAGAAATTGATCAGATCTGAGTAGATCTAATTTGATCTACTCATTGTCAGATCTAATCTATTTTAGATGAGTAGATCTAATTAGATCTAATCTATTTTTTCTGGATAGTAAGTACAAAAAAAAACATTATCGTTGTTAATGTTTTAGATTCATGAGAGAATGGTTGAGAAGCGCAGATCTTAAAATAGAAAAATTACGTTTACGAACAAATACAATGAGAACTCATTACATAAAACTGAAAAAACAGTTAGCGCAGAAAAAGGAGTTAGGTGAATCGCTGACGATTGTAGATTTTGAAAAAATCAAAATAGAAAATAAAGAATATCAAGTGAAAATCGATGTCAAAAATCATCAGCTCTTAGAATTAAAAAGAATGACTGGTGAGGCAAATTTAATGCTGAGTAACCACAAAAAGTTATTGCAAGCTTTAACCAAAGAATATAACGAGCTAGTTAAATCGGTTAATAAAAAAAAGCAGCAGATTATTCAGCTTAAAGAAGAAGAAAAGGAGGTAGAAAATGAAATGAATAAAGCATCTCATAGATTAGATCAAATCAAAAATCTGAAAGAGAATTATACAGTTCCAGATATAATGGAATATATTAAGAAAAAGGCAGAATTGTCAGAATTGAATAAAGATATAAAGGTTATTTTATTTATTTTTATTTGAAAAACACAAAACAACAGATCTAATTGGATCAGATCTGATATAAATAGATCTACTTAGATCTGATGTCACATTTCAGGAAGTAGGTATGTATACCAGCTAGATTCAATTAGATCTAATTTTATATCCAGTAAGAGTAAGTTAACTCTCACCAACCAATATAATTTCACTTTCTATATATTTATATATGAATGCAACGTGTGTTACTTTTCATTGCAGATATGGTTCCAAAAAAAAGAAATGCAACAGACAACTGTATCGTTATTTGCTTCTAAAATGAAAAAAATAACCGGCGTTAAAAATTTTAACAAAATTTCTATTTAGTAAAGCGTAAAATATTTTATGATGGCATGTTATTTATGAAAAAAATGAAAAAAAAACAAATATTTCAGTGTTTATACATGTTATATTTTATATCAAATAAAAAAATACAAAAAAATCAATAAATTGTTAATTTAGAAAATATAAAATAATTTTTTTAAAAAGAATTCCCAGTTTACTGATAACCACAAATTATGATATAGTAGGTAACATACACATACAGATGTATGACGTGGGGCACTGATTTTTATCTCAACCTGTACAGGTCTATACAAATTTTTGAAATAGAAGAAATTCAGACTAGATATTTTTTTTCATATGGGGTAAGAGACAAAAATCAGTTTTTGCTGATTTCTCGGGTATCTTTCAACTTTACAGCAAAAACCGTTACTTGCAAAAGTAAAGCTAATTAAATTCAGATTTAAGTCAGATTCATACTTCACCGAATAATGACCATCTGAATTTTGAAAACTGAACCGTATTTCAATGAATTATTAAATTCAGACGGTTATTATTCGGTGAAATAGGAATCTGATGAAAAATATGTATAGAATATTTTTTGTAGAGTATTTAATAAGCTTTCATTTTGTATGTAATTATTTTTTCTGTAAAGTTGAAAGAAAGCCAAAAAATCGGAAAAACCGACGTCTTATTGATTTTGTAAGGCACTCTAATGAAAAAAAAATACCCAATCTGAATTATCATCAATAGTTCTGCCAATAACCATATTTGTACTAAAAAATATAAATAGCGAAATAATAATAAATAATGATAGTGAGAATAAAAAATTTGTTTAGTCGTTAATGAGATGAATGATAAAAGAACTTATTTTCGAGGTAATAATTATTTTTAGACTTTGTCTATCGTGGCGGGGCTTTAAATATTGTAAAGAATAACAAATGTTAAATTCAATTGCAGTGAAAAAGTTTTTCAAGAGTATTTATCCGTTATTGTATTGAACAAAAAATCACTCTATGACGTAAATGAGATCTTTGTTTGATGTCCTGTGTTTTTTATTTGTCATTTCAAACTGTATTTCAATCAAACTTTTCCCTTTTGTTTCCATAACGAAGAACACAACAAAGAAAACGCCTAGAATACAACAACCAGTAAATAACCAGAATGCTGTATAAATTTCTAAATTAGTTTCAATTACTTCAAACAATTTAATTACCAGAAACGAGCACATAGACCCATAGATTGTAGCGATTATTGCCGCGTTACCTTTTACATTAGTTGGAAATAGTTCTCCAAGAAGTACGTAAGATAAGTTACCTACACCGATAGGTTGGAAGCACATAAATAAAACGATACAAGTTAGAGGGAGCCATGATATAGGATTTATGTCTGAGAGTACATATTTTTTAAGATAGAAAAACAGCCCTAATCCTGCTAAAGGAATGCTGCAACCAATTGCAGATACAAGAAGTAATACTTTACGTCCAAAACGATCGACTAATAGCGATGAAACGATACCTGTGAAAAAAATAAATATATTAATACATAAATTCATATTATGTACTGAAAATATTTAAATATATTGGTAGAGAATGAGTATGCTATGTACACAATTACATAAAACAACTACCTTAATCACTAATGCATTTTAATGACATACCTGCGCCCATTTGAATAACACCGCAGATGATTGCAGCCAAAGCAGATGAAAAATCAGTTCCCGTGCTATCGAAAATGTGTTGCATGTACGTTTGTATAGCGGCAACACCACTGAAATGTTGCATTGTTTTTACACCTAAAACATTAATTTGATATTAATTCAGTGGTAATAACTTACTACAACTTTTTAATACTTTTAAGAAGTTGTAGAAATATTTATAACAGAGATATATTAATATGTATTATAATCACCTAATACAATCAATAATGAATATCGATATACATCATTTCGAACTAACTCCCAGACACTTGTTTTATGAGTCATTTCTTCATTTACCACTTGCTGCATTTCATTTAACTCAAGTTCAACAGACTTTTCATATTTCAAGCTACGGAATCTCAATAAAGATTTCAAAGCACCTTCACGATCATTTTGTTTCAGTTTGAAAAATGGTGTTTCAGGCATCCAATAGAAAGTTAAAAAGAAAATGATAGGAATCGTAATTAAAATTAAAATGAATACTGTATAAGATACAAATGGCCCTATACTCAGAGCAAAAACTACTCCGGAAGTGTTCATAAACATTATAAGGGCTCCAATTTTCCCTCGTATTTCCTTTTCACTTGATTCACCTGTATACATTGAACACACCTAAAAAATACAATTGAGTATATATATAATATACATATTAATATCCATCGTAAACAAAAATAAATCTTACAGCTGATGCAATGGCGATTCCAAAACCAGAAATAAACCTTCCGGAATATAAAAACCAGACAGACTTCACATCCAAACATAGTAACCATCCTATGATATAAAATGGAACGGATAATAAGAGTGTATTACGTCGTCCAAAATAATCTGCAGCGTTTCCAGCAACCACAGCGCCTGGGACTGATCCAAGATCTAATAAAGATGCTACCCATGATCCTTGAGACTGAAATTGAATGTTAATTTAAAATTCATAATAAAAAAATCGTTTATTATGCTATACCATAGATAAGTGTAGGCTGGAAGAATTTGCATGTTCTAAATACTCGAGTGACGGAGATGGCCATCCTCGAAGGTTACCGCTTATGAACATACATAAAGCAGCTGCAAATTAATTTTATATTCTATTATAATTATATAGCGGATGTAAAATATTGAGTCAATTCAATTAAGTTATTGATGTAATTATTATTTATCTATAAGCTTCCCCCCTTGGAAAATTTTCTGCGAGCGCCCCTGATCATTTCTGTAATAAATTCTTTAATAAAAGATTAAAGTATACCAATGAAGAGCATTTATTAAGTTGACTGAATTATTATAGAAATATTTTGAAATATAATTCATATCTGATAAAATTATGGATTATTCTGTCAAATTATTAATCCCGTAGATTATCTTTTTAATGAAAATAAATACAATATGATTAATTTAAGAATTTAAATTTAATAGATTAAAATAATAAACAATACACATATCCATCATCACGGTTCAAGAATTACATACAGATAAAATTCCTTTTTTATAATAAATAAATTAAGTAATTGATAAATATTTGTTTATATTATTGATTTTAATTTTTTCATAATATTTTTTTTTCTGGTTGACCCCATAATGAATATAGTAACAACCAATATTATAGAAGAGACAATTTCTAACAACTTTCATCCAAAATATTTTTTTTTAGATTGAATAGTTTCTGAGAAACAAATGGCTTCGTACGTAAACAAACCAGTCTATTAACGGCTGTAACTCAGAGATTATTTAAACTACAAAAAAATGTTTAGGACAAAAGTTGTTGGAAATTATCCCTTCTTAAATATTGCTAGTAATTATCTTCATCATGGGGTCAACCGGAAAAGAGATATTATGAAAAATCTGATTTGGGGGACTGAAAATTTCTGTAGTCTCGATTAAATTAAACAATTTACTTACCTAAAATTCCAGCAATATATTGTAACCTCCTACTTCCTTTTTCTTGTATTTCTGGTTCGCTCGGTGTCTTTTTTTCATCACTCACCACCGCAGGTACAACCGGACTAATTTTAAGATTACTCTCGTAATGTTTATCCATATTAAAATAGTTAATAAAAATAAATACTAAAATTCAGCTAAAAATTATTTAAGTTATCTTTTACGTAAAAAATATAAACAACTGTTTTTCATTATCAGATCATTGACAATAATTTAATATGTAACACTATGTGGTTTAAATATTCAACTGAAAAGAGAGATTCTACTGATGGTAATTAATTTATAAGGCTCACGAAAAAACTCAAGATTAAGTCAAACAAAACCTATTGTGTCTTATCAAAATAAATCTATACTAAAAATTAAACAAAAGCTTGATATTCATTACAGATATATTTACACCATAATTATTATAAAATTTATAATCATTTAAAACAGCATTTAATATTATGTACACATATATGCGATATAGACATAGAGAATAGACATACAATACATAAATGAAAAATATCACTATTTAAAAAAACACTTTAGTAATTGTTATTTATAATTTTAAGTTTAAAATAAATGTAAAGCATTATATATATAAATAGCTAACTCTGGTTCAGGGTTACCCAGTTTAACTAATATTATTATGTACCTGTATTACATACATTTCATTATTTTAAATTACTACATATTTATTTTTAACATACACCTTTTACGACTAGAATAAATTTATTTTTATTTGTTCCAGGAAGAAATGAACAGCTATAACTGATTTAATTGAATCCAGCCAGAGTAAGTTAACTCTCGCTAATCAGTGTAATTTTACCTTCTAACAATATTTTAGTAACTGTTAATGTAGATATATTTAAATAAGACAGTATGGAGGTGTAGGATTTAATTAGATCCAGTAAGACTTGATTGAATTTAATATAATCAGATCCGATTGGATCTAATTCTATATCTAGCTAGAGTTAACTCTCGTTAATCAGTGTAATTTCTCTTTCTAACAATATACAATACATATATAAATTTTTAGTTACTGTTAATAAGGATTGAAATATGACTGTTAAGGATCAGATCTAATTAGATCTAGCTAGATATGATGTGATAGCGGTAGATAATTAGATCCAGTCAGATTTGATTGAATCTAATTAGATTAAGGAATTTTCAAGATTTGAACAGCATAAAATTTTTATATAATTTAATAATAAAATATATATCAGCACTGAAATTAGCTATTAGGTGCTGTTAAAAGAAGAGAATCCTCGTTAATTAGATAAAATTTTGTATGCGTCATTATAGATTTTTTAGAAAAAATATTTACTTTATGAGATAATGAAAAAAAACCTTTATCAATTAAAAACTTGATTCTAGATTATTTATGTAGAAACTAAATTGTTTTGAATACAATGACAATTAATAAATACTACAATTATTCCAGACGATATTTAAATAATCATTTACTCTACGTATATGGAAATATAGAAGTACGTTTTATCAATTATCAATATGGAGGGCTTGACAAATGTTTCTGAATCCATGCAAAAATTAATTATGATTTTTGAAATTTTTAACATATTATGTTTAAGATTTTTTATGCATTAATTTTTTTATGACACTTTCAAAATTTTCATCTACATATTCGATATTTGTATTTGTTGTAGAATTATTAGAGGTATCAGATTTATATTTTTTTAATGAAAATGACTCGTTACTTTTTGGTTTTAGTAATTTTTTGAATGTTAATTCCCAATCATCGCTATCTTTGTTTTCGATTTCAGTTTTTTTGGTTTGTTTTAGATGAAAATTATCTTGTGATTGATCAAAATTAACTAAATAATTGACTGAAGATTTTGATTCATTTTTAATTTTGGTACTTTCTAATTCTTGATTAACTTCTTTTTCAAATGCTGATGAAAAAGAAAAATTATCATCTTCTGTGTAATTTTGTACTATTTCTTTAATATTATCTTCATCTCTTTTAGATTCGTTTTTACTTATCTCTGTATCATTTTTTTGAAAGTTCTCATTTTTAAACAATTCATAACGACTTGGTGTAAAAAATTCTGAATTGACATTGGTGAAGTATAAATCATTTTTAATTATAGATACATCGTTATCAACTTGATATTCTTGAGTGTTATCTTCAAATATTGATAATGTTTGATTTTTCTTATTATTTTCAATAGCATGTTTTACACTTAAAGAATTCTTTCCTAATGGACGTATATTAGACTTTGATTTCTTGATAATTTTTGGTTTTGAAATCATTTTCCTTTTTGTACTTTGGCCTTGATTTTTTTTGTGGACCTGAGTTGAAATTTAATTATCAGTATTTTATAAAATCAAGGTTTTTTTTAAATAAATGTCAATTGTTATTCAAAAATCGTTAATTGTAATTCAGATTAGTCAATTGTTATTTAGAAATCGTCAATTGTACTTCAGATTAGTTAATTGTAACTTAGAAATCATTAACTGTAATTGGTTGATTGTTATTCAAAATTCGTCAATTTTTATTCAGAAATCATCAATTGTAATTCATATTGTTATTAGTTGTTATTCAAAATTCGTTAGTTGTTTGATTAATTTATTGTTATTCATATTATATATATAATTATGGATCTGTATTGTTTCTTTATGTTTTTTTAATAAAAATTGACAATTTTTGAATTATGATTTTCTGAAATAGTGGAAATTTTGTAATTTAAATTTATTATTTTTTTAGAGTTTTAAAGCCCTGTAGATAAATATAACTACGGAAAATAGAAGTCAAACTATTTTTATTTATAAAAAAAATAACAATTGCCATTAAGGTTGATGACAAAGACTAAAAAATACCTACAAAAATAAATCTTAATAACGATGTAAAATAAAAAATAAAAATGTTTTTAATACTATAAAAAATAACAAATCAACTATGGAAAATGGTTTAAGGTCATCCTCTATTTATATAATCACTAAAAATAAATTTAGCACATTTATTTTTTCATACTTTTTAATCTAATCTGAAATTAAATTCTTTTCTTATTGGGATTACCCAATTGATTACTAATAAATACTTAGGAATCAACATATCAATATCAATAAAGAGGTGTGCTCGTAAATTTTCCTTTTTAATTAAAATCAGGAGTGGACTAAATAAAATGAGTGGGGTAATTATTTTTATTTTGTATGAGAAAAATAACATGAAATATTTTTCAAATAATAATTTTAATTAAATGTTTTTTTAACAGGAAATTCACTGTGAATGTGTTAATATTTATCATATCATTTTAAGTACCAATATAGGTACAAATTTTAAGTCAAACTCTGTGTTGTTCAATGTACAGATTTGTTTTAAATATATTTTATTATAAAAAAAACTATTAAAAAAGATAAAATTGAGTTGCTCACTTTTCAAATTCTTTAATGTACTGATAAGAAAATGATTGATTTTGTAAGTCTACAGGGAGTGAATAAAATATAAGTATTTATGTATACAGGGTGTGGCATTATTTAAATATTAAATAATTCAAAAATATTTTCAGAGGTGTAGTTTGGGAGGGGAGGGGGATCACCTTATAAAATATAGAAAACTGTTTTAATAGAATTTATTGTAAAATGTAAAACTTACATTATCAACGGCCTGCTTATATTTTCTGTAAGACATCCAATCTAGACGTAAATAGTAATCTTCCCAAGGAAACCATAGTAAATTATCAACCGTGCACAAACATTCACTGTTGAAAATATATTTCATCGTTTAAATTTTGTAAATATTATTCAACAATGATGGTAAAAGAGTTATACATACCTAACAAAAGACTTTTTTGTACTTTTTAGAAGAGAATTTGGGTTTATAAAATTTAATAATGACCAAAGAACATTCCGGTTTGATGGTTTCTATAAAAAAATTATTAAATATCATCTTAAAATAATAAGTAAATAACAATTAAATACGTACTCTTAACTTCTTATTAGTTAGAGCTATTCGTACTGAATTATTGATTGATTGGCAATAAGGACGTAGTCCTCTGACATTGACGGTAATATCAGCACAATCTAATATTATTATTTTCCAGTTGTGTTGAGGTAATGATGATACCAAATCAGTACCAATGATAACGACAGTGTTATTTAAAAAATCTATTTTATTTATATCTAAAACATTAATTATAAGCAAGGATAAGACTCAATTTCTAACACAATGGATATATATATATTTAAAATCAACTTACCGCTCTTATTTGTTATGAGAAATGTCGATAACGTGCTCCATTTAGAGAAATGTTCTTCCCAATGTAATAAGATATCTTGCGGACATAAAACGAGACAAGCTGTGAATTTTGAAGACTTCAAAACTGCTTCGGTGAAAATAATTGATTGTATAGTTTTTCCCATACCTTCATCTTCATCTAATATACACCCTGTTTTCTATTAAAATGAAGTACGTTATTATTATATGTATAAAAATAATACAAAATTGTATTACTTCTAAAAAATGCCTTGTAAGAAACCGCACTCCTCTTATTTGGTATGAAAATAATTTTCTGAAAGTTTCTTGTGGTATTGTAACATCTTCATATAGTATTAAATTATCATTTATAATTTCTAAAGAAGCATTTTCTAAGCAACTGAATGTAATACTGAAATTACTATCATTCATATTTAAATAAATAAATAAATAATACTGGAAAATACTTCAACGAAATGTTCATAAAGAAAGTTGATTAAATCTTGATAAAATATACAGTGTCATTGTTAATATGTATAATATTTTTATATACATTAACGCCACAAAAACAGATATACTTGTTTTATGAACGTCGCTTTCATTTTCTTTAAAACAGAACATTTTTCATGTTATTTTTTTAATTCTACATTTATGTCAATGTCAACAATATGACATTTTCAATAGATCAACGAGAAGTTAGCAACAGACCACAGCAACTGACATAGATAAAATATGTAAATCACCTAATTTCAGTTTTATCATTACTGTTACCTTTTTTTAAATTTCATTTGTATTAAAATACTGTTCTACTACTTATCTTTATTCTGTGCTACTTATTACTTTTACAGCAAAGCATATTTTAATTAATATAAATAAATAAATATCGTGCAGTGCAGTGGCGTGCAGCAAATGCAAGTCGGTCGATAAAACAGAATTTGATAAAATGATAGAGAGCCATCTTTGGAGAGAATAATTTTGCTGCCGCTGCGTCCGTGATCAGGTTGACAGTCCAGTTGTCAGATAGACCAAATATGGCTGACACTGATTTAGATGAAAACAAACGAAGAACGACGAAAAATGTAAAAATTGCCCAAGGTGGTGGTCCAAGAGTAGTGACAATAAAAAAGACTGAAACGGGCTTCGGTTTTAATGTGCGCGGACAAGTGAGTGAGGGTGGACAATTGAGGAGCATCAATGGGGAATTGTACGCCCCCTTACAGCATGTTAGCGCTGTTCTAGATAATGGGGCAGCTGAACAGGCCGGTATCCGTAAAGGAGATCGTATCCTTGAAGTGTAAGTCTAAACAACCCTTTTCTTATTAATTTACAATTGCATTCCGGATTTCCTATTTTCATGTACCGAATATTGATTTTCAGATTACCAAGATAATCAACCATTCAAATTATTGTTAATTATGTATAATGTTTATTGGAAAATGTTTATAGTGCATTTATGTTTAATTTAGTTCTGTTTAATTCAATAATGTTTTTGCTTCCTCGTATTTGAATTGTCCTTCATTTGCACGCATGACATTTCAAGTCAAAGACCTTTATGTAAGAGAGATGTTAATTCGATAATTAAAAATGTAAATGTCTCATCTTTGGTGTGCAGATTTTCTATAAGAAGTTAATATAATGTATTTTACTTAATTTAAATAAAATTTAATAAAAATTGTTTAACTGGGAAATAATGCATATCACATTTACTAATCACATAGCATTTTTGTTTATGTCTAATCAAATTGTATGATTTTTTCAATTGTATAGGAACAATGTATATTTAAAGGTTGATATGGCATACAGCATACATATTTTTAAGAAATATGAAATTCAATTTGTAATCAAGTAATCTTGATCCTCTCTCTTTCCAACCCCACGTATTTGTCAGCTACATTATTTTAATGTACCCGGGGATATTAATTTAATTAAACATAAAGTAATCATGCCCACCCGACATGCTCCCCCAACATGCCCACTCAACATGCTCACAATACACGGTTCACCGCAAATTGTTTTTTCCGGCTTTTTCCTAAACTTAACCTACCCATTAGTGAAAACTGGAATAAAATCCATTCAGCTGTTATTGAAAAAATTGCGTAAAATTATATTTTCAAACTCCCAGGAAACACCAGGTCTTGTCTTAAGTGTTTTTATTTAAATGACAGTTGTACGCTCTGACATCATGGAAAGAAAAAACGACTTGAATAAGATTCTTTTGTTAAATCTTAGGTTTTCATAAAATATTATTAGCCACGATACTACTCAGAAAAATTATCTAACTATTGGTGAAAACAGCATTGAAATCGGTTCAGTAATTCCCGAGTCTATATATAGATATATAGATAAATAGATAAATTACCCCTCTCCCTCCCAAAAAAATTGTCTGTATGCGCGCTTGTTTTATATAGTATATTATATAATTTAACAATTTAAGTAATATGAGTGGTTGTTATCTAGTATTTAGTTAGATTAAAGCACCTAATTTATGTATGTTTTCAAACTTAAATACACTATACATATAAGGTTTTTTGATAAATCAATGCGAATAAAACTTTTTATGTGTACATAAGAATTTGAAAGTACGTGGTGTTATTATTATTATTATTATCGCAATTCTAAATCCGTATTTTGCATAGATAATAATTCTGTCAATAAACACGAAATCTAATGCCGTGTTTAGACCAAAAAAAACAAATATAAGAAACCAGTGAATGCGATAGGAGATATTATTGAAGTTTGTGACCGCAAAAGCTTGCTGCGGCACTGCTTTTTATATACCTATATTTTCATATTACGCTTTTTTGGTTCTTTTATTAAAAAAATAAAGCCTTTTGCAATCATATTTGAAAAACACCTATCAGTTTTTTTGTTTATAAAATAAAATCATAAAAATGTTTTTGATTTCTACCAGCAGTGGCGTAACCAATCTACAAAATATTTTTTATGATGGTATTTAAATAGACCTAACTCAACTAAACAATACATTACATCAAAAATCACAAGATACATAATATTTTCGTCTTATTGAGAGGATTCCAAAACATATTTGATTTCATATATCCAATAAGTATTTTGGACGGTCGCCATTTTGAAATCTGTAAAAGAATTTTGTTGATTATCGAAATTAATATATGTACTTAACCTCTACATTAATGTCTGTTCATTTTTTGATTTAGTGACAGTGTTACCAAATTATAATTTTTTTCCGAAAAATAATCCATATCCAGACTCAACCATAAAAAATCGTAGCGACCTCGTTTTTTTTGAAGAGAATAATTTTTTTGACAAAAGTGTTAGTCCTGGTAAAGAGTAATATTTTGATAATAAACAATTTTAATTTAGTTTTACAGGTTGTTCATAAAAAAATGCCAAAGTTTGCAATCTTCGAAATGATAAAACTCATTTTTTTCAAATGCGACTATCCTTTTTTTATTTCACTATTCGAAGTTTTTTTTCTCCTTTTCAATTTGTATAGGGGATATCCTATGTCTAAGCCTCATACTTTCTGAGATATTTAATAATTTTCACAAAAGTAACCATTTCATCACATTTTTATGGACCATTTCTTATTTAAAGATGTATCTATATGTTTAGTTTTTTTTATTCATTATCTTGAATCCTAACAGAACCGCTATATTTCAAAGTCAGCGAACCTGAACCTGAATCTGAACCTTTTCATGGATAATCGGTAACCATATATTTTTAAAAGGTTTAATAATTACTTTTAATATTTTTTTCCAATGATTTTTAAAAGAGATTATAAAATGTACTGACAGGAAATCTGTTTGAATTTTATTTTATTTTTTAACTATAACTGAATTACAATTTCAATTTGCAAAAAAAATATTGAAATGTAGAGATTCCAATCTTCAAAATGTAATTTGAACCCGAACCCTGAAAAAAGAACGGGTTTTGAACCCAAATAGTTTGCAACATTCTGAACCAAAACCCGAACCAGAATTTATGTTTAAACCCGAACTGAATTCGAACCATAAATAAATTCCGGTTTAAATCCCCGATTTTGTTAAATAAAAAACATCGTGTTGCTGTTTTGTCTTTTTAGTGTAAACAGATAGAATGTGGGGACCATATACTTAACTATCAAATGATTAACAGACTTTAAACTCAGGCATGTTTATCCAGTTTTTAATTAACTTTTACTACGATTTAATACAATGCAACCCTGTCAACAATTATATGAATGGTATGTATTTTTCTATAAGTTTGTTAAACTTATATTTGTTTACAAATATGTTTATCTGACTTATTTGTAATTAATGTAAATAAGTAAAAGATAGATACTATTTATTTATTGATTGTAGCTTGAATAGTGGAGTATTGTTAAAATATAATAATTATAAATTAATTGTTTAGTTATTGATATGTATGGTAAAAGACGTAGAGAGATGTCAGAATAGTAAATGATAATGAAAGTGTAAACAAGTATAATGTATGAGTATCAAGGTCGATATTTGGCGCCTCAAAAGGCGTGGAGTACATTGCACATACATACTTACACATTTAATTTTTATTACATTAATATGTTAGTTTGTAACTGGAATCTTTCTTTGAAAAAAGTCCGTAACTTTTTAACCGTTGGTTAAATTCTAGTATTCAATCACGCATGCTTACGAACCAAGATTTGAATATCCCGTACGCTCACGTCGGATCACGAAAAATTAACAGCTCGCTCTATACCTTCGATTCAACATTTATTATAATATACTAGCTGTTATTCGGGAATTTTTTTTTATGTAATCAATTTTTTCGGAATTCAAACTAGCATATGCCCTTCCTCGAGATACAAGTTATCTCCCTGCCAAATTTCATCAAGATCGGTTCAACGGTTTAGCCGGTTTATAATTATATGAATTTTGGTCAGTTTAAAAAAAATATGATTACGTAAATTGAAATAGTTTAAATAAATATTATGCAACAATATCCAATACTTACGCCTTGTTCTTGCAAAACTCACCTACCCAAAATAAAATTTTGAATAATTACTACTTTTTGAAAATAATTTTTCCCAGTGGCGTGCTAGACAGAAAATAAAACAATTGAACTCTATTTAAAAGAAAAAAAATTATCTTAAAAAATACCGTTTCAAAATTTTGATAGTGTTTTCTTCCCAGACGAAAATTAATCCTAAATATAAAATTCTATGATGTATCGTTTTCGAGTTAAAGCGTCTGCAGAGAGATAGACAGACATCATTGCGAAAATAGTCAGAATGTGTATTTCTACCAAAATTTAAAAAATCTGTCTGTTTGTTATTTTTTTACGGCTAAACCGCTGAACTGATCTTGATGAAATTTGGCAGGGAGGTAGCTTGTATCCTGAGGAAGGTCATAGGCTACTTTGTATTCCGAATATTGATTATATTAAAAAAATATAAATTCCACACGGACGAAGTCGCGGGTAATAGCTAGTGTGTTATGAAGTAGTATGTGTTTTCGCGGTAGTTGTTTCTTTAATTAATTAACGAAATAGTGAATTATGTGTGTTACAATGACAGTTTCTAAAGAGGGAAATTAAATAAACGTAATAAATTTTTATTTTACACTCTACTAAATTGTAAAAATAGTTTAATTTATGTACATTTGCGACACACGCCTCTGAATAATAAATTGAATTCCGTTTTCACTTATTGTAAAGTTGTTTATATGCCAAGTGACGTAATTAAAAGTTCACCCATTCTCTTTCAGAAAAAAAAAGATAATTTTCTCCCGCCGGTAAACGTGTCCGCGTTCTGTAGAAAAGGAGGACAACGTGTATGTACGCACTGTGTCTGTATGTCTGTCAGTGTCGCACGATTGCGCTGACAGGTATGCGTGGTTTTTTCTTAATTGGTCTTGTTATATATATATTTTTATTATGTTGAACAGCGATTGGCGGTAATGAACCGGAGTGAATTCAAATATGAATTGATAAAATTCTGTTTGTTCTCTGTTTGTGTGTTCTCGTGTTTGTATTTTGAGTTTGTGACAATGATTGGGTACCATATGTATTCTATCCAAAAACAAAATATCGTGTATGTATTTTATTTTTTGCATGTGTTTATACTTTCTTTTCTTAGAATTTTTGTAATTTTTTTATATGAAATATACAACAGTATAAGTAAGTATAGTGAAGCCGATTTTTTTCGAAATCTGGATTTGATCCATTTTGACCTTCCCTTAATCCATGCTGACTGTTTTCGCCATGATGTCTGTGTGTATGTCTGTTTGTCGGTCTGTAAGCGCTGTAAATCAAATACGACAAGTCGTAGAAGGATGAAATTTTATATTTAAGATATATTTTTTTCTGGGAAGAAAACCTCATATTTTTCAACTGGATACGGATGTTGATTTTTGAATTTTTCAAATTACTTTGAAATAGTGCGAATTAGATAAAAATGGCCAAGTTAAAAATTGTAGGTATTATTATTTTCTATAATTTATGTTCTATTCATTTTTTCGAAAAAAAAAATTTTTTTTAATTATAATTCAAATGGTTCATAACAGAGAAGAAATGAGTGTTATGGGACATTCTTATACGTAATACTGACAATGAGTGAACAGTGTGGGCAAGTCTAAATAATTATATAAAAACATTCTTTCTGGTTAAACCTTACCTCAAAAACATTATTTTGGGGAAAATGAACAGAACATAAATTATAAATAATATTATTCTAAACAAATTTTATTTAGCTTGCAAATTTTGCTAGCTCGTTTATAATACCAGATATAACTCTGCCTGCCTGTTTATTACCTTTTCACGGCTAAACCGCTGAACCGATTTTGATGAAATTTGGCAGGGAGTCAAGGGTAACAGCTAGTTATTTTATAAAATTATCTTCTAATACTTTTTTTGAAACACTGTTTATAACATTTATAAGAAATGTTATAAAACATAAATTAATTAATAAAAATAAGAAGCTCTATACGAAATAATAACTTAGGTATACCTATTAATTATAATTTTACAATTAAATCGGTCTCATCTTCTTGTCTTGTACTTTCGACTAATAAATAAATAAAAATTCCTATCAATCATCCCACCCCTAAAATATTATAATTTTTAAATTATATATTTATTTAAAAAAATTCTACTACGGACCTGTACTTTATTTAAAATGTGCATTTGCTCATCATCAGTACTTATCTATAAAATGTATTGAATGTTCAATAAAATTGATAAAATTGTGTTTGCTTTCTGTGTGAGATTTTCTTCTATTGTTGTGATTTTATAAAAATGATTGGCCATCATTTACTACAACCAATACGAAGTCTAAATAAAATGTATGTATTAAGTATATTTAATTGTAGGTACTTTTTAATGTATCATAATTGATTTAAAAATCCATTACTTATATGATAATGAGAATCGTTCAAGTTTCACAAGGTGAACAGTACATATTTTACGATAGTGATTGAGATAAGTAAGCTTATTTTTAATATGTGTCAATTATGCAATAAGTAATTAATTTATCTTTTATTTGAACATATTGTTTTATTCTTTAACGACATTATTATGAAATTATTTTTAAACTACTTATATAGTTTTCATAGGATTTTTTACGACCTAAATAATTAATCAATATTACATATTTTCTGTAACAAAAAAAACATCTGCCAAGTAAATGCTTGGTCTTTCCTCGTATTAAATTCACCAAAGGAAGTTAAATATTGAATAATTTAAATAAAAACCGATAAGTGTTCAGATAAATTGCCTGGCATTTGTTAACTATTTAATTTTTATACAATTTTACTAAAAAATGTTAGTTCAAAAATTTTCTTAAGACGCACTACATGTATCGTTCTTGAGATATCTTGAAAGAATAATTATAGTAGGTATGTATATGTAAATATATGGTAGTAGGAATACAGTTATACCGGCCCTGGACTTTGGGGCTCCCATTTGATATAGATAATTAAGCAACGACGACATTACATTGAAAAAAAAAACTGACGAAAGAACGGATCAGGTTGTGGAACAGTTTTTACTGTGCCCCTTTGTATCTTTTTCGTAATAAAATTAACAAAAACAAAAACAGTAGTTAATTTTGAAAACAAAACGAACGTTTTTAAGATTAAATAATAAATCTATCTTATCTATAAAAATTACACATGAACTTGACATTTGTATTAAAATTAGTTTCTGTTTTTGATTCATCAATAAAATATTGTAAACAAGTTTGTATGGCTGCCTAAAAAATAACCTCACACCTTGATATATATTTATAATACCTCATTAGACCCGGTGCTACCCAGGGATATAAATTTAATCTGTGATAAACCTAATGAACATTGTTTTCACTTATCGCTAACTATTACGAAGATACCTCTTCGACGATTGTTTTTTTCCGAGTTCATGAGATTTACACAAATTATACACCTAAACCTTCCTCGTGAAATATGTACTCTGTGTATTAGTGAAAACCGGAATAAAATCCGTTTAGTAGTTACTGAGAAAATCGTACACAGACAGACAGACGCAGCGAGGGACTTTGTTTTATACTAGCTATAGAGAAATGTGATAAATATCCCAGTTTTTATTTTTGATTCACCTGTTCGAGATTTTTTATTTGAAAAACGTATTGTGAATTAATAGAAACATGGTCCTCATCAATGGGGGGGGGGGGGGGGGTGCTTAACCTGGTAATCTGGAGATAGGCGGGAAGGTGCCGAAATCCTGACCTAGGCGTAGTTATAAATAAAGTTATTAAAAATGTGTTATTTTTTTACAGAAATGGAATAAACGTGGAAGGAGCTACTCATAAAAGAGTGGTGGACATAATAAAATCAGGCGGAGATGTTCTTACGCTTACAGTTATATCAGTCACGCAACAGGTATGTAAACGTAGATTTTTTTACACATTCTTAACGTCTGAAATACCGTGTACAATATTTATAGGAAGCGGAACGACTGGAACCAACAGAAGATGCTCAAGGTTATACTTATTTAGATTATAGCGAGAAAAGATCTTTGCCTATCAGCATTCCGGACTACCATTACAGCGAGCGAGGGGGCGAACGTTACGTAGCCTTTAATATTCACATGGCCGGCCGACATCTATGCTCGCGTCGTTACAGAGAGTTTTCAAACTTACACACGAATCTTAAAAAGGAATTCGTTGGTAATTATTAATTACTAACTCACGAAAATTAATTAGAACGAATGATATTTTAAATAAAAATCGATTTCAGGTTTTAATTTTCCGAAATTACCCGGGAAATGGCCGTTTCAATTGAGCGAGCAACAGTTGGACGCCCGGCGCAGAGGCCTAGAGCAATATTTAGAAAGGGTGTGTGCTGTAAGGGTGATCGCAGAAAGCGACGCGATGCAAGATTTTCTAACAGACCACGATGAACAGGCTAACTCGATTCCGGTAGATTTGAAAGTACGTTTGTTTATTTGATTGTTGAAGTGAAACTTATTTAGCGAATTAGTGAATTGGAATGACCTCGACACGTTTTAAAATATGACAGGTTTTCAAGATGAAACGCTAAGGAAAGTGTGGCATTTATTTAATTCTCATGGTTAATGAAAACAAAAGAAGTTTCACTTCAACCGTGCGCTTATGTGGGTGAAGCGTATACCAATTTTTTTTCGATATTAACGCACGTGTGTGTGTGTGTTTTAGGTATTGTTACCGGATAGAGATGTGATAACAGTTTCTGTGAAGAAGAGCTCGACGGCTGAAGATGTATATTCGACGGTCGTAGAGAAAATAGGAATGAACAAATCGGTTTCCAAGTATTTTTATTTATTCGAAATCGTCGAATACAATTTTGGTAAGTCATTTTTATATGAAAATTGAAATGATTACGGAGTAATATGGGTTGATATTTTCAGAACGTAAACTACAACCGAACGAGTATCCCCACAACTTGTACATCCAGAACTACAGTACGGCGACAAGCACGTGTTTGTGCGTCAGGCGGTGGTTGTTTTCAATGCGCAGGGAACTGGCGATTACCCGCGACGACTCGCTCGCTTTATCGTACATATTCTGGCAGGCGGTTGATGATGTGAACAGAGGCCATGTCCGTGCCGCTGAACGTTTGTACCAACTTAAAGCTTTGCAGGACGCGGCGAGGGCTAAGGAGTACCTTGAACTTGCACGCCAGTTGCCTGGGTACGCCGGTATTGTTTTCCCGCACTGTCCATGCGATTCGAGGAAGGGAGGGCATGTCGTCGTGTCTATAGGTGAGTTTTTGTTTTTGTTTTGAAGTTATACTTCTTTAGGTGCACCGCGACACATTTTTACGATTGACTTGTGATCGTGTTCGATGTTACGCTCAGAAATGTCCACTGAGTAGTCATTGATAACAATAAGGGACAGATAACACGTTCGAATGCAACACGAGAGTTATCGAAGGTATAGCGTATATTAACTATATGTTCTTGTGAGAAAGAAACAGTAAAATTTAGTTAAATTAAAAAATTGAGATAGACAGTAGTACATTTGTGAAAATAATAGATAGTGAAAGTTACAGTAAAACTTTGAAAATTTGAAAGACAATTAAATAAAAGGTATGAAAATGAGAAGAGTGTTCAGTTTAAATGGCGTAGTGTCTTCTGATGTGTTATAAAAATGAATTTATTAAATTAATTAAAGTTAATTTTTCGTAGTTGTTTTTCAATAATACTAAAGAAGTATAACTTCTAATGCATGTACATTCATTTTTTTAATAAGGAAGGGTGTGTTATTGTTTGTGTTTTTTAATTAGGAACGGACGGGGTGAGATTGCAAGCATGTCGAGAAGACGGAACTTTAGAGTCACAACTTGTAGAACTGCATTGGGATAATATAAGGCAGTGGGAAGCTGATGACGAGGCGATGGTGTTTTGTTTGCAGTATCAACGTCAACAACCCGATAAAAACTTAAGATGGCTTAAAATACAAACACCATATGTAAGTTATGCTTTTGTATTTGTTTGTTTATAGTGGCCACTCTTTTTCTGGAAGAAATTTCCCCGACTTTTCTGTATTTTACGGATTACTGAAGAAAAACGAAAAATTTGTAAAACTTTCATGATGCTTTTCACTCTTTCAAAGGCTGTTTGTGAACGTATAAAAAATACAATGACATGTCACTTAGATTCAACCGAGTTTTATCAAAATTGAACGAATAAATAAAATAAATTACTTACCAGAATCCAATTTAAAATAAACACACAATTAATTGTATTCTTCTTCAATAACAAATCACAAAATAAATAAATTAATGACAGCACCACTGTTAAAACAAGAACATGAAGTGAGATGCATTTGTGATTGGTCAGCGAACTATCGATAGATCACGTGATAAAATTGTCAACAATAGAACTTTTTTGAAAAATTTGCGAAAAAGTAATTGACATTTTACGAAATGTCAATTACTTTTGCGCAAATTTTTCTGAATTTCCAGAAAGTGTTTACCCTGTGATATGAATTAAATTTCATGTATTTTTATTTATTTTAGTACACATTCCTTCAAGATTGTTTCGATCGTGTATTAGAGGAAAGTAAATGGGTGGATACAGGAGAATAACAGTCCAACGAACAATCACTATTCGACTTCTAGCCAGAATCATTCCTCTCTGTCTTTGCCTCGTCCTATGGATTACATGTGATGTTTTAAACTAATAAGTAAATTATTCTATGTAAAAACGTAAATTTATCATATATATAAATATATATACACGAACGTACAATACGAACAAAACTACAATATATGTTCTACGTTGAAGATTATATATTTGTATATATATATAAGAATGTAAACTTACAGTCAAGAAAATCAAAATATATTTACTTATTATGTAAATAAGTTTTATTTACATGTGCATATAGATCGTTAGACTGTTTTTATATTTATTAATTAGATTCACAAACGTCGCCAGATTTGAATTATCAATTATATTTTCTTCCGCTGCGGCTGTTGTATTTTATTGCAAGTTTTCTTTTGTATTGGCCCAACTCCTTAATATTTAGGTACTCGTTGAATATTTTTCTGCAAGTATGGGCGTAGACTGTAATATAACTGTCGGGCCTTTGAGGTTATTTTAGTTTAAAATGGGAAGATAGTTAACTTTATTATGAAGAGCTGAATCAAATACAAATCTGGCAGATTATAAAACTTTGTAAACTGATTTTAATAAATCTTAATTTGTTACTAGTCTGTTTAGAGGTTTGTTTGTTTTATATTGTATTTTAGCTGTGAAAAGTTTATTTTAATATTATTTAGGTTAATAGTTGAAGCATTACGATGATATTGTTAGTAGGTACGTTTTGTTTTTTAACTGAAACTATACTTAAAATGAAAATCGTAACGAAGCCAACAACATGATACTTTTTGAAATTAAAGAAGGTAGGAGAATATTTTAACATACATTTTATTTAACTGTTAGAAGTTTCATAATGTTTCTGTGAAGTGAAGTTCTCGATATATTTTCTTTTAAATTCTGTTAAAACTTAGGTTAAGTCGTATTATATTTTATGCTTATGTTATTTTCAATGCAATAATTTGATAATATACGCATTTACTTACAGAAAATGTTGTTGGCACTGTAGAATTTTAGTTCTGTTTTCACTTAAATGGCAATGAAATAAAGTAAGCTAGTTATTGATATAGTTAATTGTAAATAATTGTTTATTTAAATAAACAATCTACAAATGCGTACTTCGCATCAATATGCATATCGGGAACTATACAAATAATTGTATTAGATAATATTATAATCTGTTACTCTTACTTTTTAAAATCTATTGTACTGTTAAAATGAAAATATTAGCCTCTATGTAATACAGCAATATGTTTCGATGTAAAAGTCACATGATGTATTTGTGATGTCACATCTATTATTTCTTAAAAGAGTCTACGTATATGAATATTGTAAAATATATTATTTAATCTTAACATTGTCTTTCATTTATCCTATTTTTTAATAAATATAATTGTTCTTGACATAACAAAATTAAATTCAGTTATGTAATTGAGTGGTGAAACTACAATGTCCCCCCCCAGTAATCGAAAAAGTAATCAAACAGAATCATATTTTGACGTTTCATTCCGGAATCTGTTAAATTCCGTAATCAAATTTAATAATGTCAATCTGTTTAATTACGATTTAATACGATCAAGCGGTCTGAAGATGTTTGCAGTACTACCAATCCATGATACAATTTACCAATACACATTGCCAACCTTTCTTTTAACTGTAAATTTTGATTCCGATTTAGTTCGAATGATTACGTTGATTCCGTATCGTTCCGGTAAACGACATTCAGTTTGAAAATATTCAATACGTATTATTACGTTCGGTGTTTTGAATCCGGTTTATTATGTTTTAAGGAATTCAGATTGGAGGTTTCGAATACGGATCATTATGGTTCTCAACTATGTTCGTTTTAATACGTTTTTTGGAACTGAATCGTAATTAAACAAATTCAGTTTACTGAATGTCAGCACTAAATGAATACGGTTTATAACGAAAGATTCAGTTACTATAAAAATTAGATATTATCATTGTAATTTTCAAAACGTAGCATTTGAACGGTAATTTAATAGTTTACATCACCTTTTTTTATTATATCACGGGGATGACATGATAAAATTTGAGTCGTTTGGCATATAAGAGGTAATAGAGTGTTTTGCAAAATAGTACAACATTGATACAATTGAAGACGCCATTTGTTTTTTTTTGTTTTCTTAAAATGACGCAATTACTTAATGTCGACACGTATTATGAGTTTACTCGATTTTAAAACTATATTGAACCAAAGTTTCGACAAAAATGTGACGAGAAACTGGAAACTGTGGTCACAGAAGTTTGAAAATTGAAATATTCCGTTCTAATTGGTTATGATTGACTATTACAGAACTTTCGAATACAAGAAAAATGAAGGTATCTCTCTTATTTTCAATATATTATAAAAGGTAAAGGGCTATGGAATTTTTTATAACAATAATATGTACATAATTTTATTTAGATAATTAATTTTCAACAAATAAATGTTTTTTTAGTTTCCAATCTGACAGAAAATAAGAAGTGATTATTGAAATTTAGATATTAATAATACATGAAGAATGTCAGTTGAATTTTTGACGGAGTCCAGTAGTTTGAGAGCTAAAAAGAGTACATCGAGCGTATTCCAAGATTAATTATTAACCTTTAGCTAGTGAAACGAACAGGTGCCGTCTGTGAAAGTGATAATTTTAAGGACAAAAAAAACGTTATTCTAACAAAATATCTTGAAACTATTAATGTAACTTGAATGTCTGGCTAATACGGAGTGTATGGATGTCCACTGTCAGATTTAACAATAATCACGTAAATAATTATTCAGAATAGAGTTGATGCTCTAATAATATACATGTTAACTGTCCTTGGTTAGAGTTGATTAGTTTTTGTTAGGTTCGGTTAGGTTAAAAACGGAGAATCAATCTCCGCCACAACGAACTGTTTTAAAATAATTTTATCAATTAAAATAAATATGAAGGTAAAAATGTTCTAGTCATGCATGCGCATAAACTCTATTCTAAATTACTATATACATAATTTTTAACAATTCTGACAGGGGACACCCATACACTCCGTATTTACCGAACGTCTAAGTATTATTTTTGCTAAATTGTTAACAGAAAAATTTTAAGAAAAAAAAGCTTACTAAAAAATCAGTTGATCGCAGTATTAAAATATGATTAATTGCGCATGACTATTTCAAAGCACAAAACAGTACCAAATCAAATATTAGGTATCATTTCAACTTATTTTTATATAATTTACAAGTAAAAACAGTTTAAAAACCACTAATTTTTGTTTTGCATGCATGCTCGCTCGATATATCAATGCTAATATATCTATCCTTGTTTACATAACCTATAAAAAAAATGTCAATATATGTATTAAATGATGTGAATATTATGTATTTATTGTTGTTTTTTTGTAAAATATTATATTGAATGTGTATTTATTGTATAAAATAAATTTCAGGTGAAATTATTTAAATAAATATTAATTTTATCACGCGTCAATTACATCCATAGACTTATATTTGTACCCGCGTCATTTGCAACCATAGACTTATATTTGTATCGTATTTCCTGAATCCGGTAATATTCGTTTTAGTTCGGTTAGTTTGATTTCTCATTCCGTATTAATACAAAAAATGGAATTCAGATTCCGGAATAAAACAGAATGGTATTTCATTCCGTTTGATTACTTTTTCGATTACTGGGCCCTACATTATGGTATACAAATGTTGCTGTTCCCAGAGAATTCAGCTCAACGTATTTTTTGAGTTATTTTGACTGTACTAAATGGCTGCTGATAATAAGGTTTGTGATTTATTATATTTAAAGACATATTATAATTATAAGAACTTAATTAAAATATTAATAAAATAGTACATACAATAATAAGTCAAAATGTAATCAATTTTTATTTAAACATGTATGCAGATTTCTATTCTGTAATGAGTTGTGACGTAAGTTAATTTATCCGTTGTTGCATAGATGTCGCCACTTGGTCCATTCTTAGAACAATTTAAATTAATAAAAAATCTTCAAATGGTAAAAATTTAAACTTTATTATAGTGTTTTGGATAATATTTTAATAACTAATTTGCATATCGAACTGAAAATTAAGTAGTATACACGAAAATTAACAATTTAATAAATATTCAGACATGAAAATAATCGGCTTATTAAAATTATGGAAATCTTGATGAAAGTGATTTTAATTTAATGTAAACAAAAAATTGACTAAAATAGGTTATCTGAAATTGTCTGAAAAACAGTGACATTGTCAACGAGGCATGACAATGTTTAATTTTAAACTATATAGTTTCAGGTAAAGGTCAATTATCTACCTAATCGAAAACAAAAAATGTCACATGCAATCAATAAATAAATAATATAAATTTTTACTTTCTTATTCGGCCATATTAAGTCGATTTTTGTAGAATTCGAGATTTTAATGGAAATATCTATTTTGGCTATTTTCACCATGATATCTGTGTATCTGTTTAAGATCAAGACTTGTCTGGGAAGAAAACCTTATATTTTTTAAAACGTTCTTACACCCGGAAACGACCCTAGTCAATTTTTGAATTTTTCGAATTATTTTTGAAACGGTGCGAATTAAAAAAAATGTTTGAGATAAAAATTGTAAAGAATATTATTATCTATAGTTTATGTACTATTAATTATTCTCAAAAAAAATTTTTAAGGGAATAATCGATTTAAAAAAAATATTTTTAATTATTTTTTATAGTTTTATAATTGAGCGTGTAAATTAATATTAAATGCTATTTTTGATTTTTGGAAAATGTTTGATTTGCGCATAAAGATGAATATTCTAATAACATTTTTTTAAATTAATTATTAATTGAAAAAACAGTTTTGTATTAATTTGCCCATAAAGTAAGGTAAGCACTGCTTCCCCTGCTTCCATGGACGCTTTGCCACTGGTTTTCATATACCGCATATGTCTGCTTCTCTCTCATACTATAAACGCATTTCGTTAATGACATTTTGATGTGCGCTGGAACTGCGTAAAACCATGTCATTTGATGTAATGAGCGTACTTATTAAGGGGGCGCCTGTTTCGGCTTGTCTCATTTAAATATTTATAAATTTCAGGGATTTTGAAAGAACCAGAGGGAGATTAAGGCTTGGCAAGTCATTCTGTATTCTGTTGCATGCGATCTTTTTGTATTCACGCCTTGTTAACGATGGCGGAGACTCTGAGCTCTAAGGACGGCCACGACGCAGTTTATTCTAATATACAAGGATTGGTTGCGACATTCAATAAATCCTAAATAAACTGTTTAGTCAAAAACTTTAGCGATTAATATTTACCGACTTATTAGTTGATATTAGATAAATCAACTGCTGTACCCACTATAAGATTTTTTATACATATTTATGTAAAAGAAAACAGTTAATAAACAGAATAAATAATTTCTCGCAATATTGTTAAGAAAAAGTAGAAGAAAGCAGGAAAAACCGTTATTTTTTGCCGGAACGAAAACCAGATTATGTTAAAATACGCGCGTTAACATGGTCTCACTCCCCACTTCTATTGTTATTCGGGTTATCATACAAGTACCATAATATGTCTATATTATGGTAGAAAATAAATTTTTTATACAAATAAAAAATAATTAATTTAATCACTCGGCGCTGAACCGTAAACCGAAAAACCCGTTAACCGGAACCAAACCGATATATATTTTTTTACTTGCACCGGAACGAAAATCGAAATGAAAAAAATAATGGTTTGAAGCCCTGATTCAAGCATCATGAATTGACAAAAAAACGAATATGAGTTAAAAGTTAGAATATACTTTTTTATGTATTATCTTTTTCTGTCTGCCTCAATGTGTATTATATATTTTTGAATTGTAAACAGGGTACATAATTAGGGTGACCAGATTTTAGTTTTTGGAAACTCTGATATATAAATGAAGACGCCTTTTTAGAGTTCCGTAGAAAACTAGGAACTCTTATAGTTTCACTTTGTCCGTCTGTCTGTCTGTCTATATAAATTTTATACCGATTAAGATGAAATTTGGTATACGGACGTAGATTGATAACCCAAAAACAGAAATGAGATTTCTGAACCTCCTTCACATAGACTGAAAAATATATTCAAAAATTTGTTTTCACTTAATCCAGTGAGTGGGGGGCAACAAAAATGTCTTAGCACCTTTTGATTTTAACCCTTCAGCCTTCAGTCACGATATATTTACTTTTAAATTTCGTTATCAGAGCTCTAATTTCTAAACAATCAAAAAAATCTGAAAAAATTCCAGAATGTAGCTTTTAATTAGTACTTTCAATGAACTACGAAACTCTATCATGTGCGTGCCCAACACGCACTTGATTATTTTATTTTATCTTTACATTGTTATTTTAAATTTCTAATTGTCAGTTTTGCGCCCCCTGCTATTTTTTGACGACCTTTTTTTTAGTCGTCATCATTATTTCAAAACCCGGAGAAATTTTACCCAAACGCGGAGTCCGGAGAAACAGTATAAAAACCCTGAAACTCCGGGTGAAAACCTGAGACCTGGTCACCCTATATATAATATATGCAATTGAAGAAAGAAAAAATACTTATTTGGTTCGTACTTCTGAAACGTGTTTTTTTTTTGTCGAGGTATGCAATTATTATTTTCTCCACGATTGCAATTTATTTTATTTTTCTTGTATTCGGTGAAACATATGTATAGGTATGTACATTTGTTTGTTCTATACAAATGTACAGATTTCTTTATAAACGAAATGAAAATGTTAAACAAAAAAATCAAGTGACTATAAAATATGAAAAATTTTTAATCAGAAATTCTACTTTATAAAAACTATTCTGTACTTACAGGGGTTATTTTAGTGTGCAGTTGTTGTAGCTTGATTGTGCAGCTCTGAAATTGAAATGTGCAGTTGTAAAAGTAATTTTGCGTAGTGCTAAAAAAATAACGCCATTCAATTGCATCTACTTTTTTTTAATTGGACGATCAGAAAAAAGGTGATTCATAATTTTTTTTGCTTTAACTCATATTGCGCAGTTCTATGATTTCCTTAAAATAACCCCTACCATAAAATATAGACCCTTTACAATTATAATTATTATAATTTTGATAGTAATTTTATATTAACAAAAATTGCTATATGAATTTTGTATATTTTATTCAATATCTTATATATTAATAAAGTTTATGTGTGTTTGGATCTTGGCTTCTGGGTGTAAGCCGCGTTGATTTGGTCGTGTTATAGGCCAACGTTTCGTTCGTCACACATTACAATGGACATCTTCAGGGCTCTTCTAAAAGTGCAAGATGTCGACGAAATGTTTGCCGATAACACGACCAAATCGACGCGGCTTACACCCAGAAGCCAAGATCCATATCACTATCATCGCGTGTTTGATCGTAAGTAATCTCGAAAACTACTGGACCGATTTTTGTGAAACTTCATACGTATTATAGGATACATATAATCACACTATCACTCAAAACAGCTGTCAAATAAAAAGCAAATATTACCTATTTTTATTATTACCTTCTACAATTTAGTAATAAAGTGAACATATAATAGGTGTGTATTATAAAACTGAAAATTATTTCTGGTTGGTCTGTTAAAGTGGAGGGTAAATGATGCGACCAACTTACCCACCCAAAACACCCATCCACCCACAACACACACACACACACACCTCGCCTGCGGTTGATGAGATTGATGTTGAAAAATGTAAATTTTCCACTATGCGCGTGATCTGCGGTGACGTCACAGACCACGTGCCCTCAACCCCACGTACCCCCTCCCCCGTCAACCGTGCGTGTGTGAGTGGTTCTCAAACGGCTATTAATTATCGCTGTCATGGACAAGTCGTGAATAAATGAAACCTTGTTTAAAAATTGATGTTGCAGGGAATTATTTTGGTACGGGTAGTTTTTGATTATGAATTTATATTGTTTTGTTTTAACTATGTACAGATTTTGAATTTAGTAATTAATTTGGTAATATTAGGAAGTCGACATTTAGAATACCAAAACATAGATATAGATTATGGACTGTGCATCTGATAAAAATAGATAGAGCGTATGTTGGGTCTATGATGTCTTTATTTAAACATGAGTGTAATAAAGATAATTTTGGTTGGGTTATATCTCTATCTTCACTTTTGTGAACCAAATTTTACACATTATGTTAAAACAGAAAGCGTAATCCATATGTCTCTATATCTATGATCAAAATAGCATGGCTTGGCCATAAAATGCATATCCCTTTACTTTTTTAAATATATTAAATTAATTTTCTTACTTTATTTAAATAGGATTATATTATGATAATAGATTATGTGAATTCTAAAAAAATTATATACATTTTGCGATCTGTAGTGCGTTCCACTCAACTAAAACCTACCCAAATTCGACATAATGAATTTTGTTTGTATTATTATAATAGAAAATTAAAACCAATCGATATGAAACACAATTAATATAAAAAATGTAAATTTTTAAACGGGTTGTTGAAGCAATTTAAGATATAATGCTTATTTTAATTAATTTTTTTTTTGGGGTGGTGGCAATATGTATGCTTAATTTAGGTAAGGTGCCATTCCGACATACATCCGGGCTATGTAGGGAAAGCCAGTAATTTTTCGTGTAATGTTCATTGTTCAAAATGAACAGTAAAATAGAGTTATTTATATTACAATTGCTAAATGTATGTATACGTATATCGAATGAAATTGATGAGATTTCTATGCAAATAATTCTTCAAATACACGCTATATATTATTGTAATTAGTTACTGTTTAAAATGCAGGCTAGTAATAAGGAAACATTCAGTACTTTTTAAATCATTTTGCTATTCGAGGCGGAGTAATTTTTTTTGTAATTATATTTAATTTTCATTTTTATGCTAGTTATAATAAAATAATATATTTTGATGAATTCGTAGGGGGGAGGGGGGTCTGACTCCTAAAATTCTGTCTATAGGTGCGCTACTGAACTTGGAAGTCATGTATTACAAAGATTGAACAGTGTGCGTGTTTGCCATAGGCACCATGGGACTTTCTTATACGTAATACTGAGAGTGAACAGTGTGGGTGAGTCTAAATAATTGTATAAAAAAATTCTTTCTGACTAAATCATAAATGTTGGCAAAAATGTATGGGGAATAAATTATAGATAATACATACTCGACATTTTTTAGCTAAAGCAATTTTTTCTTATTTCAAAAATAATTCGAAAATTCAAAAATTGACGAGAGTAAACATCCGTTTTCAGTTATTACGTCAAAAAAAAATTCATTTGATATATAATGTAGAGATTAATATTATATATACTAATGTATAGTTTATGTCACATTCATTTTATTCTATCTTATTAGTTTGTCAGAAATGTTTTAATAAAATAAGAATCACGTACACTATTCACTGTTAGGATTACGTATAAGAAAGTCCCGTGGTTTCCAAGGCAGATATTTTATATTTTAGTTTAATTTTTATCTTTTATACTTCACTTAACTAATCTTAAACCGTTATGTTTTTGTTAAAAAATGTTTCTATTTTTACATCATCTTTTTTTAAGTCTAATTAAAAAGAAATTAACAAAACAAAACAGCATCAGTAAACGGTAGGTATAATTTATAATTCTTTATTTATAATGAAGAAATACGAAAATCATTAAAATAACAAAAAAGCAAGTTAAATTTATATTGAAATTATCATTTATAGGAAGCTGCTCTAATCGAGACAAGAGTTGAATATTTACTCGTCTTATCTCCTCTTTCTTTTTGGTGTTTTCTTTGTTCTGATCAATAATATCTTTGGCGCTATGATTCCCCATCTTGATATAATATCATATATAATATACACATACTTATACATATATTTTTTGATGTAGGTTTATTATAAAAGTTAATGTAATGAATTATTTATAATATTTATTTTATTAAAGTACTACTGTTTATAAAAAAATACTTTTTTATTAGTTACGTTTGAAATTAAAATAAAATAAAATAATTTTTAGTGTTCCGTACCAAAATAGGGAAAAGGAACACTTATGGAATAAATACTGTATATGTCTGTCTGTCTAGGTACTGAATTGTTTGACCTAGAGTTGAAAAAATATTTTTTTATTTTTTTAGGGCTTTTTGATGGGGGAAAATTTTATTTTATTCAATGGCAAGTGGGGTATCAAATGAAAGCTGACAATTCAAGATATTTAAATATGTTACTATTAAAATCTTCGTTCACGATTTTATTCCGGTTTCGGTTCCGGCCGGAACTAGTAAATTCCATAGTAAAACCCACTGTAAGCGTCGTCTAGTTTGGTTTACATTTAGACGTGCCACATGCCTTGGTATAAAAAATATATATTTTAGCTTGCTTTATCTCCTTAGAGCCCCCAACCTCTGAAAAATGATTTTTTCTACTTTTATTGTTTACGAGATATTTTACTTTGGCTGAAAAGGACGGACGGACGGCAAAGTGAAATTAATAGGGTTTCATTTCTAAAAATGTGAAAACTTTTTTAAATTGATCTTATCGAGTTTTATTCATTTCGGTACTTAACAAACTTTTATGGTTAGGTTTTATTTTTTATTTTGAACAACACTGCTCGAGTCATTGATGGGGAAACAAGTACCCCAGGGGCTAGGTGGACTTGAAGCATTCCCTTACACATGCCCCCCCCCCAGGGGCCCTCGCACGCACCGGCGCGCCATCAAGTGTTCGATTTAAATCGGTAATTGCCGTAGATGCCTTCGTGTGTGCCTAACGCAGTTTGATCTCTGTAATGAGAAAATTAGCTACTATATGGCTCATGATGCTACATCGTGTCTCTCTAGGGGTGGACACTTTTATATTTCAAGGGCTGCAATCGTGTTGTTGTTATTAAAAAATATTCCTATTTTGATGAGGGGTTGTTTATGAGTTCATTGACCGAAAATTATGTTAATTTTTTTTTTGTTAAATATATTTTTAGTTAATTTATAAAGCAATGGATTGTAATTTAGGGAAGGGATAGTTCAAAGTGTGTTGATCAAAAGTTGTAATGTGCGGAATTTACGAAAATTCATAGTTCCCGCTCAAAGGGTTATCGAAACCTTTTATGTTTATTTTTATGTTTATCCCCTAAAGCAGTGGTTCCTAAACTTTTTCGACTCGCGGCGCCCTTTTTGAACTAAGGTTTTCCCATGGCACCATTCCTTAAGTAAAAGCATGACTAAAGGAGCTCGCTAAATTTGCAAGCTTGCAAGCATTCTTAAATGGGGTATTAATTCTGTACTAGTATCTATGGATTAGCTATGGTATTTAGAGCAGTGATACAGATACTGAACCTTAAATATTAAGCTGACCTAATTTTACTTGGTGTTTTTAAAATTCAAAATTGACTTTAATTTTATTTAGCTTGATTAATATCGTATTATTTGTTAAAAAAATAAAAATAAATAGAAATACAGTGGAACCTCGTAAGTACGTTTTTAAAGGGACTGGGGGAAACACGTACTAACGAGAAAAATGTATCAACGAAATATTTTAACAAGGAAGTATGCCGGGATCAAAAAAAGAAAAAACGTATTAACGAGGTTTCACTGTTTCCACTTTTTATTTTTTTTGTCTCTGACTATTGGTTACATTTTAAAATTTGTTTGTGAGTTTTAACATCAGTTTACAAAAATTAAAGAATTTTTCAAAGTAAAAAAATTACAGAAAACAGATTTTTATAATTGCACGTCGCTTCATACCCGCCCTAAAAAATAGGATCCAAATTTTATGGGAGGAAAAAAGTAGTCATTGCCCACCCACTGAAAATGTTGGGGGACAACTGCCCCCCGACTTCGGTGCCACTGGGCGTAGTAGGAAGGGAAGGGGAGGGAGGGTGATATGTCATTTTTGGGATAGAAAAAAAGAGTATATCATAGACATAGAGAATGGACCAGGCATCTGACCCGAGAGCATAGCCGTGTCAAAAAAAAGAGATAGAAACAGGTTTGAAATATACTTGTCCTTTTTTAAACAGGAGTGTAACTATTTCATTCTTAGTCCCGAACATTAAAAATATTCATAGATATTATCATAATATATTAATCTACTGTTGATTAATATAAGATATTATTATACTATATGTATATAAAGAGGTTAAAATAATTAACGTTATAAAAAAATTTATTTAAAAAAAGAAACAATTATTGATTTCTAAATAATATAAGTTTCGAATTTTTTAAAAAATATTTAAAATTTTGTTAGTAAATCTTGTATGTGCTGTTTGTAAGTGCAATCCACCTCATAATTTTGTAGCAACCACATGGGAATTGATTTAAAACTATTTTTTATTAATATACATATATTTAATATTTTTATAGCAAAAATGTTATTTTCCCGGAATATCCGTTCATAATTTTGCAAATTTCTATCAGATCAATTGATTTTTTTTTATTTCCTCGATGAAATATGAACCATTATAGTATGTTTATTGTTTATATTATTTACTTTTCTAATATAAAACTTATTGCACAAAAATCACAAGATAGATATACAAAAATATATCTGACAGAAATACTACCCTGAACTATAGTAAGCTACCAATCAGATTCTTAGAAAAAGAGGTAGATATATTCCAAACTACACTGCAGTTAATACAGAATGCACTATCCATTCTCTATGTCTATGGAGTATATAGTATATTTAAAAACCCTATATACATTGGTATCAACAAAAAATATGTGGTATTTTTTAAAATAACCAATTCAACACAAAAATACATTAATACTAAAACATAAATTTCATGTGTAACGTTCAATTCATGAGTGTGCGTGTCTGAAAGTGGCTTCCGATGAACGAAAAGAATAAAAAAAAAAACAACAATCGGTTCGAAAACGGCGGCGTTGGGTTTGGGGGTGTAAAAATGAAATCAAGTGTCCGTCGGCCGGTCTGTGTGGATACAGTAGGGACGCGGGGTCGTTGGGTGGGTGGGTAGATGGTAGGCGTCCAGCTCACTCGGCATCGCCACCACTTACCCTCGGCTTTGATCTCTCTCGTTGTCGTTGTCGTCGGCGGTCCATGTGGCGCACGCATACACACACACATTCGGTATCTCGCGCGCGCTGCCACATGTACGACGACGCGAGACGGTTGCCATAGAGACGCCGACGTCTCTCTGTGTGTGCGTGCACCAGATGCTGGCGAGATTGGGTCGTGCGTTTCCGTATGAGTTCGGTGAACCGCAGTTTGAGTTTTTTTTTCAATAAATAATTATTTTTAGATTTATTTCGGGTTCGGGTTGAAAAAAAGTTGGTTTTTAATTTTATTGTATTGGTATCAAAATATTTCTTGGAACTAATTCTTTTCTGTACGCTAAATACTCTTTTAACTGTCTTTAGTTTCGTATCGTAGGTACTATCAACAACAATTTAAATAAATGAGGTTTTAATTTTCTGCACTTTGATTTTAGAATACATTAAGAAAATTACATTATATTGAAAAAATATCTGCCAAGTAAATGCAGAGTGCTTCCTCGTGCCAATTTCACTCTTTTAACTGTCTTTAGTTTCGTATCGTACTATCAACAACAATTTAAATAGAGGGGTTTTTAATTTGCTGCACTTTGATTTTACAACACATTAAGAAAATTACATTATATTGAAAAAATATCTGCGAAGTAAATGCTTCCTCGTGCCAATTTTACCAAAGGTAGTTAATTATTGAACAGTTTAAATAAAAACCGATAAACTGCTCAGATTAATTACCTAGCATTGGTTTACCATTTAATTTTTATACAATTTTAATAACAAATATTAGTTCGAAATTTTTCTTAAGACGTACCTGATTATTTTTTCATATATTTTTAATTTTTTCTAATCTATACCTATTCAAACGTCAAAATGACATTTAATATATCAAAGTAAATATCAATTTAAAAAAACAAGTTTCTCGTATCTTCGATATTGCGAGGAAGCAAAATTATAATTGCTATCTTTTAATAAAAATGCATAAAAATAAAATTGATTTAATTTAGAAAAAAAATGCGTACTTAATATTATTGTACTAAGAAAGTAAATTCATAATAAATTAAATAAGTTACAACTTATATTAAGGGTTTTACCCCCGAGTGCTTTGCACCCCAACTGTTTCTAAAATTTTAATAATAAATTGAACAATTTATGCTATTCCTACGTCACAATATGACAGCTGTAATTATTCATATTAAATTATTTAGTACTATGTGGTTTAAATAAAGAATTTTAAATTTTTACCCCACGAAAAATTATAATAGTATTTTTAGGTTCACAAACTAAAGCTATAATAATAGTTATCTGTTTTAAAATAAATTGCCTCTAGCACAATTTATTCTTATTCTTTTATAATTAAAATAAATAATATCCAATTGAATCTTGGTATTGTACTCCAATATAACACACAGCGTGTGAGTAAGTGGTACACATACATATTAACAAAAACCTTATCTATGTGAGCATTTAAACCGTTTATATGATTCGTCGATGGGGTGTGAAATGAGCCCTTTGGCATTGGGAGGGAGGGGGATGATAGGGTCCGTGTCAGTTATTTCTGTTCATGATTGTGGAGAAATTGGTCTGTCATGTAACGTCTGATTATCTCTGCCACTTTTTGCTCTACCTCCATTTCACGTCAATCATGAGAGTAATAAAAAACAATAAGACGTGGTTTTTATTTATTCGTCGACGGGTGTTTAAAAATAATGAGTATTTTTGTATTGGAGAATTGGAGTAATATATATGTATTTTAAATTGGTTTTTTAATTGTAATTGATTTTGGAGCATCATGTGAGGCTTTAATCTCGCGAAATATTGAAAATAATCCTTAAAAAATAAATAAGATATTAGTTTTTGAAATTTTTTCAATTTTTTTCCACTCAGATTTTAGCATACAATTTTTTTTCTTTGCGTTTTTATACTAAACAATATTGATTTCTAAAAGAAACCAATTTTTTTCTTAATATTGTGAAAATTCTACTGTGCCATATTTTCCTGTTGGAACACCATCTTTCTAATGACTTACAACGACATTGTTCTATCGTACAAGATCTCGCAGACCACTTCACACGTGACCTGATCCTGGACGTCAACAAAACACGTACTTCATAATAATCCCCTCCCCCCTTCTTCGCCACAAAACACTGGCAGTGGTAGTGCGTGATGAAAAGATATAGAGAACGTTTACAACTTTCAGGAAATTATACTCTATTTCAGAACGACAACACACATAGCTTTATCAGACAGATTTCCTTAAGAAAATTTTTTTCGTATAAAATAATTAATTTAAATATTTCTCGATTTTTTCGGCGAAATAATATTTTTCTTATCCCCTACTCCGAAGGAGATGACACCCTAAAGAAATATCCAGAACAAACGAAATTAAGCATGTAGGAAATGCCAGTCTTGATTATGAGCCCATATTAAGTTGCTAGTGTTGTTTTTTTCGATATTGGTCCCAGTCTAGGCCAATCTTCAGATACCGAGCTTCGGGTCACCTATTCTTTACCCAAGATTGGACCAACTCTGGGCCAGCTTTGGTACGACAAGCCTTGGTCGACAAACCTTGACTGAGTCTTGAACGAAGTTACCATTTCTATCTTGGCCCAGTGTTGACTAGTATTGGCGCAAGCTTGGACCAACCGTGGCTCCTTTGTAAGTTCGTAAATTAAGAACTACCTGTATAATAAATATTATTAATGTAAATCCTGGGATTGCTGTCTCATTTATACCGGGTTTCTCTGGAATGAACAATTAAAAGCAACGCTATTGTGTATTTAAATGTCTTCTAATCAAGTAGCCCACGTGAAAACCTGCCTAAAAATATAGAAGGTCAAGTGGAGATAATAATTAATTAGTGAAGTACGAATATAACAAAAAATATGTATGGGACCATTTGTGTACAGAATTTAATTAGTTATAATTTTAAATCTTAACTATTTTTAACCGGAAAGGTGAAATAAAGCTGATAAATCGGGGAAAAACTGATTTTTTTACTTCAGGATTTCTTGGTGACACTAATTGTATGAAAAAAATACATTAAATCAGAATTATTTCTGAATTTTGTAAATTTTAACCCCACTTTAAAGGTTGATAAAAAAGTTAAAAAAAACACACCGCCTTTAAAAAATCTTAAAAATACTGAAAAGTAGGTATATAATAATTATATTTAACAGTTTTTGAAGATGGTTTTATTTTTTTATTTAAAAAAAAGATTTTTATTAACTTGAGTCGTGTTAAAACAAATATTAATATTTTGTGAGGTTCCAATATCCGTTTTTATGGTCAATAATATCATTATACATTGATAACAGATTCAAATAATGAAGAAGACAAATTAAAACAAATACAAAATTTTGAGTAATTTTGAAAACAAATTTGGATTAGAAGACTTTTGTTTGGTATGAATGGATTAGACAAGTTTTGTTTAAGTTTTGTAAATTACTTATTGTTTATTGTTGTATTAATCTTTTCTGAAACAGATGTTACACATGCCAACAATATTAAATATCTTACTGTTAACATTTGTAACATCTATTTCAAATTTTTGAAATATTATATTTTATTTAATGGCAAGGTGGATGAGACAAGTTATGAAACGATCAAGCCGTTGGATAAGGCTGAGTTTTGTTTTAACACACGGTTTTATTATTGATTTTGAACGTGATAAGACAAGATTTGTCATGTTTAATACCGGGTTATTGTGCCTTTATACATAAGTAACAGAACCTGATAGCTAACTCACAATCAGTTTGGGCCAGGGGGTGGATAAGGCAACTTTTGTTTTAACACGACTCACTTGTTAAAAATTATTATATAGGTACTTTTCAGAATTTTTAGGGTTTTTTGAAGTCAATTTTTTTTTAAATTTTTCCATTTTGAGTAGCGTATCTTCGAAGTCTATGGCCAGATTCTGATAAAATTTGTAAGAGATCACCTCGGGAGTATACTCTTTCAAACAACCAAAAAATCGTCTAAATCGGTACATATTTGTCAGAGTTATACATAAAAAATATTTATTGTCGAATTGAGTACCTCAAATCGGTTAATTAATAAATGACTGTTGTTCTCCTGAAACAGCGCCACTGATATATCCAGAGTAGACACACTTGACGTATCGAAGATCTCTTCTCCGCGAAGTCGGAGCGGTGCGTGTTCATCCCCCCTACTCTACACGGGGTAGGTTGTCGGAGGGGTTAGCAAGCGCGCGCGCCAGTCTATCGGCGGACCTCGTCACGGCTAGAGACATCGACTACACTCTGTACTGCGGTGTCACGCGGCTCGGTTCACGGCATACTATCTGTCTCATGGCTTACTAGATATCTAATTTTGAAGTGAAACAGTTCTCGTGCGTGTTAAGAAATTTTTATTTGATGTTCAAATATTTTATTTAAAGTATATTTGATTCTTTTTTTCGTAGATTTTTTTTGTGACGATTGTGAAATATTTTGTGCCAAAGAACAAGTGTTTTAAAATTTATATATTGTAAAACTAATGTGATATTTGAAGACACAAATTATCATCTACTAGAATTAAGTTAAGATAGAACAGATATCAAAGGTAAATTAATTTTGTATTATTTTTTAAAAGTCGTTGAAATAAACTAAAAATATTATCTGAAACGAAAATATATTTGATGTAGAGGTTATAAATATTCAATGATTTTTTTGTATTGTGTCAAATCCGTGGGTGGGTTAGAAAATATAATATTCTGTTTTGTTCTATTTATGTTGTATTGAATCTATTATTAAATAAAGTACTTACGTTTTATAAAAGTCATATTTACTATTGTTTTAACTATTTATGACTTTATTAATTTTAGTTTAAAAGAAATTTCAAATATACAGTTTTATAAAATGTCTCTCTGTTTGTGTGTGTTATAACTCGAGAACTACTGTTCTGATTTTCATACGGTTTTCTTCGTTATATACATACGTTAGTGAACAGTTTTTAGTTAATGTTTCATTAAAATTGGTTTTGCAGTTTCCAAGTTATAACACTAGACATGTATTGATGTTATGAATATATTTGAACTGTGTTATGCACTGATGTGTCAACTCACACAAAGCTCATTTTGAGATATGATGCGAGCAAAGAAAAATGCATTTGTGATTTTGTTGCATTTTGGAAAAAAATAATTTGGCGTTTGATTAGTTAATTAGATGCATCTTCTAATAAAATCTAAAAAAACGATTTTTTAAAATTTATAATCATTATCTTTGTAACCTAACCGCAGAATTATTATTAAGCGCAAAAACAATTTATTTATTTCGAAGTTCTGGAAGGATTTTAGTGCCTTACAGAATTTTTCATATTTAACACTATCCCTAAACATTTATTTACTTTATAAACAGGGTGACCCCATTCTGAATAACCTGGAAAACTGGGAAAAATTAGAAAATTTTACTAGATAGGGAAATATTAGGGAAAAGTTAGGAAATTTGGTTGGATGTTAGGGAAATTTTTGTAACAATGTAAATATTTCCAAGGCGTCAAAGAGTACGTTAACACAGTGCTGTTACTCCGGTTTTACTGTAACCGATGTAGTAAACCTTTTAAGCGGTGCTGTTTACACATTATACATAGAAGTATAAGTAACGCCAGCTGGAATTGTAATTCTGATTTGAAGTACGCTATAATTTCGACAGCGTACGAACAAGAAATCCCAAAAATACTTCGTCCCCTCTACGTCCCACGAATCACGCTTTTTTTGTTTTATCTTTGTTTCAGGTGTCTTAACTGACGACGCTTTTTCAAATGTTAATGCAAAGTGCATTATGATGAAATCCCGATACTCCGTAGATACTTATATTTTTTTGGGTTGTCAGTTTACACTAGACGCAATAAAGACGGTTTAGTTATGCTATGCCTGTGGCTCAAGAGGAATAGAATAACTAAAGTTACTGTAGTAACTGATTAGTTATGTCGGGTGTAATGCACCATTTACACACATTTTTAAACCCAGCTTTACTACACTGGTTACAGTAAAACCGGAATAACAGCTCTGTGTAAACGTAAACTCATACATTATTTAAGAAATTTGATTCTGATAATTTATTTTTGTTCCAGAGAAAGAGTGACTAGCCTCTTAAAATCTCCCCCCCCCCTCCAAAAAATGTTAAAAATAGTTTAACGTTATCGTTACAGGTACGAGTAACCGTTACTGTACCTTAAAAATCGTTACGTTATAGAATAACGTTACTCATCAACACCGGTATATATAATACTATTTTCCCTTCCATGGGTTGAATACAAGGGAATAGCTTTGTTTTAAATATAAAGAACTTCGCGTAGATATATTCCCTCACATCAACCCGCTTATATTAGAGACGGAGCCCGCCAATAATTTACATTTAATGTAAATTACTGTATAACACTGATCTAAATTCAGCACGTGTGTGACTGTGAGCGCTTAGAGAGAGAGAACAATGCGTGTGCTCATGGTGGAGGCGTTTGTATTCTGTACATGCATGATGGGGGGGTGGGGGGTAGAGCTTGTACAAAGTCTCTATCTAATACTTGAAATATTACTAAACATCAGTAATTAATTAAGAACATGTCGGCTTAAGGTAATCCCCCCCCCCCCACTGGCTTTTCTATTTATCAAGAATTGTGTTGAAAACTTAATATACATGTTATATTATTATTGGTTTTAATTGTATACATTTTGACAGTCACATGACGTTTATTTATTGAAACGGTGTTAAAACAGTGGTGATCTATATAATACATAGAAAATAAATACATAGAGAATATCAGATAATTGATACCCATGTTTTCTTAGCAAGCTAGCACATTTTTTTTTAAATTTTGTATAATATCGGATATAATGTCTTATTGAAATTGGGGAAGGGGTCCGTGAAATATCAATATTTTTTTGATAAAATAAATTTGGGAACTACTAATCTACACTATTGCATTTGAAGTATGAAAATATTATAATAAATGTTACAAAAATAACATCTTGTTTGTAAAATGTATAAGTTGATTTTTATTTTGTTATTAATAAATATTCATAATCCAGATGATAAAGTATCTTTTATTTTCCTTTTCAAATCCACCATTGCTTTTCAATCTATTCTTTTGTCAAGAGTAAACATCCATCTCCTGTTGTATAAGATCGTTTTTAAAAAATATGATTTCTTCCTTGACGAACATTAATCCTAAATATAAAATTTCAACCATTGTCGTTTTTGAAATTCAGCGATTACAGACAAATACACAGACAAGGTTAAAATTAATATTTTCATCAAAATATCTCTATAAAAATCGGCTTAACAATACTTTCTTATATTAAATGTCATCCATACTAATATTATAAATGCGAAAGTAACTCTGTCTGCCTGTTACCTTTTTACAGCTAAACTGGTGAACCGATCTTGATGAAATTTGGTAGGGAGATAGCTTACATCCCGAGGAAGACCACATGCTACTTTGTATCTCAAAAATTTATTAGATAAAAAAAATATAAATTTCACGCGGACGAAGTCGCGGGTAACAGTTAATATGAGATATATTTAAAATCATATTTATACATAGTTAAAGCTGGGCTCTCATAGATAAATGTACGTACATAAACATAGTGTAGAAAATTAAAAACCACTTTAATTAAATGTATTATGCTTGGTTCTATTGACAATAATACGATACAAACTTTAATTAAATGGAAAGAAGCATTTAGTTAAACTTTGTATATGTATTTCCTACAAATGGCCGTTTCACTTTAAACTGACTGCTACAATTTTACTAATCATCTTTACAATTAAAAAATGTAATTTAAGATATATAGGGAATATATCCAGGTTATCCCGGTTGTTGTTTATTATATAATGTATAAGGCTATAAATTATTCAATGGTTTGTCATGTTTTAATTAATGAAATGAAAAAAATTCCTAACTTTATCTGAATAGCAGGAGTTCAATATAGAGAACAGGAATAAAAGAATCTACACTAATTGAAGTTCAAGAAGACGTTTAATTATCGTTTTTCGATTGATTAATTTTCTCTCTCTTGTATTAATTAGTCAATATTTCCGCATGATTATTTTTAAAAGGTTTTTCTTTTTTGTTTGAACAAAATTTAATAAAGTTATTTTTTATGTAAGAAAGACTAAAATATCATATTGGTATTATTATTTTCAACAGAAATAATATTTGTTTAAAGTTGATTTAAAAAAAAATATTCTTTATTTGCGATTATTTATTAATTTAGTTTATTAAAAAAAAATGTATTATACCAATTTGATACAAATAATTAACCGATACATTGTTTATTTTGCATCGCAAAAATGTATTATAATTTTCGTCATTTCTATGAATTTTTTGATAGAACATTATACAACTAATGCAAAACTATAAAATTATTAAATAATTTTCTGAAATAACACACAGCTGGGCAAAATCTTAACTCCTATTTTTTTTTCTTCACAATCTGAGCAATGAATTCAAACGTTCTATTTTTTTTTCAAGTACAAATAATTTCATATATACGAAATCCACTTATCGCAGTTATGCAGTGAATGGAGGAGCTATACAGGAAGAGATGTGTAGTTCTATACTAGCTCCAGCTCTCGAGCTAGGCGACACTATGTACTGTATAATTGAAAAAGCGTTATTTCCTCGCCCCTTCAACCGCGCTATATGAGATATTCTTGTAATCTGGGAGCGCTTTTTGTTCACACATAAATAAATATACATACATTATACTAGTTGCTTCATATTTAATGTTTTTAATGCATTGGTTTGGTTTAAATCAGTAATTATGCCGTTCAAGTGTTTTTTTTTACAAAAAAATTGCCAAGTGCGAGTCGAGATTTTTGTTTTAGTGCCCCGTACCTAGTTTTTTCAATAAACTTTAGCAAAGTTAAGAATCGATTCAAAATATGAAATGCAATTAGTGACAGTTTAAATATTATCAAAAAGGAGACAGCATAATGTTTTTGCCATTTGTATTATGTAGAATTGATCTCGGCATCTTAATACACATTCTCAATATTTTTCAGATTTTCCTCACGGCAAGAAAAACTTTTTTAAAGATTTTATTCTCCCCCCCCCCCCAAAGCGTCAAAAATATAACATTTTATTTTTATAACTCACGTCTATAATTTCCCCATCATTCATTATATTTATACCAAATCTTTAAGGTCAAACTGTTCAGTAGCTAGACAGACAGACAGAAACTGCAATTTTTTTTTTTCAATTTCTGTACGGAACATTAAAATGAATTAGTTTGATATATGAATTAATTAATACGAATCAGATTACAAATAAAATAAAATACCCTCTCTCGCCCCCTAAATCCGGTACTGTCAAGGAAGTATGACGAAAGTCATTGTCAGGAATTTTATTTGCCCAACTATGTTCGCTTTGTAAATGATGGTTTCACGTTACAATAAAATTCGTGTAAGTATTCTTTTGATGTGTTAGCGTTTCCCCATTTTCTCGTTCGCGTTCTCGTCTTTCTCTTGTGTAATAAACACAAACAACCAAAAACATGCATCGTTATTATTATTATTATTATTAATTAATTCATTATGTCAATAATTTTATTTAAACATTGACGTAAAAATTAACATAGTGTTCAAACTGAAACCCGAACATAGAAAATAACATATTTTGAATATAACATTCAGCGAGGTTTGAAATATTGATTTTAATTCAGGATGATTTACAATGAACGTAAAAAAATAATAGTAGATCGAGGATATTATTTTAAGTAAGCAAAAAACTTTATATGCACGTTAGTCAGGTAATTCTCATGAGGAAGCTACAAATTATTAGTTTTTATTTAATATCTAGAGTAGTGCTTCTTAAAATGTTTGATGTCGCGGTTCCCCCGCAACTGAAATTGATAACCCATGTCCCTGCCCCAAATTTTTTGACGAATAATTATTTAGCACAAGGGTGTAGGGGGTAAACAAAGAAATAAAAATTGAAGGGTCCTGAGTGACTGACTCATCAACGCCGAGCCCAAAACTCGTGAAATTTTTTTGGTGTTAAACTGTTTTTGTTTTTAACCGACTTCATAAAAAGAGGAGGTTCTCAATTCGACAACATATATTTTTTATGTATATTCGGCCATAACTTTTTTTTTTTTGATATAATATCCTTCCGAGGTGGTCCCATATAAATTATATTAGAATCTATTCATGGATTTCAAAAATTCGCCAATCAAAAGGTGCCAAGCTAATAAAAAACTTTTTAAGAAAGGAAAAAATAACACCATTTAAAAAAACTAATTTAATTATTATATAGTTTTCAGTATTTTTAGTTTTTTTTTTAAAATCAGTTCTATTTTTTTCTTAAAAAGTTTTTTTTATTTTGAAACGTGTCTGTGCAAAATTACTTATAATAAAGATGAACTTGAGGTCAAATAGCCCCTGATAACTTGAAAGTAATTGAATAATTCCCAATAAATAAAAAAACGTTGTTACACCCACGTAAAGTGATTTTTTTCAATCAACATTTGGCCTTCCCAGCTGAAACATTTAATAAAGAAACCAAACAAAGAAATGACATTGTGACACAGAAAGTATAAAAACTGAAAAATGGTATTTTTAAGTCGCTAGGAAACGTACACACAAACTTTTATATGTTTTATCCGTCTTGAAAAATTATAGCAGCTTTTCAGTAACCGCAATAATTTGTGTGAAATGGAAATGTTCCCGACGTCATCTGTTCGTCCATAAACTTTGTCACAATCTAAGTAAATAAAATCTTTACAAATATGCTCTACGTATACATGTTTTTTGTATTTTCTCATCCCCCTCCCCCCCGTACCACTTTACGGATGAAATGAATCTGTTTTTCTTGTTTTGTTTTCATTTTCATTATTGGTGTCAACAACACACCCGTTCAACCATATTTCTGTTTTCATTAAGATGGAAATGGGAGAGAGAGAGAGAGTGGTGATATTATTGTTTAATAAATTTAAAACTTTACTTAATGCATTAATATTTAATGGTCGATATTTATAAAATTAAATTTTAGTTTTTAGTATACCGAAATCAGAAAAGGATACATATACAGGTTGTCCCATAAGTCAGGTTGTATAGAGAAAAATAATAGTCTAATGTCCGCAAGCACTTTTAAATGAGGTTTCAAACCTATCTGACAGTTCTCTTGAAGTTTCATGAAGTGTTTGACATGTTTCGCTCATGCGTCGATATTAAAACAGTGGTGATGTTATGAAAATTATTTTATAAGATCAGAGTCGCTAACTGTGTTATAATAAGTTGAAATATCGCTGCTTTAAATTCCATAACTAATCCATAGATACTAACACAAAATTAATATCCCATTTGAAAATGCTTAAAGCTTGCAAATTTGCTAGCTCCTTTATAATACCGGACATAAAAATTTATTACATAATATGTTCATAATAGGTCCTGACTTTTGGGACAGCAGGTATATAATGTAAACAATTTAATTCGAATTTGAGGAATATACAGTTACTATTCAATTTACTTCTTTGTTAGTTTATAAGTTTTAATTTGTTTTTAAAAAGGGAAGGAGGTCGCGAGGGTCTTTAAGCGATGAATTAATTGATACTCTTAAAGATAATAGTGTAAGCTACATTTAAAAAAAAATTTGAGGCTGTAGGATCGCGCCAAGCTGAGATATTAACTATTCAATATACTTCTTTGTTAGTTTATGAGTTTTAATTTAGGACTGAACGCTGAGACGAGAGTGCCTTAGATTCATCATCTGAAAAGACGATATTAATTTTGTTTTTAAATCTCGATTTTTAAAAAGACTAATTGATTATTAAAAATTTACTATTTGAATTAATAATTAAAATAAAATATATGATTCCTTATATAACAAATTTTCTTTGTTACTGACGTAAAAATAAATAAATTAAAAAAAAAAAAAAAATTCATACGAGACAAACATTTTTCATGTTTCAGTTTTTGCGAGACAAGACTTACTCGACTCTCGTCTTGTATGCAGTCCTAGAAATTTTGAAATACTTTAAAATAAATAATAATTTTTTACTACATACAAATATTTTCCCGAATTTCCCGGGGAAACATTAAATAAAACGTCAAGAAAACATATTTATTTTAAGAATAAAAAAAAGTTTCTTATTAAAAAATCCTTTAAGTGAACCGGTTTCGAGATTATTATAATTTTAAAAACTTCCTTCAACTGTACAATAAATCCAGTGTCATATGTTTGACATGAAAATATTTAAATGAGCCATATTTAAATAAATATATATATTTCTTCATCTGACGATCATGTTATTTCATATATAAAAGAGAATTTAAAGTTAGGTGGATAAATAAAACCTTTTAAAAAGTTTTTTTGTAGATGTTTTTGTAGATAAGTTTCTCGGCCTCTGAAGATTGTCGAGCAACAGAAAAGTTTCATGTAAAAATTTAAATATATTTTTAAGAAAGGAGTTACATATACAAAAAATGTTGAATGGAATATGGATGTTTTAACTTTTTCAAGAATTTTTTTGTGTGTTAGTATAAAAGTTAATTCTGTACTGATTTTGTTATTTTGTAGGAAATTTTTTGTCAATTTTCAAACATATGTATATGTAGTTAATACATTAGAAATTACTCGCGGATTCGCCCGTGTTTCTGTCGAAATCCAATTTAATTTTCCTTAATACGGATCTGTCGTAAATTATTTATAATATAGCCTAAACTAATTCTAGGGTATTATGCCTCCTTATAGTGAAACTCACATCAAAATCAGTTCAGTAATTTTCGTGTCATGTCAATATAAACACGGAAATTTAAAAATTATCATTTGCATTGCTGGTCTCTATTTTATTTATTTTACGTTTATTTATCGTTTTTTCTGGGAATTTATTTCTTTGGTGAATTTGGAATTGTTTTAACAATAAAATAAATTATTTGTATAGTGTAAATCGTTAATTTTTCCTTGTTCAGTTTATCTTCTGGGGGGGGGATACATTATGTATATTCACGACAATTTATACGACCTTAAAAATGTAATAAAAATGCTTCAATGACTTTTACTTTTCCTCGAATATGAAAAAATACTCTAACCAGGAAAAATTTAAAATATGAAATTTTTAATATAAACGTACACTTTATACATCGCTGAATACAAATTTTATATCGCTATTCTTTTTAGTGGATATGCATATTATGGTGCGTTTACATTTACATCCATTTATGTGTTACAGACAGACATACAGACGGTTGAATAAAAAACTTGCCTTTTATATTTCACTAAAGAAATTTATTATTTTTTCAATTATTTACATTACAAATGTAGTATATAGATACTGGCACCATTCTTGGCCGCTTTAAGAGTAAGATATATTGTTTTTTTTGGGATTGATGGGTTTCTTTGCAATTATCATGAACTCATGTTACTAATAGAACAAGTACTTCTTTATTAAATTAATTTAATTACCAAACTCCGCAAATATAGTTTGTTTTTTTAAATTATAGCTTTTTATTTTGTTTATGTTTTTTCTCCAGTAATGGATAAAGTAAAACCATTAATTGGCACCTAGTGATGGACACTTGCTAATGATTACAAAATGATAAGTACTACGACACAAAAGTTATAAAATAAAGAATCGTAAAATTTGATATAAAGTAAAGCAGATGCTATGATAATAGGTATAATAATTAATAATATACTAATAGTGACGTTAAATATATAAATAAAAACAACTTGTTTGTCTAAACGTCAAAAATTTAATAAAGAAAAAGTATTCGCAAGCTTTTGATTCACAGAATCATCGTCAGGCAATTAAGGATGAACAAAATGTTCCATAATAGCCTGACTGAATAATTAATAAATAGATTACACTATTTCGACAACCATTGGCAGATTGTCATCAAATTAAACTGTTTTACAATTAAGTGTTTATAAATTATAATTTAGTAATGGCGATAGTCAAATATCAACAAAAAATTTTAATTTAGTACTTATATTTCATTACAAGAATCCAACACTGGGATATGATTCAAGACTGGTACCGGTACTCGGTACCTTATTTAATAACATAAGAGAAACAATAACTATTGTAACTTTTATTGTATATATTATATTAATTAAAATGATTAATTTATGTGCGTTTATTCCTTGTTGATTCCCGCTGAATAAATTACGATCATAAAGATGATTATTCTTATATGTCATTAAATATAAAAAATGTTATATATTATACGTCATTTTGCAGATTCAGTATTCCTATATCTGATGGGTATACTTCTATCTTCGGCAAAGTGTTGAGGGTATTACAGCACTCAGCGGTGAACGCGCGAGTGTGAGTGTGTGATGGAGGTGGTGGTAACATGAGCAAGGAGGACGACCTAAGACAGAGGTCGACATGAGCGCCACGTCCGTGCGGCCGTCGCCAGCCGCCGCTGTCATTCTTATGCTGCTGCTATTAGGTGAGTGCCCATTTTGAATGTTTTTATATCTATATCTTATTAGAATCCCTCCCCCCCTTTTCCTCGCCCACGTAGTACAAGATTTCCACAGTTACATGTTTTATATTTTGTATAATATGTAATTGTGTATTTATCGGATTTAATATTTTTTACGACCCCCCCCCCCCCCGACCCAAAAAGTAGCAGCGTTTTTATTCACCGGAAAAAACGCGTTCGACAGCGTTTTAATCGCTGCCACGCTTGTTTGAAGACCAAAAAAAATTTTAAGCATAACATCACAACTACATTTTTTAAAACTTTTAATTTACGATTTTTTATAAAATATTAATTTGAAATATTTCTTTGTTAAGGTTTTCAACAATTTTAATCAAAATTTTATTCTATGTCAAAAATTACATATGAGTGTCAGATAACATCGAATAGCGCGTGTATAAAAAAATGACTATTGTAATAATGAATAGACTTGTGAATTCCGCTGCCGCAACAAACGCGTTTTTTCCGCGGTGCAGTCGCTGCGAATAAAGCGAGTTTCTGATGAAATTTCAGAAATAATGTTCATGTGCAAAAAAATTTTGATCATCGAAAAAACTCGATTTTGAAACGCAGCAAAAAATTGAAACGTAAATAAATTGATATTCAAATAAGCCCACGATTTTCTGTAAAATTCGCAGCGATAACAAGTGTAACATTTTAGTTTTAATCCGACATATTGGGGACAGTTGTGAGTGACCGCGCGAGATGGCGTTAGCGCCGGCGGTCGGTAAAACAGTGGTCTGTATTGCAGATAACCAGACGTAACATGACAGAACAATTTCACTGCAATCACGAACAGAGCACGGAGGCTAATCTAAACATGGATGTGGTGTAATGTATTTAAAAAAAAACTTTCAGCTTTGTAACAAGTTAATATGGGATTTGTCAGAAAAGTTATTTCTGAAAAAGATATTTTAATTTTAAATGTATGTATATTGTATATATGCTTGTTTAAATTGATAACAAACTTTACTTTTACCTTTGTTTGTTTGATAGGTATTGATTTTACCTAAACATATTAACTAAAGCTAGTAATTATTATTTTATTTTATTTTTTAAGTAAAAAATCAGTTTTGTAAAAACTTCATTAAATTTTTGAAAGTTGGCAGTCGTCACCGGCAAATTTGCCGGTTCGGTCAATAGTGTGAATGCTTTCATTGTTTATTGTATATTTATATTTGATTGGAGTGAGACCAGACCGGCACGATAGTCTGGATAGACCCTTAATGCACCCTGTACAGTGTATAGTTACATTTTTATATTTTAAAAATGTCGAAGAATTCGTTTAAATAAACTATTTTAAGAACCCAGACTAAACCATTTTTTCAAAACTATTTAAAATATTGAACGAGTCTATTAAATATGCACTTCCCCAAAAAAAAACTTTCTGCCATAATGTACAGAGTGAAACAAAAAACCTCGATTTAATATTTACGAGATTTATAAATAAATAATTAACAAAAAAGGTGAAATAGTTTACCTACAGACATGAAGGGGGGATAGGGTGTCTATGTGACATGATTTCTTGTATTATTGATGATCGTGTGGCGCGACTTTTGCTTTTTACGTGACATTTTGTATGCAGAATACCCTCTGCGACGACGGGGTGTCGAGATAAGGTATGATAGTTGCATGCCTTTTTGTTTCTGTCGAGATTTGACGGCAGCGCTCCCGTGGTACGTGAGTGTAACACAAGAATCACCAAACGTGTTTTGGAAAAAGTTGCTCAAAGTCTTTGTGTTGTAAGAAAGTACAGTAGCAAAACAACCCGTAGCTATGCGAAAAAGTAAATTTTCATATCCCTAAAGTTACACCAGCATCTATAGCTTAATCCAATAAAATTAATTACAATTTATTACAACCGGAAGTACATTTATTATAGTTGCCGTTTACCGGAAAATTTATAAATATATAATATTATATCATTCATAATCTGAAATCTTTTTTACTGTATCTTATTTTAACTGTAATTAAGTTGTGATCTTAGGAGTGGTGAATCTGAACATGAATTTATTTGTAGTTTAGGTTCAAGAATCGGAATATGTCTTCAACACTGGTAGGAACATTGATTTGTGCTAAGAAATCCTTGTTTTATACCGGGTGTTTTTTCCGGCAGATTATTTCCAAAACAACGAATTTCCAGAAATATGTTTCAGACAAAAGTTTCATGGTTTCGAGTGCGCTAAATATTGACATAATGGGTTGATCATGAAAAGGTCACCTTGATGGGTTTTCAGGATTAACTTTTATTTTTCAAATCGGAATCCATATTCGTAATTTAAGAGAAAAAATAAACAACTTTTGTTTGAAATATTTTTTTGAAAATATACTTTTTGTTTGATATGGAGAAAACCAAAAAGAAATTTCTGGATTTTCAATACTTTGAATTAAGCTAGGATTCTCGGAGAATTATTTTTCAAATTTATTATTAATTTTTTCTATGCAACTTTAAAAAACTTTATAATGAAAAAATTCTGAAATTTTGAAAGAAAAAATGAATTACTAATAAAAAAAAAATCTCCGAGAATTACAACATATAGACAAAAGAGAATCAGAGTCGAGATTCGACCTTGGCCCTTCAGGTCGGGAGCGTGGTACGGGATAGCGGCCTTATCTTATGTGATTTTATGCGAGTTTAAAAGTATGATCGTAACTATAAATCCAAATAGGTAATTAAAGATCAGATTGAGTGGAAGCTGTATCTGGATCCACGATGTAGTAGTTTGTATGACAGTGAGTTTATTTTCAATCCGGAATTATCTGCGTGCGCTGGATTACATTTGTTTTATTGCTATACTCGTAAATAATGTTATTGACGTATACATAAAAGGGTTACATTGTAACACGTATTAAGGTTTGATCCGTGTTTGTTTATAAGTGCAGGACCGTATTATATGGAGGGGGAGAGAGATATTTACATGGGATTAGTAAATCGGATTCATATTTGAAAATGTGTTGTAACGAGACGAGAATCAAGTAAGTCTCGTATCGGGGAGTTGGTGGAACCGATATAATTTTCTGTACCGGATCGGTTCCGGTTTGCAAAGAACAAAAAACTTTTTGAGAAAAAAAAATAAAACCGAATTAAAAAAAAAAACTTAAAACACTGAAAAGTGTTGAGGCTTCCGCGGTGATCTTGATATGGATCTTGGCTTCTGGGTGTAAGCCGCGTCGATTTTCAGTTTTTCTTTTTTCTTTTAAAAGAGCTCTGAAGATGTCCATTGCAATGTGTGACTAAACGTTGGCCGATAACACGACTAAATCGACGTGGCTTACACCCAGAAGCCATGATCCATTAAATTAAACAGTTTTTGAAGTGACGCATCTTCGAAGTCTAAAGTCAAATTCTGCTGAAATTTATATAGGACCACTTCGGAAATATACTCTTTCCATTTTCAGACAAAATCATATTTTTTCACTAGTTTTTGATCTGTGTAGATCTACAAAGATCTATGAATATTGTTGTAGTTCGTTGAAAATTCATGAATTTTCAACGTTTCAATCTTTATCACGATCTACAACAATCTTCAGAGATCTTTGTAGATCTCCACAGATCAAAAACCAGTGAAAAAAATATGATTTTGTCTTAAAATATAGATCTATCAATACCTGATTTGATCACTTTAGCTCTAAAATTTTTTCCCGAGATATTATATATTATTTTTGTCAATAGTAAATGTGAAATCTCTGAAATTGTTGTTTAAATATAAAAAATAGATGGTAAATTTGTACTAAATGCTGTATAAATCTCCTAGTCAGAGCCTGCCCATGCCCATGTGTAAAAAAAGGGTGTTTATTGAACTTAGAGATTATATGAAGTCGTTATGATTTTATATGAAATGGATCTGTCGTATGCCATGTGATTTTAAGGTATTACAAATAAAAACTGCTGTGTTTTATAAAATAACTAATAAATCCATATTAACCTGAATATAGTTTTTTATTTGTAACATAAAAAGTCACGTAGGTATAATCAATATTAAAATAATAAAGGGACTATTAAAATCATTTGATTTAGTGTTTTGTATCTCGAGTAATAAATGCACAATAAAATATAATATAATTTTTAATAACTTCATAAATATCTGAGATCTGAAATAGAAAACTTTTGAATTAACTAAAGAGTAATATTTTAAATATTATAATGATTCAGTAATAAACATTTTTATGCTTTTTTATAGTATTGTAGCAATTAAATGGGAATTCCCGGCATACAGGTAAACCCCGATTTTGTGTCTTATTTATATTTAATTTGTTTTCTCTTGGGTAACTAGACACTGAAAAGACTTCAAAATTTTTTTTTTTAGAAAAATATGATTTTTAGATTTTTAAACCGCAGTTCTGTATCTCAAATCGTTCTCGAGATATGGCCTTTCAAAGTTTTAATTTTTTCAGAGGCTATATCTCGATAACGATTTAAGAAACAGACCTGCAGTTTGAAAAATTCAACTTCAACGTCATTTTCTATACAATTAAAATACTTTTAACGAAATTGAATTCCCAAAATTGTTTAGTAAAATTTTATGTTTGAAATTCCAATATTTATCAATTTTAAACGTAAGAAAATAAGAAATAAGATTATAATTACCGTATCAACAGTAATTTTCATTATTTTACATTTATTTTTCCCCACGAAAATTAATTTTGATGATGCTAAGTTTATTTTCCCATTAAATTTTGCGTTATCCAATAAATAACAAATAAAATAAATTTCCCCTTCTCCCCGCTGGTTACGCCACTGGAATTAAGTAAGAATAATTATATATTATACGAGTATATACAAATATACAGTATACACCTTGCAGAGCCGGCCTTTGCGATTCTGGCGCCCCAGGCGAGATTTTTTTTGACTCCCCCCCCCCTCCACCGATCATTAAAAATTATCCGCACAAAAAAAAAAAAGCGTGAGAAAATTATCTTGTTATTAATTCATTAGTGTAATATAATAATATAATATAACATATAATTGATAAATAATATATAATATAACTAAAATTATATAAAAGATTTCTTCCTGGCTTTCATATCTGCAAAATTATCGATTGCTGTCTCAAAATTGAGGTTTGCTACAACCTTATTTTCAATTGAAAGAATAGCCAAATTATTCAACCTATCTTCTATCATAGCCGATTGCAAATAAGTTTTTATGAATTATTTTAATTTACTAAAACTTCTTTCACCACTAGCTACACTAACCGGAATTGTTACAAGAATTAGCAAAGCCACCCACAGATTTGGCACTGTGCTTTTCAAGTTTTGTAAAAAAATGTTTAATAAATAATTTATTTTTGATATTAAGCATTTTATTAAGTAAAATGAATTATTTTGCAGAAAAAATCAAAACTATTATTCAAAAAATATATATAGCTTAAATTTGGCGCCCTAGAACAGGACATAGAAAAAAAGTTTAAAATAATTGGCGCCCCCACGAAATTAGCGCCCCAGGCTGTCGCCTGGGTCGCCTGGCCGTTCGGCCGGCCCTGTTTTTTACTTATCCAAGTATTAAACCAATCTATAGATTCTAATAAATTGAAAATTTATCAATAATGATGAACGGATGGCAAATTAAAAAAAATATATTGTTACATTCATCAGAGTAACCGTTTTTTTAAATTAGAGCGAATTGTCGCTGAAGAAGTATCGTCTAATTTTTATAATACGCGTGATTTTGCTAATTAACTTTTTGTATAGTGTTTACCAGGTATGTACATTGTGATTCATATTATTTATTTGATTTTTTTGTTTCGGTTCTGATATTTATGTAATGGTTTTTATTTGTTAACGTATGTTTACATCATGCACTTGTCGAAAGAGCAATAAAACTAAGTTTTGTTAACGAATGTACATATCCTCATTGTTTATAGTTAATAATAATTATATAATTTATAAAAATATAATTTTAATAATAAAAAAAAGGTAATATTATTCTCTCCATTATATAACAAGTGATTTTTTTAAACGTAATAACTGAAATCAGATGTTTACTCTTGTAAATTTTTGAATTAACGAATTATTTTTGAATTAAGAAAAAATGTTTTAGATAAAAAATGTCGAGTATGTTATTATCTATAATTTATTCCCTATACATTTTTTTCCAACATTTATAATTTAGCCAGAAAGAAATTTTTTATGTAATTATTTAGATTCACCTACACTGTTCACTATCAGTATTACGTATAAGAAAGTCCCATGGTACCTATGGCAAACAAGCACACTGTTTAATCTCTGTACTACGTATAAGAAAGTCCCATGACACTCATGGCAGATATTTCTCCTCTGTTATGAACCATTTGAATTATAATAAAATTGCATGACGTTAACATTTGTTTACAATCAGTCAAAAAAATGAAATAAACTTTTATTTTCAAAAAAAGATTTTTTTTACTATTTTTCCCTTAAATCTAGCCTACTTCTGCTTCAAAAAATTAATATTTCGTTAAAATAAAAAAAATCATGCAATTAAGGGTTAAAGATAATAGTGTAAGCTACATTTAAAAAAAAAACTGGAGTCTCCTCGATCGCGCCAAGTTGAGATATTAACTATTCAATTTACTTCTTTGTTAGCGTATGAGTTTTAATTAGTTTTTTTAGTTTTAACTTGTTTTTAAAAAGGGAAGGAGCACGCGAAGGTCTTTAAGTGCGTGATGCTCTTAAAGATAATAGTGTAAGCTACATTTAAAAAAAAAACTGGAGTCTTTTCGATCGCGCCAAGCTGAGATATTAACTATTCAATTTACTTCTTTGTTAGCGTATGAGTTTTAATTTGTTTTTTTAGTTTTAACTTGTTTTAAAAAAGGGAAGGAGCACGCGAAGGTCTTTAAGTGCGTGATGCTCTTAAAGATAATAGTGTAAGCTACATTTAAAAAAAAAACTGGAGTCTCTTCGATCGCGCCAAGCTGAGATATTAACTATTCAATTTACTTCTTTGTTAGCGTATGAGTTTTAATTTGTTTTTTTAGTTTTAACTAGTTTTTAAAAAGGGAAGGAGCACGCAAAGGTCTTTAAGTGCGTGATGCTCTTAAAGATAATAGTGTAAGCTACATTTAAAAAAAAAACTGGAGTCTCTTCGATCGCGCCAAGCTGAGATATTAACTATTCAATTTACTTCTTTGTTAGCGTATGAGTTTTAATTTGTTTTTTTAGTTTTAACTTGTTTTTAAAAAGGGAAGGAGCACGCGAAGGTCTTTAAGTGCGTGATGCTCTTAAAGATAATAGTGTAAGCTACATTTTAAAAAAAAACTGGAGTCTCTTCGATCGCGCCAAGCTGAGATATTAACTATTCAATTTACTTCTTTGTTAGCGTATGAGTTTTAATTTGTTTTTTTAGTTTTAACTTGTTTTTAAAAAGGGAAGGAGCACGCGAAGGTCTTTAAGTGCGTGATGCTCTTAAAGATAATAGTGTAAGCTACATTTTAAAAAAAAACTGGAGTCTCTTCGATCGCGCCAAGCTGAGATATTAACTATTCAATTTACTTCTTTGTTAGCGTATGAGTTTTAATTTGTTTTTTTAGTTTTAACTTGTTTTTAAAAAGGGAAGGAGCACGCGAAGGTCTTTAAATGCGTGATGCTCTTAAAGATAATAGTGTAAGCTACATTTTAAAAAAAAACTGGAGTCTCTTCGATCGCGCCAAGCTGAGATATTAACTATTCAATTTACTTCTTTGTTAGCGTATGAGTTTTAATTTGTTTTTTAGTTTTAACTTGTTTTTAAAAAGGGAAGGAGCACGCGAAGGTCTTTAAGTGCGTGATGCTCTTAAAGATAATAGTGTAAGCTACATTTTAAAAAAAAACTGGAGTCTCTTCGATCGCGCCAAGCTGAGATATTAACTATTCAATTTACTTCTTTGTTAGCGTATGAGTTTTAATTTGTTTTTTTAGATTTAACTTGTTTTTAAAAAGGGAAGGAGCACGCGAAGGTCTTTAAGTGCGTGATGCTCTTAAAGATAATAGTGTAAGCTACATTTAAAAAAAAAACTGGAGTCTCTTCGATCGCGCCAAGCTGAGATATTAACTATTCAATTTACTTCTTTGTTAGCGTATGAGTTTTAATTTGTTTTTTTAGTTTTAACTTGTTTTTAAAAAGGGAAGGAGCACGCGAAGGTCTTTAAGTGCGTGATGCTCTTAAAGATAATAGTGTAAGCTACATTTAAAAAAAAACTGGAGTCTCTTCGATCGCGCCAAGCTGAGATATTAACTATTCAATTTACTTCTTTGTTAGCGTATGAGTTTTAATTTGTTTTTTTAGTTTTAACTTGTTTTTAAAAAGGGAAGGAGCACGCGAAGGTCTTTAAGTGCGTGATGCTCTTAAAGATAATAGTGTAAGCTACATTTAAAAAAAAAACTGGAGTCTCTTCGATCGCGCCAAGCTGAGATATTAACTATTCAATTTACTTCTTTGTTAGCGTATGAGTTTTAATTTGTTTTTTTAGTTTTAACTTGTTTTTAAAAAGGGAAGGAGCACGCGAAGGTCTTTAAGTGCGTGATGCTCTTAAAGATAATAGTGTAAGCTACATTTTAAAAAAAAACTGGAGTCTCTTCGATCGCGCCAAGCTGAGATATTAACTATTCAATTTACTTCTTTGTTAGCGTATGATTTTTAATTTGTTTTTTTAGTTTTAACTTGTTTTTAAAAAGGGAAGGAGCACGCGAAGGTCTTTAAGTGCGTGATGCTCTTAAAGATAATAGTGTAAGCTACATTTAAAAAAAAACTGGAGTCTCTTCGATCGCGCCAAGCGGAGATATTAACTATTCAATTTACTTCTTTGTTAGCGTATGAGTTTTAATTTGTTTTTTTAGTTTTAACTTGTTTTTAAAAAGGGAAGGAGCACGCGAAGGTCTTTAAATGCGTGATGCTCTTAAAGATAATAGTGTAAGCTACATTTAAAAAAAAAACTGGAGTCTCTTCGATCGCGCCAAGCTGAGATATTAACTATTCAATTTACTTCTTTGTTAGCGTATGAGTTTTAATTTGTTTTTTAGTTTTAACTTGTTTTTAAAAAGGGAAGGAGCACGCGAAGGTCTTTAAGTGCGTGATGCTCTTAAAGATAATAGTGTAAGCTACATTTTAAAAAAAAACTGGAGTCTCTTCGATCGCGCCAAGCTGAGATATTAACTATTCAATTTACTTCTTTGTTAGCGTATGAGTTTTAATTTGTTTTTTTAGATTTAACTTGTTTTTAAAAAGGGAAGGAGCACGCGAAGGTCTTTAAGTGCGTGATGCTCTTAAAGATAATAGTGTAAGCTACATTTAAAAAAAAAACTGGAGTCTCTTCGATCGCGCCAAGCTGAGATATTAACTATTCAATTTACTTCTTTGTTAGCGTATGATTTTTAATTTGTTTTTTTAGTTTTAACTTGTTTTTAAAAAGGGAAGGAGCACGCGAAGGTCTTTAAGTGCGTGATGCTCTTAAAGATAATAGTGTAAGCTACATTTAAAAAAAAAACTGGAGTCTCTTCGATCGCGCCAAGCTGAGATATTAACTATTCAATTTACTTCTTTGTTAGCGTATGAGTTTTAATTTGTTTTTTTAGTTTTAACTTGTTTTTAAAAAGGGAAGGAGCACGCGAAGGTCTTTAAGTGCGTGATGCTCTTAAAGATAATAGTGTAAGCTACATTTAAAAAAAAAACTGGAGTCTCTTCGATCGCGCCAAGCTGAGATATTAACTATTCAATTTACTTCTTTGTTAGCGTATGAGTTTTAATTTGTTTTTTTAGTTTTAACTTGTTTTTAAAAAGGGAAGGAGCACGCGAAGGTCTTTAAGTGCGTGATGCTCTTAAAGATAATAGTGTAAGCTACATTTTAAAAAAAAACTGGAGTCTCTTCGATCGCGCCAAGCTGAGATATTAACTATTCAATTTACTTCTTTGTTAGCGTATGATTTTTAATTTGTTTTTTTAGTTTTAACTTGTTTTTAAAAAGGGAAGGAGCACGCGAAGGTCTTTAAGTGCGTGATGCTCTTAAAGATAATAGTGTAAGCTACATTTAAAAAAAAACTGGAGTCTCTTCGATCGCGCCAAGCTGAGATATTAACTATTCAATTTACTTCTTTGTTAGCGTATGAGTTTTAATTTGTTTTTTTAGTTTTAACTTGTTTTTAAAAAGGGAAGGAGCACGCGAAGGTCTTTAAGTGCGTGATGCTCTTAAAGATAATAGTGTAAGCTACATTTAAAAAAAAACTGGAGTCTCTTCGATCGCGCCAAGCTGAGATATTAACTATTCAATTTACTTCTTTGTTAGCGTATGAGTTTTAATTTGTTTTTTTAGTTTTAACTTGTTTTTAAAAAGGGAAGGAGCACGCGAAGGTCTTTAAGTGCGTGATGCTCTTAAAGATAATAGTGTAAGCTACATTTAAAAAAAAAACTGGAGTCTCTTCGATCGCGCCAAGCTGAGATATTAACTATTCAATTTACTTCTTTGTTAGCGTATGAGTTTTAATTTGTTTTTTTAGTTTTAACTTGTTTTTAAAAAGGGAAGGAGCACGCGAAGGTCTTTAAGTGCGTGATGCTCTTAAAGATAATAGTGTAAGCTACATTTAAAAAAAAAACTGGAGTCTCTTCGATCGCGCCAAGCTGAGATATTAACTATTCAATTTACTTCTTTGTTAGCGTATGAGTTTTAATTTGTTTTTTTAGTTTTAACTTGTTTTTAAAAAGGGAAGGAGCACGCGAAGGTCTTTAAGTGCGTGATGCTCTTAAAGATAATAGTGTAAGCTACATTTAAAAAAAAAACTGGAGTCTCTTCGATCGCGCCAAGCTGAGATATTAACTATTCAATTTACTTCTTTGTTAGCGTATGAGTTTTAATTTGTTTTTTTAGTTTTAACTTGTTTTTAAAAAGGGAAGGAGCACGCGAAGGTCTTTAAGTGTGTGATGCTCTTAAAGATAATAGTGTAAGCTACATTTTAAAAAAAAACTGGAGTCTCTTCGATCGCGCCAAGCTGAGATATTAACTATTCAATTTACTTCTTTGTTAGCGTATGATTTTTAATTTGTTTTTTTAGTTTTAACTTGTTTTTAAAAAGGGAAGGAGCACGCGAAGGTCTTTAAGTGCGTGATGCTCTTAAAGATAATAGTGTAAGCTACATTTAAAAAAAAACTGGAGTCTCTTCGATCGCGCCAAGCTGAGATATTAACTATTCAATTTACTTCTTTGTTAGCGTATGAGTTTTAATTTGTTTTTTTAGTTTTAACTTGTTTTTAAAAAGGGAAGGAGCACGCGAAGGTCTTTAAGTGCGTGATGCTCTTAAAGATAATAGTGTAAGCTACATTTAAAAAAAAACTGGAGTCTCTTCGATCGCGCCAAGCTGAGATATTAACTATTCAATTTACTTCTTTGTTAGCGTATGAGTTTTAATTTGTTTTTTTAGTTTTAACTTGTTTTTAAAAAGGGAAGGAGCACGCGAAGGTCTTTAAGTGCGTGATGCTCTTAAAGATAATAGTGTAAGCTACATTTAAAAAAAAAACTGGAGTCTCTTCGATCGCGCCAAGCTGAGATATTAACTATTCAATTTACTTCTTTGTTAGCGTATGAGTTTTAATTTGTTTTTTTAGTTTTAACTTGTTTTTAAAAAGGGAAGGAGCACGCGAAGGTCTTTAAGTGCGTGATGCTCTTAAAGATAATAGTGTAAGCTACATTTTAAAAAAAAACTGGAGTCTCTTCGATCGCGCCAAGCTGAGATATTAACTATTCAATTTACTTCTTTGTTAGCGTATGATTTTTAATTTTTTTTTTTAGTTTTAACTTGTTTTTAAAAAGAGAAGGAGCACGCGAAGGTCTTTAAGTGCGTGATGCTCTTAAAGATAATAGTGTAAGCTACATTTAAAAAAAAACTGGAGTCTCTTCGATCGCGCCAAGCTGAGATATTAACTATTCAATTTACTTCTTTGTTAGCGTATGAGTTTTAATTTGTTTTTTTAGTTTTAACTTGTTTTTAAAAAGGGAAGGAGCACGCGAAGGTCTTTAAATGCGTGATGCTCTTAAAGATAATAGTGTAAGCTACATTTAAAAAAAAAACTGGAGTCTCTTCGATCGCGCCAAGCTGAGATATTAACTATTCAATTTACTTCTTTGTTAGCGTATGAGTTTTAATTTGTTTTTTTAGTTTTAACTTGTTTTTAAAAAGGGAAGGAGCACGCGAAGGTCTTTAAGTGCGTGATGCTCTTAAAGATAATAGTGTAAGCTACATTTTAAAAAAAACTGGAGTCTCTTCGATCGCGCCAAGCTGAGATATTAACTATTCAATTTACTTCTTTGTTAGCGTATGATTTTTAATTTGTTTTTTTAGTTTTAACTTGTTTTTAAAAAGGGAAGGAGCACGCGAAGGTCTTTAAGTGCGTGATGCTCTTAAAGATAATAGTGTAAGCTACATTTAAAAAAAAAACTGGAGTCTCTTCGATCGCGCCAAGCTGAGATATTAACTATTCAATTTACTTCTTTGTTAGCGTATGATTTTTAATTTGTTTTTTTAGTTTTAACTTGTTTTTAAAAAGGGAAGGAGCACGCGAAGGTCTTTAAGTGCGTGATGCTCTTAAAGATAATAGTGTAAGCTACATTTAAAAAAAAACTGGAGTCTCTTCGATCGCGCCAAGCGGAGATATTAACTATTCAATTTACTTCTTTGTTAGCGTATGAGTTTTAATTTGTTTTTTTAGTTTTAACTTGTTTTTAAAAAGGGAAGGAGCACGCGAAGGTCTTTAAATGCGTGATGCTCTTAAAGATAATAGTGTAAGTTACATTTAAAAAAAAAACTGGAGTCTCTTCGATCGCGCCAAGCTGAGATATTAACTATTCAATTTACTTCTTTGTTAGCGTATGAGTTTTAATTTGTTTTTTTAGTTTTAACTTGTTTTTAAAAAGGGAAGGAGCACGCGAAGGTCTTTAAATGCGTGATGCTCTTAAAGATAATAGTGTAAGCTACATTTTAAAAAAAAACTGGAGTCTCTTCGATCGCGCCACGCTGAGATATTAACTATTTAATTTACTTCTTTGTTAGCGTATGAGTTTTAATTTGTTTTTTTAGTTTTAACTTGTTTTTAAAAAGGGAAGGAGCACGCGAAGGTCTTTAAGTGCGTGATGCTCTTAAAGATAATAGTGTAAGCTACATTTAAAAAAAAAACTGGAGTCTCGTCGATCGCGCCAAGCTGAGATATTAACTATTCAATTTACTTCTTTGTTAGCGTATGAGTTTTAATTTGTTTTTTAGTTTTAACTTGTTTTTAAAAAGGGAAGGAGCACGCGAAGGTCTTTAAGTGCGTGATGCTCTTAAAGATAATAGTGTAAGCTACATTTAAAAAAAAAACTGGAGTCTCTTCGATCGCGCCAAGCTGAGATATTAACTATTCAATTTACTTCTTTGTTAGCGTATGAGTTTTAATTTGTTTTTTTAGTTTTAACTTGTTTTTAAAAAGGGAAGGAGCACGCGAAGGTCTTTAAGTGCGTGATGCTCTTAAAGATAATAGTGTAAGCTACATTTTAAAAAACAACTGGAGTCTCTTCGATCGCGCCAAGCTGAGATATTAACTATTCAATTTACTTCTTTGTTAGCGTATGAGTTTTAATTTGTTTTTTTTAGTTTTAACTTGTTTTTAAAAAGGGAAGGTGCACGCGAAGGTCTTTAAATGCGTGATGCTCTTAAAGATAATAGTGTAAGCTACATTTAAAAAAAAAACTGGAGTCTCTTCGATCGCGCCAAGCTGAGATATTAACTATTCAATTTACTTCTTTGTTAGCGTATGAGTTTTAATTTGTTTTTTAGTTTTAACTTGTTTTTAAAAAGGGAAGGAGCACGCGAAGGTCTTTAAGTGCGTGATGCTCTTAAAGATAATAGTGTAAGCTACATTTAAAAAAAAAACTGGAGTCTCTTCGATCGCGCCAAGCTGAGATATTAACTATTCAATTTACTTCTTTGTTAGCGTATGAGTTTTAATTTGTTTTTTTAGTTTTAACTTGTTTTTAAAAAGGGAAGGAGCACGCGAAGGTCTTTAAGTGCGTGATGCTCTAAAAGATAATAGTGTAAGCTACATTTTAAAAAAAAACTGGAGTCTCTTCGATCGCGCCAAGCTGAGATATTAACTATTCAATTTACTTCTTTGTTAGCGTATGATTTTTAATTTGTTTTTTTAGTTTTAACTTGTTTTTAAAAAGGGAAGGAGCACGCGAAGGTCTTTAAGTGCGTGATGCTCTTAAAGATAATAGTGTAAGCTACATTTAAAAAAAAACTGGAGTCTCTTCGATCGCGCCAAGCTGAGATATTAACTATTCAATTTACTTCTTTGTTAGCGTATGAGTTTTAATTTGTTTTTTTTAGTTTTAACTTGTTTTTAAAAAGGGAAGGAGCACGCGAAGGTCTTTAAGTGCGTGATGCTCTTAAAGATAATAGTGTAAGCTACATTTAAAAAAAAACTGGAGTCTCTTCGATCGCGCCAAGCTGAGATATTAACTATTCAATTTACTTCTTTGTTAGCGTATGAGTTTTAATTTGTTTTTTTAGTTTTAACTTGTTTTTAAAAAGGGAAGGAGCACGCGAAGGTCTTTAAGTGCGTGATGCTCTTAAAGATAATAGTGTAAGCTACATTTAAAAAAAAAACTGGAGTCTCTTCGATCGCGCCAAGCTGAGATATTAACTATTCAATTTACTTCTTTGTTAGCGTATGAGTTTTAATTTGTTTTTTTAGTTTTAACTTGTTTTTAAAAAGGGAAGGAGCACGCGAAGGTCTTTAAGTGCGTGATGCTCTTAAAGATAATAGTGTAAGCTACATTTAAAAAAAAAACTGGAGTCTCTTCGATCGCGCCAAGCTGAGATATTAACTATTCAATTTACTTCTTTGTTAGCGTATGATTTTTAATTTGTTTTTTTAGTTTTAACTTGTTTTTAAAAAGGGAAGGAGCACGCGAAGGTCTTTAAGTGCGTGATGCTCTTAAAGATAATAGTGTAAGCTACATTTAAAAAAAAAACTGGAGTCTCTTCGATCGCGCCAAGCTGAGATATTAACTATTCAATTTACTTCTTTGTTAGCGTATGAGTTTTAATTTGTTTTTTTAGTTTTAACTTGTTTTTAAAAAGGGAAGGAGCACGCGAAGGTCTTTAAGTGCGTGATGCTCTTAAAGATAATAGTGTAAGCTACATTTAAAAAAAACTGGAGTCTCTTCGATCGCGCCAAGCTGAGATATTAACTATTCAATTTACTTCTTTGTTAGCGTATGAGTTTTAATTTGTTTTTTTAGTTTTAACTTGTTTTTAAAAAGGGAAGGAGCACGCGAAGGTCTTTAAGTGCGTGATGCTCTTAAAGATAATAGTGTAAGCTACATTTAAAAAAAAAACTGGAGTCTCTTCGATCGCGCCAAGCTGAGATATTAACTATTCAATTTACTTCTTTGTTAGCGTATGAGTTTTAATTTGTTTTTTTAGTTTTAACTTGTTTTTAAAAAGGGAAGGAGCACGCGAAGGTCTTTAAGTGCGTGATGCTCTTAAAGATAATAGTGTAAGCTACATTTTAAAAAAAAACTGGAGTCTCTTCGATCGCGCCAAGCTGAGATATTAACTATTCAATTTACTTCTTTGTTAGCGTATGATTTTTAATTTGTTTTTTTAGTTTTAACTTGTTTTTAAAAAGGGAAGGAGCACGCGAAGGTCTTTAAGTGCGTGATGCTCTTAAAGATAATAGTGTAAGCTACATTTAAAAAAAAAACTGGAGTCTCTTCGATCGCGCCAAGCTGAGATATTAACTATTCAATTTACTTCTTTGTTAGCGTATGAGTTTTAATTTGTTTTTTTAGTTTTAACTTGTTTTTAAAAAGGGAAGGAGCACGCGAAGGTCTTTAAGTGCGTGATGCTCTTAAAGATAATAGTGTAAGCTACATTTAAAAAAAAAACTGGAGTCTCTTCGATCGCGCCAAGCTGAGATATTAACTATTCAATTTACTTCTTTGTTAGCGTATGATTTTTAATTTGTTATTTTAGTTTTAACTTGTTTTTAAAAAGGGAAGGAGCACGCGAAGGTCTTTAAGTGCGTGATGCTCTTAAAGATAATAGTGTAAGCTACATTTAAAAAAAAAACTGGAGTCTTTTCGATCGCGCCAAGCTGAGATATTAACTATTCAATTTACTTCTTTGTTAGCGTATGAGTTTTAATTTGTTTTTTTAGTTTTAACTTGTTTTTAAAAAGGGAAGGAGCACGCGAAGGTCTTTAAGTGCGTGATGCTCTTAAAGATAATAGTGTAAGCTACATTTAAAAAAAAACTGGAGTCTCTTCGATCGCGCCAAGCTGAGATATTAACTATTCAATTTACTTCTTTGTTAGCGTATGAGTTTTAATTTGTTTTTTTAGTTTTAACTTGTTTTTAAAAAGGGAAGGAGCACGCGAAGGTCTTTAAGTGCGTGATGCTCTTAAAGATAATAGTGTAAGCTACATTTAAAAAAAAAACTGGAGTCTCTTCGATCGCGCCAAGCTGAGATATTAACTATTCAATTTACTTCTTTGTTAGCGTATGAGTTTTAATTTGTTTTTTTAGTTTTAACTTGTTTTTAAAAAGGGAAGGAGCACGCGAAGGTCTTTAAGTGCGTGATGCTCTTAAAGATAATAGTGTAAGCTACATTTTAAAAAAAAACTGGAGTCTCTTCGATCGCGCCAAGCTGAGATATTAACTATTCAATTTACTTCTTTGTTAGCGTATGATTTTTAATTTGTTTTTTTAGTTTTAACTTGTTTTTAAAAAGGGAAGGAGCACGCGAAGGTCTTTAAGTGCGTGATGCTCTTAAAGATAATAGTGTAAGCTACATTTAAAAAAAAAACTGGAGTCTCTTCGATCGCGCCAAGCTGAGATATTAACTATTCAATTTACTTCTTTGTTAGCGTATGATTTTTAATTTGTTTTTTTAGTTTTAACTTGTTTTTAAAAAGGGAAGGAGCACGCGAAGGTCTTTAAGTGCGTGATGCTCTTAAAGATAATAGTGTAAGCTACATTTAAAAAAAAAACTGGAGTCTCTTCGATCGCGCCAAGCTGAGATATTAACTATTCAATTTACTTCTTTGTTAGCGTATGAGTTTTAATTTGTTTTTTTAGTTTTAACTTGTTTTTAAAAAGAGAAGGAGCACGCGAAGGTCTTTAAGTGCGTGATGCTCTTAAAGATAATAGTGTAAGCTACATTTTAAAAAAAAACTGGAGTCTCTTCGATCGCGCCAAGCTGAGATATTAACTATTCAATTTACTTCTTTGTTAGCGTATGAGTTTTAATTTGTTTTTTTAGTTTTAACTTGTTTTTAAAAAGGGAAGGAGCACGCGAAGGTCTTTAAGTGCGTGATGCTCTTAAAGATAATAGTGTAAGCTACATTTAAAAAAAAAACTGGAGTCTCTTCGATCGCGCCAAGCTGAGATATTAACTATTCAATTTACTTCTTTGTTAGCGTATGATTTTTAATTTGTTTTTTTAGTTTTAACTTGTTTTTAAAAAGGGAAGGAGCACGCGAAGGTCTTTAAGTGCGTGATGCTCTTAAAGATAATAGTGTAAGCTACATTTAAAAAAAAACTGGAGTCTCTTCGATCGCGCCAAGCGGAGATATTAACTATTCAATTTACTTCTTTGTTAGCGTATGAGTTTTAATTTGTTTTTTTAGTTTTAACTTGTTTTTAAAAAGGGAAGGAGCACGCGAAGGTCTTTAAGTGCGTGATGCTCTTAAAGATAATAGTGTAAGCTACATTTAAAAAAAAAACTGGAGTCTCTTCGATCGCGCCAAGCTGAGATATTAACTATTCAATTTACTTCTTTGTTAGCGTATGAGTTTTAATTTGTTTTTTTAGTTTTAACTTGTTTTTAAAAAGGGAAGGAGCACGCGAAGGTCTTTAAGTGCGTGATGCTCTTAAAGATAATAGTGTAAGCTACATTTTAAAAAAAAACTGGAGTCTCTTCGATCGCGCCAAGCTGAGATATTAACTATTCAATTTACTTCTTTGTTAGCGTATGATTTTTAATTTGTTTTTTTAGTTTTAACTTGTTTTTAAAAAGGGAAGGAGCACGCGAAGGTCTTTAAGTGCGTGATGCTCTTAAAGATAATAGTGTAAGCTACATTTAAAAAAAAAACTGGAGTCTCTTCGATCGCGCCAAGCTGAGATATTAACTATTCAATTTACTTCTTTGTTAGCGTATGATTTTTAATTTGTTTTTTTAGTTTTAACTTGTTTTTAAAAAGGGAAGGAGCACGCGAAGGTCTTTAAGTGCGTGATGCTCTTAAAGATAATAGTGTAAGCTACATTTAAAAAAAAAACTGGAGTCTCTTCGATCGCGCCAAGCTGAGATATTAACTATTCAATTTACTTCTTTGTTAGCGTATGAGTTTTAATTTGTTTTTTTAGTTTTAACTTGTTTTTAAAAAGAGAAGGAGCACGCGAAGGTCTTTAAGTGCGTGATGCTCTTAAAGATAATAGTGTAAGCTACATTTTAAAAAAAAACTGGAGTCTCTTCGATCGCGCCAAGCTGAGATATTAACTATTCAATTTACTTCTTTGTTAGCGTATGAGTTTTAATTTGTTTTTTTAGTTTTAACTTGTTTTTAAAAAGGGAAGGAGCACGCGAAGGTCTTTAAGTGCGTGATGCTCTTAAAGATAATAGTGTAAGCTACATTTAAAAAAAAAACTGGAGTCTCTTCGATCGCGCCAAGCTGAGATATTAACTATTCAATTTACTTCTTTGTTAGCGTATGATTTTTAATTTGTTTTTTTAGTTTTAACTTGTTTTTAAAAAGGGAAGGAGCACGCGAAGGTCTTTAAGTGCGTGATGCTCTTAAAGATAATAGTGTAAGCTACATTTAAAAAAAAACTGGAGTCTCTTCGATCGCGCCAAGCGGAGATATTAACTATTCAATTTACTTCTTTGTTAGCGTATGAGTTTTAATTTGTTTTTTTAGTTTTAACTTGTTTTTAAAAAGGGAAGGAGCACGCGAAGGTCTTTAAATGCGTGATGCTCTTAAAGATAATAGTGTAAGCTACATTTAAAAAAAAAACTGGAGTCTCTTCGATCGCGCCAAGCTGAGATATTAACTATTCAATTTACTTCTTTGTTAGCGTATGAGTTTTAATTTGTTTTTTTAGTTTTAACTTGTTTTTAAAAAGAGAAGGAGCACGCGAAGGTCTTTAAGTGCGTGATGCTCTTAAAGATAATAGTGTAAGCTACATTTAAAAAAATAACTGGATTCTCCTCGATCGCACCAAGCTGAGATATTAACTATTCAATTTACTTCTTTGTTAGCGTATGAGTTTTAATTTGTTTTTTTAGTTTTAACTTGTTTTTAAAAAGGGAAGTAGCACGCGAAGGTCTTTAAGTGCGTGATGCTCTTAACCCTTAATTGCATCTTGTTAACATTCGTGAACAATGTTTTCAGAGGTATCTATTAGCAAAAATGTACAATATTTTTTAGTCACCTTGTATGTAAAAGTTATGTATGACCATATCAGACAAATTTTATATTCATTTTTTATAGAATGAAAGAACAAACTCTACATTTAAGATTAAATTGCTGATGTAAATTTATCTTGTAAAGGGGATATTATAGAGTAATAAATATACAGAGAAAAAGTACATTGGTGGTCGTAGCTTGCATGTAAAGTAATCGTTCAATATCAAGATGACAAGCCTGAGGAGGTTCGTGTAATAACGATTTCCAAGCAAATGTTTCACCAAACTTTTCAAATAACTCATTTAAAAGGCTATAATATTTTTTGGGAACAGCGAGATTTTCTACGTGATTTGTGATTTTACCTGAAGCTAGGTTTATATGAGTGTCCATAAAGTAGGTTAATAAAATTTTAATATTAAAAAAAAAGAAAACTTCATAGATTGCCTAATATCAGAATCGTTTAATCGAACTTTAGTCAGTAGTGTACGGCAACTATATACATACATATATTACTTTATTATTAGTTTTATATAATACAGTGGAAACTCGTTAGTACGATTTTGAAGGGATGGGGGGGAACACGCATACATACTGACGATTTTTTTTACTTGGGGTTGTATAGAAGAATGCCGGGAACTAAAATGGTGTATGACGTACTAAACCAAAACCTACTAACGAGGTTCCACTGTAGTTTCAAGTCTATGTTATATATGAAAAAATAGTTAAAATGGATTCAGGGAAGGTCAAAATCTTCTACAAGTACTCAACTCGGAAAAAAATTCAAGAACAAAAAAATACTTGATAAATATTGATGGGCCCCATACACCCCTGGTTTAAATTATTATTGTTTGATATAGGAAATTGATAGTACTTATTAATTATAAACTGGCTATCAAATTTCTTAACTGTATCTCAATTAGTTCTCTAGATATTAAATAATATAGATATTATAATAATTTTGGGCAAAATTTTTGGAAGGCTATAGCTCCCTCACGAAGAATTTCCGGATACATGTTGTAAATCACCGTGTATAGTGACGACACGCATACAACGTGACTTTGAATGAGGTGGGAAATTTGAATAGAAAATACTATTTCGGCATTATCATGGGAAAAGAAAAAATAAATTGCTACTATCGTATTTTAAAACAATTTATTGGGAAGAAAAATATTATTTACTAGAAAATACTACTTTTTACCATATTTTATGAGGATGCCTATACATATATAGGGTAGGAGGTAGGAGTGTTACACATATAAAAAATAGTACAACGGATATAAGGACACGTCCCGTGTCCGGCGCGGCCAAATGCAACTTCCGGTAGAGAACTCTATTATACACAAACGGTGAAATATGAATATTTTTATTGTAGTTATATTGAAAGTTATTTTAAATCAGTTTTCTCATACGCTACGTTTTTCGGTTATGCACAAACGATGTGTCTCCACATATCTTCTTTAAGCTGTATTTCATTTTACGATGATTTTAGATATCGGGTGAAAAAAGTTATAAATTTTGATACATTTTGAACGTGTTACAGTTTTCTTATTTTTTTATTTATTTTTTCGGTTGAATAAGAGTTATATTAAAGTAATATGGTTTGGTTATAAAACGTACACCCTTTTAACTATTTTTAATAATTTATTTTTATTTATTATTTATACTAAAAAGTAAAATTTGTAATACCTGCAAATTATTAAGGGGAGTTGTGGAGGGTTCATACATTTTTAATAAAATATAAATTTTCTGTATAAAAACATTAAAAAAACCTAAACAAAAGTTTTTTTCACTGGAAGTTTGATCCTTTGTACATAATATAACAATAGTATTTGAGATAAATTGTCATATCTAATTGTAAGTATGAATTCTATGTTTTGAAAAACAAAATTGAAAACTGTATTAAACCACCTCGAACCCAGGGACCCTTGATACACGTGTCGGGAAGGAATAATACACAAATAAAAAAGTTCGAAGCACAGTAACGTAATATTATTCATACATCTTAAATATAGTTTTAATATAGCTTATAACGAAAAATATTAAAACTATAAAAATTAAAAAAAGTTATAAAATAAATTAAACCTCAAAATAAAAACAAATTATAAATATAGATTATGATGACTGAATAGCAAATATAATAATTTGATTAAATTAGCCAATTAACCAAATTATTTTGGACGCTAATAAAAGATGTTGGTCGGTCATCAGATCAATACAAACGAGAATGGATGGTTCCATCAGTATTATACATTTCCAAACTTCCCCATTTTTATTGTATAAATGCTCCCCGGGTGAAAATTTTATAAAATTGTATGTTTTGAAAATATTGGAAATAAGTATAGAAAAACCAAATCCATATTACAAACAAATAAATGTAACTGTTATACGTGTAAAATAACACTAATCCATTCAAAATAACACAATTTGTTACTGTTTTTAAAATATTTTCGACAACGTACCAAATTTACTTCCACGCATTGAAAATGAAAATTGATGAAAATGACCATCAAGATGACAATTTAAAGATTTAAACTGTTGATGTGTTGTGGCGGGTGATCAGTACCATCTATTGGTATTACACATATTTTCGTAGTTACGTTAGTACACTTATTAATCCATCACATCTACATAAGTATACATAAATCATAATATAATAATATATCTATAACTTTAATATTTATGTTGCTGCAATAAGACAGTCTAGTATTTATAGGTATAAATCAAATAAAAAATAATCAATTAACCAATTTAAATGACAGTAATAACTCAACATCCGGTGTTTGTTCACGTAAAAACATGAGTTTTAATAACAAAATTAATTAATTAATAATTCTAATAATTGTCAAACGAATGTGAACTGACCTGAAATATTTGGATGGTCAATCAGTAGGTTCTCTTTTTCCAATCCAATGGTCCGGAAAAACTTAATCATGTTAACACCTTCGATGCTGTAGCAATTTGACAAAATTATTACGTACCCAGTTTTATAAATCTAAATTCAACAGTACTCTGAAAGGAATGGGTTAATTTTGTTTGTTACTTTCATTCGGATTGAAAGTGTTAATTATTTACGTGGTAGTTGTAATAGGCACGGTGTTTCATCTTGTTATAACAACAATGCTAGGGGCTTTAAAAGCATTTTTGGTGTGAGTTACTGTCTTAATTGTTTTACTTTAAGTTTTACAGAAAATTTTGAGATGTTCTTTGTAGTAGGATTCTTTAGATGCTATTTATAGTTGGTACGGTAGAAAATTAAATACGGATTTCTCATTGGAGAATTTTGTTAAAGTAAAATTTATTACTTTATTTTTGAAATAGGTAATTTTCAATTTATTTACGTTTACACCCGGTATTATCAAGTTTAACTAAATGCTCCTTTAACTTACTGTCATATTATTAACAGAACCAAGCATAATACATTTAACTAAATGGATTTTTAATTTTTAAAATTCAACCTGCCAAAAATTCAAACTCGAATAAAAAAACTGGTAAGCAGAAAATTCCAAAAATTTGGATTTCGACTTTGCTCGATCAATACTACAATGCTATATAGGTTGCTTTTTTGGCTCAGCACTTTTTTGTGTGTGTAGGTAACTGTGTTATTGTATACTTTTCAGTATTTTTTTATTTAGTGAAATATTTATTTATAATTAAATGTAAATAGATAAGTTAGATTTCATTTACTGATTGCTTGTAATATGAAATATTTAGAAAAAAAATCCAAACAATTTTTTTGATTTCGTCAAGTTACTTAAGTCAAACAAACGTTTTTTAAAGTAAGGTGGTGTATACGCAGACACACAAATATCGTTTGGTACAAGTTTATTTGCGAGAGTAAAGAATGTGCGCCTGTAACGGAACATAACATGTCTCATGAAGTATTAAAAAAAAAACATTCCACGCTCCAAATCTGGTATCACTTATGCATGATGCCGACAGAGTGTGGCCGAGAAGGGTACATTGACAAACTGGCGATGGATTGTCTTCAGGGAGTTTTCGATATTTTAACATGTTTTGGTTTACTTACTTACTAGAATATGGATTACTCTGGCTATAGATTTTATTTAGGTAAATTGGAAAGTCTTTCGTCGGGATTTATTTTATTTAAACTTTTAAATAGGGGTTTTTATAAAGGGTACATGCACCTAGAACAGGTCAAAAAGAGAAATTAATTTTTTCGAAAAAATAATTTTTTTCGAAATTCCTCGCCTGGCTCATCTCATGAAAATTGAAATCAGAAAAGTCTTGGTTTCGTGTGAAAGTGATCCTATAGGTGTTCTGTTTTTTCATTTTGAGATACGGAACCCTAAAAATACTTTTTCCTCATATTTTTATGTACTTGACAAAGAAATTTTGGAATGTAACGAATATTATATACTTTATTTTAATTATATTATTAACGTAAAAAATAGTTAATTTTCACTAATTTGGTATTGATAATCTTATAACTAAAGTTTATATATTTTCGTCTCGTCCAAATTTTAGGCACTCTCGTCGTTTTGAGACCGAGATTTAATCAAAACAAGTAAAAATAAACAATAGAAAATGTAACTGTTCCATAATATAACAAATTTAAAACTTGAATTACGCGGAACTCGAAACGATTAAATTAATTTACATTTCGTGAACTGCTCTTAACTAAATTACCGAAACACATATTGAATGGGGATCTGTGTGTTTTATTTTCATAAATCCAACATAAGTAAATCTTTTGCACAAAGAGAAACGCTAAAGGGAAGTTTTAATTGAAAATCGTTGAATTCCATTCATAGCCAACTACGACAATCTTGTTTCACCTTTTCAATTATTGAAAGTAGTGAGCGTTGGTGGGAAGGGGGGTAGTGGGGGGGGGGGTAATAAAATATAAACTACCCTTTGTCGTCGTAAGTTGTGCGGTTCCCAAATCATTGTAAGATATCGATTGTCAAGACAATGTAGGCAAGTATGGCGGAAGTCACATAGACCGTGGATTTTGAACAGCTTTGATCGAATATTTAATACCTTACACAGTCAATTAAATGTAATGTTTAAATCTTAGAAAAAAATATATATAACTCATAGCTTTGATGTCAGTGTGCTCCGCAAAAATGTGCTCCGTAAAGTCAGTGGCGTATAATTCGGATTATATAATAAATTGGTTGTTACCCGCGACTTCGTCTTTGTGGAATTTGTATTTTTTTAGGAATGCTATCACAAGTACAGTATGTATAATGTATATAATATGTGCTTTATTTACACCTTTAAATATTTGAATGTTTGTCAAAAAATGTGTCAAAACGTCCCACTCGTCACCATGGAATGACCCTTTATCAACAGACAGCCGAAATTCCTGGATCTAGAATTATGAAATTTTAACGTGATTTTTTGAATTTCAATCACTTTAGGGGAAGGATTTTAAATGATTTTTTTTTAATTTGGCACATTTATCTACATAACAGGTGATTTTTTAACTAACCCTTAAAACTCTGAGAGTTATATATAATTAGGTACCCAAGTAATTTTTTTCAGATCAGAAAAATGTTTGATCTTTCAAAGCTATATTAATTTGCAAGAAAATGTTGATAATTTAACATTAAAAAAATGTTTTTATATTTTATATTTTTATAAATTTACGATTTATAATTTCATCCATTTTACTCACATTTAAGTGAGAGAAATGGACTGGTGCTCCCAATAGAAAAAATTTAATTGAAATAAATTATATTTTATTTTATTTTTTTTATTCACAGAAATAAGCTTTCTGACGAATGATTTATATTCATTAAATTAATTTGTAGAAACTATAATTTATCTTCTTATATTTACCGTTTTTTCCTTTTTCAAAAAGTACTTCTTATTCTCTTTATTCATTCAATATAAATTTTTGGTTTTATTACATTAATATCACAACTACTTTAAATATACAAGCCTGCAACAGTTCAATTATTTTACTTAAATATATTCGGTTCAGTAGTCGATTTTTTCGAATTTTTTTTCAATAGACTAAGAAAATCAAAAATTTATAAATTGTACAGCGAGGTTAAGAAATGATTGTGCCTCACCTTTTGATAAGGACGCGGAGTGTACGCTATAAGACCGCCGCCTACTTCCCGACAATGGACATGAAGAAAATAGGTCAAACTATCGGACACGGAAACAGCGACATGTTTGAAGCGCTCCCGTTCGAGAGAGACACATGCATCGCGCGTGCACCGACTCCTATATGTCTGTCTGTGTTGCAGCGACGTGACTAATGCCTTGTTTCCGTCATACTGATGTTCATTGCATCTTAATGGAGGTAGTTTTGACGTGGAACTAACACCGAGGTAGATTTTGTCGGTGTGATAAATTGTGGAAAAAAAGTACATCGCGGTTTTGTCTCAAGTATGGTGGTGGCCGGTAGATAACAAAGAAAAATATCTGCAGAGAAAAAATATACTTATAATAAGAGGTAATTAGGGGACTTAGAGAACGAAGATAAATGATTTTGTTAGAAATGAAAAATGGTACATCAAAACTTTGGAATTTAATTTAAAAATAGGAAAATTGATCTTATATATAATTGTGTCAATTACACAGGTCCACAAAAAAAGTGGTCTGTGTTGGGGTACAGACCCAACTTTTTTTTTATATTTTTTCCCGCTGAACACGAATCCGTCGTCATAATTGGGGGTTGATGAATAAAATCACGAGAAAACCCAAAAAAACCGATAAAAACCGGTTTCTCGTATTTTGTTCATCAATCCCCAATTATGACGACTGATTCGTGTTTCACGGGAAAAAATACAAAAGAAAAGTTGGGACTATACCCCAGTACAGACCACTTTTTTTGTGGACCTGTGTTATAAGTGTTCTGTACCGAAATCATATCGAATCAACACTGTGTCTGTCTGTCACAGCCTTCTAATTACTGAACCATTTGACAGAGAAAGCTGAGATTTGGCATATTTATAGTAAAGTAGCTGTTTTTTCGGGATATAAAGTAGCCTATACCGTTTCTCAGAATGCAAGTTATCTCCCTGCCAAATTTCATCAAGATCGGTTCAGCAATTTAGTAGTGAAAAAGTAACAAACAGACAGACAGAGTTACTTTCGTATTTATAATATTAGTATGAATTTAGAGCCTTTTCTAATCGACGAACTATCATATAACTAGTGGTACTTAACTTTGCTAAAGTTAAGTTAAATTAACAATCGAATAAATTATAAAACTATATGGTTACTTATTTTATATGAAAAATGTATATTTCAAAATTTCAAATTACATTACTCTTATTCGAATATTGTTTATCTATTTCAAGATGTATATAAAGTGTAATAAAAATGTACATGTTTGTGAATATTTTTCATATGAGTTAAGATATTTATCTGCAAATAAACTTTTTTTCATGCGAAGATAGAACGCTGGAAGTGAAATGGTTACATAAAGAATAAAAATATGTAACTATAATATATGATATGTATTTTTAAAACAGGAAGAAATATACTGTACTGTTATATAATCTTAATGAATACATATCAAATATTAAATAAAGCAATTTACTATAACAGAACGCTCACAAATTGGATAAAATTTTAATAAAACTTGGATGTAAGAAATACTGTTGTTTACTTTTTTCATAAAAATGCCAGTGTTTTTTTCTGTAGCATAAAAATAAAAAAAATATTGAGATTGCCAATGCTTATCAAGATACATATCAAAAAGAAGATGTCGAATGTAAAATGACTTCATTTTTCTTATGTCGTAAATATATAGAAATGAAATGTACTTTTTATTTCTTTGATTTTTTAAAAGTTTAATTTAAAAAGGCAATAAAACTTTATGGTTAATATATCTAAAGAAGAAGATATCCTTATAGAACATAGGTCATTTCCTTTACTGATTTTATTGTTAAATTCAAATACTTAAATCCAGGGTCGTGGCAAAATTAAATTTAAAAACATCTGCCAAGTAAATGCACAGTGCTTCCTCGTGCTAAATTCACTAAAACCGATTGTGTTCAGATAAATTGCCTGGCATTGGTTAACCATTTAATTTTTATACAAATTTTACTAAAAAATCTTAGTTCGAATTTTTTCTTAAAACGCACCTGAATATTTTTTCATATATTTTTAATTTTTTGACCATTTCAATCTAAATCTAAATTTATGCAAATGTCAAAATGATATTTAAAACGTCAAAGTGACATTTAAAACGCCAAAGTGACATTTAAACGTCAAAATGACACTTAATATATCCAATCAAATATCAATTTAGAAAAACAAAACACGAATTTTTAAAATTAATTTAGATAAATCTTTGTAAGGGAATATTTTACAACAAACGGAGTAGACCCATATTATAGGAAATTTAATTCTCTACAAAAAATATTCTATAAAATTTTCTCGTAACATGTGTCGTTCTTGAGATATCTTGAAAAAATAAATATTTTGGGGTGTCACCCCTCCCCCTTACACACGATTTTGATGATTTTGAAATGGGACCGTCCTCAAACCAAACCCAACCATCCGACCAAGTTTCAATAATATCGGTTCAGTGGTTCATGAGTTATGCGTGTGACAAGGATTCAGGGGACAGACGGACACACGGATACACGGACACACGGACACACGGACAGACAGACAGACACGGAACGAAAAGTGTTTGTCTTGACGTGAAACGGATAAATAAATTTAAAATTTTGAAATTGGAGAACTTTTTTTTTGTCTCAATCTGAAACGATCACATAGCTTCTCGTATCTTCGATATTGCGAGGAAGCAAAAAGCTTACGCTTAATTTTGTTTAACCAAACAAAAATTTACAATAAGTGGTGTAAGGATAGATTTTCTTCATTTACTCAAAAATAGTTGTTTTTCATAATTAAACACAGTACCTACTACGTATAAGAAAGTCCCGTGGTAATTTTTTAAATCTATGTACGACTATTTTTATGATAAATATAAAATGGTGGCGCTGTAAAAAAGATTTAAAAAACTTAAGGAAGATAAGGGCTTCAAAAAAATCTCACGACGGTTCTGACCAAATCAATAATACCTTACTCAACTATATTGTACTACTAAACACTATTTTTTATTTTGTGTTATCCGCAGATAACACAATACCAATATCTTTGAGAATGAGGCTTTTGTGTAAACTCACTTTAACAATGGCAAATAAATGTTAGGTTTTTTTTTCAAACCGCGTATTGATTTCAGTGGTCATCAAAGAAAATAGCAAGCGATCGGTTTTTACTGCTGAACGAGTTTCTTGGTGGAATATTGTAACTATGTATACACTAGGGTGTTTCGTTTGAAACGAATATTTTTTTTTTCCTCCGACACTGTGAAATATTGTTCTCAACACTGAAAAAAAAATTCCCTGAAAATTTGAGCCCTTAATTTTAATTTAAAGTACTTCCTTTTTTGTTTTGAATTTTTCCCATTTAAAATACATGTATTTTAAACCACGTTTTTTTTAAATTTCTATATCTTGACTGGATTTTAAACTATTATGTTGATAAGCATTGATATTTGTAGTATATTTAACGCTCTTTTGAAGACCTTAGGACAATTTCAACCCAACTTATTTCATATTATTTTTATTAGCCCTGTTAGTCATTTTTTAAATTTTTTTCACATATTTTTGAAAATATTGAGAAAATGGCTTGTCTGGCTGAAAAAATGTAGAGACAAAAATTGTAGGAAATCAAATTTTCTACAAAAATGATGTCTATAAATATGTCGCTCGAATGCATAGTTTCGGAAATATGAACAGTTGAATATTTGAAAATCAAAAAAATATTAATTTTTTTCAGTTTTACTGTCTTAAATTCACTTTAGGCCTGTAGAGAAATGTCGTGAGAAAATTATAAGAGAAAAATTTCAACAATAATAGGAAAGAAAAAAATTAATATTTTTTTGATTTTCAAATATTCAACTGTTCATATTTCCGAAACTATGCATTCGAGCGACATATTTATAGACATCATTTTTGTAGAAAATTTGATTTCCTACAATTTTTGTCTCTACATTTTTTCAGCCAGACAAGCCATTTTCTCAATATTTTCAAAAATATGTGAAAAAAATTAAAAAAATGACTAACAGGGCTAATAAAAATAATATGAAATAAGTTGGGTTGAAATTGTCCTAAGGTCTTCAAAAGAGCGTTAAATATACTACAAATATCAATGCTTATCAACATAATAGTTTAAAATCCAGCCAAGATATAGAAATTTAAAAAAAACGTGGTTTAAAATACATGTATTTTAAATGGGAAAAATTCAAAATAAAAAAGGAAGTACTTTAAATTAAAATTAAGGGCTCAAATTTTCAGGGAATTTTTTTTTCAGTGTTGAGAACAATATTTCACAGTGTCGGAGGAAAAAAAAAATATTCGTTTCAAACGAAACACCCTAGTATACACCCAACACATACACGTTCTAAATACGAAGACAATTTGAAAAGTGCGTACAGACATACCGAGGAAAAACATATCACACAAAAAAAGCCGTAATGCAATTTCATCATAAGCGCGAATAAAAATGACTGGGAAACGTCCCGAGCGATTACGTACCGTGAATCCTAGCGTTCTGGAGGAATAATAGAGTTCGATTTCAACATTGCTACCGGCTCGGTTTCCGTTCGGAAAAGTATATGAGTGTGTATATATATATACAGTGCAACCTCGATATAACAAAACTGAAGGGAAGTAGAAAATATTCGTTATACCAAGTAATTTGTTACAGTGAGGTTTGTTATATAAAGGTTAGGTTGGTCTACAATTCGTTATAGCAAGGTAAGAATGTAGCGATGTCTATTTTTTTCGTTGTAGGATTCTCGTCTACATACTTAATGATTTCTCGTTTCTTTGCGACGGTTAAGGAACACCTTTTTTGTTTTTCACCCATTGCAACTTTAAAACTAGTAACAGTGACAAACAGCAAAAAAACAATAATGATTGTCTTACGAAAAATTTAACGTGTCTGAACCTGTCGAAAAATTCGTTATAAAGAGGTTGTTGACAAATGTATTCGTAATATAAAGGTATATTTTGCATTAGCTCTTACGGACAGTTCTAGGGAATTTGGAAAAATTTGTTAAATCGAGGAAATCGTTATATTGAGGCTCGTTATATTAAGGTTACACTGTATATAACATATATGTATATGTGTGTGCGTATCGGCGGGTGTGTGTGGTGGTAGGGTCAGAGTATGGGACCAGGGATAGTGAAATATTTGTAGATATCGGTATCAAATATATTTATGGATTGGAATTATTAATAAACCGTTTGTACGAAAATAACCATGTGGTTTTGTATATGTATGAAGTTCAGATTTGATAATAATAATAACGTGACATGTTATTGAATGAATACATGGTTTTAATTAATTGTTATAGAATCAATGGTGCATTACCTAGAAATTGCTTACGCTTGGTTTTTTAAAAAATGTTGTATTATATGTACAGGATGAAGCATAAGTCGCGGATTATTTTTTTATTTCTAATTAAAATTTTTATTAAGGAACGTTGTCTATAAACCACGTAACAATTAGGGGGAAAACTTACTGATGTCAATTTTAAAATTTTTTTTTACAGAAAAATGGTCAAGCTAAAAATTGGAGGTAATATTATTATCTATTTTATGTTTTTTTCATTTTTGTCAATAAAAAAACAAATATTTGAAAAATAAAATTTTTAAATTATATTTCAAATTGTTCATATATCAGAGAAGAAATATCTGCTATAAGTGTCATGGGATTTTCTTATTCGTATTAAAGAAATTGAACAGTGCTCGTGTTTGCTATAGGTTCCATGGGACTTTCTTATACGTAATACTGAGAGTGAACAGTGTGGGTGATTCTTATTAATTATTTATAAAAATTCTTTCTAGCTAAATCATGAATGTTGGGGAATAAATTATATATTATAACATACTCGACATTTTTTTCTTATTTCAAAAATAAGAAGAAAAAATACTTCCTCAAAATGAGCTTTTTTTTAAAAAATACATAAAAGTAAGTGCCATTTTTAAAACTATTAGTTCTAATTACCGCCCGACTTACAGTTCATCCTGTAGAAAACCTTTAGAACTATTTGCAATAGAAATGCGACTTGCAAAAAATTAAATCGGTCTGGTCTTATAAAGACGTTGTAATAAAATTCTTTTCATGAGATACTGAATGTTTGTGTGACAGGTGTATTATGTAGTCTACGAATCTTACCACAGTCCGTAACTTTGTAAAGAGAATTCCTTTTTACTTTGAGTTACATTAGTTCCCGAGAACATCGAAAAAAAAAACGTGTTGGTATGGTAACTATTGAAGAAAACTCTTCAGTATTAGTACACAAAAGAAAAAGCACACTGATGATACATTGTAAACAATCTCCTAAGCGTGAACCCTTTGGATTTCAACAGGAACAATACAGTTCGATTTTGCTTCTGCCTCTAGCTACATTTCCGTCTGTTTGCGAGGGGATGAAGGCGAAGGGGGGGGGGGTAGATGAAAACAAGGCGTGATGGGATACATTGGGAACATGAACGACGTTTACTATATGATAAAATGCAATTGTTGTTCAAGGTGATCGCGAATTTCATCTATCGGAGTATGAATGCGCTATTATGTTATGCTAATGCAAAGACAGTTCTGATTGTAGAGGAGCGTGTCTTTAGAAATAAACGGTGTACTTGATATTTATAAGAGAGATGAGTTTCGATTATATTGGGGTAGTAGCTGTTACCCGCGATTTTTTTTATCTAATCAATTTTTCAGGATACAAAGTAGCCTATGTCATTCTTCCGAATGCAAGCTATCTTGTCATCAAGTTCAGTTTAGCGGTTTAGCCGTGAAAAGGTAGCGGTGTTACTTTAGTATGGATTTTAATTTTGAATTGATGTTGTAAAATTTTATTTAGTGGGTTGTTTAGATTTTGATATTCATTGGATGATGTAATGCTATTTCTAATAGTATTGTAAATCTTCAAATGGACCAATTAAAGTTCAGCATTTAGTATTTAACAGATGTGTATCAAGCTATCACCACAGACACTAGGACTAAATTGCAAATGTTACTTTTTTACACAGAAGAAATATATATATTTTAAATATTAAACTGAAGAATAAAATTCTTGACTCACAAAATAATTCAACTAGTATAATTCTTAAATGTCTAAATTCTCATAGCATCCTTAATATATATAAAGCTCAACGTCTCTCTCTCTGTCTGTCTGTCTGTCTGTCTGTCTGTCTGTCCGTTAGTTGCCTTATCACTCGAGAACCACTTATCCGATTTACGAGTTTTTTTTTTTAATTCATAGGTACGTTCTCTGGCCAGGTTATAGGCTATATTTTTTTACGTTAGGTAACATAACAACAAAGCAGTGACGATAATAGTAAATCAAGTCGGAAAAAATTTTGCCGTCGGCGCGCTGTTTTGTAATACGCTGCCTAAACCGTTCAATATAGAACAAAATAATGTATTAAAGAATTGTGTAGAATCAAAAGTTCTACAATTAAGTCAGCGACACGATATGTCTAACTTTTATATTTAAGCCACAATAACTGCTTTTATGTTACAAAAAAAACATAAAATATTTGGGTTTTGTTTACATGGACTTATGACCTGCAAAACATTAATCCTTATCGAAATAAATGATTTCATCGTCATAAGTACTTAATGTAGATATAGTTTGCCATTTACAGCATCCAATTTGGTCGTATAGTTTAGAAAATATCTTAAAATATATTTATAAAGGTAACATTTTAAATGTATGGTGTCGTGCCGCATCGAAGCGATGTACATCAGACTGGATTCGCTTACGTTCGGTAGATATTCGGAGTCCCTCGGCTGACGTTTGAGTTAATTTTGTTTTCAATAATTAACATTTAAATTTAAACAGAACACAAATTATTTGTACTTTTTTCTTCTGATTCGTTTTTGTTAGGTAATTTAGGTATTGATAAATTATTATTACAATAATAACTAATCGTGTTTGTACTTAATTAATTAAACTATATTTTTCAAAAATCCTAAACAATAATTCCGTAGTCTACGCGAGCGAAGCCGCGTGGGCCCAGCTAGTATTTTTATAATTCCAAGTAAAAGACAAAATGTAGAATTTATCATGTGTAACATTCTAAGTGAAAGAAATAATCGTTAGATTTGTAAATCTCTTTGTTAGAAGCGACCATTATCCAAGTAGTTATACGAGATTTTTCAATGATATTTCTGTATAATTTGTTTGTCCGTTTGCGTAATGTTTTAACGCTATATTCATACATGTGTTTAATCGTTTAGAGCAAATGTAGAGCGTACATGAAATTTTTATCGTCGTTATTACTTTTTGCGTTTCAATTGATTCTGATTGTTCAATTAGGGATAGTTACTAAATGTTTTTATGCCCGATGATTTCATGTGGAAATGTTTTTTTTAGGACACACATAAAATTGTTTTAATATTATTTGTATTATACAGGTTGTGATTTATTTTTGTAACTATTAATTATGTCAAAAATATGAACATATGTATTAATGTTTAATATACATCAGTGGCGTCTCTAGAAAATCGAGAATACCCCCCCCCCCCCTCTCCCCCCAAAAGTCTAAAGGTTTTGTTACAACAACAGAAAAAAATATCAATTTAAAAAAAATAAATTGGATGGTTATCCCATTCCTTATCAAGTTTTAATGACCAAAAAAACACGTTTTACTACCTGGAAGCTTAAAATATTCATTAAATATGGTAAATAGGCATTATTTTTTAATATATTACACGTGTGTCACTCTTTTGAGGGTGACATCTGGGGCGGCCCCCCCACCCTCCCTCCTTAGCGACGCCACTGATCCACATCTATACAAGGAGTAAGGTTAATATTTCTGAATCAAAGCAAGATAGAGAAAAAAAAATCGAATGAAAATTGAGAAGTTTAAAGGGGGACGTAAGATGGCGCTATTAAATTATTTTTTAAATGGGAGCCCCTATTTTTTTATTGCAGAATCTTATTTACCGTGAAAATGAAGCAAATCTACTGGATTTTTTTACGATGAGAATTTTTAAACATTCAAATTTTTCGTCTTTATGCGCAACTCAAATATTTTAATCAAAAATAGCATTTAATATTAATTTACACGCTCAGTTATAAAACTATAATACCTCTGCGTCTTATTTTCTTGTATTTTAGTCGATATTTGTATGACGAGTTGAAGTTCACTGAAGGAAATTTCACTAAAAAATTTCGAATTTTTTATTTCGTTAAAAGTATGTTTATTATATAGAAAATGACGTGAAAAGTTGTTTGTTTCAAACCGCAGGTCTGTATCTCAAACCGTTCTCGAGATATAACCTCTCAAAGTTTTAGTTTTTTCAAATTTTTGGAGAAAAAAGGCCATAACTTTTGAACACGTGGTCGGAATTGATTTTAGTTGACGGATTTGAAATCAGCGTGTCAAAATCTATATAATGACATGTGTAATACCTTAAAACTCGAAAAAAAAAATTTCACGAAAATTCGAAAAAATTCAAAGGGGTTTACCTTAAAAAAATGTCGATTTTTGGCCAAAATTTTTTTGTTGGATTTTAAAGTATTATACATGTCATTATATAGATTTTGACACGCTGATTTCAAATCCGTCAACTAAAATCAATTCCGACCACGCGTTCAAAAGTTATGGCCTTTTTTCTCCAAAAATTTGAAAAAACTAAAACTTTGAGAGGTTATATCTCGAGAACGGTTTGAGACACAGACCTGCGGTTTGAAACAAACAACTTTTCACGTCATTTTCTATACAATAAACATACTTTTAACGAAATCAAAAATTCGAAATTTTTTAGTGAAATTTCCTGCAGTAAACTTCAACTCGTCATACAAATATCGACTAAAATAAAAGAAAATAAGACGTAGAATCATTTAGTCACTATATACATATTTATATAAGAATTTAAAAATGTAAAAGTTTGAATTTAAGGTGTTCATTACTAGTTTTTTTTGTTAATAGGGCGAGGAGGATTGACAAAATATGCTTCCTTTATTAACAATTTCACGCCTCGCCACTGTTCTATATAAATTTATTAAATAGAATGAAATCTATTAACCCGGTATACATTTCAATATTCTATATGCAGTCTTCGTATAAGAAAGTTCAGTGATATCAATTTTACATTATAAAAAAAAGTTTTGGCATCCAAAATATCAAACTCAAAGTCAAGATTACGAGATAAAAAATCACTGGTAAAGCTTACGTATAAAATAATTTAACGATAGTATTTTAAAAATAAGAAGATAATAGAAAGTGGCTGGGAAAATAGATAAAAGAGAGAGAGAGGATACCATATTATTATGAGCTATCTCATGCGTTTAAATCAGTATCAGGGACACGTTAGAAATACTTATAGTAAGAGTTCTGACAGCCCGAATCAATTTCTGATTGATTTATTTGATTAATTAAATGTACTAAATTAGAAATATTTGTTGACATTTTATTACTGTCATTACTAAATCATAATAATCTATAGACACTTCAGTTCAATTTGATGACATTGGTCAATAGGTGACAAAATGGTGGGCACTTAAACTAATTGTTAGTGTAATCTATTTGTTAATTATTAAAATAATAATATAAATTTTATATTATAACTTTTGTTTCGTAGTAGGTACTTATCATTTTGTAATAAGCAAGTGTCCATTACTGGTTTTACTTTATCCATTACTGGCGAAACAACATAAAGGTTATAATTTAAAAAACAAACTATATTTGATGACTTTCGTAAGTAATTTTAATACCTTAATACAAATGAATTTTTGAATAAATCGCGGACCGTCGGTTTGGTTAAAATGGCGACGCTGTCATAACCCTTACTATGAGTATCTATAGTTCGCTCACATATATACATGCATGCACACACACACACATGGATGTGAGAGACTTGTGGATAAATTACGCCCATGGGTGATAGCACTTTCGGGAAAGAAAGGATGCGTCGAAGCTAGATAAGAAAGTTCACTTTATGACTCTCCCCCGTGAAAATTATGTGTTCCCGAGGGAGCGATCAGTGGCTGCTGTTGGATGAAATGAGAAAAGGTCGGTGGCGGTCAGCGGGAGCCATCACAACAACCTTATTATCCGGCACGGTGCTGTACGGACGGGAAAAATACTTGAATGGCCCGCGCAATTAACTCGACTCGAGTCATGGATGTTGAACGTTTGTTCCGCGAGTTTAATCTCGGAAAACTTATTTTGTCAATTGGTTTACTAAGAATGTTCGACTATAAAAACGTATTATTTTGTATCAGACATTTTATTAGATATATACATATGAGATATAAAGAGGTATTTATAGTTTAAATGCATGTTTATTGATATTTTTAAATATGACAAACTTAACAATACAAAAATATAGATCTTTCATTTAAGGTATTATAAAGAATTTGCTCTTTAATTTAAGTGACAATTCACTGACAGTTCTAATGAATGTTATAGTTGATATGAATGACCTTTAAATAGTAATCAATGATCTAAAAGCAGTGGTAACAAGTGTACACCATTTACATTACTATATACACTGCTCTAAATCCTTAATTTAAATTTAATGTATACATTTTTGATTTTAAATTTGATTTATTCCAATTATTCTCATTACTATGTGTTTAGTAAATAAGTCATCCAGAAAAATAGATGAAATATTAGATTTATTTGATTTATTTTATCACTTGATGTTTTCAGTTATTTTTAATGGATGTTATAAATCATTTAATTAAATGTTATACTTTTTGTTCAATGCATTTGATTTTATTTTTTAAATTTTTTTGGTAATTTCTATAAATTAATTGAGCCGAAGTTAATTTTTTGATAAAATATTCGGTAAACAATTATAATTATAATAGACATAACTCATTCTATCAAAAGTTAATTAGCGTATGACCTCCTTGTGGATTCCAGCTAGTGTAAGAAAATAGGAGAGAGGTCACAAGCGGTCAATGTATCATAACAACAACCTTATTATGTGAAGGAGAGGAGAGGAAAGATCGAGGAAGGTTCAAATTAGTCTAACAAAAACTTGACTGGATTTAATTTACTCACTTGATAGAGAATCTGCATATTCTGTTGCTTGTGTTACAAAAAAGTTCTACTTGTTTGTTCTTTATTGGACTTACAAAGTAATTGGCTTTGTTTTTGTTTTCATATGTTGTTTCTGCTGCTTTGTTCTAATTTATGTATTAATAACAGATAAAAATAACAAGGAAATGGATTGTATGAAATATGAAGATAAATTAATTTTCATTATAAAACATAAACATGTTTTTTCATTGTTTACCTACCGATTTTTTTTAAAGATATAGCAACTAATTGATTATTTATACCCGAGAAAAAAATTTAGATCTGAAGTGATCAAATCAGATCTTGGTAGATCTGCATTTTGAGACAAAATAAAATTTTTTCACTAGTTTTGGATCTGTGAAGAGTGAAGACCTGCAAAGATCTCTAAAGATCGTTGTAGATCGCGAGAGATGAATTTTCAACGTTACAACGATCTTTAGAGATCTTTGTATAATAGATCGTGGTAGAAATTTGCAGATCTACACAGATCAAAAATCAGTTAACAAATATGATTGTCTCAAAATGCAGATATATCACGATGTGATTTGATCACTGGGTAGCTATTCATTAGATAAAACTAAATATAACTGTAATGATTATTGTCATCTTATCCATACTTATATTATAAATGTGAAAGTAATTCTGTCTGTTTGTTACCTTTTCACGGCTGAATTACTGAACCGATATTGATGAAATTTGGCAGGGAGATAGCTTGCATTCTGAGGAAGGACATAGGCTACTTTGTATCCCGAAAAATTAAGATAAATAAAAACAAATTCCACGCAAACGAAGTCACGGGTAATAGCTAGTAAGTAATAAATTAGATATATAATTCGAAATTGAAAAAAGGACAAATTTTTTTAATGAAAATTACAGTTGGCAATAAAGTATTTACTTGAAAATGGAACTAAAAAGAATGTTTCCCTACCTATTATCTGGCACCGTTGTTTTTTCGTGGGCTTGACTTGTTAGCTTTGTTGTCACGTTTTTTGATGACGAGCCTCGATTTGTTGGAATTATATGTTATGGCACACATAGATTCCGATTTATAAGATGGTCAAAACAAGTATTTTCCCCTTGGATGATATTATTTTCAATCAAAAAGATTTCCTGTGCTTATGAAGTATGTGGGTTGCATGAAAAACTTGTTTAAAGTTGTGAAAAAAACAACGAAAATGTAAGAGATTCTTATTTAGTTATAAAAATTTGTTAAACGAAGATGGTGATAATTTTTTTTTCACATTTTAAATTTGTTTTATTTGATACCCCCCTTAACTTTTTTTGTAACTCGCGCAGAACTAAAAAAAAATCTTTTTGTATCTCAGGTTTGTTACGTCAGATCTTAGCTTTCTAGTAGATCAAATGGTTTTGTAGTTAAAAGGCTGTGATAGATAGACAGACGTACAGACAGTGTTATTTTTTCGGATTTCGGTACAGAACACTAAAAATACGAAAAATGGTAATAAAAAACAATTTATATAATTGTAATTTTTACCCAAAAATAAATTATTCTAGAAACGCTCCTGGTTAGGCCACTATTATATTATGGAAATAAATAACGGATAACTATTTATTAAAAATAGTACGAACTAAAAAAAAAATAGAAAAAGCAATTTTCACCCCACATAACTCAATACAGATCGAATGTAATCTGTACGCTAATTATACTAGCCTGCTCTGTAAAAATACACCCGTCCCTTTTATACTGATCTAACCACTCACCCCTCCCCCTTGCACAAGTTCCCCCACGCATACAACATTACTGCAAATCGCACTCGATAGTTTTAATTAAGTGCATCGCCGCATCTAGTAGGCGGTGGTTTGGTGGCGGCGACGGGACAACGATGGTGGCGCTGCCGTGTGGATAGGCGCGTAATTACTTGTGCACGTGTTATGCCCTCTGGCGGTATGACTCGTTGCCACGACAACTATTACTATTAGCAGGAGCGGGTGTACGAGATTCTTCTTGGGGACGTGGATCGTGTTATGGTTTTCAAGAAAATGTATTGTCAGTTTTTTAAAATAAATTTCGATTATGGGTAAATTATACTGTCAAATAAAATCAAATTTAACAGTTTTTTAGTCTTTTTTTTCTTTCTTAAAAAGTTAATTAGTGGCTTCGCACCAATTTCAAAAACAGTTTTATTTTTTTCTTAAAAAGTTTTTTATTTTTTAAAATTTATATGGGATTACCTGGGAAGTATACTCTTTCAAACAAACAAAAAACGCCCAAATCAGTGCATATTTGTCGGAGTTATGAATTGAGAAGTTCCTCCTTTTTTGAAATCAGTTAAAAATGTCATAAAAAACTGTCTTTCTTATACAGTGTTTGTGTTTTTTCAGACAAAAGCAATAAAAAAATGTATGATATAAATTATAGGTAGTAATATTTTCTATAACATTTATCTTAAACTTTTTGATTGATCCTAAATATAAAATTTATCTTGTTATTTTTGAGTTACAGCGTCTGCAGACAGACACACACACATACATAAATAGTCAAAATGAGTTCAGAGAAGGTCAAAATGAATTTTTCAATTCGATAAAATTGTTTGGCAAAAAATTACAGTTTTCAAAAATTGACCCATTTATTTAAAGTTTTATCTTCCACCGCCATTGAATTATAGAAATTGTGTATCTCTTAGTCCAGGGATGATGTGGTCTTCGGGGAGTTATTTAAATCTAGACGGTGCACTTCTGTGAGCAAAGATAGTCTTAGAGTAGTTTATGATCTGTCAGGAGTGAAGGTTTAAATAAACGACTTAAATTATTCAGAAAATGTTGTATGCGCTTAACGTATTTTTTATATTTTTATGTGACTGTTTCTTCAGGATGTTTTATGATAAACTTCAGTAAAAAAAAACTGATATCTTATAAGCATGACAGTACTATCAGGTATATATGATATGTTATGTAAACATCTTGTTCTTTTCTTAATAAGATACAAGGTTTTTAATCACTAAACAAATTTGGTATTATTAAATTATCAATAGGTTGATAAAAGAAAATGAAACACCGTTTTTACGGTAATAAAACATTAAAGACGGTATCTTTGAGGTTCTTTTGAACTTTGAATTAAGGAAGAAGGGAAACAAAAGCGAATTTGCTAGAAATTGAAACCAATATAAAGCGTTTGTCTTTTTTTTATTTCTAGGTTAAACTGAAAATAATACGTTACCTTACAATAAATAAGTATAATATAATTCATTAATTGAAATCGGTTTCAGCTGTGGAAATTATTTTTGTATATGTTAAATGTATTTTGTTTGTATATGTTTTGTATTTGTAAAATAAATACATTTTTTTAATAGAAATAGTATAAAATTAAAATTACAATTTTGTTGTTACTCTTTGGACTTTGAAACAACACCATATTAATGGGATCTTTGAATTTTCATATTAATATGACAATTTTTAACAAAACTGTGTTACATTGAAAAAGTGTCCCACTAATTGTGACAAACAGTATATTAAAACTTAACCAAAATAGTCACAGGAAAGGGAAAATTAGCTTCGTATATGCTAGTTATAATTTATATCATTTGTAACTTCTATTACGAAATTTATAACGCAGATATTTGTACATTTCAAAATTTAGCTACTTTTGTATCTGATTGTACGTCCATATCACCCTTAAGTTTGCAGTGGTTGCCGAGAATTTGACGGTACGAATCGTGAATCGTACCGTCAAATCCCCGACAACCACTGCAAACTTAAATGAAACAGACTATAGAAGACGTATTTATTAGTATTTAAAATTCAAATTTTGAGGGTGGTTTTCACCCCTTCAATGACTGTTTAGGCACATATAACAAAAAAAATACTGAAATACATGTTTCATTACTTGTATTGTAGAATATTTATGCTAAGTTTCAAGTAAATCCGACCAAAAAAACTAAAAACTTTTACACCCCTTTTTACCCTCGTAGGGATTAAATTTCAAAAAATCCTTTCTTCTAGATCATATTCACGTCAAGACACTTCGATTGGCACCTCAATGAAGTAAATATCATTTTTTATTTGCGAGATTCCGTGCACGTAAAAAATGACACGCACATACGCACGTACACTGATATATCTTTCTGTAAAATACTGTAGTAACCTTGAAACATACAAATATGTTGAAATTTTTGATTTTCGAACCGATTACAATAACTGGGAAGTTAAAAATCATCCATACGTTGTAAATGATTACATATCGATGATAAATATTTTAATATTTGAATTGTTTATTGTAAGACATATAAAATAGGTGTTGGCTTGTCCGCAATTGTTCATAAATCAGAACACGGCGATGAAAACAACAAAGCAACTACAGTAGCGACACCGTACGGATGGGCGCGTAATTACTTGTGCACGTGTTACATCGGGCCTGGGGTTAGGGGGGGTGCTTTGTGTGTCCCACCACCTGGGGATGTCCTTCGGGGGGTATTTAAATCACGGATATGTTATTAGCGCACCCGACACGAACCAGGAACTCGTACCGGCAATACCGTTCTCTAGTTTACTAGATGCTTGCTCTTAATCATAGATTCTGTGTAGAATGGGCGTTACTGAGTTGTCTATTTAATTAAAGGATTTAATTCTAGTACTTCACTGATTGATATACAGAGTATAATTATTTTATGACTAAGCATTTATTTCTGTGAAATATCTCTGATTTTTTTAAGAGAAATATGCCATCCGATTTATAAACCTTCGCTCGCTTCGCGCGCTCGGTAGGCAACTTTTTTTTATTAAATGAAATGGTGTATTTTTTATTTCATAGAACTGTATGTTGTTCTGGATAACTTTTAGAGGAATAATTTGACGTTTTTTAATATTAAAAAATTGAATTTAGCAATTTATAGTTGATGTTATTTGCAAGTTAAATCAATCAAACTAAAATACTAATATCCAGTTTTTGTTGAAATGCATGTATTTATTATAAAAAACACAATTATATGTAATTTAAATTTTATTTTTTGAAACCAAATTAATTTTGAATTTGTAAAAATAAATAGTTATTTAAATAGTTATATGGGCCACTAAGTTGGTTATAACATATTTTAACGTGTTTTTTTACTCTACTTTACAACGTCATGTCACTTATATTTATTTTCGAAAATAAACATAAAAACCAGAGATATTTCTTATTTGAACTTTTTTGATATTATCAGTAGTTACAGAAATAAATACCTGGTCCTATAATAATTATACGCCCTATAGACATTTAACTTTAAAATAGCTTAATTTGATGACAATTAGCTAAAGGGTGTCAAAAAGGTGGACATTTAAACTAATTATCATAACATCTGCTTTACATTGTTTCAAATTTTACGATTCTTTATTTTATAACTTTGTGTTGTGGTACATATACTTATCATTTTATTACTGGGTTTACTTTATTCATTACTGGAAAATAAACATAAACAAAATTAAAGGTTAAAATTAAAAAACAAACTATATTTGCGGACTTTGGTAATTAAATTGATTTATTAAAGAGGTACTTGTTTTATTAGTAGCATGAGTTCATGAAAATTACAAAAAAGAAGCCCATCAATCCCAAAAAACAGTATACCTTGCTCTTTTAAAACGGCTAGGACTGATGCCAGTACCATGCTTAGTTTGACATAAAATATATAAAATAAAATAGATTTGATTTCAAACTATACGCGGACGAAGCCGTGAGAAACTTCTAGTTTACATATTTTATCACTGAAAACATTTTAATATTATGCCTATATGATTTGCTTTGAAGGACATAACATATATTCAACAAAATACGAAGCAGTTTTTTAATTATAAATATCGTTCTAGGAAGTTTGTGAAAATAAATGAAAGATTAATTAATTTATATAGAGAATAAAAAAAATGTTTGTAGAATGTTGAAATATTTAATAAGTCCTTATTAATTATGTATTTAGACAAGAGGAAGTGTAATTTAAATTAACACATTTTTGGCCTCCAAAAATACATATTTCTCTTAAGACAGTAAAAGGAGAAACATTTTTGTTGATATTTTAATTACAGGCTTGAATTAACTCTCATGTACAGCGGAAAGTTTAATAACACAGAAAAAGTAGTACATTTTACATTTTTAATTAATGCCAACATTAAAAATAAATTATTTCTGTATTACTGGATTGAGTTAATACATTCAAAACAAAGTTTTATTCATTTTCATATATTTTTTCTGTAAAATTTATTTGATTAAAAATATGACTTTAAAATAAATTATTTTTATTGAAATACTATACAATCATAGCATTGAAAATATTATATACTGGTCCTTAACTATTATTACTTTCTTATACGACTTTATAAATTTTAATGTTAATTTATCAATATCCATTTCGACCTTTCCTGAATTAATTCTGACTATTTTTACCGTGATATCTGTCTGTCTGTAATTCAAAAACAACAATCGTAGAAGAGTGAAGTTCAATATTTTGTATCAATTTTTATCTAAGAAGAAAACTTTCTATTTTTGAAATCGATTTTACAACTTTTTTTTTAAATAGATCGATTAAAAAAATTATAATTGAAATGGTTCACAGCAGAAATAAATGTTTATAATACAAGTTTTATGTTCTATTACATTTTTTATATCTATATTTTATCACGTATACCTACACTGTTTATTTTTAATATAATGTATAAGAAAGTTCTTTAGTACTCATGACTGATATTTATTTTGAATATAATTGACTCATATTACTTTACATAACATGCAATATATTTTTGAAAAACGAATCATTTTCAATATTATTATTACCTGCATATGAAATACTTTATGTGAATACGGAAGTAAGTCTATAATTTTATTGCAGTTGCATTTCTATAAAACAATATCATATTTGCAATGCAAACATATAAAATATATGTATCAAAAATTTATGTTCATATGCAAGCTAGCTTCCCGGATGAACTACAAATATCTACGTATGCAAACATGCAAATGATATTAATATATATAAATATGTGTTCCTGCATGTACTACATGCCAATGTGTGTGTTATGATTATTCAATCACATGGTGGTAGTCTATAGAATAGTTAGTATACAGCAGCGGTCGCCAAACTATCTTTCGCGATTTGCATAAGCTACAGAATCAAAATATAAAGATATCTGCCAAGTAAATGTACACTGCTTCCTCGTGCAAAATTCACCAAAGGTTGTTAATTATTGAACAATTTAAATAAAAACCGATAGTCTTCAGATAAATTGCCTAGCATTGGTTAACTATTTAATTTTTGTACAAATTTACTAACTTATTTTTTCGTATATTTTTAAATTTTTAACAATTTCAATCTAATTCTAAAATGTGAACTAGACCAGGCACTAGAAGGAAGTGAGTGGACATAATATGACAACCGGTAACTATGTTCAGATTCATACAACTGAGACCTTAAAGAACTTAAAAAGTCAAGCGAAATATCTCGTAAACTATAAAATAATAAAAAAAAAATCTTAAGTAACATGTAGGAAAATCTTTAGTAACATGTAGTAAATCGTTAATAGAATCTAACGGTACCAAAAACAAAAATTTTGAAAAAATGATGTTAGAGCCTCTTAACACGGAAGTAAATGTTGTATATTCTTATTAAAATATATATATTCTTTTGATTTAGTCAATACATGAAATGATTAACATTTTTTTGGTAGTATGGTACGAGACGAGACTAGGTAATTGCAGTCTCGTTTCGCCAAAATGTGTGTCTATATAAGTGTATTAATATAGAGTATTTTTTTTTAAATATAATATTCTATAATAAGTTTTTATAATTACATTTAATTTGAGTGTGTTAAACAAAAATATGTTGAATTGTATGAATTGAATTATAATACTTTAATATTAAAGTAAATATTTGTAATATTATAATTGCATACAAACACTTTGGGGCAAATGTACTGTAATTACTGTTTACCTCGATTTATGTATATGTACAATATGTGGGCGAGTGCAGTGTACGTGTGGAGGGGAAATGTGGGTTTAATCTCTCTCACAAATTGTTTTAATAATTGTCAATTTTTATACAAACTTTGTTAAGTATATATTTACATATTTTTGTTAAAATATAAACCTGATCTAGATTATTTTAAAATGATATTGTTTATACGAATAATAAAAACAATTTTTAAAATGTCCATTTTCATCGAAAAGTGAAAAATTAAGAAATTAATTATAAACAGGTAAAAAATGATTAAATTTTTGTTTATTACAAATCGAAAAATGCAAAAAAAACTTCAGTAAGCGATTGAGATGATTAGATGATACTATATGATTTATTTCAGAATTTTTGGTCATATTTTAAATTATTTATTTTAATTGCTATATACATATTTCTCAAGATGCGAAAAACATTTTGACGCGTACACTCAGGCATCTCTCTAAAAAAGTTATACATATGTCCTTTAAAATCTTTTTATAGAGAATTTTGTGCTCTACAAAACAATCCTGAGGCATTTAATCGTATATTTCTTAGTTTTCGTGAAAGATTAAAACTTTATACCTACATTGCTTATAAATTGTTTTTAAACAATTTGCACAATGATTCTAATATGCACAAATGTTATTAGAATTTAAAAAAAAAAACGTATTATATTTATTTATTACAAAACCTAGTTTTTACCCGCGATTTCGTCCGCTTGGAATTTGTAATTTTTTATCTAATCAATTTTTTTCCGGATACAAAGTAGCTTATGTTCTTCCCCAGGATGCAAGCTCTCTCCATGCACTTAATTTCATCAAAATCGGTTCAGCGGTTTAGCCGTGGAAAAATAACAGAAAAAGATACATCTGCATGTATTTTAGTATGGATATTGGATAGTAAGGATGAGTGTTTATTTTTCCATTTGACAAGTTTAACATGGTATTTCAAAGTTAAACGAGTAATGGAATGATAATGGCATTGAAATTAGATTCAAATTATAAAAAAATTCTGCATATGTCGGACGCGTACGGTGTGAGGGTATTGGGGGTTAAGAGGGGGGGAGGATGTGTGTGAGTCGCGGTAGCGTCGATACCCGATGTAAATCACCTGTCAGCATCGCGTTTAAGTCGCGCAAAACATGGGCCCGATAAACAACGCTAAATTGTAACTGACAAAAACGCGTCGATTTATTTCACAAACAGGATTCGACACGACAACGAATGAGCGGGCCATAAATCAGGCCCACCGTACAGGGGCGGGCTCACAAAGGGGCCAATGGGCCGGAGATAATCCATTCATTTTGGGAAAAACACACGGGAAATGGTGACAACTTTATGTGCCTCGCACGCCACCGCGCTGTGTATGCCCGAGAAGGATGGATCGTATAAATCATGTATGCGCGTGTCTCTCTCGCTTGCCCTAGGCTATCTTTGAAGCGGCTACGAGTTTTAGATAAAAAGGAAGGGATGTATTTATTAGTTCGTGCATAAATTTATCTTTGTTTTAAAGAGACGTTTTACGTCAAACCAAAGATACATGACACTTTTTTATATGCACATAATTTGTGTTTACTCTTTGACTGCCAATTATAAATTACACATCATACTGCACTCAATGACACATGAATGTCGATTCCAACGTTGTCAAACTGTTCTTTACATAGGCGCCGATATTTTATGGTGAGATTTTCATAACCTGGGCGCAGGACATGAATTTTTTAAATCATTAAGAGATCATAAGTTAAAATTATGCTTACTATATACAGTGTATTCCAAGTTGATTAAGACATAGGAAATTTAACATAGGAGCAATTAAAAGTGTTGTAGTAATCTTTGGTCAAATTTAACGATGCGTGATTGGTGCATTTTGAAATGCCGCCACAAAATTTAATAAAATAGTAATTAGTATTTTGTTTCTAAATTTATATCTGCCAAAATATATTATTATAATTTTATCTAGGATGCTGACTTTTATTTCATTAATGTATTTTATTGTTGAAAACAAAATACTGTTGATTAATTTAAAATTTATCAGTTAATTTTTGTCTGTTTGTGTATGATTTTTTCAGTAACTACTGAACGGATTTTATCCCGGTTTTCACTAATGGATAGAGTGTTTCACGATGAATCTTTAGCTATATAAATCAGCTTATAAAAAAAATATTTGTAGAGGTATCTTCGCGTGCACTGCTTGAATAATTAGCGCTAGTATACTTTATTATACAGTAAGTTTTTGATGTATGTATGTATATAAAACAATAAAAACATTAAATGCGCACAAATTTAAAATGGAAACATATAATTTGTACGACTGTATTTATAATAAATATGTTTATATCTTATTTTTACAAAACATCAAAACATTCCAACAAGCGAATTGCGTGTATGTCATTCACCGAAATAAGAGTAATTAACTTGTAATTTTATTACGAATAACAAAACATCTGGCTCGAAAATAAATTAATTTTTATGTCAAAACACACCTACCTCCATGCATACGCAATGACGATTTATATCATTAAAATAAAATACCTTTTTTACTCTGATCAATACATTGTATTCTATATACGATATTTCACACAATGTTTCATTTATTATAAGTAATAAGTATTTCATTTTAAATTTTTTACTTTATTTTGATAATCTTTCAATATTGGAAAATTGAGTTCTTTATCTATACAAATTATAAAAAATGTCCCTCGCCGTGTCTGCCTGTTTGTGTACGATTTTCTCAGTAACTATCGAACGGATTTTATTCCGGTTTTCACTAATGGATGGAGTGTTTCACGAGTAAGGTTTGTTGTTTTTTTATTATAGGTAATTCAATTTAAAAAAAAAAATTTTTTTTTCGAAAAAAGGAATAGAACATAAATTATAGATAATAATATTACCTACAATTTTTAACTTGACCATTTTTCTCTAATTCGCACTGTTTCAAAGTAATTAGAAAAATTCAAAAATCGACGTCAGTAAACATCCGTTTGTGGTTGAAAGATCGTTTTCAAAAATATGTTTTCTTCCCAGATAAAAATGAATCTTAAATATAAAATTTCACCCTTCTACCATTCGTCGTGTTTGAGTTACAGCACTTACAGATCGACAGACAGACAAACAGACACACAGACGTCATGGCAAAAATAGTCAGAATGGATTCAGGAAAGGTCAAAATGGGTAATTCCATCAAAATCCGGATTTCGAAAAAAATCGACTTAACAATATAAATATGTAGATATATTTCATATATAAGAAAGTAAAAAAACCAAGTGTTTTAATAGTTTTTAAAATATAACTAATATAGTGATGGGGAAAGAAATTAAGGCGGTAAATATTATGCCTCGAGATAGGTTGAATTATATTTAAAGTAAAAGTAAATAATTAATTAAAGAGAGATGATGGTTGGTATATGTAAATAACTATAGAAGTCTGTTAATCAATTTTAAACATGAATCAACAATGTTTTAGTATAGGTATGTCAATTACATTATTCCATACGAGGAACGGGAGATTTAGCAGGGAGAGGTTGTTGCCTTACTGCCTTATCCGTTCCATTCTATCTATGTTTGCACACAATACATAGAACGGCAAACCCCTAAAGTGGCGAGTGCTGAAAGGGTGTGGTCTGAAAAGGGTTGTGGTTGAATACGATGTAAAATGAAATGAAGAAATACTCACTGTGTTTGTTTAAGAAATAATGAATTCATGGACTTGTGTGAAAATATTGTTTTTACGTATTTTTTAGTGGGGTAGATATGTGTACTTGTTTTTTGTTTGTTCTGTGTTGATATTTTTTAAATCGAATTTAGAATATCAATATTTCTAACATGATCTATCGAAAATGTTAACAGTAGATCACGTTCGACGGTTGATATTTTCATATAAGGTACTGTTACCAGTTTTGGACAATACCTCAGTGTTGGACACTTGTTTAATCATATGTACTATGGGCGCAGAAGTTGTCTTCCATCCTAAAGGCCAGAATCGCTTAAAATAGATTCAAAAATATTAAGACAAACATCATCGGTTTACTTTTGCTAGGGTGGAGAGTTTATATAGTTACATCAATGAGTAGGTATTATAAACGAAGAGTACTTCTTTATTGAGCAAATGAGTTTTAAAATATATGTCTTTGTTTGGTACAAATGGAGAAATGATTTAAATATTATAATAATCAAATGGGAGGAGCCTACTAACAATAAGTTTGTGATAAGCGAATTAAAATGAAAATTGGTCGATCACTTGTTGATATTTGGTTACTGTCATTATTGAATCATAATCTATAGGCATTCAACTGTAAAACAGCTTAATTTGATGACAATCGGCCAATGGGTGTCAAAATGGTTGACTACTGATTTTGCTTTATCCATTACTGTAGAAAAAACATAAACGAAATAAAAGGCTATAATTAAAAAAAATAACTATATTTGTGAACTTTGGAAATTAAATTGATTTAATAAAAAGGTACATCTTTTATTATTAACGTGAGTTCATGAAGATAAAGGAGCCCATAAATTCTAAAAAAAGTACACCTTGCTCTTAAAGCGACCAAAACTGGTGCCAGTATAACTTTATTCTTTATTACCTATGTTTGTGATTGTATAAATAGAAGTTAGAAACTCACATTTCAAAGTACCTACAATTCAATGTATACATATTTTTTTATTTACAAATAAAAACGTATTTTGATGTATTAGTAATAATTATAATTTTTCTTTTCAGGTACGTAAGAGTTATTTCATTAATCGGAATTCTTCATCTGCTCATGCATATAAAGGTAAAGTGAATTTCTTAAGATTATATCCTGAACTGATTTAATCGTTTTGTATATTTAATTTATTTAATTTAAATGGATTTTAATTTATACTTCAATTGTTAATAAAAAAGGAAAGAGAGACAATTAAAACGATTAATTATGTTGAAGAGCATTAGGATAAATTTGTTCTTAAAAAAAAGTCATTAAAATCGCAAGGACAAATGAAGGGCATTAGTATAAAAGCGATTAAAAATCTTATCCTTTTTGTATCCAAGTGAAATCAATTTCTATCGACAGGTGTCTCTGCCAATACTTAGCAAGCAGCATTCCGACATACCACCCCGTTACCCTTCCCCCCCGCCTACAATTCAAAGAATTCCCAATGTACTTCCACAAAAATCATTAATTACATTTCACGGATTCGGAAGGAAGACGGTTTTCTTCTTCTTCTTCTTTTTTTAGATTGACAAACCGTGGATTATTTGCACTGCCAGGATTAAGTCTCGAAAATCTGTACGAGAAAAACTCATCATTAAAAACGGTTCGATATATAACAGAAATAGCTATTCTCTTTTATCCCGTGGGTTTGATGAAATTCGGGAGAAGTATTTTGCAGTAAATAATAGATTAGATGTCAGAATTGAACAGATGATGGACATATTTAGAAATGGGAAATCATTGCACATCTCAACTTGATTGTTTTTGTATTTTATCTTATCGACATTTTTGAACAATATAAAAGAACATATCAGTTTAAAATATATATATATTAGTAACACACTAGCTTTTATCTGCTGGAATACATGATTTGCATTCGTTTCTTATTTTTACGTTGATATTTCTGTGAAAAGTTGAAATTTGAAACATGAACTTTGACTTAATTTTTTTGTGTTTTCGATTTCTTTAAAAGTATGTTTATTGTATAGAAAATGACGTGAAAAGTTGAAATTTTCAAACCGCAAGTCTGCATCTCAAACCGTTCTCGAGATATATTCGTTGACTAAAAATCCGACTAGCCGTTCAAAAGTTACGGCCATTTTTTTTCCAAAATTTTGAAAAAACTAAAACTTTGAGAGGCTATATCTCGAAAACAATTTGAGATATAGACCTACAGTTTGAAGATTTGAACTTTTCACGTCATTGTCTATACAATAAACATAATTTTAACGAATCCGAAAACCAAAATTTCAACTTAAATACATTTAAAATTTAATTAATAGCATATTATTTTAAATAATCACGAGCGTGAGTAAAAAATACAATTCGCGAGCAAAAATTACTCACACGCCCAACATCAATCAGGGTGGTACCGTTTCTTCAATTAGTAAAAGTTCATGAAATGAAAACGACGGTTTTAGCTAAAAACAGTGGGTATAGACAGACTTTTTAAATTTTTAAATAAAATAATGTGTTTTTAAATTACTTCTTGACATTCCTGTATATGTAATGTATATCGACAAATAAATAATTCAAAACAAGTGCATTATCTTCTGTACTGAAACAGAGTTCTTTTTGTATCTTTTCTTTTATCGAGAAATATTTTGTATGTGTGTGTGTGTGTGTTCTAGTTACGGGTTACGACAATTTAATAACTTTTATATCATCGCTGATCGGTCATAAATAATCGAGGACCTGCTGAGCATATAAGCTTCTTTTAACATAATATCCTATATATTTCTCATTTCCTATCCCAATTTTTTACTGGAATTGTTCTTTTATTCACCCATTTATCACTTCACTTTATTTTTTTGCTTTTTCAAAGTGTATGGTGTGTTCTAAATCTGTAAAAACTTTCGGTTTTTTGAGGTGTGATTTATTACGTTTTTATTTTTATAATAAAATGTAGACCGCGTTTTTTCTTCTCATATGTGTGTTTACTAGTTTCTCCAGTCCATTGAAATATTATAAACACGTATCTCTTTTTATTATGCATTGTACATCGATCAGTCACGTCAATTTTAATGCTATTGGTTTCATTTATCATTCATAGTTTATTGTTATTTTCAAAACGCTATCTAGCAAAGTTTTTTTTTTTAGTTTTGGGAACAAGTCTATATTGATAGTCACTTTTTTTAAAATACATAATGTGTAATCGTGAGAAAATTCGATCTCGAGATTTAAAGAGGTGAGTTACGGTCTTTAAGAGACAAGCGGTAAGAAGGTATCGCCTGTACTTTAAATACAAATGATAAAAAAAATTAAAATTTTATTATTTTTTTTCAAAAACTGTTTTTTGCTCGTACATCGTTTTCCATTACTTTGAATAAACCTGGTTCTGAAACTACACGTGAATGTGTGTGTTTTATAATTTTTATAGTATTTAAAAGGGTTAAAGTTTCGAATAATCAGTCTCTGTATAGAATTTTTCTGTAAAATTTCAACAAATAGAACACTTCCGGCGAGTTTTCTCATTTACCGTGTATTGAAAACTCTATTTTTAATATCCAATTACTCAAAAACCATGCGTCCAATATTATTTTAAAAAAATAGTAAAACATATATGAACTATCCATAAATATCATATTAAAATTTTAGATTTTTATCAAAAAAAATCGAATGATCGAATAACCTTAAAATTAAAACTGTTAAAATGCAGCAATCATTTAACAACACACAACATTCCTACAAAATAATGAACGAGGTCTAATAAACACGAGTATGTTTAAAAAAAATAACACATACACAAACGAGAATTACAAAAAAAACTGAGTTTTTGTTCCATGGCGCTCCGTTTGCACAACGAAAGCATCGGGGTGTCGGTTTAACTGTAGCGCGGGTTAAAGGGGGCGGCTGTAAAGTGCAAGGTAGGGTAGGGTGGTGAGTGTAGCGACGTCCATTATGCTTAGACACTCCTTCTCTCACAGCCCTCTATTTCCGTAATCGTTTTGTTGTCGACCTGTTTCACCAATTACTCGAATTCTGTTTCATCAACTTGAATGTTTTATATAATCAGTTTGTTTATAAGATTATCTTTAGAATAATTCTCTTATATTCGTAAATGATGAACGACGATTTGTTTTGTTAAGAAACTTGTTTTACTTATGTTCAAGTTTAATGCTCTTCTTGTTATTTATTATTCTTTTGTTTTGTTCTATACACTTTTAATTTATTCATTATAACTATTTTATTGTTAAGTTTTCAATGGTTTGAATTTATTCTTTTATTTTCTATTTTGAATAAATGATCAAGTTCTTCCTATTCCTGTTATTTTTGATATAATACATACAAAGTTATTTATGAAATAATAATTTATTACTTTTAGAAATAAATTCAAAAATGATTTTTTATTTCATAAGCTCTTCAAAGTTTTAAAAAAATATTGTATCACAACAAGGATTAAATAAGGTAGAAATAAATGGGTCATTCCATTAAAAATATATATAATTTTTAATTCATCTTTTTTTGGTACTGCAATTCTGAGGTTAGGGTAATTTTTACATGTAATATTACTGAAAATGCTAAATTCAAAAATTAATTATTAATATTTAAAACAATTACATTGAAATATAATATATAATGTAGAGTAAAAATTGGAAAAACGAGGTAGCAACTAAAAAAAGGTAATTAAAATTAGGAAAAGCAAAAATTGGAAAAACAGGTAGCAACTAAAAAAAAAGTCTTCAATTTTTTTTTGCATATAATGGGGACTTCTTGGTCACTTGCTGCCCCGGGGCCCCAGAGCCTCTATTACTGTCCTAATTAAAGAAATATACACTTTTGACTCAACTTGTATAATAATACATAATTTAATGAAATATGTTAATAATAATGCCAATTAAACAATAATTTAGTTTGAAAATCAGTGCTTTACGACGAGACGAGATTTTTTCTCAACGGGATTGGCTAATTTTCGCATTTTTATATATATTTATAAATTTTAATATATTGTAAGCCAAAGACTGTCGAATTCTAAAGTTGACAATGGAACTGAAATAGGTATAAAAAAAAACACTTTTAAAAGATTAAATTCCATTAATTTCAAAAAAGAGTTCCGGAAAACAATTCCTTTCAAATTACAATTCAGTCCATCCAATCCGAGTCGTAAGGAAATTGTAGAAATAACATTATCCAACTAAGTACACAGCACAAACGATGTAGCAAAATACAAAACAATAACTCCCCTTCCCCCCTCTAGTTCCCATATCCTTCAATTATGACTTGAAAAGGGGAAATAATTGTCGTTTGACATCGCTTTTATCGAATACATACAGAGGTAAATTGTGGTTTTATAGGAAGCAGGGTTAAATTTTACCCCTTTACTTGTTGAGAGAATAAATATGAATTATCATATATTTTATTGACTTTTTATGACTTTTTGTATATTTTAATGGAAAATATGAATCGAAAACAAATTTTATAGAAAAACATTTTTGTCAGCAATTTTACTTCTATGTTCTGAAAGAAAATAAATAAGAAAAATAAAATATTTCACATTTATTTTTTTACGGCTGCCACTGAGTGTAGTGTGTAAACATATATTTTGATTTGTAAGCTCTATTTATTTCCGGAAGTAAGGATGTTGTTAACAATGCATTTGTTCATGGTGCATATAATAACTGTTCTAACATTATGTATCTACGTACAGTATATACATTTTTATATAACTGCATTGTTCTTTGTCGAGTACTTAACATTGTGAATGTATGTATGTATGTAAGTATATATTTTATATGTAGTGTGACACTTATGTAACGGAATACAGTTTAAAAAAAGAATATTTATTCTTTCTTCTCTATTGTATACTATGTATAGCTGTTACCCAGGACTTCGTTTATTATTTATCTAATAAATTTTTTGGGACACAGAGTAGCCACTGTTCTTCTTCAGGATGTAAGCTATCTCTCTGCTAAATTTCATCAAGATCGGTTCAGCGGTTTAGCCGTGAAAAGGTAACAAACAGACATACAGAGTTACATTCGCTTTTATAATATTATTTAATTGATAATATTAAAGTGTGATTGTGCTTTTACTAAAAAGTCTTTCTCCGGTTGAATTTTTATCGTATCATAAAATTTCTGCAGTCTTAATAATCTCTATCAATTAAGGAATAATTGTAGTTTGTGCATTTTTTGCGACGTTGCCTCTTTTCAATATAAGGGGGTAAAATCAAACTTGGAGTATTATACGTTTTGATTTTATTATTCCTAAACAATAAGAGATATTAAAAAAAATTGATAATAAATATTATTCCACATACAACACCATTCAAGTTTTTTTTATTATTAACCAATTAAGTTAATAATAAAAAAAAATTCGATGAATAAAAATTTTTACAATAAAAATAACAAATTAAATATTTAAAAGATGATGTAATTTAACTGAATATTTAATTATAATTTTAATTATAAATTGTTTAATTAGTGTTTGTATAAACTAAAATTTAAAAAATCCATAATAACTAATTAAACATAACGTAATTATATACCTACCCCGTCGTCCTAATTGCAATTAACTAGAGTTAATATACATTGGCTTTAAATTCTGATCAAATTACAGACTCAATAGATTCTATTTTACACATAAACACAAACGGTTTCTAAATTTAACAGTGAATTTATTTTCTCTGTGAAACAAAAAAGATGTTCCATTTACTTTCGGATTCAAATGTAGTCGTGCAAATTTGCATATATGCATCCTGGTCCGGGACTTCGCCTACCGACAAGCCTGTGAAAGTGAGTTGAGGTGGATTCAAGGATAATACAGGATTGCACTACATATATTTTAAAATTATTTTCATGATTAAAAAAAAAAAAAGTTTATTTTTGAAAATATTAGTTTGAAGATATGATATTTTTATAAATAAAAATACACATGATTTACGCAATATGGGCATTTAAGGATGTTATTTTAAGCAAAAAACTTCATGCCTTGTTTTTTATTTTAGTTAGTGGAATTTGTATTTTTTATCTAATTATTTTTTGGGATACAAAGTAGCTTATGTCCTCACTCAAGATGCAAGCTATGTTCCTGCCAAATTTAATTAATATCGGTTTAGCGGTTTAGTCGTGAAAAGGTAACAAACAGGCAGATAGAAATAGTTACTTTCGCATTTTTAATATTATAGTTTGGATCTGGAGTTTCCATTATAATACAGTTATGAAATTTGATATTCCGGTTAGTACTAACAAGTGTGATCGATTTTCAATATCAATCAATAATTATTTAGCTCAAGGGTGTATAAGATAACCAGCCCCTTCAATATGTAACATTATTTTCTAACTATAATATATTTCAGCGAAAAAAAATTTGTAGTAAAAAGTAAAAGTTAGTAAAAAAAAACCATTTACCAGGTAAATGCATTGTACTTCTTCGTGCTAAATTCAGCAAAGGTAGTTAATTATTGAACAATTTCAATAAAAACAGATAAAGTGTTCAGATAAATTGCCTGGCATTGGTTAACCATTTAATTTTTATACAATTTTACTAAAAAATATTAGTTCGAAATTTATTTTTAGTACGCACCTGATTATTTTTTCGTATATTTTTAATTTTTTGACAATTTCAATCTAAATTTAAATTTATGCAAACGTCAAAATGACATTTAACCTGTCAAATTAGATTTTTTAAAGCAAATTGAGATAAATCTTAGTAAGGAAATTTTTTACAAGAAAAGTTGTAGATCTATATTATAGGAAATTGAATGCTCTATAAAAAAATTCTATAAAATTTTCAGGTAACATGTGTCGTTCTTGATATATCTTGAATAAATAAATATTCTGGGATGTCACCCCTTCCCCTTATAGACGATTTTGATGATTTTGAAATAGGACCGTCCTCAAGCCAGACCCAACCATCCAACCAAGTTTCATTAATATCGGTTCAGAGCTTCATGAGTTATGCGTGTGACAAGGATTCAGGGGACATACACGGAACTGTCTTGACCTGAAATGGAAAGATTAATTTAAAATTTTGAACAATTTTTTTGTCCCATTTTAAAACGAATACAAAGCTTCTCGTATCTTCGATATTGCGTGGAAGCAATAGTATTATTAAACTTAAGAAAAAGATTGCCTGCTTAGTAATATATTTATTAATATGACGTCTTGAAATTTTTGGTACTTTTAGTTTAGGATACAACGAAAACATGGCAAGGTTAATTGAGGAAAATGTATAGTGTATGCTACAAAATGTGTTTTTTACGTGGAATGGGTTTATATAAAATTATAAATTTATAAGCAGTACGAAAACAATGTTTTCTACTACGTCTCTGTTTGTTCTTCTCGCGGGCCTACGGTGGCTAGAATATGCGAAGAGAGTGAGAGAGAGGGGGGAGTAGGGATGCTGCGAGCGGTTTAGCTGCCACGACAGTTGATTTACGCGAAACTAGATGCGAACGATAATGAGATAAAAAATAGTCGAGAAGTGGCTCCAAAGTTGGCGAGTCTGAATGTGGACATAGGATTGGTGGAGGGGGGTTGGTCGGGGCTCACGGGGATGCAGGCAGGGGTGGATAGGATATCGAGATAACTCCCGTGGGATTGCCGTAATATATATAAATAGGGCTTCGTTGTAATAAAAATGTCATTGTGGATTTAAAAGCTAAAAGGAATATCTTTCAAAATTTTTGTTTTCTGTCACTCATATAGGTTTTTTTATTTTTATTTTTTCTGTGGGTGGTGACTTACATGGGTCGTAAATCTTTGTTAGTGAGTGAATATATTTTTTAAAGGGGTTTATTTTTTATCCGGTAATAGGTATTCACTGCTTTTTGGTTTTTATTGTTATGTGCATCGGTAATGAAAAATTTTAATACCCAATATTTCAAATGTTTTTATTACTGTGTTAAGTGCAAGAAAAATATGTTAAAATTTTATTTTATTGTACTTAATTAGCAAATTTCTTGTTAACATTAATTGATTATTTTTGTAACGATACACTGAAAAAAAAATTTGTTGAGAACATGTAAATATTAATTGCTTCAAGTAAATAAAGTATTTTTATTTCATTTAAAAAAATATTTTTCCGTTCTACCCAATAACTGTTAGTACTTATTTCTTGAAGTAGTGGGGTAATATTTTCCTATTTAATTGATATTTAAATGTTGATTTTTGTAAAAAAATAAATAACTCATTGCATTTACACCTATAGCTATCTTAATTATTTTTATAGAGAATTAAATTTCCTACAAAATTACTATTTAACTTATTGTTTATAGAAACAATAGTTTAGCCGTGAGAGCCTTTTAGACGTACACTTTAACAAATAAATTACGTTAAATGGCTGTAACAGACATGGCTTTGTAAACACTTTTGTAGAGAATTTTATCTTCTACAAAATGATGTCCTTAAAAATTTTTCATCAGTTATCACGAATCAATAATACTTACTTTAGTACTACAGAATCATTTCCCGATGTTATTTAAATGAGAAACGGGACACCCCTTTGCGGGACCTTTTAAAATTGCACTATAGGGTAATCTTTCGGCGAGGATTTATTTTAGGTCAAAAACAAACTGTAATTCGTAACGAGAGTAAAATAATTTTTTTGACACACCCTAATACACACACAGACTTGAAACGCAAATTTTTGGAAATCAGATTCATTCCATAATTTTCTGCGTTCAGAAATAATCACATAATGTAGTTAAATAAATCACGCTTTATGTGAAGTTAAAAAAATGACGAAATAAAACTGACGAAGCAAATCTGGCCCTGTATTTAACAACTTCACTGGTAGAATGTGACAAATGTGCGGTCTCATACGGACCGTATCCAGCATGTGGGTCGAGGGGTTAACTTTTTGCACTTTTCGCATTTAATTAATTGGCTAATCCTTTTTTCTTCTTGTGGTAATCCTGCTTTAGAGAAACTGATTAGCTAAATTCACTGGCGGTTGTAAATAGATTGTTAACACGACCCGCGTTTAAAATTTAATAGCGAGCGTTAACTTTTGTAAATATTTTATGAAATCGTTAATGTGTCATAGAGAACATATGTATATGTGCTTGTTTTGTTGTATTCTGTGACGTTTTTAATGTTGTGTGCATGTTTTATGATACAGGGAATAAAAGTGAGAACTGTTGTAAAAATTGTAATGAAAGGAAACTGACGTATTTAAATATTAAATGAGTTGAAAGTATAAAATATAATACAGGCAACATTGTAGCTATTTAAAAAATATATTTACGTTTTCACATTTTTGTTTAGTTAAATAATATGAAACACTAGCGGACATGCCCGCGGCTTCGCTTGCGTTGCATGAGTTTTTAATGTTGGCAGCACAAATAATATTTTAAAACATATTTTTATTTTTTATTTATTTATTGCTTTTTATTCATTATGTATATAACATCGTAAATATATCGGCTCCTATGCGAGATAGGGGGTTATTTTCCCCCCTAAAACCCCTTTCTCTGTAAAGTTTGAGTTTTTAGGACTTAGTGTCCATTGAGACTTTTGGTCTACTCATCAAGGACTATCAGAATCCAAAGTTTCAAAGAGTTTCCCATAAGGATTCTGCGGGGTTCTTTTTATTTTAATTGAATATTATTTTGCCCGAATTTACCTTAATATCTTAAATAGTAATGTGGATAAATATATCAAAATTTACAAAATTAACCCCCCCCCCCTCCAAACCCTTAGGGGAAGAATTTTCGAAAATGCTATTTGTCATTCGATTGAACACAAACAAAAAAAAATTCTCATGCAAACTTTTACACCCTCTTGCAACCCCTTAGGAGTTGAATTTTTGGAAATGTTAAAATACACGTTTCGTTATTTTTATTGTAGAAAATTTATTTTAAGTTTCTAACAAAACCGACCAAAAACATAACCCCCCCCCCCCTCTCTTCTACCCCCATAGGAGTTGAATTTCGAAAAATCCTTTCTTAGTGGGTGCTTGCATCATAAAAAGAAGACCCCTTGAAATTTCACGTTTCTAGGTCCATAGGTTTCGGATCGGCGAAGATGAATCAGTCAATCAGGACATTTTATTATATGTACATACATACGAGTATATAGATTACAATTTTATAGTATGGCCGCACAGGGCCCTTTTTGGAAAAGTTGTGCTATCGAAAATTTAAGCAAAAAAAAGTTTTTTTTTTGGTCAATTTTAGGACGATTTTGTTCTTACATGTACATATTTTTCGCTAAAACATATGTAATTGTAAGTGAGCGATAAAAATTAAAAATTTATTTTATTTTATGACACGATGGTACAAAAACGTATTAAAAAAATACAAAGCACATGAAATAATATTAATTTTTGAACAGAGTATAATAGAATTGAGATAAATTTCAGTGCGAGTGAAATGTGTAAAAAGTCTCGCCAGGCTGTGTGACTTCCGGTGGCGGGCTCGACCGGAACCTGGACAGATGGACGCGCCTAGTCGTCTCTCTTCTCTCTCACACCTGCACCCCCTATCAGACTTTTACACCCCCTCGCCGTTTAAGACCACCGCGTCTGTTTTAATTGTAAAACTTTTAAAGCGTCGTCGGTTAACATTTGCTGTGATTATGTTTATTTTTATTATTTGGTGGGTTTGTTGTTTTTAGAGATGAACACGAGACGAGACGAGAGTATGGGTTATGATTTTGTGCAGCATATTTATTTGTATGTTTGTATGTAAGTTCATATGTTCGCTTGTAGAGCCTAAATTACTTAACCAATTTCAACAAATAAGGTATCATTGGATTTGTCTTGATTTTTCGCATGTCATAGACTAGATATATATTTTTGGGAGAAAATTCAAAATGGCAACCGTGAAACGTCATAATGTTATAGATTATATATTTTTTAATCAAAGTCCGTCAAAACGATATCTATGGATATTCTTATATCATAAAATTCATATTAAGGGGAAAAACAACATTAAGAGGCTGATTTTCAAGTTTTTTTTGTGATTTTTTTGAGACGGAAAAGATAACTAGAATTTATTAACTATATGTCAGATTTTTTGAGTCGTTTTTGACGAAAATGTCAAAGCTATAAGCTGCCGCACATTGAAGGTCATCGTTTTGAACAGTCTAATGTGGTTTCCTTCCTTAAGACATACCCAGAATACATTTTTTGTATCAACTTCAAAATTGGATAGTTTAAAAACTATGTAGAACTAATTTTGTTTATTTAACTGTTTAAATAAATTCAATTTGTGTTTCAACTGTAAAAGAAATATCGAACCAATGTACGTGTATACAGAAAATTTATTTCTGACCGTAGAATTTTCTGTTTTTGATGGTTCTTCTTGTGTGAAAAATATATATGTATTCAGTAAAGTTATAACAAACTTAGCAATGTGTCTGCACACAAACTATTCAATCAAAAGTCTTTTATTCAGAACTTGGGAAATTTGTTACCGTTTTTGCGTAGGCGTGTATTTATAAAATATACAAGAATTTCAATTTAACCGCAGTATAATATTGATACAAACGGGTGTAATAAGCCCTACTTAAATTATTTATTTATTTTTACAAAAGAAAAGTTGTGTAAGTATTTTATAACGATTCGATTTAAATATATTTTTTTCTGCACGTGTGAACATTATTTTTTTAAACTTTATAAGTGAGAGTTATTTAAGTTTTTATGAGACAAATGTGGAGTTTTTTTAAAGACGGTAAAAAGCTTAAAAACTTTCTGTAGATACATTTTATTTTTATGTAGGTGTCCGTAATATGATATCAGCTTCGACAAAACAGATTTTTATTTTCAGTAAAAAATTCTTTGTTAAGTAGTTATATTTGGTTATATTTAATATCTAAAAATAAGAAACATATGTTTACTACAATTTTTACTTTCTTATTTTCATGTGTATGAAATATACATGGGTGTAGAAAGTATTGTTAATCCGATTTTTTTCGAAATCCGGATTTTGATGGAATTATCCATTTTGACCTTCCCTAAATCCATTCCGACTATTTTCTATTGTATATTTAAGATTAATTTTTACCTGGAAAGAAAACTTTTATTTTTGAAAACGATTTTTCAACTGAATACGGATGTCAATTTTTAAGTTTTAACTTCCCATTTGTCCATCGAACGAAGCAATTTGATGGGAAATTTTATTACGAAAAATGCATTTTGTGAATTTTTATATGGGTTAATAACGGTGAATATATTATACAAGTGTCAGGATGTTATAAATTAATATACGCACATTTAATAAATTTTTAGTTTATTTCTTGAAAATACATTTTTAAATCATTTTACGACAAAATGTGGTTTGATGCACATTTTAAAAATGCATTTATGTGCATGAAAAACTTTTCTTCTTATGCAGCCTTGATCGTAGGTATTAATAGAAGCTACAAGTGTAATTTGGTAACAGAATATTGATTCCTGATTTTTTTACTTGGTTTTTAATGCAACACAAATTTAAATATTATAATTATTTTTAAAACAGTGCGAATTAGTGAATAATAGCCAAGTTAAAAATTGTAGGTAATATTATTATCTATAATTTATATTCGTATGTAAGCAACGCTTTTAACCTCCTCTTTACTGCTTTAAATACATAAATTAACATTTATTGTTAAACATGAACTGGTATTTAAATAAATACCTTATTTTCAATCATTTTAATTATACTCGTAATATGAAAACCCTCTTGAAAACTATATCAGTATTTACATAGTTCCTACTAAAACAAACATTTTATTTTCCATATATGCAGAATACTATGTAGTCAAAAGTGGAGCAAATAAATCCCTAGTGCATATTTTATACGATATAATCTAAATCATCAATCAAGCCTTATATTATACGGGACGTTTGGCGACCCTAAATATCATTAACATAGATATTGAATAGCTAGGGATCAAGAGCTGATGAGTAACGTCTAATTTTCCCGTCTCTTTTAGATTGCGGCCCAAAGATCAAATGTTGATAGAATCTATACATGTATTTTGAATAATAAATTAGTTTTAAATTGGATAAGAAATAAGTGGGGTTCTATTGTGATTGTATTTTTATTATAAATCGAGTTAAAAAAGGAGGGGGTCCTCAATTCGGCTGTGGAAATTTTTTGTCTCCGACTAATATGCATCGATTTGGGCGATCTTTTTTTTTTGAAAGGTGGTTTTTTATACATTTTCTCAGAATCTGACAATGGATTTCGAAGATACACAACTCAAAAGGAAAAAATGAAAAAGTTTTTCAGAAAAAAATAAAACCGACTTAAAAAACATCTGCCAAGTAAATGCACTGTGCTTCGTCGTGCTTAATTCACCAAAGGTAGTTAATTGTTGAACAATTTAAATAAAAACCGATAAAGTGTTCAGATAAATTACCTGGTATTGGTTAACCATTTAATTTTTATACAGTTTAACTAAAAAATATTAGTTCAACAGTTTTTGTGTATTTTTAATTTTTTGGCAATTTCAATCTGAATTTAAAATGCAAACGTCAAAATGACATTTATCATGTCAAAGTAAATACCAAAATTGAAAGTAAATACCAAATTGAAATAAATCTTTTTAAGGGAATATTAGAAGAATTTTTTTGTCTCATACTAAAACGACGACAAAGCGTCTTGTATCTTCGATATTGCGAAAAATCAAAACTTAAAAATACTGAGAAGTAAATGAGCAAATTTTTTAAAATACTGGATATAAAAGATACATATGAATTTTGTAAACATCCTCTGTATTATATTTTTATCATTGTGAACAGGTTTTTTTAAATCGGCAAATTAGTTTTTAAAATATTATTCGGATCGATTTGAGAAAACAGTTTTTTTTATATTTACATAAAAAACTTCCATTTCTAGGTAATAAAATCCACTATACTGCGACATTGAAGCGTCCGTTAATTAATTAATATGTAGGTATATGTAACTCCTTAAGAACAATACTTTTTATATGGTAATAATTAGCAAAATGATAATGTTAAAAACCATTAAAAACAACGTTATAAATCATGTGGTCTGATGTTTTTAATCTACTATTATAAAATATAATTCCATCAAAAATATTATTTTCATCATATTTTCTTCGAATCCATTACACGTTATTAGCCCAAGCAAAAAAATCTCTAAAATCAGCTAGTTGTAAAAGAGAATTTAAAAAAATAATATTTGTTCAGCTTAATATCTTTCAGAGGTAGAAGAGGAACGAAAGGGGGGTGGGGGAGGGGGCGTGTGCGTGAAAAAAATCCTCGAGAAGCACTGCAAATTACGCAAAAAACATCTTGGACCTGGCACATTGCAAAAACGATACTTCGTTAAAAAAACAATATTAATGTCTTAAAAATGAGCTCTCTTTTGCACATTATCCTTCCGGCAAAACTTGCCTCATTTATTAAGTTACGGAGAACTGACGTCTAGTGTGCACCCCCCCACCCCTCATACTGTGCCAACGCTCCAACGTCCCTGGAATCCAGAAAAACGCGAGAAAGTACAGTTTTTCCAGTATTTTTATCGTATATATATGTGTGTGTTAAGCTTGAGCTAACCACTTGAAACAATTTAAGAATTTGAGTGTGATCGATATTTATCGAACTTTGTTTTGGAGTTTAAAGGTAGATGTGCATATTCTAGGTTATTTATTTATATTTTATTATTGTGAAGTTTGCAAAACTGTGGTCTGAATTTTGCACAGTTACGTCATTTGTATACTTATACACAGTATGTAGTTTAGTAAATTAATATAAATTTTTATACTAATCGTTTTAGATGGATAAATTCAGTATATCTCAAAAGCAGGGACTTGAACCTGAACCCGGAACCTTAAAAAACCGTATTTTTCATTAACCTGAACCCGAACCGAACCGCTATATTACAATGTCAACGAACCTGAACCTGAATCTGAACCTTTTCATGGGATAACCGGTAACCATACATTTTAAAAAGGTTCAATAAATTATTTTTAATATTTTTCTCCGACGATTTTTAAGAGATTATAAAATATACTAAATAGAAATCTTTGTATGATATGAGTTATCAAGTCCACCACTAAAATTGACATATTTTTTACTTTCTTTTTCATTTCTATAACTGATCTACATTTCAATTTGCAAAAACAAATCTGAAAAGTAGAGATTTCTATTTTATAGGCTATTGATGTTTTTTCATTTTTCTTCAGATAATGTTTTATTTGTAAATTTTTTTTTTTCGAACAAAATAATTTTCTTTAAATTACAAACTTGAATCAGAACCCGAACCATTAAAAAATAACGGTTTTTGAACCCAAATACTTTGCACCATGCTGAAACCAAACCCGAACCCGAACCAAAATTTATATTTGAACCCGAACCATAAATAAATTCCGGTTCATGTCCCTGCCCAAAAGTCTTAAGACTAAAAAAAAATAAACAAATGAAGGATCGAAACTTGTTTCAAGAAGGTATAAAAAAAGGTATAGAAAAGATGACCACTGCTGATTATATTGCACAACATACCTAGATATAATTAGATATACAAAAGAATTAACATATAAAACCAATAAATAATTTTTATACTGCTTTGTATAAACCGCGAGTGTCTACGTACTCTTTCCTATAAAAAACAAGCATAAACTATGAACAATGCAGTGTCAAATACACTCTTGCAAAAGATAAATGTGTGATATTGTAGCAGCATGAATTCAATAAACATTTGTTCAGTTAAAGTCTATTTGCAAAGGAATGGAAGGTTTTGGCACCAGTCTTGGATCATACCTTAATGTTGGATACTTTGTTATATGTACTAAATTAGAAATATTTGTTAATATTTGATTGCTACTGTTACTGAATCTTAATTTATAAACACTTAATTGTAAAACAGCCTAATTTGATGTGTCAAAATGGTGGAGATTCAAACTAATTATGTTATCATAATATCTGATTTACATTGTTTCAAATTTTACGATTCTTTATTTTATAACTTTTCTGTTGTAGTACATACTTATCATTTTGAAATCGTTAGTAAGTGTCCATCACTGGGTGCCCATTACTGGTTTTACTTTATTCATGCTGAAGAAAAAACATAAACAAAATAAAAGGCTGTAATATAAAAAAAAAACAAACTATATTTACGGATTTTGGTTTGTTTTATTAGTAACATGAGTTGATGATAATTATAAAAAAAAAACATCAATTCCAAAAAAAACAGTATACCTTGTTCTTAAAGCGGTCAATAATGGCACCAGTATCTTATTTAATCGAGGATTATCCAGAAAATTCACAAACTTTTTGAATTTTGGATGTGTAGTCCTAAAAGAAATTAAACGAAAGTAGAGTATAGTCGATGTTCTTTCAGTAGAAAGTATGCCTGAACGAGCACTTTTATAAATTAAACGTGCCATTTGAGAGCGCGGTCTGATTGATCCCGTTGTCTTAACGAGTAGATGGATGACGCAAGATGATTGATATTGTTTTGCTTAGAAGAAGAACGGAAGTGATGAAGTAAACATGGACGGTCAGTTGATACTTGTTCTGTGGCTTCCGGGTCAGATATATAGACGCAAAACCACCCACATTGCTCCCGCATGTTTTCAACAAGGTCTTCATGTTTTGCCTTACTCTTTGTGATGTTACCACAGGATAAATTTAGTTTTAACAGTATTCTCTTGATTAATTAATTGTGACGTTATGTAATATATTATAGAAATATCTAGTTCGATAAAACGGTACAGGATTCCGTACAGAAGCAATGATTTTTGGTTGAATTTTTTTTATAACTTTGTGCTGATTAAAAGTTGTAATGCACTCAAACTACGAAAACCTATAATTTACGCTCCAGGGGGCACCCAAACATTTTTTTGGTTTATTTATTTTTATCTCGTATTTTTTTAGAAAAATTTTCAAAGAGTAAAATTGGTTAGAATTAGTTAAATAATATAAATAAGCTATTTTTAGAATTTTCCCTAGCATTTTTTGATTTTATAAAAACTGCAGAGCACAAAAAACTAAAAAATGCCACGAAAAGTGGGTACAAAATATAATTTTTGTCTGAGAAAAAACTCCGATTAAAAAAAAATATTTTAAAACCGGAAATGGATGTATATTCTTGTGATTTTTTGAAATTTTTAAATTATTTTTAGAACGACGTGTTAGAAAAAAAATGTTTTAGATAAAAGTCGCAGATATTATCATTATTTATAATTAATTAATAATAAAAAAGTTCTTTAATTTCATAATAAGAAAGTTCGTATTAATAAAAGTAGTAGAAAACGTTATTTTCTATAATTTAACTATGTCCCATTTATTTTTTTGTATCTTTTATCAGTTAACTAGAAAGATTTGTTTTATACATATAATATGACACAGGAAACCTTTTAAAGTGACATATTTGTATCAGGTTTAAAGTGAATTGAGGATGTCAGGGTAAGTAAGAAAAAAAACGGTTTAAGGGAGTGATATATCACTATGAAAATGTGAAAATAATCATATATTTAAAATAATTCTGAAACTAATAAAGAATTAAAAAAATCTATGATACAAAATTTACAAGAAATTAGTTAATAGAAAAAAATCTTAAGAAATTAATGGAGTTAGTGGGAGGTGGGGGTTAACGGTTTCAATTTTTCAAATTTTTTATTTTTTTTTATTTTGAACATTTTTTTCAAAGGAGTGTTTCACCCCCTTTAATCGCTTTACCGCAGATGAGATAATTTTTTTCTTATTTTAAACTCGATACGAATATGTCACTTGAAAAGGTTCCCTTGTGAGGAAAAAAACGTTCCGTGGCACCCAAGGCAGCTCTTTTCTTTTTTGCTATATCACTAGAAATACAGTTTAAAAAAAATATGTCACAACCGTGACCCGTCGTGCGTGAGTAAAAAATATAATATATTAATATCACATTTTCTGTAACCGTGAGTGAGCGGATGTGAGCAAAAATCACTCACGCTTAAGTGTGAATTGCAGACGAAAAATAGTGACCGAAGAATAAAAATAGATTAATCTTCGTATAGAAAATGTTATTTACAGTATTTTCCATTTTCTTTATTTATGAAAAACACTGCATACAATATTCTGCTAGCAGCACATTCATCTTACACGAGCGCGTGCATTTGGCAGTGCATTGGTCAATTTTTGTTTTTTTTTTTTGACAAAAAATGGCATGTTTGGAGCACATGTGTTAAACACGAACCGATGGCGAGATGACATGGCTTGTGACAATCAATCAAACGCTGGTTCGAAGCCCGTGAACAGGAACACATAATTCATCTGATAAATTCGATATTAATAATAGCGGTTGCCGGAAATCTTGAGATTCTTATCTAAAATTGTATGCGTGCGGTTCAATTGAAAGTAAACAAAATGCTAGATTAAAAGTAAACGTTCGCATGTTTTTAAATGATTTTTCGTATCGTTTTCCGTATTATTATTGATTCGTTTGGAATTTGTATGATTTGCCTTTTTTAGGGTTCTGTATAAGAAAACTAGGAACCCTTATAGTTTCGCTCTGTTCGTCCGTTTATATAAATTTTATACTGATTAAGATGAAATTTGGTATGATGATGAGATTTTTGAAAAAAAAAATAATTTTTTTGGACCCCCCAGACAGAAAATTTATGTTTATTTTAATTTTTATTTCCTATAAGATTAACTTTTAGAAAAAATTACAAAGAATAAAAAGTGGTTAGATTTACTCCGATACTTAATACAAGTAAATTATTTTTAGATTTTTCAAAACATTTTTTAATTTTATTAAAAATCTCACAAAAAGGCTAAAAATAATCATCTGGCTAATTTTAATTACTTTACTCTGCAAATTTTGATATTTTTGAAGTTAAAAAGAATGGGGTTTCTTTTAAAACGAATGGTAATTAAAAAATTGACAAGAGTAAACATCCGTTTCCGGTTTATTGATTTTCTTAAAAAAAGACTGTATAGAATCAGTAATTATCAAAATTTTATGATATTATTTTTGTTTAATGTGAAACAAAAAAATCAATTATTTCGTGTTATATAATTTAATACGTAAATGTTGTAAGGTTGGTATTTAATAATAATAATAAAAAAATATATGTGTGGGAAATTCGCCATACGTTGTTATAGAAAGAAGATGTACATAATGAAATCATTAGGATGAGTCAGGATGATAATGGCGAAATCAGAAAACCTTTAGTGAGTCATAGAATCGGAGTATAATGGAAGTGTCATATGAGGATAATGAAGAGAAGAAAAACCGACAAAAGAACAAAACTACACTCAAGTATTTTCATTGGAAATGAATCTCCTTTCAGGAGTATGTTTTTTTTCCGTATTTGTTGATAGAAAATATCAGGTTGCATTTAGTTCGATTTTTTTTATCAAATAGAAAATACAGTCAAGGGCAGAATTAAGTTGACACGAAGAAAGATGAAAAAATCAGCTTTATTTGTTCGGTTAGATCAATTTGAAATGGCCACTATAATCTCCAGACATTAACCCAGCAGAGAATTTATGGGTAATTTTGGATAAAAATGTATTATCTTATCTCTAATCTATATCTGACTTAAAATAATTAATATTAAATAATTTTTCTGTAGGTGTCCACTTAATTTTGTCTTTCTATTTTTTTATAGTGTCTTAGTTATCACTACTCATCAGTCTTAAAGTACCGTTCAGTCTTACGGCTCTTCTATATTTTAACAGTTACAAATCTGCAATAAAACATTCCATTAATTTGTACAATAAATGTTCCAAACTTTATTGTTTTTTTCATTTTTCTTTTTGTACATTTAATCCTGTCCTTGACTGTATGTAAAATTCATCCTATAAAAATTTGCTTAACTTTTTTTATGCTACACTGTATTTAAGGGTTGAGGGATGGAGGGTTAAAATTAGTTTTATTATAAATGGGACTATATAAGCTATCTATTGGCGTTTTATTTATTAATCTACGATTGTTTATTCCAGAGGTATAAGCTTTCAAAGTTTGATATATTTCGACATTATTTAAAATAAATATATTGACAATGTAAACCGGAAATATCGATAGTGAAATTAAAAACATACACACATAATAATATATGTGTACACGTATGGACAAATGCGTTGAAATTTAAAGCGTGTACTGATTTTTTGATTTGGTATTAAGTTTTAATTAATTTTGTAATTTTGTGGATGGGAATCATTTATGGCTATTTCATATTTTCATCTGTTTTTCAATTTTTGTTGGAAACCGTGTTATTTATGAGTTGAAATATAAATTGATTAAAAGCCGAATTGAATCAAATCATTTAATTTTGTAGTAGTTTTTAATAGCTGTGTTATTGGAAGTAGTAATTTGTAAAATGAATGGGCTAATTGTTGAAAAAATATATAAATATATTAATAGTGGTATAATTCGTGTTAAATTTTCTGAAAATCCTTTCTTAGTGTTTACGTCATAAAATAAAGACACCATAAAATTGTACATTTTTAGTTTCAGGATTTTGGACTGTGCGTTGATGAGTCAGTCACTCAAAACTTTTCTCTTTAAATATATAGATTACACACAGTATAAGATGAGTTATAATAATCTTTTCAAAGTTAGAAGTTTTGTTTATTTGTTCGAAAGTGAAAACAAAAACAGTATTGATTTGTAAACGTGTGGAAATCAGTAAAAATGATAAGTTAATAAGCAATCATTTTCCAATACCATAATTTAAACCAGGCCGTCATAGAGAGCTTTTCGAACCCCTGCAGTGAATGGTGTAATATGATTTTCAACAGATTTATGTCCACCCGGTCAAAGATGTATCGCTATTGTTGTTTGTATTTTTTTCAAATTGATTTTTTGTTGAAATGGTGGTAGGGGATCAAGATAAAATGATTGCATTTTTCAACGGGTACGTTTATTTAAGTTGATTTATTAATTTTCTATCTACAGATGCATTCTTGACAACTTTGATAAGGTTTTATTAAGTTGTTATATTATCGTACATTTTATATAAATATTGATTATTTTAAATACAAATCATTTTAATAATAATAAAAACATGCATATGCGAGTAGGACTCGCAGTCTGAGGGTTCCGTATCGTTATATAAAACTGAATTATTGACAATAATTAGTTACGTAGATAATGAACCCGATTCCTAAGGCGTCTTTAAATAGACGCTGTATGAAAGAAACCACGGATTTTTCCTTTACTTGTGCCAAGAGACCTTCCTTCGTGCAGTCAACGGGAAGTACCTTATAGCTTAGTTTACATGGGACGAGCACTCGGCCCAGACAGGAAGCTCGGCCGAGTACTTGATCAATCTAAACACAAAGTACAGTACTCAGCTGAGTAAAATGAGCGAGCGAGTGAATAGAAACCGTTTATATATACTCGCTCGAGTAAAAAAGGAGATATCGATAAAATACGTACTATTGATTCATTCTGTATAATTATTTGTCATAGAAATCTAAAATCAGCCACAAAATGAGGATTAATTCGGTAAATAATAACAAATTATTCATACAACTTTAAACTGAGCTAATATTTGTAAAAAAATGAAGAAAATATAAAGAAAATGATGGTTGTTTTTCATTTTTCTCTTTTTTATATAATAATGTATATTATGTATCGATTTTGTGTAACAAATGGTTCTTAAATAGAGATTTGAATAGCAAAAAAATTACGTAGACTTAGATAGTATAGATATAGATATGTTGTTAGAACGAATTTCCATGATGAATATGCTATGTCAAACTTTTTGAAATGAAGTTTGTGTATTGTAGCAGAAAGAGGAGTATATTGGAAATATCGCATAGACAGATGGTATTTATTGATTTCAAAGAATCAATTTTATATCTTGAAGTATTTCTCGAGGATATAGAAAAAGTTTATTTTTTATTTTTTAAATTGGGAGTTGTTTGAATGACTTTTTACTTTTTGATCAATATGCAGTAAGTGGAGAAAATTGAGAAATCTTAACAAAATATAAATTGGATTTTGGAGATAAAATTGAACTAACTTAAAAATACTTTATTACTTGTATAACTGACATTTTATACACGAAGAAAAATATTTCATAACAATCACTCAATTTTTAAAGAAATATTACTATTTGATTCCGCATTCTTTAGGTATCAAATAGAAAAATGTACTGACAATTGAAATGAAATAATTTGTATAGCACTTCACAAATAATTCGACTTAAGAATATTTAGTTGAATAAATCATGTAAATAATATTTACGAATAGAGTAAAAATCGCGTATTATAAAAATTACAATGGAGATTGTAAAAAAAAACTCAAAAATGAAAATAAATGATATTATATATTTCCAAGGAATATATATTTTTGTAAATAATTTTACTGTACTAAAAATATTGTTGAAAAAGCCGGCGCTGGTCACACGCTCACCTAGCTTATTAAAAAAATCTATAAATATAGTCGTAAATAACTTTTCAAAACAATAATTTTTATATCGCATGATGCTCGCAAATTTTTTAAGCGTAACTGAATGATAATTATGATAATTTGATAATTATCAAAATAATAAAAGCGGGAGAAGAATTTCGCTATATACATTTTGATACTTCACATGTTATTGACAAATAAACAAATCAAACCGTGAGCCCTTTAAACTGTGTCAATCTAAATATGAACGCGACTATTTCGCTTATGCAAGCATAAAACAAAGTGTAAAACTAGTCCAAGCAGACGAAATCCACACTCGTCATGTTTGAATAAAAAGGTGCAAAAGAAAAGTGCACCCGCCAGTAGCGAGCCTACGTAAGTTTCAGACCCTCTACTGTATGTGGAATGGGTAGTGGGGGGGTAGTAGAAAGAACAGAAAACGCCCTTGAGCGTGCATGATAGACACTCGACCAGATTCGTTATTCCTTTCACTTTTCTGTGTGTTTTGTTACAATGTGGGTGTGTGTGCGTATGCGTGTGCGTATGTGTGAGGTAGAGTGGGGGGAGAGGGGGTTGGAGCCAAACGTATCACTTAGCGCTTACTGCCACTGCCTCCGTTGCTGGTGTTACAGTTTTACGAGAGCTAAAATAAATGCACATCCTCATTTACATATCTGTCTGTATATTCTGTCTCTTTCTACTTTTTGTGAGTGAGGTTATGTACAGAGTGACCTTATAAGGATTTTTTGTTAATATTAATTTTGGTATTCAAAGTATGATTTTATAACAGGAATACTCGAAAATTATTTTTTTTATAACTAACAGAGATCTGTCACTAATTTAAGTAAAATACTTGAAAAAGTACTTCAAGTACTTTTTGGTACTTGAAGTATTTTACATTACTTTAAAAAAAACATTTCCGAGATGTCTATCCTAATTTAAATGGATCATCCTGTATAACAGTGTTTACCAAAGTTAAAATCAGCATGTACCTCTTGAGAATTAAATGTTACCGACGTACCCTTAGAGGTAGGTCCAGAGAAAGGAGGGGGGTAGTGGTAAATTTAAAAAAAAAATGAATTACATATTGCAACTTTAAAGCTATTTTTATTGTAAAAATCAAATACGCACAACGAAATTTAAAAAATGGTATTTTGCAGATTATTTTTTGATTTTTTTAATAAAAATATATTAATTAGCCCTTCAAACATCTTCGCGTATCTCTTTTACCCACATTTTGATAAACACTGCTTTATGATATATGATAGAACAAAAAATTTTTTTCTGAAAATGATTTTTTTTATATGCTTATCTCAATTTAAATGAACCATGCATCGTAGGATATAAAACAAAGTTTTAAGATTTTGACCAAAAAGAATCTTTACTTATTTAATAAATTCCAGAAAAAATATTCACATGTAAATATCACTAATTTATTGAATTGAATATATAAGAAAATAAAAATCCCTAGATAAAAGCACGTAATTTATTATAAAGCAAACGCGGTTTGTCTGCAAAGTGTTAAAACCAACGCGTCCATTCATTTACATATCATGTTTGTGCGTTATGTATACAGGATGGCTCATAAGTAGTACGTCTCGACGAACATCTGTGTCGGAGTTTAATATCTTTCACGTTATACTCGAGTCTCTTGGAACTTTAATGTTCTTTAGTAACGATGTAATAATGTAATCATACTGGTTTATGCGAGCACGATGCGGCTATTCTCGCGTCGTTAGTTATTCCCGCGTATGTGAGAGGCATTGAGCGAACTGTCAACATACACAGGATGGTCAAAACATGACGGAACTGTTTATTAAGGAGTGAAAAATTTATTTCTAGCAAAATCATTAACATTTTTACTTTTTTATACATACATGAAATGTACTGTATAATAAAGTATAGTGATCATGAAAAAATTCGAAATTTTAACGGTATTACACGTATTGAGGGTCCCTGAATCACGTACGACCATTATCTCAATGACGCTCTACAGCCAAAACGGCGAGACTTACAGTCATGAAATTTCAAACTTAAGGTTTTTGTATACTCTAAATGTGCATCTCCTAATTTTGAAAACCATCACTCAACCGGAAACGGATGTTTACTGATGAAAATTTTTAAATAAAAAATAAATCATTATTTCATAATTAATGGATACTGATATTATTATAAAGGTTAGTAATAAATATTTTACAATACAAAATATAATAAAATAAGGTTTTTATAGACAAAAAACCGTGTACAGCGTGTTATAACAATTGCTTTTCCGAATTAAAATGGTTTGGGTTGGAATTCTTGGAGTGTTTGAGAAATCTGTTCTATCACATTTTCGTTCAATAATCCCTCATCATTGAGCTTTTCAACGGTTCTTTTTATTGTTGTATTTGATAAGGGTGTTTTATCGGGAAACCGCTGTCCGAATTCACCCTTGGTGTAAAGCATTTCTAAAATGTATTTTCATTCTATTTAGAGTTGACACGTCATTTTAACACATACATACATACATTATATATTCAGATATTAAATCAAATATATAAAATACATATATGTATGTGATCCGACCTCCATATAAGGTTTAAGCCCCACTAAAAATAGACAAATGCAAAATCACTGTTTTGTAGGTAGTTTTATTTAGGTACTGGCGTCAGTCTTGTCCTCTTTAAGAGCAACGTATAATGTTTTTTGTAATTATCATGAATTCATGTTACTAATTAAACAAGTACCTCTTTATTAATTCAATTTTATTACCAAAATCCGCAAATATAGTTTGTTTTTTTAAATTATAGTCCTTTATTTTTTCTCCAGTAATGGATAAAGTAAAATCCAGTGATGGGCACCCGGTAATGAGTACTTGCTAATGATTACAAAATGATACGACACTATAAAATAAAGAATCGTAAAATTTGAAACAATGTAAAGCGACGCTATGATAAATATAATAATCAGTAAATAGATTACATCAATAATTAGTTGTAATGTTCACCATTTTGACCCCCATTGGCCGATTGTCAACAAATTAAGTTGTTTTATATTTAAGTGCCTGTAGATTATGATTCAGTAATGACAGTAATCAAATATTAACAAATATTTATAATTTAGTACATATAATTAAACAAGAGTCCAACACTGAGGTATGATCCAAGACTGGTGCCAATACCTCATATACTAAAAGATTATTTTAAAAATCGGTGGAAAGAGTTAAACATATTTGAAGAAACACCCGCCCCAAAACTACCTAAACTACCTTAATCGACTTTTTATTTAGTCAATTTAATTAAGTACGTCTAGAATTTTTTATATTGAAATTTAATAAGCCAAATGTAGACGACTTTTTGTGTTCTTAAATAAAGAGAGAGAGAGAGAGAGAGATAGAAACCGTTTTGTTTGTATTGAAAACACGCAGCAATATTATTAAATCCAAATGAATACATTCGTCAATTTATTTAAGTCTAGTGTATTTTCTTCTTGAAGATTGGCATTGAATCGTCGTCGTTTTGATTATGTACAACGTACCTATAGCAATTTTAATTAATTTATCTTGACTGCGTATAGAATGCTGGGTAATTTGAATACGCGGTTTTGTTCATTGAATTAGTTAGAAATGACAAAGTGGAAATAAATAAGTTATAATGGGATGAGATTGCCTAATTCTAGTATATTTAATTGCATATATTAGATCATAACTTTGAATGTAATATCTTTCGACATTGTTACCAGTGTGCACCGCAAAAATGTGCTCCGTAAAAACGTGTTTCAGTACATTTCGTTATGTAAATCATACTGATATTCTTAGACGCTACCTAACATTATTACCATTGTACTCCAGAAAAATGTGCTCCGTAAAGTTAGCGGCGAATTATTCAAATCTTAATATAAATATCAATTGTTTGTAAAATAGTATAGACTATGTGCACGACGCCTACTAGCGCCGCTAGCGGACAATAAAGAAGTACTGATCGCGCTGATCTTTCTTTTTATTATTTATACAGCGAAATTTTTTAATGAACAAATATCATTTAATCTAGCTGTATGCATATAATATAAATAGCAAAGCTTAAAAGGTACGTGAGAATTATTTATTTTGGGTATTTTTTTTCTTCAATTATGACTTATAATAGAAAAATAATTAATTCGTTTACATTGACAGCATAACCTCAAACTATGGCGTCGGAACGGATTTGAATGTATCAAACACTCAATCCCTTTTACTTTCAGTGATTTACATTAATAATTTTCAAATAAGTAAAATCGTAGTTTCACTTATTTGACTCTTTTTACCGCTTTGATCCACTTTGCTCGTTTTTCGAGGTTATAACTTTGTACAGGGAATCTGTAAAACTATTTTACTTAGGCCCGATTTCTCAATATGAGTTTATACTACATGTCCTAGTTAAACCGGAGTTTAATCTATATATGTGTTTCTTAATGTTCAGTTAAAAATTATGAATTAATCTTAATTTAACTGACAGATGAACTGCCGGTTTATAATTAAACATTGTAACAGGTCACATTTAATATGTGAGTTACAGTGTGTATATTTGATATTGTTTAAGAACCTCTGGTTTTTGATTTGAAAACGTTTGTTTAAAAAAAATATAGTTCGGCGATTTTACGATAGAAGACGAGGCAGTAGCCCTTAGGTGGTGCAAGAAGATAGAACTGATGTGAGATATATTGAGATTAATAATTAAATAAAGCGTCGTATTAATAAAAAATAGTATTTAAAATAAAAGATAGTGAGTTTTGAAGTTAGAAGTTAATAAGAAGTGTTCAGAAAAGAGAATTTAGTGAATAATAATAATAATCATTTTGTAACAACGGAATTATTGAAAGAATAAACATAAGTGAAATAGCAAGAGTAAGAGATATAGTATATTATTAGTCAGTGGAAGAAAGAAAGGGTGCTATAAAGCAAATTTAAAACATGTGTGTTAATGAAAACGGAGCTAAAGTTTAAACCATCATATTTAAAGTTAACCAGTAAAATTAAAAGAAAAGCAGTGTATAATGTTAAATGAATATTGAATAAAGTATTAAAAAATCAAGAAATAAAATATTTAAACAATAAACAAATATTATGTTGCAATAATATAATATAGAAAGAGACAGAACGTGAATGGTAGTGAAATAAACAGAGACAGTATTTTTTTGAATCTATAAAGAAATTGACAGTGGAGAGTTGTTGAATGGAATAAAGTTTTGATATGAAGAAATAATACAGGATACAAGGAATAAAATATCGTTCAAGATAAGTTCATAATATTAGTTATTAATTAAGTTTGGTATTTGGACAGAGGTTAAAATTTTGAATTTATGTTTATTAATATAATAAATAAGGTTTTGGTTAAATTATATTTTATAAGGAAGGATTTATATGTTAAGTATTATTATTAGTATTGGGCTATGGAATTCCATTGCGATATAATTGCATAAGTAATATTAGTTTAAAAAAAAATAGAATTTTGTTTGTAAGAGTTTGATATTATTAATGAATGGAAGAAATATATTAAGAATAAATAAATTCAGTTTAGAAGGAAATCCTTTTATTATTGAAATAATCCCAAACTTTTCAGATCATTTTTTTTTTAGTAATTTTTTTATATTTAATTTTATTTGTAAGGTGCTGTCGGCCATCATACCTCTTTGAGTTTAAGACTGGACCCTTACAGATTGGGGGCTCAACGAACCGGGATAAATAATAATAGAGATTTTTGAACTGAATTTGTTGAGTAAGAGAGAGGTTATATTGAGTATTTTGTTGTGTGTGAAAGGAATGATGGCGGAAGGAAAAAATAAGGTAGAAAGGACGGAAAGTTCTGACTATGATTCAGGGTTCGGGGCATCGACGCCCATCAGAAAAAATAATGAAATGGATGACGTGAAAGATTTTCTTAGGGAAATGTGCAAGGAAATGAAAAGCTTAAAAAGTGAAATCACAAAAATGAACGGTAAAATTAGCGATATTGAAAAAAGTAGGGAATTGGATGGTAAAGAGGCAGAAATAGTAGTTTTGAAAAAAGATATAGAGACAAAAAATGAAACAAAAATGTTAGATAGTGGAAAGGATTCAGAAGAAAGGGAGAACGGGAATAGTTGGTTATCAAGGGGTAGGGGAGAAGATTTCACAAAAATGGAACGTAATGAACACCCAATAGAATTCATTAGGCGTTTAGAAAAATATGTAAATTCAAATGGTCAGTTTATGAAAGAGAGAGATATTTTAGATATAATAGAGAAAAGTCTATGGGGGGAACACCTCGAGCTTTTTAAGGCTTGTGATATTGAAAATTTTGACGATTTCAAAAAATGGTTCAAGAAAAATTTCTGGTCCGAAAACAGGCAGCAGGAGGTGTTAAAAAAGTTATATAATACAAATAACTACAAATATTCGAGGTTAGATAGGAAAGAGTATTTTATTAAATTATATAATGAAGCGAAGTACCTCGAACCACCCATGAAAAAAGAAACAATAATAAATATAATCACAAAACATTTTGAACCATGTATCTGGCCGTTATTAAGAGCAGTGGGGAGGTATGACGTCGCTGAGGTGTACAGCATTTTGGACGAGTCAGAAATAATATACCCGCGAAAATATGAAAATAACTATAATAGAAACTATGAACTAAACCGATATGATAATAATAACAGGTATGATAGGAATAGATATAATAACGACGAAAGAAATTACAGTAGAGGGGATAACGGCCGAAATGACAATACAATTAACCAAGGGAATAGAGAAAATATTAATAGCAATAGAGAAGAAAATAAGGAAAGAAATTACGATAGAAATATGGAACAGAGGGGAGAAGAGAGAAATGGGAATACAAGGAGTGAAAGGCAGAATATGTCGGAAAACTAGGAGGCGCATATTACCGACAGCCCGGAGTGATGTGCGTGGAGAGAAACGGGTTAACTAAAAGAGAAGATGAGGATTTGAAGAAGGAAAATTTAAAGGTGAAAATAAATGATAATGGAGTTGTTATGTTAAAAGAATCTATAATAGAAGAAAACGAGGAGAGTGCAGGTTTAGATATTTTGTTAAAAGGAGAAGATCTATTATATGAAAAGAAGAATGATAATAATGACGAAGTTTTAGAAAATGAGAGAGCGGAGGGTTTGAAGAGAATATTGTTGATATGTGAGAATTATGCGAAGGAAAAAGAAAAAAAAAGGGAGTCAGTAGAAAATCAATTTATTAAAAATGAGCAAAATTTTGAAGTTACCGGAAAAAGTAAGTTAAATACCGAAAAATATGATACGCGAAGGGAAAGAAAAAGGTTAAGGGAAACGGGAGAAGAAGCGATTGAGGGAAATGTAGGATTAGAAAATTTATTCAGAGAAAAAGAAGTAACGAAAGAATCAGTAAAGGTAGAAGACGAGTGCGTCCTAAGGAAAGATTTAATGTCAGTCGAAAGATTAAAAGTCATAGAAGAGAATCAGAATAAGGAAAATACTGAAGAAATCAAGGGAGTTAAAGATTCAGAAGGCGAAGAATTAAATTTAGACATATTATTTTTATTAGATGAGAAATATTGTGAGAAAAAGGAAGAAAATAGCGAAAATGACTGGAAGAAGAATATTGATGAAGATAGAGAAACAATTTCAGAAATAATTGATGAAGTAAAATTAAATATCAGAAGTATAAATGAAATAGATGTAAAAGAAATAGTCGATAGGAATTACAAAAGTAAACTAGAGTTTCAGAATATGTGGAGAAAAAACTTGAATATTGACAAAGAAATGAACCGAATGCTGCGACGAAGGGCGAGAAAGTTTAAGATGATGAAATTTAGAGGGAAAGCTAGAAAAAAGAAAGATATTTTGATAATGGACAGAAAATTATTAATAAAGACGAATGAAATATTAAATAAGTTTAAGTTAGAGAAAAAGAAAAATGTACGTTTTCGGATAGAGGAACTGAAAAGAGGAAGTAATGAGAATAAAAGTTTTAAGCATGTAAAGAAAAAATTTAAGTCAGAAATATTTTTCAAGGAATTATTTACTGCCAACTTAAAACCTTATTATAAAGAGGTGTATGAGTGGGAAAATGAGTAGTTATAATATTATGTTAGTATTAAGTTGAAAAATGTTATTAGTTATAAGATGTATTTAGTTTTAAGTTTAGGGATAGATTAATTAAAATAAATATTGATAAATAAGATGTTTCATGAGGACATGAAAAGAAAAATTTCTTCAGTGGAATAAATTTTTGTCGAAACGGTAGGGGAGATCTGTAACAGGTCACATTTAATATGTGAGTTACAGTGTGTATATTTGATATTGTTTAAGAACCTCTGGTTTTTGATTTGAAAACGTTTGTTTAAAAAAAATATAGTTCGGCGATTTTACGATAGAAGACGAGGCAGTAGCCCTTAGGTGGTGCAAGAAGATAGAACTGATGTGAGATATATTGAGATTAATAATTAAATAAAGCGTCGTATTAATAAAAAATAGTATTTAAAATAAAAGATAGTGAGTTTTGAAGTTAGAAGTTAATAAGAAGTGTTCAGAAAAGAGAATTTAGTGAATAATAATAATAATCATTTTGTAACAACGGAATTATTGAAAGAATAAACATAAGTGAAATAGCAAGAGTAAGAGATATAGTATATTATTAGTCAGTGGAAGAAAGAAAGGGTGCTATAAAGCAAATTTAAAACATGTGTGTTAATGAAAACGGAGCTAAAGTTTAAACCATCATATTTAAAGTTAACCAGTAAAATTAAAAGAAAAGCAGTGTATAATGTTAAATGAATATTGAATAAAGTATTAAAAAATCAAGAAATAAAATATTTAAACAATAAACAAATATTATGTTGCAATAATATAATATAGAAAGAGACAGAACGTGAATGGTAGTGAAATAAACAGAGACAGTATTTTTTTGAATCTATAAAGAAATTGACAGTGGAGAGTTGTTGAATGGAATAAAGTTTTGATATGAAGAAATAATACAGGATACAAGGAATAAAATATCGTTCAAGATAAGTTCATAATATTAGTTATTAATTAAGTTTGGTATTTGGACAGAGGTTAAAATTTTGAATTTATGTTTATTAATATAATAAATAAGGTTTTGGTTAAATTATATTTTATAAGGAAGGATTTATATGTTAAGTATTATTATTAGTATTGGGCTATGGAATTCCATTGCGATATAATTGCATAAGTAATATTAGTTTAAAAAAAAATAGAATTTTGTTTGTAAGAGTTTGATATTATTAATGAATGGAAGAAATATATTAAGAATAAATAAATTCAGTTTAGAAGGAAATCCTTTTATTATTGAAATAATCCCAAACTTTTCAGATCATTTTTTTTTTAGTAATTTTTTTATATTTAATTTTATTTGTAAGGTGCTGTCGGCCATCATACCTCTTTGAGTTAAGACTGGACCATTACAACATACAGTTTTAAAACATCCAAAAGAATGAATCTTACAATTTGAATACATATTAATTAATTGGACTGATTGATTTATCAAAATATATGTATTTAAAAAATTTGTTTGTTGACAAAAATTGCAAACAATCAAAAATAAATAATGTATGTATTTGATACTATTGCGTAATATTATCTGTAATACGTTATGAATGGCCTAAAATCAGGTATGTGTACATTATAATACTGTGTATTTTAACTATTGACGCTGTCTTGCCATACCATTATTATTTTTTTATAACTTATTTCACGTTTAAAGGTTTTACAAATTTAAAAAATAGCATCAACGTGTAACCCAAATTTATTTAATTTCTATTATTTATTTCATTTTTATCCGGCTTCTTTTACGTTCTACAGTAGCGCTATATTCTTTTATTAATTCTAGAAATGTATCCTATTCTCTTTTACTAAAATTAACTCGTTTTTTATCACATTTAATATAATAATTTGGGGTTAGTTTTTAGTTTAACATAACGAAAAGTGGTCATGTTAAAGTTAAGAAGGCCCTCTACTGCGTATGCGCAAGTTAAATTACAGATTACGTTAAACTTATATTAGTTTTTCTCATGTTTTGTGTGCAATTAAAAAAACTTTCTGAAATTATAATTATAAAAACAATTCTCACTGACGTATATGGAAAAATGGAGTTCAGTTTACAAGTGACAATTATGCTCACCACGAGCGCTTGCTTCGAAATTATTTGTAACTCCGCCCCCCTGCACATAGTCTATAGCCTTTAAAAGTATTTCAGCATACATTTTCCACCGACATCTATGAGAAAATGACGAAAATATCATTAAAAAAAAACTTGTTTAATACTTTAACCAATGAGTATTAGAGTGTGGCGTCGGCCGTGAAATTTTTGGCGATTTTCAAATCTTGAATCTTGAGCGTGCGATATAATTTTAATTGATATCTTAAAATGTCTTAAATTGTTCGAATAGATTTTCAAATAATAAATTAACATTTTATAGGTGTCCTAAAAATCACTACCAGCTTGTTAAAATAGATTTTATTTTAAATATTGAAATTTGTTAATAAATTTTTTTAGTTGTATCTATAAACAATAGGTTTGTTGGGAGTGCTAAATGATAGATTTAAATGATTAGAGTAATTTTTGCTTCAACATTTTTTTAATATCTCTTACCATTTAGGAATAATAAAATAATTACACTGTGTGCGAGTCGTGAGTCGTGAGTCACGTGCCCAGCTCTAATCAGTATCTTCTCCAAATTAAAAAAAAAAAACAAAAAAAAACAAATGCACATCCATAAACAAAACACGATGGTAGAAGCTTTCAATTTAATAACCCATAACGCTTCCACTTAACTATCGGATCGATTTGAATACGATATTCCCTATAGGAATAATTGCAGCAGATATCATTCACAGAAAAAAAATAGTTCCACTAGAACAAAGTCGTGTGTGATTTTCATTAGTATACAAGCACTTTGCGTGTCTGCCGAGGATTAACTCTTGTACATGCGGACAATCGCGCCCAGGCCTGTTAGTTCATTATGGCAAACGTTACGGAAAAAAAACATGTACAATGTTGCCAACACACAGGGAAATGTTACTATGAACTCTCATAGACAACTGTTGGAGAGTTTATTCACGCTTCGGAGGTTTTAACCTGATTGCAAATGGGTGTAAATGGAAGGACTGGGAAACAATGTTTTAATACATGCTATCTTGCATTAAACTACTTTTTATTTTTCCAATCAAAAGAATGATATTTAATATTGTACTTAGTCTGCTATAACACAGGCCCGTAGACTTTTTTTATATGTATTTGAGTGAAAATAAATTTGATAGTAAAAAAAATCGCTGATAATTTTTTTTGACCAAATCTAATGAACGACAATTTTATTTTTTATACGACCATTTTAGACCGAGTTATGAAGAAATGACTTTCAACTATTCAAATCTGTCAATGATTTTTATTAGGTACGATTATTTTTTTGACACGTTCAAAGTTAAAAGAAACTAATAGATAGCTCTTATATAATATAATTTATAATAAAATGCGTTTTAACCCTGCATCCCTCAACCCTTAAATACAGTAGTTTAAAAATTGACAGTAGACGTAGTTTAAGTTGTCCCTACTAATAGAGATACAGTAAGAATTTGGATAGCGACGCCATTTTTAGTCAAACTGGCAATTACGCGATTTATTCAAAAATTAATTTATGTGTTTATTTTTAGCGAGCATAAAAAAACATCTACCAAGTAAATGTACAGTGCTTCCTCGTTCTAAATTAACCAAAGGTAGTTTTTTAAGTAAATAAATAAATTTTTAGTAATTAATTATTTATTATATTATTATTCTAAAACGATCACAAAGCTGCTCGTATCTTCGATATTGCGAGGAAGCAATAATATTAAAATTGAAAATGTAATAATATGACGTATATTTAATGATACTTATTGATAAAATCAGACTTTGCTATTACAATCAATCAGAAATCAATTCAGGCTGTCAGAACTCTTACTATGAGTATCTCTACCTAGTATTTATTTCGATGTTTTGCATACACTGATATTCCTCGCTGAAGTATTTAAATTAAACTATACTAAATTGAATGCTAATCCGGTATATTGTATAATATATTCGTAACATATACATATTATCCCTATGAATCTGTAGTATTTTTATCGGATATCGAATCATGCTCGCCGGTGCATTTGCATTAGAAATAATATCAGAAGCCTTAAACAATCACAAACTAGTGATGCAGTGTAATCGTGCTCATGAATTTACAGATAACCCAACACAGCACAGCGGTAATGCTCGTTGTACATAAATTAACCAGAGTAGAGATTTAGCCATTATTGTTGCTACAAGTCACGCTTGCTATGAAATACTACTTTGACAGCTTATTAGTGTTTGACAATTAAATTAATGATTATTACGACCGTGGGCCATACATTGTCATTACTAGCCTCTGGATTAGGTGCGCATTAATTCAATAGTAAATCATTCTATGTGTTTTTGTGGTCAGACAAGTTATTAATAAATAGATATTCATTTGTTGATTAAAACCCTCCCTCACCCCCCTCCGTACCATCACTGTTATGGGGATAAATGAAATCGCGATTAAAAAAATATATTTTCTGGTTTGCATTCTAAAATATTTCCAAAAAATTTCAGCCCGAAAGCAAAAGATTGAACACTAATATCTGATTTTATTTTTTTAACGAATATTTTTATAATTGCAGTGCGCAAGTCTTTAATCTGTTTCATTAGCGGTAGCTAACATAGGATGCATAATACGCGCTTCCGATTGGATAAAACGCCAGACAGATTCACAATAACACAATAAAACCATGTTGCCTTGGAAACAAATGCAATTAAATTCTAAATAATATTATCGACATTATAATATTAGAAAACTAATATTCATAATACAACGGTGAGTTTTATTCCTTACAAACATTAAAAGTTTTTTTATATATACATATATTATATTAAAAAAATTTATTCATAGAATAGTGCTAGTGTGAATCGTACTAGTCTCCGCCCACCACTGCAATTTTAAATGAAACAGAGTATAAGTAGAGGTGTTTTTTAAATTTTTGTAAATTTTTTTTTTAAAGTCCCTTGATGAAGGATGACCATTTTGTCAAAAATCAATTTAAAAAATAAACAGCATTACTTATAGAGGGCTGCATACATAAATTGATTAAGAACATATTAGTTTTTTTTCATATGAACCACTATTACTATTATAATGTATTTTATAACTTTCTATCATTTAAAATGTTTTTTTAATAAAAATTTTGTAAATATAAAATATGTAAAAATCTTTAATTTTGCGACCCATCATCAATGGAATTAACTTTTGTCAAAGTCAAATCAAAAGCATCTATACATAGTATAAAACAGTCTTTCGCCACGTCTGTTTGTACGCGATTTTCTCAATAACTACTGAACGGATTTTTTTTCGTTTTTGATAACAATGTTTAATACGTTTATTACAAATAAAATTTATATCCTCGAGTAACACCGGGTCCAATGCGTTAGTAATAAAAAAAAACTAATTTTGCGACCCTTCACAGTGGTGGTCCCCCTTAACGGAAAATAAGCTTTTGTCAAACTGGAACTATTTTTAATATAAAACACAACAAACAAAAAATCAAAAGTGATCCATTTTCAAAATAACTAGTCCCAGATTGGAATAGGGTGCAAAAGGGCATATTCATCAGCATCTCACTAGCAATTTCACACGCGCATTCGTCATAGGGTCTTACGCAGTAAAATGTTCAATCAAAGTAAGTGACTACAAGAAGGAAGATATACGCGAAACTCATATAACATTACACGTAAGGCGAAGTGGGGGGAGGGGGGGGGATGCAAATGAGCTTGCGCATATCTGTACAAAACGGTGGTGAAATGTATAAGGATGTAAGTATAAAATATACCGGCGCACTCAACAGCTGAAATTGGCGGATTTTCTTGCACGTTTTTCGTACTTGTTTCCCATTTTAATTTTCGGAAGTGGGTGTTTTTTTTTTGTATCAAATGATTTATAATAATTGTTTCAGACAGAAATAAATATTTTTTTATGTAAGTTGAAAGCTTTTATGAAGATCAGAAATTGGGTTAATTTAATAATTAATATTTTGGGTTTATACATTTTTGTTCAAAATTGTTTATACATGTTTTTAGTTCTAATAACCACCACAAATAAAAAAAGTATATATTGAAATTTTTTGGAATCGAGATTTTGATGAAAATGTTTGTCCGTTTCTGTGGATGGTTTAACTCAAGAATGACAAAATTTAAAATTGTAAAATTTATTATTTCAGTTTCTTTAGAAAACATTTTGTAATTTAAAATGAGGTCATTTTTAGAAAAGCTATTTTAGAATTTTTCTCTCTTAAAGATATTCAGATTATAAGTTAAATAAATTCCAAACCGTGTAGGTTCAAAAAAAACAATGCTATATGCTTGTTCTTATACCAATTTATTTTATATTTATAAGAAATAACACAACAACAATATTTACTTACAGAAAGTTGTACCTCCACATATTTAGATTGTAACAAAAAACATAATATAATATAAACCAAACATCAACATTCTTAAAAAACTTTATTTTTCACAAAAGGAAACGGAATACTTATCTCGAGAAAAATACGTATGAACAAATATCGTTTGAGTGGCTTGGAATCCGTTTAATATCGACACGAGTTTCGAAAAAAAAGTACACACAAGCAAGAAATCTTGTAACGGCAATAGGGAAATCTCCAGAGTGAGGTTGTATCTAAACACGTTGACTAAATCACATCTTTTGGTCACGTAAGAGATTCTGTATCCACTAGGGATCATCAGATAGGACCGGTTTAGTAAATATTCAACGTTATTTAGTTTAATGCACGTAAAAGGCCGTTTAAATATTACGTAAATCGTTTTTATCGAAAATTCAACCCCTAATAGTCCTCAGTACCTCGATCCTAAAATTTATTACCATACTTTTGAAACTTTGTGAGTGGCTTCTTTTCGACGAGTCTAACAACTTTTTTATTTGCGAAATTTTTTAAAAATGGGGCATTTTCGAACGTACAGGCGCGGAATTTTCCAGGTGGAAAAACGGCCCAAGATATTTGTCGGATAAAATGACCAATGGATTGTAACTGACATAACCTAATAACCTAATAACGAGGTTATTATAATTTATTACCAGTTACCTAAAATTTGTAGGATTATTAAATAATTATTTATACAATTCATTGGTCATTTTGTCCGACAAATATCTTGGGCCGTTTTTCTAGTCCGCCGCCTGGAAAATTCCCCGGCTACATGTTTGAAAATGCCTCATTTTTAAGAATTTTCGCAAATAAAAAAGTTGTTAGACTCGTCAAAAAGAAGCCACTCACAAAGTTTCAGAAGTATGGTAATAAATTTATAAAAGGATCAAGGTACTGTGAGTTGGGGGAGGGGGGGGGGGGGTAAAGTTAAGTTTTTAAAATTTTGATATATTTTTTTACATAACTATTTATGTGTATTCGAACTCATTTAATGAATGTTATACATTCAAATGAAGGTGACCAAAAAAAGTGACTATGCTGGCCCTGTAAAGGTTAATATAACCAATTCTGTATGTCTGAAAAATATAGTTATATTTTGTACATAACTTAAATAATAATAAAAAACATATATTTCAATACAAATATTGTATACATACGTCTATACAAATAAAAAAAGTAGAATACATTTTTCATAAATATAAAAAAGTATATACTTACTACATACTTTTTAATTTGATTAAAACTGGTGTCTGCTTATTAGTTTTATAATTTTGTTTAATGAAAAATATCAGTAATAAAAATATTGTAACGAAAGTAATAACATATATTAGTATTGTATAGGTACTGTACATTGTAGGTACATATATTTTCATGTGCGGGCTTATAAATTAAAATATTGTATATATATGTCTGTTTTTTTAGATAGCATGTGTTAGTTACAAGTAACTAATGATTTTTTTCTTTTTTTTTACAGGTGAGTTATTATTCACAATGTGAACAGTGTCGGAGCTAGGAGTAGTTCTTCTGTAAATGTAAGTTGAATACATAAAAAAATATTTTAACTCACAAAATTAATATTGTATTATTTTTATGCTTTTTTAAAACATTTTTTATATGATAAATTATATTTTTGTTTGCACAATCGAATTCTACGTAAAAAAAATAAGAAACGTTTTTGTTGGTCGAAATCGATTATTTAACCGAATATGCAATTTTGACAAAATTCACAACACATTGTCTATATTTTGATGACTTTAAATTTATTTAACTTGATATTAATCATTTTTTAACCTGGGAAAAATCCCATACTTAAAATCTTACTTGTTAGATGTATTCGTTATCTGAATTACGCAAACCTTCATACATGATTTGGACTGTAAATAAATACGTCTGTAATAAATCTCTGCATTTGTACACCTCATGCATAAACAAGTCCCGCGAAAATCCACGCACACCCCCTCTCCTCCCCCCAACACACACACACACACATCGCATGTACATACAAGTATATATGTATGTGTGTTTGTATGTATGTGATTGTTCGTGGCGGGAATTAATTAGACTCAGACGCAATTCCAGAAACAGGAAATTACCCCGAGAGCCAATTTACTCGCTCCAACTTCCGGCATGGGTGTGTGTGTGTGTTGTACTACTTTAATTGGAAAATCGAAGTGCGGAGCAATTTAAAGTTTACAATAATACGGGAGAGACGCGCGCCCAAGAGACACGGTTCAGATTTATGGTCAGCCTCTACGTTGTGAACGAGCTGCATTTCCGGGCTCATGTCTACTACCCTGATGTGTTAGATTTACCTTCAATTTATGTTGTATTTTTTGTTAAGGTTCATGGGGTTATACATTTTTTTGAAGTAAATTTGTTGATATAATTAAAAATTATTTCATAACACAAATGAAGTTTTTTTACATTTTGTTCGGCATACGTATGGATGTAATTGTAACAATTATAAATTGACGTCAGTTATTCAACTTATTTGTTCATTTACCAAACTCAATTTGTTTATAATAGGGAAAAGGGGCCGCGACGGTCTTAAGGCACTTGATATTCTTAAAGTTAATGGTATAAGATATATTTTAAAAAAAGTTTGAGTCTGTAGGATCGCGCCAAGCTGAGATATTAATAATAATATTATATTAATGAAAATATCATTATATTACGAACATTGAATTGTTCAAGCATAAATAAAATTTTTTTGAAAATTTCAGATTGTTCTGCATTTTTTAATAATACTTTATCTTCAAAAACATTTCACGTCTCCGAGAATAACCTCTCCAAATAGACTGTATTGTATTTATTTAACAGTATTGTTTATGATAATGCATCATATTATGTAGAATAATGTAGATACTATAGTAATGCATTGGTACTTTAAATTTGAATAGTAGGCATTCTTTTATCTATACAAAGTACCATCTTCGATCTTCTCTATTGCGAATTTGTCTAAATGCTGTTTGTGATTTATCATATTTATAATTTGACACTAGAAATGTAATTTCATTCGATCGAAAAGAACACATAATTTAAAACAATCGATCTCACGGAGCTGTTACAATTATAGGATATGTAAAAAAATACTATTTTTTACAATATAATGTAAGACTCTACCACTCTACGATTTAAGAAATACTTATAAAATAATGTTATATTAATTTGAGATAATAATTAATCTATGTAGTTATAAGGCATGCATATTATTATATTATTTTTATTATTTAATTATTGTTATTCATAAAAATATAATTTTTCGTAAACATTTTTTTTTGTGATTTCCGGTAACTACGGTTTCGATCGAAATTGTAAATTCCAGATCCGGTACCCTTCTTATTAAATTCCGATAAAATAGAGATTTCAATCTTTAAAATATATTTTTGTTTATTATATCTACTATTTAAATAATAGTACTACAACTTTAACAATAAATAATAATAAAGTATATGCACAAATTGGATACGTGAATACATTTGAATTCGTATTTCTCAAATGTTTTACACATTCAGAATTATGCGGAATTATCTTTTGAATAAAATATGAATAGCACAATTTATGTATTTGAATCGGCGACAATATCATGAATATATTAACTCGCAATTATGGCATTGCATTCAAAGCGTATAAGATAGAATAGAAATACAATATAATGAAACACATTTCAAAAACATTTTACAATATTAAATGTGTTAATTAGAAATTTCAATGAAAATTGATTTATTAAATCATTTTATAGTATCCAATAATTCAGCAAATTACAGATTTACCCCCCCCCCCCCCTCTTCAGAATTTGTCCGTTTAATCTAAGCTTGACAGTAGTATTATATTATATTACATTATATTTTTATTTTTTTGAAGTTGATTTAATTACAATTTTATTTTCTTTCTGAAAACGAAGTTTAAAGAATGTTCGCTTCCTTCTATATATATATAGTATTACTTTATTTTATTATCTTAAATTTGAAAGTTTCGCACAATATTTCAAACACCGGAAGTAAAATATAATTTCCGCTAGTATATTTTAATTTCTTGTGATACAATATCTCGGGTATAATCATAAAATCAATCTTTTAAAGTTCTTAAGTAGAATTGAGATGAAAATGTTGAATTACTTCCGTAGAAAAATCAAGAAGAACTATATTGAGAAAATTTTATAATTATTTATTATTGTTTACTAGAAAATTCAAATATTAAACTTTTATTATAATAAAGTAGATATTATTATCTACTCTGTAAATTTTAAATTGAAATGAATTTGTTTTTTGATTGAATTTTTCTTGTAACGATAGTTCAAAGTGTGCTGATCAAAAGTTGTAATGGGCGCAACCTACAAAAATTCATAATTTCCGCTCCAAGAGGCACTGAAACATTTTATAATATTTATTTTTAGTTTCTAAAAGATCAAGTTTTTAGAAAAATATGCAAGAGTAAAACTAATCAAACAATACGCAATAAATTATTTATATAATTTCTAATACAAAATTTTCATTTAATCAAAAAATAAATTTCAAAATATCACTAATTAATATCAAAGTTTAGAAAATTTTAATAATCTTTTAAAACCGGGACTTATAATTTAAACCAAGTGTCCATCACTGCGTGCTCATTACTGGTTTTACTTTATCCATTACTGGAGAAAAGAAATAAATAAAAGGCTATAATTTAAAAACAAACTATATTTGTGGACTTTGGTAATTAAATTGATTAAATAAAGAGTTTCTGGTTTTTATTAGTAATATGAGTTCAAGAGAATTATAAAAAAGAAGCCCGTCAATCACAGAAACAGTAAACCTTGCTCTTATAGCGGCCATAACTGGTGCCAGTACCTTATATTAAAATCTTTCGCGGTATACTATTGTGCCGCGGCTTACAGTTTGGCAGCCACTGCTTTAAACGAACATTGTTAAAAGTTCAAAGTATAGATATTACTTGAAATATACTATTAATAACAACGCCGACAAAATGTAGCTATTACGGCAGTTAATTTGATCTTTATACATACAATATGCACATCATTATGTACTTAACGCAATCGACGCTAATGTTATTTTGCGATGAACTTTATTTTGTTTACCTGTGTAAAGTTTTATGATAATTAAATTTTAAACAGTACGAGAGAGGGGATGAGAGTATTCCGATATAAATACTTGGGTAAGTAATTAGGCAACGCTGTGCTCTTAGTGGAAACCTGCACACCTGTAGATGTTAAATCGTAGTGAATGCGTAATTTGAAACTAATGCGTTGGAGGTAAACATAACTTGGGGGCAGCGTTTTCAGAAGTGTAGAGGGAGAGATTGTTTAAGAGGCTTGTGAAATAGTTCCGATCATAGAAGGTTTGTTAATTCTCTGGAATTTACAGGGACTCTTGTAGAATTCAAGTAAATTTCCTTAAATTAGATTATTTGTTTATGGTATTGTAAGCAGAAAAATATACTAGGAAACTTTAACTAATGATAGTTATGGCCTTCACTTGTTATCGCGGGGTCTCAGGCTATAATTTTCTGCGGGTCCCCTCTTGTTACGGAATATAAGACAAGAGCCCTTTCAGCCCCCCCTTCTCTGACTTTAGTATAAATGACACTACATGTACTATGGTGAAAAAAGAGATCTGGGCCGATTTAATTTTTTTATTTTTATTGAGTGAAATCAAAAAAATATATTTAAAGCAATAACCTTTTAACATAGTTTCCGTGGTTGACTTTTGATGTTTTTATACTTTAATGTCGGGTATTATTAAAAAAAAGCCAAACAGACGCTATTTGCGAAGTGTCAAATTGTTGACACTAACTTTACTCAGGATTAAAAAAAAAGTGGTAATGTATTATGCAATTTATGATGTACTATTGTCACCACTCTGCTTTGAGGTTGCTATAAACCATACCATTGATTAGAACTGTCATTTATATTTAATATTTTAGAGACAGTTAAATGAATACATAATTACAAATTAATCATTAGAATATTCTTGCATAAATGAACCTTACAAGTATCTTCAACAAATTGTTTCCAAGGTACAATAATCTTTCGACGACAGTTTCGTCAGCGTTTTCAAGCACGTCAGATACGTGCCGTGTTTTTTATTTTATTCGTTACCACCTCCCATCGTTTTCTCAATTTTATTATATTGTTACACGCAGACATTTTGCTGAATCCCCCCCCCCCCCCCTTCTTCCTTTTCCACTAAACAGCTCTTTGGGATAGAGCACAATTGGATAGCTTCAAAGAAACGTCCGATTATACGGCCATGACTACGATTGGGGTTTTTATTGCCTTTTCTTTTATATTTTGGAAATACATAAACCACAATATATATACTAAATCAGTGATATTGAGAATTGGATCGGTTTTAAAATGCGATACGCGAATGTGAACACTTTTCAAAAATATATATTTAACATATAAAAGACGTTACAATAAATTTAGAGTAATGTGTTGAAGGAATCTATATATCGGCAGATACGTTTTGAAGAATTTACTTACATATGTCGCATTAATAATATCGGTATGGAGAACCATACATGACTTCCATGTTCTTTTATATCTTTTTAAATAATTTTTAATATGTGAAAAATTTCAATGGGATTTGTCAGAAATAAAACTCATCATTGTATTATAAATATTAGTTTCTGATGTCCTAATGTCAAAAACATAATACACTCGTAGAATTTTTAATTTGACAATTTAAATTTAGTTACATTTGTTTCTAATGCAACATGAATTAATTATAAATGTCCCTTAGGTTCAATTGAACTATAAATGTACCAAAAAATGAGATAATACCGCAACTTTACCTTTTAGACGATAAATGTTACAAAATTTCGAATATTTCCAAAACTCCTAATCCGATTATCACCAAAATAAATATGTCAGGAGTTCTAACTGAACTACATTTTCCCCAAAAATAATTCAGATCGGTGCATTTTTACAGTAGTTATTGTGAACGAAAAAAAATTCTACATCCACACACAGGGAATATGCATAAAGGCCATGCAGATTTTCGACGGTATTACAATACTTCCATTTCTTTCAGAACATGGAAGTATTAATATAAAAACTTAACTTTTTATAATGGTGATGATTCTTAGTATCCTTAAATTGACTGTCTCGTTTCGAGTTTTTGTATACTGTAATTTGCACCTTCTATTTTTTAATCGGAAACGAATATTTGAATTTTTGCAATTTTTTTTGAAACGATGGCTAGTAAAAAATATTTTAAATAAAATTTTTAATATTTCTAGACAAAATTTACAAAATACAAACAAATTTATTCCAACAACATAATTGTAAAGAATTCAAGAAAAAAAAGATAAAAGAAAAATGAGGCAACAGGGAGAAAAATGTGAGTGACTCTTCAGTCTCCTTTTGTCAATCAACGATATACAAAAAGCAAGGCTGACTTGATTCTTCAACCGAATCCAAGACACTTGATATTTTAAATAAGTGGATTATAAACCAACCAGAAGAAAGGACCGTTTTCAAGTACAAGTTTATATATATATTGCGGGAAACATCGATAAAATAACCTTTTTTTCAATTCTGTTACTATTTCATAATCTATTTAAAATATTTATTTTTATTTTCTCTGGCTTGCGTCAATTTTTTATTTACTGCTTACCCATTTAGACGTCGATAATATATTATTTATTTTAACTATTTAGTAAATTGTCTGGTATTTGCACTATTCCCTCTATAGCAAAAGCCCCTCCCCTAGACCGTCTCTTTCATGGTACCTCTCCCCTATATTATTATGTAATATACATATATACGCATTTAATAGACAAAATACCATCTACTCCATTAATGACGTAATTACATTATGATTATTATTGCTATTATAGTCTAATTTCCATTTACTATTGATGTCAATAATACAACTAGTATACTGTGATTAATATATTCTGGAATAAATTAAATATATGTTACTATTGTTATCTCTATCTATATTTCTATAATATACATAGGGGAACATGATACACAGTAGATCAGTGCAAATATTTTTTTTTGTATTAACCACATGCACATCAGGAGACATACTATTCAAAATGTCCCACCTACTCGTTAGTATTTGTTAAATTATCGCAGAGGACGTCTACCTTCTGCGGCACTCCGACAAAAAAAAAATACGAAATTTTTTTCACAGTATTTTTCAAATCTGTTTTTAATATGATTATTATTTTCACTCATGTCTGTGGGTTATAGTGGATCATCATGAATAGGCCAGAAAATGCACAGTCAAGGGATTTTTCTGTTTAGTTTAATTATTTTTTAACTGTCCTAAAAACCTTGTGATTCACTGTAATCATCTCGATCCATAGTTATTCTAATGACGATCTAATATTCCCATGTATGGGTAACAGTGGATCAATTATCAGTTTTTTTCAATAGTTGAAAAATGCGTTTAAAATGTTTTGATATCTAAAATTGTTAGTGTAGTTTGTATCTTAATAACTTTATTTATAAGATGTATATAAAATATAGGTCAAAAATACAATAGTTTCATATAGTAATGCCACAGAATAAAAAAGTTGTTACCCACGTTCCCCTACTTATATACAGTTCATATGTATGTACATAATATTATGTAGGTACATAAGGGAAGTAACAAAATAAATATGGTTAATGATTCATTATTTAAAAAATACATATTTTGAGATAAAATTGGAAGGGGGGGGGGGGGGGTGTATGAAATGGTTTTGATACCTACGTGCATACATATTGTATGTCCGGTACTATATGTTAAAGGAGCTAACAAATTTGTTAGCTCATAAGCACTTTCAACGTGGTATTAATTATGTATTATATTTATGGATTATATATAACAGTAATAAAACACAGTTGGTGATTCTGGCCGCACAAGATTATTTTCTTATCACTACTGTTTTAATACTTGGTATTTACTTACCGCGCGTGTGGGAAACTTGTCAAACACTACTTCAAAGGAACTAACATATAGGTTTGATACTCCATTTGAAAGAAGTCCTTGTTAGCTAATAATTTGTATTAGCTCATTTATAATACTGGATATTAGTATATAGATTTAACTATGCCTCCCCCTCTCTATCCCTGATTTTTTTCTAGTTTTCAGTTTATAGAACTTACAATATATTTTACTGTGACAGAAAAAAGGTACAAAGACGAATAAAAAAGTGAGATTAATAGGGTTTTGCGAAAAAATACGATTAGTTGATACTATTAGTAAAAAAACAAAGTAAAAACTATTTGAAAGTTACAGATATGCTGGCTTATATGAACTCATTTAATTTTGTCATGGAATATATATAGATACAATCTTTTATGGTATAAAAATCAATTAATAAAAATCTTTCTTCCATTAACTTTAATAAATCAAATACACGTACCTAGTATTATTTTGTTGTAAATACATTTTTCTAATGTACGCTGAAGCTGAAAGCTTTTTTTCCTCCCTGCATTGATCCAACATATCCTCAATGATAAATATATATTGAGTTACAGACTAAATAAAAATCCGATTGAATAAACCAGCCTGCCTCAGCACAATATGTATTGAATATGACACATCACGACTTTAGAGCCCTTATAGAAGGACAGCTTATTGCTTACCAGTTTTTAATTAGTATTTACTGTATGAATAGGATTTAAAAAAACTTCACTATTTATTTCTTACTAGCGCATTGGACTCGATGTTACTCGCAGATATTAATTTAATTAAACATAAAGTAATCATGCCCACCCGACATGCCCACCCAACGTGCCCACAATACACGATTCACCGCGAATTGTTTTTTTCTGACTTCATGAAATTTACACAAAAGAGTTCGCCGAAAACGATTTTTTTTAGATTTTTTAGATTTATCGAAAATTTATAAAATGTTCTCCTGACAATATTACTGGATAATAATTCGATTTTGTTAGAAATCGTACAGCTCAGTACAGCACAGTGATTCAAGCGCCCTTGGCACTACAGGTTTGAAGTATTATGAGATAAAATATATAACAAAACTTTTTACGAAAAAAATAAAACAATTTAAGAAAACCTAAAAACACTGAAAAGTATACTTATATAATAATTAAATTTAACAGTTTTTAAAGTCGATTGTCTTTCTTAAAAAAAATTTTATTAGCTTGACACCGATTAGAAAAAGTGGTTAAATTTAATTTATTATATACTTTTCAGACTATTAATAGTTTTTTTTAAGTATTTTATTTTTCCTTTTTGAGTAGTGTATCTCAAATCTCATAAAATTTATATAGGACCACCTCGGGAGTATACTCTTTAAAAAAAATCATTTAAATAGGTGCATATTTGCCAGAGTGCCCGAACATGTATAAAAAATATATATTGTTCATTTGAGAACCTCCTCCTTTTTTGAAGTCGGTTAAAAACGCAATATTAATATAAATATACAAGTTGTGTATATTTATTGTGTTCGTGTGAAGCGGTCCCTAGATCAGTAATCCCCTAGCCATTTTCATTCCGCGTTAACAAGAGCACATGCATAGAGTCGCACGCCGTCCCATTTGCATTTTTAATGTTTTCTTCGCCAACTTCCGCTGGGGGTTCCTTCTTTATCCTTCGCGTTTTTTTTCCTCCGCGCGCACTCAAATGTGTGTTTTATGGCAAAGAAAAATAAGGCGATTAAAAGTTTTCTACGTCAACTTTCATCTCTGTGCGAAGCATCTGGATGATTTAGCATAAGGCAGGAAATTTGTAAAGAAAAGCGCTCGGAAAATTATATGGTGTATTGCTGTCTTCTTGAATTTATTCCTTCTGTACCGCCCACAACGTGTTTAACTATAAATGTCATAAATTCTAAGCGAATACTGAATATTTATATTTCAGAAGTTGCCAATTTAATGTTTCATCTGAAAACATTTCAGTTCTAATAAGAATTATATAGTTTGCTTTCAGTCAATTTACACCTTCGATAAATTGGTCTATGTTTAGAATAATATCGATGTTCCAACTTGATTTACTATTATCACTGCTTATTCCTTATGTTACCTAACGTAACAAAATATATACTAAAACCTGGCCAGAGAACATACTCGTATCTATGAATTTAAAAAAAAAAACACGTAAATCGGATAAATGGTTCTTGAGTGATAAGCGTCCGAACGTACAAACAGACAGAGAGACGTTGTGTTTTATAATATTTATAGATAAATAATTTTCAGTTTAAATGAATATGATTATAATTATTTATTCCATAGCATTGAAACCAGTGTGCTCCGTAAAAATGCGCTCCGTAAAGTCAGCGGCGTATCGATTGTTTCGAATTATACAATTAATTCATTAAGAGAGAAATGTATATATGGAACCATCATTTCTCTTACAAATAAAGCTTATTATAAATAGAGGTGTACCGGATTATCGGTCCGACCGGAATTTCAGCCGAAATTAACGATTTTATTCCGGTTTCGTTTTTATTTTAATATTTAGAGAACTCATTGCGATACAGTTATGAAATTTTTCAATTTGAGAACAATTTTTCTTTAAAAAATGATCGCAAAGTTTTTCGTATTTTCGATAATAAAACAACTCATAACAAAGATACAACGCATTTTATTCATTATTGAATGAAAATCACAATTGCCATGGAAAACTTTTTGTTAGTCGAGGCGTCAGCCAAAACTACAACAATCACTCGAGTGCAATATTAAATTTAAATCAAGTAAGCTTTGGAAAAAAGAATGGTTGATATTTAAAATTTTTATATTAATTAAAATTCTTAGCTTATTTTGTTAATGTATAACTGCAATGCTGGTTTTAGGAAGGAAGGTTGGGCGACTGCTTGGGGTGCCAGTTCAGAAGAGGCAGCGGACGGCCACATAGATGAAAAAAAACTAGACATAACTTAAAGGGCCCACTGGCTGGACTGGCCCCATACATCCCTGGTCTAAATAACTATTGGTTGATACTGGAAATCGATAACACGTATAATACTAAACCGGGTATCAAATTTAAGTACGGTATCACAATGGGTTCTCAAAATATTAAACAAAAACTAATTTGAGACAAAATCTTTGAGAGTCTGTAGCTCCCTTACGAAAAGTTTCTGAACACATGTTCATATGAACTTTTTTGCTTGATTTTTTGTTTCTTTATAAACTGTTCAAATTTGTTCCATCTGATAATGACTCTCTCTGTATATTAAAGATTTTTTTAAAAATTTCCAATTGTTATGGTGTAAAAATAATACTGTAGCCCTAAATATGTTTTCTTCAAAAACATTTCCTGCCTCCGAGAATAATCTCTCATTATAGACTATGCACAATGTATACTATCTGAACTTACTCATAGCTAATAATATTAAGATAATATGCAGTGTTGTTTATGATAAATGAACTATAATAGCAATGCATTGCTGCATTTATTTCAAGTAGTATGCACTATTTTATCTGTATAAATTTATACCATCTTCTCTATTGTGAATAGACTATACAAATTATCTGAACTTACAATTACCTAATAGTATTTAAATAATGCAGTATTGTTTATGATACATGCAATATAATAGTAATGTATAGGTGCTTTTATTTCGAGTAGTAGGCATTATTTTATCTGTAAAAATTTATACCATCTTCTCTATTTTGTATATACAATGTATATACAAAATAGAGAAGATGTATATTATACATATCTAGATGCTGTTTGTGATTTATCACATTTATAATTTGACACTAAAAATGTAATTAGATTCGATCAAGAAGAACGTATGATATACAAACAATTTAAAACAATCGATCTTACGAAGATTTGTAAAAAATAATAAGTATTTTTTATAATATAATGTAGGACTCTGCGCCTTTACCATTTAAGAAACACCATATAAAATAATGATATATTAATTTAAGATAATAATCTATGTAAAAAGCACACATATATAGTTTTAATAATTATTATTATTTGAAATAGAATTTTTTGAAATAAATTCCGGTTCCGGCCAGAATCGAAAATTCGAGTTCCAGTTCACTCCTAATTATAAATAATATAATAAAAATATAAATTAAAGAGAAAAATGGCCGCCAATATACTTTGACATAAAGTTAACTCAACCTATTTACACTGTAAAGTAAGACAATCGATTTGCTTTAATACAGTGTTACGTAACACAACAAAATTACTAAAAACTTTTATCAAATATTCCGTTTTCAATTAAAGTTCGATTTAAATTTCAGAAACTCCAGCTATAACAATAAATAAAGTAAAAATAAACTTCGTATTGTAGCCGAATTCTAATTATGTAATAAAATATTAAACGAAATTCAAAAGAATGGCGATTACTTAGAATCCGTTTGAAAACATATTTGTTAAAAACTTCATATACATAATTGAATATAAAGGTAATGTAATTTTCCAGTAGCACCTTGAGAAAACTGTATATAAATTATAAATGAAAAATAGCCATTGAATATTCATAATTAAAATTAAGTTGTGATATTGTTTAGTAATTCGGTACCGTTGTGTTGCAGAATTGTTCTTTATTTATGTAAAATTATATACAACTAGAAAATTCTATGGAATACTTAATAACTTCACGTATTTTATGCTTTGTTTTACATATAATATAAAGAAGTAGAAACGCTATAAAAAATGATCAACTTCTTTAGAACAGAGAGTATGGGGTTACGTTTCTCGAAGTCGTAAATGGGTTTGTTGTTATGGTATAATAATAATGAATTATTATACCAATTTGTTGGAATAATTTTGTTCTATTTATAATTTTTTTAATGCCAGTGCTGAATTCAGGGTAGATCTGGGTGCGGGCTATGAATTTGTCGGGTCGTAAGTGATTTTCAAGAATCGTAAGCGTATGTGATTTGATATTTGCGCATTTGAATATATAATATCAAAAAATATATAATGACATTTATTATACCTTAAAATTCGACAAAAAATTTTTGGACACAAATTGACTTTTTAGGTGGAATTTTTTCAATGTTTTACGAAATTTTTATTGTCAGTTTGAAATACAGACCTGCCGTTTGAAAATTTCAACTTTTTACGCAATTTTCTATATAATAAACATAATTTAAATAAAATCAAAAACCCAAAAACCTTTAGTCAAATTTTATGTTTCAAATTAAAATTTATCATAGAAATACCAAATTACGAGTAAAATTTAATTAAATTGTGTGACTGTGAGCAAAAATTACTTACACATCTAACTTAATCTAGTATAGAACTGAAATGTGATTAATTTATAGAAGCTCATGAAGTATAAAAGACGGTTTTAACTGAAAACTTCAATAACTGAAAAAATCGTATAAATAAAATCTCCCAAAAATTCCTTCTAAAGAATGAATATCTGAATTCAACACTGTCTCCAAATTAAAATTTACTTTAGGCCCCATGAAGCTATTTTAATTTATATAATGTGTTAATTAAATTAATATATTAAAATATCTCTGGAAATTTATATGTATATTTCACCTGCATATCTTTTCCGAGAGTCCCAGGACTTTTACATACATAATCTTGTTACGTATGCATGCAGTGTACATATGTAAGTATACATAAAACATTAATCTAGGGGTTAAGTGTACGTGCGTGGATATTCGGAACAAGTAAAACTATTGATAATCTTTTTGTTTTCAATGTTTCGAAATAAAGTGAAATACATGCTTGAAGGAATTTAAATTTTAAATACGAGGTAACGTAACATACATATTAAATTACCTACGGTTGCTAAGTTGTTAATAATTTAAAACGGAGTCAACAGAAACCTTATTATTTCCGGGTCACGATTGGTAGTTAAAAACTAATCGCATTTGGTATCGAGTTACAATGGGTATGTTTATATGTACATAAAATAAAATTTAAATATAGCTTGCGCAAAAAAAAACAAAAATAACATGGCCTGGCCATAAAATGCACACCCTTTAAACTTTTTAAAATGTATTAATTAATAAGGTTGCCAATTTTGTTAATTTTAATAATAATAGTGATTATGTAAGTACACATAATAATTATATTTTTTCTTTCATTGATTGATTCGTCACAAAAGAATAAATAAATACAAAAACCGGAAAAAGTTTTCCAAAAACAATAAATAATACGTTTAGCAAGTCTGGGCGAGATTTATTTTTCTGGCCTCTCTCTCCCTAAAAAAATGTTCAAAAATCACCAAAAATGTCAATTAAAATTGATAAATTAATAAATAAGTTGAATAAATATCTCAGTTTGGCGCAATCCTACAGACAACTTTTTTTAAAAATATAGCTTACATCATTAACTTTTAACACTATCAAATGCCCTAAGACCGTCGAAACCCTCTTCCCCTATTATTAACAAATTACAATTAATACATTAAAAAAATAAATTGAATAATTGATATCTCAGCTTGGCGCGATCCTACAGACTCCAAAAAAGTTTCCTCAAAAGTTATATTGTATTTCAACCAAAAAAGTCACTTATACCCCATTGTACCCCACCTGGCCTGGCACTCCGGGCGGTCGCCCGGGTACCCCCCCCCCTAAAGCCGGAGCTGGTTATAATATTTAAGAATTAAAAATATTAAATTTCAACAATAAATAACTCACTTTATATAAATAAATATAAATTGACAAAAATTGTGTTTTTTTCTTTGCAAATCGAGAAATAAATAAGAAATTATTATTAAAAATAAATAATATTAGGTAATACGGTAACCATTATTGTGTAGAACAAAGATCGATTGATTAGAATTTCGTTTCTGCTTCCCACCAACCTTAAAAAAGTGGTTTCGAGAAAAACACATTTAAAGATTTAGTAACAGATGTTACTTATGTGCTATAAGTTCGTAAATACTTTGAATTTCGGTCTACAATTTTCACAGTATGCTCTCGATATATTTTACTTTCAAAATAATATGTAAAAAAACGAAAATTTTAAGTCGTCACAACGCAATACTGCTTTAATGATGCCTTTTGATCTCGAGCAAATTCTTTATAATACTGGACATATTAATTTTTCGTCTCAATTTTGTATTCTCCTTTACTAAAACACTTTCAAAGTACCGTAAACCGGGGTTACTTTGCGCCAGTGGGGGTTACTTTGCTCCATTAGTAAAAGAGTTTCAATGTAGCTTTACGGTTATATATGATGCATATATTACCAAACAAAATGTAGCAGTTATTGAAGGTTGCTTTGTAATATTATTGTACTCTAAAATAATCGATTTACGTTCATTATTAAAGAAACAGTTAGTCAGTGAAGTGGTGGTCGATAAAACAGTATTTTTTTAATGTGCAAAATTTGGTGTGTGTGGCGGTTCTTCTTCATAACTATCAAGTAAGTGTTTATAAATTAGTTTATATATCCTTTTATTATAATGTTGTAGATGAAGTTACCATTCCTTGATGATACTAAATAACTTAAAATTATTTTCTCTCCGAACTTGCAGATTATAATGTCTTTTGGGGTTACTTTGCTCCAGACAAAGTAACCCCGAAAGACGTTAAAATTCAGAGAGAAAACATTTTTAAGTTATATTTTGAATAATAATATTTAATTTAAATGTATTATTGAATCTTATATTTTTTATTCTGTATATTTATTTACTTTTTTTGGTTACAGAAATGCCAGAAACTATAAAAGACAGCTGGTGTCAAAGTCAAGGCGGTATTGTGATTATACACCTGAAGCCTTGCAACAATGTTTAAACGAAATAAAAAGAGGTGATTTTTCACATAGAAGAGCAGAAAAAATCTATAAAATACCAAGAAGAACAATTTGGAAATGGCCCTTGAAACAGGGTGAATTGACTTACCCATGGTCTGATGCCATAGGCTCCATTAAACCTTCCAAGCAAATCTCTAAGAGGGTTTTTTTCCGTTCCAGATCTAACATCTATTCTTAATTCAAACGTATACTGTTGGCTATTTTTTTAAATTTGTTTTTTTGCAATTTATTTTAATTTTTTATGAATAAATGTAGTTTCATTTTCTTATAATAAAAACAAAATCCATAGGTATAATATTTGGAATTTTTTTGGACAGACGTGAACCCCGGATAAAAGTCAATAAAACACATGCTTAACTTTGCTTTATCTACTTAAATAGTGGCGTTATAATGAAAAACTATAGAATGGAGCAAAGTAACCCCGGCCTATGGGAAACTTTGCTCCACTTTTTAACAAAAAAAAATTAAACATTACTTTACTATTTATCAAATAAGTGTCCATGTGAATATGTTGTATTAGAACCCATTTATAAGTACTAAACGGAAAAAAGTCATTTCTATCGATTTTTCTATTTATTTCTATAGAGTTTTAAAAAATAATCACAAAAATGGAGCAAAGTAAGCCCGGTTTACGGTATCTGTTTTTGTCTTTACAAAAAGAACAAATTGATTATTTCTGAATGTTCAGTGATATCTAAAAAAGCATTGAATTGTTACAATAATAGGCGAGTGCTAAAAGTTTCATACGTAAGACTATTTTGTTCATTTGTAATCAAACCAACACACATATCAGTTTCTTCAATTACGCAAGGTAGAAATCTGAAACTCGGCTGGTAAACAAAAGTAATATTTCTCATAAACAAAAGAAAAGAAACCCAGGGAGTATAGGCGAGCTTCACTATCTACTTCTATCTGATAACACTGCTAGCTTTTTTGTTCTAGGGCTGGGAAATAAATTTCAAATAAAAATTTCTTTATTATATCTTGATTTTTTTTTGCATATAAATTTCAATTTCTTCAACAGCACACTTAAAAGTTTACATTTTTTTAAAGAACACAATACATTTAGTTTTTTATCGATCGGTTTTAATTGTCTCTTACAAAGTTCATTATATGTATATATCGAATGACAGTTTTTAGACCGGAGAAACATTCTACAGGTCGCAAAACGTAATAAATCAACTACAATCCTTTTGAAATCACTTTATCTATTAACAGAATAGAAGAATCCCTTTTTAACCGTTAATTGGCATTTGTTATACATATTATTGTTTAATTTATTACAAAGATATGTTTAATTAATCATTGTAAATGATTTTACAATGATTAAAATGTTTTTCTTTGAGTTACATTAAATCTTTAATCAAAATAAAATTAGGTTTTGTATTTTTAGAATTAACATAAAAATATCGATTCTTACCTAATTTTATGTTTTTTTTTTACTATCCATCCTAATATTATGAATGCGAAAGTATCTATGTTTGTCTGTCTGTCTGTTTGTTACCTTTTCACGGCTAAACCGCTGAACCGATCTTGATGAAACTTGGCAAGTAGATAGCTTGCATCCTGAGGAAGGACATAGGCTACTTTGTATCCTGAAAATTGATTAGATAAAACAAAACAAATTCCACGCAGACGAAGTCGCGGGTAACAGCTAATTTAAAGTGATTTGCAGATATTGCATTTTAGTCATTTTATGCCCGGTATTATAAAGAATTTTCTTGAATGCAAATGCAAATTAGCTCCCAGCTAACGCTATCTGTTAGGTATTAAATATAAAAGACAACCACTCACAGAGGTAGCCAATGAAATCGTACTTTGATGCATGCGTATTAAGTAGAAATCAGCGACTTAAAATAAGCATTTTCATTATTATATATTTATTACCACTGCTTTAAAATATCGAGCAATTTCACAACAATTTGACTTCCAGTAGATAGCGTTAGCTGGAAGCAAATTTGCGTACAAATTCTTTATAATACTGGGCATTAGTAGTACTTACATTAATTATTATTTTTATTGAATATTATTAATTAAAACAGTTCGATACTTGACGCAATTAATAATTTATATTAAATGAAAAACAATAATTATTTTATCATTAAAATTCATTGAACAATTTTCAAAAAGCTTTTTATCTGATGTGAGCTTAAATGTCTAATATCATGATAATCTATCTGGATGTAAATAATTTATACAAACATGTCAATTAGGTGTTACTCGTGGACGGTTTATGTATTATTTATAGAGAATTTATTACATGTTTAGTATCCGGAAACACAAAACAAGTTAATATTAATAAAATATGCATGCCTAATGTTCTTCGTCAATAACATGTTCCCAAACTCTGACGTCGTTGTCTAAAGTTTCATTCGTTACAAATGATGACAATCAATATTTCAATGTGTTGATGTATTTGCCTTTAAGGATTTAAGATACAGACAGTAATGTATTAAGGGAGGAGCGGTCCGCCCCAGGCACCAAAACATTGAAAAAAAATTGATTATATCAATACATTTTTCTTTAATTATTTAATTTTTTGAGTTTCTTTTTCACAAGTATTGCAACAATTTACTCAATCCCAGGGGTGAGGGGGAAGTGCCATGTTATCCCCACTCTACGGACGCCCATGTGTATACAATTATAATTGTTTCTGAAAGCAGCTACCACCGCAGACAGAGTGAATGTAATTTGGAACATGTTTTAGATAAAATTTCGATACTAGTAGAATATCTCAGAGCAAAAACGTTTTCTGGCAAACCAACTATATTCAAGATAATTGAATAATACCATAGATTATTTTCGTCTACTTAGATTATGTGTAAGTGTGTACAATACAATGTAAATACATAGATACAAGACTACTATGATTTTAATAAGTAATTGTACTTTCATTAAAACTTTAAATCAGAAAGTGTTATATATTATTATTATAGATAATCATTTTACGGTATGGTTTTTCTAGTAAGAAAGTGGCAAATAACTGCAGTACTTCTATACTTTATACTTAATATATAAAGAGAGAAAGTTTGTGTGTGTTTGACCGAATTAATCTCGAAAACTATCGTACCGATTTTGATGAAACCTGCACTAACGTACTCCTTAAAATATTAAAGTTCTATAGGGTATATATAATCACTTGGTTAAAAGCTACTGAGGCAACCTGTGTATTTACTAACCTTGGGTTCAAGTAAAGATCAAACCGATCAGATACATTCGACATAGTCGGTACGGTAGAGAACTGATGTATCGGAAAACACGAAAAAAAGATATATATTTCACCAATTACTTGGTGTAAACGCCTAGTTTTAACTTAATGATTTAGTTAACTATACTTGTCACTTTACTAAATCACTAGATTAAAAAAAATTATTCATATAGAGTCACCATCCTAATGTGAAAGTACATAAGTACATCAATCTAAATTTCATTTTAGGTTAGGTTAGTAAAGCTATATATTTTTTAATTGAGTATTTTCACAATTCCCTTAATGACTTTTTATGAATGAAAAAAAGTACTTGGGAGTATAAAATACTTTCTTATAAAATACGATGCAAATTTTATTTGTCAAGGATCATGTATTAAGAAAATACAATACTTGATGTAAACGATGGCTTGGGGACATGACCTTATAAATTAATTATTCTCAGATGACGGTAAAGAAGCAAATATATTTTTTATATTACTTCCCTATGCCATTATAGTTCTTATTTAATTAAACTTTTATTTACGTTACAGCCACCATACGTGAATACATACACTTAATGGCATTTAAGATAATAGTCTTGTTTTTTTTTCTTACCCTTTATTTTGAAATTAAAGTGTTGTATATATGTATATAATACACTTTGGGTATTCTATTTTAAAGTTGTTATACTTTTTAAAACGATATATTTTTATATATTGAAAGTATATAGGTAATATAATATATCAAATTATATTTTTGAGCACTTTATGTCTAAAATGCATTAAGATATAAAGTTTCTATAAAACGTGCAATTTTCTTAACATCATTTTTAGGAGGCAGTAATAAATTATAAAAAAATATATATTCTTGAACAAATTTTTTTCAATGATCATGATAATTTTTTGTGTTTATTACACTGTGTCTGTCTGTCTTTTAACTACTGAACCATTTGACTTATAAAGCTGAGATTTGACATAATTATAGTAAGGCTTTTGGTGCTTTTTGAGGGAGGCAATTTTTTTCGAGTTCGAAATTTTGATGGAAATATTTTGATCTTCTCTGAATCCGTTCTGACTATTTTCGTCATAATGTATTATATATGCGTCTGTCTGTTTATATACGCTCTAACTCAAAATGGGTGAAAATTTATATTTTCATCTTATTTTTCAACCGGAAACGGATGTATAAAACAAAGTCCCTCGTCGCGTTTGTGTGTCAGTCTGTACACGATTTTCTCAGTAACTACTGAATAGATTTTATTCCGGTTTTCGCTAATGAATAGAGTATTTCCCGAGGAAGGTTTAGGTGTATAATTTGTGGATATTTTGTGTAAATTTTACGAAGTCAGAAAAAAAAACAATCGCGTAAATAGTTAGCAATGAGTGAAAACAATGTTTAATAGGTTTATTACAGATTAAATTTATATCTCCAGATAAAACCGGGTCCAATGCGCTAGTTAGAATATAAATCTAATATTTTGTTGTTGGCCGGCCTGATCGACAGCCCTGTTTACGAATGCGTCTTTGTCGGTCACGTTTTATATTGCGAGAGTTCTTATATCACGAAGCGCCCCGTGGGGGGGTGGGGGGCTTGTGTCGGGGTGAGTGACTACCCCAAAGTCAAGAGGGGTTACGACGTCTGATGAGATGATTGTACACTGCTGTTTGCCGCGTTGATAATTTGAATAGATATATTTTGAAACGTATGTAATTTTTATATGTCTTATCTTCGCGTGTTTGAAAGGTACGTGTGTAATTTTACTTTCTTCACATTTGTGGGCAATGTTATACACTAATGTACCAACCCATACGAATATCATATTTTGAGTTATCAGTGCAATTTCATTCTAAATAAAATTAACACCAATTGTATTTAAATTATAATTGAACAAAAACACTTATTGCAAAAAACGTAGAAGAGAGATTGATTAAAACAAAGTTTTTATTAGAAGATGTATAAAATGTTTAGAATAAAAGTTGCAGAGAACATTATTTTTTATTTTATTTTTCTTAACTTTTATCAGTTAGTCAGAGATATTTGTTTTATAAGAAACATGTAGACTGTTCACACTCAGTATTACGTATAAGAAAGTCCTATGGCTTCAATGGTAGTTTTTTTAGTTTTTATTCTGCAGGAATTAATATACTATATTATAGCAATTAATTTATTTGAATCCCCAATATAATTAATGATATTACTATAGGTGTATTTTGTATTATATAATGTATAAATCAATAAATATTTAAATAACAAATAATATAGCAATTTATAACTGATTAATGATAATGTGTGAATGCTTTTCAAATAATTAAGTTTCATTTTGGATAAAATGAAAATTGAATACCATTTAGTAATTTCTATATTAAAAATAATTTTTTTTATTATGAAAACGAATACATTTTTTAATGAATTTACAAAAAATTTCAGAGCGCAATAATATCGATTTTAGGTACAATTAATTTTGCTATGCACAGAAAAATATTTTAACATTAATAGTACAAACAATGAAGTGAAAAATTGCCCTGTTTTTGGAACAAAATCGAAGTGCAATGAAATTTGGTACCCATGTAGTACTAATAATACATTAGTACGTATGTACAAAAAAAAACATTATTATAAATGTTAACTCCCATGTCCGGTATTATAAAAAATTTTCTCTTGATATTAACGCTTTCTGCGAGGTGTTAAATCGTTATGAATTCAGAGTAGAGGATGTAAAGCTGCGATGTCATAAATTTCATTCGTATATATTGTACTATACGATTGATTACAACTGTCAGTGGGCTACCATTTTATTTAATACCCTGGAGATAGCGTTTGCTTAGCTTTTACTCTATATGACATCATGTACATAAATTTTTATTAATTATGTTTTTAAACTGTGTATTGTATGTTCATTTGAACAAGCATAATTTATTCAGTAGATACATTTCACAGTTATTGCACAATAATATGTTAGAAACATTAAAACAATTTTGTTCTATTATTCAGTGAACTTTGTGCGAGGACTTGCAGAATCTTCAATACAAAGTTTTGTTTTAAAATCATTCTCTTGGAATTGATTGAAAATTTTAAACATAGTATCTATACCTGTTTTTTTGTAATGAAAAATATTATAATTATAAATAAAAGTGCACTTTTAGAAGAGCCCTGAAGATGTCCACTGCAATGTGTGACGAAACGTTGGCCGATAACACGACCAAATCGACGCGGCTTATACCCAGAAGCCAAGATCCACACCAAAATCACCATAGAAGTCTACAATACTTATGAAAATATTTAGACTTTTTTTTATAATAAAAGTTTTTGCTATGGTTTAAATATTCCGATACAAAAAACTTATTGAAGAATTTTCGTAATTAAATAAATACAGCAATTCCTCTATTTACGCGGTTAATTGGTTCCATGAAAATAGCGCGTAAGTAGAAATTGCTACATTACGTTGTTTTTTGTCTTTTTTAAAACTTTATCAACTGCGTAAAAATGAATCGGCGTAAATGGAAGGATTAATGTATGTATTAATAAAATAAAGTCCGGTATTAAAAAAAATAATCTTTGAATGGGGTACCAAACTAATAGGAGAGTTCTATAACGTTGAAAATAATAAACTAGGTACTTAGACTTTTCATTTTAAAGTTAAAATTAAGATTTTTAATATGAGTAAGAGCATAAAATAATTGCATTAAACGGGAATCGGGACATAGGAATTTTTTGAATAAATGATCTAACAAAATTTGCAAGCTTGCAAGCACTTTCAAATGAGGTTTCAAACCTATCTGACAGTTCCCTTGAAATTTCATGAAATGTTTGACAAGTTTCGCGCACGGGTGGTATGTAAACACCAACAGTATTAAAACAATGGTGATATTATGAAAATTATTTTGTACGGTCAGAGTTGATAACTGTGTTATAATAAGTTGAAGTATCACTGCTCTAAATTCTATCTATTACAGAATTTATACCCCATTTGAAAGTGCTTGTAAGCTTGTAAATTTGTTAGCTCCTTTATATTAATTAAATTTCATTACATACATTTGAAAGAGATAGATTTAAGTATATTTTATTTTTGGTAGGGGTAACTTGAATATTCACACATATCCCCCCCCTCCATCTCATACACAAATATATGGTATAAGAATGTTCGTGAGGAGCAAGGAGTCAAGTTTTCTGCGCTTCGTCTTCTTCTTCTTCTTGTTCTAGTTGCTCTTGTTCACCGTTTGATTGGCGTTTGTGTTTTGTGCGTGATCGTCCGTCTCTCACAGACGTGTTTTATGACTTTATATTTATTTTTCTCATCGCCCGGGGTGGCTTGTACGGAAATTTTATTATCTCGGTGATTGTTGGCCGTTTGTTAAAGATGTTTGCCTTGTTTTATATAACTTTGACGTTGGAAGAAAACGTATTAGAAATAACAATCCACTCTGAATGGAATTATGTTTTATTTACAGTTGAAAATGTAATCAAATGCCAATGTGTGTACACTTGCTTCTGAATTTATAATTGAAACATTTTAATCGTTTTGTTTGAAATTTAAATTTTATGAATGTTATTCACAGGGGGCATTGCAGAAAAAGTACTGAAAAAGTTTAGTCTATTGTGAGTCGGACTCGTGCAATAAGTGTTCCGTATCATACCACTTGTACACTTGCTTCTGAATTTATAATTGAAACATTGTAATCGTTTTGTTTGAAATTAAAATTTTATTAATGTATACACAAGGGTCGTTATAGAAAAAGTACTAAACAAATTGAGTCAATTGCGAGTCGATCTCGTGCAATAAGTGTTCCATACCGTATTACTTATTGTGGTTAAAAAACATTCAATTACATTTGAAATGTTGGTAGATATGTTATTTATTCGGTATTTTATAGAACTTGTCCATTCCTAAAAACTGTCATGTAGGGGACTTTCTTATACGCGAAGAAAAATTGAAAAAAATGAATGGGGCATAAATTATGATATATTATAGAAAATAACTTTTATCTAACAATAAAACAATTAGAAAAATTATTATTTTTTTTGATAATTTCTGGATAGCAGTCAAATAGTTATAAATTCTCCCCTCCCCCCTTCTGAGTAAATATTTTTTTTTCAAAATATAAGAAAACTAGAACTCTTAATACTACCTAGAACTTTTTTCCAGAATATAAGCTGCTAACTTCACACAGGTGATGTATATGTATAAAAAATTTACTCACGTAGAATGCAAATATAAATTTATTCCATTTCTTCAATAAAATCACAAAAAGAATATTTCTGAAAAAAAAAGTTTACCTGTATTTCGCAGAGACACACTGAACCAAAAGAAATTCAATTATATATAAAATTTAATGTACTCTGTAAAAAAAATTGTACAACATATATTTTACGTTCGCACAAAAGCTGTGTGTAAAAAAATATACAACAGACAAACGTAAAAAACTGTTTCTATTGAATAGACTGTTAAATACTCATGTTGGTCATTTTTTTGTTTTAAAAACATCACGTTTGAATAAAAATAACAAAAATTCAACGTGTGTTTTCAGCAAAACGTACAACCACTACTGCATTAATGTCAGTGAAGAGACTTGAAAAGACCTGTCTGTCGATGAAGAAGAACAAGAAGAGAGCAACTGTGTTCTTTATCAGTTGTACACCAACTTTTATAAATCGAATTTACTGTATGCAGACCATGAGTTTTATCCCTTTCTCTCTCTCTTCCCCCTTTTTCGAACGTGTGGAATTTTTAGTTGATTCTTGTATTCAATAAAAAGGCGTTTGTGCGGTTTGTTTATTTTTTTTGTGGAGGGAAAAGGGTTACAAGTATGTCGATAAAATTGGGGTCGGAAAAACGAACCGAGTTATTTGAACTGTTTCAGTGAAATAATTTGTTCTTAATGATTCAGAGATTGGATATAAACTTTTCGAGAGCTGGGTTCGTAATTTGGAGACAGTTGATGTAGTTAAATATTCAAATTATATAAAATTTTAGTATTTCGTACCGAAATCCGAAAATGAACTATATCTATCTGTCACAGCCTTCTGGCTGAACTGTGTATTCTATCAAGCTGAGAGGTGTGCAAATATATTTACTTATTTTTTTAATTTCGGTGAGTAGGTTATCAAAAAAAAAGTTGAAGTAATTTAAATATGTAAACGTAACTTTGCTTCTAATTTCATTTTCTATCTAAATTAATATAATAATCAAATAAATTGAAAAAGTGCACGGTACGAGACACTAGTACGTGAGGCTCCACTCGCACTTGATAAATTTTGTAATAGTCAACTGTATTTCTAGTTACTGGTTAAAACCACTATTAGATAAAAGAGAGCTATTATTTTAGTTCATGTCATCCATTCACAGTCTATTGCATATTCGCTTTCGTGCTTTCGAGAAAATTTCAATTACTCGCCCTTGCAGATCCGTCCTACCCCCCTGTCCTCCCCCTCCCCGCGTGCGCCTACCTTCACCGGTCATTGTAATCCCAAGCGATATTCAATTCTATCCAGTTACGGTGTCACAGCCACACTGTCGTCATTGGTTCTAATATGAGTTTTATGAAAATTTAAAATGAATGTAGTGGACGGCGATTTCCATTTTTATTAAATTTGATCCGTGACAGGGAAATCACTTAAAATTCAACTCTTCCTATAACGCTGATCCCCGATAGATATTTATACGGGCATCGATGTCGTTGGAAACGTTTATACGAAGGCGATTGAATGCAGTCTCGATGGCCGGTTGTGGAATAATCGTTGAAATACGGCTGTAAGAGATGTTAATGGAAAAACTGGGATTTAAGTAAATTAACATTATTATCGTATACGGATTCTACCCCGAGTACCTCTTCTTCTCTCTCTCACACTCTCTAGGTCATTATATAATTGAACAAAGAATTATAATAAATTTTATTTAGAGTTTTATTTACGGAGCTCAATGCACTCTGTGTGGGAACTTTGCGGTTTTATAGAACTCTGTGATTTATTTGTGGGGATAATGAGTTAGGTTTTATGTAGATAATGTGCTATTATTTTAAACCATTTTTGTCGTCGATTTTCGTGAAATTTAATTTTTCATGGTTTATTTTTCAGATGTGTGCTATTAGTGTTACTAAATTACCATTTTGCAGAAACCTGAATTGATTTATGGTTTGGGTTATGGAGAGAAATGGGGCACTGCCTAATATGATGTACCTTATCTTAATTAATTGTTTAGTACTTATTTTACCAAATAAGTTAATTTAACCTTCCATCCTCTGGTTGTCGCAACGTAAAATTCTGTGGAAAATTTGCATAAAGACAAAAAAGGTTCCCCAACAACAAGTCCCCCTCCTCGCCGTCCCGGAAATTCGAACTGATTTTGATTTTTACTATGTGCATTTCAGACCCCATTTAATTCTGATATGAAATGTATATAATACAATATGCATTTGTTAGGAACATACCTATTGTTTGCTTTTAATTTATTGTTTAAATACAAATACATAAATATAAAGTTAAATAGTACATTCATATATTTGTTTTTAATAATTGATAGGTCTTTTTGATGCTATATTATGTTTAATTATTATAATTTGATTTAATTGTGAAATGTGCATAAATAAATAATTAATATATATATAATATATATAGATACACATACAATAACATAATTAGGAAATAAAAAAATATAATTGATTACAATTTAATTTATTTGGTAAATGGTTTTTGACATTCAATTTATATACGTATACATATTATTTAATATATCGAATTAAAATATAGGGGTCTTTAAATCACGAAATACAGAGTTGAGAATGATGTATTAATTAAAAAATATAAATGTCAGATTCGGAGATCTCCAAGTAAATCTAAAATTTGATTTATTGACAAGCGAATTCCCAGATGGCTAATCTCGAATCGATTTATGAAAAAAGACTACAAAGACGCCATTTCAGTTCTGGAGGCAACAAACGGGAAATCTGTCCCTGAAGATCCGAAAATGGACATAAAACTTTAACGGTCAAGCTCGGGGTATAAAAGTTAGTGGGCTACATACAAGACGTGAAAGAAATAAAGACAACTACATGAGTTAAGCGTTAACTGCATCCTTTCGTATCTTTCTCTATGATAAACATTTACAAGGATTGGCTCACGTGCAGCTGATGAAAGATAGAGAGATGTGTACTGGTTTGTATAGACCTAAGTATGTCCCATCTCTGTTGGATGGTCGTGGGGTTAATTCTTTTAGTAATAAAAAGACGTACGAGACACAAGGATATGATACTCGTTAAAGTCCAAGATGCGTGCGACAACTCTTATTCCTTTTTTGGTGTGAGGTGTACTGTTGTTATCTAGTTTTGCCTTTTGTAATGCTGCTGATAATATACTCGTGAAATATTTAGCAGAATGTTTTGTTTTAACGAAATGTATCATATCATATCGTATTTACTGTCAAATTGGGTTTATTTATTTGTTAGTAAATATGTATGTTAGGGAACATCCATAAACCACGTAACGCTTTTAGGGAGTTGAAGAGTACAGCTCTATTATTGTCTACATGTGGGAACGGTGGGGGGTATTATTTAAATGTTACGTAACATTCTTTTATATATTTATACAAATAAAAACAAAACATTGTTGGAAGATAAAGCGACATTTATTCTGCCCTGCTAAGCATAAATATGGTATCAGCATTTAGATGAAAGTAGAGAAAATTCAGTTTGTTTTTTTAAATTATTACCATGCAGTTAATACTTGCTAAAAATTATAAAATAAAGTTTTTATCTTAAGTATTTTCTTTAGGTAAATTATAATTATAAATGTGATAGAATTAATATTTCCTATTAAATAACTATAAATACTGTGACGAGTCAAAAAATTATCAATGTTTAGGAATTTTTTTTCACAGGTGTATAAATAATAAAATTTATGAGCCGCGATGTGACGACCAAAAAAAAAATTTATCATCATTGTTCCATCGAAATTCGGGATGAGTTATCGGAAAAAAATAATATTTTATCAATATCTATATGAATATAGCTATGGTTGTGCGTAGTCGCTTTTTTATAATTTTATTTTTTCACAAAATGGCGACAGTTTGAATTTTTTTTTCATTTGTAAAACCTTTTTTGTATTTAAGCGGTTTTAAAAATACTATCAAAATTTCAAAAATCGGTTGCGCACAGATTTAGCCACTCCGAATACGAAAATTAAAAAGAAAATTTAATCAACTAGGTCGAAAAAGTCGTTTCGAGAAAAACGCGTTTAATGTTTTCTGTAACTGACTTAATTTTTTTTCCATATTTTTGAATATATATACTTTAAAAAATGCAACAAAAAAAAAAGAATTTTTTCAGCAGTGTTTTTTTCCCTTAAATAAATGTATTTAATTCCTCGTAAAACCTACATTTTAACATTAGTGGATATTTTATAAAAAAATAAAAAATATGTATAATATAAACATTGGGGAATTTTAAAGAAATCCTTTGAGAAAAAGATAATAGGGTTAAAATTCCATGATACTTATTTATTTTATGTGCACTAGAGATTTAAACATATTCGATCGTTTTTATTTGAAAGTCCTATGATCTTCGGTGGTATAAATATAGAAACCAAACAGAAACTAAAAGTTCACATATAATAAGACTCTTTGGGATCAGAGGGACAGAATTGTAACCGAACTCCGGTATGCCTGGTTGAGCAAAGTCGGTACTGTTATCGCTGTCTAGATCCTTACGGTAAACAGAGACGGGGGGTCCTCTAACGCGCTCAAATCCTGGAATCAAAAGCAAACATCCTGCGCGTCCTTATGTTGAACAAACAATGAATTTGTCGGTGCGCGGCGACTGGACAGGGTGACGAAAAAATGAAATATGTCTCCAAGAGGTTTTGTGCGATGTAGTTGTAAAAGTAAATGTAAAGTGAAATTAAATCTATGTGTTTTTTTAATATCAAAATTTTCAAGAAGTTTATTTTTTATATGGTATAATTTTTGTCGATAATTTTGGGTACATATATTAATACACATTTCTGATTTTTTTTGTCCGCTGTCCGATTGAGCTAAAATTTGAAATGTATATATAAAAATGTTGGCCAATTACAGAAAAAATATGAAAATTCTCGAAAAATCATAACTGATTTATAGAGATTAAAAAAGTTGTGTGTGCTTATATCCACATAAGCGCATGGTTGAAGTGAAATTTTTTTTGTTTTCATTAACTTCATTAATTAAATTAATAATTAGTTATTATTGTAATAAAAACCAAACAACACTTTAATTACCTCTCTAACAAAAACGAATCAGTAAAAATAATTTTTGTTCTATTTAAATTTAAATGTTAATTATTGAAAACAAAATAAACAATTGGCAATCTCCGGCCTGTGATCATTCCCTCTACCCCACGACTACTCGGCACGCTTCCTCCTTACCGCACGCCGCGACACGGGTTCACATCGAGCGAATACTATGTTTATTTCAAGATATTTTCTAAACTATACGACCAAATTGGATGCTGTATAGGGCAAAATATATCTACATTAAGTACATAGGACGATGAAATAATATATTTCGATAAGGATTAATGTTTTGCAGGTCATAAGTCCACGTAAACAAAACCCAAATATTTTTAATTTTCTTACATAAAAGCAGTCATTGTGGCTTAAATATAAAAGTTAGACATATGGTGTCGCTGACTTTATTATAGATCTTTTGATTCAACACAATTCTTTACTGACGGCAAAATTTTTTCCGACTTGATTATTATTATCGTCACTGCTTAGTTGTTATGTTATCTAACGTAACAAAATATAGCCTATAACCTGGCCAGAGAACGTACCTATGAATTAAAAAAGAAACTACGTAAATCGGATTAGTGGTTCTCGAGTGATAAGGGCACAAACGGACAGACAGACAGAGAGACGTTCAGCTTTATATATATAGATGATTTGGCCCTTATCTTACTCACTCCCTTCTCCCGTCTACGCCACTTCCAAAGATACTGCATTTATAAATTAACATAAACTCAAATTGATAGCACTGCAGCGTTATTATTATTACAAATCGATTTCAATAATAACGGCAATAAAAATAACAATACAGAATAAAAAACATCACATTATTTACACATGTTACCCAACAAAAAAAAACCGTTAATAAATACATTATAATCAATTTAAATTAAACATATATATTATAAGCAAGCACGAAATCACGCGAGGCAATTGGACAATAAACAAACGAGCTCTATGCCGATGAAACGATAAAAAAAACCAATTCAAATATAAACGTAATTAACATTTTAATAACATCACACTATACGGCCTTTATCATTTCCACAACGATCTCTGGCCTAGCGATTCATTTCCACCGGAAACGCTACGTCCGTCACGTGACCGCCGCTACTAGCGTCGATACGGGAGGTGGTGGAATGGTCCAGTATTATACAATGCATTCGTGTCTGTTGCAATCAGCAAAGGGGGAGGAGGGTTATCGAATACGATGGACAATAGGCCAGAAATTTTTGTTATTTCCTAAAAATAAATTTTATTTGTCAAATACTGGCATCTATCTTGGATAATACCCCAGTGATGGACACTTGTTTATTTAAATGTACCTACTAAATTAGAAATATATAGATAAAAATTATTATATTATCATAGCATCTGCTTTACATTGTTTCAATTTTGACGATTCTTTATTTTATAACTTTTGTGTCGTAGTACTTATTATTTTGTAATCGTTAGCAAGTGTCGTTCACTGGCTGCCCATTACTGGTTTTACTTACTAGAAAAAAAACATAAACAAAAGGCTGTAATTAAAAAAAAAATTATTTGCGGATTTCGGTAATAAAATTGATTTAATAAAGATGTACTTGTTTTATGAGTAACATAAGTTCATAAGAATTACGAAAAAAAGAGCACATTAATCCCAAAAAACAGTATACCTTACTCTTAAAACGGCCAAGAATGGTGCCATTATCTATATTAATATCCGCAGAAATGAAGTTTGTTAAAAAATAATCTAAAAAAGTACCTTTATTTACCATATAATTCCACTACGTTTTCAATTTGAAATATTGGGTAAAAAATAACTTTTTTTGCCCACTGTACGCTGTACCGGAATGTATTATAATTGGTTTATTGATGCAGTATGATTGAAAGTAGTAATAAACAATTGTTATCAACTTTTGGGTAGATATTATTTCAGTAAATTGGATAAACCCATGGAATTTCTCGTGAAAGAAAGATATTAAAAAAGATCGTATATGTAGAAAGAAAACTTTAGGGTAAAATGTTTTGGAAACCAGGAAGACGTATTCACTTTTGTAGAAGCAGGGGAGTTTCCCGGAAGTAAGGGTTGTTGCAGGAGACAGAAACTAATGGAGGGTTAACTATTTTTTCGTTTATGAATAATAGGATTTGAATTATTGTCAGTTGAATAAACGATGAATGTGTTGTTTTGTTCTATAAAAATAGTCAATATCAAGGGGAAGAATGTAATATTGAAATCTGAAAATTTATATTGTATTTTGTAGTGAAGGGGTTCGAAGACGTGTTTTAATTAACACATACACCCACAACACTACGATACCACTGAACTGTTGGACTAGGACCAAACCTGTCGACATTAATTTCTTGAAATTTGATTCTCGTAATTTATTTTACTTATAAAGAATGATAAATACCCTAAAAGTTTTATGAATTGTTTTTTTTTTTTTTTTGCATCTAATGTATTAACTAATTTTTGACAATTTTTTTTATTGGCTTAAATGATGTATAAACATTTTAAAAATGACATTCAAAAGGAATTATAAGCGAAAAAAAAATTTTTTTAGAGCTCACTTCCCAAAGTGTTGGTGAAAGTGGTAAAAAATGAGTGAGAATGAGTATATGGTAATGTAAAGCTGCACCGTATTTTGATGTCAAGCCAAAACAGAAGTAAAATAAGCAACCGAAAATCACCAAACCGACATAGTCTCGAATAAAATCGGAACTAACGACGTTCGCTTGTGGCAAAACAGTTTTCAAACTTTAAACTCATTTTTATCAAAAACACGTTTTTAAAAACTGCGGAAAACGTATCTTGGCCATTTTCCATCCGATCGACTTGAAATTTTAACTGTAATTTCTTAGATAGATTTTACATCGAAGTACACACGATTTTTACAATTAAGGTTTTTATAAACAATTTAAGGTCGTTTTTTCGTCAGAAACGCGATTTTTTGTTCAAAGTGATACAAAATTTACAAATATCGATATTTTTTAATAATCGTATGTACTTCGATGGGAAAACTCATGTAAATAGCAAGCATTTTTTTTTTTGTTAATGGAAGTTCTGTTTTCCGCAATGGAGCCCACAACAAAAAAGATGCACTCAATGTAGCAACGCTAAAGTCACCATTTTGTTTTGTATTTCATTAGAAAAGTTTTTTTTATAAACTCTTGAAATTTCATTTGATTGCTTTTTTTACTATTCTAAAAAAATTCCTAAAAAAGTCTAATTTTCCGAAGTAATGTTTAGATGTAACCCTTTAAGAAATAAAAAAAAAACGTAAAAATTCACAGAGAACAGTTGGGGAAATTTGTTCCAGAGAATGATTTTATTATATTTATTACCAATATTTATAATTGCTATTGCATATTTATTTTTTAATGATATATAAATAATATATTAAGCGAACTCAGTGTCAACACATGAAATTCGATGTATTTTTGTTTCGCACCCGTACCAGCATTCCAGTGTTGGCAATTCCGGTGAATTGAAACAGAACAGACGAATGACCGCGCGTCTACCCCAACGCCATTGTTCAAACACATTGAAAACGTGAATTGAAATTTAACGTAGTCCTGTGACATATTTAGCTACGTCACAAGTTATGTTTGGATACGCGAGGGACTCTCCCAGACGCCTCATTCTCTCTCTCTCTCTCTGTATGTTGTTTATTTAGACGCTACTTCTGCATATGTCTGCATTTTTTTTTTTTTGATGAAGTCTTTCTTTTTTACATTCTGTTTTCTTATCATTTTAAGACGCAAATGGAGTCATCTTGACTTAACAGTTGAGTTGTCAGTTCACAGTATGTATTTCTTTTTAAAATACATTTTTGAATTATATAACATATGTACAGATGTTTCATAAGTTAGTTGTACCTGCAAAATATAGAATTCCTATGGTTACTAACTTATGGGACACCTGTAGTTTATTGTATACATAGGTTATTTATGTACTATCAATACACTACCTGTGTATTGTATTTTTTGTTTGTTTTTAGTCATTTTTTGACCGAGACATATCGCGATATTTTCAAAAAAAGGTTTTTTAGTCTTATAGAGTTTTGAACGACTCTCACTCCTGAACTATTAGTTTTATATAAATACCGGAAGTACCTATCTTATAGAAAATATCATTATCTGTAAAATTGTTCCTGTTAATGTTTGCTCTATCTTTCATCGTTTTTGCAGTATCGACTTTCTTGGGGGTCTATAGCCTTGCATTTTTGATATTATATTAAAGGCGTTTGTCATAGATTGACGCTAAAATAATTAATACCGGGATATCGGCATTTAAATACTAATATCTCTGTCAGTTTGAAAAAAAAAGTTAATAAAAAATGTTTTTGTAAAAACAAGCTCTTATTAAAATTGCACTAAAAATAAAAAAAATAAACTTTCAGATTTGTACGACTAAAACCAATAAAAGTGTGGGGTTTTCTTTTTCTGAAATCCATTATTAATTTCGTTGAAAATTGTATGATATCAAATTTTGAGTTACTGACTAAACTAACTAACATAATAACAGGTAAAGCTCGTCAAACCCTTTCATTTGATACCCATATCAAGGGGGTTATGACGAAAAAGGTAATCCGCCATTTTGGGGCGACCGCCATATTGGATTTAGAACAATATTAGATATATATTGCATTGTCATTGGATTTATATACGTATCCAAAATTCCAAAGCGCTAACTTAATTAAAACTAGTCGAAATTTGGATTGCAATATTAGATCGTAACATACTAACAGAATTGAAATAAATACATAGTAAATAAATCAATAGGAATTTGAATCAAAAACCAAATAAGTTGAATACTATTAGAGTTCTTAACCGCTACTTTAAATTCTGTTTGACTAAGAATGTTCTCAATACACCTCAAACAAATCTGCTATATCAAACCGACCTTCTCAAAGACTTCCTGGTGGAGTTTGTACTTAAGTTTAACTTAACTTAACTTGTTTTTGCTAGAGTACTTGTAGAATGAAAGTTCTAGTTAGTCTGTCGTGAACCTCTAGCAAATTATTTCTCGTGTACAAAACAGAGAACGGCAAAACAATTTTTTATTTTATTGCGGGTAAAGTTTTGTTTACAAATAAAAAACGGGCACGTTATTTAGAAACTTGCATTTGAAAGTGCATTTTACAGTAACGATAATTATAAGACGCGGTTTGTTATGGAAAAAGACAAGTGCATTTATTGTTATGGTTATGTAACTTAATAACTGTGGCTGTAGTAGTTAGGAAAATGATAATTTTAAGTTGACTTATTCGATTAGATAAAATTTAATGAGAAAATTTTATAAATTACCAATGTTATTGGTATAGAATAATGTACCTTATATTTGAGCTAAAATTGTAGCTTTCGAATACTGATGGTCGTTTTTTATGATTCATTATAGGGGGGGCCAAAATTCGAGCTGAAATAGTCAAAATTTTGAATAGTCTATTTTCACATACAATTTTTTCAAAATTTTTTAGAATTTTTCGAGGAATTTTTTATTTTTATTTTTGGTTATGATAATTTAAAAATAAAAAAATGTATTTTTTATTCACACAATTTTTTTAACATTTCATATATATAAATGAAATGCAAATAGTATAAGCATAGACGCCGACTTTTAATTTTACACATTTGTCTAAAAACAAATTATATAAATAAAAATTCTTCTGGATAACGTACGATAAAACTTTATCCAAAACGGCCAGTTCTGAGTTAAAAGTTACTTTACAAGCTTCCTTGTTTAGTTTAGCGCACATCCGTCTATCGCTCGTTCTACAATACAATTTCATACGGTTCCTTTGTATTCCTCCCTTGTCTAAAGCTTTGCCTGATCTCCCCTTGATTATGTTTTACGTTATAGAACACAACTGCATCCAAATGCAGCAGATTTCTTCCAATATTCCTTTTTTCATTTTTATCGTTTGATGCAATTGAATATAAATAAAGCGTACATATATTACGAATAAATAATACCTTCCAAGAGAAATGCTCGCGTGCTTGAGCTAGCGACGAGTTTTATGTGTTTTGTCTTGATTTATATCTCTGTAAGGGAGTTCATAAACTAGAACATATATATATAGGTGTGGTCATATGTATATACGCGTATGGTCAAAATATATTTTTAGTAATTGGATCTTTTTAGAGTCGATATACTAGGTTGACATTCATTTAACAATTAACAAGACTTGTACCTAATTATATATATTTTAATCTGTAATAAACCTATTAAACATTGTTTTCACTTATCGCTAAGAAGATACCTCTTTGTTTTCATGAAAACACAAAATATCTACAAATTATACACCTAAACCTTCCTCGTGAAACACTTTATCCATTAGTGAAAACCTGAATAAAATCTGTTCCGTGAAAATCATACAGACACGGCGAGTGGCTTTGTTTTATTAAGAAAAAATTGCGTAAAGTAAAAAATGGTTAAAATTAGCCAAGTAATATTTATATTTTTATTTATCGAGTTTTGAAATGAGTCAAGTTATGTTATCAATTTATCTATATCTATTTTAATTTGTTACACTTAAATATAATTTAAAACAAAGTTTGAATCTGTAGTATCGCGCCAAGCTGAGATATTAATTATTTAACTTAATGTAACGTTGTAATTGCGAGTGTGTATATTCGTGTATGAGTCTGTATAGGTAATGTTAACGGGGGCACGAGATGGAAGGGAGAATTTGCTAATGAGTCGATCATAGCAGGATATAACAAACGAGGTGGCCATAATCAAGTTATATTATTTTTCGAAATTTTCATATTTTTTAAAAATTTTATAAGAACTGCCTAACTAAAAAATTTAAAGAAGTTTTATTTTATAGAAAATATGTATGTGTGTTTTCGACCATGTTTGAAAAAAAATTATTTGTTTATCTTCAATCGTACTGTAAGTAGGATTGTAGGATTAGACTGATCAAAAGATAAACTGAAAAAAATACGTATAAGTATTACCTTTACCTTCCAATTTTAGCGTGAGAAAAAAATGTATACAAAAGTTTAACGCTTTATGTTTCGATTTATAATTCTATAGTCAAGTTTTCTCAGAAAAAGGTAATTGTGTTGAAGAAAATCCTTACTTCGTAGAACGAATAAAATCTTACAGATTTGATAAAAAAGTTTTTTTTTTCAATTGTAAATAGAATTATCTGAATTTCAAAAATTGGTAGAAATTCCAACCAGATGTTTATTTATTAAAAAAAACTAAGTTACTAATAGAATATATACATTTTTCTTGTTTTCTTATTTTATATCTTGTTCGCCTCGATTAAAATGTTAAGCATAATAAAAAAACGGCCAAGTGCGTGTTAGGCACGCACATGATAGGTTTCCGTAGTCATTACGATTTATAAACAAGAGTTATTTCAAAATTTTTACAGTGTTCGTTATAATTTTCATTGAAAGTACTAACTAAAAGCTACATTCTGGTTTTTTTTATTTAGATTTTTTGCATCAATAGTTTAGAAAGTAGAAGGGGGGAGCGCTCTGATAACCACATTGAAAAGCTAATATATCGTGACTAAAGGGTTAAAATCAAAAGATTATATAAAATTTTAATATCATAAGTTTAATATCTATACCTTTTCAACTTCAAATTGAGACTAATCAATTTCAAATTGGGAATAATCAAATTCAAATTGGGAATAATCAATTTCATATTGGGAATAATCAATATCAAATTGAGACTAAACAATTTCAAATTGGGAATAATCAATTACAAAGTGAAGTTGATTGTTCCCAATTTGAAAATGTTTAGTCTTAATTTGAAATTGATTATTCCCAATATGAAATTGTTTAGTCTCAATTTGAAATTGATTATTCCCAATTTGAAATTGATTAGTCTCAATTTGAAGTTGAAAAGGTATAGTTTCGAAGTATTTTTTAGGTTACATTTTATTTATTTATAATACTAGACTGGATATACATATTATATTATTGTTAGTTTTTACCGTAGTAACCAGTAAATGTTGTAACATAACCTCACTAAACTGAAGCTGTATTACTGCATACAACTTGATTGGAAATTGATATCAAAACTGTTGCATTGAAACATATAAAGTTTACTAAACCAAACAATTAATTGATACGTACCGGTCAATTACTTTTTGCCCGGGCCGATGTTGGAGCTAGGATTGTTCTGATCTGAGTACCCGGACTTGGCAAGTCCAATTGTAAATACTTGGACCCGTTATCCAATCTAAGACTCGTCGAGTTTCGGGTCTTTGAACAATTGAATTAAAATTTTAATTTTAATTAATTAACTTTTTTATAATATATGAAATGAATGTATGTTCAACATTATATATTTATTTCATTGACAATTTATATGATATCAAATATGTTACTAATTGCGTGCAATGACTTAAAATGACCGGGTATTTCCAAACCCCAGGTTTCGTATCCGGCCCTGAATGTTGTTATTAAAAATATACCTACGAATTATACGTATATGTACATATAAAGTTGGAACATGCTCCAGAGGGTTCACGAGATGAATTACTCGGCAAGGCGTTAAATACACACGTATGAGTTTTGATTAGATTAGTGGTAGATACAAACCGACCGACCCCTATGTGTAGAGTAGTAGTAAAATTGAATATCTCTCGGCGAGCAGCAGTAAATTCTGACGGTATAATGAGTCATGATGCAAAACGTTGCATAATACGTACTCCGCTGCAGCCAACCTAATGAAATTAAAGTGCGGCTCTCTATCCCGCCGATACCCAGTGCACACAGTTTGTGTGTGTTGAAACATTGTGTTCAACTATCATCGGTTCGAGCAAGATGGATGATAGATTTACATTATGTGCACGTACTCTGTGTGTGTGGGGGAGGGGGAGGGAGGGACTGCAGTCACCAACAAGTAATACTTTACTGCAAACGTTTATTTAAAATGCATTTATAAATGTTGCTTGGTTTTTACCTAATATTGAAACAAGTGTGCTCCGCAAAAATTCGCTCCGTAATGTCAGCGGTAGAAATAAAAATGTATTGGGTCAAGAAAATCATTGTTTCATATACATATATCGAAAGCAATATGTTGTTTCCCTTTAAAGTAATATTGTAGGACAAATTTTTTATACACGTATTTGAGCCTTAAGAAATCAATGTTTTATATTGCTTTTAACCATCATATCTCTTACAAATCAAATTTAATTATAATTTTAAGCATAAAAGCATTTTATAAGTATTCAATCGAATACATTTGATAAAAGATGGCCGCCATAATTTCGTATAACGGATTAGATGGATTATTGTGAATCCTTTAACATTCCTAAGCAAGTGGCCTGACACGTATATGTATATATAGGGGAAAAGTCACTGTGATAGAAAAAAAGTCCACTTTTTTATGCATTTTTTTAAAGTATACATATTCAAAAATATGTATAAAAAATTTTAGTTAAAATTCCGAAAATTTCCTGAGGTACAGTCAATTTAGTGAGGGCAGATATGACCGGTTTATGACCCTCAGAAAACTTTAAATACATGTTTCTCGAAACGACTTTTTTCGACCTGGTTCCAGCGATTCCTCAATAACTAACGAACCGATTAAAAATTATTTTTTTCTAAATTTTCGTAATCGCTGCGGCAAAATCTGTGCGTAGCTGATTTTTGAAATTTTGATATTTACTATTTTTTAAGATCGCTTGAGTTAAAAAAGGTGTTAAAAAAGAAAAAAATATTTCAGGCCGTGCCATTTTGTGAAAAAAATAAATAACAAAAAGTGCTACGCACAACCATTATAGATATTGATAAAAAATTTCCCGAAATTTCGATGGAACCATGGAGAAAAATATTTTTTTGGTCGTCACATCGAAATTCATAACTTGGTAAATTTTAAACATTTTTCAATGAAAATTGGTATTGAATAAGATGAATATATTCTTAATAAAATATCCCTTACCCGACCCTAAAATAATTAGTTATAGTTGTAAAAAAATTTCCCAAACATTAACAATTTTTTTGACTCTTCACAGTGGCTTTCTCCCTTAATAAGAAATAATGTGTCCATATCAACATTTTATATATAAAATTGGGGCTCCCTTCTACCCTTATTAAAAAAAATGGACGTATCACTTTTTATTAGAAAACAGTCAAGGAGATAGTATAGTTTGTGTTGAAGTGAAGGAATTTTTGATTCGTGAAAATTGAATGCGATTTATTGTTTTAGAACTGCTGATTCAGACGGTAGTCTTTAGAGTCATGTTTTTAATTTTATTATTGCATATTTATGTATACTTGATGGTGGTGCATATAATGTTTATGTAATTAACTCTTGTACGCGGTACAAGGAAGACCTTTAACTTATACATGCAATGTTTTAATGAGAAGTTATTTTAGTATTTGTGTCCGGATACGGAAGCGCTAATTAAAAGTACTTCAGTTAGATATTAATTGGAACTACATAAAATATCATATTTTCATTATGCATTAATTTGAGAGAATGCTTGTTTTATAATTCTTTGTGGTTTATTTAAAATTGTTTTTCAAGTTAATATACCTTAAAGTGTTTCTGTTTGAAATGTTTTTAATTTTCTTATTTGTAAAATATAATTCGAATGGCAGAATATAATATGATACTAGCGCATTGGGACCCGTTTTACCCGGTGATATAAATTTAATTTGTAATAAACTTATTAAGGGCGGGGTAAGGTTAATTCGTACAAAAAAAGGCATGTTTTTGTGAATTTTTTGTGACGACACAGTTAAAATCTCTTTATTAAAACCAATGGTAAATTAAAGAATGACATTCGAAGAATGTTGTATAAAATTTTCACGAAGAAATATTAAAAAATACGGCAATGGCAGCAATTATTCGGACGTCTCTCGGAAAAAATAGAATTACGGTGCCCCTCATAACTTGGTGCTGGATCATCCGAAATCAAAAAATCAAAGTTCATTCGTTAGATAATAGTTTTCCCCAGGTAACGCCGGGAGGGTTTTTCGAAATTTAAATTTTTCGCTTTTTTGGAACACTCTGAAGCGAAAAACGCGATTTTTTGCGAAAAAATCGGCTAATTTGTTATTGTAAAATAAAAATGATTAACAAATTTGAAAAAAACTCTCCAGCGTTACCTCGTAAATTATGTACAGAAATAGTGTTCAAAATTTCAAAAGGATCGGTGTAGTAGTTTTGACGTTATGAGGGGCACCGACTTTGAAAAAGTGAGTTGTGGGGAAAACGCTTTAAAGTTTTGTGTACTTGCGTTGAAACAATAGCGCGCTCGGGTAGGTATAAAAATCCGCCAGATATAAAAATACTCATAACTTCGTCAATTTTGCTCCAATCGACTTGAAATTTAGACACAATATTCTTGAAATATTATGCATTCAGTTAAAAAAATTCAAAAAATTTTTTTAAAACCTTACCCCGCTCTTAAACATAGTTTGCACTTATATTTACGCAGCGCACTCGGAGATACCTTTTCGACGATTGTTTTTTCTTCCGACTTTATGAAATTTACATAAAATATCCACAAATTATACACGTAAACCTTTCTTGTGAAACACTTTGAAAACTTGAATAAAATCCGTTCAGTAGTTACTGAGAAAATCGTGCACAGACAGACAGTCATACGTTGCGAGGGATTTTGTTTTATACATATGTAGACTAATAGATACCCTTTTTAGTCGTGAAGTAAATACAGGCGAAAAAGTGTGAGAGAGACGAAGCGACTGTTTGGCCAATGCCTGTCTCTTTCTAGAATGAGTTACAGAAAAGAGACAGGTATTGACCGAACAGTCGCTTTGTCTCTTTCAAGAGAGTGGTCAATTTTGTGAGTCTATGGTTTTATACTATGTATACATTTGACATAATTTTTAAATATTTTATATTCAAAATAAATTTATTTTTATTTTTATAAAATTTTTGGAAAATCTCTTTTTAGTAGGTGCTTATACGTTTCTAGGTTCATGGGTTTTGGGGTTGATGAGTCAGTCACTCAGGACTTAAGTATAGATATTAAAAAAAATTTGTTTGTAATTTTCATACAGTATTTGTTGTTTTTAATTATATATTTTCTTTTTTTCAGGTAAGGAGTAGTATTTAACAATATTGAAAAATCAAGTACGTCTTTTGAGGATAAAAAGTTAGTATACAATTTAATAAATTTGTTTTAGAAACATACCAAATTCTTTGATCATAAAAAAATATTTTTTTTGTTACACATGTCATTTGTCAATAAAACAAATGCTGATAAAAATCCATAGATAAAAAATACACTCAAATCAAGTATATTATTTTTGATCTACCATCAGGACGGAAGAGTTGATGATAAATCTGATAAAATATACAATGTCATATGAATAGAGATATGCTTTTATGTTGGTATCAGTCATCTAGTCCTGTATGAGGAATAGTATACGTGCGATAGAGTGAGAGAGAGAATGAGTGAACGTTTGAAAGGGGAAATGCTGCGGAGAGTCAGCACAAAATGCAAATACTGCGTCGAAACGGGCACTGTCTCTCTAATCCATCCGCAACGCTTCGCGTGTCTGGACGTACTCAAAACAGTGGTGGCCTCATTAAAAGTACAAAAAGGGGTTTAGTACTTTTTTGCTTAATTCATAGAAAAACAAATAAATAAAACATGATGGTTATTATTATTAAGTTTACTCAATTTAAAGTTTTAAACTGAAGAAAAGGTAATTAAATTTTATAAATTGAGATGTATCTTTTTAAGGGAATATTTAACTAAAAAAGTTGTAATTACCTTTTTTATAGAAAATTTAATGCTCTACAAAAAAGATTCTATACAATTTTCACATAGCTTACGACGTTCTTGAGATATTTTGAAAAATAATATGTAAAAAAAACACCTCCACTCAATTTTGATGATTTTTATATTAGACCATATACTTGGCAGATCCAATCAACAAACAAACAAATCCGTTCAGTATTTCATGAGTTAACTATATGTTATAAAGATTCAGGGGACAGACAGGCAGACACGATGTTTTGGAAGAGTGAGCACGCTATATACACAATTACATGATACAAGATATAAATGACATAGTAACCTAACGATTGGATATATTATATTGTATAACCTTTTGGCTCCTGCTGGTTACGCCCCCACGTTCCCCCAAGTGGTTACGCCACTGCCGACACTGATCACTGCTAGGAAAGGTTGTGAGAAACAGCAGAATGGGCAACAAAAGGGGTCGGGAGTTGAAAATAGGATGTGATAGGGTGAGATACGCGTTAGTTTTTACTTGTGAGTAGGGGGGGGGGGATGTAGATGGGGCTGATCTACATATATACAGCGTTTGCACACTTATGTTTTGTTTTATGTGAATTTTTATTACAACATCTATATAAGTTTATATTTTTCTTCAATTTGTAAACTGAGTGTAAAAAATATTCTCGTATATGATAAAGATTTATGTATACGTGCTTACATGAAACTTCTTTTATATTTTTAAATATACAAATGTCATTTATTTATTTTTGAAATCATATTTAGTTAAATTTCATAGAAAAATGTGCAGAAAAATTAAAATCACTTTAATTACATGTATTATGCTGATTTTGTTATTAAAACGATACAAAATTAAAATATAGATGGCTGTTAAACTTGGTAATACCGGGCAAATATAAAAAATTTTGTGACATTTAAAAATTTCAACTTCAGATCAGATTAAAAAAACTAAAATCTGTTGTTTATTTGAAAATTTTTATGTTCAAAGTACGTACAATTTTCAATTTGTGTAGCACGAATTCAAAACGAACTGTTGACTAAAAAGTGAATGTGTTCATTATTTCAAAAGCTTTCATAAAGTGTAAAATGAATGACACTCATTATGTCGCGCCCTTGCTGTGCCGCTGTTTTACTGCCACTGACACAGGCCAAACGTGTAACTTTACCAGTTAATGGCCAATTTGTTTTATCCCTTTTATGTATATTATACTTATTATGCAAATTAAATTAAAACTAAATATTCTAGCTCACTGATCTGTTAATAACGATTTTTACAAAATATTTAGTATTTTTTTATTTCCAAAATTATTTGAAAATGTTTTGAGTAAAATTAAAATATAACAAAATGAAATTTTAAAGTTATTCGGATTGAAGAATTTTATAAAGGAGCTAACAAAAAATTGTTAGCTAATAAGCACTTTCAAATGGGGTATCAAATCTATATGACAATTCTCTTAAAGTTTCATGAAGAATTTGACAAGTTTCTCGCACGCGCAGTAAGTAAATACCACCGATATTAAAACAGTAGTGATATTAAGAAAATTATTTTGTACAGTCAGAGTTACCAACTATGTTATATATAATATAATAAGTTGAAGTATCACTGATCTGAATTTTACTAGCGCCTTTATAATACCAGACCTAAAAGTACAGTGGAACCGCGTTAGTACGTTTTCGAAGGGACTCCCCAACACGTACTAACGAAATATTTTAACGTCTTATGGAAAAATGCCGAAATCTAAAAAGAGAAAAATGTACTAAAACAAAACATACTAATGAGGATCCACTGTATAGAAAATTTGTTAAAAAGGATTTTTAACAAGGGAATTTTAAATGATCAATTTGAATAAAAAAAAAATAACCATCAATTTATTTTATTTAGACTAAATGATATCATTCAATATCTTACAACATTTTCTAAGCAAATGAGGTAACACGATCCTTTTTGAAATGATCATTATAGTCATTCCTCTCGTATTTGTAATTACGATTGTTATTTTTCGATTCCAATTATAATATCCCTCTGGCCATTTGTTTCATAAGGTTTCATATACCCTTTGAATGGTGATTTTTATTACCAGAGAACATAAAGAACCCCTTTCCCCTCCGCCCTTCTCGGTTACCTAGAAGAATAATTAGTAATATTTCCTGGTATGACATTTCGTAGAACGGGGAGGTAGATATATTATAAAGGCCTTTACTGCGCTGTATATTAATTAATGGTAAATGACATTCACGCATAGAATTGTGGCATACTTTTTATTGATTTTTTTTAAATTTATGTTTTGTTGTTATTATACGAATAACATTGTTAATTATTTTTAATTTTTATTATAGATCTATGCGATAATTTGGCTTATATATGCATATAAATAATATCTGGGGTGAATGAACGTATTGTTGCCATAGTCAAAATGTTACTATATTATGTTTTATAAAAAATATTTCTAATGCAATTTTTTCTCACATAACTATTTAAAATTTAGATATTTCTCGGAAAAATAAAAAAAATCAAATTGAGAAAAAAAACTATTGCAAATATGTATTCCTAAATCTATACTTATATTATAAATGTGAAATTGTGTCTGTCTGTCTGTTTATTTGTTTGTTACTTTTTTACGGCTAAATCACTGAACCGATTTTGAGGAAATTTGGCAGGGAGATAGCTTACATCCTGAGGAAGGACATAGGCTACTTTGTATCCCGAAAATTTATTAGATAAAAAATAGGTGTGGACATCTAACTTTCAAATGCGAAACTATAAAAACCTGTTTAATCGACTATCATACAGAAATCTTATCAACTACATATCTGTATTTTTTTTCATGGTGTTATTTTTAGTAACCTAAATTCCACGCGAACGAAGTCGCGGGTGAAAGCTAGTAAATATATATATGAGGAGGTGAGTTCTAAAACTCGTTCGTTCAATTTTAAAAAATAATTGAGATGCAGTGGATTTTGAATTTTTTTTTGGCATTCTTTCATATTGTAATGTCAGTTTTGAGCAAAACTCGCTCAGTTATAATATGATATAAAATTCTTTCAAAATCCACTGCATCTCAATTATTTTTTAAAATGGAAAGAGGAACGAGTTTTGGAACCACCTCCCAGTGCCAGTTGCGGCTTTTTGGAAATATCTATTATTGAATATACCATCTACCGTCTAATGATTGATATGGGGTGTCCAAATCTACAGTAATTAATAATTTAATTTTAGGGTTTCCAATCTCGATTTGATTTAATCGAAAAATCGATTTTTATAGCTCCGATCTTTGATTTTTCTAAATTTGCTCATATTAAACGCCCCGAGCGACACCCGTCTTATTTGTTAATAAAATAAAGCCTATTTACCTCTTTTTTTGGTTATTTAAAGCTTCCAAGGGGTAAAATGTCTAATAAATTGAATCAATCTTTTTTGGTTATTGTCAAGTCTGTCTATGGTGATAACCGTACAATTAATAAAAAAAATAGATCCCACTGATATTTTATGTCGTAAAAAATTCACAGGGGGTGACACTCGCCTAATGCATAAAAAATAAATCCTATTGACTTTTTTCGGAGGGACACTATCGATTTCCACTCAAAGTCACCCCCCTCCCACTAGCGACACCAACTGTCAATGGCCTCTTTATAACATTTACTACAGGCCCCGCGGTGGCTTAATCCGGCACTGCCAACTCCTCATATACAGTTGATACCCAGATACATTATATAATAAACAAAGCCGGTGTTAACATGCCATGATTTCTGATATGTGATAAAACAATAAATAACTATTTAATTAAGTTACAATTGTCAACTATCCAACAACTTCCCATTAAGTGGTATTCCCGTTTATGACTTTAGCACTGCTGTCAATTACAAACAAAACCCCGTACACTGTGTTGTACAATATTACATCATGGTCCCCTTCATGTACCAGCACATACTGTCATATGTGTGTATTTATGTGTGTGCATGCAGATATGATATAATAGTGCAGTGGCGTACTCGGGCAGAAAAAAATAACGTTTTATTATTTATTTTCGAATTTTTACATCAGGAGATTTATTGATAAATTTTATAACGCGTATTCAACCTCCTCCTTAATACATATTAATATTAAAAATCATAAGGTATATGATAATTTAATTAAGGAAGACCCATATTTATGAAAAATTACTATTTATATTTTATAATAATAAAAAAATATATACAGACCTCCTCTTCCTTTACAATTTTTTACTCACAATGAATATCTGTGTCCCAAACCGGAGAATTACTGAACCGATTTCAATGCGGTTTTCATCAATAATTAGATAACTTTTTTGTGCATGTTCGTAAAATAACTTCATCAAGTCTCATTTTGTTCCCATGATGTCATAGCATATAACTGTCATTTATATAAAACGTAATAGCCGTGGAATACAGATTTCTATTATTTACGGTTTCAATATTTAATTTAATTAAAGTCACTATATATGATCCCGTCTGTTTTAAAGATTTTGTCGAACAACTGGATGATTTTTGACGTATGTTAACAATTAAATATGTTTAAATATATAAATATATTTATACTTTTAAATATAAAGAAAAACGAAAACTTCCAAAAAAGGTAAAATATCAAAATTGATAATGATTGATATGATATGATCCCTAAAACGGGACCTGATATTTCCTGGGAGTTTGAAAATATAATTTAATACGATTTTCTCAGTAACTACTGAACAGATTTTATTCAGGTTTTCACTAATAGATATATTAGGTTTATGTTTATTGTTTTATGAAGTCGGAAAAAATGATTCGCGGTGAACCGTGTGTTGTGGGCATGTTGAATGTTTTAGGTCACTATGATTTTGTGGATATTAACCCGGGTAACACCGGGTCCAATGCGCTAGTATGTAATAAAAAATATATATATTTAATAATTAGGTCAAGCACGTATTAAAAAAAAAATTTATGTATAAAAATGATTTTGAAAAAAGTATTTTTCGAAAATGCCGGCACTGTGTGTTGTATGTAATGTACAAACAGCACCAACTGTTCTTTAATAGAACGATATGTATAGCTCTCGTCAAATTTACACCCTTGTTCTTTGCACCAGGGGCCGTAGGGCGCCCTCTTCCCCCTTCCCTACCACCACCCCTCGCCTATAGAATTCAAGTGTTGATTGATGTTTTGGCCATGTTTGCGTTTCGGTCGTTTTTGTGGAAAGACCGTTCCGCGTGTGTGATTTTTTGTTGTTTGTGTTTTTAAAATAAATGTCGATATGTTTATCTATTTAAATGTATTAAATAATATTAAATAAAATTAATTTACAAAATGCAATGAAAAGTAGAGATTTTAATTTTTTAAATGCATTTTTATTCACTTCAAAAAAGGAGGATATTCTCAAATATGTACGATTTGGACGATTTTTTTTTGTTTGAAAGTATACTCTTGAGCTGGTCCCATACATTTTATCAGAATCTGACTATGGAAAAAAACCCTAAAAATACCGTCGGTGTCAAACCAATAAAAAACTTATTATAAAAAATTTAAATCGACTTCAAAAACTCTATTTGGTTTTTTTTAAAGTCGGTTTTATTTTTTTTTTAAAAGTTTTTTATTCGAGCAATATTTTGATCCATAACATAATTTAATAAATGATAAAAATAAAGTAAATAAATGAAATTGATATTTCTCATGAACGTTTAAAAAGCATTGAATGTGTTTTCAAATTACTACTAGTTTGTAAATTGGATACGTGGTACATTAGTTAACACTTTAAATGTGTAACCGAACCTTTTAGCCATAGTTTTGTTAAATAGTATCCGTCAAAAACTCTTTACATTGGAACTGAACGAAATAGAACAAAATAAATTCGAATGTTATTTTAAAATACTGTTGAAGCGTTTGTTACGTTTCGATTTTCAGTCATTAGATACATAAATTACACCTTACTGTTTATATTTTAATATATATATATACATACAGTGTGTTCCAGGATAGATATAAAAAGAGGTGTAATGAACAAAAATTTTTCGAATTTCGGAATGACACTTGGAGATCGAGTCCTGCTTGACGTTAAACTAACGTATGTAAAAAAAATTAATTTGGTCTTCTATAGGGTGTTTTACGAGCAAAGTTGTAGAAATAACCAAGAACAAACTACCTATATTTTTTTAAATATGAAAAAAATCCACAAAGAAAGCTTGTTTAAAATGCAAATTTGTGACCCTATACCGAATTTCAGGGCATTAATAAAAACATTTTCAATAAAATATATAATTAATTTATTGAGTGTTATTATTTTTATAATGCTCTAAAATTCGGTATAGGGTTACAAAATTGTATTCTAAACAAACTTTCTTAATGGATTTTTTTTTCATATTTTGAAAAACAGGTATTTTGTTCATGGTTATTTTTACAACTTTACTTATAAAATATCCTGTAGAAGACCAAATCAACTAATCGTTAGTTTTACATCAAGCAGGATTTGATCACCAAATTACATCTCTTGTTACATCTATCCTGGGACACACTGTATACGTATAGTTTTGTTTTTATAATTTCTAATTTATTTTTATTAAAAATGGTACTTACGAAAAAATCATTAAATTAAAAATAACTATTTATTAAATTTAAAAAACCCAATAATTTTTCGAAAACGAAAAAAAAAATACATTTTAAAGATTGGAATACTCAACTTTTCACTTATGTTAGTACTTTTTAGTGTAAGTATTATTTTAATTTTATTTTCTATGATCCGAAATCAATGAAAAGGTTTAATCTAGTATATTAGTACCCTTTCATTAATGTAAATACATACATCAGTAATCATCTAAAGTAAATTATGAAAGGGCGTGTTCCACATACTCGAAAAGATCCAAAACATTGTAGAACGGATAGTGGTTCATTAGCAAAACTGCGAGGAACTAATTTAAGCCTCTTGTAATGGTCAGTTGGATAAACAAAAAGTAAGGATCAACATTTTAGAATACCCGTGGGATACCGGAGAATGCCGCCTCTGAATTAATTAGCCCATTCTTGAAACTTACACGCCTCGTTGAAACAATATAGAAATTGTTAATGTTCGTAATTATCAAAGAGGTGAAAAATCAAAGTATCATATTTAATTTAAAATGTATTTATCTCGTTTTAAATGGATCACCCTGTATAACCACTTACATTTGTATTTTGTATTATATTATAGTAGTTTCCACATGCACAAATCATGAAATTTTAATTAAACATAGCAATATCAACAATGGAACGTGATATTGACCAAACAATTCTCCGTTTGGTCTAATCTTGTTAATTCCGCATTGCAAACTCTCGTCGGTATTATCAGATAATGATTAATATCGAGAATGCATCGTAATGATCCAATTGAAGAGTAAACATATCGAAACATAGGTTACAGTCACGTACGGAAGCACACTCCACTTCTTCGTGTGGCTGGATGCATAGACACTAGTGTACACACTCGTGTACAGCGGCACACTCTTGAGATTATTTGTGAGCTTCTGTGCATGTAATCGAGCTAGGATTCTTTGTTAAATGACGAAAATTTCTTTGATGATGATCTTACTTTGTATTTCGTTAAAAGAGTTGTTGGAATTTTTAATTAAAATATTCAGAATATTAATTTTTTGACATATTTTTTTGTCAAAGTAATAAAATGCAATTTACTATTTAATAGATTAATAATATTAAATCAATTAAGAATAAAGAAGATACCTAGATAAAATTTGATAATTTATGCTAGTGCTCTTTAACGGTAGCACACACCACTCGAAATAATTTGTGTGCTTCTGCACAAGTAAGCGAACTGAAGATTCACCACAGAATCGCGACATTCACCATTGTTGACGTAACTTCTACCATTGTCTGCTTGCATGTATATGTGTGTGTGTGTGTGTGTGCATTTATGTAAACAAGCCACCCTTTGTTGTAAATATCAAGTAATTATAATGTCATTGTTGATCTTGCTTCTACTTGTTTGAATATTGCGTTTGTTATGCATTATATTACAATATAATTGTGTGTTCAAATACCACAGAAATTAATTAGAAACATTTTTTCTTTGTCCATTCGATTGAATTTTGTTTCGTTTCAAATTAACGTAGGTATTGATATACATTTGTAATATCGTTGTGTATATATCGTACTCACTTCATCAATATTATTCATAATGTCTTAAATACAGTTTGGTCGATATGAAAAGTTAAAGTTTAAAGTTTTTGAGTTGCTATGTAAGGTACTGATACCAGTGTTGGATCATACTCCAGTGTTGAACACTTGTGAGTTGTTTAATTAAATGTACTTTAGAAATATTCGTTGATATTTGATCACTACCATTACTGAATCATATACTATAGACACTTAACAGTTATTTATTTTATAACTTTTGTGCCGTACTTATCATTTGGAAATCATTAGCAAGTGCTATCACTGGGTGCCCATTACTGGAGAAAAAAATATAAACAAAATAAAAGGATTTTATTTAAAAAAATACAATATTTGCGGACTTTGGTAATTAAATTGATTTAATAAAGAGGTACTTGTTTTATTAGTAACATTAGTTCACTAGAGTCACAAAAAAGAAACCCATCAATCCCATAAAAAATAGTATACCTTGCTCTTAAAGAGGCCAAGACTAGTGCCAGTACCTTATTAAGTTTGCTTATTTTTTTGATAAATAACAAATTTCAATTCATGCAGTTATATTATTAATAATATTATATCGTTGATTAATAATGATAAATTGGTCACGTCTGATGATTCTCATGAGACTTAAACTTCAAGACGTCGTTTGTATTGATTGACTGCCATCAATAGTTTGTTTTAGGTGAGATGAGGGGAAAGGTAATTTGTCTTCGTCTAGTCTATTAGTTTTTGTTTGCTTTTCAGAAGTGTAATGCTTTAATTTTTTTCTCATCGTAGTTTTCATTCAGACTTTTGATGGTTTTTTTAATGAAAAGTTTTGATCTTGTGATGTTGTTATGTTATAGTTGGTTATTTTTTAGGTTGTTTTTCGGAGCATGCTAATGTAGAGTTGAGGGATGGAGGGTTGAAACTCGTTTTATAATAAATATGTGTTGCTTTTCTATTATAAACTTTAAACTTATATATTTCAAAATATAATTAAGCTACCTAACCGATTTTTTATACATTTCGTCAATTTGTTGATAATACCTTTCTGCTGAAATTGTTTCACCAGGATTTAAGAAGTTATAGTGGATTAATCCCTGTACAGACCACCAAACGGTCACCATTGTCTTCTTTGGATGCAAACTTGGCTTTGGAAAGTGTTTAGGAGCATCAACTTTATTTAATTACTGCCCTGAACGTTTCCTATTGTTATATAAAACCAATTTTTCAAAGCATGTTTCAATACATTCCAAAAATGATCGTTTTTGTTGCGTATAAGAAGCATATAATAAATTTCATAACGATGATTTTTGTGATTTTCGCTTAATTCTTGTTGCACCCATTTATCAAACTTTTTTGTTTTGTCAATCGTAGTTAAATGCTGTGAAATGGTTCCTGGGTTTACTTGCATTATTTTTGCAACGATCTAATACTTCCAGAGATATAAACTTTCAAGGTGTGATATACATAAGATCCCTGCAATCGGGCGCACTTATTTACTGTGCCACTGTATTTAAGGGTTGAGTGATGGATTTTATTATAAAATGGACTATATAAGCTATCTTGGCGTTTTACTTATTGCTTTACGATTATTAGTTCCGGAAATATAAGCTTTCAAAGTGTGATATATTTCTTAGCATTTGTGCTCCCTACCTAGTTCCGGCGATTGGTCGTTTTGAAAAGGTGTTGTGCGGAGAAAGGGTCTATTAGAGAAGTATCATTGTATTTTGAGTTCTGTATTCAAAATTTCATCTAGCAAAAAAAAAACAATCCAATATCTTGATATTAATAAATATTTAAGAAAGTTTCGTCTCAAGATGTGAAGCCTAAATAAGGCATTTGTGAGAGTCGCTTTTTTGAAAATATTAAAAAACTTTTTGGTATGTACGTTCATATTTCATAAATAATTAAATATTTCCATATTTAACATGCAGAAGAAAATTCTCCACATTTTATGCACGATCGCACCGACTATATATTATAACGAAATCAGTAGCTGTAATGAAATTTATTCTTCGTGTGAAAAGTATTATAAAATAAATACACAAAGCATTCTGTGATACACCAGTGCGCTTGCTTTATGCGTGATAATAACTCTTCACTCGTCATTTAGCTGATGTACAGTTGTCAGATGAAGGTATTACAGAAAATTAACAAGTACATGTATTGTCTTGGGAACAAAATGTCATTATCAACTTATCATGACGCTAGCAGTACAGTGTTTGTATAGCAGTGGGGTTTAAACAAGTTGATGTACATTTGCACATTCTAATAACACTCTATTAAATTACGTGTGTTAATTACATCTATATTTAATATTTGAGAATGTATTTCTCAGTTATCTTGTTTCCAAAATCTGAAATAGAAGTACAAATATTCCAAGTAAAAAGTACAATTATAATTGTATTTATAAAAATACTTAAGGTATTTATTGGAGAGTATCAATGTTCAAAAAAGAAAAGAAAGTGTAATATAAACACACAAGCTTAATTTACTGTTACGCTTGCGTAACTTGTGTGATCTCTCAGATAATTTAAAAAATAACACGAGTAAGCCCAAATTTTGTAAAAACTTCATGCTATATAGCAAAAAAAAGTATATCAATTTTGAGAGTCTCTGCAGGCCGTGATAAATTTTTTTGATTAAATTTAAAGAATGACTTTTGTAGATCAGATTTTTCTCTTCAATTTGCCATTTTTATATCGCTGTACGACCATTTTTAACCGAATTATGAAGAAAATACTTTCAGCTTTGAAAATCTGTCCTTGCAATTTTTTTACGATCAATAAGTGTGGTTTTTACTTTAATCGCAAATAACTCACATCAGTCAAAAATTATTGTACAGCAATGCAGTAAAAAGCAAATTCAAGAGGAAAGTCGAATCTATAAAAAAAATTGATATATATTTTTTTAGTAAATTTTTTAAGGTTTGCCAGCTTTTTTGTGATATGTAAGAAAAACAGGTGTGAAATTATTTTCAAATGTATATAGAACATTTATACAAACCCAGGTTTATATTAATACACAAAGTGAAACTTATGTTGAGAGTTGTTAAAAATCGATATTTGCAGAACGATTGTGCAGATTATATCATTTGTAATTATTCGTTGTTCGTAATTATGCTTAAACTTTGTTAATTATTGCTCGCGAAGCGACAGACCATGTTTACATAGCATTAGTTATAAAGCGGTTGTCGTCTATATAGCGATAGATTTCAAGAATTCGGTACAGAACTTTAGCGCAAGACAGCTGATTGTTTATTTTAACTCGAACAACAAACAAAGATAGTAATTAAAATTGAAGATACATAAATATGTTTGATATCTATTGATGTGTATGACATTTCAAAGAAATTGTTATAATAAAATAGGACTTTCTTATACATATTATACATTATTATACAGACAACATCTGTTTCCGGTTTAAAAAAAGGTCAGTGAGACTCGAGAAAATATTTAATAAAAATTATTACAACAGCTGTATAAATTGATCAATTTTTAAATCAAAAATGGCTGGGTTTGAATTTTTAAAAAGGGAAGCATATTTTGTCAATCCTCCCCCTCCTAACAAAAAAAACTAGTTATGAAACACATTAAATTCAAGCTTTTACTTTTTTAAATTTATATATAAATATTTATATAGTGACTAAATGATTCTACGTCTTGTTTTCTTGTATTTTAGTCGATATTTGTATGACGAGTTGAAGTTCACTGCAGGAAATTTCACTAAAAAATTTCGAATTTTTGATTTCGTTAAAAGTATGTTTATTGTATAGAAAATGACGTGAAAAGTTGAATGCTTCAAACCGCAGGTCTGTATCTCAAACCGTTCTCGAGATATAGCCTCTCAAAGTTTTAGTTTTTTCAAATTTTTGGAGAAAAAAAGCCATAACTTTTTAACGAGTGGTCGGAATTGATTTTAGTTGACGGATTTGAAATCAGCGTGTCAAAATCTATATAATGGCATGTATAATACTTTAAATTCCGACAAAAAATTTTTGGCCAAAAATCGACATTTTTTTAAGGTATACCCCTTTGAATTTTTTCGATTTTTCGTGAAATTTTTTTTTCCGAGTTTTAAGGTATTATACATGTCATTATATAGATTTTGACACGCTGATTCCAAATCCGTCAACTAAAATCAATTCCGACCACTCGTTCAAAAGTTATGGCCTTTTTTCTCCAAAATTTTTTAAAAACTAAAACTTTGAGAGGCTATATCTCGAGAACGGTTTGAGATAAAGACCTGCGGTTTGAAGCATTCAACTTTTCACGCCATTTTCTATACAATAAACATACTTTTAACGAAATCAAAAATTCGAAATTTTTTAGTGAAATTTCCTGCAGTGAACTTCAACTCGTCATACAAATATCGACTAAAATACAAGAAAATAAGACGTAGAGGTATTATAGTTTTATATCTGAGCGTGTAAATTAATATTAAATACTATCTTTGATTAAAATGTTTGAGTTGCGCATAAAGACGAATATTCTAATAATATATAATAAATTATTTATTAACTGAAAACACAGATTTGTATTAATTTACCCATAAAGTAAGACGCATCGGCACTGATATAGAAGTATATAAAAAATTTAAAAAAAATTTCTACAACCTAAAAATTACTCTTCCCCCCTCGGTCTGTGACTGCCCCGCCGGAGCATTTTAGAAATCTGGCAACTAAATTCGTGTAGTATTATAAATTCTTTTGATCAACTTATAATTTTCGTCGACTCATGGGGGGGATTGATCCCCTTGATCCCCACCTTTATCTACGCTACTGAAACCGCATAAAAAGAGACTCGACTCTACTTGTATATTACTTGAAGAAAGTGTAGTTTGTATATTTTGGTATATTAATGGCGAATAACATTCCCCGTGAAATTTCCGCTTGGTATAAATACATCTATTTAATCACTAGAACATTTGAATTTAAGATTATTTAGAAAATTTAGCGTAACATGTTAACAACACATGTATAACGAGCCGCTAGCGTGCAAATAAAAATAAATAAAATACGTGATTTCCACTGGATATAATCTCAAAATACAACGGATACCTGCACTAATTAACTGAAACTAAATTGATAATTTTGATTACTTCGAAATGTTGCTACATTCTTCAAGGGTTATTTTATGAAAATTTTTCAACTGCAAAAACCTTTTTTTAATTTTTTGTTGCTTTTTTGCTCTACACTTTGTATATTTCTATCTTACAATTTTTTTTGCTGTACACAATACACTTTTGACGTGAATAACGTCTAGAATTTCAGGCAAGATACTGTGTGGGTATTTCAGAAACTTGATGTAACACGCAGAGATCAGTCTTGCGCGCTAGCGTAAATTTAAAAACAGTATTTTTCAATACTCAGAACAGCTACCACGCGGGGTTTGGTCTCAAATTTATATCTTGGTTAGATCTACGAGGTACAAATAAAAATCAAAATATTTAACTAGTCTTAATGAGTGATAACAGCAAAAAATTAAATTTTGTATGTCCACGATTGCGCTTGTAAATATTAATTAATAGAATAAAAAAACAACCCACAATTTTAATTTTTTGATTAAAGTTTTTTAAATTGAAGAAAAAATAAAAAGTAAATTTCCAATTTCCACGATTTCGCTTGTAAATATTAGGTAATTAATTAATTATTTTTATGTTCGTACAAATCATAAGAACTATATTATACAATACTAGCTATATATTTATTTATTTAGACTAAGTTTACGGACACATTTTGTGTCTATTTTAAAAAAATTCAAACGTTTCTGCGTAACAAAAAAAAATTAAAGATGTATCAATCCATGAGTTTGAGTTTTATTTAACCCCACTTCCACGTATTCACGTCAATTCCTCGACTGTGCACCCCGACACTTCTAGTACTCTTCTTTTATCGATGTGTGCTACATTTGTTTTGCTAATTTAAGGTATCAAAGTTTTTATATACCTATTTTTATAATTAAAAATAGAGATTCACTTAAGATATGCTTATAATATAAAAAGTATATTACACATATGTTCTTATTTATTTGAAAGCTCTTCCGTCTTAAACAGAGTTACAAATTATTTTAGGTCAACTTTACATCAACAAAAATTAATATTATAATGTTTTAATAATTAATTATATTTTGAGTTTGAGAACCACTGGTATAAAAGTAGCATTCATACGATCCTATTTTCATAAATAACATTAAAACAAGTCGTGTTGTATAATGCGTATATAAAATAACTTCCAACAATAATTGTTACGGCGTGTGTCTGTGCATATGTCTGTAATTTAGATGTCTGCAGAGTGTCGGTAAACAGTGCGATAGTGTCGTATATAGTACTCAATCGCACCGCACCGAGGCGTTGCTAGCAGTGCCACTTAACCTCAACTTTGTAAATTAAGATAATTCCAACAATAATTGTTGCTGCTTTACAACGCATAAGCACTCGCCACTTTTGACAAAAAGTCCCTCAAGTATGCACTAAGTACCCTACGAGGGTAAATGGGTTTTAAAATCGCATTTCCCGACTGTGATTTTTAACTCTTTAAAAATAATATATTGTTTTTTTTTTTTTGTAATTACAAAGATATTTGTGCCTGCCTGTCTATCAGTCTGTCACACATTTATAATTTCAGAAAAAAATATTAATCTATAGCAAACTATACAAATATAGTATGTGGTAGACCGAAAATAAACACGAATATTTTTTTCTAAAAAATAAATGTTTTTGAGATAAACTTTAAAAAATGTTCACCAATTGTTTTTAAACGGAAAAAAATGCAATGTGTAAACGTATGAAACTAGGAATCCTTATAGTTTTGTTCTGTTCATCCGTTCGTCAGTCTACATAAATTTTATACCGATTAAGATGAAATTTGGTATACGGACGTAAATTGATAATCCAAAAACAGAAATTATGAGATTTTTTTCCAATAGACTGAAAAGTATATTCAACATTTTAGATAGATCTAAAATGTAACAAAAAATGTTTTAGGAACTTTTGATTTTAACCCACCAGTCACGATATATTTGCTTTTCAATGTCGTTGTCAGAGCGTCCCCTCCCTCTAATTTCTAAACTATCGATTCAAAAAATCTGAAAAAAAATCCAGAATGTAGTACTTTTAGTATTTCTATTGTGAGAGTTATAACGAACACTGTCAAAAATATCTTGGACCCCCTCCCATAGACTGAAAGTGTTCTGACATTTTTTTATTTACCCCCTTTAGGGAGTATCTAGATAAGTCTCTTAAAATGCAACAAAAAATGTCAAATGACCTTTTGATTTTAACCCTTCACTCACGATATATTTGCTTTTTAATGTGGTTATCAGAAAAAAATCTGAGAAAATTTCAGAATGTAGTTTTTAATTAGTACTTTCAATGAAAATTATAACGAACATTATATCAAAAATAGTTTATGAAATATTTTGGAATAACTCATTTTAATAAGTCGGAACCCTATCATGTGGTCCAACACGTACTTGACCGTTTTATTTACTCTTCACTTCCCAAAATTTTCGGATAAATTTACTATGTACCTAGTTCAACTTTCAGATGAAAGTACAATTTTGGCTGAAGGTAGCCGAAGCCGAAGTCAAATGTTTGGTCGGACACTAGTCGAATCAATTGTAAAACTATATTTTATTCTACGTTAACAAATTTTACAGAATAATAATAATACAACACCATAATCTTTTCATTAATAGGGGAAGGTGGAGAAATCCTAACCGCTAGTACACTATCTACACATTTAAGACGAAGTATGTACGTATGTACGTGTGAGGATAGAGTGGGGGGGGGGGTAGGGGAGGATGAAGGGTGGTGGTGGTGGTGACGTGGAAGTAGTAGTAGAGGTGGCAATGATAAATGCGATAGGAAGATTAACACAAGTGGCCCATAATTCTTCTGTTGGCGTCTCCCAACGCAGAGTATCTGAAATTACTTGGATTAACTCTGTCAGATTGGATGTGTGTTTTTTGTTTAGAGTTTATTATTTTCCGTGCTGCTTTTTAATGTCTCTCGTTACAAAATTAACTTTTGTTTTTTGAATATACTTCAGTGTGATGTTTGCTGCGAGATTAGTTTCAGTCTGTAGGATTATCGAACTGTAATAGTAAATTAATTTAAAGAGATTTCTTTCATTCCAGAAGTCTTATAAAGTTGTTTTATGTAAAGATTTTATGATAAATAATTAAACTCTTGAATTTAGAAGATTAATGGTTTATGGTATTATTGTAAGTTTCTTATCTAATTTAAATTGTTGTTCTTGTTTATATTTATAAAAAGCTTTCTATAATTTATTGTTAGTAGTAAAAAAACATTTACCAAGTAAATGCACAGTGCTTCCTCGTGCTAAATTTACCAAAGATAATTAATTATTGAACAATTTCAATAAAAACCGATTCTCAGATAAATTTCTTAGAATTGGTTAACCATTTATTTTTTATACAATTTGACTAAAAAATGTTAGTTAATTTTTCTTAAGACGCACCTGATTATTTTTTCGTATATTTTTAATTTTTTGACAATGGTGTTAAAAATTTCTCAGTGAATTTCAATCCACATCTGTTATTAAGTTGTGGTTTATACATTTATTACAGTAGCCCACACCTCTTGTGTAGCATTTTAATTTTATAAATAATCATTTCTAATGATAACAAACCATTATCATGTGTGTGGGATGGTGTAAAAAATTGCTGAGACTAAAGCTACACCACATCTAATTTTCCGAAAAACGGCAATTCTAATAAATAAACTTCCGGTTGTAATAAATTGTAATTAATTTGTAAAAAATGTTGAAATAGGTTTTATTAGATTGGACTATAGATGCTGGTGTAACTTTAGGGACATCACAAATACCATATTGGTCAATTTAAACTTGTATAAAAATATTATTTTATCTTTCAATTCTCTCTCAAATTAATTAAATGATTTAAACATTGCAATTACGAGCATTTTCAATGATAACTCGATTCGTTATATTATTTGTTGGAAGCATTTTATCTTAAAACCAACGAACATTAAATTAAGCTTCATGTATTTATAAAATAAATCGAAGTATAGCGTTAAAGATTAAATTTCTAATTTTGCAGTCAGCCATAAATAAAATGAACTGTCAAATATTTCAGTTACATGGGCGCAGTAATAAAGAGATATTCAATTTTTAATTGCATTATAAACATGAAAGAATATATGTAGCACGTAATTTTACCAGTTTACCAGCTTGTTGATATAGTGTTGGTAAACATGCGAGAGGTATAAAAATAAAATACATATTGATTTTCTTTGGTGATACTTTTTGATATTAAATTTCCGGGTGTGGAAATTTTAATAATGTTCAACTCGATGTAAATGAATCACTTTGATATTGCACGGTTTAAAAGGATAGGTTATCAATCACGATAATTATCTTAATAGAAATACAATTTAAAAAGAAGTATGTATAACAAGTCAAGTATTTAGCTATTACGGGATTTCTTCGACCTACTGTGGCTCCAAATTTAGTTTTGTATAAGTATTTAAATTAAGCAATGGTGTATTAGTTTTCACAGTTTTTTTTGTGTTTATTCCCCTTCCGATTTTTTTACTTGTAATACTATAGAGGTTGAGGGGCTAAGCCCGTTGGCCAACAGGGTAGATAACATTTATAAAAAATATTATATTTTTAAATGTTGACATTTGAACTTTGAAAATATAATAAATGAAATGATATTTTTAAAATTCTAGGTATATTGTATCAAAGTCAATACTTATATTATAAGAGGCAGGGACGATTTCTGTAACGATCAGTATCCTACTGAAACATCTATTTGGAATTATCATCTCTCATACATATCAAATTCATTTGTAATTTAAAGCATATTTGTATATTATAAATTTTCAATTGACGCCTCTGGGATGATATGCATGGAAATGGTGAAACTGACATTTAAGAAAAGATGACCGTCGTATAATTTTGGTAACAGTTTCATATACAGACTAGCATTGGTTTCTTATGTATCCATAGTCTATCCTAATACTTATAATTGTAAGATCAAGCGCATGACGCGGTGATTAATATCAAAATACTGTAAATAGCTATTTCATTCGGCTATGACCAAATATTTGTTCAGTTTAGTACTATACTGTGTAATTTTCAGCCATCCTACTTATCGTTTATTTTTGCAATCATACGATAAGGCATCTTTTAGGCGCTCTATCTATGAAACACAACCATCTAGCGCAGACAGACTGACAATATTTAAATCAGGGAAATATTACACAACATTAAAATATAAATTCAGCCATCCTACTGATCGTTGCAGAAATTGTCTCTGCCTCTTATACTATTACACATTTATTTTTTAACTAAATGATGTGTATTATATTTGATAAAATACTTTTAATATAGCTATGTAGGTACATGACATGATTTTAACATTTTTCCGAATCCTATGAAGTCACATCTGTTGGTTTGATCATGGAATGGAAGCGTATTTTTAGAGCGGGTCGTTAAAACTTTTTATTAATTTCATAAAAAATGCGGCCGCGGATAATATACTTTCTAAACTTTATTATACTGTAATTTTGTTCAATAATAATGTATGCATATGTATGTTTACTTATTCAAGAAAATTTTATGAAGAATGGAAATTTTAACAATTTATATAGGATGCTTTATACCTAGATATATTACCTTTTAATAAATGTTTCAACAATTTTTGATGGATATAAATATTATAGTAGTAGATAATAAGGCTTAGGTAGTTGTTTCATGTTTCTCATGTTATTGTGTATATGGTGTACTTTCTTTATCAAAATTTATTGAAATAAAACATTAGTTAATTGTTGACTTTGTCTAACCATGTATATCACGTTAATGTTATAGTAGTAGGTAATAAGGCTTAGGTAGTTGTTTCATGTTTCTCATGTTATTGTGTATATGGTGTACTTTCTTTACCTATATTTATTGAAATAAAACATTAGTTAATTGTTGATTTTGATAAAAATCGTCTAACCATGTATATCACGTTAATGTTATAGTAGTAGGTAATAAGGCTTAGGTAGTTGTTTCATGTTTCTCATGTTATTGTGTATATTGTGTACTCTCTTTACTAATATTTGTTGAAATAAAACATTAGTTAATTGTTGACTTTGATAAAAATCGTCTAACCATGTAGGTATATTACGTTAATGTTCTAGTAGTAGGTAATAAGGTTTAGGTAGTTGTTTCATGTTTCTCATGTTATTGTGTATATTGTGTACTCTCTTTACTAATATTTGTTGAAATAAAACATTAGTTAATTGTTGACTTTGATAAAAATGCTGTAACCATGTATATCACGTTATTAAATCAAGCATTGTTGTTGGGAACGAAAACAAAATTAGAGAGAAACCAGCACAAGGAAGTTTTCAATATCGAATTTACGTAGTCAATGTCAGATGTCATACGGCTTAATTATAAAATTCTTTTATGCTTGAATAAAAGAAAGCTCATGAAAGAAATTATAAAGATTTTTGCAAATGCCTGCCCCTTTTACTTTCGTCAACTTTGAAATTTAATAAAGGCTCGTACAACACAAAGACATGTTACATAATGACTTGTACCAGCAGTTTCAAACTTTTTTTTTTGTAATTTTACTAATTATTGGCAAGATGTTTTTTTTTTGAAACGAGATTCGAGATAATTTAAAAAATTTATATTAAATTATTGCCCTTTTAAATGTTCAATTTTATTGCTTCTACATCAATACTCGAAGGATAGAAGAAGCTATGTGATTATTTCTATACACCTACAAAAAATTTTTGAGTTCCCGATTTCAAAATTTTCATTTGATTACTTTTCGTACCGAGTTTATCTATCTGTCTGTCTGTTACAGACCACTGAACGGTTTTTAATCAACTGATTTTGAAATCTGTTTTTTTAAAAACAGTTTTTTGATTAAATCTGAAAAAAATCGAAAACCATTTTTTTCCCAAAAATTGGTTTTTGTATTTCATCAACCCTATGTAGGGTTGATGAAATACCCAATTACTTAGCAGATGTTATTTTTATTATAATAAAACTGTATCCATTAATTTTGTTTATCTGACTGACCGATATCACATAAAATTAATTATATTAATAGTTTGATAATTTTTGTACAGTTTTAGTACTGCTATGAAATATAATATGGAGCATTTGAATAATGGATGATATTAATAAACAACATACGCGTGCAGCCTCGTTAAAAGTTGCCAACAGAGTTCAACTTGGTAATTTATTCATTAAATGTTAAACTTCTATATTGAATATGTCACAAACAAACCCACTTATAACCCACTATTTCGAATCCTATCCTTGCTACGTCCTGGACTCACGTGACATGTCGATTGAGAGGATTAGGACCATACCGTAATCCTTGCTTTAAGATTACCAGACGTGATTTTGGTAGAAAGTTAACGACGTATATATATTCGGGATTAATATTGTATGCTACAGTGTCGAATTTGTTATTATAAATATACCGGGTGGTCTATTTAAATTGAGACAAGTAAATATTTTAAAAACTAAGAATTTTTAGAGAAAATGTTTGGTACAAAAGTTGCAGGGTTAGGAGGGGGAAAACTAATGAATGTAAAAAATTTGAACTTGAGTGTATGTTTTAAGGTCATTTTGAGGTCAACTTCATTTTTTTAAATGGAAATATATATATTTTTTTACATATTCGTATTCTACAACAAAAATGAAATAACTTTTGTCTAAAAAGTTTTTTTTAAATCCCAATTTTAATTTAAAAAAAAATATATTTTTTTTTGTTAAAAATATCTGAAATTAATCTCTCTAAATTTAAAATGTTTTATTAATGTAAATAATAAATATTCGAAGTGATAACCATCAACTTCAATACATTTTTCAACATGATAATAATTAGATATTTCAAAATAATTCGAAAGCCTAGCCAAACTGGAAAACTGAAAGCCTTTCCAAATAAATTATTGTTATGGAAACTTGAATGGTGTAAAATATCGAAACTTTTTGGATCAAGCGCTATATGAACTACATAAGTTAACTGACGAAGAAAAAAGAAAATGTGGTTTCAACAGGAAGGTTTTCGAAAAAACTTTTTAGACAAAAGTTATTTCCTTTTTGTTGTAGAATACGAATATGTAAAAAAATATATATATTTCCATTTAAAAAAATGAAGTTGACCTCAAAATGACCTTAAAACATACACTCAAGTTAATTTTTTTTACATTCATTAGTTTTCCCCCTCCTAACCCTGCAACTTTTGCACCAAACATTTTCTCTGAAATTCTTTAGTTTTCGAAATATTTATTTGTCTCAATTTAAATAGACCACCCGGTATATTGTATATAATTAGGATAATTCTGTTTTTTTAATTTGCACGAAGGTACTTTTGATTAATTAATTTAATTTAATTATGTATAAATTGCTATTTAATAAGGAATTGCGCTATGAATTGGTTCCGCACCCACCGTATTCTCCTGACCTGACCCCCAGCTACTACTACCTTTTTCCGAAATTGAAAATGTGACTGACAAAATATTTTATTCTAATGAAGTGGTCGAGCTGGAAACAAACGCCTATTTAGAAGGACTTGACGCGAACCACTATAAGACCGGTATCGAAATGTTCGAGGACCGTTCGAACAAGTGCATTACTCTAGATCAGGGGTCACCAAACTTTTCGAGAAATGGGCTGGATTGAATTTTTTATAAACATGAGGGGCTGGACGAAAAATATTCTTGTTGGAATCCAATTAGAACATTTATTTACATGTGTATTTTTAGACACATAGAGTTTATATCGGAATTTATAATGAAAATATTTATTAAAATGTACATTATATGTTTACATAACATCATTAAATTGTATAAAATTAATATTTTATTAATTAATGTAGTTTGGTGACCGCTTCTCTAAATGGAGATTATGTCGAAGAATAAAATAGTTTTTTCATTAAAAAAATCGTTTCTTCATTGTTAGGCTAAATACTTTTCAGCTCATGTAGTAATTTTTTAAATGGAAGGAAAAATCAGATACGATAACTTCTGTAAAATGCATCAATTTGAATAACGGTGGGTGGGGGGAGTAAAATATTTGGCTCAGTGAGTTATTGAATTTGGTACTAATCGGATCAGCCGTTTTGGAAATATTTACACATATAGCAATTGTTTTTATACACAGTACTTAGTATACAGTGTACGTGTATCTTTAAATTTAAAATAAATCTTCTGGCTAATTTTTAAAACATAAAAAAATATTAGAGCAAAAATTATAAATAAATAATTTTTTTTAACAAGAGTAAAAATCCGTTTCCGGTTGTAAGATCGTTTAAAAAAATAAGTTTTCTTCCCAGATCTTAAATATAAAATATCACCCTTCTATGTTTTGTCGTTGCTTAGTTAGCATCTACAGACAGACAAACATGGCAAAAATACATAATAAAGACTTATACTAATATTTTCTTTTACTATTTATAATTTATATAAGCCATCTAATGTTCTTCATACTGATATTTAAAGAATATAGCTTTGAATTACAACACTAGATTATTGTAGGCAAACATTAACAATTCTTGGAAACTAATGTAATTAGTCATATAAAAACTTTTGAATAATCATTGCAGTTTGTCAATTTACAATAACTGCTCGAAATATTCCAAAGTTTGAAGTTTAACATTCGGAGCAATATATTACAATAGATATATGTATATATACATAGTATGTGAAGCGAAGATAGGAGGCACTTGAAACAGACTCCACGTTTGTGTTTATAAACTTTAAATGAAATATATACCAAAGTACAATACATTAACAAATATTGTGTTTACTTTGTACTCGAAAATACAAATGCGAGTATTTGTTTAATTACTTAATTTATTGAATTACAATCTAACTTTATAATTATTGTTGTTCAAATCTATTAAATATCATGCCTTGGCCATAAAATTCATACTCCTTTTTTGAAATGTATCATTTTTTACAGCTAAATACGTAAACTTTTTAGTAGGTTGCAAAAGAAACTTAAGAAAAAATTATAAAATAAATAATAAAAAAACTTCTATATGATTGAGGTGTTTTTTTCTGTATAACATACAACAAATTAAATCAAAGTGTATTTTCCTCACAAAGACAATTGTGTCGATTTTTTCCTCTCTCTCTCTCTAAATCCGTTTGTTCCATTTAGACCAGCTTCTATTTTATCATCGTATATAGAACTGGTCGCAAATTAAAACTACAATAAAAACAATTAAAAAACCGTTACTGCAGTCACAAAGGCTCCACTCTCGTTTGTTTCAGTGTTGCCAACTACGTGTCGTGTTTTTTTTTCGCACCGTTTCTCTCTCTCTTCTCTAAGTTTTCTATGTTCCGATCGTTTTATAGAGTGTGTGACGTATGTGTTAACAATTAATGTATTATATTTTGTTGTTATATACAGGTGTCCCGTATGTCAAAAAATATATTATTAAAACTACTTAAAAAAACATGTGATTCAAATTCAAACAATAGAAATATGTGTATCGTGGTAAAGAAATATTTTATTACAAAAGTTGTAGTAACCTATTTTATAGAAAATTTTATGTTCTACAAAAAAGATTCTATAAAAATTTCACGTACTATTCGTCATTCTTGAGATATTTTGAAAAACATAATTTGAGGAAACCACCCCGCCCCCCTACATACTAATGATTTTTATATGGAACTATCTACTAGACATACCCACCTAAAAAACCAAGTATAATTAAAATTGGTTCATGAGTTGAAACGATCACTTTGATGAGTTTTCAGGATGTTGCAGATTCGTAATTTAAAGGAAATAAGTACTTTTTGTTTCTTATTTTTAAATATTAATCGTTTTTGGGTAAAAAATTATCGAAAATCCAGAAATTTCTTTATATGGGTTCAGATTTGAAAAAAAAAAGTTGGTTATGAAAACCCATCAAGGTGACCTTATCAAGATCAACCCATAATGTCAATATTTAGTGCACTCGAAACCATGAAACTTGTCTGAAACGTTATTTCTAAAAATTCTTTCTTTGGGAAATAATCCGCTAGAAAGTCTTTAAAAAATCACCCGGTATAGTTAAAGTGCGGGACTGACCAATTCCATGTCAACGGGGGAAATCGTTTTTCATGGTGTTTTCTTTATTTAAAATGCAATGCTTGTTACGGTAACAACTTTTGTTTGTTCCTCATTGCAGCTAACGAAGAAGATTTGATTTATTTATCCATTCATTAGAAAATAAAAGGTCTGTTCTAGCTTGTAGCGGACTCAACTTGTTTTTTGTTATATTATTTCTTAATTAGTGCATGGCACACTGCGACTCGTTTGTATTAATGAAAATTTATAAAAAAAGAAACAGAAAAGCTAGCAGATGTTGTATATCAGCTGATATGAATGTTTGCGGTTAATAATAGTTTTCTAGAACAGTATTTTTAAAACTCTTTTTCTGTTTGCATCAAGTTGAATTGTTTCTTATTAGGTAAATAATATTATTGTTAAAATGTAATATTGTAGCTACCACAACACTTTGTATGCAACGGTATTAGCGGTTTCACCCGTGCTGTTTTTATTTTTTATGAACATTTATATAATTTAAAAAAATATGAAGTAAGTGGTAAAATCTTTTTACAGGGATAATAAAAACACTTGATGTACCTTGCAGAAAGATTTTAGTTTTGTTCAATAAAATTCTTTATGATACATATTATTTCTGTACCTACCTATATTATTAGTATATTCATGACAGTCAAATATAAAAATAGATGTATATAAATAAATAATGGTTATATTTAAACTGTAACTACATGAAAATAGGTACACCAAAAATAGCTTTAATGGGTAAACTTGAAAAACATCAACAAAAATCAATTAGTCAAGAAACAATGATACTTAATATATATATATGTAGAGAATGACAGTGATATAATGGTATCTCAAAATAGAAAATTGTAGTTGTTGACAGAATAAGTAAATAAATAAATAAACAAATGCCTCGTCTAAAATAGACACCTCGAGTGGCGACAAATTGCTGTCAACTGCTTTTGTGTTACACGAAGTATCTATATTTAATCTTATGAGATACAAAAATATTTTAGTGAAGCTCTTTTTAAAAATTAGATGACTGGCTTAATCTCAAATGAAATTGTAGGAGGCGGACGTGGCAATTCTACATACTAATTGTTCTTGAAGTATTGACTCCGTAGAAAATTATTTGTATTTTGCGATCAATAGTTAATTTAATTTTTCTAAGCTGATAATTGTTTTATAATATTTTTTATATAATTCGAATTATTTAGGGGTCCTGAAATATTTTTTTTAACTATTTTATAGTAAAAAAGGTATTATTATCTATAGTTTATGTTCCTCTCATTTTTTATCTTTTATCAATTCAGTATTGCGTATAAGAAAGTCCCGTGACATCCATGATAGCTATTTTTAATTTTAAAACTTGTCGTAAACACTTTTATAAGAAACTCTAATTCTTTTGGATCACATTGTATAAATGTTTGCATATATTTAAATTTTCTTTTTATAAACATTTCTTTTGAGAATTCTGAATTTCATTAGAATGAATCATTTCCTTTTTTTTACTCATACATTTATTTAGAAATATCACAAAACTGATCGCTAACGCAAGGTTCCGTTTTGAATATTTATAAAGGTGTGGAAGGTATGATGATTATTTTTTTCACCCGTGTAATTATATATACTTACTTACTTCATTAAAAAATATGTGACGCAAAATTTAATTAGGTGAACCCATATTTTTACATAATTAAAACATCTAAGATCCACTTTTGTCTTTATGAAAACAGGAAGGAATTCATTAGCATTATTTTTCACTGGAAAGTTAATTTACAAAAATTATTTATTTAAATATAGTCAACGATAATTTACCTAAATAACTTTGTTAGAGAAGAAAATAATTAAAAACTTTTTTAATATTCACGTTTTTTTCATGTTAAATGTTGTATTATTTGACAGTATGTTTTTTGTTTGCTTTTTTTAAAGTGTGTTTATTATTTCTTTTAAAGTAATACTAAATTGCCTAGTTTTTATTTTAATTAAAATAAAAAAAAAATATTTTATGATATCTCTTTTGAAATTGAATATTTTATCGCTATACTTTAAAAAAATATCTTTGTAGTTATTAAATATAAAATGTATCTTGTGTTTTTTTTTTATTCGAATATTTTTGTTTCCTCGCCATATCCGACGGAAAGGGGAAGCAAGGTGATCATTTCCGAAAGAAAAAAAAATTGTCATTCGATCTTTTCGTTTCCGGTTAACACTTTTCTTTCCGTGTCTGTCTGTCCCATGGATTCTTGTCACATGCATAACTTATGAACTATTGTACCGATATTAGTGAAACTTAGTTTGTTGGTTGTATCTGACAAGATGCTCCAATAAAAAAAATCATCAAATTTTGTGAATATATAAAGGAGTGTATTTTTTTCAAAATATTTTAAATACAAGACGTGTTACGTGAAAATTTCATATATGTAATCTTTTTTGTAGAGGATAAAATTTTCTATAAGAAAGGTTATTTTAACTTTTGTAGTAAAAATCAATGAATAAATGAGAATTTGTAGATATAATTTCTGTATGTTTCTAATAATCATTCATTGGGGGGGGGGGGGGGGGGTTGTGCCGTATTATTAGGTGTTGGGTTGAAAAAATGTGATGCAGCGTCATCAAAGGTGAAGGAGGGGTCATATATTTTATGGATGACCCCTTATTGATGTTTGGTGTGACAGCCGCCTGTATATAAAACTATTAATAAGTAAAACAACTGAATCTTTTTCATTCCATACAAACAATAAGATTCTTGTGTGGCAAGATTACAATTAACTTCAGATTGCAATGCCTCTGGTATTCAACCGCGCTTGATGCTGCGATCTATCATGCTCTTAAGAAAACAGATGTAGAGTGGGAGAATGGTGTCAAATAACCGCGGAATGGCCTCAGGCTATTGTTCTTTGATAACTAGCAACTTCTCTAAGTGCTTGTATGTTTGGTTTGGTGTCGTAAAGGCGATGGCCATAGAGAGCTCGTGTTAGCAGCGTCTTGTTGTAATTGCTTCATGAAAAATTCAAACGTGGATTACGAAGAAAAACATTATTCGTTCCGGGGCTCGTTTTAAAATATATGTCTTATGAGGTGGTAGCGGAAATGTGAAATGCAGTGGCGTAGTGTATATTTATAAGAAAAAACATTAAGTTAAAAAAATACTTATAACTCTGTATGTCTGTTTGTTACCTTTCCACGGCTAAACTGCTTAACCGATCTTTTTGCCAATGTATTTATATATTTTTTTATTTATGTTTCTTATAATATACTATAATATTTTAACATAGATCTACGTCTTCCCCGATGGTACTAGGGGGTGTATATCGAAATATATAATTTTACGAATAATCGTTTCTCCGAAACAATTATTCCTAAAGAAATAAATATAATAAATAATAAATATAAATAAAATAATATAAATAAAACGCCAATAGTTAGTGTATAAAGTCCCATTTAACCTTACATTCGTCAACCCTTAAATACATAATATATGTATATATAAAAATAATAATTATAAAAAAGTGGCAATAAATATTAAAAAAATTATGAGGTATAAATTAAATATTTTTAAATTATCAACAACTAAAAAATTAATTGCATAAATAATACAAAAATAACGTTTTGATTTCATGAACTAACCTAAATGAACTTGTTTTAAAAAATGTTTTATATTTCTCCATTATAAGTACCTTAATGGCGCCACTGGTAAGTCGATTCGTGGCAGAAAAACATTACAGAGAATTTATACTATTTTTATATTGGAACAGATACTCTTCACACGATTTGATGATTTGTAATATTGCAATGGTTGAAATAATAAATGTTATTATATCTTTCAGACGAAAAATTTGTAAGGTTCTTCGAAAATTGAGGTTTCTTTCACTGTGGAATGAATTTTTATTATGGATAAAATTTAATATATGATAAATGTATGGTTACAAATCCTTACGTCGGAATGAGTGGAAGGGGGGGTGGGGGGTCGAAGCGTTACTTATATACATTTACTCCAGTTTTAGTTGTTGAAATTGTAAATTAATTCACTTTTGCTTCCTCGCAATATCAAAGATACCAGAAGCTTTGTGATCATTTTGAGACAAAAAAAAATTCTCCGATTTCAAAATTTTAAATTGATCTTTCCGTTTCAGGTCAAGATAAGCACTTTTCGTTCCGTGTCTGTCTCCTGAATCCTTGTGACACGCATAACTCATGAACCTCTGAACCGATATTAATGAAACTTGGGGGAATTGTTAGGTCTGGCTTGAGGACGGTCCCAAATCGTGTGTAAGGGGGAGAGGTGGCATTCCAAAATTTTTATTTTGTAAAGATATCTCAAGAACGACACATATTACGTGAAAATTTTATCGAATCTTTTTTGTAGAGCATTCAATTTTAAAATAATCAGATGCGTCTTAAGAAAAATTTCGAACTAAAATTTTTTAGTGAAATTGTATAAAAATTAAACGGTTAACTGATGCCAGGCAATTTATCTGAACACTTTATTGTTTTTTATTTAAATTGTTCAATAATTAACTAACTTTGGTTCATTTAGTACGAGGAAGCACTGTGCGTTTACTAAAAATCATATTTTATATTATTTCAAGGGTAGTGAGGGGTCATCAATGAGCCTTTATAAGAAGGCAGTGGGTCAAAAATTAAAAAAAAAACATCCTTATTGTTTTAGGTTATTTTTAATTCTGATAAATGATTTTTAATATTTAAAATCAATTCGAAATTAGTCTATGTTACTGGCTATAAGCTGTTTCATTATAATCTTGCATGTACAATGTACATACATATATTGTACATACACGCTGTGGATTTTATAAAAATAGTAATAGATACACATTCTCATTGATAGATTTGAATAATTATTCAATGTATCATAATAATTTGCATTTTTGAAATATGTAAATTTATATTATCGAGGTAGTAGAGAAACATAATATAAACAATGGGATTTTACAAAAATGAGTTGTTTTTAAACATTTTTCTAAAAATAATTTTATTACACTCGGTATTGACGCTTAATTAAAAAAAATCATTCTCCATCAAAAAACCCGGAGGGATTTTTTATTATTATAATAATATAATTTCGGCTATAACATGAAAGTGTTTAATTTTAAGCATAATTGAAAATTATAAATAAAAAATACATTTTTATGTGCATACGTGCTTGGTATGGTAAGACAGAGAGAGAAACAGAAAAAGATGGAGCCGTAACAGTGGCGGTTCTGCATTAAAATATAAGAGGTTCAAAGTATGTGGAATTGTAATTTTATTTTTTTAAATCGCGCGTGCAATTTTTTACAAAAAATGAGTATTGTCAAACTCAAATATGAAGACGGGCCGACAAATTTAGTTTATGAGAGTATGTAAGTGACAGAATCCCCCCTCCTTCTGCATACCATTGGTCTAAAAGAACAAAACAGTTTCATATATTGTTTACGATTATTTTCTTAATTAATAAAAATAAATTATTATCGAGTTGAATTTAATTTTATCAATTCTTTCATACATTATATCTCTATCTTTTGTTAAAGCTTCGTATCATAATATGAACTAAAAGAAAATTTTCTCTGACTTGCGCTACATTCTCGTTCTTGATAACGTAATACTTATTATATATACCCTATGTTACCCGAGAGAACGTGAAAGTTTCTTATTGCTAGGTTAGTATTATAACAAACAAACAAACTAACTCACAAAGTTTTCCTTTTTATTATATCAGTTTAGATTTAGATTAGACATAACATGTATGTAAACATTACAGAACAATACAGTTAGAATGATAAAAACAATCATTATACACGGGACGCCACTGTGCTTGAGTGTGGGAAGGGTGGAAGGGAGAGGGGGTGGTGTATAAAAAACAAGGAAAGCTCTGCCGCGTCGGCCGCGGTGAAGCGGTCAGTAGGCGACGGGCAAGGTTTGATAAATTCACAGTGCAATAAGCGGCCTACAACAATACGCCGGCTATTCTTTAGCAGATTACACAACGTAAATCATTCGCGGTGAACGACAAAAACGTGAATTTTGCGGGTACGACCGCGCAAACAGAGCCACTAAAATAGTTGAGTTTTTAGTGTACATATTTGCCGGAAGTTTTGGGTGGGTTAGCATAGCTTTTGTTCTAGAGAAAATTGTTAATAATACCCGACATAAGGAATGTATTGAGAAAATTTTATATTTTCTAAATAAATGTATAAAGGATTTGATTTTGTTGGCGAAAAACCGACTTTTGATAAAACACCAGGTTTTTACAAACCGACAAAGTTTATACAAAAATGAGAAAATGTGAGACGAGCATACGGACTGACTCAAACTATACATGTTTAATATCAGTGTTTTTACTTACCTCGCATGCGATAAGCTGTTAATAAACGTCACGGAACTGTCAAATAAGTTGGGAGTATGAAATTTATATGACAGTTTCGTTCAGAATGCTGTTAAAAGTTGGTTGGTTTGTAAAATATTGTAAACTTATTACTTACTGGCTATTGCCGGTAACTTCGTCTGCGTGGAATTTTTTTTAAATCTAATAAATTTTTCGGGATATATACAAAGTAGCCTATGTCCTTCTTCAGGATACAAGCTATCTCTCTGCAAAATTTCATTAAGATCGGTTCATTGGTTTAGCTGTGAAAAGATAACTAACAGACAGACAGATTTACTTTAGCATTTATAATATTAGTATGGATTAATAAGAAAATGTTTGAGGGTCACTGGTGTACCACGTATGTATGTTTGTACATATTTGCATGTGAACAAACACACGGGATCAGCGCGTTTGATTATGAAAAGATATCTGTTGTGTTATACACAAATAGTATTTTTGTTTATACATATATGTTTGTGATTTCTGTTCTGACACTAGATATTATTTTGCTGCATGGTCTTTGTCAATCTATGTATATAATGAAACAGTGAAATTTCAGAACTATGTTAATGTGACAGTAACGTTGGCGGAATATATCACTACTATAGTATAATGATTTAATTGAAATATTAAATATACAAGAAAAAGAGATAAATAAATTGTATAAAGAATGATAAATATTTTTCGTGAATTATTGAAGGATTTAAATTCTTTCAATTTCTTTCAGTCACGTTGATATTTAAACAAGGAAAGATAAAGGACAAATAACACATTACCTTGTTACCATATCGCTCCACGAAAAATAGCCCAACGAATCATTGGCGTATTATTCAGATTTTAAAATAAATATCCATTGTTTTGAATTAATAATAATTAATTAATAATAAATGTTTTAAATGGTTTTTAAAAGTATTTCAGTGAAAATTGATTAACAGAGAAACGTCTATTTAGAACTATTATCTTTCATGCATACTAAATTCAGTTGTAATTTAAAGCATATTTGTATATTATAAATTTTCAACTGACGCCTCTGAGATAATATGCATGGGAATGACGAAAGTGACATGTAAGAAAAGATGGCCGCCGTAAAATTTTTGGTACAGTTTCATATACGGAATAGCATTGGTTGTTATGTAACTATAGTCTTTCCTTATCTAAAGTGGATACAGATTTCTATTATTTAACTTAAAGTTTATATTTCGATAAAAAAAGTACTGAAATGTGTGCTGAAATGTTTTTGCTTTGTATCACAAAAAAGTACACAAAATATATTATGAGCATAATACATTTAACAGTTGACTTGCTGCACAGGGCCCCTATACTAGAGCACTGTCACCCTCCTCCCCTGATACATAAACTAAAATTAATAAAATAAATATTTTAGTCTCAACTAAAGATTTAAAAAAATTAATTTGGTTACATAACTTCGTCTAATATAAAACATACGATTATATTTAGCTCCTGCTGTACACAGTGGCGTACCAATGGCGGGTTAGAGGTTATACCCCCCCCCAAATTTGTCAATGTTATATTACAAAAAAGTCAATACAATTTTAACCCCTCGAAATTTTTGTTTTGGGTGCGCCACTGTACATAAATATATAAAAGTGAGCCGCCAACAGTGACCGGAGAGACATGTGTATGTATGATGAAGTAGGGAATTATTTTAATTTACTTTTTGCACAATATTGTCGAGACGTATGACACTTTACTCGGACCTTGGCGATCCCTGTTTTAATTTCACTGTGTACCAACTTGATTAATTATAATGTTTGTCGCGATGTTGACTCACACGCGCTTTTTGTTTGAGTTTGTTTTGGATTTTGTGAAGATTTTCGGTGTGTAATCTGAATTTTCGGTTTTGTTTAAATATTTGTTTTACTTTTTTTTTAACTTGTGAGTTATGAGTGTCGAAATTTGTTTTTTAATGGATGTTTGATTAAACGAAAATTGATTATTTTTTTTACAATAAATTGAACTTTTTGACTTTCTTATACGGCTATAAAGTATTGTAAAGCTGACTTTTTTCGAATTTCCGATTTTGATGGAAGTATCTATTATGACTTCATCTGATTACTTTCGCCATGATATCTGTGTGTCTCTCTGTCGGTTTGTAGACGCAGTAACCAAAGTTATTTTTGAAAACGATATTTCAACTGAAAACGGATTTTTACTCTCGTATATTTTTCGTATTATTTTTGAAACGGTGTGAATTAAAAAAAAAAGTTGTAGAGAATATTATTATCTATAACTTATGTCCAATTCATTTTTTTCTATCTTTCATAAGGAAGCCAGTTAACTCATAGCAGCCCTTTTAGATTGTAACTAAAATTTAGACTTAAAAATCATATTTATTTATTAAATCGAAATTCATCTTCAAATTAAATAACTTAAATAATGACTATAAAAAATCCTTCACTTGCAGACTGTTTTTAATAAACGTAGAATCTTCGAAGACAAATTAAGTTAATATGACATAGCAGAATCATGCATATATTATTAATCCGACCACCACCTCATTGGGCGCTTCCTCCCTCGGCGCGCCTGTGTTTATGATTAAAGACGAACTACCTACGTTACGACACTGTTGTATTTGATGCTAAAGAGGTTTAATATTTTACGTAATGAAGTCCTCAAATTAGTGTAAGTTGAAACGTTTATGATAGACGTAAAATCTTAATTACGCAAATCTACCAGAGTTGTATTGTATTAGTTTTGGCTGAACAATAAATTGTGTTTATTATTTATATTTGAATTAATTAAAAAAAAAATTGACTATGTTTTTTTAGAGAGGGGTTATACGTTTGACTCGTACATATGTTTGTTTGTACGTTCCCATTAAATGGCCAATGTACTTATATTATAAATTCGAAACCACTGAACCGATATTGATGAAATTTGGCAGGGAGATAGCTTGCATTCTGAGGAAAGACATAGGCTACGACTATGAAGTCTCGGATGACATTAAAACATACTCTTTAAAAAATTGGGTCGTCTGAATTTCGCAAACAAAATAACCTTCAAAATGTTTTTTTAATTTAATTATTATTTATGTACTATCTTTTTTGATATTGCCCCTCTTTTTCTAGCAATATTTGATCCCTTAATCGTTTTCACGTACCTATCTATAATATAATTTGTGTTAATTTCAAAGATAATGAAATTACACAAATTCTTTTAATAATACTAAAATATTATACCATAATAAAAACTACGATAATGTAATAAGGGCAACCCTAAATACAACCCTTGATAATTTTCACTACATCCTGTTCTAGCGACCTTAGTTCTCGTTGAATTATCTTTTAATTGAATTTTAAAACTGCCTTAACATTGTATTATTAAAAATGTAGGTCTAACGGGTCTATGTGTTAGCGTGAATGGTTATAGAGAAATAAAATGAAGATAATATGCGAAGAATGGCTTCGTATAAATACTTAATAAACTCATTTTATAATGTTTGTATATTTCATCATTAAAATATATGCTGATTAAGAAATTAATTAATGTTTTAGCATATTTAATTTATTGCTGTTATCTTCATCTTTATTATAGGCATTTATATAAAACAGTATTTAATTTCTACTCAAGTAGAGTTACGTATTCATCAGTATACATATGTATGTTTGCTTGTAAACGGCTGCACCGATCCTGACTAAACAAAAACTAAAATGATCCTAAATGAATGAACTAAAATTGTTTTTAACGGGCACATTAAAATGTAATTAGGGTTCCAAAGAAACCCTATTAACCTCACTTTGTCGTCTGTCCGTCCGTCCGTCCTTTTCACTCAAAGCTAAATAGTTCGTAAACTATATCAGCTAGAAACTTGAAATTTTTACTGAACATGAAATAGTAAAAGAGGGCGTCAAATATATTGAAAAAATAATTTTTCAGAGAGGGAACTAAGGAGCTAAAGCTAGGTAAAAAAATATTTTTTTATATCAAGGCATGTGGCACGTTAAAATGTATAACCAAACAAACAAATCCAAAAAAAATTGGTAACGAGGTTTTGCTGGCACTACCAACGACAAATACTAAAGTCAACAATATAATTTCAAATTTTGGAATAATAGGGAAGAATTTTTTATTTTTATTTTCATATCTAGGTATGTGGGGTGTCAAAATATACATCCTAATTAGTGGAATATGACTAAATTTTTATTTATTTTTCTATCTCAAAAATATCGCCTGTAGGGGGTTAAAAGCAGTATTTTATTTTGTCCACCCTCCCTCTTACTCGGTAACTACTGACTCAAAAAATTTGGTAACGAGGCTTTGGTGGGATTACCAACGGCAAATACTAAAATCAACAATATAATTTTAAATTTTGGAATAATAGGGAGGGGCGTCATAGAATTTTTTATTTTGATATTTAGGTAAGTGGGGTGTCAAAATGTAGATGCCAATTAGTAGAACTTGATACTCAAAAATAAATAACTCCAAACATTCCACATAGTACGAACTTCGGAACCCTTATGACATACACACGTCTTGCCCGAATTATTAAATCTTCAAACCGATTTAATATAGTTTAATAAACATTAAAGTATTTTTATATTTAATTAGTATAGTACAAAAGAATGTATGTAATATAACATCGTACAAAAATAAAAGTAGCTTTACTTTTTTACGCAGCCATACGAAAGATAAAAAGAATTTTTATGTGTTCTTTTTAATAAAAATCATTTTAATAAGATATAGTTCATGTGTTGCTTCCATTAAATGTCAGTAAAATGTCCCAACTGGCACTTTTATTGTTATAGCGTCTTTTCGTGCAGTTAAATTACAATTATTTGCCTTTTTATATAGGTTATTAGGTATATTATATGAAAATGGAGCCTACAGTGAAATGATACTAAATAAACATTACTTGTGTTTGTATATTATTTCATTTTTTCTCAAAAATGTTTTATATATCTATAATTAAGGTACTGGCACCCGTCTTGGGCAATATCCCAGTGTTGGACACTTGTTTAATTAAATGTACTACTATAAATTAGAAATATTTGTTAATATTTGATTACTGCCATTACTGAATCATAATATAAGTATAGGCTATTACAGACATTGAACTGTAAAACAGCTTAATTTTGATAACAATCGGCTAATGGGTGGACATATTTAATTATTAGTGTAATCTATTTATTAATTATTATACATATTATCATAGCATCTGCTTTTCATTGTTTCAAATTTTACAATTCTTTATTTTATTACTTTTGTGTCGTAGTACTTATCATTTTGTAATCATTAGCAAGTGACAATCACTGGGTGCCCATTACTGGTTTACTTTGTTCCTTACTGGAAAAAAACATAAACAAAATGAAAGGCTTTAAAAAAATCTATTTATGCACTTTGATAATAAAACTGATTTAATAAAGAGGTACTTGTTTTATTAGTAACATGAGTTCATAAGAATCACAAAAAAGAAGTTCATCAATCCCAGTATACCTTGCTCTTAAAGCGGCCAAGACTGGTGCCAGTACCTTATTTAAAAATAATTTTCTTATCACTTACATGTTGACAAGTAGGTAACAACAATACTTAACTATACTGAAATACAATATATAACCAATTTATTAGTTGTTAATTACTACATAGTGAAAAATAAAATGTTTATTGTACAATTAAACTGCTATCTTGTATACTTTTATTACTGTAATTAAACTAGTACATTGCTTCTCATATTTCACATAGAGATTAGAATGGAAAATAGAGTACACAATATAGTATTAAAATATATAAGTATATTTGAGGTACATACTACATATACATACATGCAGCATCATAATAATTACACTATTATAATTATTACACTATAGATTATATGAAGATAAATGTATAATTATTATACTATAGATTATTCCATATAGAGAACTGTAGAAGGTACTGGTACCAGTCTTGATATGATGAGCGACTACTGTAGGACTCTAATGCGTGAAACGGATTCCAAAAATACAAACTAGAACCAATCTTAAAAAATAAAGTGAAGATTCGGATTCAGCGCTCCAAATTACCTTAGAAACAACTTTTGGTTACTCAGTTCCAAAACCGTGTAGAAATAGATTACACTAATAATTAAATAGTTTAAATGTCCACCATTTTGACACCCATTGGTCGATTGTCATCAAATTTAGCAGTTTAACAGTTAAGTGTGTATAGATTATGTTTCAGTAATGGTAATTATCAAATATTAACAAATATTTCTAATTTAGTACATTTAATCATATATTAAACATACATAGTGCGTTTAATATATGATTTAATTGGGGTATGATCCTAGTACCTTATATTAATATACAAAATATACATTATTTAATGAACTGATAATAATTGATATGAACCTAATACAGTATTATATGATAATATTCTTATTTATTATAAAAAAAACCTAAAAACACTGAAAAGTATATAATAATTCAATTTAACAGTTTTTGAAGTTGGTTTTATTATTTTATTTCTTAAAAAGGTTTTTTATTGGGGCTACAAATCAACTTCAAAAACTGTTAAATTTAATTATTATATACTTTTCAGTGTTTTTTTATTTTTCCATAAAAAGTTTTTTATTTTTCATTTTTTGAGAGTATATTATTTCAATCAAAAAAATCGCTCAAATCGGAGCATATTTACGCCAGAACATATATAAAAAATATCCACAGTCGAATTCGCTATGGTCAGTGACCACTCTGCAATCTATCGGATAAAAATTGAACCCTCCTGAAGGTCCCAAACAGCGATTTGAATTCAAATTAAGATTTCTATTATTAACGTCATTGAGAATAAAGTGTGCACAGCAAACATAAATATTTTTATAATGAATGGAGGTCAAAAATTTTTTCACCCATATTATTTTAACAGCTGCATTTCTTGTAACAGATGAAAACTTAATGTTTTATTGGATGAATTATTATCACAATTTGGTACAACACAACGTTATAGTTATTCTTTTATTTTTGATTGCATTTTAATAATTTTAATTGCTTATTTATTTCAAATGGCTGTTTGAGTACTTCAGAAGGGTTCAAGTTTTATCCGATATGTGGTAGAGTGATCACTGATCATAACGAATTGAGAATCTATTTTTTTTAAGTCGGTTAATAACAAAATATTATCAAATATTTTATCTCGTGTAATAACACAAAATCACGTATATTATCAAAGATATATGGTCAAAGATCTTTAACGATGTAATAGCGGCTTAATAGTAAATCAATGCATTGTCTCAGCTACTTAATTATAAACTAAAATTCAATAATCCTCGAAGACTATGTCAGTTTACAAACGCAATTATCACATTATCGAAGACTTCCCGGTAATTGTAGACCGGGAGCAATCTCGCTGATGTTGATTATGTTAATCAGGTAAACATATTAAATCGGATACACAGTGACGACGCCATGTGATAATTATCACAATAATTATGCACAAGTTGAAGATAAACATGGGAATTTGTGTTTTGCCAGTGTTTATAAGATAAGGTATTCGACTCGTCTCCGAGAGTAAATTGCGTCATCGTTGCTGAACGCACAAGTGTCTTCGCAAGCAAATGGAAGTAGTGCAAGAAGATAATTGAGATGTTGTTTAGTAAAATATACAATCATAGCACTTCATTGAATATATAATATATGTATATGAAAATACGTACGTGAAATGTGCTTGTATTTGAGTTTATCTAGGTTTCGTATTATAGTTGAAATGTGTATTCATATTTACCTTATAATTATACAGTACGTACTTTAAGCAACTGCAACTGCCTAAGGCAGGGGTGGCCAAACCATGGCGCATTGCATCCTTGCACCTACTTATTCTTTTGAAGTAAACGCGCCATAACTGAATTCATCTTTATATCATATGGTGCATATTTTCAACACAAAAATGTTCTCAGTTCAATTTAGCCTTTTTTACAGCCTTCTTACTAATCAGTTCGTCCTATTTTTTGACAGTTTCCTAGCTAACTATATTTCCAAGCCATGCTTACAGTTTGGTTGAGCAAGAACATTAAACAGACGAGAATTAAGAGAATAGTGTAAATTGTTAGATTTGAAATGAGAGAAAATTTGCAAAAAGTTATAACCATGAACGTAATACCGTGTTTAGACCAAAGAAAACAAAACAGCAACACAGTGTTTGAAAACACATCGTATTTAAAAATGCATAGGGTTTATTTCACTTTTATACACGATGTTGCTGTTCTGTTTTTTCGGTCTAAACACGGCATAAGAAGGTAGAAAAAGTACTTGAGTTACATGGCGCATCTGACTCGTCTCCGAAAAAAATTGGTGCATGGTATGCAAAAGGTTGGCCACTCCTGGCCTAAGGCCTCGAGATGAGGAAAGAAGTAATAAATTATAAATATATGTACTAGCCGCTTCCTGCAACTTCATCCACGTGGAATTAATATTTTTTTATCTAATTAATTTTTGGGTACAAAGTAGCATAAACCCTTCCTCTGGATGCAAGTTATTTAGCCGTGAAAAGGTAACATACAGACAGGGTTTTTTGAAGATATTTTTGCTGTTACAATTTTTTAAAGGGTCTTCAGGTATTGTGAAATGAATTTTTTTTAATGTTAGTATAAATTAAAAAAAAAAATTATTTGACAAAAAAATGGGGACCCCGATTATTAATTCTTCCTAAAGCCCCCAACTTTTGTATACAGGTACGTAGTGCACTCATCAAAGTATTAAATTATTGTAAAAATTGATTACATTAATAAATAAATAAAACATTTTAAAGATAGGAATTTCTACTTTTCAATGATTTTTACACATAACATTTTCATCTATTTACAAAAACGTAAAATTTTAACTTTAAAGTATTTTGATTTTTGACTCATGTTTGTTTTTACTGTTCAGGGTAGATTTAACAAACAAGTCATAGGATTTTTTTATCTTAAAACTGCTTCTATTCCATTTCTTTTGTTTTTGTATTTAATTGTTCTAGCGCGTGAATGAAATTGTCTATGTATATGTTCTTTATTTTTTCTGCATTTAAAGAAGATAGATCATGTTATATTTTTTTCTGTTTCAGGTGAGTGGTGTCTCTTCATCAAATGGCTTTTCTGTAAGCGTAAGTTAGTATAATAATAATTTTTATTTGAGTTATATATGTACATATATCATTACAATCGGTATTTCAAGCCGCGCCGAATGGTAAATTCAACATAGCTCTATGATGGAAAAAACGCTGCAAAATTTGAGGTAAATCATGTAAAAAAAGTTGTTTTCATAAATGAAATTAAATGACCTTTATTTGCTCTTCACGTTCAGCCCTAAGCACTTGAAAATTATGTTTTTTAACTGTACAATTCAATTTAAGAACTACATAATAATAAATAACGTATAAGAAAAAAAATATGTCACGTTTTTTTATACTTTTAATTATAATTTTTATTAATAATATTTATTTTTTAATTATAGAAATTAAAACAAATTAATATTAATAACGTATACAATAAGAAAACAATTATCAAAATTTACATTAAGAACGTTTAATAACATTATAAATTAAACACAATTAATTACTAAAATTTAAATGTAAAATATTTTTGAGAGCCAACTTCATAAAGATGCTAAATTTAAGATAGGTGTATAAAAACAGGGGCAAAATATATATACGTAGGTAATGGTAAGGTCTTCAGTTAACGCATATCTCTGTGAATCTTAATAGCTATAACGAAGTCATTGTGGAGAAATGATATTTGCATCGGTTGGGGTCACAGTACGACACAGCCCGACGCTGCTTTGAACAGCACGGTTTCGTTGGGGAAGGGGGTACAAGGGGGGGAGGCAGCGTAGAACTAATTTGTCGTGAAGCTGATTTGCATAATCGGCAATATGATTGCGCATCACGTACAGCGTGAACGTGAGCGTGACTCACGGTGCTACGGACCCGGTGTGATTCCGATATCGGGGTGGTTGGTTGGTAAAGTAGGGCGCATCAAGACCATGTGACGTGAGCCCTGATATGTCTCCGTGCTGTTGTTTGATAGGAGGGGGGGGGGGTGAAGGACAGTGGCAGGGGATAATTATATTGTTGTATAGGCGTCGATTGGGTATTACGTTGACGGATGATGCTTGTAGTGGAAATAAAGATTTTAGGTTGGTGAACTAATCTGTGCCGTGATTTCTATGTGCAGTGGCGTATCAATTAGTTTTTTATTTTCGTATAATACTAAATATATTTAGGATCAAGGAAGTAATTCTTAAAACCGGAAACAGATGTTTATTTTTGTCAATTTTTTCGAATTTTTGGAAAAAATAAATGTTTTTGATAAAACTTAAAAAATCATTATCTATTTGTATAATTTGTATTTTAATAATTTTTCCCCAAATTTTTTTTCTTTATAATGAAAGTTGTAGAGTACGTTATTTTCCATTGTTTATGTCCAGTTATTTTTTTTTCTCTAATCTATTAACGAAAAGGAAATTTTGTATATTTAATTTTTTTAAATAATTTATAAGTTTTTCTTTTCTTAGTTAACCAGAAAATTTTGTTTTATAGAGACAAGTAAATACACATGCATTGTGTATTTTCAGTACTTCGTATTAAAAAGTCCCATTTTATTAATCGTAGATTTCTTTTATTAAAAAAAAATCTATTTATTTATTTACTTAATAAATAATTTTGTATTCCATAATATATTCTTTATTTATTGTAAAAATTAGATATTTAATTAAACATAAAATTGTATACTCCTATTACAATACCAATCGATTTTATTCACCAGCAATGCGCAAATAACATAAAGCAAGTTATTTAATTCGATTCCGCATTTCGAATTCGACAATTTCGCTTCATACATTCCAATTTGCAATAATAATCAGCACGTATGCGTCGCACACTGTGATCTATCTCCTGCATACGCGTTATTCGATTAGATTAGATTAGTGAGAATTAAGTGGGCTGCGCACGCAATCTACACACACTAGATACCTACTCATTGTGAGTGTTTCGCTTGTTTCTAACGCATTCTCTATCTATGAGAATGTATAAATCTTAACTCTTAAGGCAGTGGTTTCCAAACTTTATATTACTACATCTACCTTTAAAAAAACATCTAATCTGCCCCCCCCCCCTATTTTATAAAATAATAAAGACATGTTTTAAAAAGGTATCAAATGTATTACCTAATACAAAAAATTAAAAAAGCGTAATTGAAAGATGATTGCGCTTGTTTATTAGCACAAACTTAATAAAATCTAGATGTCATTGAGGAGAACCCGGGAAAAAATTTCAGATCTGAAGTTATCAAATCGGATCTTGATAGATCTACAAAGATTTCTAAAGATCGTTGATAGAGATTGAAACGTTGAAAGTTAATGAATTTTTAATGTTACAACGATCTTCAGAGATCTTTGTAAATCGTTGTAGATAGTTGTAGATCATTGTAGATCTTTGTAGATTGTTGTAGATCTTTGTAGGTCGTTGTAGATCTTTGCAGGTCTCTACAGATCAAAAACCAGTGAAAAATATGATGTCTCAAAATGCAGATCTATCAAGATCTGATTTTTCAACGTTACAACGATCTTCAGAGATCTTTGTAAATCGTAGATCTTTGTAGATCTTTGTAGATCGTAGTAGATCTTTACAGGTCTCCACAGATCAAAAACCAGTGCAAAAATATGATGTCTCAAAATACATATGTATCTATCACGATCTTTTTCTACTACTAAACAGTCTCGATATTTGGATTTCATTGCAACTAATTGTAAAAATCCCACTTCGCATAAATATGAAGTTACGAATGGCAGCAGTACTTAAATTGCTTTGCTTGAAGTATTATATTTTTCACTTCGATTCAACAAAAATTGAACTAGAGTCTTAATCTGAAATGTTGGTTTGAAGTATCGCATGATAATTCTATCAGTTTTTCCTTTTCAATAGTTGTTAGTCTAAAAATACACAGTAACGTGCCTATTAGGAACAAATAATATATAAACAAATAATATTATGTTATGAAAGTTTATTTTTTGTATATACATATATTTTATTTATAATAATACCTAAATGTTATGTTATGAAAATTACATTTCTCTTAAACTTTTCGCACCTCCCTTTGCACTAGTCCGCGCCTCACAGTTTTGAAATCTCTGTCTTAAGGTGTAGTAAATCTTTAACCCTATCTGGTGTATTAGGTATGCAGGTAATGAGTATTGTGTGCATAGATAAGGGATATATGTATGTAGTACTAATTTATTAATAAATTAGGTACCGGCACCAGTATTGGCCACTTTATTTGCAAGGTATACTGTTTTTTTTTCTTTTTCGAGGATTGATGAGCTTTTTTTGTAATTCTCATGAACTCATTTTACTAATAAAACAAGTACCTCTTGATTAAATTAATTTAATTACATAAGTTCGCAAATATAAATAGTTTTTTTTTTAATTATAGCCTTTTATTTTGTTTATATTTTTTCCCCAGTAATGAATAAAGTAAAATCAGTAATGAGCACGCAGTGATGGACACTTGATAAACACTATGACATAAAAATTATAAAATAAAGATTCGTAAAATTTGAAACAATGTAAAGCAGATGCTTTGATTGGTGCCAGTACATTAACAATTCTCTTCTCTCCCCATTCATACACATTAATTTTAAGTACAATTAAATTTTATCAAAATTTAAAATTACAGAATTCGCACATAAAAAAAATGTATTTAAAATATTATATTTTTGATTTTAATAAATAGAACTGCATGTTTTAGGTGGCAGCTTGCATTCTAGAGTCTTACCGCCGCATGTTTGATACCTCTGTATAATTCTAGTTAAAGTGAAATTTTACATCAATCTACAATGTTATATATTTGGATAATTTTTAATAAGTACAAAATCATAAAATACATATTAGCATTTGTTCAATAAACGTGAATGAAAAATAAATATTTAACGAAAATTATTACGTCTTTTAGAACCGAATGAGAAAGTATTGAGGATTGTAGATATTTCAGAATGGTTCTTTGTAAAATATTAACTTGTTTATTATCATGATTTTACTTTTTTTCTTTCTATTTTTTCTGACATCTTAAAGTAAAGGTTAAATTATTTAAAAGAAGTTTCGATTAAAAGGTCAACATCTGTTTTTGAAAAATTAAATTTTTTATTCAATCAAATAAAGACAAATTCAACTTGACATTTGTTAGACCCTTGCGTTGTAAATAGATATTGTTTTTTGGTTCAATTATTGAATATATTAATTAAAATTTTAATTTATTGTGTGATTTGTTATTGAAGATAATATTCTGGTAATTTATTTTACTTATAAAGAATAAAAACTACCCTAAAAGGTTTGAGAAATTTTTCATTTTTCTTCAATAACATGTAAAAATAAAACAGAAAAAACATAAAACTTCACCTGGAATAATCAGGGAAATTCTAGGTAAAGAGTGGTCACCCTGGAATTAAACACATATTAACATATAAAAAAATTTCTTTGTTTGATATTATCTAAATCTAAAGATATAATTATTTCTAAAACTCATTTAAGACATAATATACCTTATTAATTATAGCCATGCAATTTACATTGCGTGCTTCTGATACAATAATTATAAAGTGATAATTAAATTAATTATATACATAGTTATTTGTAATTGTTCATTATGTATATGTACTGAAATTAGTAACGAAGGGGAACTATATTCTAGAATGTAATACATGCAATTAGATGTACAGTATTAAGAGAAAGCGCCAGTACAAATTCTATTATATTTTATTTTAAGGTTAGGTATTCGATCGTTAAAGCAATGTATAGATAAAAAACTAAAAATGTTATATGTTATTTATGAATACCGCATATATATATTTTTTAATATGGTTTTTGAGCAATTGGATATTAAAAATACAATTCTTAATACACGGTAAATGAAAGAACTCAGCGGAAGTGATCTATTTATTGAAATTCTAACCAAAAATTCTATACAGAGAGGTTCTAAACACTGGTTATTACCCCCCCCCCCCCCCTAAGTTCTAAACTGTCTACACAAAAAATCTGAAAATATTCACTGTAGCAAAAATAGTTTATGAAAAATTTTGAAATAACTTTTTTTTAAATCATAGTGATAATGGCTACCGAACTCTATCATGTGCGTGTCCACCACGCACTTGATTTAATTTTAAAAGTCCTACAGCATTTTGTTTGTCTTGATAAACTTTGTATGCTACTGTACCTATATTTATTGGTCTGTTATTATTTGAAGTACTAAATTATTATTCATTGTATGTAATTAATTTGTTGATTGCTTGTATTAGGAAAACGATTTGTGGAAAGTCGTGTAGTCATTTTCAGTAATGTATATTTTAATTATTATTGACGGTTTCACTAGATAACATATATAACTCTAACCGCCGAATTATCTTTAGCTACTAAAAGTTTATTTTACAGGAGAGGTATTTTTTTAGAAATACTTTATTGAAGAAATATGGTTATTTTTAGCGATTACGATAGAAATACCCTTAAAGTTACACTAGCATCTAATTTAAATCCAATAAAAAAACCTTTTTAATTTTTTTTTGTATTTTACAAATTAATTACAACCGGAAGTAAATTTATAACAATTGCCGTTTTCCGAAAAATAGGTATCTAGGTTTAATTTAAAGCTACACCACACCTTTTTATTTTCTTATTAAATGGTGAATTACCCCCATTTAAGAAGCTAGGTGTGTTTTATTAATGAATAAATGAATATTTAACATATCATTGGTAATAACATTTGACTTTTAATTTTTTATTTCGTTTTACAGAGCTTTTACTCCTTATATGGGTGATTTACCCCGTAAGGGTTGATTTTTGAGACTTTAGGCTATCTTATTTTAGAGGTGTGGTGTTTCTTTAGAAACACACCTAATTTTCCGGAAAATGGCAATTGTAATAAATTTATTTCCGGTTGTAATAAATTGCAATTAAATATCTACATAGAGTTCTTGATGTCAAAAATTTAATCTACTAGAAACAAGCATGCCAACATTAAAATTATGAAAAAAAAAGAAATATTAACATGTTAATGATAAATCTCAGGGTAACAAGCACTTGTTTTTTATGATTCTATGTGTCATTTACGATAAAAAAATGTATTTTACGATAATTAAGCGTTTAGTGCTCGATATTATAAACTGTATTATGAAAAATGTATTTAAATATTATTTTGCATTTATTCTTGATAAGTAATGGAATATTTTAGGAGCCATATTTGTATGAAAAAGCTGCACGGATGTAATCAATAGTTATTATTCAGTGGCGAAGCTGTCTGGATATTTCAATCACACGATCAGACAATGGCTATGATGAATAATTGCCCCACAGTAACAAACCGTTATGTAAGATGTCGCTTTGTTTCCGTTTCTTTTGTTATCTGTTAGCCAGCAGTAATTAATTCAGTTGTTAGGTGACTCAATTATTAGCTGCTTGACTTGAAGAATACAGAATGAGTGAATATAATTGATGACAGACTTAGGAAATGATTCGATAAAAATACATTATCTAGGCTATAATTTTATATCTTATATACTTGGTTTTAAAATGGATTCTTCAGCGTGTTCTGTAATCAGCGCTTAATTAATCAATAGATTGACTAACTAGACTAGATATATACATTTTTATGGGTTAGTTTTACTTATTTTTTATTAGTATTTAAGTTGATATTTAAGATAAATTGGAATTTGATGCATGAAATATAACTAAAAAATTTGAAATTTTAGATTTCGTTAAAAGTATGTTTATTTTATAAAAAATGTAGTGAATAGTTGAAATTTTCAAACCGTTCTCAAAATATGGCCTTTCAAAGTTTTCGATTTTTGAGAAAAATGACCGTAACTTTTGAACGGGTGGTCAGATTTGATTTTAGTTGACGGATTTGATTTTGCGTAAAATCGACATTTTTTAAAGGAATTTTTTCAATTTTCAGCCAACATTTTTTTGTTGTGTTTTAACGTATTGTTCATGTCAGTATATAGCTTTTGACACGCTGATTTCAAAGACATCGACTGAAATCAAATCCGACCATCCGTTCAAAAGTTACGGCCATTTTTTCAAATTTTTTTTGAGAGGCTATATCTCGAGAACGGTTTGAGGTAAAGACCTACGGTTTGAAAATTTCAACTTTTTTAGTGATATTTCACACATCAAATTTTAATATATCATAGAAATATGAACTCAAATTCAAGAAAATAAGAAAACTTACTCAGAAATAATCTTGGACTTTCCAATTTTTTTGTCCTTCGTAAAATAATTTGTTTAAAAAAAATTATCCGGCTCTCTATACATTCAAAATTCTTTATGACCCACTTCTCAAAAATATTGGTGACCCCTGTTCTAGCACGTTGCAAGTTGCCAATAAAAATGACTAATTAAAAAAATAAAAACAAAGTTGAAAGTTTCTTAAGCACTATCACATTTCCAAGAGGCGCTTGCCTCTTTCCTCCAATTAAACTCTTCCAACAACACGTATTATGATGCGCAGTGGCTTACACAACACGCTACAGCTTATACAATAATTGTTTTAATTGCTCTTGTTTGTTACTTTTTGTGGCGGTCGGTGAAGAATAAAATCCAACGGAACTGCTAAATTGAGAAGACCCGTGAACAATCGTGTTTTTGTCCACTCCGAGGTTACAAAGGGCGCAGCACACTTAGCTAGAACGACGTTGGTTTAAATTGGATAACAAGTTTATATATATGTATGTGTATGAGGAGGAATGGGGTGTTATATATTTTTACTTGTACGGTTAACTTTTATCTCGATGTTTTCACAAAAAAACTTTTCCATGATAGATTAAAGTTTGTTGTTTTAGAATATATATAATATGTTTATGTTTTTTTTTTTGAAAGGTATTTATCGACTTTTTTCAACAACAGAATCAGCTAGAACAGGCCTGGCTAACCCAAATTGCTTTAAAATTTTCGGGGGTCGCACATAAATAAAAATAATTCTAAAATTTGTTCTCATAATTTATTTGATATTTGATTTTACAACGAATTTCGTACTTATTGATTTTTTTAAATCACTTTAAGAAGTACCTCTTTATAAAATCAATTTAATTACCAAAGTCCGCAAATATAGTTTTTTTTTTAATTATAGCCATTTATTTTGTTTATGTTTTTGATTACGACACAAAAGTTATAAAATAATGAATCGTAATTTTGAAACAATGAAAAACAGATGCTATGATAATATAATTATTAATAAATAAATTACACTAATAATTAGTTTAAATATCCACTATTTTGATCAATAAAATCTTAACAAATATTTCTAATTAAGTACATTTAATTAAACAAGTATCAAACAATGGGGTTGACCCAAGATTGCTGCCAGCACCTTACATAAAAACTTACTGCTTCTCAAATGAAAATCTTATGACAATACACATCTTAGAAGACTCATTACGTTTTCCATTTATACTGAAAGTGCATTTTACTAGAAATGCTTTTATGTCACAAGTATTTGTATAGGGAGTCCGTCTTAAGGACTCTGTAAGGGGACATAAAATGAGATTTTATCAACATCTTACACCCTAACTGACGGTTAGAAAGTCTAGTGGTTATTTCATATGTCTAAGACATATTTTTATTTTAAAATAACAATATTACATCAATGCTAGAAGGGAGGGACTGTAATTTGTTGGGGTAAAAATCGAAGCATTAGATAAATGTATGTTAGGAACACTAAACAAAATAAGTAAATAAATTTATAATTATTTAAAAATAATAAAATAACTAAAACAACTAACTCTCATGGCATGCTATTGTAAAACACATCAGTGCACATGCGCAGTTCAAACAGTAATGAATGAAAATATTGACGGCTGAATTGCATACTGTGTAAGAACAATTGAATCGCTGCGATTTGTTTGGGACAAGCTGCTACACACGCGATCGTGCGACTAAATCGCCAATGTGTGTAGCTTTTGCGTTTACATGTAAAACAATGTAAAATGAATGTACGCTATAGTTATGCTGCTAAAAGTCGCTAGTGTGTACGATAGGGTCATAAAGTAGGTATGAAAAAACCGCCTTGAAATAAATTTGTCAATAGTGTTTTGTTTTCAACTTTAATATCGTTCAAAAAAGATTTTATTTTTATTTTGGATGCTTAAGTTAAAAACAAAACACTACTGACTAAGTTAATATTTATCAGTTTGCTACGAGGCGACATTTCAAAATGCATAAATTACGTCGTTATATTTGTCCAAGGGCTATTACAACACAATGTTAAATTTCCTTTAGCTTAATCACTATATATTTGGTTAATACAGGATAACTAATTCCAGTTGAATGCACAAATACATAAATATCAAAGTTCTTTGATCAATAAATACGGTATAAAAACTCGTGACATTAAATCGACATTTGAGAATGCTTTATTTTAAAACATTATCATCATACTTATATGTAATAACTCCAACCACGATAGTAAATTCCGCGTTCAAGTTAAATTTATATAACCTAAATAAAGTTTATATTCCTTCATTCACATGCAAGTTAATAGTCACACATAAAAACAAATTCAAAAGTTTTAACAGGTAATAACGATTGTATGGGAGAAGACATTTTATATTAGACTTGATCCCTTAACGAAAATTGCTACGAAATCCTTTTTAAACTATATATAGAGATATAAAAGTTTCCGAATGAACAAAAAACGACCTACCGTACCATAAATATATTTCTTTATATTCCACACACCTAATCCTAAGCACATTATCTTTAACGTAACTCAGCCTCTATTCTACATATATACCTTAGAATTATACCTCTGAAGAAGTACCTATATAAAGACATGCAGGGGTGTCGAAATAAAGCTACTTTGCTTTCTAGGTAAATGCTCTTGTAGTTTTTACATTTATTCTATTTTTAGTGTTTCGTATCGAAATCGGAGAGTGTCTGTCTGTCAGTATACCACAAACTTCTAGCTACTGAATTGTTTGACCGATAAAGCTGATTTTTAAGGATCTAGTTTTTAATTCAAGTTGCATAATGGTTATAATATTTTTGATTGAAATCACCATTCTTTCCGTTTACCTTTTTTATAATTAATTTATTTCAAAGAACAAAACTCGTTAATTTGCTAAAAAAATATCATGTATCTTCCCCCCTCACCCTCTCTATAAACTGAGTTACTATTGGCTAAAAAGTTTTTCTGTAAGCAGCCTAATTCTTGAGATAAAAAAATGTATAAAAAAATGCAAATAAATAAAAAGAAGTAGTTGTATGCTTATACTTTAAGATACCGATGGGCGTAGTTGATTAAAGGGGTGCAGTGGTATTTTGGGAGGTGGTGAAAGGTTAGGTTTTTTCCTGAATAACTTTGAAAATTGTTTTTGTTTTAAGCCCTTTATTTGTAATTTATTTTATTCCAGTGTAATAAAAAAATTGCAATCTAAAAAAAATATTAAAATCTAACTATTTTATGAACGAGAATTTGAATTATATTAAAACAAAAAACAAAAGCTTATATATAAAAGCATGCAAAAACAAAATATATAAATCAGATAAAATTAACTAGCAGAAAATCTGCTAACATTTACAAAAATACACAAAACAGAATAGGGTAAAGTGTAACAATGATGGCCTTTATACCCACTTTAAGATCAGATCTTCATAGCTTTTTGGACTGCGAGGGTTGCTGGTTACACCCCCACCCACTCACACCCACACACGCAGTGGACAAGTGCGCTCTGGGTCATTTATTTCATATCACAAAGCATATATCAAATAAATGGTGCAAGAGTGTATTCCGTGATTTGTGGATTTTAATAACGTTTAATTTTTCATTCTCAATAGATATGACAATTTCGTCCTGTCCTAAACTAAAATTTTGACCATGCCTGATTTATTGAACTTGAAGATATTATTAAAATACGATTTACAATGCTATGTTATTTGCATATGCTTCAAATGGATTAGAATAATGTTTTAATTTCAATTGATTTGTTTATTTAGGTAGTATAATGTTATCAAATCATTTTTACTTTCTTATACGGCTATATCTATGAAATAAATATGGTATTAATCATAGACATAGAGTATGGACCGTGCATTCTGTATTAACATAATGGTGTAACTTTTCTCCAAAACAGTGAGAGAGATGAGGTGGTGCTTGGGATATATCTATATCTTTTTCTGATAATATTTCTATCTCTTTCTTTTGACACGACTCTGTTTTCAAGTTAGATGTGTGGTCCATGAACGATTATACGTTATACAGATTTCTGTTATGGTAGTCAATAAAACAGGTTTATAGTCTCACATTTGCACACTAGATGTTAATACACGAAAAAAGTATAACATATTGTGTGTACAAAAGTACACACACCCATTTTTTTATCTAATATTTTTTTCGGAACACAAAGTTTTTTTTCAAAAATCTCATTTCTGTTTTTGGTAAAAATGTATTTCGTAAAGAAACTGCATTAGTTATATACTGTATTTCTTAAAAGTTAAATCTATTTCTAGGTAAATACATTATGTTATTACAATCATAGATATTACATGTGTATTTCTAAATATTCTGGAACCTATTATTGTTGTAGGTAGTTATCTGACAAGTTGCAAGACATATTGATTTGCTAACTTTAATTTTACTTAGTTTGTTTGTATAGTAATGGGTATTCAAAATATGCATAAATTAGGTAGGTAGTCATTATACATATTCTCTTACTAATAAACTAGAGACGTAGTTACTGTAATAGTTTTAAAAATGCATCTATCCCAGATCTGATTTGATTACTCCAGATCTAAAAAAAATTCCCGGGCCGTATAAAAAAAATTAACATACTTTTCTCCCCTTTTAAGGGTTGATTTGTTAGTAAGTGAATGAGGTTCATTTAGACTAAATAGATAACTCATATTCTATTATAGAAGAAATAGAGAACATATTTTTCTAATTAAAATAACGTATTAGAATTCTTGGAATTAAGCACTCTTGAAGGTTTATAAAAATAATATATGTAGTATAATATAATATAAATAACTTTTGTGGAGGCGATGTTAATGCCGTTTCTTTGAATTATGATTCAGTTTTGTTTCTTGGTAATATCGTGTTGATAAATTGACGTAGATATTACGTTGGTATTGTATTACAAATAAGAAAACATTTGTCAGTATTTATGAATGAAAAAATATATTTACTACACATTAATGAAAAACAAAAACAATATTTTGAATGTATATAATTTCCCTGGGTTAATATTTCAAAAACAAAGCAAGATGGAGAAACAAATTTCGGACAAAAGTTGAAGGGTTTGAAAGGGGAAATAAGATGACGCTATTAAAATTATTTTTGAGAGAAAGAAGAGTATTGTTTGAGTTATATCTTTATCTTCACTTTTTTACACATTATATTAATACAGAATATACAATCCATGTCTCTACGCCTATGTAACAAATGTAATCTATGTATATATTAATACGTGAACATTATTGAAAATTGTCGTACGTTTTTTTAGTATTTATTATAAAAAGAGATAAATGAAACTTATATCATTCGAAAGGTACTTTGCCATAGATGTGCACAAAAAATCATGTGTGTTCATGTTGCCGTTAAGGCAAATAAAATGAAGTTAACATACACACATGATTTCCTCTCTCGTTGTTTGTTTAATTCCCCTCACATCGTCCAATAGAATAGCAATACTCCTAGCGGCACCAAGCGTCAAAAATAAATAGTTTTGGGTTTCTGTCAAACGTCCAATTGCAATGTTTTTATTTGGACATTTTTGTTGTAAAAGCAGGTTAGGTTGTTCTGTGTCATAGATGTGCACAAAAAAAATCATGTGCGTATGCTGCCGTTAAATCAGGTAATATATTGGTCGAATTTTGACCAAAATCGATGCTGGTATTATTAAAAACATGTATATGTGCACCCCTGAAACTTCAGGATTGCCATAAAGTCATGGTCAAACTATACCACACTCACCCGAGTTGACCTAACACATTCATACTGTTTGTCTTAGTGAATTCTATCTAAACATTTTCTTTTAATACGATCGTGATTAGTAAAACAAATATTTGAGGGGCAGTAATTTGAGCAGCCCTGCTCTATATCGTTGTGTAGAATTAAGGCTTTTTGTTTAACGGCGGCTGCCGGCTGGGGTGGGCCGATAAATTCCAAGACATTTCCACCCTCATAACAATTTCCCTTGCTGCTATCGGGCCGCGCGCTTCCAAGGCTCGGGGACTGCGATACGTCCACATAGGCGTAACATCACGTGATTTATGGGGGTGTTTGTATTTTGCCGGGGTAACCAGAGTACTTGTTGTGAATGGATGGTGTGTTTGATTTATTAATTGAAAAATGTGACTATGATAATAATGTATGATTTTGTAAAAATTAGTTAATACAAAGAAGTTGTTGAATTAAAATATACATAATATTATTTTTTGTTTACATTTAAAATTTGTTTGCTAGGTTATTAAGGTGCGATGGAAAGCTGGAACCAAACAAGGCACATTTGAGCCGATATTGAATTATATGTATCATTAAAAATTAATGTTTCAAGCCGCGCCGAATGATATATTGTACGATGAAAAAAAAATTATATTACAGTAAAACCACTGTTATTTTGACTAAATTCACAGGAAACTTTTACAATAATCACAATGCATATTACTTTGTAAAACAAAGCACAAAAAATATCAAATGTGACTTTTTAAAGTTGATATTAGAAGAAAAATAAAAAAATAAATGCTGACAAAAAACTGAAAAAATAATTTAATTTTTTCTTCCTTATCGTCGATACGCATGCAAAACCTGCTATGTGACATTTTTCGGTGGAATAGCTTTATGTCTATGTATGCATAGCTGTCATGTACTAATGCTTCCCAAAATTTGTTAATTGTATGTAAAGTGTATCAATTATTATAAGTTTTTATTGTTTCCAAAAAAATTAAACATTTGTGACATAACAGATTTTGCACACAGAATGACGATATTCTGCTTATTTGCATAAATAACAAAATTTGATAGAAATAAATTTTTCGCCATGTTTTTTTAATTTACAATTATTATTATGAAATACAGGCTAATTATGAATATAAATTATGTAACAACACCCCTTACAAACATTCACATGCACATGGCCATGCTAAAATAGCGTATTATTCTCTCTCTCTCTCTCTCTATCATGACCAAATTGAGGGGTAATTACAATAACTTGCAACTTCCCTCCTCTTTTTGCCCCCTCCACAGAACCCTTCTTTGCCATTCTCTTTAGACTATACAAATTCTGAAAATGTAATGCGTCGTTTGAATTTCTGTTACTTCATTAGATGTTCTCTGGCCCGATTCTGCAGCAGAGGTTTTAATGTTACACAGAAAATAATTTTGATTTCAATGTTTAATATATTTTCTAGTGATTTTAATTTTTTTCTTCAAAATAATTGCCATGAACTTTTTAACTTTTTGGGATAATTATTAAATTAATAAATCTTGTTTGGTAACAGAATACTCTGGAATTATAAATCATAGAGATGTGGGAATGATCTTAAAATGACCATTGTATAGTCTAGTTTTACGTATTAAAATTTCAAAACATTTCGAGCAATCACTTAATAGTTACTGTCCTTTAAGTCTTGAATGACTAACTTATCAACACCCAACCAAAATCCCTGGACCTAGAAATGTGAAATTTGAGGGATGTCTTCATATTATGACGCAAACATCCACTAAGAAGGGATTTTCTGAAATTCAACCTCTAAAGAGATGAAAAAGGGCGTTCAACTTTTTTTATTTTGATATTGCATAATTAATATTAATTTTAGGTAAAAAAAATTCTTAAAAAATGTTCCGCGAGTCGGCTGCTAATTTTAAATAAATATTTTTAATTTCAGCTCAATCGGTGTAGTTTTTTAAGGGTTGCGTAGAAAACTAATAACCCTTATAGTTTCACTCTGTTCGTCCGTCTGTCTGTCTGTCTATATAAATTTTATAGCGATTAAAATAAAATTTAATATACGGACGAAGACTGATAACCCAAAAACAAAAATTATGAGATTAAAAAACATTTTTTCAACCCCCCTTTAATCCATTAGATAGGTCTCCTAAAATGCAACGAAAAAATGTTATACGACCTTTTGATTTTAACCCTTCAGTCACGATATATTTGCTTTTCAATGTGGTTATCAAAGCCCCCCCCCCCCCCCCATCCGTTCTAATTTCTAAACTATTGATGCAAAAAATGTAAAAAAAATCCAGAATGAAGCTTTTTTTAATTAATACTTTCATTGAAAATTATAACCAACACTGTAGCAAGAATAGTTTATGAAATTTTTTTATAAATCTTCGCCGTTTTTTAAGTTATATTGCAGACGTATGGATATATTTTTAATGAAATATATCCAAGTATAGTTTCAAAAATAACATTATTAAAAATAAATCATAATAATATTTTTTGTTTAGTTTATTTCATACAGAGGCATTTTCATTCGATTGTAATCAATTGTTTCATTAAAATTAAATTAAAATCATAACGCTTTATGAAATCCATTCCAAAATTTAAATCATATATTATCACATTATGTATCAATTTACATGCAATAATTTATTCTAAAAATTATTTTCAATATAAAATAGAACACATATCTATAGGTTAATAATTAACAATATATAAACACGAATATTGATGCAAATATGTATAATTAGGTTAAATTTATTGTAGTATATAATATATTGGTTTCAATTAAATATATATGTATATGAAAAATATTGACACGGATTCAATTAAAATTTGTGTAAAAACACAAAATTTAAAATTTATAAAACTTTAATATGTATAAAAAAAATTCGTTTGCTTTCTGATTTGAGCTTGTTTTTATTAAAAAAGCACTGTTCAAATAAATAAATGAAATGATAAATTAAAAAAGTTTTTATAATAATTTTCATTAAATGTTTTAGACTCATAAAAACATACCTACCTCGAAAACATATCGTGTTCAACTAATGAAACCAAAACAATCATATATTTTTTATAACTCATCATAGTTATTCACAGCTTTTTTTATTAAAAAATACGTACATACATTCATTATTGTGCATATGTATAGACTGTATACATACCCTTAGTATTGTAATCGTTATTTCAGCGTTGTGTTTTCGATTTGTTTTAGTTTTTATATGTTTTATGCAGTCATATAAATAAACTGTTTTCTATTGTTACAAAATCATCGGTATTCTTTTGTTATTTGTTTTTTTATTACAATAATGGAGTCTTTATGTGTTCGGAGATTATGTTTTTTTTTTTGGAAAATACATTATAAAAAGAGATACTTTTAAAGTATATTTATGTAGTAAAATATGTATTTTTATAATAAACAGTTTGTAAATTATTATAGATTTAAAATAGGAAGGAATAGGGGGAACTTTGTAATTATTTGTCAAAGAAAAAAAAATGTTCTCTGATTTTAAAATGTTCACTTAATGTTCACTGGATTTTTTTGGGAGACGTCGAAAATATCATAAATATATTTTTAAATATTACGATAAATTTCACATACCTATTTAAATTTTTTGAATTGATGCCCCATTGTATACAAAATTTTTTGATAATCCATTTCCCCCGATTAAAAAAAGCGCTAAAAACTTAAAATTTTATTTTTATAACTCTTATCTACTATAGGTCCACCAAATCTCAGCTTTCTAGGTCAAATAGTTCAGTAGCAAGAAGGCTGAAACAGTCAGACCGACAGACGCAAGCTGATATGGATATTTTTAACGGACCACTGAAATATGCGTCGAAACGTTGGCCGATATAACGACTAAATCGACTCGGCTTTTACCCAAAAGATAAGATCCATTAAAAATGTGATGTTTGACATTTTTAAATATCTATACATAGTATAAAACAAAGTCTCCGTCGCGTCTCTCTGTCTGTCTATCTGTGCATGATTTTCTAACTACTGAACGGATTTTATTCCGGTTTTCACTAATGTTTCACAAGGAAAGTTTGTTACAGATTAAATTGTACACCCGTGTAACACGGGGTCCAATGCGCTAGTACTTAATATTTATAAAATAATTTGTCCTCATTGACTCATCAACACACATCCCAAACTTGAACCTAGAAATATTAAAATATATAGGTGCTTTTTTTGAAAATGGGGAAAGTTAGTTTTTTTGGTTAGTGCTAGATATTTTAAAGGTTTGTATGCCTTATCAAGCTCTTTATTGATATGTCATCAACACACATCCCAAACTTGAACTTAGAAACATTAAAATATATAGGTGCTTTTTTTGAAAATTGGTAAAGTCAGTTTTTTTTGTTAGTGCTAGATATTTTAAAGGTTTGTATGCCTTATCAAGCTCTTTATTGATATGTGTCTTAGACCGTACGCCACGATGTGGTAAAAAAATGAACTATTCCGATAAATATAACACCGGGTCTAATGCGCTAGTTAGATATATTTTTAACTGTAACATTGGTGTGTGAGACTTGAGCATGAAGATTAGTTGGGATTTGGTCTGACACAAAGAATAATTCTATTTACATGTACGTACAACAAACGAGAGTGAAATTAGGAACAGTTTGCATGTTTGATTTGGAATTACGTTCACAGACAGAAAGAACAGCGCGTTTTGTTTCTGTGTGTCATTAGTTGACATTTGGAATTATCTTTCAGCTGAAAGGCTCGCGTGTATATGTTTCGTTGTTGAAAACAAATGAAAGGTAATATTGTTTTATATTTATTTTTATATTTTATGGTCTGGTGATTAATATAAAATATGTAGGACGTGTGTAAAGGCATTAGGTGATATTAAAATAATATAGAGTGGTTTTATTTTTTTTCTTTGTGAGGGAGATATAGCTTAAAATAACAGTTGTATGGGATTTATTAATTTGTTTAAATCAGCGGTATAGATTCGTGTACATTAAAACAAACTAGCAGATTTAAATTAACACATTCATACCAAATTCATACTAAATCCTACGGAGTTGTAGGGCTCCTGGGAAAAAATCTACCTCCATTTTGTATAATAACCGAGATGTTTATAATGAATTTGTATAAAATGAATAAATAGCAAAAATAATATATGAATATAATTTATTTTTTTATGTGATCAACAGAAAGAGTGGAATATATTATATTGCTTGCTGATTAATTTATTAATACAATGTGCAAATATTTTTCTATAATATTATATAATATATAGTTCATACAATTAAGTATATATTATATTAAATGAAATTCAATGAACTGACAAAATGGTGTATGTAATTTATTTAACGGTTGCATACGAACGATTACAATTCTAATTTCTGTGCCGTAATCAAGTGATCTGCTTGTAAACAAACAAACAAACAAACAAACAAACAAACAAAAGCGTAGCGTTTGTTGTGTGCCGATTGTAGTTCGAGCGGGCAACGTGTTTCAAGTTGTATCGACGCACATATTAACATAACATCATGATTAGGAATACATTTATCGCATGCAATACACTAAACATACACCAGTGGACACTAACATGTTTTTACAACTAAATGATACCAATATGGTTTATACAGGAAACAACTTATGCGTAGGTAAATGTTATGGCAACACTGTACCCAAGATTAATTGCTTCTAACCATTGAAATGAACTTATTATGAGCCAGTCTAGCATAACTCAGCCAGGGGTATTCGTAGAAAATTTCCCAAAGAGATGCGGCAAAATTAATCTATGCTAGATTATCATAATAATCTAATACCTTTTTTGCTATCTACAAATTAAGGAGATACGATCGGAGACAAAATTAGCTACATTTTAAAATTCAAATTTTGTAATAGAAGTTATAAATGATATAAATTATTGCTAGAGTTGTTTACTTACATATTCGGAGCTAAATTTTTCTCCCCGACGACTATTTTGGTTAAATTTGTAAAGATTTTAATATGATATAATATAGTTTTTGATACTGACTATATGACAGATTCAACTTAACAAAAATATTTTTTTTAATATTATTTGCGTTATTTATTGCTGCAGATTAATAAATATAGTTTGCATATTTAATAATAAAAAAATGCAATCCTGTATTATAAATACTTCCTATGATTCCGTGTAATGTAATAATATGGACTATATTTAATGAAATTGATTAATAAAATCAGAAAATACAGTTGTGAATGAAACTTGGCTACTACTATCAATCAGAACTCTTCTTATTACATATATTTTAAAAAAAATACGTAAGGATAGGAGATGGGGGGGGGGTCACCTTATACTTACAGACCCTTAGATAACTGGCGCCTACTGTATTTAATTTCTTTCGAAAAAAAACCTGCAAATAAATTGAGAGGCACTGGAGTAAATCCCATGGTAGTGGGTCGTAGGTCGAAGCGTGCGCCAAATAACGGAGACGGGTCGTTCATCACGCTGTTTCCGCATGCCTGAGTCCGTGTGTATAAGCCTGCGGATTGCTCAGAGCCGTGGCATACCGGGGGATCTCTTTCCTCGTCGGTGCGTGAAAATAGTGCTAGAAATTGATTAATGTTTCTTTTAGATGTTCATTATATGCCCGAGAAAGAACCGATAAATAAAAATAAAAAAGAAACATATAAAAATGTATTATTTTTTCTTTCTTTGTCCGTGAAGTATTAATCAATGCTCTTTTTGTACCCTTTCAGTGATGATTTTTATTATGACGTAATAGGTGCAATAAATATCTATATGATTTACTTTAATTTGTAGATGTGCCATATATTTTTGCTATGTCCGGTATTATAAAGAATTTGTTAGAAAAAGCTATCTGCGAGGTATCAAATATAAATGACAAATCATTTCTTTAGTACTTTCGACCGAGAATTGTGTTATATATAGATAATACCCTATTCTTTATAATACCTGACAAAAATAAAATAAAAGGCTATAATTAAAATAAAAAAAAAACACACTGATTTTGCAGACTTTGGTAATTAAATTGATTTAATAAAGAGGTACTTATTTTATAAGTATAATGAGTTTATGATAATTACAAAAAACAAGCCAATCAATTCTAAAAAACAGTATACCTTACTTTGAAAACATCCTTGGATACCTACTCATGGTGGAGGTGCTGGGTAGTAGTAGAAAAATGACAATTACGATTATTATAACATACTTGAGTTATTCCAGCCCTGCATGGCTACCTTAAAGTTAATGTTGGTTATTGTGCTAACATAGGTATTTAAATTTACCGTACCGTTGCTTGCGAGTTACGGGGTTGTTATGTTACAGTTCAGTTGCATTAACGCCGTGTAAATTAGAGGCTACCGGAATTGTTCTGCGGATTTCTACAAACTCTCTCTCGGTGTTTTTATTGTTTGTGAATTAGTGTTGTGTAAGGAAATGTGCCAGGCAAGGTTTTATTTAAATTTTAAATAATATGATCGTTTTTAATGTCAATAAAGTTAGCCCCGTCATTTTTGATTAAAACAATTTTTTTGTTGTGCTGAAATGTGCTAGATTTGTGCTGCTATGTGGAAAAAAAATTTGAGATTTAAACCAGCCAAAATATATATTTTTTTGGTATATGTAAGTTACTCCCGCCATTTTTTATTTAAGAAAATATTAAGGTTATTCTGAATTATGCTCGATTCATGCTACTATGTTTGGTAAATGAAAAAAAAAAATGTCTAAAAAAAAAGGTCTAAATTTTTTTTTAGTTATGGGCTAAAATATATTTTCACAATAAATTAGCCCCGCAATTTTTAGTTTCGGAAAAAATATTTAATCAACTTAAAAAGTCGGTTTTTGTTTAAACCCTAGTGTATATCAATCTTTGATTGAATGGGCGTTTTGACTGTCTCCTGCCCTGATTGTTATACTCCCACTCAGTTATCCAAAATTAAATATTAAAACCAAAAAATTATGTTGCATTAGAGAAATTTTCGTATTAAACTATTTAAAACCGATTATGTTTATTTAAGGATTGAATATTTGTGCAATCGAAATTTTTCATGAATATAGTAAGAGACAATTTAAATGTAATAAAAATGTAAAATTTCTACCATTATTTAACCGATGTAAAGGATAAAGATAACGAGGAAAATATCATACGGCAGGAATTTCTTTTATGTTAAGATATAAAAGAAATTTTATAGTAAAACATGAAAGTATAAAAATTTCTTTATTATAAATAATTTCATCGTCATTAAATTTTTTATCATTAGATAGAAATTTATATGAAAAATATTAAAATAATACTTTCCTAGGTAAAAAGTTGCAAATTAAATTTCTTTAAAAGATTCATTTTTAATATGAATATCAAACAAAATATTATCAGGAATGTATTTTTAATAAAAAATGTATTTTATTATTTATTTTATATGTGGGACATATTCTGCCAGTATTTATTCTAAAAAAAAATAATACTTCAAGGTTATTTTTTCTAAAGCCACATTGACGCAGTGTAACAAAAAATACAAAACATTTTATGTATTTTTTTTTTGACAGAGTGATTTTTATTACAAGAGGAAAAAATTACACAAGAACAATTAAAATGGACGTCGCGCGTTCTATTTGACGCATATTCAACAAAAGCAAGAATATAAATGGATCAACATGTTTTATTTTGAAGTCAAATTTTATGTCCCCCAGTTTATGTTTGCTGTAAATTTTATTACGGTTCTTCAGACAAAGATATTAAAAGACAACAGTAAGAAACATTTTAACCACGAATTTTACAAAACTATAAACATTTTATTACCAGAAATTAATGTACAAGACGATGCTGCAATATCTCTTTTATTATTATTTTTATTTTTTGATTGAGTTTTTCTATAAAATATTTCAAATTTTGATATTAAATATGTAATTAAAAATAAACTAAATTATAAAATTCTTTCTGATGCATTAATTCAATTTTTGTGTTGTAAGAATGTAACGAAATAAGTATGTCAAACTTTGATAGCTTATATCACCGGAACTAATGATCGTAGAGTAATAAATATAACGCCAATAACTTTTTATAATAAAATCACTTTTAACCTTTTTTACTTTTAATTATTAACAAAGCAAAAAATTTCATTAAATGTACATGTGTTCTGCATATAAATTAAAAACTAAATTTGTCGATATCAAATCTTTTTTTTTTATAAAAAAAAAAAACCGGATAGTTCACAACTAAAATGGTGCTTGGCCAATAACCTTAAATAAAGTTACGTAACATTTTAATATGATCCTCTATCCCCCATTTAGACAATAGAGCGGTATCCCCTAGGCGATTCCTAATTATTTCATTATTTTTGTTGAATTTATAAAGTTCTAAAGTTGGTACACATGTAATATGTAGACAAATGCATACATATATAGAGTGTGTGTTCGTTAGTCGTAATATAATCATTGTCGAGCACTAAATGTTATATCTAATTAAGATGCAAATTAGGGGCTTTGAATTGTTTTCCATTTGAATAATTCTGTTTATAATAGTGGACTATTACTTTAGTGAATATTTTATAAACGTAAAAGCGTATATGTTCTAAAATTTAGTTGTTTATACGAAAAACGGTTACGCAAATGTAGAATTTGATTTAATTATATTTTACATTATTTATAAGGAATTCATCCGTAATTTTCTATGAAATTATTACTATAAATATAAGAGTTTAATAAAGAATCTCAAAATATTTGAAAGATATATGAAAATTTATTTTTTATTTAATCCACGCATACTTGGATTTAAAAATCACGTACACTCACGTCGGGTCATCTATAGTCTGTTTCAGTTAAGATTGCAACAGTAGCTAACATATGAAGTGCTCGTGATTGGGCAAAACGCCGGACAGATTTACAATTTTCACTGACACAATTAAATTCAAATCGTTAGATTAGTTTTTCTAAAAATATATATTATATTATCGACATTAGGATATTCGAAAACTTTATTCATAATACAAAGGTGAGTTTTAGTTTTTACTTTTAGAGTGTATGTAAAAATGATTGCCAGTTTTTTAACGTGAAGTATCGCTTCTTACTATATTTATTCTGTCTAGTGCGAGAATAGTACCTATGTGAATCGTACCGTCTAATCCCTGCTCACCACTGCAATCTTAAATGAAACAGACTATAGTGCACTTTTTGACAATCTAAAAAACAAAGAATCTATACATCCTTAATATACATAAAGCTCAATGTCTCTCTGTCTGTCTGTCCGTCCGTTAGTGCGCTTATCACTTGAGAACCACTTATCCGATTTACGTGGTTTCTTTTTTAATTCATAGGTACGTTCTCTGACTAGGTTATAGGCTATCTTTTGTTACGTTAGGTAACATAACAACTGAGCAGTGACGATAATAGTAAATCAAGTCGGAAAAAAATTTGCTGTCGGTGCGCTATTTTGCAATACACTGCCTAAACCGTTCAATATGGAACAAAATAATGTAGTAAATAATTGTGTAGAATCAAAAGTTCTACAATAAAGTCCGCGACACCATACATCTAACTTTTATATTTAAATCACAATGGTTGCTTTTATGTTACAAAGAAAATTAAAAATATTTGGGTTCTGTTTACGTGGATTTATGACCTGCAAAACATTAATCCTTATCGAAATAAATGATTTTATCGTCATAAGTACTTAATGTAGATATAATTTGTCCTTTACAGAATCCAATTTGGTCTTTTGGTTTAGGAAATAACGTGAAATATACATACAATAACATATTATTCGCGCGAACTATGATGAAGTGTCGCGGAGAGAGGGAAGATTCTGCACTCGACCGGCAGTTGTTTATCTTGTTTTCAATTATTAACTTTTAAATTTAAACAGAACAAAAACTATTTGTAATTTTTGTTCTGATTTGTTTTTTTTTTTAGGTACGTTAGGTTTTAATTAGTTATTATTACGATAATAATTAATCGTGTTTGTACTTAATTGAACTATATTTTTCAATAATCCTAAACAATAATTCCGTAGTCCAAGCAGGCGAAGCAAAGTCTCTTACCGCTATTGAACGGATTAAGTGTATAATTTTTATAAATTTCAAGAAGTTGGAAATATATTCGCATGCGCTGCGTAAATAGTTAACTATAAATGAAAAAAATGTTTAAAATAGATTTATTACTGATTAAAAATATATCCCCGGGTGCAATGCGCTAGTATGTAACAATATCCGGGCCTGTTACTGACCCATCGAAGCACAAACAAGCCGCAAAAACACACACTGAACATACAAGCATATCAATACATAATGATGTACATAACAAGCATTTTAACTAGCTCCAATTTCCTGCTTGAACAATCACTAGCAGGATGTTTTTACAGTTTCATGTTATACCAGAGATAACGAGAGAGAGAGACGATGATGATTCGCGGCAAAACGAAGGTGGCGTTGGCGGAAATCAAAGAGACAAAGGTTCAACATTAGCATATTCACATACATAGGTGACGATGAACTGGCACATTCTGTACGTGTATGTGTATGTGTGCATTTGTTTATTTAACCTGCGGCTCTACTCACGCTTGTTATTGTCGGGAACAAGATGTCGAATTTATAAAGGAATGTGGGAACGTTACGAGGAGCGTTTTGTTGTGGGGGAAATGCTAAATATGTATTGGTGAAAGTGTGTGCTTCGTTGAGCAGGGCTTGGTGTATATTATCTTTACTTTATGAAATTAGCAACGTTATTACTTGCAATAGGATCAGGGACTTGAACCGGAATTTATTTATGGTTCGGGTTCGAGTTTGGGTTCAGCATGGTGCAAACTATTTTTCGAAAAAAAAAAAATTATAATTAATAAATAAAACATTTTCTGAAGAAGAAATAAACATTAATCATCTTTAACATATTGCTAAAAAAGGGAAAAAATAAAATTACATTTTAAAGATTGAAATCTCTTCTTTTCAGATATTTTTTTGCAAATTGAAATGTAATTCAATTATAGAATTTAAAAAAAAGTTTAATATATGTAAATTTTAGTAGTGGACTTGATAAGTTACATCATACTAAAAGATTTCCAGCTTGTACATTTTATAATCTATTTTAAAAATCATTGGTGAAAACAATTCAAAAATTTAAAAATAATTTATTGAACGGTTCGGATTCAGATTTTTTAGGACAAGAATAGAACACACTTCCAAGCAGAGCCTGCTTGGGGTTAGCATTTTTATAAAAATTATATAGTGTATTCAGGTTTAGAAGAGACAACTCAAATATGTATAGATCGATCAGATTGCGTTTTGACAGTTTGAGCAGTTTTATTAAATTATAATCCAATGTGCAGTTATATGCAGAATACTTCACACTAGTAAAAATAAGCTATTGTGTGTCTAACAATGGGGAAACTGATACGATATGGGGTCAAAAAATATTATTTTTTCTATTTTCCCGTTTTTGGGTCACTAATCTATGTCTATCTATCAAATTTAATCGTAATAGGTGTATAATTGAGAGAATAGGAGGGTTGTGTCATACAGTCAGACAGACAGACGGACGGACAGATCTGAGATATTAATAATTCTTAATTATCAAATTTAATTTGTTTATAATAGGGGAAGGGGGTCGCGATGGTCCTAGGGCACTTGGTACTCTTAAAGTTAATGGTGTAAGCTATATTTAAAAAAAATGTTTGAGTCTGTAGGATTGCGCCAAGCTGAGATATTAATTATTACACTTATTTGTTAATTTATCAAATTTAATTTGGTTATAATAGGGGAAAGGGGTTTTAGTTTTCTACGAAACCCTAAAAATTAAATACATATAAATTTGACATCCCTACAGCAAGAAACCGAACCCATTCTACTCAGGGTTTAATATGAATTGTCATCTATTGTACATACGTATAGAGCAGAGTCTGAGAGCAGTATTTAACTATAATAAAGGACTGTAAGCCCGGCGTTGTAATGAATATTGTTCCATGTAAAAGTATTGATTTATTTGTATGAAATGTTGATTGTTCGCCCCTGAAGGAGAACCATCCATCTATTGATAACAGAGAACCATTTTGTAGGAATTCTCTTGCTCTTTGTATACAAAGATGTATATCTTCGTCATTTTTGTCCAAAGGAAATATAACATTGTGTACGTTATATCGGAACAATAACTAAAAACAAATATGATCTCGTTGCTGAAATAATAATAAATATTTACTTTTAAATTTAATTAAATTGATCAAGTTCCTTTTTTTTGATTAAATAAATAAAGCATATATTATATTAATTTCCACATTTTAGATTTTTTTAACTATATAATAAACTAGTTTTGGTCTATTTATTTAAAAATTCATTATGTAGTAGGTTTTTTATATATGTTGGTATATTTGAAATTAAATTATAGATTATAAATTAAAAATTAAAAAACATAAATTTACTAGTTTGGCATCTTTTATATTTTATTGCAGGATATTTGTGATGTTTTAAAAAAATATATGTATTTTTTATATTCCATTTTCTTATTTTAATAAAATCAACTGCAAGTTTTGGGTCGCGGACCCCATTTAAGAGTCTTATGGGTCGCATGTTTGACACTACTGGGCTAAAATAAAAAAAAACAATTTCATATTTTAATTACTGAAAATAAATACATATAAAATATCTGGTTGAATTAATTTTATCATTATATTAGGTAACATAAAAAATAAGCAGTGACGATAATAGTAAATCAAATCGGATAAAGGGCGCTATTTTGCAATACGCTGCCTAAACCGTTAAATATTAAACAATATAATGTAGTAAAGAACTGTGTAGAATAAAAAAATCTAAACTAATTCAACTATATTTTACAAAAATCCTATACAACAATTTCGTAGTCCACGCGAGCGAAGCCGCGGGCACAACTGCTATTATATATGGGCCACACATTTGATACCACTGGTATAATAATTCATCCGAGCAGTGTGTTTTATATCGCAGTGTGACGTATTATCCCCAATAATATCCACCCCCCTTTTTGTTTGGAATCAAATCTTCATTAACGAGTTCAAACAATCGTTTGAACGCCGGAAATTCTGCTCTAGTCAGAAAACGTTGCCCTGTTTACTCGATTCTTAATTTTGTTTGTGTTTATATAAAATTCAAATGGAAGTTTATACTTTTAAATATTTGGATAAGTATTTTGGTAATGGGTTTTAAACAGTCAACCGAAAAGCAAAAGGAGTACTCGAGTGTGTTTTTAATTGCAATAAAGCGACTGAATTTTAAATTAAATGCTTATTTTTATTAAATTGATATACGAAGTAAAAATATTCATATAAAATAAAAAGATTTGTAATTATGGTAAAAAATTATGTACAGGAATAGCATAACTAAACCTGATTAGTTAGTCAGGTGTAAAGCGCCATCTATATGAACTTTTACAACCGGTTTTAATACATCGGTTACAGTAAAACTAGAATAACAGCGCTGTGTAAACGTACTCACAATCAGTGTAAAACCGGAAATAGATGCAATATAAAATAAATAATGAATAATAGGTACATAAAAATAATTTTTATGTACATATATGTTTTAACGTTTACAATAAATAACATCTGCACCCCAAATTCGATGAATCCATAAAAGAAGAAGAACACGGAAAAATATGATTTGTTATTTTATGTGAAAACAAATGAACAACATTTAACCTTGTAACCTTCTTTCATCAGAAAAATATCAACACAACATCGAAGATGTCATCTCACATCGCAATGCCGTCACTCAAGCGCTAACAAAACACTCGAGAAAGAGAGACGTAGATAGAGAGAGGCACATACTATACAGGATGTTTAAAAATCTTAGTTGCTGTACAATTTTTAATTGAAACATTTTTTCTGTTATGATTATTTTCTTTAAAAATTTAAAAGGATATAAATTATACGTTAAAATATCGTAAATGATGTATAAAATAATGCTTGATCAAGGCCACATGCGCGTAATATATGTTTATACCACATTTTAGTAGTAGTATTATAGATGTTTTATAGGCATTTCCAATATTGCATACATTTTAAATGACTTTTATTATTATGTGAGTGTGATTCTACAGGAATTGCGTTTTTTTAGGATTTTATTCACAGTACTGGCACAATATAAAATTTTTTAATAAAAAAAACGACATTTAAACTTATTTAACAGATTTTGGCATATGTTCATAAGAAAGAACATAAAAATGTTCACAATTTAAAAAAAAATTTACCTTACGATGTTTTCTCATTAAATAGCGAGCTTTTCCATTTTTTCAAAAATGGACGATTGTGGGCATAAAAATCAAATTTTATTTTTGAAAATTTCATCACGTATACTTATAACATAAAAATACATATTTTCTCTTATTTTCGAAAAAGTTCCTTCATTTTTAAGTTAATTAATGCATTATTATAGTGATAAAAAAAGTTTTTCGACAATTTTGTTATTTTTGAGGTTAGAATGCGTTTGGAAAGTAACACTATTTATACATTTCTATAGTCTTTCAACTAACAAGTATTTAATTATTATTCTTTTTTATTTTCCTACGACCTATAGAACCGGAGATATTTCAAAAACGACTCCAAATGTATCAAAAATGCACAATTATGGAATTTTCTTCCAAACTTTTTCGATTTTCAACTCATCTTCGAACATATAAAGAGAAAATCCAACTTCCCGAATGCATCACTTCAAAATGCTAATTTCCCTTTACTAATAACCCGGCCAGGGAACATATTTATGAATTAAAAAAAAACCACATAAATCGGACAGACAGATAGAGAGACGTTAAGCTTTATATATACAAAGGATATATTTTGTATTGGAATTTTTCACTTAAAAATGTATTGTCAAAATATGGGGCACTTTAGATTATTAACTTTATAAAATTATTCAACTTCATACTAAACAAAATCGACCTTCTTTAAGAAATAAGTCAATAAAAGTAACTTTTTCATCAACGTGCATCCATATTCCGACAAAAAAAACTTCACCCTATCAAAAACAACTAAATTACCTACATTTTCCATTTTTTTAAACGCTCCTCGTAGGTACACAGAAGACTTTAATAATATTTACCTTGAAAGTTTTTACGAAGCCACCATATGTAACTCAACTTATAAAAAATAAATAACAGTTTAAATTTTGCGGTAATTTCAAGTTACGCAAAGAAACAAACTTGAAATGGGGGAAAAAGAGACAAGGAGGGAATGACACACTAACGATAAAACTTCAGTGATTATCTCAGTTCTACAGATGCCTTGAGTTGTCGTTCCGAAGCAAAATGATACGGTTACAAAATGCGGCGGCACCATTAGAGCTCATTTTAAACATAAGATGACACCGTGTGTTGGGGGATCTACAAACGCCTCCCCCCCGCTTCTCTCTTCAACACACCAATCTTATATGTAAAGCATATTGTGACCTATTTAACACGGTATCAGTTGATACATTATTTTGGCCGTTTGTAAATATGAGCAAAATAAAATTATGCTAAATTATTACGTGAAGCTTTTTGAGAGGAGGGGGGGGGAGGTAGCGCCAAGCTGACATATTAACTATTCAACTTATTTGTTACATTTTCAATTTAAATTTCTTAATAATAGCCGAAGGCGCACTCGAAGATCTTCGGGCATTAGATAGTCTTAAAGATAATGGTGTAAGCTATATTTAAAAAAAAAAAAACTGGAGTCTCTTCGATCGCGCCAAGCTGACATATTAACTATTCAACTTATTTGTTAAATTTTCAATTTAAATTTCTTAATAATAGCCGAAGGCGCACTCGAAGGTCTTCGGGCATTAGATAGTCTTAAAGATAATGGTGTAAGCTATATTTAAAAAAAAAACTGGAGTCTCTTCGATCGCGCCAAGCTGACATATTAACTATTAAACTTATTTGTTAAATTTTCAATTTGAATTTCTTAATAATAGCCGAAGGCGCACTCGAAGGTCTTCGGGCATTAGATAGTCTTAAAGATAATGGTGTAAGCTATATTTAAAAAAAAAACTGGAGTCTCCTCGATCGCGCCAAGCTGACATATTAACTATTCAACTTATTTGTTAAATTTTCAATTTAAATTTCTTAATAATAGCTGAAGGCGCACTCGAAGGTCTTCGGGCATTAGATAGTCTTAAAGATAATGGTGTAAACTATATTTAAAAAACAACTGGAGTCTCTTCGATCGCGCCAAGCTGACATATTAACTATTCAACTTGTTTGTTAAATTTTCAATTTGAATTTCTTAATAATAGCCGAAGGCGCACTCGAAGGTCTTCGGGCATTAGATAGTCCTAAAGATAATGGTGTAAGCTATATTTAAAAAAAAAACTGGAGTCTCCTCGATCGCGCCAAGCTGACATATTAACTATTCAACTTATTTGTTAAATTTCTTAATAATAGCCGAAGGCGCACTCGAAGGTCTTCGGGCACTAGATAGTCTTAAAGAGAATGGTGTAAGCTATATTTAAAAAAAAAACTGGAGTCTCCTCGATCGTGCCAAGCTGACATATTAACTATTCAACTTATTTGTTAAATTTCTTAATAATAGCCGAAGGCGCACTCGAAGGTCTTGGGGCATTAGATAGTCGTAAATAAAAATATACTGTTGTTATCTAATAGACGAACTATTAAATATAACAAGGTGTTCTTTACTTTCTTCAAATTAAATTATCCCGGATACGATCTATATAATTTTAATAGTTCTTATTGTTTCGTCTATATTTTATTTCTTTAAAATTATATTGCAGCAATTTTTTGTGCACGTTTCTTACTTTAGTCTCTACTAGTCTATTTAAAATTTCACAAAAAAAATCCTGGAATTATCCTGGTTAACGTAGTTTATAGTAAAATTAAATAATTTATAAAACACTTTTTTGTAAATCATGCATACAATTCTGCTGTTATGGGAGCTTAAATGTTATTTTTTTATACAAACAGTAACGAAGTTTGTAATTAAAATGCGTTTTGAAAATATGCTTTAACTAGCACCACCGTGTGTTCAGAATAAATAAAAAAATGTAATTAAAACTCTAATTGCATATAATGTTAACAAATATATTGTGTATACTTTTTTTTAAATTTTACATGCAGTTATAAAGTTCTTCGCCAACATGTTTTACTGTCTCACTCTATTTTAATCAATATTAATTATTTAAATATTGATCAATATTTTTAAAAATTCATTATTATTGAGCAGGGGTACCCAATTTTATCCAAAAAATTAAATGTTTTTAAATATCATTGAGTACTATATTACCTTAACATAGAATAGGTATAAAGAAAAACTGCCATGGGTACCACATGACTTTCTTATACGTGTTTCTGATATAATTTTATCTCTATATTTAAAAATGAATGTTCGTTTGTATGAGGGTTATAGACTCTGGAATTACTGAACCGATTTCAATGCGGTTTTCACCGATAATTAGATGCTTTTTTGTGCAGTATCGTGGTTATTAATATTTTATGAAAAGCTAAGATTTAACATCAAAATACTAAAAAAATCTTTATCAATTCGTGCTTTTTTCCATAATAATATAATAATACATAATTCGAAAATTTTAAAAATTCTCATTGTATAGTCGTTTTTGAGTTACAGCTTTAACAGACATACATACATTCAGGGAAGGTCAAAATAGATATTTCTATCAAAATCTCGAATTCGAAAAAACCGGTTTAACAATATTTAAAATATTTTCACAGCTTGTAACCCTTTCCTACCTCTATTAAATGTAATTTTCTCCAAACATAGCACGAAATTAACTGAGATAACACATACAAAGCTTGCTAAGTGTAATTCAGAATCTGATGTTTCCATAAATTTGTATATTTCATTTACAACATCACACTGTAGATTTGAAAGGGATCCATTGTCTTGTTATGAGTCAAATTATCCTAGATATTAAACCATATAATACCACTGGATATATGTATCAGTGTCATCTCTTTCCACCTTCATACTATTACGAAAATTTGAGATAGGAAAATAATAAATTATATGAAAGATTAAATAAATTATCAACAAAAAGAAGATAGATTGCAATTATTTTTATTTTCTTATTTTTTATTATTATTATTCTTTTTTTCACTGGTTTTTGATCTGTGAAGACCTGCAAAGATCTACAATGATTTACAAAGATTTCTGAAGATGGTTGTAATGTTGAAAATTCATGAACTTTCAACGTTGAAATTTCATGAATTTTCAACGTTTCAGTCTCTATCACGATCTTCAACGATCTTGAGAAATCTTTGTAGATCGTTGTAGATCTTTGCAGGTCTCCACAAATCAAAAACCAGTGAAAAAATATGATGTCTCAAAATGCAGATCTATCAAGATCTGATTTGATCACTTCAGATCTGAAATTTTTTCCCGGGCAGTGAATTATCAAAATTAGTGAACTATTTTGTTTCTCTCACTAATTTTGATGGGGGTACCGCCAGCAAGTGAGTGCTAGGGTATATTAGAACAGGAGTTTAAAAAATATCTCAAGAATTAGTGTTTCGCAGTTTTTGATACGATTTTACTATATACGTAATTTGACTTTATGAAAACAGATATTGCAAATAAAATTAAAAAAATATGTTAAGGGAAACATATGTCTATAAATTATGTACGTTTTAATATACGAATGTACATATTGTACATGTATATAAATAAAGTGCGTTATATGAAAATTGCTTTATTGTATTGGATGAAATAAAACAGAAATTAGATTTTCCTACACGAATTCTGTTATTATTTACATACTTACGAAGGTTTTTTTTTTGTTATTGAATATAAAGTACACATGCTTCATTTCAATTTCAATTTTTAATAGGATTCTAAATGTATATGTGTATTTAGAACTAACAATAAATTTTTTATAAGTAATAGCTGTTACCCGCGATTTCGTCGTAATGCAGATTTCTGTTATAATAGTCGATAAAACAGGTTTTTATTTTCGAATTTACACGCTAGATGTCTACGCCAAAGAAGTATAACATATCGCGCGTACAAAAGTACACACACTTTTCTTTATATAATCAATAAGCAAGCTATCTCCCTGCTAAATTTCATTAAGATAGGTTAAGTGGTTTAGCAGAGAAAAGGTAACAAATAGACATAGACACTTTCGAATTTAATATTTTACTATGGATTTATTAATTAAGTACTTTTAAATCAATTTTATATTAATTTATTGAAATTTTTGAAGCAAATATACTATAACACCCATTTTTGAATACACTGAACGCAAAAACGACTTATATTATATATAAAATATAATCTACCGTTCTTCAAGATTCTTTCTCTAAATTCATAAATAGCTTACAAAATTTTTAATAAAAAAAATATTAAAATGGTTTATCATCTACCCCGAAGTCTGTAAGTATTATGAATAATAAATAAAACACAAGCCTTGTTTTTACACCCCTTATACTATTAAAGCCAGAAATCTATCGGTAATAAAGATAAATATTTGCACTTGAGGAAAACTTGTACTTTTGTACCTACTCATAATGCTTAAACCAACAAATGGAAGTGGAAATGAGAATACAATCCAAAGTGGAGTTCAAACAAAATAAAATGGTTTTTCTTTCTTTTTAGTTCAGAAAGAAAACAGATGCATCCATTATTAATTTTATGAAAACAAATCCTAAAGTACATATAAATGACTCTTGTATAAAAGTGCACTAATACCCCCCCCCCCTCCCCCTACAATGTCATTACAGGTGCATATTTTGTTTACAAAGAATGGAATTTATGAATGATTTATTCCCACTTTATTCATTAAAGCAGATTAAACAAAAAAAGAAAATTTTAAGCGCAAAATATTTCTTTATAATTATACTTTTTTTAAGAACATACATATAAGGTACTGGCACCAGTCTTGAACAATACCCCAATGTTGAACATTTTTAAATTACATGTACTAAATTAAAAATATTTGTCGATATTTGATTATTGCCATTACTGGGTATTAATTTATACACATTTAACTGTCTTACAGCGTGATTTGATGATAATTGATCATTTTGTTTAACAAACTAATAGGAAATAGAATAAAATGAATGGGACATTAACTATAGATAATATTATTCTCTATATTATGTATCAAATAATTTTTTTTTATAACGTAATAACTTAAACGAAAATGGATGTTCACTATTGTCAATTTTTGAATTTTCGAATTATTTTTGAAATAAATAAAAAATGTTTTAGAGAAAGTCCCATAGTACTTATTGCAAACACGCATACTGTTCCATCTCTGTAATATAATAATAATAAGAAAGTCCCATGACACTCATGGCAGATATTTCTTCTCTTTTATGAACTACATATTTAAATTATAATTAAATGTTTTTCTTCAAAAATTTGTTTTTTTCGAAAAATGTATACAACATTAACCTTAGTAAACATTCATATCTGGTTGAAAAATCGTTTTAAAAAATATGACGTTTTCTTCCCAGACAATAATTAATCTTAAATATAAAATTTCATCCTTTTCATCCCAGTTACAGCGCTTACAAACCGACAGACACACAGACATCATGGCGAAAATAGTTAGAATGGATTCAAGGAAAGTCAAAATGGATAATTCCATCAAAATCTGGATTTCGGAAAAAATTGGCTCACTATGCTTATATTATATGTATATTTCTTATACATGGTATAAGAAAGTAAAAACAACTTGTCGAATTGGAAGAAAATGTATCAACCGATTGAAATAATTATGTACATTAAAATTACAAAAAGAATGAGAAAGATACACTTTCCTCCCCTTCTGACTAGAAACCTCAAAGTAAAAAAATCAACAAACTGAGGGTTGAATACATCAACTCATACTAAATCTCTTAGGGGTGGAAAAGGGAGGAGGGGGGGCAACTGTCTTTGTGAAAAAGGGCGAATAATTTAAAAAAGAATTCTCGCTTCTTTCTAATTACACAATTGCGTGACGTTTATTCCATCTTACCCCCCTCCCCCCTATTTTCCTACGCCACGTTCCTTTGAGGATGCAAGCCGCAAATTACTATGATGAAAGGTAAATTATTTGAGTCAACATTAAATGTAGATTTTTTTCATTATTCGATGTCAGATTAAAATAATGAACGTTTTATACTTGGATTTTTTTCTCAATACCGGAATTTATTTCCTTTGATATGCGATATAATAAAAATATTTATTTAATGAATAAGAACGAAATATGATCGCAAACGGAAAATATCGACTTTCTTAACGGTAAAATTCAGATTGATACGGAAACTTACAAGCTTTGTGTGACTGATACCAGTTCTATGTTAATACATTTCATATAGAATTAATTGTATTTAATTGGTGATAAGTTTAACAATTTTTCTAGGGTAATTTTTCGCGATATTGCAAAAAAAAATATTTTTTTCGATATGCAAACATTCAATTTATTTTCTTAATCACATACTTCAACCAAAGATTATACGTAATAAGCTATAAGACCTAATTGAACTAAAAAACCTTGAATTATACACATTCCTAAAGTTATTTATTCTCTTCGAAAATCATGTTTTAAACGATGAAAAATCGATTTTTTAGCCAAAATTCGGCAATTTTCCAAATTCAAAGTGCTGTTACATAAACAATTTTTGTTCAATTTTAATGTAATTTAATAAAGTAACTTTATCTATCTTCTTTACTCTATTAAAATTTTAACGTAATCGAATGAAAATTGGCGAAATGTAGTACTTTTGGAGAAAAATATAATTTTCATAAAAATTTTCAAAAAAATAAATATATTTTTTGACTTTGATGAGCAATAACTCTGAACTGGAAACACGGCTAGCAATAACATTAATACTGAAAAATATGTTAGTTCATTACCTAAGAAACTGACTTATTGTGGTTGCTCTAGTTACGTTACTTTGGAAGTTATGAGATAATCTTTGTTTGAAAGTACTACTCTGAAGGAACTTTTTAAACAACCTGTAGTTCAGAGAGTGTTGAAGACAGACCCCCCCCTCTTACCGTACATTTTTTTACTCACAATGAGCCAAGGAATCAGCTCCTAAAATATCTGTATTCGAAACCGGACCATCCTGTATAACTGGTCAAAGAAATACAATGCAGGTAGATCCGCTAGTATTTAATTATATTGCTTCAACAAACGTTAAATTGTATGTAAAATGACACGAAAATCTATATTTTCACAAGGAAAAAAAAGTTTCAAATATCAAACAATTGTAGATCACAAACAACACCCCAGTTTTCGAGGGTGAAATATATTCTGTGACATTTAATATAGCTGTAAATTATATTCACGGTTTTTTTTAATTTAAACCCGTTTGAAATGTAACATCTGTATTCAGTCCACAGCCGATAATAATATTTTAGCGCTTCCGTTGTTATCGGGTATGACCACAAAATTATTTATTTCGCGTAACCACCACGGCGCGTCCGGTGGCGCTCTACACTCTAGCTCTATCTTGGCCATTTTTCAAAATAAATCTGATACGTGCATACATACAAGGCTTTTTTGTTTATTGTTTAACATGTGTTTGCGTTAAAAAGCAACAACCAGGTTCGGTTTTAATTAATTTTTAATGTTCTAACGAGAAAATTGTTTAACGGTCAGTATCTAATAATTAAAAATTTTGTTGCCTTTTCGGAATGTTGTATTATTTGTTAATTGATTCATATATAATATTACGTGTTAAACTTTGGATCGATGTAGTTATTTGAATGAAAATTTTCGCGAAAGAGCTACAATACCCCCCACCCCATTAGATTTTATTTAATATAAATAAAGGGTACGCAGAAAAATATAAAAAAAATTGACATGATTTTTTAAGGATTGTTTAAGTTACTGCAAAGCAATTTAGGAAAAATTCCCTCTCCCCTAAAAATCTGTAATGTCGGCACCTATGTATGTGTGTTTTTTAAAAGAAAAAAATAAAAGTTGAAAAAGCTTTAGTTTTGTTATCCCTTTTACCACCATTTCCCCTTTTAAAAATCTATATCTAATGTATTGGAGAGAATCAACAGAAAGCCTATTTATAGATTCAATAGGGTGTTAATGTTTAAATGAATATTATTTGAATTTATTGTTTTTAATAACGCTGAGATTTTAATTAGTGAAATGTTATTGGTGAAAGGATTAACATAGAAATACAAACATTCATAAATGGCTTTTAGTATTAAGAAATTTTGCATTATTAATTTAAGTAGGTAAAGCGAACAGAGAATGCGATAGAAAAGTAAAATATTTTTTATATTACTTTTAGTTTAATTTAATTTTTTTCTGCGTTGAACCGGAACTTATTTATGGTTCGGGTTTGGGTTTGGGTTCAGTATCGTGCAAACTATTTGGGTTCAAAAACCGTTATTTTTTAATGGTTCAGGTTCGGTTTCGGGTTCAAGTTTGTTATTGTATTATCCGAAACTGGTAATAGTACCTTATATATATATGTTTTTGTTTTCTTCACTTTGGTATAACCTGGTAAATAATTATTAACATTTTATCTGTAACTATTTGTATGATGGACATTGATCTATTTTTGTTCCGATTTAAATTCATTATCATTAATTGATTGTTTGTAATAAATCAGCCAATATGTCGATGATTGTCAGTGTTATCTCGGATATGAATTTTCATTCCGGTAACCATTTTCAGTTTGTTATTTCGATCACAGAAATATCGATGTAAATATAGCCATAGCCAATGATTATTCAAAATGTCCATCAACATATCTATCAAAATTGATGGCTTATGCTAAATACGTAACTGAAAAATAGATACATAAATTTAAATCCATGTTGTTCTGTTTTATTTTAACTGATTTTTTTATTTAAATGGTAAATTTATGTTTATTATCTATGTAAAGTATAAAACAAAGTCCCTTGTCGCGTCTGTCTGTCTGTCTGCACTATTTTCTCAGTAACTATTGACCGGATTTTCTTCCGGTTTTCACTAATGGATAGAGTGCTTCTCCAAGAAGGTTTAGGTAGGTGTATTATTTGTGGATATTTTGTGTAAATTTCATGAAGTCAGAAAAAATAAATAGAAACGGCCAAGTGCGTGATGGACACGCACTTGATAGGGTTCTTTTCATTATTATGTTCGTTATAATTTTCATTTAAAGTATTAATTAAAAAATACATTCTGAAATTTTCTCAAATTTTTTTCTGATAACCACATTGAAGTAAATATATCGTGATTGAATGGTTAAATCAAAAGGTCATTTGACATTTTGTGTTGCATTTTAGGAGACCTATCTAAAAACACCCCACTCAATAGGGTAAGTGAAAAAATGTCAGTACACTTTTTAGTCTATGAGAGGGGGTCCAAAATATTTTTGTCAGTGTTCGTTATAATTTTCAGTGAAAGTACTAATTAAAAGCTACATTCTGGAATTTTTAAAGATTTTTTATATTGATAGTTTAGAAAATATAACGACTTGAATGCAAATATATCGTGACTGAACGGTTAAAATCAAAAGGTCCTACAACAATGTTTGATAGATTTATTACAGATTAAATTTATATCCCCGGGTAACACTGAGTTCAATGGGTTTGTACTTTATATTTATAAAATAATTTGTCCTCATTGACTCATCTACGCATATCCAAAATTTAAACCTAGAAACATTAAAATATATAGGTGCTTTTTTTGAAAATTGTACTAGATATTTGAAAGGGTTCGTAAGCTTTATCGAGGTTCTTTATAGTGTTATTATTAATTTTATTTTAATTTTAATTTATAATGAAGAAAAAATCTTGTTAAATATTTTCTGAAAAATTTTGTATTAATTTTCATTACAAGGAAAATTGTACAGAAATTAATATTTTGTCAAAACTGTGATTCTTCAGCTAGAAAATAAATTAATTTTATACGAAAAAGTAATCTGAAACTCTTCAAATATAAATCATGATATTAATTAACGCCAGAAAATGAAAACGCCGTGGTTATATTAACGAGCTCTTTGATGACAAAAAGACAGATTTAATACAGGAAGAGGGGACTCGGTAGAACAATGAAACTTATAAGACTTGGATTATAATTTGATCTAAGCTGATTTAAGAAAAATATAAAATATACCTACCTACCTGCTTTCAAAGATTCAGGTACCTATTTGTTGTAAAATATGCTACCTGTAAAAGGATTCAATACAATTTTATTCATTTATAAAGAAAATTGAAAAACGAACTGGAATTTTTTATTATAAAAAAACAACCGAATATTTTTATTTGAGAGAATTGAGTTTTCGATTTAATTAATAAATACATATACCTACATATGATACATATACAGTGGAACCTCGTTAATACGTTTTTTATGGTCCTGGCATTCTTCCATAAGGTCTCATGTTAAAATATTTCTTTATTACGTGTTTTCCCCCCAGTCCCTTCAAAAAAGTACTTACGAGGTTTCACTGTATACAAAATTATACAGTGACGATATTTTGTTCAGTTTTTTGTAAACATTTTTTCATTTTTCTTATATTTTTAAAATTATTCACGTTCATTATTTTTTATGATATCGCTTATTGTTCAATATATCATTCGGCGCGACTGAAATAATGATTTTTTTGTTTCAAAACGGATAAACGGATTTAAATGTGTTTTTTGAATATTTATCATGAAATCTCTTTTCATTCTCATGCAGTTTTAACGCTAAGGTATCTAAATAGAATATTTTTAAAGCAAAAAAATTTCAAAAGAACTTTAAACTTTTAAAACAATTAGTAATTAGCTGGAACTCATGAAAAAAGAGTAATACATGTATGTAATAATAAAACTTTCAACAATAGACTTCAGGTATCTATTTAATTTTAATTTCTAACTATAAAAAAATCTAATTAAATACGTCGCAAGAGCGCGCCAGTAATTTCAATAAAAGTTGACGTAAACTACTTGTAATTGTCTGTTCTCGACGAGGAGTCTAACGTAACTCATCTACAACAGTGGCTGCAAAACTGTTTTTTTGAAATTTTTTTGCTTTAAAAAAATGTTATTTGTGGTTTTGTCAAAGTTTAAACAGCCAGTTAAAACCACCTGACATGGATTACCGGAAAGATTGCGAGTTACCCTGGTTGATCCGGGCAGGCGACGTTGAGTGAGTGAAAGAGAGAGAGAGAGAGAAAATACCATAGACGAACAAAAATAATTTTTATATATATATTATATTTTAAATTGATAAAATTTTTCATATTTTGGTAATTTCTCGATTTTAATTTAAAAATTACATGTTAAGATTTGAAAATTGTATATTTTTTTGCTCACAAACCTAATCCATGTACTTGTAGAAAGGAACTGAAGTTAAAATGAAAATTAATGTTCCAAAAATCAGATTGGTGACACATTTTTTATTAATAGTTTTTTTTTTAAATAGCACTTCTCTTTCACAAACTTTTAGGACACGCTGTATGTATAATGTATATATAACTATTTTAGTAGAATATTAAAATCCAAGTAAGAACTAAGGTGTGGATGTGAGAAAACCTGATGGTAAAATTATTAAGCACGACAATTTTTCACTTATGAAAAATGTTATTCATTATATAGTGTTTCGCCAGTACGCTACACCTATAACAGTATGTCTACATGACACTAGCGATGTTTTATTCATGGGCGAGGAGGGTTCGGTGGCGCAGACGGCGTTTATGTTATCATAGAGTGCGCTGACAACCTGTCTGGAATAGCCATCTTTGACGTATTTAAATACATGTTAACAAGAATAAAAAACGCAAATTATCATTATTGGTATTAAACATGTATAGAAATAGTTATTTGCATGACTCCCACGCCTTTTCATGGGCCTACCTTACTACTCTTTCAGTAGGAGAAAAAAAATTATGGTACTGGCACCAGTTATGGCCGCTATAAGAGCAAAGTTTACTGTTTTTGTGATTGACGGGCTTCTTTTTTGTAATTCTCATGAACTCATGTTACCAATTAAACAAGTAACTATTTATTTAATCAATTTAATTATCAAAGTCCGCAAATATAGTTTTTTTTAATTATAGCCTTTTATTTTGTTTATGTTTTTTCTCCAGTAGTGGATAAGTAAAACCAGTAATGAGCACGCAGTGATGGACACTTGCTAATGATTACAAAATGATATAAAAGAAAGAATCGTCAAATTTGAAACAATGTAAAGCAGCTGTTATGATAATATAATAATAAATAAATAAATTATACTAATAATTAGTTTAAGCGTCCATCATTTTGACACCTATTGGCCGATTGTTATCAAATCATGCTGTAGGACAGTTAAATATTCAGAAACATACTAACAAATATTTCTAATTCAGTATATTTAATTAAAAAATAGCCATTACTGGGCTCATTTCCCAGACTGGTGCTAGTACCTTATAAGAATATTTGTCTAACAATAAGTCTGTCACAGAAAAAAACTTATGTTTTCTTTCTTGTTCTTTGATCACATAAATTCTTGTTAGGGAGCGAGGGGATAGGGGTATAGTACTAATAGTCACAAATATCAGTGCAAATTCATCAAATTTCAATTGATCCATTCGCAAAATTCTCCCTTTCAAATACGGAAAACAAAATTGACGATGACAAATTAACACTCACGCGGGCGCAATCACACAAAATTTATTTGATTCAACATAAAAGGTGAATGTAATTCGTGGACATGCCAAGATACGCACAACAAAGCAGGGCGGCGGACTACAGTGGGCGGCACCGCAGCCGCCGAACGCGCGGTCGTCGCGGTGTCCAAGGATCAAAGCCACTTGGCGGTTTCACGTACACGTACGTGTGTGTGTGTGTGTGTTGGTCTGTGCTCGCTGTCGGTTTTCCATTCCAAGTGGAATGTTCAAATAATTCCCACTAATTTAATTTCGTCCACACATTTTTGTGGTTGCGTTACAAATTATTCGTTTTCATCCGCGGTTCTTTAGCTGGAAAGTCGGCTCGGTACAAAGTGTGGAGGTGGGAAAGGTGCTACGTATGTGAATCATGATTGGGTTTATTTTAATCAATCAATCCAAATATTTCAGAGTTTTGGCAAAAATATTTCAGACAAAAGTTCATTGGAAGTTTAGAGGACAGACGTTGATGACCTTAAAAAGGTGTCCTTGAGGTTATTTTAAGATCAACTATCTTTTTTTTAATAGAAATATGTAGTTTAAAATAAAACAAGTAACTTTTATCTGAAACTTTTTTTTATTCGGCTCCAATTTTTGAAGAAATTAAATATTAAATTTGAACGTCTCAGAAATAATAAGCAAAAATTATATTTATACTTTAATGGAATCCAGCGGCGTAGTTAGAGGTTGGCGAAGTAGGTCCCTGCAAGGCTTAGAGGCATCAAAATGGGGCAGAAGAGTTTTAAACCAAAAAAGGGTTTCAAAAACTAAGAATTTTGAAAATCCTGTATATTTAAAATAGAAAAAGACTTTATGTACACACTGTACACGTTTGCACGTTATATATATTTGTCATAAATTAACAGACCGGTCCGCACAATCGCGTTCCTTTCTGTACTGATGGTTTCCGCTAACGGGGCGATTTTTACCCCCGGATCGTTTATCATTGTCCAATGGACAATGTACGTCTGTTTCACTCAGACCCTTTCCATGTATATATGAATATCTATATAATGTTATGACACCTTTTTTTCAATGCGCGTGCTAAACGTCGCATACTCAGCGATTTTTTTTCCTCGGTGATGATAACAAATCTATGTATAAGTGCTCAGATAAAAATATTACACCATTTTGGGTGAATTTATTCTAACCAAACCCGACATTTTTATTTTATTATTTTAAATTTAAGTGCACTTAAATTTAATTAAGGTTCCCTGAACGCATATTTTTTTTATTTACTGAACATAACCTTAGAACAGTTGTTCTCAAATTTATTTTGTTACGGAACCCTAATTTTTCTTTGGAACCCACTTTGAGAAACGTTGTTTTAATAATTGACGAATGATTTTAGAAATTTTTATTTTAAATAGCAAATTGTAATAAAACACACAAATCAATGTACTTTTTTTTAAATAATTTGGTTGAGGTTAAAAATTGTTGTATTATGATAATAGACGAATGGAATTAAAAAGAATTACTATTGATTTATTACATTCTGCGACTTGTATATATAGCGTATTCCACCGACCTAAAAACTACCAAAATTCAACACAACGTACTTTGTTTATTTTTTTATTACAGAAAATTTAAATCAATCGATATCAAACTGATTTTTAAAAAAATGTTAACTTTTTTTCCGTGTATTAACCGTATAATACATATGAATTAGAATACTGCTTCAAATAAATTTATGTACTAAACATAATTAGGACACAGTGAACGTGTTAAAAACATCTTACTCATGGGCAAATTTACATATTAAAATAACTACACATAACATACTATACTAGCATTTTCGTCGACTCAGTAAAAATAAAAATAAAAATATATAGTCACCTTTCTTCCCTTTATCTGTCAGCGTAACTTTGTTTTAAACGAACAGAGATAAATGTACATATGTGCAGTATAGCGTTGTCTTTGTCCTTTTTGAATTTAATTGGTATACGCTGTAGGATTTGTGTTCTCATAAAAAATCTAATTTATTTCTTGGCGTACTGTGGAGTTTAAAATTAAGACTTTACATAAAAACGTTAAATGTTACAAATGTGTTGTCGACTCAAATAAATAAATCAGTTACGGGAAATGGACGCGGTGACGCCTTTATATGTACACAGTATAAATCTTTATTTTTGTTTATAAATAACGTTCTACTCAGATTCTGAGTTGACTCGGGCCGTAATATTAACATGTTATATTTTTATGTAATATTATACATGTGTTCTTATTTTTCATAAATAATTTTATGTAGAGATACAATTTATTATTTTTTCTTTAAGGATATATTTCACGTATATAATTTTACCGTTAAAAAGTTTTTATTTTATTAACACAAATATATATTGTCTTGGCTAAAATAACAGTTAAAAATGTGGAATAAAATTTTAGTGTTAAATGAATTTAACTTTCCTACATGCATTTATCGTGAATAATTCTTACTTTAATTTCTATAGTTCATTGATTCTAGATTTACATTACTTTTGACACAGACTGTATTATATTTACATTTAATTACATTTATAATTACATTTAAAATGTGTTAAAACTGTATGTAATCATGCTTTACCTACTTTAAGAATTTTAAAATACACACGCTAGCGGGTATTTATGTTCTGCAAGCATCACTTTTTATTAAAAAAAACATAACAACATATTTAGTTGGCTCAGATGTTCATTAACATGACACCAGGAATAAAGACAAACTTTTAACACCAAAAATATATAGCAACATTTTTCTAAATAGCCCTCAAGTACCGTCAATTAATATTTACAATAATCTTCCCAATAATTTGAAGGAAATGGATTCTTACAACCAATTTAAAAGAGAGCTTACAAATTATTTAAATTCAAAATGTTTTTATAGCGTAAAAGAGTTTTTTACTTTATGAAACACAAAACATAAATACCCACTATCAAATAATATATGTGCAAAGTTTATATATTTATATTTATATGTATAAGATAGTATATTTAATCAATTTTTCTATTTCTATTTTCTACTGTTATTGTAATGTTTTCACTTTGACAAATTATAAAATCCTGTGATATTCTAAGATGCGAAATAAATAAATAAATATATGTAAGTACCATATATACATATTTTAACGTAGCAGCAGTACTAATTGTAAGGGCTAACCCCACTTTAAAACCTTATATCTCCAGAGTTAATAATTCAAGAGTGATAAATAAGTAGTGAGCTTATGGAGTCTCATTTATAATAAACGATAATAAAAACTGTCACCTATGAAGAAGAAGAAAAAGAAGAAGTTAAAGTAATATAGATTTCTGTTAAGGTAGTCGAGATATATTGAAATATAACTTTTTTTTAATGAAATAAACTGTATATTATTAATTGGATGTTATAGCTGAGAATGTTCTCTTTAATGTGTAATACATGCATGGTGGTAAAATGAAAAGAAAACAAGTTATAATAAGTATAAAATTAATAGAAAATATTAAAAAAATGTGTTAATAAAAGTATTATTGATAAAAAATTATAATTAATTATAATAATAGTATTTTTCTTTATCAATTAAATTCAAAACCGTTAAAAATCTTCGAAAAAATGACAAAAACACCTGAAATTATTGTTTTAAAATTTTTTATTCATTTGTTTTATTTAATTAAATTTGCATAGCACACTATTTTTTAAGATTTTCTATTAATTTAATACTTGTTATATTATTTTATCACCATACATGTATAAAACTTTTATAAAGAGAACATTCTTAGCTATAAAGTCCAATAATAATATACAGAGTATTCAATTTAAAAAAAACGTTATTTTTCAATATATCTCTGAAATTCCACATTCAATTGTTTTTTTTTGAGACCGTCATTATTCATCCCAGATAAAAATATTGATACTTTGCCCATTTAACCGTTCTTCTAGCTCCAATAATAATAAAGTAAGCAATGACACTCGATTCTGGCGAACACCCTGTATATAATATGTATGTATATAAAATATACGTTAATAGGTATCCGTATTTCAAGCTTACCTAATTCTGACACCCACGTATTTCGCCAGTTCATTAATAATGAAATATATTACCAAAAAATTGAGACACTGGAATCAATAAGCCATTAAAGTACCGATCCTTTTCCCAGTAAATAATAAATTTAAATACAGTCACGGGTTATGTGTGTTCCGATATAAACACTGACAGAGAAAATACGTGTGTGTATTTATTCGAGTTGTTGTACTTGCGCTGTTCCCTCGTTGGAAATGAGATATTCAAAAATAAAATCCGGTACGAGAAGAGATTTATTGACACCCGCTGTCGACGCAATATGTTGTGTGCTAGCTCCACGACGCTTTTTAATCGGCCTTAATCCGACGCTAAGAACAACATCGGCATGTCCTCGAAATGATTTATGTATTTCCAAAAATTGTGTATCGTTAGAAACGACGAAGGTTCGTGTCACTTATATATATATTTATATATATAGGATGATTCAAAACTAGTGTACCTAACTTTAACAGTAAATTAAAAAAAATATTATAAACAAAAAATGTATCCGGAAATTTTTCGTGAGGGAGCTACATCCCTCCAAAGATTTTGCCTCAAATTAGTTTTTATTTAATAACCTGAGAACCTATTGTGTTACAGGTATTAAATTTAGTATTTATTTATTAGTTATCAATTTCCAGGGCTATATGGAATCAAAGAGCCCGTCGATTTTTTTTCTAGTATTTTTTTTAAATTTAATTTTTTTTCAATCTACTCTTAGATAAAGAAAGATAAAGGACAAATAACATATTACCTAGCGTTGTTACCATATCGCTCCACGAGTTATTGGCGTATCATTCAAATTAATTAATAATAAATGTTTTATATTGTCTTTAAAAGTATTTCGGTGATAATTGATTAACAGAGAAATGTCTATTTGGAACTATCATCTCTCATACATACTTAATTCAATTGTAATTTAAAGCATATTTGCATATTATAAATTTTCAACTGACGCCTCTGGGATAATATGCGATTTTGACAATTAGGAAAAGATGGCCGCCGTAAAATTTTGGTGACACTTTCATATTTGGGCTAGCATTGGTGTTATTTGTTATGTATCCATAGTCTTTCCTAATCTAAGAATCTACTGTTCAAGTTTTATCATCTTGTAATATTGGTCAGTTCACGACTGACCAAAAACAGTAAACAACGAGCTTTGATTGGTTGATTCATGGAATTTCTGGTGGATTGTACCAGAAATTTAAAGAATGTCATTTTTTAAGCGTGTAAGGAAGTGAGAAAGAAGTAACTAGAAAGAGATAGAAATTAGTGACCAGGCTAACCATTCATGTTGAGCGTTTCTGTTAGAACACTAGTTTCTATCTCTTTATGGTTACTTCTGTTTCACTTCCTTACACGCTTAAAAAATGACATTCTTTAAATATCTGGTACATTCCTCTAGAAATTCCATAAATCAACCAATCAAAGCTCGTTGTTCACTGTTTTTGGTTAGTCGTGAACGTAACCATTATATATTAATATTCACTATGTGTGTGTGTGTGTATGTTTAATTGTAAAACACATTATGAAATGAGGTTATATTACTGTTGTACATTGGACAAAGCATATGAAAAAGTCATAATTTATGGAAATATATTTTTTCCTTTTTGTTGAATGGTTTTTTAATGTGTTTATTTGTTTCAGGATTTCCTGGTTCGGCGTTAAAAAGTAAGTTTATGTTTATTTCGACTCAGTTAAAAAATGAATTGTGCTGTCTGTATATAGAATTTTCTTTAGTTCATGATAACGTCTGTAAAAATGCACCGATTTGAATTAATTTTTGAGAAAATATTTATCTTACAATCAGTGAGTCCTCCAGACAGATTGATTTTGGTGCTAATTTAGGGATTTTGAAAATATTAGAAATTTTGTAACACGGAAACGTTGCGAGATTTATCTCAGACTTAGTAAAAAATTATTTTTAAAGGAATTTAAACTACCCTCAAAATGTACGAACTGCTTTATTGATAGTTTTAGCTAACAAATTGTATTTAACTTATGTTTTCAACAAAAGATTACTTATGTTTGATGCGATACCACGAAATAATCTGATACTAAATTTTATTTCCGCGATTCCGTTCCACACAATCGATTAAACATTAAAGTGTACTTTTAATGCGCGATTCAACTATTTGGTGAAAGCACAAAGGCTCAAACCAAGTAAGCGCTGAACAAACAAACGGATATCACAGTACACACAGTTAATTTCGGTGCAATAGCGAGAGATACTAATTCCTTGAATATTACAGTTCAATTAGCTGATTACTGAACTACGAGTTCGGCACATGTGCAAAATATCCAGCACACGTGACACTCACACTGTAATTAGTATTAAGGGAATTATTAAATTAATATCGATAGGAGATATTTCAGTAATAGTTATTATATGTTATATATTTGTAAAATATTTCTTAAAACATAAAATTTTCATTTTATTACTATACTGATTGTCGAAGATAAGCATGAACTGCATGGGGATTTGGTTAAATTAGGTGAATAAATATTATTTACTGAAAAAATGTTACAACACTAATAATTCTGATTTTTGGTAGTAACTAAATACCGATAATTGAAATCTTAGTAAATATATATAAATATAAGTACTTAAACATATACAAAAAGACCAAAGAAATTATTACCTATCTATGTAATACCATTAATTTTTACAGTTTTTCAATATACTTAAAACTACAGTATTATAATAATATCTGTCCATCGCAAAAGGTCATATCTGTATTCTAAATCTACAAACAGAGGGATATCACATTATACTAAACACGTTATGGTCTGGGCCCAACGAGCGTTCGAATCCATTTAACACGTTCAACCCGACTAACTTCAAACCCTACCCAAAATCTTAATACACCAAGACAAGTTTCAACAGTTTTATTCGAATTGTTATAATCGAACGCGTATAAAATCGACGGTGCTTCTAGAATATCATCCGGTTTAGGGTGGTTAATATTGAAAACGATATAAAATTCGATTGACTTGTTCTTATGCTACGTTTGAGCCGTGCTTGAGTCTCGGCCGTTAGGTCTGCATCGTCTCGTATATGTTACAGCTTCTCACGGCAATGTTTAAGTGCGATATAAAATATTTACAATACAAAATAGAAAGCGCTGTTTAAAATATAGTGGGGTGTGTGCAGGTGGTGTTGAATTTTTACCGTAAATTTTATTTATTGGAAATGTAGGTGTTACGATTTATGTTATAATAAAAATGTGTTTTGTTTTTGAAGTTAACTGTTGTTATTATAACAGTTGGTAAAGATTGAGAAAAACAATTTATGTATTTTAAAATCTTCAAGATTTTATTTATACAGAATCAGAGCTGTGCACAAGTAGAAATTGCCAAAGAATGTAATTTAATATAAATACAAAATTGTATTATATTTACTTTCTGTAGCTGTACTTAAATTTTTGTAATTGTGAATTTACAATCTATGTTAATATTATGAATTTGAAAATGTATGTCTGTTTGTTATCTTTTTACTACTGAACCGATCTTGATGAACATTGGCAGGAAGATAGCTGGCATCGTAGCTACTTAGTATCCCGAAAAAATTATTGTGTGGCATTTGTATTTATCGACTATCATAACAGAAATCTGTATTACCTAACCTTCTTCATGAGTTTTATATCTAACAGCTCCTACCTAATGTTCCATGCGAACGAAGTCGAGGGTAACAGATAGTATAAAAGTATTTAAGTACATTGATGTACTTAAGTACTTAAGTATATTAGAGCAAATACTTTATCAATAAATGTATTTAAGTACAAGAATATAATCTATCAAAAAAAGTATTTATACTTAAGTATATGCACAGCTCTGTATAGAATAGGGTGGCAGGATTTTGAGGGTTCATGATATAGTATTATTAAAATGATAAGATAATTTTGTGGTAAAATTTAAAAAAAAAAAATTTTTCAAATGAGATCGAAAAAAGTAATCGTAAAAATAATATATACGTAGTTGTAGATAAAAAACATGAATATGTTAAATAGTTGTGCGGTTCCTGTTAAACAAGAAATGTGTATTGATCGAATATAGATGGGCGTTCAGGTTTTCCGCATATATAAAAATGTACGGGAAGCACTTTACATCGGGGTAGGATCAAATGGATTATGGTTTTGTTTGAATTTGACTTGCTTATTCGACTGAATATACATTTATTTTTTTATTTGTGTTTCCCCGAGCGGAGGCGGCTTGTTTAAGACGATTTAGATTTTGCTTTAAATCTTTCTCTCCTTAAGAGAACGGTGTACAAAATGACTATTTGCACTTTAAATCATTTGGAACAAATATTTTTATCAAATCTGTGTTTCTGTAATTTCTTTTTTAGATATTGTTTTTAAGATATTCTTGAAGCAATTCGTAAAAATGCATTTTGCTTATGCAAATGTTTCGTTTTTCATATTTATTGATAATTGAAAACAATGAAAACATATAAATAATATTTTAAATTTCATTAACGTAAATATACAATTTTTTTTTTGGACTGAGAGTAGAAAACACTTCTACTCTATTTCTGGGGTTCAGACCTCATTTACACTCCCCCTCCCCCCACAGAGTTAATTTACACTAAACACCCCTACCCCATCTCCTTGCCTTTTAATTTTCATTTCCTGTAAAATAGTTTATTTCTGATACTTAGAAAAAATAAATAGAAAGAAATTGTACATAAATATTTTATTTATAGATACAACAAATTAAGTAATTATTGATTGTATGTATTCTGGTAGGCAATTACACCTATTTACCAGTGCGCATTATTGGATATAAATTATCCTCGCAATATCGAAGATACGAGAAGCTTTGTGATCGTTTCAGATTGAGACAAAAAAATGTTCTCCGATTTCAAAATTTTAAATTGATTTATCCGTTCCACGTCAAGGCAAACACTTTTCGTTCCGTGTCTGTCTGTCTATGTGTCCGTGTTTCCGTCCGTCCGTCTGTCCCCTGAATCCTTGTCACACGCATAACTCATGAACCACTGAACCGATATTATTGAAACTTCTAAATTTCGAACTAATATTTTTTAGTAAAATTGTATAAAAATTAAATGGTTAACCAATTCCAGGCAGTTTATATAAACACTATCGGTTTTTATTTAAATTGTTCAATAATTAACTACCTTTGGTAAATTTAGCACGAGGAAGCACTGTGCATTTACTTGGCAGATGTTTTTTCTATGTATTAACCTGAATGATTTTTTAACAACGATAATTCAGGTTTTTAAATCATTTATATGAAATAACTAATTCTTTTTTTAATCGTTATAAAAACATTTTAGCTATCTTTTATAATTGATATTTTTAATATCGTTTATTTATGGGAGACTGGTGCCAATAAAACACCAACTTTGTAAATTACAGAAATCTTGAAACCTTAGCAAACATTATTTTTATTAGCTACTTAAAAAACTATATTGAACATCTTTAGAATATATTATGTATGTATTTAAAAAGTAGGTGATTATTTATTAAAACATAATTAAACATACGTATTTATAAAAACTTACCAAACATCTATTATTCTTAACAAGGAGTTAACAAACTTTTATGATAGAATATCTGATCCTCACAACGATTTTCGTGAGCCATAAATATTTTTTTACGAAGTCAATATTAATTAGATTAGTATACCTTGATTAAATAAATTATATTTTAATATGAGATAAAAAAATCAGTTTACTTACACTTAATTCCCCCCACCCCACCTCCACCATCTTAAAATATAACACATCTTGTAAAATAGTTAATTTCTGGAAAAAATAATACACTGTAGAAATTGTAAATACTTTATTTATGGACGCTATAAATTAAGTAATAATTAATTATTGTATGTGGTAGGTAATTACACCTATTTACCAAAGCGTATTATCGAATATGATTTAAAACATGCATCACATATTTTGAATCCGAACAAATAATTATGTCCACATTTACATTCGGTGTCCGTGTTTTTATATTTATTTTTCAAAGAAATGTTATGATGTTTTGGTATTTTAAGAAAAGATCTTAATTTTTTGACTTCGCCCTTATTTTCAGGGGATACCTCTACTTGTCCAGCTTGCGGTAATTTGAACTTTTCATTGTTTACTTTTAACTCTTCAGATTTGGTAGAGTTGATACCAAAAATTAATAAAAATGTAATATATAATCGCAACATCGTTGTTTTTAAGAAATATTTTATTAATGAAACATTTAACAGTAATTATTTTGTATTTATAAGTGTACATTTTTTTTATTTGGAAAATGGCTTGCTTTATTTAAGTAGAACAATTAGTTTCTACATGAGTAGGGGAGAATAGTGTTAATTGAAACTTGTAAATTTAGATATTGCATTAGATGATTTTCATAAAATTTGACTTTGTGTTTTATCATAAATAAAAAATAAAGGATGGTTAAAATGCTTCTAAAGTAAAAAAAATGGCTTTTTTATGCTTGTTTTTAAAAAGTGATCATCATTTTTTAATAAATTGTTTGAATTAATGTTCGGATAAAAAATATATTAATTATTGTAGTGTTTTATGTTGTTTTACTTATGTATGTATCTTAATTATCATATTTACAGGATGTCTACTTGTTATTATTACTTTTTATTTTTTTAACTTGTGGACAACCTGGATTTGTTAAGGCTTAAAGATTTCTGTAATTTACAAAGATTTAAATAAACGATATTAAAAATATCAATTATAAATGATTATTTTTTTTAACGTTAATTTATTATGGATAAAAAATAACTTTTAAGTATTTTAATTAATTAATACGTAATTTAATACAAAAATTAATAATATAACGATTATTAACATTTTTAAATGTATATTTTAAATATTCTAATGATTTTTATTTTCTTATATATCCCCAATCCAATAAAATCTATTTTAATATTTTTTACGAATTAGTTACAATTTATTACAACCGGGAGTGAATTCATTACAGTTTCAGTTTTCCGGAAAATAAGTTGCGACGTAGCTTTAATCTAAAGTTCATTTTTCATAGCCTGAAGTCTCAAAAATCAACTCTTAGGGAGTGAATCACCCTTATAACGGGTATAAACCCTGCAAACGAAATTTAAAACTAAAAATCAAATTTAATGACCACTAATAGGTTAAATATTCATTTATTCATTAATAAAACTGAACTCGCCCTTTAAAATGGGGGTAATTCACCCTTTAATCACAAAAAAATAACCTAACCAGAATTGGTAAATAAAAGTATATTGAAATATTATATTGTGATCAACTATCTTCGAACTGTAGATTTATAATTAATTTCTCAAAAGTATTTAAATGTAAGGTCGACATGGGACTAAAAATTTTTTTAGAGCATTTTAATGCGAGTAAGTGTTATTTTCAATCCATTATTTCAAACCAGGAGTCAACATTTGAGCTTCCCAAAGATTTTCGCGTGCAATAAATATATTTTCACAAACAAATAGTTTGTTAACAAGCATAACATTAATTAACTTGATTTAATAAATTATATTTTTTATAATACGAAAAACCGAATTTACTTACACTAAACACACCCACTCCAATTCCTCCTTCCTAAAATATCAAACTTTCAGTAAAATAGTTAATTTCTGGAAAAATAATATACAATAGAAACTGAAAATGATTTATTTATAGATTCAAAAAATTAAGTAATAATTATTAATTGTATTATTATGTATTGAAATTACTCAATATTACTCATATACATTATCACTTTCATCTACCCAAGCTTCTTTATATACATAACATATATTACAATATCTTCTTCCAAACCAATAATAATCTCCACATTTACAATATCCATCAGAATATATACTATATTTTGTAATAGTTTGATAATAGTTTAATTTGTTGAATTCACCCTCATTTTCAGGGGACACCTCTAGTGGTTCAGTTTGTGGTAATTGGTTTAAGTTTTTATTATTTTCTTTCAACTCTTCAGATGTGATAGAGTAGATACCAAAAATTAATAAAATTATAACAGATAATCGCAACATCGTTGTTTTTGTAAAATTCTTCTTAATAAACTTGACTAACATTAAACAGTAAATTATTTTTTATTTATAAACATTTTTAAATTATTTCAGTAGAGCAACTAGTTACTTATCCTTTTGTAGATAAGTATGTAAGGGAAACTGAAGTCAATTGAAACTTGTTAGTATAAATATTTCATTAGATAAATTAGATGAAATTTCGGAATATTTATGTGTTTTATGTACAATCTTTTGTATGTACAAATCTTTTAGGTACAATCTTTCTAGTGTAAAAAAAATTGGTATTTTTAACTTGTTTTCCAAAAGTAATCGTCACTTTTTAATTAATTGTTTAGATTTATTTCTGACGTCAATTATTGTACCTAGTTGTTTTATGTTCTTTAACTTATGAATGCATTTGAACTGTCATATTTCCCGGTATTTGCTAAGATTTCAGGATTTCTGTAATTTACAAAGTTGGTGTTTTATTGGCACCAGTCTCCCATAAATAAACGATATTAAAACTATCTATTATTAAAGATATCTAAAAGTTTGTATAACGATTAAAAAAACAATTAGTTATTTCATATTAATGATTTAAAAAACTTAATTATCGTTGTTAAAAAATCATTAAGGTATAGTAATTATTACATAGAAAAATTAAAAATATAACGATTAGTGACATTTTTAAATGTATATTTTTTAAATATAATATTCTAATGAATGTTCTTTTCTTATACGTCAACGCAAAGTATATTGAAGTATTGGAATCATCAGATTTTTGAAATTGAGATTTGTAATTAGATTCTCAAAATAATTTAAATAGAATATACTTTGGACTAAAGAAGTTTTTTACTTTCTTATATCCATATGAAATATACATAATATATAAGTAAAGTATTGTTAAGCCGACTTTTTTCTAAATCCGGATTTTGATGGAATTATCCATGTTGACCATCCCTGAATCCATTCTGACAATTTTCGCCATGATGTCTGTGTGCTGTCTGTCGGTCGGTCTGTAACTCAAATACGACAAATCGTAGAAGGGTGAATTTTTATATTTAATTATTTTTATTCTAATTATTTTTCTTATTTTTTACGTATTGAAATTTTAAATTTAAATTTCTGTATTAAACTAGCATTATTTTATTTAAAAAAAATAATGATTCGATTCGCTTCGATCTACCTTATTTTTATAATTAACCTAAAAAAACTACCAGTGCGTGAATATCCGTAGAATTGATAAACGTAGAAAGTAGGCAGTTTATACAATACACAAAAATGAAAATATGTATTATTAAAAAAAAAACTTGAAACAATTTCCTCGCAAAAATCCATTACTCTAACCGAATGAACACATTGATACAAAATTTAAAAATAACCAGATTAAATTAATCTGCTCTATAGATACACACGCACACACACACACACACATCCACACCCACACACCTACACACACACACACACACAGGCTGACAAGTATTCGTCATTTGCAGAAAACAATAGAACAGTCCATTATGACAGGCGAACAATAGACAGACGTTCCGAAAACAAACAAATTCTGTGAAAATTAGGTCAACTTCTGCGAAGCATGATGTTGCTCTTAATTCTATATATTATTACAGGTTCATCTGTGGTAATTAATGATTACCAGGAAAAAAGTATTTGAATGTATCGGCTCATTTTCTTTATATAGATAATAAACTCATAGAATTATCAATAATAAATTATTAATAGTTTTTGTTGTAAATTTTATTATGAAGGTTATATTAATGAATAATGAATAATTCTAGCTACAATTTTTGACGTGGAACTGTCTTCCCTGGTGATATTAGGGGGTAACCTCAGGGAAAGAAAAAGCTTATGTCTCCGGAACTTATAATCGTAGAGAAATAAATAAAACGCCAAAAGATAGCTTATAGTCCATTTTATAATAAAATTAGTTTTTACCCTGCATCCCTCAACCCTTATATAAGTATAATTTAAAGTTTAAACTATTATTGATTGAACATAAAATATATGTATATGCATAAGTAAATTATCATTTACATTCTATAGAGAAATTAATGTCATATTCTATAGGTAAGTTTTTTTGTTATAAATTCAAAATGATGTTTTTTTTTTGGAGCGTAAACACATCAAAGAACAACCCCGATTGCGGTGTAAGACAAAAAGAGGGGTGGAGGGGGGATGAAATGAGGACGTAATAGGTTTTTTATGCGATATCAGAAAGGCAAATGATGTAGAACATGATTATAAACACAAAGAGAGGCGAATTTTCAATGATATTATTTTTATTTCTACCTAAATATATCATAGTGTTGTTTGTTAAGTATTAGGCAATGTTTTTTGAACATGCTGTAGTTATGGAACATAATGGATCGTCGTATAAATGGAGTGGAAAAGAACCTGAATGTATATTGTAAAATAAATGTCATCTTTTCTATTGAATCATACATGAAGGGTAAATTTAGAACACTGTTGATGGAAATTTATTACTTTTTATTTTTGTTATGCTGAAATGTAAAAACAACTAGAAATGTAAATAGGCGAAGATGTGGGGAGTTTTTTTTTTTTATTAATTATTTTAAAATTCAGTTTTGACTGGTGTAATTTTTCTTTTTCATAAGAGGGGGGGAGGGTTAGAAAATTTCGATATTATACGGATGCTCCCTTATAATTTTATTAACTTCCCAACTGGAAGTTATTGTAATCGGTCCGAAAATCAAAATCAAAAATTTCAACAGATGTATGTGTGTGTCATTTTTTACGTTCACGAAATCTCGTAAATTAAAAATGCTATTGACGTGATTATGATTTGAAAGAAAGGATTTTTCGAAATTCAACCCCTAAGGGGGTCAAAGGGGTGTAAAGTTTTTTTTTGGTCGGATTTACTTTACTACAATACAAATAATGAAAAATGTATTTCAGTATTTTTTTTTGTTATACGTGCCGAAACAGACATAGAAGGGGTGAAAGGCGAAAACTACCCTCAAAATTTGAATTTTAAATATTAATAAATAAGTCTACAATCCATGTTGCCTTGGAAACAAATGCAATTAAATTTAAATTGTCAGATTAGTTATTATAAAAACAAATGCAATATAATTTAAATTGTCAAATTAGTTATTCTAAAAATGTGTGTTATATTATTGACATTAGGATATTAGAAAACTAATATTCATAATACAAAGATGAGTTTTATTTCTGACCAATTCCATTAAAAATTTTCATATACATATTAAAAAAATATTCACATAAACTATACGGAAACAATAAATAATCAGTATTCAAGTATTTATAATCATACCGTGTTGGGAAGTTTATTGTGTGGACCTAAAGAGCCTCACCCCACCCCAAGCCTGTTTTATTTTTAATTTTAAAAGAATTTGCTAAAGAAATGTCAAATATTTTCGCTCGTATGTTTCTGTGTATGCGTTTGTCTGTAGCTTCGTAATTTTTCAACGGAAGGTTGAATTTTACATGCGTTTTTTTAATGATTCCAGAAGGTTTTTAACTATGTTCCATTAGGCTAGCCCTCCGGGGGGCTGTATAAGAAATTACTAACGGAAATGTGTTGTTTTTTTAGGAAAAATTATCTTAGCGTCTGACTTGAAACTGCTTTGTATTTTTATTAATAAAAAAAGTTTACTACCTCTGGTCGTAATGTAACTCTTGAAGGTATAATGGACTTAAAAAATTATTCATTTTGATGTCGAATAAACTAGAGTGACCAAGGATAGATAAAGTAAAGGGTAAATTAAATAAGAAAGGCAGGAAAAATTAGGAGGGGATTTCAAATACCTTCAAATACCTTACTCTGTATATATTTCAAATACCTTACTCTGTATATATGGTTTCAATTTTTAGTTTAATTTTAATTTTAACATAACCATTTCCATTGCATGACCCTTAAATTAATATATACATATTAGAACTTTGTACTGAAATAGGCAAAATCCTTTCAACGTTTATATATAAAGTAAATCAAATGGAACATCAATTACAAAATAATAAATTATTCTGGCAATAAATTTAGTTGCCGTTCAAACGAAAAAAGGACAATTCCATTCAATTCACTAAAGTTTGTTTGATTACGCAGCAAAAAGTTAATAGATTTATCACATATAAAAACAGTTATTCTGTTATACATTAATTTATAAATATATATAAATATAATATACAGTAAATTATATTAAATGCTCTGCTGAAAATAAATTTAATTATTTTCATGTATATATGAATCCCCCCTTTTTTACACATACCTACATTAAACTAGCTGTGCTCGCGGCTTCGCTCGCGTGGACTACGTAATTATTGTTTAGGATTTTTGAAAAATTTTGTTGAATTATTTTAGATCTTTTTACTCTGCGCGCAGGCGGTAAACTTTTTTCCGATTTGATGTACTATTATGGTCACTGCTTATTCATCATGTTACCCAACGTAACAAAATATATACTAAAACCTGAGCAAATAATATATCTACGTATTAAAAAAAAAACACTTAAATCGGAACACTTACGGACAGACAGACACAGAGATTTTGCGTTTTAAAATATTTATAAATATAGATGCACTGTACTGACTATTTCTCCTACCCCCTTACAGACATGTCCTCATCTGACTTTAACATCTAGATGGCGTTTTTCCTGTTTGTTTACTATACGTCTGATCAAACGGATGTGAATTCCTCCGGTTTATTAGTTCACCTGGGGGTGCATTGTTGTAATGCACACCGGATATAGGTGGCGCTGCTGGATTGCGCAATATGTTACGTAGTTTCCGGTATAGTTTTCTTGCAGCGATCTATTGTCTAGTTGGATCTGTCGCAATATGTTGAAAGTACGTTTGTCATTTCGACGGTGAGTTATCTTTTTTTAATACAGCTCAATAAAGCGGGTTCTGATTGATATTGCTAAACGAACAGGAAATGTTTTTATATTTTATAGATGACCTAATTTTAAATTTGTTGTGCAGTTTTTTCTTTGAACTCAAACAAATATTGTTGAAAATATATTTATAATAAGCAGGATAAAATGAAAAATCGGCGCCTATGGTAATTACAGTAGGTACATATAATTATCATAAATGGAAATCAATAAAGACCCCATTACAATCATGTTGTCAAAAACAAATTTATTAATTATCTTTTACAAAAACAATTATGTCAGATTTCGAAAACAACTTTTCATCTCTATATACATAAAATAGCAAACTCGTCAGCTAGACTGACTGCGATGAATAACCCAGCTATCTATTGTATCTAGCAGCATAAAAAAGTGTAACATTAGAGATACTCCAGTAAGAGTTGTGACAGCGTCGCCATTTTTAAACAAACACGCGGTAATTTATTTATTCCAAAATTAATATATAAATATATATTATATTTAGCAAGCATTAAAAAAATAAAATTAAAATTAGTACTTATATTTAATAATACTATACATACCTGCATCCATACTAATATTATAAATGTTAAAGTAACCTTGTCTGTCTGTTTGTTATCTTTTCACGCCTAAACTGCTGAACCGATCTTGATGAAATACTTTGTAAGTTTATTAGATTTAAAAAAATACAAATTCCACGCGTAGACGAAGTATAAAATAAAACAAAGTCTCTCGCCACGTCTGTCTGTGTATCTGTCTGTGCCCGATTTTCTCAGTAACTACTAAACGGATTTTATTCCGAATTTCACTAATGGACAGTGTGTTTCACAAGGAAGGTGTATATAGTTTATGGATATTTTGTGTAAATTTTATGAAGTCAGAAAAAAACAATCGCTGCGTAAATAGTGAGAACATGGTTAATAGGTTTATTACAGATTAAATGATAAAATCAGAAAATACGGTTATGAGTGAGACAATCGATTCGGGTTGTCATAACTCTCGCTATGGATATCTCTATGCATGTAACATTAATGACAATGTCACTGTCAAATAACAATGATTTGTCCGTAGACACAGCACGCGGCAAGCAAAAAAAGGTGCGCCGCGCACAATACACAGTGTATTGGGAATCTCTTTCTCAATACATCAATGTCGGATGTGTTTTTTATTTTATTTTACGACACTCGGACGTTTTTAAAGACGGATAAAGGGCCCCGGAGATGGATGTGGAAATTCGACATCATTTGGCATTATAAATTGATATTCCTTAATGGATCCATATAGTTGTAGTAGTTGTTATACGGGAGGTTCAGCGCATGCGAGTAGACGAGATATAGGGGCTTCGGAGAAATTGTACAGGATGCAAACGGGGTTTGAGGGGACAGGGGGAGTCTGCGTGACGTGTAAAGGAAGTTTACAGCATCTGTCGCTAGAAGTTCTATATAGTATGATTATTATTATATAACGGTGTATATAGACATATGCGCCGACCCCCTACATTCAGTTCGTTTTTAAAGATAAGCGCTTGAGTAGTTTTTGAGTTAATATATTTTTTAAAATAAATTTTTATTTGAACTGACCATTTTTCTACGAAATTTTGAGTGGCTATATCTCCCCATCTCATAACAATCAATTAAATAGATTTGTTTTATATAAGCACATACACGTACATCAGTACACATCGTATAATAAAGTCCCCTAGCACCGATGGCAGCAATTTAACGATCATTGTCATTTTACTAATTATGATAATTACATGCACACTTAACAGATGAAAACAAGATTACAAAAGTATGCAAATATAAAAAACATATTAAATAAATAAACAAATGCAAAATAAATTATTAAATCTGTGGTTAAATGTTATCGCTTTTCCCTCATAAAATATTTAACAAGTATTTAATATTTACACGATTGTCACTGGGGTATTTTGAAGCATTTGTAACGTTTTTGCAATTAATTCCAATGGCGTTACGCCCCGCTTTGAATACACAACATACGCACACACACACGCATGTGTTAATGTGTAATTGATGAGGGACAACACATTAAATGTTTTTATTTATTTAACTAGTTTTAATCACAGGTTATATCTCATTTAAATCTAATCAATATAGTACGTCTGGTACGTAAAAAAACCCTGCACTTTTTGATTGGGGTATGACACTTTCTGTGCCCATAGATAAGGTTAAAAGAATAATTTTCAGATAGGGAGCCACTTTAAAATCCGTGTAGAACACCATTATATCGGCTATTAAATATGGCCCTCACCGTTTTTATTAAATTGGCTGTATCTCAGCTCCTAGTCATCTGATTTCAATTTTCTTTTGTTTGTTTTAAAGTTCTTATTGAGAAGATTATTTTTTGTCATTATACATTTTTCTCTAAATCTTAAGGGTTCCCCACAATTTTTGAAAATCTGAAAATTTTACTTTTCTTACGAACTTAATTTATATATAACTTTCTTATTGTGCCCAATATCATTTTTTTTACTTCATATAAAAAAGAAAGACATTTTATTCTGCTTTCCATTGATAACAAGATAATACTGTTTTAATTAACAACTTCTTTGGAAAAAGCGTGTTAAACAAGAAAAATAGACTATTTTTGGATCATTCCATGTCAAGTTTACCTTTTATCATATGAAATTTTATGTTGGGATCAATTTTCTCATATGGCATAGTTAAAAAATTGAAAAATCTGTCATGGATGTCACTGAACTTTCTTATACAATAAAAAAATGTACGTGTATCTACTAATATAAAACAAATAATTTTGGCTTACTGATGACAGATATAAAAAAATTAATAGAACATAAACTATAGATAATAACGTTCTCTACATTTTTTGTTATGAACATTTCATTCTGTCATGAATTTGTTCAAATAAAATGGAAAAAAATTAAAAATATAATTAAAAAGATTTTTTTTTTAATTGGTAAGAGATAGAAAAAAATTAATGGAACATAAACTATAGAAAATAACATACTCTACAACTTTTATTTCAATGATTTATTTCTGCTTTAAACCATTTCAAATATAATTGAAGAAAACGATTATAACCTCAAAAACTTTTTTTGGGAGAAATAACATAACATAAATTATAAATAATAATATTCTAAACAAATTTTTCTTCCAACACGTACCGTTTCAGAAATAATTCGAATAATTATAAAAATTACAGTAAACATCCGTTTCCGGTTTTAAAAAATCAGGTTTTCTTTCTTAAAACAAATTAATCCTAAATATAAAATTTTACCCCTCTATGTACTGTTATTTTTGAGTTACAACGTTTACAGACAAACAGATACACACACAGACAGACAGACAGACACGGTGATAAAAATAGTCAGAATTGATTCAGGGAAGGTATAAATGGACATTTCCATCAAAATCTCGAATCCGAGAAACCAATACAGGTAAATGATCCAAAAATAATCTATTTTTCTTAGTTTAACACGCTATTTCTAAAGAAGTTGTTAATTAAAACAGTATTATCTTGTTATCATTGGAACGCAAACAAAAATGTCTTTCTTTTTTATATGAGGTAAAAAAATGATATTGGGCACAATAAAAAAGTTATATAACAATTAAGTTTGTAAGAAAAGTGAAATCTTCAGATTTCGGAAAATTGTGGGGAACCCTTAAGATTTAAAGAAAAATGAATAATAATAAAAACTATTTTTTTTAATAAGAACTTTAAAGTAAACAAAAGAAAATTGAAATCAGATGATTAGGAGCTGAGATACAGCCAATTTAATAAAAACCGTGAGGGCCATCTTTAATAGCCGATATAATGGTGTTCTACACGGATTTTAAAGTGGCTCCCTATCTGAAAATGTTTCTTTTGACCTTATATATGACCACCGAAAGTGGCATACCCCAATCAAAAAGTGCAGCGTTTTGGCTTTATTTGCCACGAACCAGACGTACTAATACAGTAGGGTCGCAGCAAATCGCGTATAAAATATTGCTTAAATTAGACATTGTAAAATTAGGGATACTTTTCATAATTTTCTAAAATCACGTCAAACCAAATCAACCAATAGAATAATCCGGAAATTTTTGACATACCTTTTTTATTATTTAATTGCAAAGATTAGGCTAAAAAAATAATAATAGCATTGAAGAAATTGTTTTTTATTGCTCAATTTTAAATTATTCAATATTAAAATTCGTAAAAATCAGCTCGCATTTAAAATGCGACATGATTGATTAAAGGGTTTGTGACGTCACAAATCGTGTTCTGTCAACTATATAGAATAACCTTACTTTTAATTTTTTCTTTAGTTTCCTTCTGGCACAGTTATAAATCTTTTTCCATGTTTATTATTGACAATTGTATATTTAAGCATTAACTGACATTTCAATTCTTGATTATGACGTCACGCAACATGGCGCGTAATTGAGATCATTTGAAAAGTACCTTAAATTTTATATTTTGGAGTATGAAAAAATGTTCTACAATGTTTTTTTTATCTCTAGATTACATTAAACAGGTTTTTTGGAGTTTTCATTTATGACCGTATTACTCTATTTAAATAAGCCGAAAATCGTTTAAAAATTGTTTCTGAAAAATCCACGAAAGTAAGAATGTCTTAAAAAAGAACATAATAAAAAAAGCTAAGGTTAAGTAAGGCCTAATCCGTGTCTGTACACTGAGATTTAGTATTGTTTACACTTGTTTGGAAAAACTAAAAAGTAAAAATAAATAAATAAAACTGCTTGTCTGCTGGGAATGCACCTATTTATTTTATTTTTTTTATTTGTTCAGTTCGTTATTGTTTTTTATTTATATATATATATATTTGTTTTGTTGATTTTAGTTTGCACAGTTGTCTACATGTACATATCTCACAGGGCACTCTCAAAACTGTAACTAAATATCAGATATTTTTTTTAACATTTGATATATATTTGTATATTAGTGTGTGTCAAAAAAATGAACATTCGCTCTCTTTAGCAGTTCAATTTTAAGAGATGCCGTAAAGGAGGGTCCCTTTTCCCATTTAAATAACATGTGTAAATGATTCTTTAGTACTAAAGTTGGTATTACTGACTCATGATAACTATTGAAAATTTTTTAAGGACATCATTTTGTAGAAGATAAAAGTTACAGACATTCTAAGTGGTTTATTTGTTAAAATGAACGTCTAAAAGGCTTTCACAAATAAACTATTGTTTTTATAAAAATAAGTTAAATGTTAATTTTATGGGAAATTTAGTCTTCTATAAAAATAGTCTAGAGAGGTGTAAATGCAATGAGTTGAAACTTATAAGATAAATATTCTATCAATATCAATTGAATAGCAATACATAACCCTACTACTACTACTGAGCTATTGGAAAAAGAATGACCCAGTGGACAACATTATTAGAAAATAATTTTATTCTCTACAAAATGATGTCTTTAATTTTTTTCATCCATTATCATGAATCAGTAATACCAATTTTAGTACTATAGAACAATTTTTCAATGTTCTATAAATGGGAAACGGGACCCCCCTTTGCGGCACCTCTTAAAATTGAAGTCATATAAACTTACCTATTTCGTAATGAGAGTGAAGAAAAAAAAAAGTTTTTTTTTACACTATTGTATATCCAAATTCTATATATTTTGTTAAATCAAATAATTATTCAATCAGTATTTACCGAGATAAAGAGGATTAATAGCGGCAAGGGTGACAAATAACTGTTTCAAGGCCCTAACATTTATTATCTCCCATTCTCCCTCCAACGAATTTTTGTTATGATTGTTTGATAAAAATATTCCGTTTTAGTCGAATACTCGAGGCTATACTGTAGTTCAAATTTTGTACAGAAATGAAATTATAATTTTATTTTTGGAATTTACAAACGTCACTTGAACCTCCCATCCTCTCCTACCTCCTCCCACAAACATGTGCCTCACACAAAAGTCAAATCAATGTGACACAAACAGTCAATTCATGCTATACACTATTTCACAATTGCAATTCAGTATTTCGATTATGCCTACGTGATATGATTGAATTTCAGTAAATTCAGTTTCATTATATATTTTTTTGTGTATGCGTTTTTGCAAATTCTATTAAATGTTAATTTAAATAATATTTATAATATATTATATCTCAAATTTCGTTACGAATTTTTGTTTAGAAAAGTAAGCGTTTTACAGAAATTTTTTTTAGAGGAAAGTTACTCAATTTGGAGGGATAATTATTGGTTTGGTTTTTTTTTAAATCGGAAAAAAAGGAATACATTCAGATACCGAGCTTCGGTCAGCTATTCTTTACCCAAGATTGGGTCAATCTTCAGGTACCGAGCTTCGGGTCACCTATTCTTTACCCAAGATTGGACCAGCCTTGGTACAATAAGCCTTGGCCGAATCTTGAAGAAGTTATCATTTGTATCTCGGTTAAGTGTTGGCTACCATTGGTGAAAGCCTGGGCCATCCGTGGCCCCTTTGCAATTACCTACATGGGTAGTGGTTATTCACATTGCTAAATTTAATATAATCTAAAATGCTTTTATAAATTTAAAAAAACTAGTATTGCAGTAAGTTCGCACTTTTTTTAAAATTAAAATAATTCGAATTTTCTCACTATTCGTTTCAATTCGGTTTGAATACAATTCGCACACCCTTACATAAAACTCAATATACATAAACAAAATCTATAGATATAAAGAGATGTGCGTGTATAGAGATATATGTGTGTATTTTCACTCACTTATTCGTTACGAAAGAGGTTGAAAACGTACAAGGAAGTCAATGCGCGAGACGGACAAAGGTCAAACAGAAGTAGTGTCGCCGTACAGTTGAAGGGCACTTATGTGGAAAATGGATTTAGAATTTGCTTTGTGTCGCATTACATTTTCGATGATTCTACGATCAAAATGGAAATATATGTTTACAGTATAAATATGGATGCAAGATTGAAAATATAAGGTACTGGCCCCAGTCTTGGATCATACCCCAGTATCGGACACTTGTTTAATTAAATGTATTAAATTAGAAATATTTGTTGATATTTGATTACTGCCATTGCCAAATCATTATAATCTATAGACACTTAACAATCAGCTAATGGATGTTACAATAGTGGACATTTAAACAAATTATTAGTGTAATCTATGTATTAACTATTATATTATCATATAATCTGCTTTACATTGTTTCAAATTTTACGAATCTTTTTTTTTAGAACTTTTGTGCCGTAGTACTTATCATTTTGTAATCATTAACAAGTGTCCATTTTACTTTATCCTTCATGAGTTCATGATAATTACAAAGAAGCACATCAAACCCAAAAAACAGTATACCTTGCTCTTAAAGCGTCCAAGACTGGAGCCAGTATCTTACATTGTATTATTCTCAGATTTATTTAAAATTACTTATTACGCAGACCTAAGACCTTATTACACCCTGGGTCTTCTTGGTCGCAGGTATTTTAAACATAATATATTGTATATGGCATGCATTTGCATTGTATAGATTGTATATGCTATTTCGCGGAACGCATTTATCGAAGTTATCTAAAAAATATAAAAGAGTTTGTCCTTAATCACTCACTTATTTACTCACTCACTCACTCATCAACGTACAGCCCAAACCCTTGGACCTAGAAGTATGACAATTTAGGGGTGTTTTTCTTTTATGACGTAAGCGCCCACTAAGAAGGGATTTTTGAAAATCCAACCTCTACGGTGGTAAAAGGGGATGAAAAGTTAATATGGGAAAAATATTTTTTTGGTTGAATTTACTTCATAAATACTCTACAATAGAAATAGTAATATTATCTAATCCGACAGGAAAAGTAAAAAAATATATTTCATGCCCTGTCACATATTGTATTGTAATTAGTTTCATTCGATCCGGCGAGAAAATACTACGGAGGTATGTCGACAACTTAAAATAATATTATTTCTGTTGATAACATAAAATTTTTTTACAACGCAGGCAAAGTCGCGGGCAAGTCCGCTAGTAAACTATATTATAACCTCATCAATGGTCAATGACGATTCGAGATAAATCAAGGTCAAAAATGTAACCGATGAATTAAGATACGGGTAGAATACGTGTAGTATATCAAACGAAATAAATCTGTAACTGACATGTATAATAAAATCTATTGATTCATTTCGAAATGTTGTTATAGAATTATTTTTTGCTCGTCTAGATTGAAGAGAATTGACGTCGAATGACATAATAGAATATTGTATAACTCTGATATGTAAAGTTTTTTATCAAACTATTAAAAAGTATCATTTATTTTCTTTTGTATGTTAAAAATAATTACCTTTTGGTATTTTTTGTATGTACGATATTATTAATTATTATATGTCATTCAACAGAGTAGTCAAAGTTACAATTTTATCTAAATAAGAATTAATTTGTAGTTAAAACCACTGTATGTGTAAAATTTGCCTGAACTATTGTCTTCGCTAAATCTCATATACAGTAATCCCTCTATTTACACGGTTAATTGGTTCCATGAAAAATGCGCGTAAATGGAGCAATAGAAATTACTCCATTATGTTGTATTTTTTAAGACTTTCCACCATTTTTTCCATACCTTTTCAACCGCGTAAAAATGAATTCGCATAAATGAAGGGATTATTGTATTTATTAATTTGTTCTTCGTGAGGAGTTTTTGGGGAAATTTAATAATTATAAAGTAACTTAGGAATAATTACAGTGAAAAATATAAAATAAAATAAACAATTTACTGTATTATTTATTTGAAGTAGATAATTTTTTAAAACTGTCTTTTCGAAATTAAAAAAACTTGGAATGATTATGAATATTATACGTATATTTTTTAGTGAATAAAAGCAGTATAGTTTAAAAGTTACTGCTTTTGTATTCAGGAAAAGTAACTAATTTGATATATTCGATGAACTTAAAAAATAATATTCTTAATGATTAATTTTATGACTAATATGTAGAAAATCGTCTGAAAAACCTAATAGCATCAAAATTACTAAAAAGCAGTTAAAAATTATTACATGGTTTTTAACAATCGCCTTTGTGTTTATATAGATTTAATACTTCGTTACAATTTACAATCTTAGTTTTATATAAAATGGGTTATTTTACATGACATTAAAATAATCAAACTAATAAAACTTCCCGATATAAAAAAAAACGTATAAAATACAAACTCGCATTAAGCAATCCATCAACGTCTTATACGTTGCTGTACACATTGTAATCCTTTTTACCCACATCACTTTGTCCTAGGTGGTGCGAAATATCTACAGTCACGCAAAAACATAACCTGTAAAACATATACTGATCCCAACATTGTTGTACCAAAATAAAACACTACAACAAATGTTCATCAATGTGGAAATTCAAAAACACTGATAATTTCGCACAACTGGATTTGAATGAATTGACAGCCTTCAGACAAAAAAATGATATACCTTTCGTAAAGTTGTTTTGTGAAAAGTAAATTGTTTATCTTTGCATGAAAATAAGGTAGTAAGATATGGATGTCTAGTTTATGGTGGATTTTGTAAATTTGATTTGACAATGTTATTTTGGTTATTCTTTTTCTCGATCATATTTTTAAAATATGTGTATACGAAGAAAATGTATTGCTTAGTCGGTCCTAGATTTCTTACCTAAGGCATAGTGTGTAATTCTGGTAAATAATATATAACGAATTATAATAAATTTTACAAAATGTACCCCAACTAATTTAGCATCAACCTTGAAACATAATGAGTAATAATAGTTAACGTTTGTATAAATACAGTTCATTAAGAACAAAGGACAAAATGACACTCTGCCATTTCTTTTAACTATCTAATATCTTCCGAAACATTTAACTTTCCTTATATCAATTAACATTAAATGCAAAGAGGAAAAAACATAACAGATCCAATCTATGATCATTAACGAGATTTCAAAAAGAGGCTTAACTTTTTCGAGAACTGTCGAGTAATAATGGGCTAGAGAGGACACGTACTGTGTCAGCTGCTTAACTGAGCGAAGAGGCGAGGGTCGAAACTGTTAGGAAATCAAGTGAACCGTGATAGAACTTCGATTGTGTTATATTCTCAACTAATGCCGGCCATACACGCTGCAATAAAGATTTTTTACGTTCAATTTAATTATAATTTTTACTTCCTCGCAATATCGAAGATACGAGAAGTTTTGTGATCGTTTTTAATGAGACAAAAAAATTGTTCTCCGATTTCAAAATTTTAAATTGATCTTTCCGTTTCAGGTCAAGACAAACACTTTTTGTTCCGTGTCTGTTTCTTTGTCTGTCTGTTCCCTGAATCCTTATCACACATAAAACTTGGTTTGATGGTTAGGTCTGACTTGAGGACGGTCCAATTTAAAAATCATCCAAATCGTGTGTAAGGAGGAGAAATGTCATCCCAAAATATTTATTTTTTCAAGAACGACACATGTTACGTGTTGACAAAGTTACCTCTTATACGTCACAAGGGTTAAACTTTTAAATCAATTACACAAAGAAAGTGTGGCGTGTGTGGGCAGCTTTATAATAACACGTTATCCATGTTGGCTGTGAGATCCCCCGATTGTAAAGGTACGCGACACGGTTATAAGTGTTTTGTTTTGAATTGGGACGTGTGTTTAATTACAATAGAAGGCGTGATGGTCGGAGTGAGTGGGTGGGGGGAGGTAAGGGGATGGCTCGAGCGGAAACGGTAGTAAAGGGTTAAAACACATTATTATCTGATGACCCTGTTCGTTGTGTGTTTTCTTTTTTGCGTGTGTGTGTGTGATTATAGTATAGTGAAGCTTGTGAGGTGTTTTGATATGTGTCTTTGTATTATTTTGTTTTGTGGTAGATAACACGTCTGGTTTCGTGTTACTTTTGTGTGAATTTAAAATGAATTGAAATTTAGGTTTTATTAGCGAACTATATATGAGATGTTGTTAGACGAGTTTTGAGGCTTCCACGATGATCTGGATTCTGGGTGTAAGCTGCGTCAATTTGATCATGTTATTCGTCAACGTTTCGTCACACATTTATGTACTTAGACATTATCGGAACAGTATCAATTTAATATCTTGATTTTAAATGATAATCAATATAAAATAAAAATTTACTTGATAAGTTTACGAAATTCATAAATAATTCTGACTAGATATATTATTTATTGTCATTAATAAATCCTGAAGTAACCCCCCCCCCCCCTCTTCTTCTACAATGTCAGCGTTTACCATTTGATGGGGAAGTGACAAAAATCAATTTTTACCTAATTCTCAGATTTTTTTACAACAAAAATAGTTAAATATAAAATTAAAGCAAATTTAATTCTTTACCGAATAATGTGCGTCTGAATTTTTTAATATTAATTTTTCATACTCAATAATTTTAAAATTCAGACATTATTATATACGTCGTTATGTAGTACGAATCTAATCTTTTTTTGTAAACTTTAATTAGCTTTAATTTTGTTTAGTTTTTTTTACAGTAAAATTGATGAAAATTGATAAATTGGCAAAAAATTTTACCAAAAAAATATTCAGTTGGAATCTCTTTCTTTATGAAACCTTTTTTAATCTCTATCGACTAATAAAGAATCAAACATGAATGTATCTCTTTCGAATTGTCTAAATACTAAAATATGCAGGCTACATCCATTAATTGTATTGATTAATATCAAATAACATATTTCATATATCTCATAGAGAAATTCTATATTATCTAACAACATCGTCTAGAGTGCTTGGCAGTATGTCCACCAATAGACGTGTGGCATGGTAGTAGAACGTCAACGGGAGGTTTGAAACACTCCAAGTGTGGGGAGGGGAGAACGGCCGACATGCTCTTGACGAACTCAATCCGAGTTGGCGACTCTAGTAACGACGTGTGCTTTGTTGGCACTCATTTAAAGCCAATGAACGGCCGCCATCTACCCAGAGCCAACTTGTAAACGTTTACTTTGAAGATATCTTTTTGTATCTTTCCATTATCTCCCGGTTCTTATTTGACCAGCATTTTGCTGTGCTTTTTGTGTAGAAAAATGTCAATAGCACATATGTGTTGCGTCATTTTAAACATCTATTCTATTTCTAGAAAGTTATTGTGTGACTTAGGATTATTTGGAAAAGCATTATGGGTATTTTACGAAGAAATGTTTAAAGTGAAAGAAAAGTTCTATATTTACGATACAAATGTAACTTTTCTTTTTTTAGTAAATAGTGTATGAAATTTTAGGGCAAATTATCTATGTGACGCATTAAGAGACCATTTGATATTAATTTTTAAATGTATTGTACTTTTAACCGGACTATATTTTTCTTGCGTATGTTTGGGGGCTGATATTGTCAAAAAATTATATATGATTAATTTTTTTGGCCAAATATAATTAATGACTTTTGTATATCAGACTTTTCTCTTCAATTTGCTTTTTTGTATCGCTGTACGACCATTTTTGACCAAGTTTTGAAGAAATTTGCCCTTGATTTTTTTTGCGATCAAAAAGTATGGTTTTTGCTTTAATCGTAAATAATTCGGTCAAAAATTACCATACAGTGATACAAAAAAAAGAAAATTGAAGAGAAAAGTTGGATGTATAAAATTCATTTATTGGATTTGGTTAAAAAAATTATCATGACTCGTGGAGGTTCTCAAAATTTATATAGGTAAGTTTTATTTTTCTGCAATTTTTTGACGATAGTCAGCAAGTTTTTTTTATTGTCATCTTCGTTTTCAGCGCCTAAAAAAATTTAAGAAAAACAAGACCTTTTATGTGGGCCTATGTAATCACAATATATGCATATTGGATTCGTTATATTATTTTTTTTAAATGTAAAAAAAAAAAAAATATTTTCTAGAATAAAAATGACAAGAAACCAATATTTATCAAACTCTCGTTTTGTTTTCAACCTTAGTTAAAATACAATATTCATAAATAAAATACTACAATAACAATAAATTAATGTTAATTTTCTTAAGTATGGGTCAGCGTTTTGACTTCCTTATATTTGTTTTCTTATCAGCCTTCGTATTTTGTATGAAGTAAGTTTTTATTTATTGTTCCAATATATTTGTGTTTTCTACTAAATTTATTGAACTAAAGTTGTTTCGATAACTTTTATATCTGAAGATATAATTTAGATATGAATTCAACCAGAAAATCTAAGTGAACTAAAAGTTTTATATTAGATTATTACTTTTTCAGAGGCTTCTAAAAATAACCTATCAAATCTATAAATACATACATATATGAAAAAGTAAAATCTTATAATTGCAATCACCTGCCCGCGGCTTCGCTCTGATTGAATACATTTTGATTACCGTTTGTAAAACTGGAAAAAAAATTACCCATATTTTTATGATATAAATATTTTCCCTTTGCAATATAATAGTCCGAAAGGCGAACAAATGTTATAAAAACAATAATAAAGTAGAAGCGCGTTGAGTGCCTGACCGCAACCTTCCCCAATACTCGAATAATATGTCACTTCCGGTACGATTTTAAAGTGTTTACTTGCTTAAAATTATTGTTGAATTTCAAAAAATCTTTTCTTAGTAAAATTCCATGTTTCTAGATCCAGGGGGTTGATGAGTCAATCAATGTGTGAGGGAGGACACACTTTTTTTATAAATATTGACATAAAATTGAAACAATGAAAAATAAAATTAATAATCTATTGTCTTTGAATAGCTTTTAAATTAAAAAGGAAGTAGGTACCTATATTTTACGTATATATTGTGCCATGGTTATTAAAATCATGTCATAGTTAGATGATAATGCTTTCATTTTAAAATAAAATTCCTTTTGTAAGGAACAGTTTCATAACATTTATCAAAGGCCATGAAGGAAGTCAATTATAAATATTAATAACCTATCGAAGAAAACAAAATGGCGACTGTCTATCTATAACTAAACAAAATATAGTCGAAAAAAAAGTTTTGTCCACCTTATTTGATATTTCAATAATCTTCAATTTCATGACATTCAAAAGATGTTAATATCAGAAATCATATCTATAGAATATGCATAAAACGATCATAAAATAAAAAAGTACATAAAATTTGATATAGTGTTATTATTTACTTTTATAAATTTTATTTATGTCTTCTTATTCGAAAACTTCGCCCGTTACAAAGAATTAAGAAAGTAGTTATATCATTTTGATTTTATTTAATGATCATGTATCGATATATTCTTATTTATTACTCTGATCTTACATCATTTAACTCTCAGAAAGTATATTTTCATAAGTTCAATATGATTTCTTTTATGTATCTTTCAAAATACACTGAAATAAAAACTAATATTTTCCGATAATTGCATTTCCAAACATATTTTAAATTTATTTCAACGTATATTTCTAAATTCCATAAAGAAATATCTAAAGATACATTTATTTTTATGTCCTGGATTCTTGAAAATATTATGATTACAAAAGAATAACTCTATATCCTTGACTGAGATAAGAGTATAAGACCATCAAATAATATAAAGAAAGTATGGGTCGTACTCAGATTTATTTCTTTCACAATCTATTATTTTATTTATATCTAAATATCCACTCAAATACTCAACTACGAGTATTATTGTCTGTAGTGATTGACTCATCAACGCCTCATGTACCTAGTAACGTTACATTTTTCAGGGTATATGAAGTAAAGTATAAGAAAGGAAATTCCGAAATTCAAGTATACAAAATGAAATTCTCAACTATTATTGTCTGTATTGCTTGGTTCATCAACAACCAACCTAACCATACCCCTTTACCTTATAGAAATGTGAAATTTTAGGGATGTATTATTTTTATGAAGTAAGCATCAAAGGATATTTTAAAGTTTAATACATTAATCTGCATAAAAATACACATGTATCGCAATATTCAAAGTTTAACCCTTTAGAGGCTGTAAAATTGTTGAACAGTATAAATTGTTTTAGAGGCGGGCCTCAAATTCATTTATTTAATAGCGGGTTATTCACAAAAAAAATCTATAATATCATGTGTAAGTATTAAAAGAATATGGTAGTAAAAGGGGGGGGGATGGCTCACATAAACTACAAGATACAGTTCTAAATAAAAATATTTTTAAAATCGACATCAAAAACCTAAAAATTGTGAAAAGTATATAATAATTAACAGTTTTTGAAGTCGGTTTTATTTTTTTTTATTTTTTAAAAAGTTTTATTGGCTTAGCACCGACTTAATTTTTTTTTTATAAAAATATAAAACCAACCTTAAAAATTATGAAAAGCATATAATAATTAACTAAAACATTTTTTGTTTTTAGTTACTGATAAAATTTATATGGGACCACTTCCGGAATATACTCTTTCAAACAAACAAAAAATGTCCAAATCGGTAGATATTTATCGGAGTTATTCCCGATTGTACATAAAAAATATATATTGTCAAATTGAGAACCTTCTCCTTTTCGAAGTCGGTTAAAAACTTTGTATCTTATATCTGACATAAATCAAGGCTTGTTTGATCTCTCGATAACGTTATTTTTGTTAACTAATTTATTAGTCCGGTTCTGGTTTAGGCTTAAATAGAATCCTGTTTCTGAGATTCGTCGCTCTTTAGATAGAATCGTCGAGACATTTGTCATCAAATTTCTTTTCCGCTGTCGTCGCGCCGGCTCGAGTCTCGCGTAATTCGATATGCGGACGCTTTACATTCGCGGCAGTGGCGGATTTGCCATCAAATGCGCTCGACGTTTAGGACCTCACATGTTCTTCGATATCTAATAAATAACAATCATGAATGCAAGATGGATCGTTCTATCAATCTACTCAAAAATCACAGAAGTCATAAGTAAAAATATTCTCGGTAAAAGTTGTTGGAAATGAAGAGGAATATTAAACTTCATTTTGAAAGAAGTCACAGGTCATCAAATAAATACATTTTTTAAATATTTTTTACGGTTTAGTTTTTCAAGACAACAAATTATTTATAGATTTTTTAATTTTTTACTCAGAAACTAATAATTTTATTAACTTCCCAACAATTATTTATTTATTATTACCTATAATAGGTCCGAAGATCAAAATATAAAAGGTCACTATAGTATATTTACACTATTTTCAGAAAGATGTGTGTGTGTGTGTACGTACGTGCGTGTCATTTTTTACTTGCACGAAATCTTGCAAATAAAAAATTATATTGATTTCGTTGGGGTGCCAATCGAAGCGTCTTGACGTGAATATGATTTGTAAAAAATGATTTTTTGAAATTCAACCCCTACGGAGGTAAAAAGGGGTGTAAAAATTTGTGTGTGTAAAAAATATTTTTTTGGTCAGATTTATTTGAAACTTAGTATAAATATTCTACAATACAAATAATGGAACGTGTATTTCAGTTTTTTTTGTTATACGTGCCTAAACAGCCATTGAAGGAATCAAAACTACCCTCAAAATTTGAATTTAAAATACTAATAAATGCGTTATTAATTCATGTTGCTTTGAAAACAAATACAATTAAATTTAAATTGTCAGATTAGTTAGTCTAAAAATGTGAATTATATTATTTATATATTCATAATACAAAGGTGAGTTTTATTTCTGACAAATTCCATTAAAATTTGTCACATACATATTAAAAAAATTATTCAAATAAACTATACGGAAACAAAAAATAATAAAGTTGGTTGTGTGGACCTCAAGGGTCGAACCTACTGCTTGTTTAATTTTGCGACTACAGAAGCTATTCATAGGCGTTTTATTTATTTATTGTTCTACAATTTTTTTTTCAAAGTGTGATATATTTCGTTGAATTCGTGCTCCCGAGGTACCCCCATAACTGGGGAAGACAGACAAAATTTGGGGACTGCTGATATACACACTAACTCATCAGTTGGCGTACTCTATTTTTAGATGATTTAGATCCAGATGACATTACACATAATAAATGAAATATGTAGAAAATATTATCACGCGATTTTACAATAATGGAAGTATTTTCTGCTGAATCGTATTTAAATAAATCAATTGTGACAACATTATAAACATTCCAGATTATACCCCCAAAGAATAAGGTCTAGATCAAGCTAGTAATATAAAAAAAAATATGTATGTATTATGAGTGAACATACAGGTGTTCCATAAGTTAGGGTCCAAAAGGAAAATAATAGTAGTATCTGCAATATAATTTTTTTTTAAATATAGAAATCCTGATTTATGGACCATTCTGTATTTACATTTTCGTTAGTATAATTATAACTGAAAAAGATAGATTACAAATTTTGAATCCCCGATCGCAATGGGGTTTTGTGGACGTATTTTTTCCACTTGAAAATAAGTCTCCCTTTAGTTAAAATAATTTTTATTAGTAGATATCATTTTATGGATGATAATCTTTAAAAAAATTTTTTTTGAAAACGGTGAGGTGAGGTGATTTAAATAGTCTTAGATAATTGACGGCAAAGAACAAAAGTTGTAATTTCTCTTTGTTTAGGTTAAACTACACAAAAATAATGTCATTCGACACATGTTTCGACTTCACAAGAAGTCATCATCAGACTGAAATGACAAGTGAAATTGTTTTCTTGTGGTTAAGTTATTTTTCCACTTTCCAGTAATAAATTTAACAAATCAGATATGCTCAGAGTTTACTAATAGTACCCTAATCCCCCACTGAACAGCAGCACCATCTTGTTGCGTATGAATGTGTCGTATTATGCTACGGATTATTAAAATCGTGTCTGTAGACATTTTTTTCGATCCCTTACATACATCCTTCACATTTTCTTCTTCTTCTTTATGTATGAATGTATAACGACTCCAATGCCGTTACATACATAAATCGATTTAAAACGTATAAAGTATATTATTTGAATTCATTATATGAATATCTTGATATTTTTTGAAGTACAATTTGTCATTGCATTTATATGTAAATATTATTTTTTTATACATGTCTAGTATACATACATATAAAATGTATTTTAAAATCATATTATGTAGGGTTTTTCGCTATAACTCGTTAGTTTTGTTTGTTACTTATACTGAAATTTCAGTTTTGTTAACATAATATTTAGATTTCGTATATTAGATTAAGCGAATAATACATAACCCATTCTTTCTCATGCATATTGGGTAAATTTTGAATTTGGGATTTTAATATAAAATGAGAGAATACATATATTTAAATAATATAGTATCTAATATGCGTATTTTTAATGACTGATCTAAACCGGAAGCGGATGTTTGTTCGTCTCAAATATTGTTTTTACTTCAAAAATATATAAAATAAAATAAATGTTTCCATTGAAATCAATTTTTATCGTCTGTTCGTCACAATAAAATCTAAGTTAGAAAATTAATATGTTTAGACAGATGAAAAAAAGGGGGGTAGGTGATCTAGGGTGAAATTTACCCTATGCCTTACTTAGGAACTGATACTTAGAATTTTGTATAACAAATAAATAGAAAAAAGTGGTAACTGACGTAGTTCTTCGTTATCCCAAACTGATATAACTGAAGAAATATAGCCAAGATGGCCTGTCGGGAGTTCCCGGAAAAAACAACCGATGACAGTTTTAATGTAGCATTTAATAAGTTATCTCCAATCCCAATTGCAGCAGCTAAACAAATTAGAGTGTGGCTGAATTACCCCGGTACCAGAGTAATCATGTCACTATGTAACTTTTTTTAAATTTATTTTAAATAACGTTAAAACTTCGTTTAAGCTTCGTTATAGTATTTGTGCAATACATGAAAAACTGTATAATTAAATAGTCCCCTTATTTAAAGTGTTATGTTACTTTAAAGTATAGGGAAAAATAGTTTTTCCTTAAGATTGCGGGATTTCCCCAGTCTCCCCTAGTTATTATAATTATTCGTATACAATCCATCCAATCAGTCGTGTTTTTTGTACGTAGTTACAATTCAACAAAGCTATTTAACTTTAGTGGAAACCAACGTTCATTCAATACAATTCAATTAATTACCGTATCAAAGAAAAGTCAGAACCCGTTTTCAACAAGTCTTTAAAAAAAAATTCAGATTGATCGTGTATCTAATTCAATAAAAATCAATCCAGCAAAATACGCACGTTGAGATCACACACCTACCTCACAAAACTCGCACGCCAAAACAATCTGACAAGATTCTACGGGAGATTAGAAAATGAAATCGAACTCAATGTGAGCTCGTATCGACATCAAAGAGTTGCTAGCTTCAGATAACCATCCGCTCTTCCGGTCTGAATTCGTACAGAGTGGGCTTTGATATGACAAATGATACCGTTTTGTTTTTGTAAAACGATGTATTGGTTTTGTAGGAGATCGTCTTAAAATATTTCACTGAAATAAAGTATACTGTCAGTGTATAATGATGATATTTTATTATTTTTACTTCATATACAATTCAATTTTATAAAATATCTACTTCGTTTTATGAAAAATAGCATAAAGTGTAGAATCCATACTAATATTATAAATGGGAAAGTGTGTCTATTTGTTTGTTACCTTTTCACGGCTAAACCGCTGAACCTATCTTGACGAAATTTGACAGGGAGATAGCTTGAATCCTGATTGACATAAGCTACTTTGTATCCCGCAAATTTATTAGATAAAGAATGGGTATGTGACATTTGTACGCGCGACCTGTTTTATCGACTATTATAATAGAAATCTGTATTACCTAACCTTCTTCTTCTACTTCTGTGACAGCTCCTATCTAACCTAAATTCCACGCGAACTATATACATACATCTTATTATACATATATACAATGCGAACGTTGTGGGTAACAGCTACTTTTATATAAAAAGCTGCCATGGGCGCCACGATACTTTCTTATTACATAGTATACGTGTTTCTTATTGTATAAAAAAATCTTTTTGGCTAAATGATAAAAGTTAGATTATAGAATAATATAATTTATCCTAAAAAATATTTTTTTTCGAGTTCAAAATATTCAAAAATTGACAAGACTAAACATCCATTTCCGGTTGTAAGATCGATTTAAAAAAATTTGAGGTTTTCTCCGGTGGCGAAAATTAATCTTACATATTTTCTGTTTTTTAGAGTTCAGTCGTTTTTGATTTACAGTGACAGACAGTTGCAGACAGACAGACATACCAAATACTTTATCGGTATTTATAAAAATTCTTCGTGCTAAGCATTTGGTAAAGTTTTTATTTCAAAATCGGTTAACGAATTCAAATAATTTTTTATTTTTATTTGAATTTCAAAAACAATGAATATAATTAAACACACACCCTGTATTTCCACCCCATGGCCAACTACCTCTCCTGTTATTGGAAAACATTAACGTGGTATCGATTTACGTATACGATGTTTTATAACTTTCTTAGAAGATACCGACTCCGTCGATCATTATACTTCGTCAGAGCCTACTGAAAGCCGCAGCCGCCGCCATCACTGCTCAAGGCGTTTTCGTTAAATACGTATGATTACTCTCGGTCTTATCTCTTTTTCATCACGATGAGAATTTATCAAAAACGGAGTCTCGCACAAAAGACGTATCTAAAATGTATCTTATGAAAATGCTTTAGTTTAAGCATTAATTTATCTTTACTGGTAGATGTTCTAATCGAATTCTGGATGAAATTATAATTTTGTATAAGGGGTACATAGGAATATTGATTAAATTATTATTTAAACTTTAACCTCCTGTTATGAGCAGCTCTTTAAAATAATCGTTTGTACTTTATTCGTGGTTTTTTTGCTTAAATAAATTGAATAACATTAATAGTTATAAAAAAATTCTAGTTTTTTGTAATTTTTCTCAAAAGTTAAGGATTTCTGAGTAGAAAAAACTATTTTGATCTCGGCATTATTATATATATCTAATACAATTATACATATATATTTCCAATTTTTTTTAGACTTTATGGGCAGGTGACAATTTTTTTTTACGATTCTTTAAAAGTTTGTTAAACGAAGATTTTATTAATAACAAAAAATTCCTATTATTTGATACCCCACTCGTCTAAATTGAATAAAAAAATTAAAAATCGTTGAAAACTTAAAAAAATTATTTTTAAAAGTTACGTCTAATAATTAATTGGTCCACGATTTACTATATTTATGCTAAATCTCAGTAGCTAGAAGACTGTGACAGTTTTGATTTTTGTTCTGATTTCGTTGAACGTAAAAAAAGTGTGATACACAAATTTTATTATTTTCACAGTAAATTTTACAAAGTGAACTGTAAAATTCTCCGTTACAACACATTCAAATACTAATTAAATTATTTATCGTTCATTTTAAAAATTGTATACCTACCTTATTAGTTTTTTTTAAATTGTAATACCTACCTATGTATATATTTTTCCATAGCAATTTATTTAAGTATGTTTTATTGATTTTATAATTTGAAAGATCGTATGCCTGCAGAGAATTGTGATTGTATTTGGTAAACATGTACGAGAACGAGGTATAACTACTTTACTTATTAGCAGACTAATAATTATTGGTCCACGATTTACTATATTTATGCCAAATTTCAGTAGCTAGAAGACTGTGGCAGTTTTGATTTTTGTTCTGATTTCGTTGAAAGTAAAAAAAAGTGTGATACACAAATTTTATTATTTCCACAGTAAATTTTACAAAGTGAACTGTAAAATTCTCCGTTACAACACATTCAAATACTAATTAAATTATTTATCGTTCATTTTAAAAATTGTATACCTTATTGGTTTTTTTAAATTTTAATACCTACCTATGTATACATTTTTCCATAGCAATTTATTTAAGTATGTTTTATTGATTTTATAATTTGAAAGATCGTATGCCTGCAGAGAATTGTGATTGTGTTTGGTAAACATGTACGAGAACGAGGTATTACTACTTTACTTATTGGCAGACGTAGTGTCGCAGTAAAGTAGAGAAAACTGTCAAAGTCAATACTATGTCTAGAGAGCGGCCATCAATTCATATCGACGTTGACGTGTAGAGATGTAATACTACATGCGTGTGTCTGTATGTGTGTTCCTTGTTATCAAACCCTGTTTCGATTAGGGCTGTACAAATATTTTCAATAATTATTTTTTTTAATGTTTAACGTACTGGCATCAGCCTAGTCTGCTTTAGAAGCAAGGTATATTGTTTTTTTTTATTGATTGGCTTCTTTTTTGTAACTCTCACGAACTCATGTTACTAATAAAACAAATTGTTTTGTTAAATTAGAGCCTTTTATTTTGTTTATGTTTTTTCTCCTGTAATGGATAAAGTAAAACCCAGTAATGAGCACCCAGTGATAAGTACTACGACACAAAAGTTATAAAAAAATGAATCGCAAAATTTGAAACAAAGTAAAGCAGATGCTATGAAAATATAATAATTAATAAATAGATTACACTAATAATTATTTTAAATGTTTACCATTTTGACACCCATTGTCATCAAATTAAGCCGTTTTACCGTTAAGTATAATTCAGTAGTGGCAGTAATTAAATACACCGGCACACAAAAAAAATTAAGTAGAATGTGCATTTGACCGGACCTACCTACGGGTACGTATTTTGGTCCGCTGAATCCGAATTCGAGGTCAGTTTGACCCCTACACCCTCGAAATTTCGAGAAAACTTCGAAAAACCGTAAAAATGATGAAAATCGGCAGTTTTAATGATAAAAAATTTTTTTGGAACTAAACTAAGCGTGATTTTCATGTATTTCGATCCGCTGAATATGAATCGAAACTTTATTGAGACCACGAGCCATTTCAAATGTGAAAAAATCACACAAAACTCTCGAAAATTCCGAAAAAAAATGAAGAAAAAAAAAAGAAGTACCCGAAGAAAATCGTAAACGAAAGAGGAATCCACTACGAAGATCATTTGAGGATAAAAGAGTGCGATACAAACGAAGGAAAGTTTAGGATTCGTAAAAATCATTTATTTCTATCTTTTTATGTCTTGTGTTTTTCACAGATTTCAAGTTATTTGATATATCTACTTTATAGAGTATTTATTTTAGGCATTAAATCATGTTCAATCAATTTTTTTTCTGTTATGAATGGTAATTTTTACAATTTTTTCGAATTTTTCCAGCTTTAGAGGGTGAATAGACTAAAAAAATTAAGATGCGAATTGAAGACATCAAAAGATATAAAATTTTATCTGAATTGGACCAGAAAAAGTTTTTTTATCATGAAAACTATATTTTTTCGGAATTTTCGAGAGTTTTGTGTGATTTTTTCACATTTGAAATAACTCGTGGTCTCAATAAAGTTTCGATTCATATTCAGCGGATCGAAATACATGAAAATCACGCTTAGTTTAGTTCCAAAAAAATTTTTTATCATTAAAACTGCCGATTTTCATTATTTTTACGGTTTTTCGAAGTTTTCTCGAAATTTCGAGGGTGTAGGGGTCAAACTGACCTCGAATTCGGATTCAGCGGACCAAAATACGTACCCGTAGGTAGGTCCGGTCAAATGCACATTCTACTTAATTTTTTTTGTGTGCCGGTGATATCAACAAATATTTATATTTTAGTACATTTAATTTAAAAAAGTGTCCCACACTGGGGTATGATCCAAGACTGGTGCCAGTACCTTACTATGGACATGGCAATATTTTCTACATCCTTGATAGTCCAATTGTCAAATATTTTGTTAAAGCAGGTGTGTTGTATTACCTACATACCTGTAATCTGATACCCTAGTAGGACACGTGTTGTGAACGCGGTGTCCATCCCTGGGTCGGTATCTCGGATGTGCTCCAGCGTGTGGGATACACAATGTAGAAGGTAACGCGATGACGAAATTGGATATTAGATTATTGTTGACTCTGCCACCACTTGGGATTTGAAATCGTATTATTGTCAACTTATATATTTAATTATGTGACTAGCATTTTCAACTTGTATGTGCGTATAACTTGTGTAAATCTAACTGATTCAATAACTTGAATTTTCATTATTGAATTTCGCGTTAGAGGTATTTTGTAATATGTATATATGTGAGTGTGTTAACTTATGTAAGATCGTCCTTAGTGGCTGAATTAAGATGAAACATAATTGGCCGCATATATTGAATACTAACGCCACAAAAAAACATCTGCCAATTAAATGCACAGTGCTTCCTCGTGCTAAATTCACCAAAGGTAGTTAATTATTCAACAATTTAAATAAAAACCGATAGTGTTTAGATAAATTGCCTGGAATTGGTTAACCATTTAATTTTTATACAATTTTACTAAAAAATATTAGTTATATTTTTTCAAATATTTTTTCATATATTTTTAATTTTTTGACAAATGTCAAAATTACATTTAAAACGTAAAAATGACATTTAATATATCCAAGTAAATATCAATTTAGAAAAACAAAACACGAATTTTTAAAATAAATTGAGATAAATCTTTGTAAGGGAATATTTTACAACAAACGTTGTAGACCCATATTATAGGAAATGTAATGCTCTTACTTTTAATTTTACGATTTTTTTTTCGTGGAGATATACTTGTTTGAAGATTTTGTTATATTTCTGTCGAACCTGCACTTTTTATTTTAAACGTCATATCTTCAAACTAGCATATCTCGGCGGAAAAAAATCCAACAGTGAAAAGTAAATGTTCATTTGAAAAAAAATATAGTACTATAAGTAACCGTGGACGAAAATAAAAAAAAATCATAAATATTACCAAAATCGTCATTTTCCCATTTTTAAGTTGTGATAACTCAAAAATATGACGCGGTGTAAATTTTTTTAAATATTTATATCTTGGGACACAAAGATATGATGGAGAGTTACCTCTGTCCCTGTCAGAGCGGGATTATACGAACAGTGCGGCAGGATTGGGGATGTAACTATTTGTGCAACGGATTCAGTTCCAACACGTTTTAAATTAATCCTTTAAAATTAAAATAATTTAGATTTTTGTAATAATTAAAAATAGTTTATTTTGTGTGAATTGTGGTTTTCAAGTGCAAATGCACGTGTGAGCATTTAAATATTTAGGTCGCCGTGGGGATAGATATTATTCTGGCTGGATGCCGAGAGCGCATCTCTTCCTGCATGAAGAGTGGATGTGTAAGAGGATATCCGTTATTGACGGCGCGTCACCGCAAAGTGAGATTTAAGTCTCACTCCGCTGTACACGTACGCTCTCACATACAACTAGAGTTTTTGTAATAGATGAATGATACGCTGTATTGATACGTAATATGAACGTCGTCCATGGTTTTTACAATCAGCTCAACCTATTGCAAGAATGTACCATATTTGAAATTTTTATTTAAACTGTCCAATGAAAGGATTAGAAATTGTACTTTACATGTGAAATATTAAAAAAAAATTACCGACTTCAAAAAAGTTGGTCCCATATATATATCAGAATCTGATTATGAAAACTTAAAAAAAAAATTAAAACTGACTTTAAAAACCCTAAAAACACTGAAAATTTTAAAATACTTAAATTTAAAAAACTTTTTAAGAAAAAAAAAATAAACTTTCAATATTACGTAACACACAAGGCAGATATTCCCTCATGTACAATATATATATTTAACATTAAAATATAAAAAATGCATTATTTTTTATATTTAATTTTCTTTCATAAAATATATGTACCAAGATACATTTTATTTTCAAACAAAAATTCTGTTTGTCGTTTTTTATTAATAAAAATACATCATTGGTTTTATAATTTAATTATCATGTTATTTCCTGAAGAATATTATATTAATAATATATGTTTTGATATTGATAAAAGCTTTTAATTTTAAAATTACCTCATACACAATTAATTTCATATCAAATAAGAAACTTTTGTAATTATTAATATAATATATGATAATTTTTTGTGCAAAATGAAAAGTTGCGTCTATGACGTGTTTTGTGTAAAATGAATAGCATTTTTTTATAATTTAATAACACATGTATACAAAATGTAGGTATTTTTGTAAAGAACAATGTAGCATCAACATCATCAGAACAAAAACAACAAAAAATGTATAACGTTTTCAATGAAACAACAAATACAAGCACATAATTAAACAAGAAAAGTAGAAACACAACTTTACACCACTTAGTGTATATGAAAAAGATCATTTTCTCACCGTAAGTGCTTCACGTATATAAGAGGTACTCAAAAAGTGGGGTCCGCTTACACAATAATGAATTTTCTACAATGTATAGATATAGATCTTATTTCGTTTAGCTGACAAAGTTTAATTTATACGTTTTATATGTTGGTATGCTTGCTTCAAGTACTTAAAATAAAGCTGAATAAATTTCAAATCAATTATCCCCCCCTTCCTAACTTCACCACCCCCCTCCAAAATAAAGTATTGAAATAATATGTACAATCTGTAATTTAATCTCATTTTCTAGAAATAGTTTGATATATTTAGGTTGTAGAGGGGGGGGGGGGGTAATTCTCTATTGAGAACATGAAATTTATACGTTTAATCTGGATTATTGAGATTCTGATATATTAACTGTAGGTAATAATAATAAATAATTTCAATACACTTTTAACACTTTTGTGTTTCATATTTCATACAAGTAACAGAAAATAACAAAAAAAAATCCGACGATTTGAAAAGAGTTGTTGCCTTTGAGATCCGGCTTTCGTAGCCTCGCACGATTGGTCAGAACACGTTCGTTTGTTTTCTGTAGCACTTTGTTAAATGGAGATATCGATTACAATCGCCAAAGCAAAAATTTAATTTAATGGTCTTTTTGTATTGAACAGATGGGATCGTTAACTCCTTTATATTTACTTTAAAATCCTATAATGGTAAAAAGTTAAATTTGCAAAAAATCAATCAACATCGAAAGTTTTTTATCTTTTATTTATGTACGACCATTTTTTACGACAGTAAAAATATCTGCCATGGGAGCCACATGACTTTCTTATACGTAATACTGTGAGTGAACTGTGCACGTGACTTTTATTTTATTAAAACATATTACTGACAAACTAATAAAAATTAGAATAAAATGAATGGGGCATAAATTACACATAATAATATTTTCTACAACATGTATCAAATGAATTTTTTTAACGTAATTACTAAACCGGAAAAAAATTTTAGATAAAAAATGTCAAGTATATTATTATCTATAATTTATTCCCCAAACATTTTTTTCCAACATTTATGATTTAGCAAGAAAGAATTTTTATAAATAATTAATTAGAATCACCCACACTGTTCACTCTCAGTATTACGTATAAGAAATTTCCATGGTACCTATAGCAAACACGAACACTGTTCAATCTGGTTGAGAGATCGTTTTCAAAAATAGGAGGTTTTCCGGATTTCGAAAAAAATCGGCTTCACCATACTTATTATTACTTATACAATAATATTATGTACATACATATATTTCATACACATAGTTGTAATAGTAAGTAAAAAACCTTTTTACAGCCAAATGTATAAATACATATTTTTATTTATTTAATTATACTTACTATTTTTGCAATGATGTCTGTCGGTCTATTGAAGCTGTAAATAAAAAAATAGTTTTCATCTGGAAAGAAAATCTACTTTTTGGAAACGGATGTTTTATTCTTACCAATTTTTCAAACTATTTCTGAACCAATGCGAATAAGAAACAAATATTGTATCTACATAGATAATATTATTTTCTACAATTTATGTTTCATTTATTTTTTCTATCTTTTGTGAAATTCCTTATAAGAAAGTCTCGTGACACTCATAGTATATTTGAATCAATACGACTTCAAAATCAACTTTAGTCCGTAACTTAAAAAAATCAATCATGTTTTATTGATAAAGACATTCATATTTTATATATATCTTACCTTTATTTTTTATCCCATGAAATAAATAAAGGTTAAAATGTCTAATACGTGTAAAATTTTCAATGGTTTGTTTTTTACTACCTCTCTATTTATATTCGACTATATTTACGACTCAGTTTACATCCTTGCCTCAGGCATCTCGTTCTGTTTATTATTTCGTTGAGAACGTTACTGTAGATCCTTCTATCCCGCATCGCGTAACATTGTGCTTTTCAGTCGTGATTTACAAGCCATGTTATATTTTCCTAGCATTTTTTACCGGATATTTTCTTTGTCTTCACTCCACCTACTGAAAATAATTGTTTATAATAAGCTGTTGTATTGTTTTCTACGAATTGGTAACAAATATAAAACTTTATGATAATATACTGTTACGAAAATAATGAAATTAATTAGTGGAACCCTCACTACCAAAATTATATTGTATGAATCTTACAGTTTTTATAGTAAATTGGGTCGAAATTCCACTTTTTAAATAAATTTTAAAAATTGTGTAAAAGGAAAAATTTCAAAAAAATTAATCAAATTTATATTTTAAATGTGAAAGTGTCTTTTTGTTACTTTTTCCAGTTAAACCGCTGAACCGATATTGATGCTTGCATCCTGAGGACGCTACTTTGAATCCCGAAAAATGGCTAGGTTATATTTTTTTGGTGTAAACATCTAGCGTGCAAATGCGAAACTAAAAACCTCTTTTATCGACTATCATAACAGAAATCTGTATTACCTCTACTAAATTCCAAACGAACAAAGTCGCGGGTAACAGCTAGTATCTCATAAATATAATAAATTCCCTAACTTTATATTGAAACGAAATTTCCTATTAAATAGTAGAATGCTTGAATTACATACTTTGCCGGTAACGTATACATCTATTCAAATTTAAATTTTGCTACACACAACAAAATCATTTAAAATATAATTGTATTGAATTAAAACGTATTATCTGTACAAGCTCGTACATAATTTGGACGATTTTCAAGTAAAATCTTGAGTTAAACGAGTGGCATAATTTGTTAGGGTACTGATTCGGACAACCGCTTGCCGCAATGTCGAGCGGGTCAGGCTGGCACAAATGAAATTCTATTGTCTAGCGACAGACTTGGCAGCACTACCAGAACTTTGTCTCACTGGCAATGATTTGTAGCACAGTTACAGCGAGGTGACGATGCTCTCTACTCCTTAAGGCTACTATAACACTCCGTTTTGTTCGAGTTAAAGATATGTCTGTGTGTACATTCAAGTGGCAATTCTACTCTTTACTCGAGTGAATGGACGATTTAAGCAGATATATTTATTCAGTACTTTTCTTAACAGATGTATGTAGGTTTTAAAGTCGGTTAAGTATCGAGAAATAATAAAATAAATTAAACTATTGCTAGAGTATTATCGTTTTGGGGAAAAAAGAGTTTTTTTTTTAAATTATTATACATTATTGGGTTTTTGGCAATACTTTGCCATATTTAAACGAATTTTTAAAACAGTTTATTAAATCGGCCGCTAGATGCGTTGTTATTTAATTTGTTATGGTGCATATTGCTTTAGTTGTCTTGTATCCGGTTTTATAACGAAATAACTAAAATTTGTTTTATTAACCCTTTTATTTTTTTCACTTCCGTATATGTAAATATTATATTTATGTAAAATAAAAATTATTACAAAATTTTTTTTTTTTTAATATACTACACACGAATATGCAATTTCATTCAAAATTGACACCATGAAAAGAAAATTTAAATAAACCACATTGATTTTTCTATGGAAATGTGCACATTTTTAGGAATAAATGTTTCACTATATGGTCGCGTTCAAAGGGTTAAGCAAATTGTCTTATGACAGTTCCAAGACGTTTATTGGCAGTTTAATTTATGCGCAGTAAATAAAAAAAACAGTAAAATATAGATGTGACTGAAAAACTAAAAAAAAAAATTAGGAAGAAGATTTTCATTGAATTAAAAACATTATTTTAACGATTAAAACGGCTGCTATAATTTTCACCTAATTGTTTGTATAATGAGTTTTATTAAAATAAAACAAAGAACTCACTTTTTTTAAATTGCATTAATTTTAGTTAAAAACTTTAATGAGTCACTATAGTAAGTACAGTAATCCCTCCATTCACGCGGTTAATAGGTTCTATGAAAACAATGCATAAAAATCGGGTAAATTGAATATGTAATAGAAAGGTTTGTAAAAGTTAAAATTTTGTTACATTTAAGTTATAATCATTTTTGAGCCACGATAGTAAATAAATGCAAGAAAGTAAAAAATAATATATGCATTACGTACATTCGAATCTATTAAAAACTACGTAAAACAAATAGATTGCAAAAACAATCAATTGTTCTTCAATGTAGCGTAAGAAATATGTGAGGTATACCATTAGAACGATTCTGTTTAAATATGTAAAAGGACGTGAACGGGTATTACGCTATTTGCCGCATATTTGGATCGCATAAAACGTGTTTACTTCGTTGTTTTTAATATCATACTGTATTATAGATATCTTAGAATAATGCTTGTATTGAATATGGAGATGGTGCATGCTCGTACATGTACAGATTTATTTTAGATTGGATGTATGGTTTTATATTTCATTTTATGTTCACTCGACATTTGTGTTAAAAGAAGATGTGGAGTATAGGTATATGTAAATAAAAGAATAAATAGTGTTTTGAATGTATAGGAGCGTCTGCAGTTTTCCAGAGGGCAGGATTTTTTATAAATTTTTTTAAGCTCACTAGTTTTTGAAAATAAAAAGTAAGAGATTTTACATTTCAAAGACCAAAGAAATAGATTTTCTTTGCCAGTAATGTAGAGACACAGAGTGTGCATTTTTATTAGCATTTGTTAAAAAAGGTGAAGATAGAGATATAATCTAAACTATATATAGTTTATACACTCATGTTTAAACCCAAAATTCGATTATCTTTTTTGTGTGAAGACTGTATTCTAATCGGATGCATAGTCCATGATTACAATAGGTTTGCATACAAGCAAAAAGTATTAATAACAATAAAATATGGAAGTCGTTTTTTGTGTATCAACGTTTTTAGATTTTTTACAAACACAAATGGTCGAATGAGAAGACAAAATATTTGTATGATATATAAATATCTAATTCCAAATTTTGTGATATAGGTATTATGTTATGAAATATAAGACGTTTTTGTAAAGATTAAAAAAATATTTTGAACTAGCTAAACCCATTACCCGCGACTTATATTATAATATTTGAGATACAAAGTATGATCTACTTCAGGATGCAAATTTCATCGAGATCGGTTCAGCGACTTAATCGTAAAAAGGTAACAAACAGACAGACAGAAAAATACACTTTCGCTTTTATAATATTAGTACAGATATAACAAATTCAACATAAACTATATAATCTAATTTTCCGAATTTCCCCTATATATAAGATAAACATCGAACAACAATAATTCATTGCAAAAAGGCTGGCACCGTTATTATTAAACAATTCGACCTATCTGCACATCTTCTGAGGAAGACATTCGGCGCCAGGTTGCGTATAAATATATCGCCGAGGCGGGCGAGCGGTACTGGCGAGAGAGCTGACGGTGCAAGATTCCGCGACAATAAAACCGCACGCACAAATAACCGGAAGCGTGGAATTACGCAACAACAGGCGGCTCCACGGTCTGGGACTTCCGGAATGATGCTGATACATCATTGTTGTAACTTAAGACACGCGCAAATACCTTGGCGGTAGAAATGCTTAACGGTGTTTGTCGTCCTAGATTAATTTATACAGACGTATTCATTTTTTGAAGCACGAATTAAGGACATTTCTCTATTGAATGTAACAATATACACCTACTTACAGTAAGTCTTTTGTTATGCTGTAGATACGTTCCACAGAAAACCGCATATAAAAAATCGTACAAAAAATGGCATAGCTTACGTCGTAATTTTTATGAAAAACTTTTAAAAAATCGACTTAAAAAAACCTAAAAATACTGAAATGTATATAATAATTAAAATTGACAGTGTTTAATTTTATTTTAATTTTTCTGTTTTGAGGGGCGTATCTTTGAAGTTCATGGTCAGATTTCGATAAAAATTATATGGGTCCAATTCGGTGCATATTTGTCGGAGTTATACCCAAATACACTTAAAAAATATATATTGTTGAATTGAGAACCTCCTTTTTTGTAGTCGGTTAAAAAAGGAAGACGCTCCTAAAATGTCACATTGATAGATCCAGGGGCTGGATGATTCAGTCACTCTTTATATTCATATAATTTAGTTGGAAAATCATGTAAAAGATTATAGTTTATTATTAAACCCAATTAAAAATCATTTACCAATACCTGATATTTTTTCAATTGTAAAAATTTATCAGATAGAACATTCAATATTTCCGAACACGTTCCAATATACCCCCTTTCTCTTATTCTTAACCACTCTTACATACACTATTTCTCAAAGTGTTCAATTTCAACTGTCTACAAAATGAAATTGAACGCTTTGTTACCTTTTCCAGCTTTCGTTTTTATTATAAAAAATATTTTTATAAAAACTGTGCTTTGATTAAACTGTATAGTTATATTTTAGGTATAGAAAAAAACGTATGTATTTTATAATTTATTCTAAAAAAATGTATTTTAATTTTACTTTTATACTAATTCTAAGAATTTACAAAATTCATATCTGGAGAAAAGGGTAGACCGAAGCGAATTGGATCTATTTTTAAACTAATTTGCTTCGAAATGAAAAATTAAATAAAATAATTTATTCATTTGAAAATTAAATACTGGTTTTAAAATTAATCAATCAATAAATACTAATTGTATCTCTTTCCCGACCTGGCAATTTATGAAGACACTGCATGAATCTGAATTATTTAAATAGGCGACATACCTACGTAGATTTCAGTAATGCCAAGAAAGTAATGTGACATAAATGTGATAATCTAACAACGCGATATAATTTTCATTTAAAACTCACGTGCAAAACTTCCATAACAAGTTTAGTTTCGGCTAAAGTTGACAAGATGTAATTGGTTTCATTATATCCATTTGAGGGAAAACATTTTCCTTGTACCAAACTCGCAGAAATTTATTTCAGTAAAGAAAATTTTCCAGAAAAATTAATACATTAAAATTTTTTTATAATAATAACTTTTTAATATGTAGGTAGACACCTAGCTGGGTCATTCTTAGTCAACTCTATCAGAGAAAAACGCTACTTTTACGGATTTTCATAATATTCACATATGTTGTTAAACTTGCTCAAAAAATATAAGCTTCATTCATCATTTCGCAAAATTTTGCGTTTTTTGAAAATTACACGTATTTTAATTTTTGAAGAGATGACGCATATGCATTTAAATAATAATTTTTATCTCCGGATGTACTTATCGTAGCGAAATGATTTTTTTTAGTTTTGTTCACAAAAGAACGGTCTTTTTGGACATTTTATCCGTTTTTAAGTAAAACAAAAATTTAAATTATTTTTTGTAAAATCAAATTTTTTTTTTGAAATTTGAAGATGTGGTCAGGTGTTTAAAAATCTGAAAAAAATCACAAATATTGCTTATAGTATTCTCTATCATCCCTGCAATTTTTAAGGTGGACATATTTATAACGGCTTCAAAAAAAATAATTTAAGATTGCTATATAGAGGTCACGCGCACTATACATTGATATGCCGTAATGAATTCGGATGTAAATGTTAAAATTATTGTTGTTTGTGTGTAATCTATAGAATTAGTAAATAGATTTAGAAATAAAGTAATCATACAGTGGGTTTCAAACTGTTTGTTTCACATATACACAAAGGTATACATATATACATATATACATACATTTCTACTGATTTTTGTTTCTGTTTCTTTTCAGAATATCCTAATTCTGGTGTAGTTTCTCAAAAATAAAATCTAAAAAGTTGTCTATCATATACATATCGCAAGATTGTCACTTTAAAAACGACTCATATAATTAATTTTAATTAATAAATACGAATAAACCAAAAAAATTAAATTAAATTTGGGAGATTGGATGGATTTTTTAAAATTTTAAGAAAATATAATTTACTTAAAAGTTTTTCTATTAACCCTCTCTCAACATAACATATTGATCACGTTAAACTCAGTTATAAGAAATGTTTTTTTTTCAAACAATTAGAATAGGTACACGAATCATTAATATAAAAAGTGGATGTTGGTGGATAATTTTATAATATTGCTCTGTTTTGTCCCTGAATATTAAATAGATCAAATTAGTTTTAATTGAAATGAAGGGTTCTATGCGTATTTTTTGGCTAACAATAATTGAAACAGCTTCTAAAGTGACCACATGTAATTTTCAGAGATAATAACTAACACAAGAGACGATATAATTAATTTTAAAGGTTTTTTTAATACGATAACATTCCTAATTTTAAGAATTTTTGAGAATTTACATACATTAATTCTAAATTTAAATACCTTATTAGATATGTGAAACAAACAGTTTGAAACCCACTGTATGATTACTTTATTTCTAAATCTATTTACTAATTCTATAGATTACACACAAACAACAATAATTTTAACATTTCCGAATTCATTACGGCATATCAATGTATAGTGCGCGTGACCTCTATATAGCAATCTTAAAATTTTTTTTTTGATATGATTTTATAAATATGTCCACCTTAAAAATTGCAGGGATGATAGAGAATACTATAAGCAATATTTGTGATTTTTTTCAGATTTTTAAACACCTGACCACATCTTCAAATTTCAAAAAAAAAAATTGATTTTACAAAAAATAATTTAAATTTTTGTTTTACTTAAAAACGGATAAAATGTCCAAAAAGACCGTTCTTTTGTGAACAAAACTAAAAAAAAATCATTTCACTACGATAAGTACATCCGGAAATAAAAATTATTATTTAAATGCATATGCGTCATCTCTTCAAAAATTAAAATACGTGTAATTTTCAAAAAACGCAAAATTTTGCGAAATGATGAATGAAGCTTATATTTTTTGAGCAAGTTTAACAACATATGTGAATATTATAAAAATCCGTAAAAGTAGCGTTTTTCTCTGATAGAGTTGACTAAGAATGACCCCTCTATTAACTCTATATTTATAAAACGCTACGTATCTCTCTCTCTATTTGTCCGTTTATAACTCAAGAACAATAGATTCGATTTTCATGCAGTTTTCTTTGATATATACCTAAATGCGTTCTCTTTCTTGCAAATTATAACAATATTTGTTTAATTAAAACATTTTTTTATTATCCTACTATGTATATAATTAAATCAAATATCATACTTTTTCCAATTTTTTAAATAGTTCGTTGTAACAACTTAAAAAGTCGAAAGTTATTGTAATTATTAATTTTTAAAAGTAAGTTTTTGAAGTAAATTATTTCATTTTAAAATAGATAAAATGCGACATTTCGTTTTTCGTCTTTATGCAGTTGTAAGTTCAGTTGAGAGAAAAGCATTTTTTAAAAAGGATCCCATTAAAAGAGAAAGTGGAAAATATATAATGAAGATAACACTGCTAAAAAATTAAAAACCTGCATTCTGCAGTAATTATATATTTATACCCACGAGTTAGCAATTACACCTTAGCTACTGTAGTTAATTTAAAAAGAAATGTATTATGTTGCTTTACTTCTTTATTTTTGGAGAGAAACTAAAATTTATTTACATGCCTATATTTTTATTTATTTACATATATTAGATATTTATTTATAATAAAGTTCATTCTTTTTGTCTTCTTCTTTTAATAGCTTGTTAATTTTAATGGCATTATTATTTTGATGTAGAACTACGTCTTCCCCGACGGTATTGGGAGCACGAAACCATTTCCAAACTATGTAACCTAAGATTTAAGTTATAAAAATTACCAAAAAAGTACTATAATACTTTTGCTCATGTTATAATTTAGTTAACAAGAATTAATTATTAATTATTAATATTATTATTAATAAATGCAAAAGTGTCTCAGTCTGTTTGTTATTTTTTCACGGTTAAACTGCTGAACCGATCTTGATGAAATTTGGCAGGGAGATAGCTTGCATCCTGAGGAAGAAAATAAGCTGTTTTGTATCCCGAAAAATTTATTAGATAAAGAAAATGGGTGTGTGACGCAAATACAAAATTAGAAACCTATTTTATCGACTATATCAAAACCGAAATCTGTTTTATTTAACCTTACTTCATAGTGTTGTTTTCACTAACCTAAACTCCGCGCGAACGAAGTCGCGGGTAACAGCTATAGTTTGTTATAAAACGAATCTATGTATATTCAAGTATAGATATTCAATACAGTTTTTTTATCACTATTTTTTAAAGTATGTATTATACAAATTTCAAGGAATTTATCCGTAACTGTATGAATACAGCAACGTAAACGGTGTTTCTCACTGATTGGTTCTCACAACTGAAATGAGTTTGGCAGAAGAAGCTCGTTCTCTCATCACAATAGGATTTCGTTTCGTTTTATATTTCACTCGATCTAATTCCGTAAGTTCAGCAGTTTGAACATGTTCTTATTCTTCTTTTATATATCCTTTTTTCAACCAACTCTGTTTTACATACTATTTTTTTATATAAAAACCTATTCTTATTATTTTTCTGCATGGTTTTTACGTTTTAAAACGGTGATTGACTCCCTAAGAGTTGATTTTTAGGATTCCGAAGAAACCCTATTAATCTCACTTTGTTGTCCGTCCGTCCGTCCGTCTGTCGTTTTCAGTCAAAGCAAAATATCTCGTAAACTATATAAGCAGAAACTTGAAATTTTTACTGAAAATATCCAATGATGCCCTCTAGTAAACGATGTACAAATTTTTTGAAAAAATAATTTTTTTATTTTTATTTCCGTGTATTAATTTTAATAATTTTAATTTAATTTAATTATTAAGACTTAAAATTATATTATTTTCACTGTAATTTATTTGTAAAAAAAATAAACCCAATTAAACCTTATTTCGTTGCCATCTTAGCGGTATGGTGTAACTTTAGAGTACTTTAGACTAAATAATAATAAATTCATTTACGGTTATAATAAATTGCAAAAAAATGTTTAAATAGGTTTTATTAGATTGGGCTGGCGTAACTTCAGGAAAATGATTAAATGGAGTTTTTTTCACTTGCGCTGCTAATTTATTCACTGCTCAGCTCTTATGAGTGTTAGCGTGATTATATGTACCCTTTAGCACTGGGATTTCTAGGTTTCATCCAAATCGGTCATGTAATTTTTAATATAATCGTACAGATTGAAAAAATGCATATAAATACAGTACAATACTCAACAATGTTATCATGACATAACAATTTTACCTTAATACCTCCCTGTTAAATCAATTCTGCAAACGATCATTAATATAGCTCAACAACTCTTTTTTTTCTTTTTAATGTAACATAGTTACGTTTGTTGGATTTATACATTATTATGAAATTATTTCCGTGTTTCGTTATAATTTTACATTGTTGTCAAATACGACAATGGAGGAAAATATACGTAAAAATTCGCTTCATTTAATTTTTACAATTGAACTGAGATTTGTAATGTTTTTTTTAGATTAACTACGTTGTAAATGTCATTTTTTTTACCGTAATCATATTTACGGTACTGAAATAATTTATAAAAAGAAGACATGATATTTTAAAAGCAAGATTATCATGAATATTTTGTTCTTTTTTATTCTGTGTGTGTGTTTTTTATATTTTATTTATTTATACATTCATTTGTAAGCATATTTTATTTGTTAAGCTTTATATCTGATAAAAATAAAATGAGATTTTTTTATTCATGGTAATACTATCTGTTACTCGTGACTTCTTCCGCGTGGTATTTGTATTTTTTCATTTAATCAATTTTCGAGATACTAAGTAGCCTATACCCTACCTTAGGATGTAAGCTATCTTCCTGCCAAGTTTCATCAAGATCGATTCAGAGGTTTAATCGTGAAAATGTTACAAACAGATAGACAAATAGAGTTACTTTTGCATTTATTATATTAGTATGGACTAATGGTTTTAGGTCACTACATGATAACGCCCTATAATTTTTGAATTTACCGGATAAAAACTTACGATTAGAAAAAAATATATTTAAAGTTGGTACGGAACACTTATCGCACGAATCCGACCACTTTTTTAAATACATTTAATCAATTCACAACAAATACAAAAAAAAACTCAGCTTTCATATAACTTCCAAATTGAAATTAATCCTTTGCTAATTTACATATAAATACACCCCCTTCACATTTTTCCTACGACACTCGCTGCCTGTCCCCTCCTCCTTGGTACATTCTCCATCCATCTGAAACTAATCCTGAAACACGATGCACTAAATTACAAGTAACTATCCTTCTTCCCTCATAGCAAATGTAACTAAGCTAGCACACAGTAGCGGCAGGAATCATTGTTGCTGAACACGTCCTGAGAGGCTTCTGCAGGACTCAAACAAGGACATTATCCTCTTATTTGCAGGATTATCCTATGTCCGCCATGTTCGACATTGCCATTGTTTCAGCATCTCTGACGTGAAATTGTCGTAGATTCAACTCGTTCTCTCTCTCTCTGTTGTTTTGTTCTGCTCTGAAAATTAGATGATACTTCTTGATTGGATTTTGTTAACCTCTGGTTTAATTTGAGTTCAAAGATAAAAAATCCTGAAAATTATATAATACTTCTTGATAAGATTCAACTTAAGTTTCTTTAATTGAATTAGAATTAACAATACTGTAGTTTTTGAAAAAAATACATTTTTGATGTATTAGGGATGCATCCGGAAATCACGACCTGAACTTTTCGCATAAAAGAAGTTAATGCAATTGACATTTTAGTCAATTATGTTATAAACAGATAAAAAATGGGACTAATAACATAGAATTACATGTATTGCCACATTTTTTTTGTCATAGAATATAATAATACCAGCGCATTGGACCTGGTGTTAACCAGAGATACAAATTTAATCTGTAATAAACCTATAAACATTGTTTTTACTTATTGCTTACTATTTACGCAGCGCACGCGAAAATGTTTCTGACTTAGTTAAATTTACATAAATTATACACTTTAACCTTCCTCGTGATGCACTCTATCCAGAATAAAATCCAGTAGTTACTGAGGAAATCGTGCACAGACAGACAGACGCGGCAAGGAATTTTTTTTACTATAATGTATAGATATGATGTTACATTAATGAAATTAGTTTAACTTTTTTTGCGCTACTGTATTTAAGGGTTGGGGGATGGGGGGTTAAAAAACTAATTTTATTATAAATGGGATTTATTAAGTTAACTATTGACGTTTAATTTACTACTCTACGATTATTAGTTCTGGAGATATAAATTTTCAAAATGTGACATAATTAATGTTTTTTTTAATTAATAACTCTCCCAATCATTCTTGTTGTTGATAAAAATCGAATGGATTAAATTAACCGTGTAATTCAATAAAAATAAAAATCATTTTTAAGCTTCTACGCCACTGTCATATATACAATGACAGCAAAATAATTTATGTCGATCATCGCAGTTTTATATTTGATGCCAATAAAATGGCTGTATATGAATTCATTAGAAGCTCAAACAAATTTAAATCATCTAACTTAATTATGACTGACAGTTTGAAACAATATTCATCAATCAAATATAATTACACAAGAGTGGTGGAACAAGACCCTACGATGTGTTTAAAACACTGGCACCGCAGTGAGAGGGGAAAGGGGGAGATCTCAGCACAACGCTAAAACGATCGCAAATTAAAAAAGTTTTTTTTGTATAAAATAAATCTTCAACAGTTCATAAATTGTAGTGGGATTAATTTATTTATTTAAATATAGGTGTCCCGTAAATTCGGATCCATAATTTTTTTTTATAATGAAACATCCTGTACAAACATTTATGCGATATGGTTATTATTAAAATGAAATGAAAATATAGAATATATTTTATCTTACATAATTTTTCAATATCGTCTTGAAAACCGCAAAAAGCTATAATAATAAAAAATATTCATTTGCCTCATACTCTTTAATTCAAATAATATCAATGACTAACGACAAATAAAAATTTATGATTTTATTTTTGTTAGTCCATATTACATTATGTAAATCTGAAATTGTATTATAAAAGTAAAAGTAACGTAAAGTTTAATATATTTTTTGCAGTTCTTTGAAATTTTTAGCAAAATACATTTAAGCTCTATTCATGGTGGTATTTATTTGAACCATATATCTTGAGCAGAAAAGACTGGCTCTAGTTTGTGCTTCGTAACTTATAAACTTCGGCAGACTTCGAATACATATTTTGCTTTTATATTTATGCTTTTATTCGATATTATTTATTTACTATTTAGTAACTCCCACCAATGTTAATTTAGTACTGCTGCATTCTTTAATATAATATATATTATAAAATGAATGTTCTTAGAAATATTTTAACTTCCTTAAATGTATATAAAAAAGGTCTAAACTACTTTTCAAAATGTAAATAGGTACACACAAAAATTGGTTTATTTGAAACCAACATAAAAAACATAAAAAAAAATTCTTAATTATTTTTGTTCTTTTTGGTATCGATTACAGCTACAACTATTATGTTAATGTTCATGTTTCTATGTATTTTTATCCCCCCCCCCCCAAAGCCCACAAAATGGCTTCACAAAAATTAGTAGGTAAACGAGTGGCCACCTAACTCGAGAACGAAAGGTCATATCGAAAAAAATAAAAATGCATATTGTCAGGAATTACACCAGAAAGGTCCCCTCGTACGGAAAACCGGATATATTGAAAATTGTCCGATTGGCGCGAATTTTTCAAAAAAAGTTCAAAAATTACTATTTTTGACGCGGTTTTTCACCCCCCCCCCCCTCCCCCGGAAATGAAGCTAGGAAAAAATCTGTACGAGGGGACCTGCACCTAATGCCCGGTATTATAAAGGACCTAACAAATTTGTTAGCTAACAAACACTTTCAACTGAGGTATCAAACATATATGACAGTTCTTTTGGAGTTTGTTGATGACTTTGACAAGTTTCGCGCACGAGTTGAAGGTAAATACAAACGGTATTAAAACAGTGGTGATGTTATGAAAATTATTTTGTACGGTCAAAGATGCCAACTGTGTTACAATTAATTGAAGTGTCACTGCTCTAAATTCCATAACTAATCCATATATACTAGTACAGTATTAATACCTCATATGAATGTAATTGCTAGCTAACAAATTTTGTTAGGTCCTTTATAATACCGGGCATAAGTATAATAAACAAAATTAATGAAACCCCATCTTGATACGACTTCTCGTTTTTGAGTTATGTGGCCACTCAGTTAAAAAAAAGTCATTTCGAGAAAAATGCATTTAAAGTTTTTTTATTCAAATTTTTTACATTATTTTTAAATAAATCAATTATTATCAGCTGTGATGTATTAGTCTGCTATCCCTGGGCCATATAAAAGTCCTTTTCTTTCCTTTTAGGAGATGATTTTTGATGATATTTAGACAACATTTATAAAAAAAAAAATCGAAAAAATTTTTTTAACCAGGGATCCTACCTTAAATTACTATCATAGAAAAATTCAATAACAGCTCATAGAATGATTTTACGACCCCCGTCACTGTTTAACACCTCTGACTATTTTGTGGGAGTGTATAAATCGTGACCCACTGACAAATTTCATAACAAAATCGTGATCCCGAATATAACGAACCGTGGGGAAACGTATTCCAGATATACACGCAGCGTTATGCAATTTCAACGTATACCAAATCGTATAAATTCGATCAGAAAAATATGAAAAGGAAGAAAAAGTTGTGTGAGTTGAATATAATAAACATTGCAGCACAAATTCAAACGCACACACAAACATACTCACATACATACACGCCTAACATATGTATATAGTGTGCCTCCGAATAACAACAAGATATGTTTGTATTCAAGTCAAGCTATAGAGTGTCTACAAATCAAAATGAAATAGCTTTGAAATTTATTTTATCGAATAAGAATTTTTATAACATTTTATTTTTAGCAAAATATTGGGTTATTCGGGAATTTTGTAGAGATTTTAATAGTAAATTATTAATAACACAGTCCCACAAAAAGGTATTGGATTCTCAACCAGAATATGCTTTTTACATATTTTTGACGATAGAAAAAAAATATAAAATTTATACCAATTTTGAGAGCCTCTACGGACCGTGATAATTTTTTTTATCAAATCAAATGAATGACTTTTGTAAATCAGACTTTTCTCTTCAATTTGCTTTTTTTCGTATCGCTGTACTAACATTTTTGACTGAGTTATTTGCGATTATACAAAAAAAAAAACACTTTTTTATCGTAAAAAAAATTGCAAGGGCTGATTTAGAAAACTGAGTGCTCAAAAATGATCGTACAACAAGACAAAAAATGCGAATTGAAGAAAAAATTCTGATCTTAAAAAGAGGGGACTCACAAAATTGATATAAATTTTTTATTGTAAAAATTCGTTTTCAGCGCTCAAAAATACATGTAATTCAGGACTTTCTACCATCTCTTAGATAATTTTTGAACTAACATACACTCAAAATTTTGTATACAATATTATTTTTGCAATTTCCAACTCAAACACATTTAAATATTTAATGTTGCAGTCTAAAAAGATCAGCAAGGATCTAGAAGAAAAAAAATTAAATTTTCTCATTTAAACAAATCAAAGAAATAAACTTCGAGCACACCCTATAATCAGAGATATCTTATACGACTTAAACGCACGCCTATAGAGAGTTGTACACTTGTTCGCATTTCACCTTTTCACCATAGGACGGGCGATACGTGGAGTAGGTGCTAAGGAGTTTAGGAGTTACACGTAGCGGAGTGAAACGGAAGGGTGAGAGCAACAAACACGTCGCTACCGCGGAATAAGAATGCTTGTGGAAAAAAAGCTGACATCGCAAATTTTAAAACTAGGGTCGCTGCAAAGGTGTGGCTGGGTCTAGAATTTATTGTTGTAAATGAATGAATATTAATGACCTCACTGTGTTGTTGGATCGGGGCTGAAATAAGAGCATTAAAAGTACTTTACTACAGGTTTAAGTTGTTATGTCAGGGGTGCATTTATGTAGGTTTTATACACTGTCATTACTTTGATACTCGTATATCATTAAATTATTATTATTAACCCATTTGTTCCCGCGAATTTTTTTTTTACAAAATCAGTTTTTTCATACTAGAATCGTTACTCGAATGGGTTAAGATTTTTATTTTCTTATATCCATGTACGTATTTGAAATATACATATAGTATAGTACAGTATAGTGAAGCCGATGTTTTTCGAAATCCGGATTTTGATGGACTTATCCATTTTGACCTTCCCTGAATCCATTCTACTTTCGCCCTGATGTCTGTATGTCTTTCGGTCTGTAAGCGCTGTAACTTATCAGATTAATTTTTGACTGGGAAGAAAACCTTTTATTTTTGTAAACGATCTTTCAACCGGATACGTCGATTTTAGAATTTTTCGAATTTCTTTGAAACAGTGCGAATTTGACAAAAATGGTCAAGGTAAAAATTGCAGGTTAATATTATTATCTATAATTTATGTTCTATTCATTTAAAAATATATATATAATTCAAATAGTTCATAATAAAGATGAAATCTATAGTTTATGTCCCATTCATTTTATTCTATCTTTTAGTACTTTGTCAGAAATATGTTTTAATAAAATAAGATTCACATACACTGTTCACTGTCTGGATTACGTATAAGAAAGTTTCGTGACTCCCATGGCAAATTTTAAAAAAATACTATACCACTTTGACATGTTTTTTTAAGTATCCTAGCCCCTTCCTCCTTTTTGAGAGGTTTTTGTTATATTTTCACATGTTCTAATAATTTCTTTCTATTTGTTTCAGGTGAGTCTTACCATTTCAAGAATTGAGTAATATGCAAAATTCAGTTCGTAAGTTTTATTATTTAATTAAGTATATAATTTTGACATAGAACTATGTTTTCTACGCCGATACTAGGGGGTTACTTCGGAAGTACGAATGAAACGAAATATGTTACATTTTAAAAGCAATAAATAAAACGACAATTTTTATAAAATGTGTTTTAACTCTTCCTCCCATCCCTCAACCTTTCAATACAATAGCATAAAAAATTTAAGCTTATTTTTAAAGATTTCGTATCTATAAGTGACCTTCAATATTTCACCCCTTGTCACAGATTGATGGTTGTAATTAGTTTCATTCGATCCAGTGTAAATTTTTTGGGGGAGGAAAAATCTAGCATAAGAGTAAAGATATTTCGATTTTGTATAATTAACAAAACCAATAACCCATATTTTTATGTATCTGAAGTATCTGAATCCCTATGTAAAATAGTAAACCTCAATCCATACTAATATTATAAATGCGAAAGTAACTCTGTTTGTTACCTTTTCACGGCTAAACCGTTGAACCGATCTTGATGAAATTTGGTAGGAAGGTAGCTCGCACCCTAAAGAAGGACATAGACTACTTTGTATCCCGAAAAATTTATTAGATACAAGAAATGAGTATGTGACATTTGTATCCGCGATTGATCATACTTTTTTGGTGTAAGCATCTAGCGTGTAAATAAGAAACTAAAAACATATTTTATCAACTATATCATAACATAAATCTGTATTACTACGCGGACGAAGTCGCGCGGGTAACAGTTAGTACGCCATATATGTGTTAAATATTCATTTATCATAACAAGTATAATTTGACGATTTCCGTAAGTGATACGACGGGGTATAAACGTTTAAAATACAGGCCGGGGCAACTTCAATTTACATTTTCATGTTGAAAAAGTTATGTGTTTATACAAGATCCACATTAGATATTACTTTTGAATTTGGGAAGACGCAGAGAAACTGTTCAACTAAACTTGCCGTATGCTATAATACTTGTGTTGTTCTTTTATTGTTGATATCAGCAAAGTTTTAAGGCAGTTAACTTTAAATTGTTTGTTTTAACTTTAAAACTTCTCTAAATATCTTTGTACATGTAATGTAAATATATATTATTATATATATAGTAATATTTATTTTAATAATTTTATTAAGGTACACTGGGGTATTAAAAATTTTGTCTTTCGTTCAAATTTTAATCCTTAAAAAAACTAAAATTCCATATTTTTTCTGATTCACTGATAGTAATTAAATTGAAAAAATAGACCTCTTATGGAATCAACACTGTTGCCCGGTATTATAAAAAAATTTCTTAAGTAAAAATGCAAATTAGCTTTAAACGAACGCTATCCGCTAGGTGTCAAATTGTTATAAAATTGTTCGATATTTTAAAGCAGTGGTAATAAATGTACCTATAATAATATAAATAATATGCATTTATGAGGTACATTTGGCAGCACTTATTTTAAGACACTGATTACTACTTACCGCGCATGCATCAAGGTTATCATATGTGCGATTTCATTCGTTACATCTGTGAATGTGTTGTCATTTATATTTAATACCTAGTAGATAGCGTTAGCTGGAAGCTAGTTTGCATTTGCACTCAAACAAATTCTTTATAATACCGGGCATGTGTTTGTCTATTTGTCACAGCCTTCTACAATTTGAAATTTAAAAAAATACTAGGGGCACATATTATTATAGATTCATTAGATCGGCTATATGTATAAAATCTGCGTTACTGTATTTGAGAGGAGGATGTATGGTTATAAATCTTATAAATGTATATCCATATAGTGAATAAAAATTAGTGCAGTTTTCATTTAGAACCGCCTGGCAATTTTTTGATCATAAAAACTGACGTTTAATGTATAAAGTTACAAACTTAATGTTGACTTTGAAATTTAAAAAAATCCAATGAATGAATAAATTTTAATATCAAGAAAGATAATACGCTTTTCTTATAGATATCATATATTACAATTTATTAAAAAAAAAAAAAAAAACTTTAAAAGTAAGTACTGTGCAAAAAGTAACCAGAATAAGAAATGAGGGTAAATCGTTTATAAGATATGACAGTGGTCACAAAAGCCTCAAATTTACATAACATCATTTACAGTAATTTACAAACACGCGTTAGGAGGTTACCACAGGCTTATACGCAGCTTACGCGAACAATGGCGCCGAATACAAAGAAACAAAGGGCATTTTGTGTGTATAAAAGTAAATGAGGATTTTAATTTTTTGAACTGATTCTATGAATATGCAAAATAAAATAAAAAATTTATTTATTTAATTAAGCACATATAAATTTACTATTAAAAGTCTGACGTCTGTGTGTCTGTGAACGATCTAGTCAGCCAATACGATGTAATTTTTAAACATGAAATTTTAATATTAAAGTTATCGTATACAGTATTTTTGAAGAACATCACTCAATTAATTGTTCAATTTTTATTATATTTTTTAAATGGTGCGTAATACAAAAAAATGTTTCAAATAAAAGTTGTAGAGAATATTATTCTTCATAATTTATGCAGTAACCATTTTTTTGTATATTAAACAGTTTCCATGATATTCATATTTGTGTAATAAACTATTAAAAAAATATTATGGTGATCACAGATATCTACTTTTTTGTTAATTTGAATATATTTTCATTCTATAAAATTTTTAAATTGACAATATTGTTATTTCATTCTGTAGTGTAGGATTTTATTGACTTTTGTAAATCAAAATAAATGTTGGAGTTTACATAACTGAGATTATCGATTTTTTGTCACATGTAATTATTGAAAATCATATAAATGAAAATGAATGATAGAAACATTTGAAGTAAAGTTATTTGTACTTTTATCAAGAATTTTGTTATTTATTTTTTATTTATTACTCTATCTATTTACAATTAGTTTAAATCTACATCTAAATTTTGTATCGTATTATCAACAGAAGCAAGCACAATACTTTTAATTAAAGGTATTTTGAATTTTCTGCACTAACAATAAGTTTTTACAGCGCATATTATGTACATTTTTCTTAGAGAGCCCAGCATTTAACTATGATTTTAAATATATATATATCATATGACATTTGAATCACATCGATAATACACTACTTTAAAGAAAAAATTATTGATAAAACTGGGCATGCGAGTTATAAAAAAAAGATATAAGCATTCAAAGTGTGACAAATTCGTTGCATTCATGCTCCCGAGATTACCCCCTAGCTGGGGAAGACATATGTAGTTCTAAAGTAAATTACTATACATCATGTGTTACAACAAAACAGAAAAAACTTCTTGAAAAGTAGAATAATCCTGTCAAATATAAATCGTATTCAAACTTATATGTAAAATAAAAGATATTAATCCCCCAGTTATCTATCCTTTTGCCACCACTGTATATATATACATACACACCAAGCTTATCTTTCCAGTAGGGTATGCTTTGGATTCCTAAGTTTAAACCGAACATCTCACATCGTTAATATAGTTTTCTGTCTCTCTCACTCACTAAATGTAGCTATTAGTTTTCCCTCTACCTATCTTCACTATAGCGCTAATATTCTCACCAATCTTTTTGTACTTTGCTTAAAGATTAGTGCCAGTCTGAGTGTAATGGAACATTCGTTAAATTTAAAAGAAAATTTATGGTCGGAGCTTAACTATAACTAGTTTTACCTACTGTTCTAATTATTCGTTGATCTTTTGTGGATATAAATTACTGCATAAATTTGTCGTTTTGTAGCTAGTTTTAGGGAATATTTACAAAAATACAATTTCCATTAATTCGATTTACATTCACTAACTTAGATTCGATATATTAAATAAAAATTGTTGAAAAATATCAAATTCTATACAAGTGATGAGTTAATAACAATAAACTAAAATTAATAATAACTCGAATTGGACCAATCAGATTATAGTAAAATTGTCACGTTTTGCAGTTATAATAAAATGCAGAAATGGTCGTCCAGTTTTCATTGAAATTCGCTTATCACAAACTCATTTCTCCATGTACCAAACAAAGACAGATATTTTCAAACTCATTTGCTGGATAAAGAAATACTCTTCGTTTATAGTACTCAAATATAGGTATTTGTACGATTAAATTATTATGTAATCTATTGAAAATTGTATAAGTAAATTTTGTGGCAATAAATATTTGATATTCCTTTAAATATATATCAATTTACTTCTTTGTTAGCTTATGAGTTTTAATTTGTTTTTAAAAAGTGAAGGAGGTTGTGAGGGTCTTTGAGTGCGTGATCCTCTTAAAGATAATGGTGTAAGCTACATTAAAAAAAATTGAGTCTGTAGGATCGCGCCAAGCTGAGATATTAACTATTCAATTTACTTCTTTGTTAGCTTATGAGTTTTAATTTGTTTTTAAAAAGTGAAGGAGGTCGCGAATGTCTTTAAGTGCGTGATATATGATTTGAAAGTGCGTGATAGCTAACAAATATGTTAGGTCTTTTATAATATCGGACGTTATAGTAATAAAATACTTGGGGTTTTTCACTTCTGAAATTAGAATTTAAATGACAGTTAAAAATGCTCACTAAGGTGAATATTGTATGTTTTTTTTTTGTTTATTTTAAAATATAAATTCTGACAAAGTTACAGGCATAGAGAAATGTTTTTTTTTTTAATCGTAATGTTCTTTTATGTATTTGAAGAATTGTTTTTTTTTGCAAACCAGCAAACGATATATTTATTTGATTTAAAAAATAGGTATATATCAACTGATACACGCATGTTTTATTTATTTTTTTTCAAAAAGACTTTCTACAATCAAAGAGTTACAAAAATATGTAAAGTCGTGTTATTTTTCAATGAATACTAAAAAAAGGAAACGTTCTGTCAGAAGTCACCTTAGATATGAGTTCAAAAAGAGAGTACTGAAAAGGACTCGGAAATACACAACACAAGATAAAATGCACAATTGAAAAAAGGACTACGTATCGATACAAATTGTTAAAGAGAGAGAGAGAAACTGTTGTATTGATAAGAAACTTTTTAGAAAATTTCAAAAGAGAGATAAAGCCATATATATTGCATATATTGAATTGTTGGAAGACATACCTGTTCTATATATACCTATAGGAGAATGAATGTATTTGATTTTAAATTGTGTGTGTCTTATACCAGAAAATTGAACGCTAAAAAATAAGAAAATTTCAAAAATCGTATTTTTAACCGACTTCAAAAAGGAGGAGGTTCCTCAATTGTATGTTCAAGTATAACTCCGACAAATATGCACCAATTTAGACGATTTTTTATTTGTTTGAAAGAGTATGCTCCCGAGATGGTTTCATATAAATTTTATTCAAAAGAGAAAAATAAACTAATTTTCAAAACTGTTAAATTTAATTATCAGGAGTACATACTTCTCAGTGTTTTCAAAGTTTTTTTAAGTTGGTTTTATTTTTTTCTTAAACAGTTTTTTTTACTAACTGAATTTGATACTGACTGAATTATACAGGGTGTCCCACGAGAAGGTGTTGAAACTAATCAGCTGTCATTTTCAAACGGATACTGTTATTAAAAAAACAAAAATAACATTGAAAAGAAGAAAGAATACAGTTCTTAATGAGTATAAATAAAATTTAATAAGATGTTTGTACATAAATTTATTTCATTGATGAAAAATATGCTAAACTTATCGATAATTCTGTTAAAAGCAACACAAAAAATTATTATTTAAATGCGGATTTATTGCCTAAAAATGATGTGACATAACATATAAGTTAAAATAAATAATGAATTATATAACCTTTATAGTGTGGTTTCATTATTAACTTTATGTTTTCTGTATTTAGGTAATACAAAATCCCCTACAAGAACTGCCATACGCTTTTACTCTCGAAAAGAAGCACTTTTCGAGAGTAAAAGGTATATAAATAAATTGCAGACTCTCCTCTTTTCAACGCGATTTTTGTTGTTTTTTTTTTAATAACTGAATCTATTTGAAAATGACAGCTGATTAGTTTCAACACCTACCCGTGGGAATTTTTTTAATGACTTTTTTATATGTTAAAAAAAAATTTTGAACATTCTGTATACACCATTATATACTGATAGAATATAGTAAATTCGTTCAAATCTAACAATTACTGCAAAACAATTTTCTTGTTGATACAAAAATAAGAAAACAAGTTATGTTTATATGCGCGCATAGCTAACTGAAATCCATGCATTCCGTTGTTAAAAGCGAGTTAAAAGGCTCCAGAAGTCATTGAGATCCATAAGTCCTCATAAAAGCAAATCACAAGAGTCGAGCTGAGCGCATACGTCTGGGATTATGCCGACAGGGACTTGGATCCAAACAGGCCATTTGTATGCAACGTTTGGACTCTTGGAAGCTCTTTCATCGGCTCTCTAGCTTCCTATCTTTGTTTCTCACACCCACCATGCTTTTATATTCACCCGTCCTATCCTAGCCCGTATTGGAGACGCCCGCATCTTTCTTTATCACAGTATTCATGGTGATGAAATGTCTCAAGGATCTAATGAGGCATTTGTCTATTGACAAATAAAGACGTAATGTTTTTGTATGGAAGCTTATTTGTAATCCTTGATTCTGAATAGTTTTGTACTTCTTACACTTGAAAACATATTTTACATTTCAAATGTTCTTTTGCAGTAATTTTACTTTTTTTAAACAACCATTTTAATACTGTCAAGTGCTATAATCACCAAAGGTAGTTAATTATCGAACAATTTTAATAAACATTGATTAAGTATTCTGATGAACTGCCATTAGTTAACCATGGCATTTAATTGTTTATACATTTTTTAGTTTTTTTAACAATTTCAATCTAAATCAACATGTAAGGTTTAACTATTAGTAATATGTAAATACCTAAAATAAATATATTATTGTAAAAACAAATTTTACCTTTGTATTCTTACTATAATAAAGCTGTTAAAACTATGAATATCAATAACCGCAATGAAAATAACATTTGTATTAAAACTGACAGAATCGGTTAGAATATAAACGAATGTAAATACTCCATCGTCATCTGCAAACTATACTCTTACCACCGAAGTTTAGTTGTTTTATATATGTACATACATATTATTATCCTTGCATTATAAAGTGCTGTATAACTCAAGCAAAGTTTTCCTAGAAACAACTGCATGCATTACACTTATGAACATTTACAATAAACATTGTAAAAAAAGATACATACTTAGTTGTTGCGGCTGCAATAAATATAACAGTGGTAAATATATATTAATTCATTAATTCGAATTGTTTTGTGTCTATAGGAATTTACTACTGAAAATGAATTGATACTGACAGACTGACTCAGTGATCATCAATAGGATCACTTTGTTGTCCGTGTATCTGTCCGTCAAGACTCTTTTTCTCAATAACGGCTAGAGGTATCAAATTGAAATTAATATTAAATACTAAGGTCTACAGCCTTATAGTTCTGTACAAAATTCAAGTTTCTAACTCAATGTAATAAAAAAACAGTGGCGAAGCGTCCATGGAAGCAGGGGAAGCAGTGCTTACCTTACTTTATGGGTAAATTAATACAAATCTGTGTTTTCAGTTAATAAATAATTTAAAAATATTTTTAGAATATTCATCTTTATGCGCAACTCAAACATTTTAACCAAAAATCAAAAATAGCATTTAATATTAATTTACACGCTCAATTATAAAACTATAATACCTCTACGTCTTATTTTCTTGTATTTTAGTCGATATTTGTATGACGAGTTGAAGTTCACTGCAGGAAATTTCACTAAAAAATTTTGAATTTTTGATTTCGTTAAAAGTATGTTTATAGTATAGAAAATGGCGTGAAAAGTTTAAATTTTCAAACCGCAGGTCTGTATCTCAAACCGTTCTCGAGATATAGCCTCTCAAAGTTTCAGTTTTTTCAAAAATTTGAAGCAAAATAGCCCTAACTTTTGAACGCGTAGTCTGATTTGATTTTAGTTGACGGATTTGGAATCAGCGTGTCAAAATCTATATAATGACATGTATAATACCTTAAAACTCGAAAAAAAAATTTTCGCGAAAAATCGAAAAAAATGTCGATTTTTAACCAAATTTTTTTTGTTGGATTTTAAAGTATTATACATGTCATTATATAGATTCTGACACGCTGATTTCAAATCCGTCAACTAAAATCAATTCCGACCACGCGTTCAAAAGTTATGACCTTTTTTCTCCAAAAATTTGAAAAAACTAAAACTTTGAGAGAGTGATGATTGATGTATAAGAGAAAGATGGGTGAATGCGTACAAGTCAGTTAAATCGGTGTCAAGCTACGTTTTTTGTATTGTCAAAATAATACGTTTGGTTATCAATTAAATTCATTTAGCTTTATTTATTTAATTCGCATGGTTAATGAAAACAAAAGAAGTTTCACTTCAACCGTGCGCTTATATGGGTGAGGCACACTACTTTTTATAGTAATGCGTATGTATCCTGAATACAACACCATTGTCTATTATGTTTTTGTTTCTGAAATGACATTACCTCTATAGACATTCACGGAATATACAATATACACGTAAACCGAAATCGAAGTGTTATGTTTTTGCGGTTGGCCAATATCTAAATGGAATCAATTGCAATGAACAACAAACAGTAGTAATGCGCGAGTACAAGAGTAACAAAACCTGTGTGTAATACGAGATAGTGGTAGTGGCTGTAGTCAGTGCCGAATTTAGGGGGGGTGGGATGAAGGAAGGAAAAACTTAAATTCTAGTTTTAATTATTAATTTGTAAGAAAATAAACAAGTATCGGATTTAACCAGCGGCGGCTTTAGAGGGGGGAGGGGATTGATGTAAGAAGAATGGCCGGAGAAAACTTAACTTAAATTCTAGTCATTCATAATTATAAATTTGTAAAAAAAAATACAAGAATTATTATTTGGAACTGATACGTCAGTTATTATAAATAATTTGCTCTGGAGCAAAAGTTAGGTTGGTTAGTCACTCGTAGTAAGAGTTTAGATAGCCTTATTTTCTAATTTTATTAATCAAAATCATTAAATATATTTCATGTTATTACATTATGTTCAATTTTAATGGTATTTTTTATACTAGCTAAAAATAATACATAAATTAATTTTTAATAAATCGTGTTTGGCTAAAAAGGCGACGCTTACGTAACTTTTACTGAAGTGATTCTAAGCAAGGTGTTAAATCGTTATGAACTTACTCGGTATTCTAGAACAATGATAATAAATGTAAATTTTATGCTTTTTATTGCGTATATTTTTTCTTACTATTGATAAGAACTGTCAGTGGGCTATCATTTATATACATATAATACCCTGCAGATAGCGTTAGCTTGGCTTTTGCACAAGAGAAATTCGTTATAATACCGGACTTAAGAGATTAGATATTTTATACAATTTTTTTTTAAATTAATAACACATTTTTGTAATGTTGGTAGTTTCCTTTATCTATTGATCGTTCTTAGAAGGGGGGGGGGGGTCGAAAACGGATGTTTACTCTGGTCAATTTTAGTTTTTTACGAATTATCTTTGAAACGGTGTAGAGTATTAGAAAAAAATGTTTTAGATAAATTTTATTTTTAATTTTTTTCAAAGGGCGCGAAAGTCGGTAAGTCCGACCCTGGTCGTAGCAACAACATTCTCTGATTCTCGTTATCCAGGATTGCTCGGCTCGATTGGAAGTCCCGCGGGAGTGCTATGCGGCTGCCGTTATGTTCCCCGCGTCCTTGCATATCGTCTGCTGGAGATCTCGCGCCGCCGTTTTGGACTGACGACCCTGCCGGGACTTCTTTAGCGTTTTACTTGCGCGGGCGTCTGTGTTTTTACACGCGGGAGCTTACAAAACCCGACGGTTAGCAGTGTTTAGGTGCGATGAGGGCTTTTATGAAATTTGAATTAAATGTTCTGTGTGTTAATGCCCAGGGAATAAAGATAAACAATTAATTGAGATTTACTATAAAAAAATTCATTTACCTTTAATTAGTAATCAATATTCCAAGTAGGATAAAAAACACAAATTTGAAATAAAACTTTTTATCGTAAATGATATAACAACTTTTATCTAAAATATTTTTTCTAATTCGCACCATTTCAAAAATTTTAAGTCCCTTCCATTTTACCTTGCCTCAACTCTTTCTGAATATTTATGATATAATATATATGATATATTTTAGTCGTTTGGCTTGTTACTCCATTTAGATAGAGCTCTCCTAAAATGCAACAAAAAATATTATATGACCTTTTGATTTTTACCTTTCAGTCACAATGTTTGCTTTTAAATGTCGTTATCAGAGCGTCCCTCCCTCTAATTTTTAAACTATCAATTCAAAAAATCTGAAAAAATTCCTGAATGTAACTTTTAATTAGTACTTACAATGAAAACTATAACGAACACTGTTTTGAAATAAATATTTTTTATAAATCGTAGTGAGAATGACTACGGAACCCTACCATGTGCGTGCCGAACACCCAATTAACCGTTTTATTGCTTTATACAATCCAGTATAAGACCTATTTTGTTAACAAATTCAAAAATACATTTACCGATATTGTAATAGAAATATCATTAATATATTATTCCACTCTACAGCAATTTAATAAAGTTGATGAAAATATATTTGTTTACATATTGAATAATTCAATACGAGTTTAATGGTAGATTTATCTACGAAACCATACACTGGTATAACTATGCATCTAAGAATAAATCCATTTAATTTGAATGGTATTATCTCTATGCAAGATAGATCTCAGACGCAGAATCTTCTCTCACTAAACTTCAAAAATATAAGATGAAATTGCAGATTCTCTTAATGGCAAATTAAATACAATCCGCAAAGCTATTAGCCTTTGGGAAAATTTAATGATTGTAATTATTTCAACTCGATGTCGAATTAAGTATCAATATCTTGAAAAGCATATCCGTTTTTCTTATTCATTTTAAAGACTTTCCAGCGAATTATTTCCAAAATAACGATTTTCAGAAAAAAATGTTTCCGATTCGTGGTTTCGTGGGCGCTAAATATTGACACTGTGGGATGACCTTAGAAAGGTGCCCTTGATGGGTTTTTAGGTTCTTTTTCAAATCTAAACTTATATTTTTTGTTGTAGATTCGTAATTTACGAGAAAAAATAAACAATTTTTGTCTGAAATGTTTTTTTTTAAATGTCCATTTTTCATTATATGGAGCAAACCAAGAAATAAGAAAAATCACAAAAGTAATTAGAACTAAACAAGAATTCTCGTAGAATTTTTTTTTTCAAATTAATTACTAATTTTTTAAGCATAAATTATTATAAAAAAGAAAAATTTGAACTTTTTTGAAAAAATGAATTAAAAAAAATAAAAATTCTTTAAAAATCCTTGCATTTTTTGCCTCTTGCGATTATTTTAAAAAATAAATAGTTTTTGAGTAAAAAATTATTAAAAATTCAGAAATTTTTGGTTTGCTCCATATAAAAAATGGACATTTTCAAAAAAAATGTTTCATCAAAAGTTGTTTATTTTTTCTTGTAAATTATGAATCTGCAACCAAAATATAGGTATGTTCAGATTTGAAAAAGAAAAGTTAAACCTTAAAACCCATTAAGGGGATTTTTCTAAGATCACCCCATGTGTCCATATTTAGCGCCTTTGAAACCATGAATCTTTTGTCTGAAACATTTTCTTCTGAAAATTCGTTATTTTGGAAACAATCCACTGGGAAACACTTTAAAAAAACACCCGATATATGAAAAGGAATTTTAACTATATTCAAACGTCGTATTAACATATTTTGTTGTAAAGTTAGATCGATGCATATTAATTTTAATTTTGTTGCATATTTTAAATGTTTTAGGATACAAAATATTCATTAAGGGGTACGAAAATAAGTAATTTAACCATCTGCCTCGCGTGTTTTGTGTTACCTGAAATTTTGATTGCATTCGACCATTTAAATTTTGTTGCATATTGTTAAATTTTATTTTTTATTAGATATTTTTTATATATTCAAAAAATTAAAGGGTTAAAATATTATGTAACTCATTTTTTAATCTGATTTATACATCCGGTATTAACCTAACAAACATTTTCAATGGGGTATTAATTCTATAGATTTGTTTTAGAATTTATTATACCACAGTTGGTGACTCTGATTGTACTAGATAATTTTCATAATATCACCACTGTTTTAAGCATTAGTGTTTACTTACCGCACGTGCTAGAAACTTGTCAAATACTTCATGATACTTCAAGGGAACTGTCATATAAGTTTGATACAGCATTTAGTTAGCTCCTTTATAATACCGGACATAAATCTAATATTTTAACTCTACAAATTTTCATTCTAAACTCTAAAGCTTATATAAAAGAACTTGACAATAAAAAAATTCTCCTACATCGTGTAAAAGTTCATAATAGCGTCAATGCAGCCATTTTTTGTTTTTGTTATTCATATATTTTATTTTGATCTGATAGTGTAGCATAGACATTTCAATAATATATAAATCATGTTTAAATAATATGGGCTCTTCAACTTTTGAATTTTTGCCATTAAAATGTATAAATCTGGGTTTTTTCAAAAATTTACTAAAATGGCCGATTTAAAAAAAAAACACTTTGTATATAGGTATATTTTCTTAAATCACTTCCAAATGACTCATTCTACTTTCCTTCAAGATGTTTTAATCAAACATCCTGTATATATAATATATTTGTTAATATACATTGTATGTATTATATCCATATATAGATATACACACATTACAATTGAAGTTTCCTTATTCTAGTGTAATTATTATGAATAAACATTCATACACATGTCAGATTTTACAGCAGAATTATTACAGTAATTGAAGCATAAGTTCTGATATCTGTAATTTCATGCTATAACAGTGAGTCGGTATAGGGAGTGGCGTGGTACAACAGGGTCCTACGTTACCAACTCGCAGGAACAAAGTAAGCTGTGGATGCGGTGATGGTGGCGGCGCCGGGAACAGCCGTTAGGGTGTATTCCTCGCGCGCGGTTAGTAGTTTACGCTAATGATACCAACCTCCGGGGATATTAGAGCTTCATCGGCGCTGCCAACTGCCATGTCGTCAAGTCCCTGCTGCTTTCTTGAGGGAAATTTCATCGTAATAATTATCTAAATTTAAAATCTAATATAGTTGGTATACTGTTTGTATGTGGCTCATTTCGTTTAGATATTGTTCAAATTATGATTTACTTTAATACGTATAAGAAATTAGATGAGATAAAAAAGGATAATAATAATTAAAGATTATCTGGTTGAAATATTTTGTAACTAAAGAAATGTTGGATTTTTTTTTCATTTGTGGCACATGGTAGCGCAAACTGAGCACACCAGCATAACATAATTTTTTTTCGAAATCAAATATGGCGGGGTTAACTTTACTGACATCCTTTTTGGAGAATTTTTTTTTGGTATCGATTCCAGCTACAATTATTATGTTAAATGAAAAATACATGGATAGTAATGAAATTTATTGTTTTATATTATGACAAATTGAAATTTGATATGTATTTAAATCCGTTTACTAAAATCAAATTCGCCAACCATTTCAAAAGCCGTAGTCATTTTTCTACAAAATTTTAAAAAAACTATATCTCGAGAACGGTTTGAGTTACAGACCTGCGGTTTAAAAATTTCAACTTTTCACATTTTCTATATAATAAATACACTTTTAATAAAATCGAATTGGGGTAATATTTCATGCATTTTGTTTTGTCATAAAAATAACAAATTAAAGATAAAAAAATAAGATGAAAAACCATAACTCACTAAATAAACAAATATTCCTAGTCGAATCACGAGGTGGGCGGTCACCCTTCATCCCCCTCCTCCTCAGCGCCTATTATCAAATTAATAATAATATACAAATATAGTTTCGTTTGTAATTAGCATAATTACTAAATCACATCAAGAAATGTTTGCGATTTAACAAAGCTTTACGCAGACAGTATTAACACATAAGGAAAAATTACATTCCGCGAAACAAGGAGGCTATGGGAGGGTGACCGACATTCTTCGACCTCCTCCGGAACGTAGAGGATAATGTTCAGCAATTTGTTAACAAAGCCTCGTCAGTAATGATTCGGCTTACTTGGGGTAGATCCGAATTAAGCTCATTTTTTATTTCGAATAACAATTTAATGTATGTTAATTCGGTTACCTAATTACAGACATTAGCTTCATGCATGTACACAATAAATGTACACCATACATAAGATTTATAAGTTGTAATCTCTAAGGATTGATCATATAAAGTACTGGCACCAATCTTGGAACATACCCCCATGATGGACTCTTGTTTTACTAAATGTACTAATTTAGAAATATTTGTTAATATTTGATTACTGGTACCTTATAATAATAATAAATATAAACGTATTGTGTATACAACCAAAAATACATCGGTGTCATCGGAGTTTGCACTACTTTGCGAAGTTGGTAATAAACAATATGATTTTGATATGTCTTGTTAAAACACGCAAAGTAAAAACATATGTTTCTTAATATTAATTAATTAAATGTAATGATTTTCTGTTCATATATTAGTGTAAAATACTCTTCTAATATAATTATTTTAGTGTAGTTTGAGAGTATATAATATATACTTACATAATATGTTAAATATTGTTAGTTATAAATAAATAAACAAAATAAAACGTGACTTGAAGCTGACAAAATGGCTACAATTAATTAAAAGGTACATCTGTAATATTCCTAATTAGTGACGTAACAAGCATTTTTTGGAGGCGGGGGGGGGGGATTTATTATTAAATGACTATTTTTTAGGGTTCCATATTTACTTCTAAATCCTCATAATTTTTTTAATTAGAACTCTTTTCAATGCTCATAAATTGACTGGGGGACCATACCTGTTACACAACTTTGGCTTTGGGAGGAGGGGGGTATATTAAAACACAATAGTAAGGTTGTGTTATAGTTTGTAATATTCTTTTCATAACGTTTCGACTATAATGTTTGTGTTTTCTTCAGAAGTGTTTCTGAAAATGATTTAAAAATAATTAGTTAAACATTTCACTAATTCGGTTGTAGAACAATTACAGACAGACAGACACACATATGTTATTGAGATAATCAGATAAAATATCTATCTGGTACAGTCGTAATATTACCAAATATAAATTCTGAAGACAAATCCCTTTTTATCCTCTTATAGAATATGTTTTCGTAAGAAAGGATATATATTTAAATGTTCAATGATGTGCGAATTTTTGTGTGTGTGATATTTGATAACGTTGTAGTAGAAGATATTTAAATAAGACGTTTTAAGGTAAACTAAACCAGGCAATTTTGTGCACATAAAAACGAAGATAGGTTTACAGTTTAAAAAAAAATTGCATGATATTTTGTGAAATAAATTTTTAGTTACAAAATTTGTCAGTATGAAATATTTGCTACCATTTATACATCTTATTGAATAAGATGGATAAATAATAATTTTCAAGTTTATGTTATATTAGAAATCAAACTACAAGATATTTACTGTGTATGATGTTTTTTTTCTTAAATACACAGAAAACTTCAAAATACATCAATACAAACAACAAATACTTGAAAAATCAGGTCACGTTAGTTTACAGGATCTGAGATTTCACTTTGACAGCTGTCACAGAAAACTTAAGAATCGAAAAATAGTTTTATGCAATTCCACGTTTGATAAATATATACAATAAAATACGTACAAACAGACACATAAATATGCAGTGAAACCTCTATAAACGCATATTCTCTTTAAATATATTCCCTCCCTTTTTTCCCCACCACAAGGTAATCATTTGTGGTAGTTTTAATTTATAATTATGTTTCCTTTTTTAGCTCAGGTTCTTGAAATTACATAACCTAAAAGTGCCAAAAATGACGATTTTGGATATTTTTATTAATATACTACCAAACTGGCAATTTTTTTTTAAGTTTTTCATTCACGGTAAGAAAAAGTACTCTCTTTTACTTTTGAAAATGTACTTTTACGTTTAACTATATGATTTTTTTTCACCGAGATATACACATTGGAATATACGATATTTTTTACATTAGACAAAGTGTCACATTTTTTTTCTAACTGGTATACCTCGACGAAAAAAAAAACATACAGTGAAAAGTAAAATTTCATTTTAAAGGAGAAAAATGGTATGTAGGTTCTATTTGTTCCATGAACAAAAACTTTTTAAAAAATTGCCTGCTTGATAAAATATATTTCCTAGGTTAGGTTACCTAAAGAACCTGAGCAATATATTCGGTTTCAACAATCCAAAAACTTTCGGGATCGTCTTTTCAGGTTTTGGCACTAAAAATTAAATTAAATAACAAATAATTGTATGAGAAATACAATTTTCAAGAGATTGTCACTTCCTAAATGACCTATAAATTTATAGATGTTCTCCCTATTATTATAACCCGGAATGCGTTATCTGCACTGCCGGTCAGTTTTTCTTATGTAATATATTTCAAAAATACGTCAGCCGACCACGACAAATATGAGGAAAGGGTTAATATAGCTCATTGTCAATTATGAAATATCAGACATCACTTTATATTAATGACTATCAGTGAAGGAATCAATATATCACAAAAATAAAAAATTAAATGTCAGAATACATAAATATTACGACACTCATCAAATCCTAAAATTAATCTGACGTACGAACAAGTCCTGAGTACAGCGTTAAATTTCTTCAGTGGTGGAAAGTATACGAAAATTGATGAAAGTGTACTTCATTTTATACTCCGGACAATAAACGTCAAGTCACATTAAAAAATGATCAAACCTCATGTTTGATCGAGACAGCGTGGGTCTGGCAACCCAGCCTGCTTGGTTTTCTTTCACGATTTTTCATCAGAGCTGGCAGCTCAATAAATTTTCTTTCGCGCCAGCCTTTCCGTCCGCTAAACGTCTATACAACTTGATCGAGTGGCCAGTGGTAAAGTCAGCTTTTCACACATCGATTTGTTTTTTTTTTTATCCTGCTCGCCTGTTTTTCTACAGAGCAAGAACGTTTATAGCCGAACTGCAAAAAGTAGATTTAATGAATTACGATACACACTTCACGTAATGAAAATTACTTCAAGTTAATTTAAACTGTTTTCTTTAAAAATAAACTTCTCTGGCTATAGCATGACGTGTAAATAGTATAAAGTAGTCCTGAGTGACTGACTCATCAACACACAGCGAAAATATATTTAAGTAGAAACGTGAAATTTTTTAGGTGTCCTTCTGTTATGACGAGGGATTTTCCGAAAAACGGTTCTAAACTATTATATCTGTTTATTTTTTAATGCTGAATTTCAGCAAAATATTTTTCTATTTAAAATTTAAATATACTTACGTATTTTGTGATATTACAAAGTTTAAACCTAATATGGATAAAAATTGTTCCAAAATAATAGTCAAAATCAAATAATTTAAGATGATAAAACTCTATATTCTCTTACACTCTGTTCCCTTTTTGCCCCCTCTTCTTTTATGTAATAAAAAACGGCAATTTCGTTATAAATCAACTCTAATAAAGATACCTAATTAAAACAATAATTATTAGCAAGATTTAAGACGATAAAAGCATGTACTCTGTCCCCATTTTGTCCCTTCTTCCTGTACATTATAAAAACGGTAATTTTGATAAAATTCAATTCTAATCAAGATACCTCTATAAAATAATAACTATTAGCGAAATTTAAAATGATAAAAGCATGTACTGTCTAACTCCCTGCCCCCATTTTGGCCTGAATTAATACCCTCTCTACCTCTAATGTTTACTATTTTGCCCCAATTCCTCTACTTTATATAAAAAGCAACAAATTTACTAAAAACACAATTCTAACAAACCAACTAAATAAAAATTATTACCGAAAAAAAATTCTGAAATTACAAAAATACCAACTCGACATATATATTATAATATTTTTCATCTATTCAAGCGGCGGCATTTTTTAAACAGTAATTCTGTTTAATGCGCATTTGAATGAAACACACTCGCGAACGCCTCCTAGTGGCAATAACAATAAACATCAGTACTGTGATGACGGATACGGGAGACGTTGATGCCAGCAATAAATACGCAGCTAGTAGCAGCTCATTTTTAAATTCCATTCTCGCTATGTGTTCTCTGTTCGTTTGTATGTATAAATAAAACGTAAGAATATATATTTACGTTTATAAAAGTACTCACTGAAAATACTTGAAGTAAAAGTACCAAATACTAACAATAAGTGAATGTACTTGAAGTATGGTTAAAATCAATTATAAGTATTATACATAGTACTTCAAGTACTTAACTTGTAAATTCAAGTATCACTTTCGAAAAGTACTTTTTTTCATTTTTAAATATACTTGAGTAAAGTACTTCAAGTATCAAAAAATATTATTTCAAGTTTTTTTGAGCGTTTACAAAAAAAGGCTTGCTGGCTCCCAAAATTTTTTTATAAATTTTTTATATGATAAATTTTTTTATATGATAAATTTTTTTGACCTAATCTAATAAATGAAATTTGAAGATCTGACTTTTCTCTTCAATTAACTCTTTTTTATCGGTACACGGCCATTTTTTAATCGTAAAAAAATCGCAAGCTAAGTCTGATCTACAAAAGTCATTCATTAGATTTGATAAAAAAAATAACCTGTTTTGAAAAATTTATATAAATTTTCTGTTCTGTTTTTTTTTACGTTAACTAAAAAAATCTGTCACTTTGGCATATTAAATTTAGTATTGCTATGCTATTGAACGATGCCTTAAGGGCAACATACACACATGATTTTTTTTGTGCACATCTATGGTACAGTACCTTTCGAATGATATAATTTTGATTCACCTCATTTTATAATCAATACTAAAACATACGACAATTTTCGATGTTCACGTATTAATATATAATATAATATTATATAGATAGATAAGAAATGTAGGGGGTGTCAATAAGAATATTTTTGGTTCATTATAAATTTAACCTTACTCTGAATGGCCCTTATAATTTTGTATAATAATATTTGAAGGGACAATTTGACATGTTTTGTAAATTAATCAATAATAAATCTTTTGTTATGTTAGTTTTGAAATAAAATATTATTGTTCTATTGTAGGTAATTAGTCATTTTTAAATTTAATTCGGTTGTGTTAAATTTGTTTTGTAAAACGATACACATACATTTTCACAGCAAATAAACAACGTCGTTCTTTACATAATTACAAAACTAATTAATGGTGTAGGTTATTGAATTTTTATTTCAGCAAAATTACACCCACACGCGGTGACAACAATATGTCAGCAGTTCAAAACCGGCAGCTCTGAAATTAAATTTCCGTCAAACGATCCTGTGTGGAAATTTCTCATTTTATTTTCAGCTGAACGCTATTTTCTTTTTTCAAATTTATTGTGTTCTTTTCTTCGGGTGTCACTCCGGTTCTCTTGTCCCCTTTTCTTTTACTTTTAGTTGTTGATTTTTTACTGAAAACTGCATTAAATCGATATTGTATTGTATCAGGAACGTATTTAACTATTTTCTATCAATGGGTGTTCATTTGTAAAATATGTTTTCTTCAAAAAATCGATTTATCAACTTCTTTCAATTTTATGGCAAAACTAATTATACATAAAAGTAAATCTAATTAAATTATCTACAGAAAAGTTCTATACATATTTTTTGTTAGATTCGTATTTTATTGAATAATGACCGTCTGAATTTATTAAAATTGTAAAGGTTTTTTTATTAAATTTATTAGGCAAAAAATTGAATAAATTCAGACGGCCATTACTCGATGAAGTACGAATCTAACGAAAAATTTAACCTTTTTTGTAGAGAATTTAATTAGATTTAATTTTATACATAACTATTTTTGCTTTAAAGTTGAAAGAATGTCGAAAAATAAAAAAAAGTAAAATATTTCATAATACGAGTAATAATAAAATTAATTTTTATCGTTTTGAATAAATTGGCGGTAAATTTCTAACGCGGGTCGGGGTTTCCCCTGAAGCCAGGATTCTCAAAATTACAAATGTATATATAATTTATTTCACCGATTCAACTATTATCTATATAAATATCTATATATGCGAATGGTATCAGAAAACCAATATTCTGGAAAAAATATTGTCTTATATAAAAGTGAAACGAAGTTTAACCCTTTGGCAGGGGATGCAATTTTGTGTGAAATATTGAAATATTTGGCGTCGTAAGTTCTTGATATTTTCTGATATTGAAAATGGGTAGTATTTTTATGTTGGATTAAATACTGGAGTCTTTCTTTATGGAGACTTAATAACCTGCTATATTGATTTAACATTTTATTTGTATTTGGCATTTTCTATTCGGAATTTATATCAAATATAATTTTCGTTTTCTTCGAATAAAAGTTATTTATTGATGAAATTTTGTGGAGGAATATAATGTTTACGAGAGTTTCCCAATATGAAGTTTATTTTATTCATTTATAAGACATAAATAAGTAGTTTATTTTATTATTGGTTGTGGTTATATAGAAAAATATTTCCACAAAATGAGAAATATCTAAGGGAACGATTATACTTACATATCCTTTCAAAGAGAGGGGTCGAAAATTTCAAAAATGTCCATTAATTACGTAAGGATAATTAATTAAGGTGTGTTTTATATAATTTAATTAGATACACGTATACTTAATATTGCGTATAAGAAAGTCCCGTGACACCCATAACAGTATTTTTTATTCATAATATACGTATTTTGTTTATTCAAAATCACAAAATTTAAACATTAATCTATGTTATAGTCAAACAAAAAAATTTCAGTAACATACAAAGTAATGTTAAGTCAGGTATATTATGATGAAATACATAAGTTTCTTACATGAATCCCTCAGTGCAAACATTTTATCATAATTCGAAGTTTTTATGAAAGAAACTTTGAAATATTCACAACATTGCAACGGTAAATAAAATTTATGTCTACTCTGGAAAATAGTTTATTATAAAATAGTTTCCATGTTGATATGTTGGTTGATTTTAATTTACCTTCTACTTTTTTTTTTTTTTTGTTAGTTCAAGTTTAAAATACTTTATAGTGTCTGATATTTACTTTCTAATTAAACTTCAAATATTAATATACCATATAAATACTACTGCGCTTTAGAATAACAAACAAATTTTGCGTGAACGTTTTTTTTTTTAACTCTATGTGCATTTTTTTTATTTGCAAGAAATATAGAATTATTTGTTCGTTTTATAACTGAATAACTCCGCTAAAAATAAATAAAATGTATTTTGTGAAAAGAATTGAAAAGTATAAATTTCAAGTTTTAAAATGTTTATTTATTTATTTCTGAAATTTGAATATTGCCTATTTTTAATGAAAATATTGAAAAATATTTATAAACATATACATATTTACAAATAAAAATCATTGTGAATTTTACATTTATTTATGATTAATCTTTATTTTCAATACTTTTCATTTTTCCTCAATCAAAGGATTCCATACCCTTTTATCGATGAACGTACAAAGTTACTCTTTGGTCTTTGAAACAAAACCCCAATCATTCAAATTAACTGAAGTACATGAAAAAAAGTGTCCCATTAAAAAAAAATACAATTTAATTTATATGTTAATAGATAAATTGCGAATCCTCTGTATCAATATATTTTATTTTATTTCTTATCCACAACGAGCTTTACATACAATCTTATTTGCAATATTTTTCAACGAACTTGGATACATCACATTCGAAGATGAATCGATTTTGTTTTTGCCACACCTATTTTTGCCTGATAAAATTCACTCACACAAATGTATATGTGTATATGTGTGTTTTTATAGATTCGAGTGCCAGACTTGAATTGAATCGTTTGCAAATAAATACAAACAATTTTCCAATAGAATACATTCTGTGCACCTGAGACAATATAGAGATACTCTCAGGACTATCGAAAAAACAATCCTGACGCCATGAACCATTTAACACTATCAGACATGTAGATGTATGTGTTACACAAACATTGACCCCAGGGCCGGATACGAAAAAAATAATAATGGACCGACCTATATCATATTAAGTTTGAATCAATTATTATGCCCATAGGGAATTTTTATTTATTAAACAAATTATAATTTTCCTTCGAATTATACATGTTTTCTATAGATTTTAACTAAAATCAATTCCGACATACGGTTCAAAAGTTATGACCATTTTTCTCAAAAATTTTGAAGAAGAAAAAATAAACTTTGAGAGGCCATATCTCGAGAACGGTTTGAAATACAGATCTGCGGTTTAAAAATTTAAACTTTTCATATCATTTTCTACATACACAGATATCATTACAAATTAGGAAAATTCAAAACTCTAACTGTTATTTTCCGTTTCATATAAAATATTTATTAAGTTTTCTGTATTTTAAGAAATCCAATAAATTTTAAAATTAGATACTATATGTAATCAAATAGCCAGTTAAAAATAACACTTAAAAATATCCCATAACGTAATTATTTATGAAATATTGAAATGGAATACAAATCAATTAAATTATAGATTCAGCGGAATCAGGAATGTCATTAGTCCACCGACAATGTCAAAATTATAATTATTGCCCGAAACTTGAGTGAGGTCATTTACCAAAGCGGGTCAGCGCGAGCGGTTCGACTTTCGTAAATGAAACATAATTAGTTAAAATTTAAGCACGTGACATTTATTATGAATTAATTAGTATTAGAAAGTACAGGTGTTCACAATTTGTATTTATTTGCATGCCGTGTGTAATAAAAAGTAATTTGTGCCATCAAAAATTTTATTTCTTCTAGTTGATAGAAATTTTATACTTACATTTAAATTAATTAACTTTTTTAAAGATATACTCTAATTACAGAATGGTACATTATAGAAAAGGATAAACATACTTACTGTTTAATTATAATTTAAGATAAACTTACTCTATTTTACTTGTAGAAAAGTATTACAAACTGAGAAACAAAAACTGACTGAAAATATTATAGTTTATTCATTTTGATATTTGAAATGTAAAATGATGTACCTATTAAATTTTATGTTATTATAGAGTTAATTGAGGTGTGAAATAATAGATTTTATTGTGTTCTTAAGCATGTATTTTTTTTACTTTTTGGTGCCTCTTTTTGTTCAATTTTGATTAATATTTACATTTTAAGGCCCGTCTACTCTATAAAATAATTTAAAAGAACAATGTCCCCCACCGCATCTGTCTGTCTGTCTGTGCATGATTTTACAAGGATTTTAATCCAGTCTTCACGAATGGATGGAGTGTTTCACGAGAAAGATTTAGATGCATAATTTGTAGATATTTTGTGTACATTTCATGAAGTCGGAAAAATAATCATCGGAGAGGTAGATATCTTACAGATTTAATAGGTTTATTACATATTCAATTTATATTCCCGGGTAATACCGGATCTAACGCAACAGTAAAATAATAAAATAAAATTGTCGAATTCTTTACTCGTGATTTGAAACAGTTGAAATTTATTTTACATTTGCCTGAGTAAACAAACATTTAAGATCATGAAAAAAATTCGATAGGGCATGTTGGTGGAAGTCTTTTTCATTGAGCACAAAAACTTGTGACAGATTCCTGTAGAATACTCTTATATATACATGCCATATATAATCCAATATGTTACAGAGAAAGGGGTTCCTATAAAACTGAATGGAAAATTCGTGATTATTTTCGCCTGCGGAAGAGGGTGGAAAACGCGATGAAAAATAGATAGACACAAATATGCGAAGACAAAATGTTCCAAGAGCAAGAGTCAGCGGTTTTTTCTTCTTTCTCTTTCTTATAGAGCTATACGTATATATGCATTTTTTAAATTTATAGGCATTATAAATATATAGAACCATGTTTTTGTGGTTACGTGTATTTTGTATACCGTATTTTTGTAGTATAATATAGATAAAGAATAAAGCAGTTAAAAATATACATTACTTTATACAGTAGTTTGTTTTAAAACAAGCATGTACATGGAATATAAACGTGGTTTCATTATGTCTATGTATATTGTATATAACATATAAATTTAAATGCATCTAAAAGAGAGGTTCACTTTGTAAATAACGAATACGAAATTTATGAAAGCATTCTAAGTTTTCTGAAATAAGTACGGCCAACCATTTGCTTAATCATTCGAGGGTTTGGTCTGCAAATAATAGACGCTGGAAGCCAGCAGTTTTCAAACGATTATGAATAATAATAAATTGTGATAGATTTGGATATATTTCGTTTGGAAATTTTGGGAACCACTGGTATAGACCGTATATATATCATAAGTTGTTTATGCAAATATATTCGTTGCTACTCTGCAGATTTTTGAATTTTATTCAACTAAATATTTTTATGAGATATCGTAAAATATTTTGATACGTACCTACACAGGAAGTGAGATTTTTGGTTTCTTCGGCAGGCCAAAAATTAAATACTATGAAAAACTAGGTTGTGAAACTAATTAGCTTTTATATATCAATTTAAAATTTTGAAATCGGAGAACATTTTTTTGTCTCAATCTGAAACGATCACAAAGCTTCTCGTATCTTCGACAACAGCTAAAAACGAATATGTAGTTATTTTTACGTAATTGGAGATCATTATACACCGTTTACAATCCTTCTTTGTAGTTGACTTTTCATCCATCATACTTCGTTAGTTGAAGTGACTCTTCTTCTTTGTTGAATAAAGTTCCTGATAAAAAGAACGAAACGTCAACGACACTAGTTTGATATCAAACTAATAGTGTTGATTTAGTTTCACTAGGATGATTTTACAAATTCAAAACTTGCAGGATTCATTCAAATTACTAATTTTCTTATATCTCGTATATGTAAAATAAAGTTTGTATGTCTGGTAAGTTATCTGACAGTTTTAAATATGAATTATAGTAATAACGAAATAATCGTTTGCCTAAAGGTTATTCATTTTAATATTCTGAATAGTTTAAAATATACTTAACCATCTAGAACTAAAATAAGTGAAGTAAAAAAACGTTCTATTAGTTTTTATATACTTACCTAAAGTAATTTTAAGCATTTTGCTCTTATAAACCATACAGTCTAATTTAAACTTATAAAATCTGGTCAGGTTTATTTTTTTACCATTATTGTCTAAAATTCACCTTTCTTATACATATATAAATCAACAGTTATCGTATACAAATTAAACAAATTTAACACCCTTTTCCCTACTTATGAATAGAATTTCGCAAAATCACTTAACCCATTTTTACTCATTATTTATCAAGGTAAAAAAAATTGAAAAATAATTAACACTAATTTATAAAATGAGTTAATGGATGCTCATATCATAAAAGAAAGTTACCCTTAAAATTTCACATTTTTTGGTTAACGGGTTTGGGCGTTGATGAGTCAGTTAGTTTATTATTATATTATCTTTAATATATTTTTATATAACATACCTCTACAACTGAATTTAATTTTATATTTTATTAAATAAGCATGGAGATATGAATAATTTATATATGGTACATAAATAACTTATTTTATTGTGATATCAAAGTAGGTACTTACAAAAGATTAAATAATATCATAACACTACAAATGGAATAATTCACATACAAAATAAAATAAACACACGGTTCCAAAATAACAAACAAACAAAAACATTTATTTAAAAAAAACACACAAGCTTTGTATTAAGAGGGTGAAGGGGGGGGGGGGTATGAAGCAGTGCTAGAATTAATACAAGAAACATATTTGCGAGTTTACGGCAGCGTAACAATCAAATGCATCAAATCCAGCTGGATTAGACAATTCCAGTTTACAGTGTTTGCATTGGAACTATGTTTTGGATGTGGCCAGTGGCGACTCGTGCGAATTGTATTTTAAATGAATTTAAAATGTACGTAAAACGACATGAAAAAAATCTGAGATGTAGTTCAAATGAGTTAGTATGTAGTTCAAAATAAATAAAATGACCTCAAAGTTTAAATAAATTTTAATTCTTTTTTCCTTCTCGAAAAAATTCACAAAAAAGCTTAAAAATCAGGCTCCTAGAAAGAGAAAACCAACAAACACATTCCCTCCCTTTCTACTTACTCTCCAGTATAACGTAAAGGGTGATCTACTTAACAATACCTGAAATTTGAAGAAAATTAGTCGAAACTTATTTTATGTAGAACTTATTTTTTATTGGTGGAGGCGCTGAGAAGATATAATAAGTAATTTTTTGAGTAACATAAAATAGGTCTCGGCCGATTTTCTTCAAATTTCACTTTTCATTAAGTAGATCACTTAATGATACGTGAAATTTAAAGAAAATCAATCGAGACCTATTTTTATAGAAAAAGTTCGATATCATTTGTATATTTTTTTATTGGTAGAGACGCTGAGAAGAATTAATAAAAATAATATTAGTATCTGGGCTGTTATCTTTAAAAATATAATATCTGAAATCAATATGTATGTACGGTATAAGCTGTAACAGTGAAATTAAAATTTTATATGTAGCCTCGCTCCGCCACTGGCTTCTAAGAAATGTACACAACAATATCTCAAAACTTGGCGTGTCTCAATTTGACAGCGATGGCTTTCAGCATCGGTTCTTTCGCTGGATGTTTTATTGTTATTATTACTTAGTTTGCTTTTTGGAATGTATGTATGTGTGTGTATGTGTGTGTGTGTGTGTCGTACACGTTTTATGATACAAGTTATTTTTTTCTGTTTATTATACTCTTAAATGTAAACGATAAGTTCGAAGAAGAAGAATATTTGGGTGTTTTATTAATATTTTTATGTTTTATTATTTATTAGAAATATGTTATCTATGTTTTTCCAGAAAAAAATACATATCTGACAGATTGGCAAACAGTTATAATTTATAAAACAACAAAAACACAATTTATTCGTTTTATATTAAAAAAAATAACTATAATACATAAAAAGTTATTTGGTACTTAACATTACAAAAAGGACAACGTGGTTTTTGGGGTTAAAATATTTCGTTTTGACAGATTTTTATTCTTGTATATTTTTAAATTATTTTAGAAACGATGCGAATTAGAAAAAAATGTTTCAGATTAAATTTGCAGAAAATATTATTTACTATTCATTTAAAATCTTTTTTTTATCTTTTATCAGTTAGCCAGAATATTTTTTAAATTTGAAACACGTATAAGAATGCTTCATTGCATCATTTTTTAAATACATTAGTGAAATTTAACTGAAAATGTATATCCTTATAATATACATATTTTGTTTTAAATTTACCAATGCGTCTTTATCAAAAATAAAAAAAACTAATAACTTACATCTTTTTTAGTTACAAACATTATTTTTATCTTGAAACATCTTCGTTCTTTTGATAAAATCAAAACTTACTTTAGAATATATGTATGTAGGTATATTCTACTAACCGTAGACGAAAATTTCAAAAATTTCGATTCTATTTTACAAACAAAGTTTTGCACTATGCGACCTTTTTGTGTAGATTGTAATATTTGTGTTTACGTAAGCATATGTACTTGGATTTGAGTTTCCTCTTACTTCGTACTGACATCAATAGTTTGTTTGTTTTTTACACTAAAGTGGATTATTTTACATAAAGAAAATCACGAATCGTTTGAATGTGATTTAGTATTTTGTGTTGTATTTCGTACTTTTATCTCTTGTTTTCGCTTACATATGTAACTATCATTACAATTTACATGTTTTTTAGGAAAATTATACATTATATTTTCACTAAAATATGTTGTTTCTGACAGTCTTGTCAAAATTGCATTTTTTTGCGTGTTAAATAACTTTGTGAAAAAAAAATTGTTATTTTTTTTAATCAGCTGATATTTCACGCTTTCGAATAATGTAAACAAAATTTTCAAAAAAATATGTATTTTTTATATAAATTCATTACTCCACGAAAATTAATTAAAATTTCATTTTATGAAAAGCTTCTATAAATATTTTGATCCGCCATATAGATATAAAATTAAAATTGACATTTTGATGTTATAATTAAAGTAAAATATATTTATAAGATTCGTTATCAAAAATTTTATTAATTTAATTTTAATAGTCAATGTTTCTAAATATTAATTTTTCTCTCTTATTTAAATACACAAATTTCAAGGAACATTTTCCTTGGTGTATTAATTTAAAAAAATATATATTGAGAAATCAATATTAGAATAAAATGTTAGTACCTTCGTATGTTTTTTTTTATTATTATTATTACATTATTCGTACGGGTATATCATAAATAGTAATGATTATCATCAAGAGACAAAAGTGGTGCTTCTCAAAGCTCCTATGTGTGGAAGAAATTCTTTTACGATAATGGTAGATCTCTTTATAACTAAATGAGGTATTTAGACATTCTAATATCGTCTATTCCCTTTTCTTTGATTACTATAGGTAGATAAAATTCAATATTATTAAACAATTATTCTTGTTTAAGGTAGAATGGAAACGTAATATTTTCTTTGGAGATATTTTTTTATTATTTTGTAATTGAAAACAGTATTTTTTCTATAAAATTTATTTTTTCACGTAAAATCATATCTTTAAAACAAAAATATATGTTATAATTTCAAGTTTCTGTTTAAAAACCATCACAAATAACATTGCTTCCCCCTCTGAATTCTTTTTTAATACCAATTTATTATTAATATCTCTTCAAACAAAACTCATTTTGACAGAATTGTCGCTTATGATAATTCAGCGATTATGAACCCCAAATATTATTAGTTTAATATAAATTAACTTACAATAACTGGTAATTTTCACCACATAAATAATTTCAGACTAAATTCAAATACCGCATTCGCTTTTAACTCGATAAAACTAAAAATAACTCTTGATTATTTGTGCGCAATCTAAAACTTGTAATTAATGTTTGAAATGAAAGTTTAATAATGTGTCAAACTTTTCTTGTACCTCTCATGAACACAGAAAACAGACCTGCATGCTTGCAACACATTCCTCACATAATCAGTGCACGCTGAAACGTATGAACAACTTGGTATGTATGCGCAAAAATATTAGTCAACTGATATTGTTTATATATAGGTATGTTTCTCGTTATGTTTCAAGTTATTTAAATGTTATTAATATAACGTATTTAAATGCAGGGGTGTCAAGTAGGTACATTTAAAAACATTTCAGTAAGGGTTATGACAGTGTCGCTATTATTAACCAAACAAACTTCTTTGTTTGATACATGGAGATATGATTTAAATATTATAATAATCAAATGGGAGGAGCCTACTTCTGCATGCGACTCTACATTGTTTTTTAACTTTATACTAAAGATACAAAGTTGTAATCACATTTCACCGAAATGGTTGAACCTACAATGGTAGTTGTAATAACTTTTCTTATAGAGAATTTAATTTTGTATAAAATCATTTAGACAGTTAATGCTTAGCTCAAAAAATTTTCAAGATATTTAAGAAAATAGGAAAAATTACTCTTACTTAATATGCCCCATATATATACCTAAAAATAAAATATATTGACCTAAAAAATACTTAGTAAGGTATAGGCGGGTTAAATTTAAATATAAATAAATATAAATTTAAATATAAAAAAATAATTAAATAAATTTCGTTTCAAGTTGATAATTATTATTTAAATATTAAAATTATATAAATTCACAACATTTTAAAAATGTGACACCCTTATTTAATTCATTACTGTATGTTCTACAAACACATTCGCCTAATTTGTATAAATCACGCGATGGAAAAACATATGTTTCCTGTATGGAAAATCCAACCGTTTTGTTTAATAAATAATTTACAAGTAATCACTGAGTAATTGCAGTCCTCGTCACGCACAATTTATTCTGGAAGGAGGGGGTGTCGTGAACAAATAATGTATACGTGTCCTGCTTTTCCTTAACATAATATATTGTATCAGTGGCGTCAACACTGAGAGGTAATGGTAAGACCAGTGATAATAAAAAGAAGATAATTATATTGTTTTCAAAAATTATTTACTGCATTAATTTATTGATATTCTTGATCGTATTTTTATTGTATAGGTATTGATTTGGCAAAACCCTGGGTATAGCAGACTGTATATCATTTCCCCCATGACCCCACCCCCTGGATCCGCGCTTGGTAGCTTTAATACAAAGCTGCATCACACACCTAAGGTCGCAAATCGCAACGAAATAAGGTCTAATGAGATTCATTTTTTTACAAATTACAGTTCAAATAAAAAATCTCAAAAATCAACCCTTAATGGGTAAATCACTAAGGTGTAAAAACTCTGTAAAATGAAATAAAATATTAAAAATTAAATATTCATTTAATATTAATGTACTCATAAATAAAACCCAACATATTTTATTTTTTATTTAGGGGTGGTTTTTATAAATTTATTACAGTAGCTCACACATCTTGCTTAACATTATTATGTGTAGAGATAAAAACCTTGTAAAACGAAATTAAAAATATTCATTTAACCCAATTCGCTCCTTAAAAGGGGGTAATTCACTCTTTAATAAATATATATTGTTCGAAAAAAATAACGTTGATTTCGGTTAGTTTTATATATAAGACGAGACTAATCTAATCTTATCTCGTGCGTAGCCCTTGCCAAAACAATTAAATATATTTTTATTTTTCACAAATATTTTGGCGACCCCTGATCACCACATACAAACTAATCATATACAAAAATATCTTGAACGTTAATAGCGACCGAAAATTACCGGATCCGTCACGCACGATTTAACCCAGGGTGGTTTGTTTGAGGTTAAGAACATCTCGGAAAGTACGGATGGTGGTTGGGGGTGAAGGAGGTACTGTGGAGTGTCCTGTGCAGGTTCCGTGGCTACTCCGGGACACCCGCTCACTGATTTGATTATATTGGTTTTGTTTGTCTTTGGTATCCACGTGTACACTATTAAATCTAGCTGCACACGTAATTGTTTAAAATACAAGCAAGTAGGAAGTCGTGTAAACAGTGTGTCATGTAAATATATGTTTTGGGCTAGTTACATATTTCTCTATGTTTTTGAAATTATGGAAATATATAATACAGATATATAATATTGCTAGAGGAATATTGAAAGGTGAAAATAATTGTGAAACCTGCACTAATGTGTCCCTTGTGTTATAATGTACAGTCACCTGCATTAATGGTCTTGCAGTTTGTATTCATTTTCGTTTATCACAAACTTAGTAGGCTCCTCCCATTTGATTATTATAATATTTAAATCATTTCCCAATGTATCAAACAAAGAAAGATATTTTGAAATTCATTTGCTAGATAAAGAAGTACTCTTCGTTTATAGTACTCATATTTGATATTCTGAATTTTAGTATTTAAATATATTAAACTTGATAAAAAAAGATAACCGATGATGTTTGTCTTTAAATTTGGAATCTGTTGTAAGCGATTCTTGCCTTTAGGGTGCCAGACGAGTTCTGCAGGCGACTGTACATATAAACACGCTATCACTCAAAACAGTTAACAGTGAATATTAAAAAAATATATCAGGTAGTATCAATAGGAAAAAATTATAGATTAAATATAAAAAAATAATTTGAAGCTGATTTTTTTTTAAATTAAGGTGAATCAGTCAGTCAGAATGTGTTATTATATTATATGTTTAATGTATATAGAATATAGATTACTGACTTTAGCACATTTACGTAAACAGCGTCAATTTACCAACTGTTGATAACCACATATCTTAGGTGAGCGATTATACACCGTTCATGACAATATGGTAATCACTCGCAATTCATGCATTTAATTTGATAGAATTACAAAACACCAATTTGCATTAGATTAATTACATATGTATGTATGTATGGGTCCAACACACAGAATATGTTACCCCGTGTATGTAACTCGCGTTATTGTGTTCCGGGGAAATTGATTTTTTTGACCTAGATGTCAAAAAGGAAAATTAAACAGTCATCATTTTTGATTCTTTTTTGTTAACAGATTTTTACATGTAAAACAATTTTGATTATAAATATTTATTAATTTTATTCTAAAGAAATATCGTATTTATTATAATGTTTACTTTACTAACCCTAAATTTATTTTTGCCTGTGTAAGAAAACCTTAAATTTTTCTAATTATTTTTGAAACGATGTGAATTAGAGAAAAATGTTTAAAATATAAATTGTAGAAAATATTATTTTCTATTCATTTTTCTATCTTATATCAGTTCGCCAAAAATATGTTTTTAAATAAAATAAGAAAAACGTACACTATTTACTCTCAGTATTACCTATAAGAAAGTTCCGTAGCATATATAGTACAGTAATATAGAATAATATAGCATAAGTAATTATAGTGAAGCCGATTTTTTTCGTAATCCGGATTTTGATGGAATTCCATTTTCACCTTCCCTGAATCCAGTCTTTCTGGCTAAATCATAAATGTTGTAAAAAAATGTTTGGGAAATAAATTATAGATAATAACATATTCGACATTTTTTATCTAACACATTTTTTTTATTTAAAAAAAAATTCAAAATTGACAAGAGTAAACATCCGTTTCCGGTGTAGTAATTACGTTAAAAAAATTCATTTGATACATGTTTTAGAGAATATTATTATGTATAATTTATGTCCCATTCATTTTCTTCTATCTTTTATTGGTTTGTCAGAAATATGTTTTAATAAAATAAAAATCACGTGCAATGTTCACTGTCAGTATTACGTATAAGAAAGTCTCGTGGCTCCCATTGCAGATATTTTAAGAAAATATTTGTTGAATAACACCACAGTTTCGAAACTGGAGAAAAAAGTCAGTTCTAGACAACATAAGTACTTCTCTTATGAAATTACATATCAATAAAAACTGCGTGAAAATCGGATCGGTCCGACAGATATTTTTAAATAATTGAGACTAGAGATTTAATAAGTTTTTAAAAAAAAAGTAAAGAAATAAAATTTGATATTAAAAATAAAACAAAATCGAAAAGAGTAACGTTGAAAGAATTTATAAATACATTCTCTTAAATTTCAACTTCACTCGCATTTATATACGTATACGAAAGCTCTGAATGTAATTGCTTGAACGGAATTAGTAGAAAGAGACTGTTAGAAACAAGTTGCAACCAAGAGTCCATAAAAATGTTGCAGAAAGGGGAGTGAAACTTGGATAGAATCAACCAAACATAAAAATAGGATTTAAGATACCGAAATGAGATTTCTGGAGCTAGAATGTTGCAGATGTGTGTGCAAAAGTACTATGAAAACAACTGTACAGTATGTTTGTGAGTTCTTATTTACTAAATATTATGTTTAGTTAGTTTTGTTAATTTCGCTATCCCAGTTCAGAAAATATTTTTTTTTTTTTCAATTATGTTAATTTGTTACCCGGAAATTTATAAATTTAAATATTCACTGCTTCAGACTTCTAAAATTTTAAGGAACATTTTGGTGTAGGTTTCATCAAAATTGGTCCAGTATAGGACAAAATAATCAGGTGCATCTTAAGAAAAATTTCGAATTAATATTTTTTATTAAAATTGTGTAAAAAAAACAATGCTAATTTATCTTAACACTATCGATTTTTATTTAAATTGTTCAATAATTAACTACTTTTGCTAAATTTAGCACAAGGAAGCACTGTGCATTTACTTGGCAGATGTTTTTAAATATTCATAGCACACTATTTTTGGTTTTCCTATTAATTGATAACTTATCTAATTTTTCATTTTCACACCACTGTTATCCAAATAATATTTATCGCTAACATAATTATATTTTTCAAAATATCTCAAATTCGATATTTAATTGTTTTTTTTTTACCCGTTTAACCGACCCTCCAAATGAAATAATCACAAAATTATCAAACGTAAAAATAAACAAATTAATTAATTATTTTAATTTATCTTTTTTCTTGTATAGTCCAACATGCACTGTATGTGTGGTCAATTTCAGGTTACTATCGTAGAAAACACGCTAACGAATGTGGCTATAAGTTCTTGTGGGATTAGGTGGTTAGAGCTTCCAATAGATACATTAGTTGATTAATATTTGATAACGAAGTATCTGATAACGAGATTTGACCTCGTATAACTGATATTCAATCCAGCTAATAGTTAAGGGTGGGAAATATACGTATATATCTGTAGGGATGTACAATTTATACCCACATGACTTTTCATTTCAGTGAATGTTTCTCAACATATTAAATGTTTTAATCAATATAATTTGCTTACCCATAATAATTATAAATGCGAATGTAACTCTGTCTGTCTCTTTGTTATCTTTTCACGGATAAACCAATATATTTTACTTTCAAAATATGTATTAAAAAAATCAAAAATTTTAAATCATCACACCGCAATACTGCCTTAATAATATGAAGAGAGAAAATTTGTTTGTATGTGTTTGACCGAAACTACTCTACCGATTATGGTGAAATCTGCACTCAAAACAGCTTTTAACTTATTAGAATTCCTATCCAAATTTTAGAGTGATAAGCTAAACTAAAAGTCCAGGAGTAGGGATCAATAAATTATTTTTCTTGTAAAAAATCAACAAAATTTAGAAAAAACACTTTGGTCAACACTACCCTATAGGCATACTGTATGCTTATACATTGCACACGTCTCTTTCTTTCTCTCTGTTTCTCTATTTATCTCTCTCTATTTATTTGGACATAGCATTATCAATCTTGATATATCAATCACAAACATTAACAATAACATTATGGCGGTATCGCATCCCTCACTGATAACAAATATATTTTATATATACAAGTTTGTTCAGCTCGCGTTAAATTCTCCCCAAAGTACTGATAAAAGTTTCTACGCAGTGTCGTGGCCCAGGTTTCTTTGGGGCGATAACAAAAATCAGTTTGGGGTTGCGTATCTTCTGTACGGACAGCTTGCTGATAGCTAGGGTCGGCTAAATTTAATTTATAGACATTTTGTTTCTTGTTATAAAGTTAAATGAATAGAAAAGGGAAATTGATTTACAAAGTTTTTGTGGTTAGTATTTTTGTGTGCAATTGCAACTACTAGAGAGTCACGAAAATATAATGGTATTATGTTTTGTTTTCTAAATTAACATTAAATATTGTTAAATCCATACTAACTTCTACTGACTGTTTGTTAACTTTTTACAGCTAAATCGCTGAACCGATCATGATGAAATTTGATTTTTGATTAGATAAAAAAAATACAAATTTTAAATAAATAAAAATTTTAAATAAATAAAATAATAAACGTTAATACTATAGAACATTTTATGCTGTTATTTTTTTTAAATAACTAATAATGGTTAAATTGGATAAATATGTAATCGATAATATATATACAATTTTTAAACTGAAAAAAATGCGTTAGGCCAAGAATATAGAAAACGATATTTTATATTTCTTAATATTAGAATATAATATTAATCCAAATTTTAAAACCAATTGTCGGATGAGAACAATAAATTCTGTTTTAAACAATATTTTTTCTTGCTTTAAGTAAACTTTTTTATGTGGTCCAAAAAAACAGTCGTTTTCAATTTAATAGAAAATAAATAAAATATTTATCATTTAATTAATTTCTGCTATTTACTAATTAAGTAAACTAAAAAGGAGAAATAAATTTTGATATAACGAAACTTATATTTTTTATTAATTATTAATTTTAAAATTGATTAAATAATTTAGATATTCTTTATAAAAATTCTGTATATCATCGCGTAAGTCAACTTTCAAAAAAATTTTGGGGATACAAAAAAAAATATATTAATGTAATATAATTCGAAATATTATTATACTACTTGCTGTTATCCGCGACTTCGTCCGCGTGGAATTTGTATTTTTTATCTAATAAATTTTTCGGAATACAAAGTAGCCTATGTCCTTCCTCAGGATGCAAAATTTCATCAAAATCAGTTCAGCAGTGACATACAGTCACTTTCACATTTCTAATATTAAGCTTTTGACATTTTAGAGTCATTCAATTCACAAAATATTATCAAATTCTTTATCTGATAGTTATTAACAGCTTTTTATCACAAATCGACTAACGCGGTGTTAAAACTTATTTGGTTTAACCTTTCGAATGTAATGAAAATCCATCTAAAACTCTAAACAACCTTGACTAAGCCCAAGAGGACACTCTAACAATGTCTTCTCGCATATTAAATATTAAATTTAAATCAATATTTATATGATGTGACGTCGGGAGTGCAAATTACTTTATAGTCCGTAGCGCGCCGGATTACAATTTATACCGAAACCTTGGGTTCACTGCAGCGTGGGCTATTAGATATGGACAAGACGAGATTAATCAGTTAATCGCTTGTTCACTGCTCGGGAATGTGATGAGCAAACCGCTAATGCCCCCTTGTGTCAAGAAACGGAATTCGATTACAGGACCTTCTGATATAAGGCGGATTCTATTTCACTTAATATGTATTCGATATTTCAGACCTTGAATATATTTATAATAAAGGATATGTCATATGAAAGTAATACTCGTAAATATAATAAAGAATGATTGATTGTATTGGGCAATCATATTTTTGTTCTGTCCTAGAGACCGGAATACAGGAATCGGTTTACGCGGATTCACTTTTATGCAGATGAAAAAGTTTGGTGGAAAGACATTAAAAACAACGTAATAGAGCAATTTCTATTGCTCCATGTACAGTCACCTGCAGAACTCGTCTGGCACCCTAAAGGCCATAATCGCTTACAACAGATTTCAAATTTAAAGACAAACATCATCGGTTAGCTTTTTCTATCAAGTTTAATATATTTAAATACTAAAATTCGGAATATCAAATATTTATTTCCACAAAATTTACGTATACAATTTTCAATAGATTACATAATATTTGAATTGCACAAATATATATGAGTACCTATTATAAACGAAGAGTAGTTCTTTATCTAGCAAATGAATTTCAAAATATCTGTCTTTGTTTGATACATAGAGAAATGATTTAAATATAATAATAATCAAATGGGAGGAGCTTACTAAGTTTGTGATAAAGGAAAATGAATACAAACTGCAAGACCATTAATGTAGGTGACTGTACCTACGCCTTTTTTCAGACTGAAAAAAAATTATGGCGGATACAGTTATAACTGATATGATTAACATGAAAATAGTCATAGTGCTCTGCAAATCACATAATAATTATGAAATATTGAATGAATAAATGGCATGTTAGGTTATGTTATTTAAAATTTCATTAACGTTCGTTAGAAACATTCTAGCAAAAAGTAAAACCAGAAAAAATAATACCACATACTTGTGAATACTTCAATGTATTCGTGAAATTTCCACTCTTTTAGTTTATTTATAACAAAATCATCTATAACTTTAATTAATTAAATATTATACTTTCACTTCAAGAAACAAAAATCTGTATCACGCGGATGAAGTCGCGATAACAGCTTGTATAAAATATATTTACTATTAAAAGAATATGTATGAATCTTTGATAAAATGTAATATATTTGATACAAAGTTTCCAAATACCCTAAAGAATATTGTGAAAATCTTCAAACCACTAATAAAACAGTGTTGATTGTTACCGGAAGTATATAATAAAACAGGCTGTCATCTGTACAAAACACATAAGAGCAAGTTATGAGTTTTTATTCGATATTTAACTCCACCGAGATCTGACACAGCAGAAATAATCTAATTCAGTACACGCACACACAGAGGACCCCTTTCAAAATAAATTAATTTAGCAGAGACCCGAACCTGCAGCGACTACGACGACATCTCACGAGGGATTAGGTAACCTCCGATCCTAGCACCATTGTTCTCCGTCGAATAACAGGGTTATCAGTGACGTGGGGTTTTTACCATTGTGTAATATAACCTCTCGGAGAGATTGCAAAACGATTTGCTTGAACGTTGTACGTAAAACAGTATGGAAATACACGTTCCATGGGGTCTTATTGTAAGGGAGAATTTGGAATTATTATTTTTATTATAACTACCTTCGTTTTAACGATCGTTAATTAATTATAATGAAGTATTTGCTTCCTAAAATCTATTAGCGGGGAAGCTAGTATCGATATAAATCTTTAAATTTGTGATAAAATACATATTTATAAAAACCCGAATTTTTGTCTGTGTGTCTGTAACTCAAAAAAGCAAAGAAAGATGAAACTTTATATTAAGATTAATTATTGTCTCGGAAGAAAACCTCCTAACAGGAAACGGGTGTTTAGTCGTGTCAAATTTTGTTTTGAATTATTTTTGAAACGGTACAAACTAGAGAAAACTATAATTTATGCCCCATTTATCATTTATCAAGAAATAGTTATTTTATATAATTAGAAACACGTACACTGTACACTCAGTTTAGTGTATAAGAAAGTCCCCTGGTGTCCTTCCCAGCTTTATTTTGATGTAAGTAATTAAAAAAAAATTCAAAACCAAGTAAGTTTATTTGAAAAATTGTATTGCTTATATTCCTATAAACATCGTTATAAACTGACATTTATTTATTTTTTACTAATTTAATTGTAAATGAAAATTTTTATAATATTTTACCCTCACAAAAAATTTTAAATGCTGGTACATATGGATACATTTAATAATAAAATGTATTATTAAATCTAGAAGATTTATATATGTACACACAAATAAAAATACTAATTATTTTTATTATGCGTTAAAAAATGAAATTTTAATTAATATTTTTAGTACTTATAGTTTATATACATATGTGACACATAACATGAATTTATATTTAATACATTATTAAATATTTACGAATAAAAGTTGAAATTTATACCCCATTAAAACAATCCAATCTTCTCATATTTTAGCCGACAGGGATTTATATTGAATCACATTTTTTAATATTTCTAAACGAGCATTAATTTTACAAAATCGCTTTATTCGTAACTAAAATAAACATTAATATATTTGTCAAAGAAATCTTTCAAATGAAGATGTTAACTTGAATACGTTTTTCATTTTAAAGCTTTTAATTTAAATGTCATCATATTAAATAAAGACATTTTTTACGAATTATTACTCAAACGTTTTTAAATAAAATGTACGGAACCTTTAAAAACGCTTTTTTATCGAGAATGTTTACATACATTATATAATAAAAGTGTCAGTCACAAATTTTCATTTCTTCGCAGTAAATATTCGTTTAAAATATTTTTATTTGATATTAAAGTAATAAGTAATAACAATATATTAGTTTCAATTATATGAAATGTATAACATTTATATTATGCCATTTTGAATGAATGTCACTTCCCCTCCTCTCTCTATAGGATGCCCATTTAGACAGTGTTATGTATTAATGTATCAATCCATACAAAACTCATTTCGAGATATCAACGTTTTTTAATGCATGTAAGGAATTTCGTATTTGATTGGTTAATTAGATACATTTTCAAATAAATCTGCAAAAACATTAGTAGGGATCATACATTAGTGCATAACTGTCCATTATAAACCTATACATAATTTTAAACAAAGGCTTTCGCCGCGTTTGTCTATCTGTGCACGATTTTTTCAACTACTACACGGATTTTCTTCTGGTTTTCACTAATAGATGGAGTGTTTCACGAGGAGGGTTTAGGTGTATAATTTGAGAAAAATTCATGAAATCGAAAAAAGTTAACGAAAAGTGAAAACAATGTTTAATAGGATTATTACAGATTAAATTTATATCCCCAGGTAACACCGGGTCCAATTTGTGCTGGTATAAAACTATAATGAATACAAATTAAAATTATTGCAGTCTCAGAATAAAGAGAAATCTGTTTTTGATATAACGTGGAAGTAAAATTCTCAAATGGTTATTTTTTTCATTTCAGATCAAGTACATGCCAGTACATTGCATTACCGTCATCCATACAAAGATCCTACGTCCCTGGACGCAACACCATCATCAGACGACGTGATCCTTCCACCGATTGCACTTCCGCTTAGCTCAGACTCGCACCACGTGACCCAACAGTCCGCAGATACGAACCGGTTTAGCGGTGATACGAACCCGACTAGCGCGGATACAAACCGTGTCGAGTACGGTGGTGGTGACATCGACGACGAAGACACAAAACAACCGAACGAGGTGTTGAATTCCGACAATCCTTCCGACGTGACGGCGTCCAGGAATGGCGGAAGGATAGACATGTACGTCGAACAGCATGAAAAGATAACATTCAAATGTGACGTAGGAATCAACTTTACGAATAATATATGGTTAAAAGATGGTGAGATTGTTGACACTGTGCCTCTGGAACATGCGAGGGAGGGGGGTGGGCATAGGTACCTCAGAGATAAGGTCGGGGGGCTGCATATTAATAATGTGAGATTGGAAGATGATGGCAAGTGGCAGTGTGAAGCCGAAGATGCCCTGGGGTTGGTTGTAACAGCTAAGCCGATACATCTCACAGTACTCGGTAAGTTTTATTTATTGTTAGATACGTATTTATTAACTCATCGATTATCAAGTATATACAATGTTTTTCCCGCATATTATGAGAAATAGGGATTTCTTAATGTCCATGTAAATGAATTTTCATAAGAAGTGTGTGTTGAGCACGCACTTGATAGGGTTTCGTAGCCATTCTCACTAACATTCTCTACTTGATAATGTATCAAAAGCTATTTCATGTTGATCAAAGATGTAAACTCTATAAAAGTGTACGCGAACGTATGATGATTTATAAAAAATAGTTATTTCTATATTTTTAATAAACTATTTTTGCTACACTGTTCGTTATAATTTTTATTGAAAGTACTAATTAAAAGCTATATTTTAGAATTTTTTCAGATTTTTTGCATAGATAGTTTAAAAATTAGAGAGGAGAGGCATTCTGATAACGACTGAAAGCAAATATATCGTGACTGAAGAGTTAAGATCAAAAGGTTCTAAATCATTTTTTGTTGCATTATAAGTGAAAAAACAATTTTAGAGTACGCTCTGATAACAAATAAAAATCCTAAAAGAAATTTAAAAATTGCGAAAAAATGTATTACTATCTCAGCTACTATTTTAATATTGTCAATCAAATTTGATGCTCCGTTTAAATTTTAATAATATCGGGCATAATTTAATTATTAAAACCACTCAAGAAATATTGATTGTATAGAGATGTTTACAAACCAACAACAAATTCTATTTATAATTTTATATCGGTAGCTTCCAGTCTACACAATTAAATTCAGCATTGAATATCCGTAGACCAAATTAACAACAAGCTTTTATAATCAAAATAGCTGCGTTATTTCAGTGAAAGGGTGTTAAGAGTGAATTTACGTAATTCCAATTAATCTTAGGGCTCTGTAGAGCGGCGGAGGAGCTTCTCGAGAGTAGCGGCCGAAGGTGGTTTTGTAAAACAGTTCACGACGTTTACAGAATTTATAACCGTGGTGGAGGTAAATGCGTAACTCGCTTTCTTATCAAACATGAATTTAATATCAGTTAGTAGAAGTAAAGTGCAGGTATATGAGTAAAGTTACTGTTTAACAATTACTGTAAATCTTTTATAATTGCAAGTATTTTCTAGTAGGTACGTGTTTTAATATAAAAGATGAAAACTAATTATTGCAACATACTGCGTAAATGATTATCAAGTTTAATAAGTAATTAGATGATGCGAAATATAATTTGTAATTTATTTATCGAAACGAGGTATATATCAAACAGTATTTTATGTTAACAAACGTTACTGACACCCGTCTTGGATGCTTTAAGAGCTAGGTTTTTTGGGATTGATGGGTTTATTTTTTATAATTCTCATGTACTCATGTTACTAATAAAACATGTACCTTTTCCTTAAATCAATTTAATTACCAAAAATATCGTTTGTTTATGTTTTTTTCTCCAGTAATGGACAATCTTGCTAATGATTACAAAACGATAAGTAAAATAAAGAATCGTAAAATTGAAACATTGTAGAGCAGATAAGCTATGATAATAAAATACTTAAAAAGTAGTTTGCGCAGGTTGTGAATTTTTCGACGTAAGTTCCAGCGATTTTCAATGTATATATTAAAGAGTTTTGTTCAAATATATAAAAATAAATAAAATTTATGGGCATTTTTCTCCAAAATTTTGGAAGAGCTGAAACTTCGAGAGGTCATATCTCAAGAACGGTTTGAGATACAGACCTGCGGTTTGAAAATTTAAACTTTTCTCGCCATTTTTTAGAAAAATAAAAAAACTTTTAAGAAAATCGAAAACACAAAATTTCTGGGTGATATTTCATGCATAAAACTTCTATTTGTCATAGAAATATCAACTCAAATTGTTTTTAATCAATTAATTTACCTAATTTAATGATCTATAAATCTATAAATCAACTGAAAATGAAAATAGAAAATATGAATATTTATTTAACCTTTAAAAATAATTTTAAAAAATAATAAAAATGAAATAGTCATTTCTACAAATGAGTAAATTTTACTTGTAAGTAAATATTCCATACTGAAATACATAATGATCTTATTTATAGATCGTTTTTAAATTTTCATGGCTAGCAACTATAAACAGACATTTAAAAATTACACAACTGTCCATTTTCATTGTTCTATTGCAACACATTGATCATCTGTCATCGGTGGAGATATATTAGCAGTTCATAATAAACGAAACCAAAAAACAAAACAATACATCGAAAAAAATACGTGACAACAACAGTAATACCAACTGTTGTTACATTTCGTAACGGAAACAAAGGACAATCGAATTAATGAATGCTACAAAACATGATTAAAGCACATTGTTCAATAATGAAGCACATTTTAATATATTTATTAAGCTCCATCTACATACACGCACAATTTATAATTGGAGAATATTATCTATTAATTATATAGCACACATCTTTAAATTATATTGAAAGTTATCCGGTTAATATATTAAATATTTCTACGAGGTTAGTTTATAGTGTAGACTAGAGATACTCATAGTAAAAATTCTGACAACCCGAATCGATTTCTGATTGTAGTATAGTAGCCAATAGCCAAGTCTCAGTCATAACCGTATTTTAAATATAGGTACTTCAAATATTACATTACTAGCTATTACCTCAAGGTATGTATATAAAGTACAAGGTAGCCTCAATAACTCGGCACGAGAGAGGGAAACACGTCATCTGAGGTGTCCAAATGTGGGATGCCCAATCATAACAAATATAGCCTTGTAAAGTCGGCACAAGAAGAGGAAAATATGTGCCCAAGCTGATTGGTCAAATGCTACTCAGGCAACCTCTGTATTTATTAGCCTTGCTGTTACCTGCGACTTCGCGTGGAATTTCACAGATTAAGTAAATAATGCAGATAGATAGTACAGATTTATGTACATATGTATAGGTTTTTAATTTTGCATTTTTACACTATGTGTCTACGCCAAAAATATAACCTTCAAATGTCACACACCCATTTTTTTATCTAATAAATTTTCGAGATACTGAGTAGCCTATGTCCTTCCTCAGGATGCAAGCTATTTCCCTGCCAAATTTCGTCAAGATCGGTTCAATGGTTTAGTCGTGAAAAGGTAAAAAATAGACTGACAGACACACTGCATTTATAATTTTAATATGGATGGTCAATTTTAATTTTATTTTTTTATGCTTGCTAAAAATAATACATAAATAAATTTTTGAATAAATCGCATCACCACCGGTTTGACTAAAAATGACTCTCTAATTTAGACCAACGTTTTTTTTTTTGCTTGCACAGTTAATTTATTCACTGTCCAGCTCTTTTGAGCGATAGCGTGATTATATGTACTCTATAATACTCCTGAGATTTCAAGAAACACATTGGTACAGGTTTAATCAAAATCGGTCCAGTCGTTTTCGAATAAATAATTATTAATAGTACTTACGTACGACAAATTTAAACTATTCAAATTTTTTTTTTTTCATATTTGTCAACCAAAATTCGTATGAAAAACTCATTTTTCCCGTGTAAATGAGCCCCCTCGTGTACGTTACGTAAACATATATATATCTGGTATAAACCCGACGAAACCTTAATAATCCGGCACATATCCCTGTGTATTCACAAAAATCAAAATCAGCTTACCAAGAATCGAACTCACGACACAAATTAAACTAGCGGCGGACCTAATCAACTGGATTAAATCCGATTAAATGTGAACCCACACAATGATAAATATATGTGTATATGAGTATGCAGTTGTTATACTCCCCAGAGTTGTATTGGGGTCTGATTGATAAAAAGAGTAGCTTTATGATTTTATCTCCTCTCATGCACATGTAAAAAAAATTACTTGGGTCAAGAAATCCTTGTTTTATATACAGGATGGTCCGGTTTGGGTTACAAATATTTTAAGAGCTGATTCCTTGACTCATTGTGAGTAAAGGGAAGGTACATTTTTTTACTCACAATTTATCTAAATAATCCCCAAAATGACTATTTTGCTACTTACAATAGTAAATGAAACGGTTATAATTTTTTTTTTATAATTACATAATTTTATTGTTCATGATAATTTACATAATTTTAAAACTAATTATGTTATATAAACAAAAAAAAATGTATAACTGTTTCATTTACTATTGTAAGCACATGTAAAAGTACTCATAACTTTAACCTTTCTTCCAAATTAATATATTCTGGCAAACAAAAATTGTGCAGTGAAAAGTTTAAATTCATTTTAAAGAAAAAAAATAATAGGTATTATTTGCTGCCGTCGACAAAAACATGAAAAAAAATTACCAACTTGGTAATAAATTCTTAAATATAACCAAAATCGTTATTTTTGGTAATTTTCAGATTAAAATATCTTGAATATTGTTTAGAACAGAACTAAAGTATTATTTTGTTAACCAGTGTTATCGATTTAATAAATCTTTAAAAAATAATTATATAGGTATGATGCGTAAGATCTTTAAATTTTCATAAGGTTCCCTACCAAAACCAACTCTGGTTTTACGTATCCGAGCTTCGACCGCTGGCCTAATCCCGAAGGCATCGGGCACTACGTGGAGTGCTCGGTCAGAGAAGTGCGGGTGACGGTGGAGAGAGAGAGAGACAGTATGGTGGTATACCACGCTATTGTTATTTCATTATGATATCCGTTTAATTCCACAGCTGTGGACCCTGTGTTGTAGCACCACGTTCCAAAACTCTCGTATCTCTTCTTCGCTTTCTTCAAATGATTTTCTACAAAATGAATCTTCTGAATTTTTTGCATCGGGATGTTTCAGATGAGAAATATAATACTGTGAGTTATTGATACAGTTTTTTTTTGTATTTGAGATTACATTTCGATAATTGTGCTCATACAAATCAATAAAATAGTAATTATAATCAAATAGTAATATTCGATTGATAAGTAAAACGTTTTACAAAAAATTAAAAAAGTGCGAACCGTGGTAGTGTCTCGTACCATATATTTTTTAATTTAGCACAGTGTATTTTATGTTTATAATTAGAATTATTAATTACTAACTGCTACTCGCGCGACTTTGTCCGCTTAGTAATACAGATTTATGTTTAGTTTCGATTTTAGTTTCGCATTGACACGCTAGATGTCTACGCTATAATACGTACAAATGTCACACACCCATTTTTTTATCTAATAATTTTTCGGGATACAAAATAGCCTATGTCCTTCCTCAGGATACAAGCTATCTCCCTACCAAATTTCATCAAGATCGGTTCAGTGGTTTAGCCTGACAAACAGATAGATGGACACACTTTTGCATTTATAATATTGGTATGAATTTTTGAAGAAGAAAAACAAATTTTTTTTTAGATTTTTCTTACTTTTTTTTTAATAATTTGATATCCCACTTTTTTCGGTAACCCATCTACCCATCTAAAAATACGCTAAAAACTTTTTTTAAATTCCACTATTTTCTACAATTGTACCAAATCTCAGCTTTTTGGATCAAATGGTTCAGTAGTTAGAAGACTTTAAAAGACAGACAGACTGACACAGTGTTACTTTTTCCAAATCCGGTACAGAAAACTAAAATTTGACTTTTTAATAAGCAAGTATCTTTGTATGTTTAAATGTTTATACACCAACAAAGAAAGGGTTAATTGTATAAAAAATTAATAATAATAAATACATTTGCGCTATTAAGTCACATCTGTTGAAATAAGCAGCTGCAAACATTATAATATGAAAACATCTAGACGTTTTCAAATGAGAACAAATAAATTTTAGTTAAATATTCCATAAGTAGCTTGATCTAAGTAATGAATACATTCCAAATAAAAGAGCTAGCTCACATTCGCTTTATATCATAGACGAAATGCATTTGAATTGTAGGAGCTTACATTCGTCTGGACAAGCATGTGGTTTTTGTCAGAGCCGGGGGTAAGACGGGAGTAGTGTTTCTGTTTTACGCCACACCGGAGTGCTTTTGGTTAAATAGAAAATGGTACGTGATGCAGAAGATTACAAAAACCACACTAAACCCGATGTTAGAAGTTAACTAGCTTTTTTGTAAATGGAATAATTTAGTTTTCATCAAATTATATATGTGGCTAATCATTTTAGTAGTTGAAAGTCGATTCAACATGTATAAAATATTTATAGAAATTCTCGAAATAAACTGATAATGTGGATAAATGATATGTAATAGTGGCGTAACTAGGAGAAGGTCAGGGCGACCTGCCCCTCCCCCCGGAATGATGTGAGTAGTATGAGGCTATACAAAACATATGTAGATAAACACTTTTTTTGTAAAAAAATTGAGAATTGAAGATAAAAAAAGTCATTAAAAAACTATACGTTAATGGTACTTAACATTTAAAATCTTTAGGTATATTTTTATAACATATTTTGCAGTGTGTGTTATACGAACTAACAAGTAATTTAATGTTAATTAGACAGGTGATATTTTCCTGTAAAATATTCATAAAAAATTCATGCTCTTATAATTTGTTAATTAAAACGTGTCAACAAAAAATAATTTTTTTTGTAAATGAGTTAAAAATTTTAACAAAACTTTAACATAATATTTAATTGGATACTCACGTTGCCGACATGCAGTAATCAAATAAAAAATATCGATTAATGTATAATATATAGGGCTCATACAGTACGAAAGTTAGGTAAATCTCGTTTCGGTTTTAAATATTTAATTTTTTTTTCGAAAATATGATCGTTTGCGGAGTTATAGGGGGTGAAAATTAAAGGAAAATTTATCTATTTTTTTAATTCAAAGATAATTTTTTGTTATTAAACATTTTTATTAACAAACCGGGGATTTGGGAAAATTTCTCAGTCTAAAAAATTTTGTAGCATTTTTTAGTGCTAAAATATTCGAATTTAAATGACGAAAATACTAAAAAGCTTTAAACGATCATACGGGTCTTAATTTTGGTCATACAGAAAAGCTAAAATAATCACCTATAATCTCATAAGCAAATTTAATAAAAATAAAAATAAATTGAACATTCATCGAATTTAAATACAAGGTTCTGATTTCCTACCAAATTGAATCTTTTCAATGGTAATCAGAAATAAATTGAAAAAAAAAACTTAAACAATATCAAAATTCAATATATCCATTATACTCGCTTCTAACAAATATTATTCCACCAGTGAACTATAACTAACTATTCGCTCGATTTCATAAGATAATATTATTAATGTGGATTGCATTATTCATCAATAATAATACAAACAATATACATACACACACCAATGTTTTTAAACAATCGGCACGAACGGTATATCACTGTATAACACTCGTTGTAAAACATGAAATTACAAATACATAATGAAAATATTAAAATATTTTATTCATACATTTCCCAATAACGCTGTCACTTGCAGGCAAAGAGCTGCGAGGGAATGCTTCCTATGGATGTGTATGTATGTACGTGTGTGTGTGAGAGAGAGAGAGAGAGAGAGAGTTGGATAAATACAGAAAATAATTAGCTATAGATAAATATAAACTTCACATGCAGTTTAATGTTGTTTATGATGTTAAAGTAAATGCTTACTTATGTATCGTAGATAGGGTGTTCCAACAAGAACAAATAAAATTTAATCTTTTATAAAAAGAGTTTTTCGATATACTTTATGTTACGAAAATAAATGTTTGGCTCCTTACTTATTGATAATCCTATATAATATTATATTTGTTTATAATGCATATAAAACTCCTTACTTGAAATCTATGTATCTACACTTACAATTAGTATAAAACAAAGTCCCTCGCCACATCTGTCTGTATGTCTGTTTGTGCATAATTTTCTCAGTAACTACTGAACGGATTTTATTCCGGTTTTCACTAATGGATAGAGTATTTCACGAGGAAGGTTTAGGTGTATAATTTATGGATATTTTGTGTAAATTTGTGGATATTTTATGTCGGAGAGGTATCTTCGCGTACGTTGCGTAAATAGTTAGCGATAAGTGAAAGCAATGCTTAATAGATTTATTACAGATTAAATGTATATTCCCGGGTAAAAGTCCAATGCGTTAGTAGAATATAAATGTTTTTGTTGGTTAGGTGAGATAGTTAATACTTGGTTGTTATAGAATTTAATTAAGAATCGAACTGTACTTTGCACATATTATACACATATATAAATACATTTAAATATAACTTTAAAGCATCGTTTATCAACCTTTTTTGTTACATCTTGATGCGTGTCTGTTTACATATGTACATATATGTATTTAGTATAAATGTGTGTGCACATGAATTGATGCAAGCTTCATATAAGTATGTTATATGCTTTGATATAAACAAATATTAATATATAAACGTTCATTTCGCCTTGAAAATAAACAAAAACAGTATAACATAAATATGTAACGTCCATCATGATGCAGGGATAAAATTGTGTATATTTTTCTTTCTACATATACCTATGTACCTATGGATATCTTTTTCTATATATTATTATTATTACATGAAAAAGTTTGTCCTCACTCACTCACTAACTCATGAAACTATAGGACCTAAAAAATAAGAAATTTTATGACTTTTAAGATTTGCCATGATGTCTGTCAGTCTGTCTGTGGACGCTGTTACTTGAAAAGGGTGAAATTTTATATTTTGAATCAATTTTCTTTCTCGGAAACGGATGGTTACTTTTGTCAATTTAGAAAAAAAAAATGCTTTAGACAAAATTTATAGAGAACATTATTATCTATAATTTATGACCAATTTTTTATGTTATTAGAAACATTTATCTATACTTATACATTGTAGTACACTCAGTACAGCGTATAAAAAGTTCCCTAGCCGCCCATGACAATTTTTTATTTTGATAAAATCTGCATAACTGCTTCGAATTACAAAAAAAAAAATATTTTCACTAATCTTTAATTGTATAGTTACGATGTAAATTGTTGTATGCTGTCTACCAACATTGATTTCTGCAATATATAAACAGTAGACCGCATATAACAATAAACTTTACATTTGGAAATGTGCTAACCCTATTTCTAACCCACATATTAAGATCAGAAATATGATATACTCTTACCTAAAACTAGATATTTTAAGAACAAAGGCCTTTATTTATTTAAAGGTAATAATATTTTTGTAGATAGCATTCCCTTTTTATCAAAAATTGCACATTTATTTATTTAAAGGCAATTATATTTTTGTTGCTAGTCCACCTCTGTGTTTTATTATAGAGCCATCAGATGCCCGCCATTTTATGTACAGATGTATCTGTTGTCAGCAATCTTCGGTTCATCCAACTATAAAATCCTCGTGCCGCCACTAGCTGTTCAGACCAATAAAAGTTTTGTTTCAAACCAATATTTCTCTTTATGTCCAATTCAATAATTCTACATCCAAAATGAAACTAATAAATTGTAACATCGAAATATAAACAGATCTTGAATTTCATCACATATGAACCAGAAGTCCAAAAAATTAATCTCGCTGACATAAAAACTGATTGATCTTTTATATTCGCATCAACAATGTCATAAAAATAGAATCACTTCAGGTCTATTGACAATATCCCAATCAATATCTTAAAAGCTTTGTTTATACAACGAAAATATTTCCGATTTTTTGAGACTATACAACACGAAAACTACTGAGCCGATTTCGATGGGACTTTCACTATTCGAAAGTTCAAGAACGTAGAATTAATTTAGGCTGTATGGTCATTGAATAAGAGTACTAAGGAAACAACCCTTAATATGTGACAACAGGGGGGTGGAAATATTGAAGGTCGATGACATATATAAAAACCTAATTTAGTATTTAAAGATTGAATGATGGGGGGGGGGGTAGGTAAGGGATTATATAAACCACCTATTGGTGTATTATTTATTTTATTGCTTTGCGATTGTTAGCTCCGGAGATATATACTTGCAAAATAGATGTTTTATATATGCGCAGATGTATAGAACATTTTTGCTATCATCTATAAGTTTTTAATAAATTCGAAGTAATTCTTTGGAAGATATATCAGAGCTATTGCATTGTCCGCGTGTTCTATTCTGAAAGTTTAATCATTTTGTTTATAGTCGCCAATCTATAACATAACCAATGGTTTGGATTCGACGTCGGCAAACATTCCTACGATGAAAGTTTTATATGACTTCTGCTTGTTTCAGCTTTAAAAATACCTTTCTTTATTGCGTTCACTCAGAGTGGATTATATGGAATAAATAAAACCATATTTACCTTACGGATAGCTTGCAGTTTTTTTTTCTTGTACGACGATAGATGTTATATACGATTTAAGTTAATAATCCTAATGGATTTTAACAAATTAATGTGGAAAGTTGTTTGAGAGAGAAGTTTGTAATAGTGTTTTACAACTTGACTTTTCAATAAAAATATGTACTCATATATTTTGTATGATTATTTTTAAAATATCATTTCTAAAAGCAGACAGAAAATTTTGTTGGATCATTTTTGTAGAGTATTAAATTTTCTATAAGAAAGGTTATTACAATTTTTATTGTAAAATATTTATTTCCTTACGGAAATATTTTACGGAAGGATATCTTACTTTGTAATCGTCAATTGTTTGGATACACGGCAATATACGTGCGTTTTCTTTGGCATTTAAATGTGTCATTTTTAACATATGTAAAAAACATAACAATTAGATTTAGAAAATAAGAATCAGGGACGTATTAAGAAATATTTAGAAAAGCTATCTATACTCAACAGTGTGTATGTGTGTGTGTTTGACCGAAATATTCTCAAAAACTACTGGACCGATTTTGGTGAAATCTCAGGAGTGCTATAGAGTACATTTTGTTACGCTATCACACAAAAGGGTTGAGCAGTGAATATCTATATTTTTTTAATTCCGATCAATTTAAAATTTTGAAATTGGAGAACATTTTTTTTGTCTCAATCTGAAACGATCACAAAGCTTCTCGTATCTTCAATATTGCGAAGAAGCAATACAATAAAAATGACTTCCAAAAAAACCCTAAAACACTGAAAAGTATATAATAATTAAATTTAACAGTTTTTGAAGTAAGTGTCAAGTCAATAAAAAACTTTTAAGAAAAAAAAACCGATTTCAAAAACTGTTAAATTTAATTATTATATACATTTCAGTGTTTTTAGGGTTTAATTTATTATTTAAGTTTTCTTATGTAATTATTACAACAGTAAGACTATACTCTATTTCATGCAGTGGTTGTCGTGGTGCATTTTACCGTCAAAAACCACTGCAACCATTGTATTCTGAAATGAAATAGAGTATAGATAAAAATTTACTTTTTTATGCCCGTTCTTATTTTTTATTTCTGAACGATTTGAGCTTATACGAGCAAATATCAAGTACAGTAATTCATTAGAGTATTTAGACAGTTTAATAGCATATTCTAACGTTCTGTTTCCTAAATACATCCTTGTATTTAATCCATGCGATGCATGTTTTATTCATAGTGCACAAATATAAATTTTCAAATACAGCAAAAACGACGTTCTTATTCTATCGGCCATTTGTTTTATGTACCAGTTTAGGTACAACTGTTTAACTCGGAGAAATAGGAACGAACGTGCTTCCGAATCTCGTTGAACTGACTTTATGTAGTTCATAAAGAATACCAGCGGTGACATAGGAAATATATCTAACGGCATTAAGAAATATTCCTGTTGTCTTCTGCATTCAAACAACTTGTAATAAAGAAAGTATATAAGGATTTTTATTGGTATTGTGTGTCTTTTTAGTTAAACTACACGAAACAAATTTGTTGTTTCATAAAAATATTTGATCAGAAAGTAGGTCAATAGGTTTTTAAATTTAACTAAAAACGATAAAATTTTATTTTAAATGAAATAAAACATTAAACTGCGGAAAAATATATATTATTTTAGAAAAATTCAACATAAAGTAAAATTTAATTTTAGATTATATAAAATCGTATACTTAAAACTCTGTGCATGATATCAAAATGGCGACTTTTAAAGATGACTGTCACACGTTGGTTGTATCAAATCCTTATAATCCGAAGTCAATTTTTCTTTTTTTTATAATAATGCATTTTTCCCTTAATCTTTAGGGTCTCGCACAATTTTGGAAAATCTGAACGAATTTCATCGTAAAATATTTTTTTAATTTCAGAAACATTGAATTTTCTTTAAATTTAACTACATTTTTTTAGTCAAAAAAAAGTTTCTCGATCTTTAGGGCTTAACTATTGAAATTTCTCAAATTTTAAATTATTTGGAGTTAAAAAGTTATTTATTTTTAATACTTTAAAATTTTAAGAGCAGATTTTTGGTTTTATCTTAAATAACATTGATATCCCTATGTACTTGTACACCCTGTAGATATGAAAAATACACAATTAGAGTAAATTATTTATTTATTCTTATAATAAATTGAATTTTTTATAATTTACAAAAATAATAATAAATCACAAGTATATTTTTATTTAAAATACATATATTTATTTACTTTATAAAATATAATGTTTACTTACTTTTATATCAACCTCCATGTGGGTAGGGAGTTTATTTTTTATTTTTTTATTTGCACACCTACATTTGAGTTGTAAACTTACTTGATTTAAAATTGCGTTCTTCTTTTTTTATGTATAAATATTTTTTTTATTAATTTTAAAGCGCTAAATTTGTTAACTAACAAGCACTTTCAACGAGGTATTAATTCTTTGTTATTATCTATAAATTTAAATATTATCTATAAAGATTTATCAGTTATCAGTTTTTAAAGAAAATAATGGGAAATTAAAACCAAGTTCAGTCATTCTGAACCACCCGATACTAAAAATAAACATTATAAAAACTTGTTCATATGTGGCTGCGGGCCGCACATAAGTTCGTCGCGGGCCGCAGGTTGGCCAACCCTGTACTAGAATATTGAGTACCATAGGTCTCTATCTACTCTATAATTACCAAAGTTTCATTAGATGTATCATAATTATTTTTCTAATCAATCACAAGAGCCCCTTGAAATTCTATCTAGAAACCCTTTATCGGAACGATAACTTGATCAGATTATACCCAACCAATAAAGATAATATTATGTTGTTATTGCACTCGTGCAATAAGAAACATTATTGCTGGCGTCGTGATGAATCGAGGGTTTCCAGTGATTAAACTGCCAAAGCGTCTATCATAAATCGAGGGCCGGGTCAGGACTCGGGTCGTCTAACGTCAAGCATCTGATTGAGGTCTTAAGTGAAGTCTTCGTAATGGAAAATGTGTGTTGATTATTCTTTAATATATGAATGGTCTTAATATTGGACGTAATAATTATCAAAACCAATAAATCTATCTTAAATTTATACATGACATTTTTTTAACTAAAAAATTCCCACGAGACCATTATGATGCAGTAATTTCATTGATTGCAACTGAAAATAAGGAAATACAGATTGATATTGATATCTCAATATACACATTTTTAATGATATTAGGTTAAAATGCACATTATAAAACTATACTGAAATTAGCGGTGTTACCCGGGAATATAAATTTAATCTATAATAAACCTATTAAACATTGTTTTCACTTACTGCTAACTATTTACGCAGCACACACAAAGATATGTCTCGTACGACGAAGAGTGGGGGGGGGCTCTGATAACGACATTTAAAATATATTGAGACTGAAGGGTTAAAATCAAAAATTATATAACATTTTTTGTTGCATTTTAGGATATCTATCTAGAGACACCTCACTCAATGGGGTAAGTGGGAACTTTTCAGTCTATGAGAGAGGGGCCCAAAAAATTGTTGACAATTTTCGTTATAATTTTCATTGAAAGTACTAATTAAGAGCTACATTCTCGAATTTTTTCAGATTTTTTATGCCGATAATTTAGAAAATAGAGGGTTGGGGGACCCTCTGATAACAACTTTGAACGCATATCGTGACTGAAGAGTTAAAAAAATGTCCTAAGACATTTTTTGTTGCATTTTAGGAGACTGATCTAAAGACACTCAACTCAATGGATTAAGTGAACATTTTGTTTTTAAATTCTTTTCAGTCTATGGGAAGGGGGTCTAAAAAATGTTTTTTTTTAATTTCGTCATTTCTGTTTTTAGGGTATCAATCTACATCCGTATACCAAATCATCTTAATCGGTATAAAATTTATATAGACGGACAGACAGACCGAAATTCCTAGTTTTCTACGGAACCCTAATTATATATTTCAATATAATTTATTTTAAAAAGTATATAGATATCAAAGATATACGTACTTCTGACTCATCCTGTATAATTTAAAAAAATCTAAATTATGTACCGCGGGCAAAAGCAATAAATAAGTACAACTTTAATTATCTTCGATACCGAAAATAACGAAGCTGTACGTGATTTAAAATTTCATCCATTGATCCCGGAATATGTCTGAGAGACGCACACGCACTCACCCTGCATGTACACGTAGGTCTGCGTGTCTTTATGTGCGCCAAAGCATGTCTCAATTCTTAATTCATTTTCCATTCATCTTACGACGTGAATTTGATCAGCGCAGATGATTAATGGCAGCTTTCTTGCAATTAAATTTTGTACATCTCATTCTGGAGTTGCCTCGAGCAAATGCGAGTGTGTGAAAAAACAGTGGCGTTTCGGAAATTAATAGCATTCCTTGTTTCATCACATACCTAGAAATATATCTATACATAGTATAAAACAAAGTTCTCGCCGCGTTTGTCTTTCTGTGCACGATTTTCTCATTAACTACTGAACGGATTTTATTCCGGCTTTCGCGAAAAGGTTAGGTGTTTAGTTTGTGAATATTACATTTACTATTTAACTTTCAACTTGATCAAATATTAGCTTCCAAAAATGTATAGTTTTTGAAAAAAAAAATTTTTTTTAATTTTCAAAAAAAATGTTTGTTTAATAATCTGTCAATCGAATTTGATAGCGCTTGTAGTATATATATTATAGAGGTACTTATGACTCAACAGTAAAAAAACTTAATAATCAACGAGAAAATTATTTTAAAAATTATAAAATATTCCTTTTTTCGATTTCAAAACTCGAGTATTTCAATTTCAAGACAAAACCATTATAATTGCATGTAACTTACCTCTAAGAAATACGTAGGTCCCCACACCTGATATGTAGAGGGTGAAAATAGAGGGTCTGTACTAGATTAAAACTGGGAACGTAACTCGCTCACGTTTGCCAATCTATCTCAGAGTCTCCATACTGTTAACTCTTTGCGGCTTTCAAAGGACTAATGAGTTCAAAGAGTATGAATAGCTCATATGGATTGGTACTAGGTACAAAAACCTATCTCCCTCTTTCTCTTTCTCACATACAAGTATTTGTAAACTGATTCAGTCTTCTTTTGTTCGGTTTGTAATCCGGTTAGAAGACAATAAGCATCTATCACTATATTAACTTGTGTTGGGGGAAGACGGTTTTAGGTTTTAGCAACTACGTGAAATTAGATTATGGGGAAATGAAAAGTAGGTACTATGTGGTATTGTGCTTTATATAACCCTTTCATTGTTGGTTGTTGTTTAATTTATTATAGTAGTTAACCGCTGATTCACACGCGTTTATATATTTTATTAATAAGAAAAAAATTAAACCGACTTCAAAAAAACTAAAAACATATTGAAAACTATATAATGATTAAATTTAACAGTTTTTGAAGTCAGTTTTATTTTTTTTTCTTAAAATGTTTTTTATTGGTTTGGCATCGGCTTCAAAAACTGTTTAATTTAATTATTATATGTTTTTTTTAAGTCGGTTTTATTTTTTTTTCTTCAAAAAAGTTTTTTATTTTCCTCTTTAGGCGTAACTTCGAAGTCCATTGTCAAATTCTGAAAAAAATCATATTGGACCATCTCGAGAGTGTACTCTTTCAGACAAACAGAAATGCGTCAAAATCGATGCATATTTGTCGAAGTTATGCCCGAATTTACATAAAAAATATCCACAGCCGAATTGAGAAACTTCTCCTTTTGTAATCGGTTAAAAAATATCAATTTTTACTTTTTTATACAGTTATTTTATTTACAAAATTAGGACGACCCATTTTTCAGACTACGCTTTATTGACCTCTTAATAACAAAAAAATTCATGGTATCATGAATGGGCCATTCCATCTCAAATAACCCTTTTAAGAAAATTGGTTGCTTGATTGATTTTTGATTTTCTTTATATTTTGTACATTGACAATTCAAAACTTAATAAATACATACATATGTTACATTTCAAACAATTTACAATTACCTTGTAACTATTACTATAGAAATAAAGTTTACAAAAAAAATATAACTATTTCTGTGATAATGGTACATTATACATTGATTTATATATTAAAAGAATCCATGTTTTTAAAACTATTGTAAGTTTTATGATTTCATTCAACCTGTCATATTCTGTAAACTTTATTTATAACTTATATCTGTAAAAGGAAATATAAAATGCAAAACAAGTTTGTATCCTTATCGACCGATTCAATTACAAATAGTAAAAATTATTAAAAATTTTAAAGTTACCCCATTAGGAAGTTTATAGAGTTTATTAAGGATAAAAGAGCGTTAACAAATAAGTTTTCTTTATTAATATACCTTTATAAAATATAACTTTTCTAGTATGTATTGTATTCTTTATTATAATAATTTATAGAAGTGGAATGAGATACTTTTCTATAATAGAAATTGCCGGATAGAAAAGTTTTACTATTAATTCTTATTATTATTCTTATAATTAACTTAATAAAGATTTTTAAAAAAATACGATATTTTTTTTAAATAAAGCTATTATGTTAAATATGATCATTTTGATTATATAAGAGGTTAAATTAAAGGAAAATGTATCTATTTTTCGAATTCAGGAGTATTTTTATGTTATTCGACGTTTTTCAACAGAAAATTTTTTAAAATATAAATAAATTTGTTATTATCCCAAATTTTATTAGTATGAGTATGTCTTTTCTGTTAGATATATTACATTTCTATAAATACACATTCAAGTTAAAACGACCCATATATGAGATTACGTGTGAGAGAGACGGAAATCTATAAATAAATTTTTATATTTATTACGAATATATGTACATATGTATGATGAAACGTTGCTTTATAATTGAAATGCTTTTATATTAGACACGGTGAGTGATCAAGAGAAATACGGTTTAGATGTAGGTAGGTTAAAACCACACTGATATATATTTTATACATTTATTTATATATGAGAGAGAATGATCAAATATCCACTTACAAAAAATCTACTGGATTTTTATCCAGTTGCATTTAAATTTTATTTATTTAAAGATGATTAAATATTAAAGTTTTAAAAAAAACTATATGTTGTGTGGTGTTTTACATTTAAGGGTTCTGAAGGACTATTAATCCTTTAATTAGTGAGTTTTTCATCATATACAAAAAATATCTCGTAAACTATATAAGCTAACAAAAGATGTAGAAATCTTAGATTAGGGTATATCAACATTTATGTCGAAACCAATAGAATTTGACCCAATTTTTTATTTTTTCTAATTTAAAAATGGTACCTGCAAGGGGCTTCAAAACAAAACAAAAAATTATACCAAGACATGTGAGGTCTCAAAATATCAGTAGAATTTGGTACAATTTTTTTTTCGAATTTGAAATTTTGACCTAACTATTTTTTGATTCCATAAAACAGACAACTTCTTTGTAAACCAAACAGTATTTGATATGTCAACATTGTATGACTGGCCTAGCAACAAACTACAACAAATTAATTAACTCCAGTCTTGGAACTATCAATAAAATGAAATGTTGAAGTTTGAACAAAGTTAGTACGGCTGGTGCAGCATTGGCCAACATATTACCTAATAAATCAGCTCGTTCTCAGGTCAGCGCGCGCGCTATCTGTCGGCGGAAACGGCAATTTATCCGAGTCATAAACCCGCCACTGTCCGCCATCTAGTGATTGCTTCCTGTACTACTACACGTTCAACTTTATGATCAGGCTTTAGTCGAGTGGTTAACGAAATGTTATTTTCCTTTTTTGACAGTAAATAAAGCAAATGCCTTTTATTTTACCTGATTTATATAAATTTGGTAATGTATGAGGTGGACATTTTACAACATTTAATGTCTCAGGTGAAGTGGGGTAGATGCAAAGCTCACATAATCTTATCTTGCTAATTTTTACTATATAGCTGAATTTTTTTTGTTAGGGTAAATTAAATAATAGTTTTATAAGCCCAACTCACAATCAGAGAAATCTAAAATGATTTTTTTTTAATTAATTTACTTACTTTTTTAACATTATTTACATTTGTTTAATATATTTTTTTGTATTCAAGGAACTTTAAATTTAGCCACTGCGATTTCGAAAATTTTCGTTAAAAATAAAAAATAAAAAACGGACTATTAGTGCTTGAGTTTTCGTTTGGACCATTTTGAAAAAAGTCGTTTCGAAAAATCGCAATTGAAAATTTAAGTACATGTCTATTTATCAAAAATTAATTTTTTTTACTTATTGTATCTTTGTCAATTTTTAATATTTTGAATTGTATTTTTGGGTGATGTTTTTGAATGCATGTACTTTAAAAAAATATTTTTTAAATCGATTTTTTTTATCCATCTCAAAAATCTACCTTTTGCATTAAGACATTATATTTCGTAAGAGAATAAAAAATGAGAATGTGACCGTTACCAACACATACATATATTGTATATATGTATTACCAACACATATATACAATATATGTGTTATTAGGACAAAGAGAATGCGCGGGAAGTTACAAAAGGAATAGGAGATGAACTAAAATCATGAAACTTTGTTGAATTTCGTACAGTTTGATTCCGAACCTCGTTAATCTTCAAGTTGATTCTTTCGGAATGAAAATATATCATTAGAGAAAATGATCTTAGAATATGTTGCCAAGCAAATCTATTTTGGATTTTAATCATTTCTTATGATGAATATGTATATCTAATATGTATATCTATATGGCGTCTGTTTGGAAAGTGATCTCAGAAACGAAATATATTAATGTTTTTACTTTGTTTTTATTACTTCTCTTTTGTTCTAGTTTCGTTTTTATTATTACTTTATATTAGAGCCAGTATTACTATATATACAAGGTCTAATGGCATATAACATAATGACAATAAGGGGCGTTGACAATCCGCTTAATTAACTAATCAATGTTAATTTATCTTAAAAATTAATTCATATGATAGAATGAATTTTTTTTGTAGATTTTATCAAGCTGCATGGGGTTGACTAATATTTTTAGCTTAAATTCCTTAATGTCAATTGGAAGCGTGAAGTTTCAGCTTTCAAATGCTTTTTTTAGATTTTATTTAAGATTTTTTTCAGAAGAGTTATTTGATATTAAACAAAAAATTAGAACTTCGCGCTTATTCTTGAATAACTCTGTTGAATAAAATTAAATATAATTTTTTTTAAAGTAGTTCCAAGATACAATTATACTCCTTTTCAATGGTATCAACAATATTGTAATATTTTTATAATATCACTGTGGAAAATGGATGAAAATTCGATCAATAAAATGTACTAAAAATAGGACAAAAAAATATTGCTTTATCTTTAACAATAAATCAAAAACATACAGTGGAACATCGTTAGTACGTTTTGCTTTAGTACCTTTTTCGCGATAGAGCAAAGAACCCAGGTTAAAATATTTCGTTAGTACGATTTCTTGTTAGTACGTGTTTTCCCCCCAATTCCTTCAAAAACGTACTAACACTGTATATTATTTTTACGTACATTTTTATAAATTATGCATTTTATTTAATGTTGGTGTTAAGGCCAACTATAATTTGTTGCGCTTGCACTACTTGCACACGTTGTTTGTCTGTAAGTCGTATTCTATTACTTTTACGGATACGTCTTTATCAACGCTGTCATGTCCGAGTGTTATCTTACTAACCTGATTCTGAAACTACGCGTGAATGTAAATGTTTTATAATTTGTATAGTACTTAAAAGGGTTGAAGTTTCGAATAATCAGTGTTTAAAACGTCTCTGTATAGATTTTTTGTGTAGAATTTCAATAAATAGAGCACTTCCGGCAAAATCTCTCATTTACCATATATTAAAAACTGTTTTTTACATCCAATTATTCAAAAACCATTCATCCAATATTTTAAAAAAATAGTAAAATATATAAGTTATCCATAAATAACATATTACATTTTTAGAATTTTATTTATACATTGCACTAACGAGCGAATAAACTTAAGTAAGATAAAATCCAAGAAATGTTACGGTTTTTAATAATTTGATAGCTCTTACGACTATCTGGGTCATAATAATTTGATTTAAAGTATCAGCAAATACAATTACAACAGTTTCATTACTTATATTAAGGGGATTAAACAAAAGCCATTAGAAGCTAATTCACCCCACTCTTGCATGTTTATTAATTGACATCTACCGTGTTGCAGTTCACTAAAAACAACCTACGTAAGAAACCCCAACCAAGAAAAGTAGTAGCAAAAATGATGATCGCCATTAAGTGCGAGCGTCCGTGGTCTGCATGCGATCGTGTCTGGCCGAGCGTTAATTACGTGATAAATTCAGTCATAACGTACAATTATGCGTGATTTGTGTAGCCGCGTCTTGCTCCCAACAATAATCGTGTAATTCCGATTTATTATGGCAGTCATTAACGGGGGCTAGTGCTAACGAAGATGGGTAATGATGAGATGGCTGTTCTAACCAGGGACGTCGCTTGTTATTTGATTTAGGGGGTGATGATAGTCGCTTATTGTATTGTTGTGTTGGTAATAAACATTAAATTGATTTATAATAACCCAAATTTCACTAATTAAGTCTAAAGGCGGCTCTTACAAAATTTTATTTGAGAAACAGAAATAAAGCCACTTGTATAAAAAAAATATCTGCCTTGGGAACCACGGGACTTTCTTATACCTAACCTAACCGAACAGTGAATTGTATACGTGATTCTTTGTTTATTAAAACATTTTTAACAAAATTAAACAAAATGAATAATATGGGTAATATTATTCTCTCCATTATATAACAAGTGATTTTTTTAAAAGTAATAACTGAAAACGGATGTTTACTCTTGTAAATTTTTGGATTTTTGAAATAAGAAAAAAATGTTTTAGATAAAAAATGTCGAGTATGTTATTATCTATAATTTATTCCCCATACATTTTTTTCCAACATTTATGATTTAGCCAGAAAGAATTTTTTTATGTAATTATTTAGATTCACCTACACAGTTCACTCTCAGTATTACGTATAAGAAAGTCCCATATTACCTACGGCAAATACACACACTGTTCAATCTCTGTAATACGTATAAGAAAGTCCCATGACACTCATGGCAGATATTTCTCCTCTGTTATGAACCATTTGAATTATAATAATTTTTTTTTTTCAAAAATTCGTTTTTACAAAAAAATGAATAGAACATAAATTATAGATATAGATATTACCTACATTTTTTAACTTGACCATTTTTCTCTATTTTGCACTGTTTCAGAGTAATTCGAAAAATTAAAAAATCGTCGTAGGTAAACATACGTATCCGGTTGAAAGGTCGTTTTCAAAAATAGGACGTTTTCTTCCCAGCCAAAAATTAATCTTAAATATAAAATATCAGCCTTCTACGATTTGTCGTATTTGAGTTACAGCGCTTACAGACAGACAGACAGACGGACACACAGACATCATGGCGAAAATAGTCAGAATGGATTCAGGGAAGGTCAAAATAGATAATTCCGTCAAAATCCGGAGTTCGAAAAAAATCGGCTTCACTATACTTACTTATACTAATGTATATTTCATATACATGGTATAAGAAAGTAAAAACTCAAACTAACGCTAATGTCAAAATATCTACCTTACTCTTAATTTTTTTAACATTATTACATAATAAATTTATCTAATGTACAAATAAAATATAAAATTATTGATAAAAACAGTTTTAAAAAAGTTGCTAATTTTACCTATACAAGTTGAAACAGTTTACTGATTGTGAGTAGAACTCATGCCCTGATGGTTCCATACCGTTATATAAAACTAAGTTAGTTACGTAGTCAATGGACCGAATTCCCAAGGCGTCCTTACGTAGCCGCTGTATCAAAAAAAAAACACAAAATTAAGTTTGTCATGTAATAATTCTACATAGAATTAAAAATTAATGATTTTCAGATTTTTTCTTTTATTTGTGCTATGAGACCTTCCTTCGTGCTAAATTTCAAGATTTTAGGTCAACGGGAAATACCCTATTGAGTTAAAAACTTGATTTTTTTACTAGCCGTTCTTGACGGACAGACAGATGGACAACAAAGTGATCTTATAAGGGAACCCTAAAAAGAATATTGGTTTTACAAAAGATTTCTTAAATAATATAAAAAAATATATATATTATTATTACCCTATTTTCAAATTGAAAAGTGACACCCATGATTGTAAGCAAGCACGATAGGGTTCTGGGGTAATTTGATATGTTACTTATAATTGAGAATAATGGTTTGTCATAAAAGTAAAGAGTTGTTAATTAGTATCTAGCTAAGACTTTGTTTGTAACAAAGACATCGAGATGCGGGTTTCAGAGAAACCATTCCCATAAACTTACAAATTTAAATAAGCCTTTTGTGTGTTATGTGTCGAATAAAGTTTTATGTTAGAACACATATTCTAGAATACGTTTAAATCCTTATCCAGTGGCGCACCATTATTTATATGATTAAAAATATTATAAAAAAATATATATTTCTATCTTGTATTAAAAGTACTTCTGTAGTTTTTTTTTAAGATGAATTTATGAAATAAATCAAATAAGTAAATGAACTAATCACTTTTGTAGATACTTTTGCTTTTAGTAAGAAAATTAAAAAAAAAATAACACATTTTTTGATTACGATTAATACTTGAGAATATGAATGTTAATTCAAACTTTTAAATATTTACCGGACTAATTAAAATTCAATAAGATTTTACATAATTGTATCATAATAGAAAGAAATTTACATAATATTAACATAAAATTAATATCAATATTTGACCAGACGAAATTTCAATAATGAATTATTATAATATTAGTCTAGCAAAAACTTTTAAATTAATTTTAACAAATTCCATTTGAAATTCAATAGAATCTCGCAGACATCGGCATTCCAACCTATTCAATTAAAGATGTAATTAATATTTTTTGCAATTACTTCATAACTTAATTAATTAATTGTCGTTAAAATTCATTTAGAAATTATATATAAAAAAAAACATGAATTCATAAAATAGTTTTTAAATTATACACTGTTTCAAGGCAATTAATTTTTTTTTCGACTGCTGGGTTATGATTTTGGCTGTCTGTATATATGTGTGTATGTTTGTATTAAGTCCATCTCTTCCCTCGCAGGGCCTAAATTACTTGACTGATAAAACATTTTTCTACTTTATTGACGTATTAATAAAATACCATAACATTTTTCCACGTAATAACTTGCTTATACATATAATTAAAACACTGTTTTTTTATTGTTTCAGAGGCACCTAGGGCGCCGTACCTAGTGATTGATGGACGAAGGCTTGACGCCGGTAACGTGTTCGTGCCTGTCCGGGAAGAAGCGGCCTTAGCGTTACGTTGTGTAGCTGAAGGAGGTCATCCCAGTCCCCGACTTGCGTGGCGTCTTCTACCTTCACCATCGTTATTAGTCAATGTAATTATCATGTTAAACATATCTGTTATAAAGAACGAGGGGGAGGGATCTTATTTTTCCACTGAATCGAATGAAATCAATTATAACCCTTCATCTATGACTGAGGGCGAAATATTAAAGCGTATTTAAATCAATGTTGAATACATTTATTGTAATAATAGTAAACACTATTTTCTGAAAATTCAGACCACTGTAAAGCTCCATGGAAGGTATTAAGAACTTAAAGCTTAAGGAGTTTCATCGAGACCCTTTTATTTTAGTGATTGAATTGAATTTTTAACCGACTTCAAAAAAGGAGGAGGTTCTCTCAATTCGGTTGTAGATATTTTTTATGTATGTTCGGACAAAACTCCGACAAATATGCTTCAATTGATTTAACATGAATTTGTGTAATTGTTATTCCAGACGCAAGTGAACAACTTAACCGTGTTAGACGAAGAGTCAGGCGGTACAAGCAGTGGTTCGACTGTAAGCGAGGCGAGACTGCGTGTACTGCGCGCTCACCATAACGCCACCATAGCTTGCCATGTGCACCATGCAGCCCTGCGCAGACCTCTTCACGCCTCGCTATTACTCGATGTGCAATGTAAGTATAGTGTTTGCATGTTTTTTTTCTCACAAAGTAATGCGATTCTAAAGCAATGAATGTTTACTCTTCTAATTTTTTTAATTTTCGAATAATTTGCGAGTAAGAAAAAAATCGTCGAGTATATTATTATCTATAATTTATGTCCCATTCATTTTTTCCATCATTTATGATTTAAGATTTTTTGTACATAATTAATTAGAATCGCCCACACTGTTTACTCTCAGTATTATAATTATAAGAAAGTTTCATGGTACTTATGGCAGACACGTACATTATTCAATCTCTGCAATAAGTATATGAAAGTCCCCTGACACTCATCGCAGGTATTTTTTTTAATTCAAAAGTGAAAGTTTCAACTTAACTCTTATTTTAAATTAAGCAAAAATCATTTTAGTATTTTAACTATTTTTTTAATATCTTTCATATTTTAATAAATTTTTATGTAATAAAAAACCACAGTTTGGAAAACGCTGTCTTAAGGGGTAAAGTCCAAGTAATATTATTTTGGCAACTTCTAACTTTCGCGACTCTATTATTTGTTTCTAAGAATATTTCTATACGATTAAAGCATAGCGGGGGTGGAGAATGGATAGAGTGAAATAGAAGCATTGAGAGTTTTAAGTCGCAACAGTAGCATAGATTAAAGCCACTATCCCGCAACTACAAACAGAAACTCGTGTATTAATTCTAATAGAAGCGTATTTACCTAAGACAAGTGTAATATGGGTTCACATCTGATGTCTTTGGCGAGTCTACTCCGAAAGACCCCTGTCACCATTTGTCACTGGCACCAATCTAATTCTACTTGCGAAGGTACCTGCAGAATATAGTTATAGTTGTGTTGTACTCTTGTAATTATCGAGAGTATTAAAACGGATATTTATATTAAATGTGTAAGGGATTTTACAAAAATTATTGCATCGGTTTATTGTTATAGGTAGATTGCTTTGGAACAAATCCTTATATAATTAGGTTTGGTAAGGTAAAAAAGGTATGATATTTTATAAATTATATCAAACTTATAAAATACTAGCTTCTACCCGCAAAATCGTAAATATCTCGACTTCTATGCGTGATAGAGGGTTGTTTTTCCTTCTAATCCCGTCGGATTGAATAAAACTGGTTACAACTCTTCATATGTGACAGGAGGTGAAATATTTATTACTAAAAAAAATTCCCCATACAAATTTTACTTTACTAATTTTTTACTCCATCACAATGACGTTCCCCCGTAAGAAACGAAAGATAGAAAAATATTTTTCAATTCATAAGTTTTCTTAAAAAATAATTTTATACTTTAGTTTCCATGTTCGTACATTTCTTCTCCAATATCGCTCGTATAACTTTGAAACTCGTATGTGTTAAATTCCTTAAACCGCGTTGCTTATATCAAAAACAAAACACAACGGACACGAAGTTGAACATGGTCCACAGTAGACTTGATAATTCTCGTTGTACGTATGTCTAAAACAAATGAAAGTTTCATATCGTTGGCTAAAGCATTAAAATGGAATCCACAGGACGCGAGGCGCATGGGAACGCGGTCCGCGACGACGGAAGAAATAAACTTGGAACTAAAGTGTTAAAAGTTTCCGTTTGTTATTCGCGGCGCTTTGAATTATTCATTTTCAAAACTACGCGTCTAGGGACAGGAGCGGTCTGTAATTGCAATAGGACATTGCATGTTTTGTGTTGGTGGATGAATGTCTCTGACAGTTATTTATTTCATATATACGTATGTATGTCATGACATCATCAGTGGTGTAAGTTTCCCCCCTCAAAACTAAAAAATCAATTTATTTCAATTTTATGGCAAATTTAAGCTAGTTAAATTCTCAACAAAAAAGATTATATACATATTTTTTGTCAGATTCGTGCTTCACCTTTCAATTTTGATTTTTAATTATTGATATAATAAAAATTAAAATGTATGCTTTTTTCTGTGGATAAAAAATGTATGATTTTTTTACACCGGACCTGAACTAGAGATAAAAGTTAAAAAACAAAAAGTATTTTCTTAAAGACTGCGGGATTTTTGAGTATACGTTTAAGTGGCGCAGCGACTTGTTGAGATTGTGTAAAAGAACTATACCTAACTGAAAAGTAAAATGACAAGTCACGCTTTATTTTAAGAGAACTACCTTGAGAAGTTGATATGTGATATTATCAAAACAGACTTGAGTTTCGCTAACTTTTATTACTTTATTATATATTTTTTTTCTTTTGTGAAGTAGATTTCCTAATATCTGGTATTTTCACGATAGTTATTTTTAAACAAACGAAATGATAATATGTTTCATAAATCTGTAGGGAAGAAATCATGTGTGTATGTTAACTTTATTTTATCTGCCTTAACGGCAACATACTCACATGATTTTTTGTGCACGTCTATGACACAGTACCTTTCGAATGATATAAGTTTCATTCACCTCAATTTATAATAAATACAAAAAAAACGTACGAAAATTTTCGATGTTCACGTATTAATATATTACTTACAATTAGATTGAAATGAAATTGAACTTATAACAGTATCCACTAGACTAGAAAACAAGATGTTATTTATTTGAAACTAAAATACATACATAAACTAATGAACCAATTCTACAATACCACAAATGTTTCATCTGATATCCAATATCAAACAATATAATTAATATTGCATATTAAATTCCACAGTCCTGTTTTTGTTACATAATAATAAACATTAATTTGTATTAATTCATGAAACTATTTAATTAATAAACATCGAGTTAGAAGAACGCCACTTTTTATAGAGATAAAAACAGCATGAAAATGTTTTATAGAAAGAGGAAATGAGTCGTATTTCAACTGGAATCTATCCAAAGGGGGGAAGTGGAGATGAGGGTAGGGGGGATGTTTTTAATCGTAATCAAAACAAAAGGCACGCAAGTGAAAACACATAGATAAGAATATATATTTATACATTGTCGCATCTTTATTCAATGAAAACCGTTCAGTGCATATAGGTGTTATATAGGTGTTATTTCACACGGGTGGTTTGTGGAAGAAATTACTTGCGTGTTAATTAAAGTTATCAAATAACTCCCAGGTTGTATATGAGTCATGTTAACGTGGATTGAAATGCATAGCCTAAATCAAAGTATAAAATTTAAGTTGTTAAAATAATTCCCTGCACCTCCACCAATTTGTCAATAATAAAGATAGCGTAAAAATTAAATCTTTGAAGACAATAACCGAATAAGAATGGGTTAGTTCAATCCCTCCCCCTATGAAATTAGTAAATTTTTGTGCATTTTAGGGTAAAAAATGAAAATAAAACATGTTTTTTAAATAATTTTTTACTTTAATTTTTATTTATTTTTTTATTTGGTCTAGACTCTAGACCAAAACTAAATCAAACTTTTTATGTAGGGTATATTAAAGACCGAGTACTTCATAACTATCCGATTCCACAAAAATAATTTTTTTAGTACAAAATCATGATGATGCTCATTAAATGGGGTACCTATTACGGAGGTTCTGTACGCATACTCCATGCCACACCACTGCTAATTTTTACAATGGTAACAAATAAGTTTACAACAAAAAGTAATAAATACATTTTTTTAAACAAATGTTTTAAACACCTAATGTAAAAAATCGTGTATTATGGTAACAAGCGAGTATTATGGATCACTCTGGTCCATAATATACTTTTTTTATGAGGCTGACTTTCTGTTGTTTTAGATTTTTTATTTTTATTTTGTTTTCATTTAAGAATTCTATTTTTGCCTAATCGATCTCGTTTAAAAATTAAATTCTCTGTCCAATGAATAAAAAGGGCTGATTTTAAATCATAAACCAGAGTTTTATTACCTAAAACAACTTTACTCTAAATACTATTTTGTGAATGAGTTAAAAAAAAATTAAATTTTATTAAATATTTTTTAATTATTAATAACAATTATACTGAAATAAAAAATTGGATAAAGCATATATTTACTTGAGAATATACATACACGAGAATGTATGAATATAAGCGAATGTGGTGTAATTTAAAATAAATAGGGTAAAATGTGAGCGGGATATAGCACACTGAGATAAAAACGTTTGTAAGGTAAGCCAGTGAAATTAAACAATAAGCAGTGTGTTTGTATATAATATTTAATTCGCGAATAAAGCGGTTTAATGCAAACGGCGAGAGATTATAAAAGTTATATGTACTTGGTATAACAATGCGTATAATGCATGAAGTAGAGACAGTTTTAATGTTATTTTCATCACAATTTGCTCTGTGTCCGCACGGCCGGTATGTTTACACTTGGAACATATTTTTAAAACGAACCATTGATACGTGTATGTGTGTTAGTACAGGCTCGTATTCAATTTTTTTATTAGATTTTTATGATCAGTGTTAAATCTAGGGTAGAGGTTTGGACGCGGGCTGTGAATTTTTCGCGTCACGATGGATCACGTTCGTGACTCTCGGCGTGATCGTTAGCGTATGTGATTAGATGGATATTGGATATTAAGGGTCGATCCAGATTATTGAGCTGGTCTCGGTCCGGTCTCGCTCCAGTCAAATATTCAGTATAATAATACTGTATCGGAGCGTGATTGGACCGAGACTTGAGCAATATCTATAGTGTGAATGATTTCATTGTTTATTTATATTTGATTGGAGCGAGACCAGCTCAATAGTCTGGATCGACCCTAAAGCGTTCTGTTTGAATAAATTATGTTAATATTTTTATTAAAAATTGAAGTTTGGATGCATGAAATATAACCCAAAAATTCTGTGTTTTGGATTTCATTAAAAGTGTTTATTTTATGGAAAATGTTGAAAATTTTTCCCCCGCTCTCCCGGAGTCAGATAATTTTTCAAATTCTTATTGAAACATTGGGTATTAGAAAAAAATGAATTTTATTTAAGTTGAAAATAATATCATTATGTTTTAGACAATTTTATTTTTATATTTTTGATGGGTTAGCCAGAAAGATTTGTTTTATATAATATATATAATTAGACACACATACACTGTACATTTACAGTATTACGTATAAGAGAGTTCATAGCAGCTTTTTTAATTAAATTCGCTTTAAATAGAACCTTTTTTAACATATACCTACCTGCAGTGTTTTATATTTTCGCATCTACACTTTCTCTTTTTTCCTACAAACACGCACAATGTAGAATTTATTAAATGAAATATGAATAAATATGACTCTTGTGATAAGACTTACGCATATATACTTTCACGTTATTTTAGTTCATATTCGTATAATATACATTACTTTTAATTATTTTTTAATCTATTTTATTTTGAGATGTTATTTAATATTCAGTAGTCTAAATAAATAACCACAATTACCTTTGTTGATTTTAAAATTTGTAGGCTGATAAATACTTTTTTTGTTTTTTTTTTGTTATATGCCAAAAACTTAAAATTTACTATAATTATACCAAATATCACGTATTTCGATCAAACAACCGTTCAGTAGCTAGCAGGCTGTGACAAACAGAAAGTTATTAAATCAGTTATATCAGAGGAAAAAAACCATGCGAATTAAATAAATAAAGCTAAACGTATCAAATTAATAATCAAACGTATGATTTTGACGCATATATCGTACAGAAAACACGTAACTTGAGACCGACTTAAACTGACTTGTACGTATTCATCTATCTTTCTCTTATACATCTCATCATCGCTCTCTCACCTATAATTATACGCATACGCTAGTCATCCACGCATATGCACACTCTCCTTAACGTTTCATCTTGAAAACCTGTCGTTTTTTAAAACGTGTCGAGATCATTACAATTCACTAGCTTGCTAAAAAAAATTCACTTAAAAAATAATGAGAATTTTTGGATACCCTGTATATATTTTCTTCAAATGAAGTTTAGTAACAGATTTAACCCATGGGATATGGGCTGGACACCACTGCATAAACAAAAAAACCGATTTATTGTATGTAGACAGAATAATTTAAAGCTCTACCTTGCAAGACCAACAAAAATTTTATTCTGTTAAAGCGGCTGTAAATATATGTTACGATAAAATAGAGGACCTCCTTTTCAAAGCCGGATTTCGTTAAAGTTGCCACCCCCTCCCCTAAGGGACGTTGTCAACCAATGTTTCAGAACAAAAAATAAATAGATCCCGAGGGTGCCAGTCCAATCTAATACACGTGTCTTCTAGACTCATCAAGTTACCAATCTGTGTATCGTTAGACAGAAATAACAATACGTATTTTCTATTAGAACTGTATGTCCATCTTTATTTAGGTCAACCATGTTTTTTTCTCAAGTTTTAATATAGATTTGTTGAAGATAAGAAGACCGAAAATGAGATGGACTTTTTGAACGGAACCATTGTATAGCTTTTTTGTATAGAATGTAATTAACTTTTAAATTTTTTAATCGGATTATTGAGCATAATGACTTAATTTTACTAACTTTCTAATTTGTCGTTTGATCTCATTTAACTTTTAGTTAAATAAAGAAAAAATGTGTAATTTATCTTATATTTTTAGATTCAGGTTAGGTTTTTTAAATTAAAGTAAAATATCCTTAAAAAATATTCCAACAATACAGTCATCTTATAAAGGAATAGGTCTAAATTTTGTTAATGGGGGGGAGGGGGGTAGAAAACGTAATTTCGTTTCGTGTTCGATATAAAAGCAGATTTTGATTTACTAACTTCAAAATTTAAGAAAAGTTGATTTCCGCATGTGTCGGGAATGGGATGTAGAATTTTCTTTAGTTTACGGTAATACTGTAAAAATGCACCGATTTTAATTCTTTTTGGGGAAAATGTTTGTCTCAATGAATACTCCAGACATATTGATTTTTGGTGCTAATCAGATTAAGGGTTTTAGAAATATTCAAAATTTTGTACCTATTATCATCTAACAAGGAAATTTTGCAAAGTGTATCTCACGAATTTTTAAGTCAGTTCAATCGAACCTGAAGGATACTTATTTATCTATAGATGCGAAAGCAGCCATTAAAAGGGGTTAAAAACACCCTCTAAATTTTATTTTAAATAATAAATGAAATACAAGTTAACTGTCATTGGTTAGGGCAATTAGTGATTAAAAGAATCCAGTGTTGCATTTAAATTTCATTTAATAAAAAAATGTATTTTGTAATGATTGATGATGTATTTTCAATGATCTCGTGTTATGAGTTCTAAACTTATTTTCAGCTCCTCAATCATATTATGGAAAAAAATGTACCGAATCAATTTTTAAAAATGAAGATGACCTTGATATCTCCGAAGCGCCTCCAGCTGGACAAAAATTATTATCGGTATTTGATAGCCCCCTTCGTACTGTACAATTTTGGTTACACACATTTTTCTCTGGGCCTTATAGATTCCAAGATATTTAAGGTGGTAATAGTTATTGCCCCACTCGGTATATTTCATACTGAAAGTATATAAAATATTGCGCGCCTAAATACTACCCATTTCAAATTGTCACATTCTTATTGTACAATTTTGTTTTATGTCATTGAGGATATTACAAAACTAATATTACAAAATATTTTAAATATAAGGAAATGATTATGAAACATGGAAGTCATGTATGATTCTCCATACCGTTAATTAAATTTATTATACTCGTCAAAGTAATTAAGGAATGAAAATATTAGCTCATATGTATGTATATGAAAACATTTCTAAATTAAATAAAATGAAAATGTTTTATTCCGACGTGCAAAGAATTGTATTTATTGTTGTTTTCAATAAACATAAATGTATTTCACTTTATGAGATACGAAGCTTACATTAAATGTAAACGTGTTAGTGTAGTAAAAAGAAAAAAAAAGTGTCATCTTAGTTGTTACACATTTGTAAGTTCATATTGTACTCGGGGGACAATTTTTATACTTTTTGTGTTGTTTTTTTAATAAAAACCTTGTAGAGAATACACTTTTAATTAAATTTCATTCTAAAGCCAGAGGTGCATGGAAATGCATAGATTATAATTTTTCCCTTTTCCTAATCGTCATTATTATTTTTCTTCTTTCTTTATTTTTTAATTTTAATTTAATTTCTAACATACGTACTGAAAAAAATTGTTTATGGTCTTTTGCAATAAAAATAATTAATATATCTGTAGGTATAAAATAGGAAAATTTACTTAAGAAAATTAAGGAAGAGAGTAGGAGGGGCGAAATTTAAAAAGTCATGTATATGTAATTAATTTTACGTCAGTATTGCTAAAGTGATTTTTTTTATTTTAACTTCGCTATGATGTCTGTGTGTCTGTCTGTCTGTAGACGCTGTAACTCAAAAGGAACAAAGTAGAAGAGATTAATTTTTATCTCAGAAGAAAACTTCCTAATTTTGAAAACGGAAACACTGGAAACGAATGTCCACTTTTGTTAATTTTTGAAACGGTGGGAATTAGGGGAAAATGATTAAGTTAAGAGTTGTAGATATTTTTATCATCTATAATTTACGTTTTATTAATTTTTTGTATCTTTTATCAGTTCGTTATTTAAAAAAATAAAATTAGAAACACTGTTTACTCTCTGTATTACGTATAAGAAAGTCCAGTGGCACCCATGACTTTTTTGTATTAAGTTATATTGTGAAAGATACACAAAAAAAGTAATTACATACTGTGAAAAATATATTTATTTAAATATCCAATATACCTAAATGGGCAATTAATATTTTTTGTTCATATATTTAATGATTTAATACCGTGGATGGCAATTTCCCAAGCACTAACGACATGTAGTAAAAATATTAGCTTAGAAAAAACAATCCCGAGAAGTTTTTTTATGATGTCATTAAAAGAGTATTAAAAAAAACAACCCCGGAGAAATTTTAGCAAAAATTACTAATTAGCTTCATAAAAATAATTTTCCTAAGCAATAAAGTTTGTCTTTGTCGTGAAAATCTTAGTTTTAGTTCTCAATAATGGGACAAGGCACGTATCTATATTAAAGTAAACGGCCAGAGTGAGACGGATAATGTGGTATTGTGGGTAGGGAGGTATCGCTATCTCTGTCGATCATGCGCGTGATGGAAAGAGAGTGGAGAGATGCCAAGGGTCAGTCTGAACGATAATGAAAAATTCTTCAGAGATGCTGTGCGTCTTTGTTGATCCCTCTACATATATAGGGTAGTCAGGGGTGTAGAATATGTCTCATTTTTAGCTTATTTTAAATATTTGCATAATGCTTTATTAGACATTTAGAAGGTTTATTAAATTATGATTGTTTAAATTGATTGAAAAATAATGCTTTAATTCAACGTTTCCCAAATTGTCTAGTCTATTTGAATATGTTATTTATGGATAGCTTATATACATATTTAACTAATTTTTAAAATAATATTGGACGTTTGTTTTTTGAGTAATTGGATATTAAAAATAGAGTTTTTAATACACGGTAAATGAGAAAACTCGCTGGAAGTGCTCTATTTATTGAAATTCTATACGGAGACATTTTAACACTGATTATTCGAATCTTCAACCATTTTAAATATGTACTATAAAAATTATAAAACACATACATTCACGTGTAGTTTCAGAACCAGGTTTATTCAAAGTAATGAAAAACTAGAAATACATGACAGTATGTTTGTAAAGACGCGTGAAAAATATCATCCGTAACAGTAATAGAGTGCGACTTACAGGCAAACAACGTGTGCGTGTGCAACAACTAGATTCAATGAGACCATAGTATATATTAGAGATACAGTCTTTTTACTGCGATCGCTAAATTATATCTAATTTTTTACTTTTATGTTAATTATTAACAATATAAAAAATCCCATTTAATGTAAGTACATGTGTTCTGCATATAAATTAAAAACATAATTTTTCAAGATCAAATCTTTTTTTTTTATTGAAAAAAAATACGGATAGTTCACAACTAAAGAGGTGCTAGGCCAATAACCTTAAAATATAGCTTGCAACTTCAAAATGTGTGTTTTTTTTAAACTTGATATCTGATTTTTTATTTGAGATTAAACAAAAAAAAAACGATTTTTGCTTAATCTGAAATAAATCTGTAGGAAAAAATCTCAACACTTAATCAAATAAATAAAAAAGTTGTTTGATGTTAAAACTTTACGCTTTTAACTGATATTTGTAAATTTAACCTAAATAAATTTGAAATACACGTGGTCGAAACCGCGGGAAACTGCTAGTTTATTTTAGTTAAAAAAATAAGGAATAAATATCAATCCGGGCCTGTTCATGTTCAAATCACAAACTTATCGGCGCAATGAAGTGTTCCAAACAAGATCAAATTCCCTCTCAGTTAATGTTGATATACTGTTGTGTTTTAATGGGAGAAGTCTTCGGTTCAAATCCCGTTAGGGGTCACCGATTCACTGAATTTGTCACATAAACTTTTCTTATTTGTACAAAACAATATAAATAAATTCTTCCATATCTTACCTAAATCGAAATATTGCGTTCTGTAGCAATTGCTGAGTATAAAAGTTTTTTTATGAGCATGCAATAAAATTATAGAACTACTGACAGCAGTGGTGATTGGTATACACCATAAAATGGATAGCAGTTTTATAGTTAATTCAATCCTGATCAAATTCATAATGATTTGATACCTCACAGAAAGAGTTTGATTTAGACAACAAATATATAACGTTGTTACCAATGTGCTCTGTTAAGTCAGTGTTATCATTCGGATCTTAAAATAATAAAATTACAAATGAATTATTCTTTAAGCGTTGATACCTCGAAATGTAGGTTGATACATTAGTGCATAACAGTGTCCTTTATTGTAGTGTATCATAAACGTTTGATTATAGAATATACAGATATAAAAGAAGTATTTTTTGTTACATTCTATTTGCTTCGTTTCTCTGCCAGTCATATTTGTATTTTAATAAACATATTTGTAATAAAGCAAAATCAAAAAGGAAAAAGTAAATTAATTATAGTTTCATAATTTTCTTGTGCAATCAAGCGTTAATTTAAATTCACGATTGATTGTAATAATTACATACTTTGTTTGTTTTAATAGCACCGTATTGTACAAAAAAGAAATTGATTTCTGATGGAATATTTAACTTGTATATGTAAAATATGTACATTATTGTACATACATATATATTATGTTAAATATATTCTTATACTAATATATTGAATTTTATGTAGGGGGAAGGGTTAGAAGTCCGAACCCCGCCCCTCTCGCCGAATTTGTCAGTATACATTATTTAATTTAAAAAATATGATAGATGAAAAAAGGGAATTATATTTAATTACAAAAATAAATTAAACCTCCCAAAAAAATTTTCTGGTCAAAATTAAGATTTATTTATGTTATATTATGAGAAATTTAAGTGCAATTTTAGACAGTAATTTGCCTTTTTCATCCTCATAGTTATTAAACCATTAAACCTTTACCTAATGGCATTATATATCATATTTGGTATCATTGGAAATTTTATTTTATTTTCAATGACAAAAACTACTAAGAAATTAAAAAGAAGCTAAAAACTAATATTAAATGATTTAAAACGAAAAATTCTTAGAGATCGCAAGTGTTAAAATTTCAATCGAATAGCTACTTGAGTTTTCTTTTCAAATGCACGACTAGGATATTTATTTCATAGCAAAGAGAAAAAATATATTCTTCCAATGATACCAAATATGACCTACCTATAACGCCATTTAGAAAAAGGTTGATTGACGAAGCCACGAAGAAAAAATATATAATGCGGCAGCAACGTGTCTGGCGCAATTGAACCGTGGGTAATAGGTATGGGGGGGGGTAACTTTTACAATGAATTGTATCACATTCAGGCGCGCATCCGTAAAAAGCGATTCAAGGTTAATCTTGAAATACTCCAAAAAAATTCTGACAGAATTTATTTATGTATTATTTTTAGCAAGCATAAGGTGCATGTCGAAGTTAATTTCTGAGTAAAAAATTCTTGAATGTTCAAAATCTCGAAATGATTTTGTTACATATCTTGTAAAGTTTAGGTTGTTAAAAAAATGTTTTCAATGAAAAAGATTCGTGTTTTTCACATAAAACAAGTTCCTATTTAAAAAAAATTATGTTGACCTTCATAACTTTGAAAGCCACGTTAAAATAACGAATAAATATTACTATTCGATTAATCCCTCACAACTAAACTTTTTTTGATTTGAACAAAAATCTGTAACACTTTAAATGCCCCACCCTGTATAAAAAAATATATTTATTTAATTAAGAACCTCCTTCTTTTTGAAGTCGGTTAAAAATCAGAAAATACTGCTTTGAGTGAAGCTTAGCTATACTACAATCAATCAGAAATCGATTTGGGTTCTCAGAACTCTTACTATGAGTATCTCTAGGTTAATCTACCTATTCCACGTTGTATTGGTCGTGAGTAATATAATTTTAAACTATAACAACCGTTATTTCTTCCAACAGATACGCCATCATTCGCAATATCGCGCGAGCCAGGTTTCGGCATCCCGGTACTAGAAGGTATGCCGGTGTCACTCAAGTGCGAAGTCGACGCCAATCCATCAGCTAACGGTGTTTGGCGTCGAGACGACGCTGCACCGCCTGTAGCCCAGAGCCAAGATGGCTTCCTCAACTTCTCGGCGATCAAACGCGATCATAGCGGCTGGTACAAATGCACTGCCAAACACCCTCAAGGGACCTTCAGCTCGATCGGATATTACCTCAATGTCAGATGTAAGTGATATGGATTGTAGATACTTGCAATTGTGATGTAGAGTTGAAATTGATAAAATTGTGTTAGATGAAAGTCAAATAAAATACTAAATACAGTGGAGCTTCGTTAGTACGTTTTTGAAGGGAATGGGGGAAAAACACGTAGGGGAGACACGCAATGTCTGTTCTATCGAAACTATCCGAACGAAGGAACTCAAAATTAATTGTTGGTAATATTAAATTAAATAATAATGTTTATTAGCTAAAATGTCTTAAATACAAGAAATAAGCTCGTCTCAAAGAACTGGCGGAACTTTTTTTGCAATAAATGTTATTAAATAAACAATTAGACTGGTGAAACTAAATTTTAGAATTAAGTCCTTATTGTTAGTTTATAATACTAATGCTAGATTAAAAATTATTGTAATTTCAAAATCTATCTAATTAAAATTTTGTTTACTTTGAATTAAATATATTTGATAAGTACCACTTACGAATCACACTCACAAGATTAAGTTTAAGAAACTCAATTAATTAGAGATGTGTATAACGTAATTGATTTTTTTATAATGTTTGTTTGTAATTTCATTAAAAAACTTCTTCAATCTCAAATGCCCGTTTCATTGCGTATCTCCCCTACTAACGAGAACAACGTAACTAACGAAATATTTAATATGGGGTTTTATGAAAGAATGCCGGGACCTAAAAAATAACGTATTTTATCAAGATTGCACTGTAGTATCAAATACATATGGATTAAATTTTTTCGATTTCCGAAATGCTATAGGAAATTAATGTTTATTTTAAATAACAACGTGTTTTTTTAGGGTTCCGTGGAAAACTTGGAACCCTTATAGTTTTGCTCTGTCCGTCCGTCTGTCTGTTTGTACGTCACAGCTCTCCCAATTATCTCATTTATTACCTATTCAGATGAAAATTTGTATACGGACGTAGATTGATGGCCCAAAAACGAAATTTTTGAAAACATTTTTTTAGATCCTCCTCCCATACTCAAAAATTTTGTTTTCTAAAATGTAATGTTTTAGGAAATTTTGATTTTAACCCTTCAGTTACAATATATTTGCTTTTAAAGTCGTTATCAGAGTACCCCCAAGTAATTTCTAAATTATCGATGCAAAAAATCTGAAAAAAAATTAGAATGCAGCTTTTAATTAGTACTTTCAATAAAAATTATAACAAGCACTTGTAAAAATAGTTTATGAAGAATTTCGCAATTTAGAATATTGTTAATACAAGATTTCAACTCTAAATCATAACAAAATTATTTTATAATTATAATAAAAGTATATTTTTGCAAATAAGTAATGACTTTATTAAAATTAAAAGAAACTTTGGTCGTAATATTACAATTTTGTGTTTAAATAATATTGTAAAATATTGAATTTTTGTAATGTAAAAAATATAATACGAACATTATTTTTAATTTTTAAGATAAATTAGATAATTTTGTAGTGTACTTAAAATAACATAATACAAAAACGGCCAAAGTTTATCTTTTTTTATTTTCATCTTTCATTGCTTGAAAACAATATTGTTTATGTAAACAAATAGCTGCTAATTATTTTTATTACACGTAAATATTATTATGTAAAATATCAAAAGAAAAAACAGTTATTTTTATCAACATAATTTATTAATTATTTATAAAGGCTTTTAGCACTTCAAAGCCCGTATATCATTTAATTAAAAAATTCATGTACTAAGACAGCATTTCAAATGTTTGTAATACGTAAATATCAAATATTTTAAATGTCAATGTAATATAATGAATATTTAACATAGATATTTCTTGTAAAATACAATTAATATTTCAATTAATGTAGGGAGGGAACCACTGCATTTTCTTTTTGCAATTTCCTGTAATAAAAAAATCATTAAACAAGAAAAATTCCGGACAGATCAATCGATTCGTGCAAAATTGAGCATGTTCTAAATTCCGTTTTAAGTTCAGATTAAAAATGGAGATAAGAAGATCAAGAAGAATACGGAAACTCAAATAAACTGGAAGGTTATTTTATATAGATTACACTTTTGATATGACTTTGTAAGACTTTGTTTATTTTCAAAATTGTCAAATACATTTTCTTTTGATGGAACATTTCCATCTTGTGATTTTATAATATAACGGAAGAAAGGTAATAATTATGCTTTATACGTATAGAAATCTATATTTGAATCTTGTTACAAACTTCTTTATTTGTGACACCACCCCTTCCCCTTTACGCTTCATAGGAAACCCAATATATTTTTTTATAAAAAAAATTCGACTTCTGAAAAATATCAGTTATGATTTTTTTAGAGATGAACCCCCAAATGACATAATTCTTTTTTAAAGTGAAACTTCATTAACGAAACTTGTGAATTGTTATTATCTCAACAAATTTTAATATGTATAAGAGAAAGATGAGTGTATAGCGCATGCGAACAAGTCACTTTACGTCGGTTATGCGTGAGAGAGAAATGAGTAAATGTATAAGAGAATAATGATGAATGCGCATGTTGGTATCAAACTGTCAAGTTACGTGCTATGTATACGGTTTCTGTGTTAAAATAATACGTTTGGATATTAATTTAATAATCGTTTGGTTAATGAAAACAATAGAAGTATCACTTCAACCGTGCGCTTATGTGGGTGAGCCACACTCCACTTTTTTTTCTTTTTTTCGATTTGAGGATATTACAATAAAAATATAAAACAATTACATACATATATGTAAATAATAATTCATATATTGGGTTTCCATATTAATACTTTAAAGCTTCCTTTTCAATATTTCTTATTTCCGATGTTAATTATTATATTAATAATTAGCATTCTGTCGTTTTCTAACTCTTCTTTGGCACGTAGATACCCTTTGAAATGAGCATCTATATACATAATTTTTAAGCTTATTTTTTATTTATTTTGGCAATCATTGTACTGTATGAAGTATGATTTTTAAATATCGAAGCATTTAAAAAATAATTAATGTATTCCATTTTTTTAGTATTACAGACTTATCTCGATCTCGAGATAGAGATCCATGAATGTGAATATGTTCTATTACAATTAACAACACACTTATTTCACATTACATTGATGTTAAAAGTATCATATATCCACAAAATTTCAATCGATTTTGCTGCTAGAATATTTACGCATATTCTCATCAAAATTTTAAACATCCAATGACCCCCTCCCCCCTTGTTTTATTGAAACCATCAACGATTCAATCATTCCATATATATTGTATGTTATCATGATTAATTCTGACGTAGTATTTTTGAAATAGACGTATTGGGTTTTTATGCAAATATTTTGATAAGGGTCCATGTGCAAATATGTATTTCAACAGATAATTACGCTTGGTGAAAATAAACACCGAAAAATGTTAATAAATATGGTCTAACTTACATGATGTCTTATTAATGTCAGGTATTTTTAAGAAATTAAATAAAAGTCCTTAGCTAACAAGCACTTTACAAGGACGGTGTTTTTCGGTCAATATTTTTTAATATTTTATTTCATCCCTTTAACGATAAAGACAATAATTTTTTTTTCAAACTATAGTTTCATGCTTAAATGGGTTAATTCTGTAAGATTTGATGTGTATATTTATTATATACAGGATGATTTACAACGAATGGGTTAGGCTAGGATTTTTTGTTTATAACAACCTCGATCTACTAGTTATTATCTTTTTTTCGTTCGTTGTAAATGAGCCTCTATATTATCACTATTTTAATACTCTTATTTTTTACTTACCAGATATGCGCTTAACTGTCATTCAAATTTAATACCAAATACAGAGCCCTTGTTAGCTAAGAATTTATTTATTAATGTATTAGATTATGTAATGGAATATATATAGAAAATAATTAATTATTTTTTTAATAAATGTATCGATTAATTTAATTGCATATCATTTCACTTCATTATTTAATAAATATGTATTCCAATAAATATCGATTCTGGTTCGAAAATATAAAAGTCTATCGTATAACTTCTTCATTTTGTTTCTATTTGCTATTTATTAAATATTCTTTTTTTTAAAGACTACAGTACATAGGGATTTCAAAGTTATTTCAGATACATCCAAATATTTCGTAAGTAATTTTTTTCGGTCGATCCAAATTCGCAACCGATATTTATTGGATCTTTAGAAGAAATCCGTAGACGCAAAACCGATGATGTATTAAAAATAATAATTTGACTATACCTCTCTGGCTGCTTTCAGCTCGCGGGCTCATTGGCGGCGAGGCGTATGTTGTGAGTGACACTTCAATCATATATGTGTTCCCTCCTGCAGATGAGGCCGGGCCAGCAGCCGGCGAGCCCCAGCAGTGGGGAGTAGAACGGGGTGTTGTGACGGGCACGCCGCACATGCACGCCGCGGCCGCAGCGGTAGCAGGGGTCGGCGGAGGTGCACCAGGAGGTGGTGGTGGTCTCGGAGGTGGAGGAGGTTTGGGGAACGGACAGCCCATGCCGAATGGATCGCCGATACGTAACATCCAGGTGGCTGTCAGTAATGCGGTCCAGATGCAGTGTCCACCAGGTAAGAAAAACAAAATATATATCATTTTAGAGATTTTATCCCAATTTTTATCCAAAATACCCTTCGATGATATATAGGATATTGCAGCTTCAAAAAAAAACGATTAAAAAAAACACAAGTTTTTGAAGTCGGTTTTATTTTTTTCTCTTTTGAGTGGCGTATCTTCGAAGTCCATGGCCAGATTCTGATATAATTTATTTGAGATCAACTTGGTAGTATACTATTTCAAACAAACATAAAATCGTACAAATCTGTGCATATTTGTCGGAGTTATGCCCAAACATACATAAAAAAATATATTCTTGAATTGAGAACCTCCTCGTTTTTTGAAGTCGATTAAAGACCAGGATTTTTTTCGAAATTCAAAATTTTTCTCGGAAAAATGCAGAATTAGAGAGTAAGCCCAAATTTTGTAAATAATTAAAAAAAGGTTATAAAAGTTATAATAGTTCCATTCAAAATCAAAGATATCGTCAAAATAAAATCAATAAATTAAAATATTGCGAGCGTAATCCTTACCTATATTCGTAATGTTATACGTTATTCTTTGATTTTGAATGGGGTTTCTTATAATCTTTTTTTAGTTATTTACAAAATTTGGGCTTACTCTTGACTTTCGTTTTAACTTTCCGATAAATTTTACGAATCGCGCAATATTTCTTTTTTTCTATCATATATCAAACCTTGTTGCTCACCAAGCAGTAATTAGTAATTAGCAATTTCCAAAACCATAAGAATCATAAGACACGTATTTGAGTACAATAGTTAATGTCTAACTATTACAACAATACACCACGTACCTACAGGCAAGCTTTGTAAGACCGATAATACAACGTCATTATCTTTAATCAGCGTCTAGACATATGCTAGACAGCTTGAAGATTCATTAATTACAAGTTTAGGACATTACATCAAGATGGTGGCTATACAAGTATACACGGTGTCTCTTGACATAATAAAATTATGCGCTAAACACAACCTGGTTAATAACTGGGGCCCTTTGCATGGATCTGTTATTAGCTATATCTTGTATGTCTGTGTTGAAAGCGAGCGGGTGCGAAGGAGATGAAATTTGTTTGAGTTGGGAAGGTAAATTAGATAAAGATTGTTTTGGGTCGATGCGATTAATATTCGGTTACCCTCTGTCCAGTTAGAGGTCGTTTTCAGAAATTGAAGTTATTTGTTTAACCGTTAAACTTGAACCTTTTAGACGTGTACCTACATTTCTCATTGTTTTCAATTTTTAACATGTATTTTTACAGTGTTTAAAAAATTAACTCTAACTCGAAATTTCAAAGAAATAAGAGTTCCTGAATCGTGTACTATAGACAGGTAAAAATTGACTTAGGCCAAGAATTCTTTGTTATATGTATATATGTATCGAAAATATGCAATATTATTTTAATATGAAAATATAATAATCCAACTAAATTATTGAAAATTATAAAAATTAAAAATTATAGACTAATATTGAAATCATATCTTTTTCTCAAAATGTTTCGTAAGCAATGTGATTAAACTTTTACAGTAAAAATAGATCTATTCATAGAATCAATAAAAAAGATATCAATTAAAAAAATAGAGTTGTCATACATAGGAAAATATTTTTCTAAAATACTATTAATAAAAAAATTTTTTTTAATAATGAATATTTTAGAAAATATAAGCAATATTCCATGTTTTTTGTTCAGCCTGTATAACAAATGCATATTTTTAGCATATAATCAAATGTCGGGGGGCCAACTTTCTCATAAAGTTTATTTAATGAATACTAATTAAAATAATAACTATCAAACGAATATCAAACATTTGCATATACAATTTACTTTAAATATGCATTTAGGGACGCTAAACTTTTAAAAACGGAACGCGTGAATTAGAATATATAATTGTTGTAAAACAAAAATGTTTAAAATCTGCTAAGGTAACAACTATCAAACGACAGACTTGTACTATCAAACATTTTTAAATAAATTGAAATCTTGTAAACCCAAAATAAACTCAATAATCAAATGTAGGGGGGGGGCTAACTTTCTCATAAATTTTATTTTATTAATACTAATTAAAGTAATAACTATCAAACGACAATATTAGACTATCAAACACTATCAAACGATTGCACATAAAATTAACTTAAAATAAGCATTTGGGGGGGGGGGGGGCTAACTTTTTGGACATATAAGTATATAGGAAATTTTTCCTGGAATTGTATAAACCAATTATAAATAAAATATTCAACAGCTTATTATTAGTGACCTAATTTAATGACAGCTTTAAAGCTTAAAGAAACTGAATATTGTACTATACTAATAATTAGAATCTAACTTAAACCGGCTTTTATAATCGGGCCAAACATTCTACTTATTCATAAAAACAGTATAATTAAAATCCTAATTAAATTGTTTTAATGAGTTCGATTTAATTTGTAAAAGTTTTAAATTGATTCCAATTCAAATTCTTTCCACAGCCTACTTTTGCATATATTCAAAGCACACTATGTAAGAGTTCGTTACGTGAAACAATAGCTCCAAATAAAATTTGTTCGCAGATCTTTGTATTCGTCCGATTGTGGTCTTAAAACATTCACGTTCTGTCTTTCTTTAAGCGAGACGTACAGTCAATACTCTGGAGTACGGTTTTAAATATATAAATAAATTATTTTTATGTCTGTTATACGTCTATACGGTTTATAGAATGGCCTGTAAATAGAAATTTACGATCTAAAAGCATTGGTGATTAGTGTACAACACTAGATATGTATATAAAAAATGTTCATTACTAAAAATGTAAATTATCAGGGTAGCTTCGTGATTTTTATAGCTGAAAAGGGGGTAATGGGTCAAATAAGTTTGGGAACCTATGCTCTTAAGCTTATATCCGATTTTATTGATTTTTTAGAATGGTTATTAAAACAAGGTAAAGTCAGGGAAATTTTTGGTTCCAACAATTTCCTAAAATATCTTCCCAATCCGTACTAATATTATAAATGCGAAAGTGTGTCTGTCTCTCTGAACGGCTATCTATCTGTTTATTACCTTTTCACGACTAAACCTCTAAACTGAAATTTGGCAGGGGAATAACTTGCATTCTGAGGAAGGACATAGGCTACTTTGTATCTCGGAAAATTTATTAATTGTACAATTACTTTAGATAAAGAAATGGTTATGTGACATTTGTACGCGCGACCTGTTTTATCGACTATCGTAACAGAAATCTATATTACCTAAACTTCTTCTTCTTCTTCTTCATGGGTTTTATGTCCGATAGCTGTTACTTAACCTAAATTTCACATGAACGATATCGCAAGTAAGAGCTAGTTAAAAATAAAACTTTTTTTAAATTATTTAAATATAATTTATATTTTTAAGTAGGTATAAATATTTTTTTTATTTCTTTAAAAAAGTATTAAGAAAAGTATGAAGTTTTAATTTAATTTAACTCCCCCTCCCCTTCACAGATTTGGTATGTAATTACCTTCATGTATTGTATTAAGAAGTCTGACTGTATAAAATATTCTGCCCCCCTTTTCCTTGCATGGGTTATATCGCCCGCTGTAACTTATTGTTGCTATTATTGTTTAGTTTTAACAATACGCCGTTGTTATCGTTAAACAGACGTTTCTATTGTCCCAATAAAACAATGAATTCAGCAATGCATTTCAGGAGACATATTTCCTCGAGGTTGGCGATACAGAAACCCATGCGATGTTACCTTATCACTGGAATATAAAGCGTGTATCCTTGCTACTTTGTATAGCCGTTCAATTTAGTTCAGTTGTAAATTTTTATCGCATCTGATAAATATATATGAAAATATAACATCATAGATTGGATATTGTTCTTACTCAATGTATACGTATTTTTATTGTATTTTCTTCAGCTGACGAATTGTTTTGAACTATCGATTTTTACATAAAGACATTTTATGTATTTGTTTAGTGAGGTGATCTTTTTTACTTTCCTATTCGACCATATGTATGAAATACGAGTTTTTAATGTCTGTCTGTCTGTAGATATAACTCAACAATTTGAATTTTTCTAATTATTTTTGAAACGATATGTATTAAAAAAAAAATTGCATAAAAAAAGTTGCATATAATATACATTTTGTTCTATCTTTTATCAATCAGACAAAATGATTTTTTTTATAATAATTAAAAATACAGAATAACGTATAAGAAAGTCCAGTGGAACCCGTGATAGAATTTTTATATTAAAAAGGTAGTCTCTAACTGAATTTTCATTTCAGAAACAGTGAAAAATACTGTAATGAAAACAAGCAAAAGCTACCAACAGTATAATAATAAAATAAACCAGTAATTTGATCTTGCAGACCATTAACTCACATTCAGAGGTACAATAAAATGTAAAAATTTAATTGAAAAATGCCATCTTAATCACAATAAAAGTACTGCGGAGTTAATTATGTGTTTAAACACACAACAAAAATGACCATGTTATAAAATTTAATTAATCAGAAAGAAGCCAACAAAACTAATGAATATAATTACGATTTTCAACTAATTAAAAATACTCAAACCATTTAACTACATTATAATTTCATCTTCTATCTCATTTTTCTCCACTTTTTCTCTATCGACTACTGTCAAACTCACTGATTCTAAAAGTTTTTACAGGTGGAAGCATTGACTTAAGGGGTTACATCTAATGTATTAACTAATTTTTGGGGAAAAATGTATTGGTTTAAATAAAAATATATTAAAAATGATATTCAAAAGGAATTATAAGCGAAAAAAAATGTTTTTTAATTTTTAGAGCTCAATTTCCAAAGTGTCTCTGAAAGAACGAAACAACCTAGATGGTGAAAAATGAGTGATAATGACTATTGGTTAACAATTACGGTTTTTATAAACAATTTTAAGAAGTTTTTTTCGTCAAAAACGCAATTTTTTGTTCAAAGTGATATAAAATTTGCAATTTTTTTTAATAATCGTGTGTACTTCGATGGGAAAAGTCATGTAAATAACGAGAAAAAAAAATTGTACTCTGAATTTTTATCCATGGAAGTTCTGTTTTCCTCAGTGGAGTACGTAACACAAAAGATGCCCTCAGTGTAAGTACGCTAAAGTCACCGTTTTGTTTTATATTTCATTAAAACAATTTTTTTTGTATATTTTAAGACATGCAGAATAAACCCTCCAAATTTCATTCGATTGCTCAAGGGGAGAAGGTGTTATTTACATGAAATAAATTTTGAAAACAATACTTTTCATTACTTTTTGCAATATTAAATTTAATTCATATTTCACAAAAATATTTAAAAAATTGCATGAAGTTAAAACAATTTGTTTTGACAAAAAATGTGCAGTTGAAGCTTCAAAATGCTTCTTTAAACTTGATTTTTAAGCATAAAATTTATGTATTGAATAGGTACACTCAAAATGGTCAAAAAACAATAGTAAAAATCAATTATATGAAATTAAATTAAAAGCGTACAGTTTTGACTTTAAACTACTTTTTTTTTTGCAGACATCATTCCCTCTCCTGCTAAAAACGCCACGCAACTCTGTAGTTTAATTAAATTTTAATTTGCAAAAATCTATGAAAGGTTGATATTTCAATACTTGAAATGCTTTTTATTTATTTACATAAATACGACCATCCTTACAATATTTTCAGAGCCTTTAATATTACACTTAATTAATTTAATTAATTCTAAGATCTCTTAAAATAAAATAACAAAATATTTATCACCAAAATTTAAATGTTTCAAAATAAATAAAAAATTCATAACGTAAGCACATTTTTAAAATGATAAAATATTTTGTAATGTTCCTCGAAGTATACGCTGCTTTTGTATAAATAAATTAATAAGTTTTCGTCGTTAATTAATGTACATAAATGTTCAGAAATACTTTATATATTTATAATTTATATATTTTACTTTATCTCACAAGTTGTTTTGTTTCCTCTCTATTTATGACCGCTTTGATTTGAGATAAGATCCTTTTGTTGTGATTTTATTTACGGCTATTTTAAATTACATTTTAAACAATAACGTCTTTGTTCATTTTATTGCTAGTAAACGCAGAAACATAAAATAATATATAGATATATACAAATATCACATACCATAGTCTACATGTAAATAAAATGTAGATTTATTGCCTAAAATCGAGAATATTATCTGTTATTATTAATTTTAACTCTCATGTATAAATCGTCATACTTTGTTTGAAAAATTAGAATCAACACTGTGTCTGTCTGTCTATCACAGATTTCTAGCTATTGAATCGTTGGACCTAGATAGCTGAATATTTGTCTCTTTTTAGCTTTTTAGCAATACAAAAAAAAACAATGACAATTTATTTATCATTTTCCTTTAAATCTATTTCGTATTCATTTCAAATTCCAATCGATCATGAAGTATGATATAGAATAACATATTTTTATATGGGTATAGAAATAACATTCCAAATCAATGTGAAATAAAGTTGAATGGAATCTGGATTTTTAATATTCACAAACATTTTTCATTAAAAGTTTTTTATTTGCTTCTTTTTTTAAGATACGTTTCATCTTGATGGAAAGAAAATATTTTTAAATCTATTTGACATTTCATTTTTAACATAAAGAAATTATTATTGCCTACTCAATATATTCATTAAAAAATATTTAAATTGAAGAAGTGAACTATAATAATTATTAATATTATTTAAAAATTAAAGATAGAAACAAAACATCATTACATAATTTTAGTATCTCTTACAAATATTATCTGCTCAGTGTTTTGAGTGATTGCGTGATGATATGTACCCTATAGCACTTATGAGATTTCTAGGAACATGTCGGTGCAGGTTTCATCAAAATCGGTTCAGTAGTTTTCGAGATTACTTCAGGAAAACACACATACACACAAAATTTTTATACGTTTTTTTTTTTGTATAAAACAACACTGTCGATTGGTTCAAAACCTCTTCCGACAACTCATCGATAAAATTATTATTTGATGCTACAGAATAAAAAAATGTTTTCGGCATTAAATATAAGTACTTTCTTTAATTAATTTACTGAATTTCTAGTAAAATAAATATTACAAAGACTGTATTTTTATGGAAACTATAATAAATATAATCTGTTTTTCGTATTTTGAAATTTATAAGACTTTATTAAATTTAATGTCTCTTATCTGAACCAAAGAAAATTTCTTCTAATTCAATAGAACTGAGTGCTTTTTGTGATAATAGAGCTATATTGAAATATGTTATTTCAAAAGTTTTTTTCCAAACTTAAATAAAATCAAATGTTTTCTTTTTCTATTCATTTTTATTATATAGTAATTTATTCAAATATTTATTTTATTTTCTATTGTTTTCTTAACGAATAAGATTCTATTTTGTCTTCAACTTCGTAGCTGTTTTTTCACTCTGATTCGAATTGATTTTATTTAAATATTATTTACTACTAGCGTGCTTTTTTATAAATTCTGGTATTTTTTACACGAATGTAACTTTGAAAGCTTATATCTTCAGAACTAATAATCATAGAGCAATAAATAAAACACTAAACATAGCTTATATAGTTCTATTTAGAATAAAACTAGTTTTAGCCCTCTATCCCTAAGCTTTAAATATAATAGCATGAAAAATTAAGATAATTTTCATAGAATTTTGTATACATAATACCTTATTAATCATTAATACTGTACATAGTTTTACTATTACTTGGGATCTTGTGACCTTTTGTCTCTTATTTAAACTTTACTAGATTTGTGAACACGGAAAATACTCTTTTCCAATTTTTTTTAGGAGGCTATTACGAAAAGGAAAAGGAGTATATTTGATACACTCTACTCTACAAACATATTTAAAAATTACTTAAAAAATAATTTTGTATGTTGCAGGTCATCCGTCGGTACAGCCGCGGAATCAGACTGTGGTGGTAGCCGCTGGTGGAGGCGCCGTGCTCCAGGTTGAGTTCTGTGCAAGCCCGGGCGCAACGCGTGCGGTGTGGATGACCAACACACACGTCTTTAGACCCGGACTTCCTACCGGAGCCGGCCGTATCCGCGCTCATGATCTTATGGTAAGTATGCATAACTCAAAATTAATGAATTTTCGGGGAAATTTCTTCGATATTTAAATTCCAGAAAAAAATTATTGCCTGGGAAAAGAGACACAAAACACATAAAACCTAGCCAGATATACTTTTTAAAAATCAAGAAATTTCCGAGAAAATAAATTTTTTATTCCCAACATTAAAATAATTTTTTTTACGTCGTAATTTTTTATAATTAAATAAATTTTATTTGATATTAATAATTTAAGTATATCTTCGCCTGTCTACGTATAATTATAGTAATTATAAAGTAATATTGACGCGAGTTTCATAAAAGTTACAAATTGAAGTTGATTATTAACAAACTAGAATATCATCAACGAAAATTCTTTTGAATACTTCTTTTACTTTGAGAAAGTTGGAGTGTGTAATAAAGGAAACTAGGGTAAAAATTCTGAACGACGGAGTGTCGAATACCTCTTGTGAATTTTAATTAATATTTCATTAAAAATGTAGTCAAAGGTGGAAGCTAAAAAATGTGGTGATTTTAAATTAGGTAAATGCTTTGACATAAATTAAAAATATTTTCTAAATTGAATATCATTTCTAAGTGATAAGTACTCAAATAGTTTTATGAAAATAGATATAGGATACTTTTATAATATACATATTAGGGTTTTTATTTAATTTTTTTTTCGGTCCCATTTAGATCTAAGGAAAATTCTCCCAATTTCAGACTCGTTCGTAGATCAAACCTGTCTTTTTCCATTTAATTAACATTGGAAAAATTACTTTTTTACTTACGCGTGAATAGCTCGTTGAAAAAAATGTTTTTTTAATTTCTTAATATTTTGATAAATAGGGGTTAAAAATTGTGTCTAATAGTTTGTCTTTAGTTACTTACTGGCTAGAAATGTAAAATTTTATGCGTTACTCACTATTATAACGTAAGCAGCCAGTGAAAAAAAGTATTTTCAAAATTGAATATATTTTATTTTGTATTGCTTATACAGGTGACGCAAAATTCACAAAAAGATTTAAAAATAACTAAGGTACTGGCACCAGTTTTGGACACTTTAAGAGCAAGGTTTATTGAGCTTCTTTTTATAATTCTCATGAACTCTTGATACTAATAAAACAAGTACCTCTTTAGTAAATCAATTTAATTACCAAAGTCTGCAAATATAATTTTTTTAATTATAGCCTTTTATTTTGTTTATGTTTTTTCTTTAGTAATGGACAAAGTTAAACCAGTAATGGGCATCCAGCCATAGACACTTGCTAGTGATTACAAAATGATAAGTATTACGACACAAAGGTTATAAAATAAAGAATCATAAAATTTGAAATAATGTAAAGCAGATCCTACCGTACAATAATAATTAAATAGATAACACTACTGTTATCTAATTCTAATCAAGCTGTTAACAGTTAAGTGTCTATGATTCAGTACATTTAATTAAACAAGTGTTCAACACTGGGGTATTTTCTAAGACCAAGTCATTTTCAGTATCACAAAATGACCTCTATCAAATGTATTTTGGAAATCTCAAGAGGATAAAAATTGTTCCAGATTTTATAAAATATGAGTGGGTCGCTAGTTTTGTACAAAATACATAAAAGAACACTCTTTACATTTTATTTAAAATTCAACACCCATCGCTAGACATTAATACCGCCAAATGCTCGCTAAATCTCTTTCGGTTTAGATATTATAAAGGGTATTAACTTGGCTTGATTAATTAAAATTGTATTTAACATATTCTCCCCTAAATAAAAACCAGTGGTATAGCCCTGGATTAGCGATAAAGAGGAGTGGCGCCTACACCAGGCGTCATGAATATTTATTTCCATCGACTCGTTGACGGCTTTTCCATTTTCATTCGCTTTTAATATCCGAACTAACGCAACTCTTTGAAGTTGTGTTTACAAATAAAAAAAAAACCTTTTTATGGTTTCAATAACTCCATGTGCTAATCATTTCATTGATTGGAAGATATATGTTTATAATATTAATGTAAAATATGAGTATGTTCATAACATATTTAAACTTTCATATTCAAAATTTTTATTTTATTTAGTTTGTTTTGATTTCCTTAATTTCTAATTTATCAACTTTTTCAGTCTTTTTAATATCACATTTATAAAACCAGTTATTTTCTTCGTATGATTTTTTATCAGATTTTTTTACTCTTTTTCCACAATTGGTTGTTTTATTTAATTTCTCCTAAATTCTGTAGCCTTAAAAATAATTTTCCTTGTAGAAAATGATAATTTATCTCGCACTTATGGTGTTTTCTTTTCTCTAGCTTCCACAGGGTTGCCAAACATCACGCATGCTACTTAAAACAATATTTAATTTTTGAAGGCATGAATAAAAAACAAAAAGAGTGGTGTGTGCCTCACTAACATAAACGCATGGTTGAAATGAAACTTCTTTTGTTTTCATTCACCATGCGAATTAAATAAATAAATAATCAAACGTATTATTTTAACAAAAAAATTAAATATTATACAAAACAGATAGCTTGACACCAACGTAAATTATGCATTCATCCATCTTTCTTATACATTTACTCATCTTTATCGCACGCATAACCGACGTAAAGTGACTTGTACTAATGTGCTATTCATCCATCTTTCTCTTATACATCTAATCACGTTTCATCTTTAAAATCTGTCGATGTTAAAATCTGCCGAGATTTAAAAAAAACGCTTTATAATCTTTCCCCCCTATACACATTGGAACGAAGTAGAAATCTGGCAACCCTGAATGTTTTGTAGTAGATAAATTGACATTTTATGTGTGTCTAATTTCAGGCCTCAGCGCATGCGCCGCATTGTCATGTCGCGCAGCTGAGCATCGAATCGGCGCGATCACGTGATCACGGCGAATACTCGTTCATAGTCCGTTCAGCCGCCGGTCTCGCGGAAGGCGTAGTTTTCGTAAACGTCACTGGCGCTGATAACTTCAACGCTACGAGTGCATCAGCATCTAGCGCATGCTCGGTCACGTATGTGACGGCCATGTTCGCCTATTTTTGGCTGATGATAGTTTTGTAACAACCAAATCAAATTTAAACTGGCCATTGTTGATTTAGTAATTTTGAAAATGGTTACTTACGGACATTGTTATAATATGAATGTGTGACAACTTTGACATATTTAATTTCGTGTGCCTACGCATCGAAATTGTGACCTAAATAAAATACCATAAAATTGAGTGCCAATGTATCTTTAAACACAGTCAATTTCTTTAAAAGAACTGTTACGAAAATATTCTACACAGAATTTTGGAGTGGAGAAAGTCTTTCAAAGATTAAATTATAATTTTTATTGGATCGTATGAAAAAATGGATAGTCCAATATGTTTCTACGTTTGCTTTAACTCGCTAGTGGAGGCGTGTGGTCGATCTAACCCAACGACATCTATGAATAGCTCTATTAACAAAACCGAATTATTTCTTTACTTATCCGCCAAACTTCAAACTGAATCATGTTGAACAGCTGACATTCAATAGTTTGAGTCAGTGACGTGGTATCGAGGGGGGGGACCCCCACCGAAATATTCAGGGGGGGGACTCCCACCGAAATATTCAGTGTTCTTAAAAAAACGTATGTTTTGAGAAAACATCAGTTCAAAATACCTACAAAAAATGTAACTCATATGAAATTTTTTCTTACTACGCCACTGGTTTGAATTTATCACAGAAACGTTGTGTTATTCCTCCTCAAAGTTGTTGATAGGTCAATCTGACCCAACGTTCCCGTTTTTTTACATGGTCGGCTTATTTTTAAAAAAATATCCGAAAGATAATTATTTCAGTATTCAAACCCTCCACTAATTGTAAATTTAATTTAAATCATACAAACATATTTTGTCAATGATTAAGATAATTTTACGTTTTCATTATTTTTATGTTGTATACATATTAGACTGGGGATCTAATGACATATTTTACTTAATAATAAAATAATTATGGAATTAAAGAATGCTTTAAATAACCCCTAATGTGTAAAGGGTCAAGTTAACAATGTTTCCACTGACGTGATGATTTTTCACGCCTCCACTGCCGGATTTTTCACGTACACTCCTCAAAAATCTCATCTTTTATTTTAAAAATTTCTTAAAATTGAGTCCAGAAGTGTTTTTGTAATTTAATTGTGAGAACAGTTTTGTCCAAAAAATATAATATACATACATTTTATGAAGTATAAATTTATACCAGCTATTTATAAATTACCAACTGTAAATATTATTTTGGATCTAGAAAAATGTATTTTATATCTAGGTACTATCGTATATTGATCAAATTTTGATTAATATATGGGGACATCGGAAAAATATGATAGAAATGACGAAAATAAAAGTGAATGTGGATAATCATAAACTATAATACAGGTTGTTTCAAAAATGACAACTCTAAAATTAAGAGAGTATAACTTATGCCATTATTACTCAGATGGCAACACTGAATTCAAGGTTTAATGCATCTGGCCATTAAACTAGTCATGAGCTAGTCTTGTTTAAGCATTCATTACTTTGTATTGTACCAACTGTGAGTTTTTATAAAGATGAAATTGACAGAATACAAAATAATGAATGTTTATTAGGGTTTGTCAAAAAAAATATTTAGCTCTCGTTACGAAATACGTTAGTTTTTGACCTAAAATAAATCCTCGCCGAAGGATTACCCTGTAGTTCAGTTTTAAGAGGTGCCACAAGGGGGATCCCGTTTCCTATTTAAATAAAATGGGAAAATGATTCTTTAGTATTGGTATTACTGATTCATAATAACTGATGAAAAATTTGTAAAGACATCATTTTGTAGAAGATGAAATTCTCTACAAAAATGTCTTCAAAGTCATGTCTCTCAATTCAACCTATCAAAAATTACAAGCATTCAAAGCGATTTATTTGTTAAATTGTACGTCTAAAAAAAATTTTCATCAGTTATCATGAATCAGTAATATCAACTTTAGTACTAAAGAATAATAATTCCATGTTATTTAAATGGGAAACAAGAACCCCCTTGTGGCACCTCTTAAAATTGAACTACTATCTTTGTGATTTATTTTGGGTCATAAACTACCTTATTTCGTAACGAGAGCGAGGGAAAAAAATATCGATTTTTTTTATACACTCTAGTGTATATACGTGACTAGCTCGTGGCAAGTTCATTTCAATGGCTAAAGGCAGTTAACCTTAAACGCAGTATGTACTATAATTTGATTGATATTATGGCAAAACATTGTCTGCTCTATTTCAGGGTTGTGTCCTTTTTGAAATAAACTGAGACTATAAAAGTGAATTGGTGTTGAATTTCTACCCGAAAGGAGACAATAGTGTACTTTATAGTTTTCTAAATATTTATTTTTAATATAGACCATATTATTACAGTACATTTGTGTATGATTGGGTTGATGATGTACCAAATATTATTGTAACGCCAAATGAGAATGTGTGATAGGTTATGACTGTTGTATATATCTATATATTATATAATATAAAGAGGTTAACATTGAATATATAAAAAAATATATATTTTTTTCAGTCAGTGTTACAATAAATAGTATTTCAAAAATTAAGATACATTAGAAATCATCAAGTAATTTCCGATTTTAGAACTAGCAACAATGACAGTTGGAAATTTGCAAAAAAAAAATCAAAAACATGAAAAAAAATTCTATGCTTCAAAAATTCCGAAAAAATCTAAAAGAACCTGCAAAACATCCATACCAATTTTTTTATCAAAATCCAATCAATGATATTTTTGAGTTTCATTCCACATCGTATTTTAAATTTAAAATTATAAAGAATTTCTTATCGACCAATAAAAAATATTTTCGCTGTTAATCTCTTTAGATAGCCTTAAATGTTATAATATTTGTAAATTTATTTGTTTTTTGAAACACCAAAAAAAAAAACTGCAGTGTATATGATGTATTATTATGATTAAGAGAGTTTATAAGTTTGTGTTCTTTCAGCGGAAAAGGTTATACGCTCAAATGTATTCATCTTTTAATATAGGCTTTCATTTAATGGGGACCAGTGGTGCACCCAAATTGGAGGTTAGGGATTAGAATCCCCTCTTCTTTGGGTGCACCACTGGTGGAGACATATTGTTGTTATTCGGGAGTGTAGAATTGTATCTGGAATATTTATGTAGATTCAAACGTTTTTTTTTCGTGGGTTACGTTACTCAAACATAAAAATTGGGACATCTAAATATCTCGAAAAAAAAACATTTTCAGAAAATATTTTTCCGACGAAAATTGTTTCGTTTCAAAGGGCAGACAAAATCAGACAGTAATAATTTTTTTATTTAGATGACGTTTTCAACGTCAATTAAAAGTTAACATTACTTTTTCTATTGAAAAGCTCAAAATAAATAATAATAAATATAGATTTGGACCTTCAAAAGAAATTTTACTTGGAGTCTGGAAGTTTGCGAGAAAAAATGATTTTTTTTTTAATTTTGTTTTTTTACGTAAATAAAAATATTTAAACTGTAACAGAAAAAATACCAAAAAAATTATTATAACAAAATGAGTAACGTTACTTGAACTTTTTTTGGTTAATTTCATCAGCATTAATAATGGGGCAATCATATATATCATACATATAAATCAGATATATATATCAGATATATTTATGATACCATTCTGATTATATTTTACTGTTTTAGTAGTCACTTGTATTATACAAAATTCTGCACATATTTCTTTGTAAATTTTAAAAAAAGATGTTTTTCCTTTTTCAGTAGTTGTTCTTTTAAATATTTTTTCTTATATTATTTTTCATTAGCATGTCTTTTAAGGGAAAGTATTATAAATATCTATGTATATAATGATTTTTCATTGAAATTAAAAAATTAAAACCCAATAGGAATTGTTATACAATACAAGCTCGCTAATTGGACATTGTTGGTACCTGTATTACCGACTTTATTAGCTTAAGTCACTAAGGTAAGTCTGGTGATGAAATAATCAATGGCGTGAAATGTAGGTTATCTATATAAAGAAAGAATTCTTGACTGACTGACTCATCAACGCACAGCCCAAACTCCTGAACCTAGAAAGTGTGAAATTTTATTTTATTTATAAATACGTTTATTAGTTATTTAGTTATCAAAATAATCATGTTAGTTACAATTTTAACTTTCAAGCCGCATAGATTTTTTATTTCCGCATATAACGTTATTAATATTAGTATAAGTTTGCCCCGCAAGTGTTAATATTTTATATTAATAAAGTGTTTAGTTTTACCCCAATAACAATACAAAATTAGTTAGTTATACGTTTATTAAGACTATTGTATTGTTTTTGAGATATTTAATGGTACATAGAAAGTAAGTGTAAACATGCGCCTACTGTCTGATTACTGAATGCGTCTAACTAGTAAGTGTGCATCGAAAATAAAGAATGATTTTTAATTCAATCAATAAAGAGCTTGTTTAACTAACAAACGTCTGATTAACGAGCTAGTACTGTACTTGAAAAATAATTATGGTATGTGTAAAATTATTGCAAAATTCTTTTTTTTTAAATAAAGTTTTTTTCTTAAATTATTTTCTACCTAAGCCACTGGTTATGAGAGATAATTCTTTTTAAGAAAAGGTAAAAAATAATACCAAACATTTATTTTCTTGTTATAAGTTTTAATGTTTGTATTTTTGCTTAAATACATTTTTCGATCATTTTTAAATAAATATATATTACGATGTTACATTTATGTGTACATATTTTTTGACTTATACTAAAATGTATATAAGTATACCAATAAATGTTTCTACTACATTTACATTTTGTTCATTGTGTGTAAATTTATAAGAATAAACGTTAATTTTTTTGTCAAATTATGATTATATAATCAATGACTGTAATATATGTAAAATAGTTATATCCATGTTATCTCTTGTTACTTTACACACTCCTGAATGTAAACAATATAATATATTATGTAATATGCAAGAAACCTGTGACCGATATGCGTAATTATGAAAACTAACGGTAATAAACGAATAAACGTCCATAGCTGTAATGTTTATATGTTGTTCTCTGTTCATTTTTACCTTCACCTTTACTCCTTTAACATCCCAATTAACAGGTGGTTGGTTAATCTTTAAAAAACGAGCGGTAAGTGGGAGTCGCCTATACTTAAACATGCATTTTAGTCATCATTAACAACTGTATTTAAGTTAATATTTCTGTGACTTCACTTTTATCTTCACCTTTAGTCCTTTAACATCCCAATTAACAGGTGGTTGGTTAGTCTTTAAGGAACGAGCGGTAAGGAGGGGTCACCTATACTTAAGCATGCATTTTAGTGATAATTATATAATATATAATAGTTAATAATACGTACTAAATATCACCCAACGATTTCGTTAAAAGTATGTTTATTGTACAGATAATTGTGTCAAAAGTTGAAATTTTCAAACCACAAGTTTGTATCGTAAACCGTTCCCAAGATATGGCATCTCAAAGTTAACTTTTTCAAAATTTTGGAAGAAAATGGCAATGACTTTTGAACCTTAAAAATTCGAAAAAAAAGTTCGCAACAAATCAAAAAAAATTCAAAGGGGTATACCTTAAAAAATGTTGATTTTTTCTGAACGAATCATTTAATATTAAAATTATACGTAGTTTTTTTTTAACATGACCCCAATTATGATAATAATACAAGGGTTAAAGCAGAAAATGCCACGGTCACAAAAATGCTCCTGATATTGGACCTACAAACCTGAATCGTGTTGAAGGTTTCTGCATCAATGTCACTAAAAATGCATTCTGCAACTGATAAGTTTTTAAATGCACTTCATATGTGATTATTACATAACAGACAGAAGGGCAAATTTTTTCTGATAAATAAATATAACCAATTTGCTTCGACATTTCATGAATTATTATTATTTCTATGATATATAAGTAAAATTAATAAAAGCCATTCTTAAATATTTCAAGTCGAAAATAGACTGACTATTAATTAACAAAGGAAATTTTTCGGTTAATTTTAATTAAGAAATTATACTAAAGGTTAGCCTATCTTATTGAAATAATGTATCTTCAAAAACTAATAGACATTATCTAAAATTAATGTAAAGAAAAAGACAATATACGCACTATATGTGATTGTTATCATATTTGTTTTTATTATATCACAATACTTTTATAAATGGCGTATTTCTTGAAAAATAAACATTTCGTAAAAAGTAATAATATTGCAATTGGTTAAGAATTCGGTAAAGGGGTTAAATAAACATTGTACAATTGAAAAACTGGTTTGGATAAGATTTTATTGTTCTCTTTTTGGAAACAATAGATAATTAACTGCTTTTTATATTTGCATAAAAATAAGAATAATATTTTTATATCTTTATTTATTTACTACTACATTGTCTTGTGTCTTGTGTACATAAGCAATTTTTCTATTTCTATCAATAAATATAATATTTTTTGTAAAACCTACATACATTGCGTATGAGAAAATATAGATTTTTTTAAATTTTATAATTAAAAAAATAGATAAAATTCAAATCATTATATCGTCGTTAAAATAGGTGTAGAAAGATCATTAAAAAAGCATTTTTTGAAGCTTGCTATCTCTTCTTTTTAATGTTTTTTGAAAATTTAAATTCAAGCTATTTTTCAAGAAGCTGTATACAAATTAATCGAAATCGGAAAATGGGTAAAATTTTAATAAAATAATTATTTTATATTTTTAAGATAAAAATTTGATTTTCAAAAGTCATTCATTAGATTTAATCAAAAAAATTAATCACCAGCCCATGAAGACTAAAAATTAATATAAATATTCTATTTTTTGACAATTTGGGGTAAACGATCTTTCTTATTCCCAAATTCGTTTTTTGCACACAAAAATACATAAGCCAGTTAAAAATATCTATAAGACTTTTTTTGTAGGCCTTATTTTAACATTTAAAAATCATAACAAATATTTCTACATAATTTTTTTTCAATAAGTAGAGCAAGTCCGATGTGTGTGACTACATATTATACATATTTGTATTTTTTATAAGCCCTCATAAATCAACAAATGCCAACAGGTTTATCTAAGGTAGACGCATTAATTGCGACCTTGGCGTTGCAAAACTCGCGCTTGCAATCGAGGATGCATTTCCAGAAGTGCATAGGTTATTTTTTATATTTGTATACCTATTGACTACATTTTAAAAATGATATTGATACGTACCTATCTATTCCTTAAAAAAACGGTGATTTTTTTGTACACGGCGTTTTCATAGTTTTGTCACTTGGCAACATATTACTCTTAATTTAACGGTGTACTTTGAAAAATATATATAAACTAGCTTTGTCCGCGAGGAATTTGTATTTTTTTATCTAATCATTTTTCGGGATAGAAAGTAGCCTATGTCCTTCCTCGATTTACAAACTATCTCCTTGCCAAATTTTATCAAGATCGGTTCAGCAGTTTAGCCGTAAAAAAGTAACAAACAGATAGACAGAGTTACTTTCGCATTTATAATATTAGTAAGGAAGTATGAGTATCATTTGACAAAACATTCGTACCAAGACAAATAGTAACGACTATTGCAAGAATGAAACTTAACCATACCCTATACCCCAAATATTTGCATAAAATAGGCAAACAACCCACTCCCACATTCCCATGAGATAACAATACAGAAGAAGATTTGAATCATATATTATTTGCAAAAACTATGATAAAGAACAATGTTAACTTTGGAAAGAGTTAATGAAAAAAAAATTACTCCCGCCGTACAACATAAGTTTTATGCTGAGCACAATAGATTTAGATATACTATATAAAATAATTTATAACTATATAGTGAATTCAAAAATACAATTATAACAGCCAGTGGGGAGAATTTTGTAATACAATCGTTGCGATTAGCGTTAGTGAACCCCCGTGGCAGCTGGATAATCAGAGGCATTCGGGGTTGTATGGGAGCAATTAGACAAGTAAGGCTAAGATAGAAATAAGAACCTATTGTCTGTCCTTAGTACCGTACCTGTGGATGAAATGGGCTTCATAACTGTTTCCTGCCTTGATTACCCCAGAGCACTTCCCGATCCCCCCAGTCATCCATGTCTTGTCGTGGCACAGTGACGTTAATAACCGGTTGTATATGAACATAAATGCAACATAAAAAAAATTTGGGTACTAAATAAGAGTTAAGTAAAGAATAATATTTTGTATATATGTAGTAATGTATTGCCAATTTGCAAACCAACCAAAACTATAAAAATGCCGTGGTCACCGTATACTAAAGTTTCGCTTCTGTTCTACCCATAATTAAATAAAATGATAAGAACGTATTTCTGAATAAAAGTGTTTTTTTTCTTTTTAATAAGCGTCGTAACTGTCTCCTGCCTTAATTACACCAAGGCACGTCCAAGCCCCTTCCCCCTAGTAACCTATATCTAGTTTATTTTTTTATATAAAAATATTATATATTACACTTAATATCTCATCTATTTCAAAATCTTTATTAATAAATTTTCAAACGATATTTTCCATATACCTACATATATACCCTAAACCAGAATACAGAATACTACATAAATTTTCATTAAATATAATATTTACACATAACAACTCGTTAGGTAGGTACATAGGTGGATTAATTATGAAAATATATTCAGAGGTAATATTATTCCACGAAATTAATATTCTTCGTTTCAGGGCATTGTATTTTTTCACGGGCGAACCTTGCTCAAAGTTATTAAACTGTTGTAATCGAGAATTAATATGTAATTGCCATATTATATGCACATTACGAGGACATTATATGGACAGCGCCGAACCAGGGTTATTAAAATTCATTTTTATATTATAATTTTATAATCTCTTAGAATTTTATCTTTATAGGCGCTCAACAGGCGCGTATACAAGAGAAGGCCCTAGGAGTTATGACCCCCTCCCAATAATTAAAGAGATACACTAGATATTATAAAGAAATCAGAAAATTATTTAAAGTAGTTAGATGAGTTCAACATAGATTTTCATCTACAAAATCATTTGAATAAAAATTGTACATTATGATAATTAGCTGCTTGACACGTAGAAATGAAGATTGACATGCTATTTTGCTTCCTCGCAACATCGAAGATACGAGAAGCTGTGTGATTGTTTTAAAATGAGACAAAAAAATTGCTCTCCGATTTAAAAATTTTAAATTGATCTTTCCGTTTCAGGTCAAGACAAACATTTTTCGTTCCGTGTCTGTCTGTTTTTTCCCTGAATCCTTGTCACACGCATAACTTATGAACCACTAAACCGATATTAATGAAACTTGGGTGGCTGGTTGGGTCTAGCTTAAGTGTGTAAGAGGAAGGGGTGACTTCCCAAAATACAGATATCTCAAGAACGACACATATTACGTGATACGACTTTATTTTAGATCTATTACACAATTCTTTACTACATTATATTGTTCAATATTCAACGGTTTAGACAGCATACTGCAAAAGAGCGCGCTGGTGGCAAACTTTTTTCCGACTTGATTTACTATTATCGTCACTGCTTACTCCTTAACGTAACAAAATATATCCTATAACCTGACCAGAAAACATACATATGAATTAAAAAAATCACGTAAATCAGATAAGTGGTTCTCGAATTATAGGCGCACTAACGGACAGCCAGACAGAGAGACGTTGAGCTTTATATATTAGATGGATTATATTCGATAGTCAATAAGTGTATTTATTATAAAATTTCAAACTATACTCTGTTTCATTTAAGTTTGCAGTGGTCCGGGTTTTTTGACGGCACGATGCACGATTCGTACCGTCAAAATCCCGACAACCACTGCAAACTGAAATGAACAGAGTATAGATAAGGTGCAGTGGGGTAAGTGCAGACCGGTTTTTGCATAGTTGGACTTTGAACCCATATATTTTCAATCTGTTATACAAATACTTAATATTTTCAGTATTAAATGATTGTGCAGTTATTACTGACTAGTTTAAATTGAATAGGACGTCAATTTTCTTTGTATATTTGCATTATGATAGGAAATTGTAAAAAATGTCAACTACAGTGCACTTGCCCCATTTTCGGGTAGTTAAAAACGCTTTGAAGCATTATTTCATATGCTATGGGGCAAGAGCAGAATTGTGAATACGCCTAGTATAAAATGTTTTTTACCGCATCAAGATACGTTGTTTAGTTTTGGAGTAGTGAACTTTTTAAACAAGTTGGTATTAACTTTTAGTATTAGCTATTACAATTTCACTCGTATTATAATAAAAATAACTCGTTAATGCACTTGCCCCGTTTCTGCACTTACCCCACTGCACCTTACATACATGTGACGTATTGATCATCCCTAACATTGGCGCCGTTTCCTATCTAATAACAATAAAACGATAGTCCGAACATTGGCGGTCACTGTCATCACCGACAGATCCCAGGAGGCTAGCATCGACCTTGCCACAACCTTGTTCATGCGACGACGTATGTACAATACATCTAGCTAGCTAGACAATACATTCCGCCAACACATATTATACTCAATCCACGCGTCTGCCTGCAAGTGTGTGTTTACACGTGTATGTGTACTACACACACACGCACACACATACGCACGCATTGGTATCTCTGATCGACATTGACTCACTGACACAATTATGCTGGTACGGAGATTTGTCACATTTAATGCTAGTATGCGTATATTATATTACAGTGGCGCGTTTATGTTCACATGGTCGAGGGTGTTCTAAGAATACTACTGCCGTGCTTAGTTAAAAGGATTTAAAAAAAATGATTTATTACGATTTCCTACACGCTACTGAAGGAAAAAGTAATAAAATATGGTTTAATAACGAGATACAAGCCTTTTTAATTTACTGACTTTCGTGATTTGGTTGCTTATTTAATGCAAAAAGGAATAAATAATCTTTTGAAAACATAAGGGTTATAATTTCGACATATAATTAGATACTAGCATTAAATCATCCCCAAACTGTGATAAATAATATTCAATTACATTTTGTTTGGTAAATCCCGGGAGCATAATGCCACATTTTGGAAACATATATCTCCAGAACTTATAATCGTAGAACAATAAATAAAACGTCAATATAATATAATATTTATAATAAAACTAGTTTTAACACTGCATCCCTCAAGCCAAATACAGTAACATAAAATGTTCACTTAATTCAGTAGTGATGCGTTTTTTTGCCACATATAATTTGTAGACAAATATATTTAGTTATTGTAAAAATATATTAAATATTGTATGAGATGATAGCACAGATTTAAAAGATTGAAACAATTCAAAGATTCAAACAACTTGAGGGGTAACACCACTCTAGTGGCCTAAAAAGGCCTAACTTTATGAGTTTAATAAAAGAAATGGGAATTATTTTTAAAGAGTTTATTCAGCATATATTTAAGTATAGAAAAAAATGTTATTACTATTTTTGTACAAAATAGTGGCGCGAGAGCCAATCTTCGAAATTACCTTTTTTAAAAAGACCTCCAGTAGCGGACAAACTCGTGAAATATAAAACCTGGAGCTAAAAGCGAAAAAAAATTAAAATCTATATACTACTAACTAGTACTAACTATAGAAATACATAGGGATTTTTTATTTAATCAAATTTTGTAGAAATGGTGCATTTTTGAAAACAAAATTGATTTCTTGCCAAAAAAATAAGCAGTATATTATACATATACAGGATCCGTATATTATATATAAAGGATCTAATTGTGAAGCCACTGTCAAAATTTCAAACTGATCCATGCAACCGTGTTGAAGTAATGTGTTCGCTAATAATGGTTTCGAGAAAAACTCGTTTAAAGTTTTACAAGCAGTTAATTTTACGTGACCCTTTGAGTAACCTTAAGCACCTTCTGCACTGTATTTTTTTTACTATAGAACCAAGATCTTATTGTTTTTATGATATTAAAGCATTGTTTAAACAAAAAAATTTAAAAATCCTAGAGTGGTGTTACCCCTTAAGGTAGTTAGTGAATAAAATCGTATAATTGATTCAAATAATTCGAGTCTCTAAAAAAATTAATTTTTCTCATCTCTAATATGGCCATATTATGTCAATTAAGTTGAAGAAAACTTTAAAAGTAAAGCTATATGAAAAATGACAAACAGTTTTTTAAAGCATAATTTAATTAGGTTCTAAGACAGTTTTTGATAAAAATAGAATTTTTGTTGCTATACCAACATTTAAAAAATTCAATTATAATAACAAACAAAACAAAATATTTCACAATCTCTCGCCATCAGTTGACGGCCCATCAAAATTAGTTTAGTATATTTATAAAATTATTTTTAAAAACCTTTGATGGTGAAAAAATGTATAAAATAATTTAATTAACCCTACCAATTGAACAAAATGTGTTTTTTTTCAAAGGTCATATAAGCAAATTTTTTAAATTAAAATACGCCTCATTAATTGGAATCAAAATTGATAAACATATATACTCAGGAAAGGCCTTAGTGAATCTGGGTGAGATCCCTCCCCACCCTCCGATATCATTAAAACAATGAAATAAATCTCATAACTACCCCCCCCCCTCTTTTTAAATCCGCTACTGCTATTTTTGACAATCAGAAGCATACTTTTGTAAAAAAAATATACACAGGTATATACTCACATATTGCACTTGAATAATTTAGCTTGATATTAATATCAACAAAGAAGTTCATGTTTCTATATTTGCATACTACGTAAAATTTTGTTTGATCGGCGACAGGGTTACCTACAAACTTCTGGAATCGGTAAATATAAAGGGGAACGCACGAAATAACCCGTGAACCTATCGGTCATTGACTAATTGAAGATATTACCTATCTACATTCATGAATATTCAACTCACGATTTTTTACTTTGACGAAAAATTTGTCGGGTTTGTTTTTTATAGAAAACTTTTTTTCTGAATATGTATAATTATTTATCAGTATCAAAATCGTTGTTATTATTATAAATGTCAAGTGCGAGTCGAGCCTCGCGTACTAATGTCTCGTACAGTTTCATTTTTTTAATTTAACTATTAGAAAACAGATGACTCCAAATGTACTATATATTTTTTATAACAGTTTTGAATTATTTTTGAAAAAAAAACAAGTATAGTGCTGATAATTTTCTTATGATCTCGGTATTATTTCACACATATTCCCATTTTTTCAGATTTTGCTCAATTTTTTTTCCGAGATATGCTAAACGGAGATTTTAATAATATTACATATTTAAATTCTATGAATTTGATACCCCATTCACCGGAACTGTGTAAAAAAAATTAGTAACTCATTTACCCATCACAAAAAAACGTAAAATTGTATTTTTATAACGTACCTACACCTATTATTGCTCCATTTACTATAATTATTCTATTTCAAACAGTTCAGTAACAAATGTCAGACAGACAGATAGACACATTGTATACGCAACCGTAATGTGTTTTGTTTTTTTATTACTGGGTTAGAAAATATGTGATAACCAAGAATAAGAACATTTTAATTTGTAGAGAAAATAAAAATGCTTTTACTTCATATTCAGTATGTAACCTACTTTACCTACTACCTATTCTAATTTTTTTGAGAGAGGGCATTTTTTTAATGTACCCTTCCTTCTTGTAGAATTCCCTGCAAACGCCTCTGTACTATAAATATTGTGTACTCTAAAATAAATATAATTTAGATAAAATTGAAGCAAGTTCGTACGAAAATGGTTTCTAATTTCACGTGACGGAAAATTTGAGTCGTGAGGAGTCATTAGGAGCTACCTATCCTAATTTATTTGAGGGGGGTGGGGGCATCCCTTCTTGTAGAATTCCCTGCAAACGCCCCTGTACTTATATATTAAAAATAACTATAATTTCGATATAATTCAAGCGAGTTCGAAAGAAAATAGTTTTTAATTTCACGAAACGGGAAATTGGAGTCGTGTGGAGTCCTAATAAACAATTTTATATAAAATCCGCGGTTAAATATTCATTTGAAGAGCAATTTCAATTGAAACGTCAATTAACAACAAATACAATTTGAAAATTACAACAAACAATACATTATTTAGTTTGGATTCCACAAAACCAACACGCGCATGAATAAAGCACAACATTGTCCCGTTTTCCAAATTGCTCCCACTCACATAGAGCGGCTGGGAATTACATGGGATTTCCCGACATTGAGATGGATGTTCATATCGATACGACGGGATTAAACCCGGCCACTCGTTGGTGAATGCTCCAACACTCGACTGCAGAGATTGTCAACATTTGGGTTTTTTACTTTGTTTTTTTTATTTTTTTTAGTGTACACGTTGTTTTAATGAAAACAAGTGAGAGTTAAATGTAGAGATGATATACGTTTTTATTAGGGGTATAACGGAATTCCGATCCGACCGGAATCCACGATTTTCCGGCTGGATTTGCCGAAATTTTTAAATTTTATTACTACTTACATTTTTCTAAGAAATTCATAATATGATTAAAATTATAATAATAATTGACCTTAAAATAAATAAGTAAAACTTTTTATAATAATATATTAACAAATATGTCATTATATTATGAACATTGAACTGTTTAATTATAAATCAAAGATTTTCGAAAAATACGAAATGTTAATGTATAAAAATAAGACTTGTTCTGCATTTTTTAATAATACCTGTTTTCTTCAAAAACATTATATATAATAATAACCTGTCCGAATGGACTGATACGTATTAATCTGAACTTAGTTATAAGTAAAAAAGAATCATATTTGACCTATCGTCACTACTTCGAAATTGAGCAATTTTTTCGAAGAATTTAGATGCTCCTTTAATTTTTTTCCGTGAGTGTATTTAAAAAAGCTTCTCGTATCTTCTATATTACGAGGAAGCAAATTACCATATAAAATACTAATGTTATATTAATTTAATGTAATAATCTATGTATAAAGCATATACAATAATATACATATATGTATATTATTTTTATTATTTTATTATTATTATTAATTAAAATAGAATTTTTTTTTAAATCCGGTTTCAGCCGGAATTGAAAAATCCATACAAATTCTGGGATTCCCCGTTTCGGCGAGTAGGGTATCAAATGAAAGCTGACAATTAAAAATATTGTTACTTTTCAATTAAATTAAATTAAATAAAATTGAAAAAAAAACTTTATTTATATCAATTTCTTTCAGATTTTTGCTTCCTCACAATATCGAAGATACGAGAAGCTCTGTGATCGTTTCAGATTGAGACAAAAAAAATGTTCTCCGATTTCAAAATTTTAAATTGATCTTTCCATTTCGCGTACAGACAAAAACTTTTCGTTCCGTGTCTGTCTGTCTGTCTGTCTGTCCGTCCGTCCGTCCGTCTGTCCCCTGAATCTTTATCACGCGCATAACTCATGAACCACTAAATTGATATTATTGAAACTTGGTCGGATTGTTGGGTCTGGCTTGAGGACGGTCCCATTTCAAAATCATCAAAATCTTGTGTAAGAGGGAGAGGTAACATCCCAAAATATTTATTTTTTCAAGATATCTAAAGAACGACATGTTACGTGAAAATTGTATAGAATATTTTTTGCATATGGATATACAACGTTTGTTGTAAAATATTCCCTTACAAAGATTCATCTCAATTTATTTTAAAAATTCGTGTTTTATTTTTCTAAATTGATATTTGCTTGGACATATTAAATGTCATTTTGGCGTTTTAAATGTCATTTTGAAGTTTTAAATGTCATTTTGACGTTAAAAATATACGAAAAAATAATCAGGTGCGTTTTAAGAAAAATTTCGAACTAATATTTTTTAGTAAAATTGTATAAAAATTAAATCTAAGCAATTTATCTAAGCATCGGTTTTTATTTAAATTGTTCAAAAATTAACTACCTTTGGTGAATTTTGCACGAGGAAGCACTGTGTATTTACTTGGCAAATGTTTTTTGTATATTTTCGGCCTTCTTCAATTAGTTGATTTACTTTTAAACGATTTTAAAAAAATATGGAACATATCCCTCATTTTTCAATGTAAGCAATGTCTTCTTTTAAACACCAATAACTCTCCATTCCTCAACCCTTAAAATACAATAACATAAAATTTTTTAACTATTTTATAAATATAACCGACCTTCAATATCCCCTCCCACTGTCACAGATGTAGGGTTGTAATTGGTTTAATTCGATTCAATGGGGGTCCTAAGGAGAAATCTACATAAATATTTACGATTTTGTATATATTTGTACAAGAGAAATGTTTGAAAACCACTGATAAGGAACTTACACTGAATTAGTGGGCTATGAAACTAAATATGTTTGGTGTTTAGTGAATCCACGCTTTTGTATGTAACAGTAATTGCTGTCATTTATTATTAACTGAAATATGTACTATAAAATACATACGCACAAAACTGAAATCTAAAAAAGTTCAATACCAATTATACTAGATTAAAATATTGAACAATAATATAACATCCCTAATTACAGTTATGTTAACTATTGCTTTCTCGCCATATCGAAGATACGAGAAGCTTTGTGATCTTAGAATGGGACATAAAAATTGTTCTCCGATTTTAAAATTTTAATTTGATCTTTCCGTTTCAGATCAAGATAAACACTTTTCGTTCCGTTTCTGTCTATCTGTGTGTGTGTGTGTGTGTCTGTCTGTCCCCTGAATCCTTGTCACACGCATAACTCATGAACAATTGAACCGATATTAATGAAACTTGGTTGGTTGGTTGGGCCTAGCTTGAGGACGGTCCCATTTCAAAATCATCAAAATCGTGTGTAAGGGGGAGGAGTGACATCCCAAAATATTTATTTTTTCAAGATATCTCAAGAACGACACATGGTAAGTGAAAATTTTATAGAATCTTTTTTTGTAGAGCATTCAATTTCTTAACAAATCTTTTTTCTTTTTTTAATTTCTATTTACTTTGACATATTCAATGTCATTTTGATGTTTGCACAGAAGAAAAATTTTAATTTAGATTGAAATTGTCAAAAATTAAAAAATATACGAAAAAAAATTAAATGGTAACCAATAGAATTTCATGTGAATACTTTGTCGGTGTTTATTAAAATTTTTCAATAATTTATTAATTACCTTTGGTGAATTTAGCACGAGGAAGCAATTTGCATTTACTTGGCAGAAGTTTTTTCTAAATGTAGGTATTTAAGAACTTACTTTATTTGTACTTGTTCAGAACTGACAACGAGTTAAAAAATAAATTATATAAAATACAATAAAAGACTAGGGTCACGATAGCAACTGTTGAGAGAATGATGAAGAATTAATACTCGTTTTATTAAAAAAGGGACTATATAAGCTTTCTATTGGCTTTATTTATTGCTCTACGATTTTTAGTTCATGAAATACACGCTTTCGAAGAGTGATATTCTTGCTCCCGAGGTTACCCCCTAGTATCGCCGGGGGAAACGTATTCTATGATTCTATGTAGTAATAATAAATAAGTATATAAAAAAACTATAATTATACCAAATTACAATAAATTTCAAAAAGACTCCACCTTTTAATAATTATTAATAATAGTCGACGTATCAAGGACAATTTAAAAAAAGTAAATTAGTCACGTTGTCGAACCTTCATGATGTAGATCAAACAAATTCAAGTTTCGGTTACGCCCTTCAATTATAAAATTCAGCGAAACTCTTATATTTTTCAAACAACGTCATTTCATTGATTATATCTGAACTTGTGAAATTCTTCTTAACAATCCATCATTAATTTATCTATCAACCTTCTAGTCAATAAATGGAATGAATCATTCTTTTTCAATTACGTCAAACAAAACCTCTTTTGTATTTAAATTATAAATCCCCTTTCCAAGGTTTTTTTTAATAATATGTAAATTTTGTAAATATATTATTATTTATTAATCCTCTTTTTCAGTTTTTTAACGTTTCTTATTTCAAAATATTTGTGTATTGGTTTTTGGACATAAATCTTATCTTACTGCAATTATATTTTCAGCAAAAAAATCATTCAATTGCACTTACGAATTTTTTTTAATATTTGTGAAAAATGGTTTTAAAAAAAATAGGGGAAGGAGGTGCATAAATGACATTCCGCCCCTAGTACCAACTTTCCTTAATCTGCCACTGCACCCAGAACTCACTTAACGTCAAGGTTACGTTCGTAAAAAACATGACGCATACTGGAATGATGAATTTTTGAATTTTATTACTTAAAAAACGTAATATTATATTTTTTGGACGAATTTTTTGTGAACCTTTGCGTGCATAAACTTGGGAATAAATTAACGGATCTAAATAAAACAAAATGAGTTCAAAACAAACTTTTTTGTATTCGTCAGTTTTTTGTTAACTTAAGTTATAACAAAGTCCAAAAGAATACAAAAAAAAAATTTTTTATTTAATTTTTTTTAATTTTATTATAAAAATATTTACTAAGTAGGTATGCGTTCATAAATATTATGATAAATATTGGAAGGTTCCTATAGTTCATTCACACAATTTTTACACACATTTTCGCACTGATAAGATAATTTTCAATATCACTATCGTAAAAAGGTACAAAAAAACATAAAAAAATAATCGGTCAAATTTTCGCAGATAAAAATCCATCACCCAATGGGTATTTCTAAATTTCAAGAACAAATGAGTTTAAAAACACCGCGAAGATGATTAAACAGGAAACCTTCACCTGACACAAAACAAAGTTTAAATTATATCAGACGAAATTTGCAATTCAATTATATTCGAATTATAATTACTCACCGAAAAATGTACAGATCGATAATGTAAATGAATAAGTGTCGTCGCTTCCTGGGATGCGATTGTTCCAGGTAGTTGGACGTATCAATCACCACAATGCCACGCAACCGGGTCGCGAACTGGACACCTTCTGATCGACAGGGTTGTACAAATCGATATGCTGGTATCGCACGAAAACAATATACCTATACACCGTGACAATTATGTATATTCTGATACATCTCTTTATCGACGATTTACCGTTACTGGCGTTATTTTAGCAACCCATTATTTACCAAAAAACAATCAAAAGTACCGTTATGTTATCTAGTATATCATGTAAAACAATTATGCAATTTAAATTAGTCTTAATAAATTTCGAGCATGAAAGTATATCGAGAAATAATATTTAAAAAATGGTTTGGCACGCTGGTGATGAATTTATATTTTCTGATGAGAAGTTATTTGTTCTGGAGCAATCCCACAACTCCCAGTATGACAGAGTTTGGTCTGCTAGGATTGAGGACCCTTAATTTTTATTGAATCAATGTAAAATACTATTTGGAGGAATTATTGAAGAAAAATATCATGCCAAATGCCAAAAATTTATTTAGAGATGATTATTATTGATTTCAACAATATGGAGCCCCCATAAGGATAATTTGGTTGATTTTTTTGTTAGAGAATGAATACCGCCAAGCTCTTCCGATTGCAATCCTCCGATTATTTTGTATGGGGTCATCATGTTGTCTAAGCTCCCAGATTACAAATTCTCAAAGCAGCAATTTATTATCAAAGTTAAAGAGGAGTTATTCCCAAACACTTATTATAAATGTTCAATACATATATCTACTTTAAGAATTAGAATAAAAACAACTGAAACTTTATTATAAATTTAATATTTTAATGTTTTCATTTATATCAGAATATAATTGGTACGGTGTATACTAGAAAATAAACTCTAAAAAAGTTAATAGTGTCTACCCTATGACGGCAGTGATTCAGAATTAAATGGCCTTTTTTGCTCTTCTTACAGTTATTATAAAATTAGAAATTAATTATTTAATATTGCTAAATTTCAATCCTTTTTCAATTTTCACAACTAGAAGAGAGGAGGGCATTTATATACAAAAGTGATCATCCCTATGTATTTTGCATTGCTCCTCCTCACACTACTGCGTGTTACACCACTGTATGGTGACATATTATTTAATATACCTATCTATAAAAATTGATCAAGAAATATACTGTAGAGAAATATATCTAGACTGATTTTAAGTTTAAATTTTGGAAAAATTAGATCTACGTAGATCTAATATTTGTTTTTTAGATTTATGCCTTGTGCCCTAATTTGATCTCAATTATTTCTTCCCGAAGACATTTTAGAAAATAGCTGAAAGGAATAGAAATTTAACTAAGTATTATACATACATTTTTATTAAATTGTTTTACGTAAATTTAAGTATTTATTTACACATTAAAAAAAGAAAACAATTATAATGCGTTATCAAAATATCGTTCTAGATACTATAATATCAATAACAATGACATTAAACTAAAAATTAAAATAAACATTACGAAAAATAAATAAAATATAAATTTTATTGAAAACCCTGTCCGTTATCTTAACAAATCCTGCATTAAGGTTTGTTCAACAATGCCCTTGAAAAAACTAACTACGCCTATACATTGTTGAGTAAGAGACATATATAATATACCAATAGTTTTATCTTTTTTTATAAAACCTTTTTTTACATCTCGAGTGCATAACAATGCAATGCAATACAGTGGGGGGAGGGGGATATGTCACTCGAGTTACTGAATCAATTATTTTTACCCCCACTTGAAAACAATTTGAAAACTTTGTATAAAAATAATTAGCAGTAATCAGTTGTCATTAATTGGATTTTAGGTTTAAGATAGTTTAATTGTATATAAATATATTTAAAAAACATTTGTTTTGTATATATATATATATACATTTTTTACACTTGTGTTTTTTATTGTTGTGATTGTTTTTAATATAATTGTTGAAGTTGAACGTTAATACTTTAAACAAAAATGTTGCGATTTTTCGTTTTGTTCAGTTATGTGGTGTGTGCTACAGCAATGATCAATCGTAAGTATCTTAACTTAAGTCAAGTATGTTTTTATTCACTGATAAGGACATTAGCACCTTTCACTTTAAAACCCAATGTATCCAGATTTACGGGACATGTTTACTATAAACAACTTTTTTTTCTAAATTTTCAAGAAAACGTAAAATTTATTGTTATTTTCATATATTTGAGTATAATCATTTTTTACCGACGTTTCTCTTCAAACTATGTTGAATTTAAGGGATACCAAAATTTACTCCCCAACAGAATAATACAGTTTTAAGAAAAATAATCATAAAAGTATAAAAAAATCAAAACTGTAGATTCTGTTATTTTACCATTTATTTGTTTATTTATTTTGATCTCCCCCCCCCCCCCCCGCCCCATTCCACGGAGTAAACTATATTAATTCAACAGTATAGCTAAATATTAATTTGTGAAAAAATTAGTAAGGAGTGTATCAACCCCCTTCCCTCCTATTCCGGTTTATTAAATTTTAAGAATTATGATAAAAATATGTAAAATCAAAATTAGTGATTCTTACCATTTATTTATTTATTTCTCCCCCCACCCTCACAGAGTAAACTATGTATTCAACAGTGTATCCCAAATTAAATTAATAAAAAATAATAGTTTAAATTTAAACGTTTGTTATTAAATTTTGCAAATATAAAAATATAAAAATTTCAGTGAAGATATTCAAATCACAACAATGATGATGAAAATTAGCAAAATATATAATATTATAACATTATTATATATAAATAAACCTTTATTAATGTTTATGATATTCGAACTGATAATAATTAACTTGCATTCAGTGTAAACAGTTTAGTTTGGCGCTCATGTGTTTATTGTATCCTTCATTTTCACTATTTCAGTGTAATTATACTGCTCTCGGTATATCTGTATTTAAAATATTCATTTCGTTGAATATATGTGATATATGTACATATGTACACTCTCCAAGGGTAACATATATGGAGGTTAAACCAATTTTGTTCGTTTTAACTTTTTAAAATGTATAAAATAATAGTCAAATTTTTTTAAATATTTATTTCCTGACTTATTTATTTTTTTAATAATTTATTACTTAATTTTTATTATATATACTTATATTTTATATACCTACATAGGAAGCAGGGGCAGATGTAGATTTAAAATTTGGGGGTATGATTCCTACCCCCATATCTGTTTGAGAAGAAAGTGTACGTGTTTCTGTATTCATATCATAAAATACAAATGATGTTATTATAATTTAAATTAATTTTATTACGTAATCAAAAGCGGTGGTAAGGTTGATTTAAACAAGTATTGATATAATTTGTTGATTGTAGGTTTTATTTATTTAAATAAACTAATGCCCGATATTATTATTATTATCATTATTATTATTAATGAATAATGTAATAAATACTAAAAAAATTATATTGTTAATATTGTAAATAAAGATTTAAATTTCAGAGAGTACTTTATATTGATTCAGATTACATCAAAATCAGAAAATCCACATTCTTAATTTATTCTAAATCTTTGTAACGACTTTTATATTATTACCCAGGTTAATATTCACAAATTATACACCAAAAACTTCCTCGTGGAACACTTTATCCACTATTGAAAACCGAAATAAAATCCGTTCAGTAATTATTGGGTTTATAAGCCTCATACATTCATTTTTATGTTTATCCTTTTACAGTATCAAATATAGAATGTGGAATAAAGAACGGTACCAGGATCGCAAGAATCGTAGGAGGTAGAGACGCAATGCCAGCGCAATTCCCTTGGCTTGTGAGCATTACTAGACAAGGGGGTCACTTCTGCGGGGGAACAATCATCTCAAATCAGTGGGTAGTAACTGCAGCCCACTGCATTTGCACGTCAGTATTATTTACAATTACACATCCATAATTTAAGAAAAAGGAGATTTATTTAATTTTCATCATTTCAGTGGTGCTGGAACGATGCTCCAGCCAAAAAGCATCAAAGTCACTTTAGGTCAGCATGATTTACGTAAGCCAGCTTCCCGTTCCTTGTCATTCGACGACGCCTATGAAATGGATGTATCTCAAATCTATATCCATCCTGGATACACTTGCCAAAGAGTAGCTAACGATATTGCAATGCTGCGACTTAGTGGAGAGGCAGTTTGGTCTCATCACGTTAGACCAGCTTGTTTGTCTCCAACACAAATTTTACTGGAAGGAGCTAACGCTGTTGTCGCAGGATGGGGATGGACCAGTGAAAGGGGATCGAGATCAATCGGTGGAGAATCCGAGTCTGAAGTACCTGAATTATTATTGAACCAAGTGAGATTGGCGAGAAAGGCCACTGTTCCAAATGGACCATTGTTGCAGAGTTTAATTAGAGATCAAGGTAAATCTTTGAACAATTGATTGTTTATTGTATCTCATATCTCAGTCGTTAAAAAGTTTAATTAGCAGCTTTGAATAATAGTATTTCTCAATACATAATAAAAGCATTTATTTTCTTCTAGCGCCCCAAAAATCAGCAGACTTTGGCAGCACCTTGAAACAATCAGAAAGCTTTAATTTGAGGGCACTGATACCTAAAGGTCGTCAAGAACAAGGGGGTAGAGCCGATGTACTTCAAAGTGTCGACGTAAACATTATCCAAAACGAAGTATGCCAAAGTTGGTACAAGTCCCAAGGAAAGAAGACCAAAGTTACTGAGAGTCAATTATGCGCTGGAAGTGAACAAGGAGGAAAGGATTCTTGCTGGGTAAGTTATACCAAACTCAGAGCCATCTACTTTATTCTATGTAATATACTAGCAAAGTTGCAAACCATGTTTTACAGAGCCATCTATTGTATTTTCTATTTAATAATAGCAAAGTTCCAAACCATGTCTTTTTTACGTTTATTTTTATTTTTTTAAATTAACAGGCTGATAGCGGTGGACCATTGATGGTTGAAACCGAAGGGCGTACAGTCGTCGTAGGAGTTGTTTCAACTGGTATTGGATGTGCAAGACCTAAACTTCCAGGTCTTTACACACGAGTCTCCCATTTTCTTCCGTGGATTCAAGAAACAATGGCATCGTAAGAATATTTAATATAATTTTTTTATTTAGATTGATATTTTTCAATTTAACTATAGTTTTGAACAATTTTTAAATACATTGGAAATGAATTCTATGAATGCAATGAATTTATTAAAATATGTCAAATATTTTAATAATTATCAGTCTATTTTGATGTTAGCAAAATAATACAGTTATATTCTATGAATATAAAATGTTTGTGTACCAGTAATACCCAGTTTCAACAATGTCTGTTATTTCTAACAGCATTCTTGTACATTTTCAAATGGATCAATCAGAATCCAGCATCCGGAAGTAAGCTTTGTGATTGGTCCATTTGAAAATTTACATTGTTGGTGAAACTGGCGGTTAGTCTCTTATTAAAAATTATAATTTTATAATACTATAGTCTATTTCTGAGATATTATTTATAAGTCAAATTAACTATTCATTAGTAACATAAAATAGAATTTCATTATTAAATTAAATATTTTAAACTAAAAAAATGTGATAAAGTGAAGTATTACTAAAGTAGCGTTAATATTTATTTATTAATTTAATGTTCATTTTTGAATTTTAAAAATTCAATACAGCACCTTTATAGTAATTAAAAGTTATATTATATTAATTCAATATCTAGTCAAGATTAAGTCATATTTTCTGTGATTTTTAACAATTTAAATATTTATTTATTAACTTTAGTCATTTAGTATGTAATTTAAAATAATTAGTTTAATACCTGTCAATTTTAAGTTCAATTTATTAACGAAAATATTGTCCGATATTATAAAGAAATTGATATAATTCATTTAGCTAACAAATGGGTGAGATTTGAATTTAGAAACAAAGTTGAATACCTCTAATATTTTATATATACATATATTATAATATATATTTTATAAATATTTTAATATCGCTGTTCTTCTGAACTGTCAAAAAACCTAATAAAATTCCAAGGGAACTGTCATATAAGTTTGATACCCTGTTTAGCTGACAAATTTTAGTTATTTCTTTACAATACCGAACATAAGTTGGTATCACTGATGATTGTTGAAAAAATTGAGTTAAAAAGTTTAATTAATTAGTGTAATACTTTACAGGCTTTATATGTTTCTATATAGATATTATAAACAGGGAAAATTGTGTCAAATAAAATATTATACTAGACATATAGAAAAAGTATTTATTTAGAATTAAAAAAATTATATTACGATATGTATTATACAAAAAAATCAATAAATACAAATACAAATGAAACAAAAGATTTATTATTTCGGTAAGAAATTCATATCTAAATAGTTATATCCATCAACACATTCCGAATTATTGACCATATAATCTCTATCGTAGATATCTTCTTCTGGTTCTGTCTTTATTTGTACATTACCACATTCGTTACTTTGCCGTTCTTTACAATAATCATCTTGTGCATTTTGATAATTTTGACTTGATTCTTCTTTGTACGAATCTTCTGATTCAGTTTTAATAATAACTTTTCTCTTCTCTGTTTTAAAATCATTTAAATATTTTGAATCAGAGAAACTATTAGCAAACAACAAATTCCTTTGTGTTAACTCAGATTTCTTTCTCGACGTTGACTTAAATGCGATTAATTTATGAGATAAAGGATGGCATTTTGGGGAATCTAATTGTGCTATTAAACAATCTGTGCAAAAATCTACGGAATGTGAGCAATCATTACAATGCCATCGAGTTCCTAGAATCGGTTCTTCTTCACAATAATCGCACTTGTATCCAATATGTTCAGAATTACTCATATTTCCTTTCTCTTTATCCTTTTTAACTCGTTTTAATAGTTCAATCTTTTTTGACATTATTGAATTTGATTTATTTTCTTGAAATTCGTCATCAGAAAAATTTAAATCTTGATCAATATAGGCGTTATCAATTGTTTCTTTATAGTTAGTACTAGGTCCAGGAGCGTCGTCATGTTCTGACATAAAAACTGGAACTTCGTTATTAGGAAAAAATGTAGAAGGACGATATAAATAATGGTTGTTACGGTGGTGGCGATGGATTAAACTCTTTTTTTCAAGAGTTCTTGGTATACGGCCAGGAATCGGTAATCCAGCTTGCCGTAATTTGATAAAATACTTCTGTACTCGGCTACATACCTGTAATAATATATTTTATTTTTTATAAATTCTCAATATTTAACAAATGTTTGTCAGTATATCTGTCATATATATTTTGAATGTTATAAATACCTGTTTTGTAGTTCTATTTCCAAGTGCTTTTGCAATTTTTGCAAATCGCTGCATTTCCACAGGTTCAGGTGGATATTCGATTAACAATTCTTCAAGACGTTTCTGTTCTTCTAAGCTCCAAAGTCTGTTAAAAGTATCTGGTTTTGTTTCGTCAACATACCGACCACGTGATTTATTGGCAAAACTATTTGAAGATTGTGAAGGAACACTTTGTTCATTGTTTATTACTTTTAAGTTAGAATTTTCTTGAATTGATTTTTTTAAATTTTCTGGTAATGATTCACTATATTGTACCCAATCGATTACTGGGATTGTAGCAACATTTTGGGGTAAAGGGGCACCGATATCATCTCCACGTTTTAATTTTTCTACAAATCCTGCAGAATCAGACAATGCTTGTTTTTGAATAAGTTTTAATTGATCAATATCCTTTAAAGCTTTAGTTCTTTGGGCTTCTAAAGTCACAATTGTCTTCAGTAAATGATGATAATCTTTGTTTCTTTTCACGGCCAAATCTTCTGATTCGAAGAAAAACTCAAAAACATTATCCATATTTATTTTATCAACATCAAATTTTAACATGGAAAATATTGGTTATCTTTTTACCAAAGTATGTTTGTACTTTACATACCTTGCAGAAAACTGTACACTTATTAAATAGTACTTACTGAGTACTGACTACCTGTGTAGATAAACTGTTTAGAAGCATCTTTGTAGATAAATATATGTTAAAAATTCAATCGATTGACATATATGTTTGTTATATATCTCTGTCAATCTCTGTACCACTCTGTACCGTGTAAATCAGTGTACCGAATGTACCTAAATAAACATGCATATTATAAAAAATACAAGTGGCGCCATCCATTACCCAAAAGCATTATTAATTAAAAAATGGCTAATGTGTTCAATGGCTCGGTCATTGAGTAAAGAATAACAAGAGAAACAACGCAATGTATTTTGATGAAACGGGGACGATGTTCCAAGCTCTAGGTGGCAGCACTCAAGCCATCTTACAATCGGAACTTGAACTAACTTATTATCCAAGATACAAAATTATCCGTCCCGTGCCCCTCGCTTGACAGCACACAAAGCTTAAGCTCCGCCTTTACCCAAACCAGTTTAATATATATATTACTAGTTTCTGTTCATGTTAATGTAAACATTGACGCGGCTTTAACTATTTCACACGTTGTGACTTGTGATTCGTACTATTATTTTATTTTTAACCTTCTGTCGGGCGCGACTGATCTATTTAATACATTTCTAACATGAATATGTATTTATATGTAATTGAAAAAGTTATGTTAGTAGTTGGAAAAATTATTGGTATAATAAATGTGTTATTAAAATTAAAATAATGAACAAACTCTTTTTTAGGGTTCCGAAGAAACCCTATTAATCTCACTTTGTCGCCCGTCTGTCCGTCATTTTCAGTCAAAGCAAAATATCTCGTTAACTATACAAGCTAGTAACTTGAAATTTTTACTGAACATGTCAAATAATGCCTTCTAGTAAAAGATGTACTTTGTTGAAAAAATAATTTTTCAGGGTTGACGCTAAGGAGAAGCTAGGTAAACAAAATATTTTTTTTATATCAAGGCATGTGGCACGTTAAAATGTATAACCAAACCAGTGGAATTTGACGCTTTTTCTTATTTTTTTTTAAATCAAAAATTGCGCCAGCAGGGAGCTTTAAAGCAAATAAAAATAAATAAAAAATTGTATATCAAGACGTGTGGGGTATCAAAATGTAGATTTCAATAAGTAAAATTTGACCCTATTTTTTTATATATTTTTTTTCTAACTCAAAAATAGCGCCAGCAGGAGGCTAAAAGCAGTTTTTAATTTTGTCCCCCCTCTACCTCGGTAACTACTGGTTCAAAAAATCTGCAAAAATTTGGTAAAGTGGCTTTAGTGAGACTACCAACGTTAAATACTAAAGTCAATAATATCATTTTAAATTTTGGAATAATAGGGACGGGTGTCAGAATTTTTAAGTTTAATTTTCATATCTAGGCATGTGGGTTATCGAAATATAGTAGATCTCAATTAGTAGAATATGACCATATTTTTTATTTTTTTTCTAACTCAAAAATGGCGCCTGTAGGAGGCTAAAAGTAAAATTTTATTTTGTCCCCCCCCCCTCTAACTTTGTAACTACTGGCTCAAAAAATCTGAAAAAAAATTGGTAATGAGGCTGTGGTGAGACTACCAAAGAAAAATACTAAAGTCAACAATATAATTTTAAATTTTGGAATAATAGGGAGGGACGTCATAGAATTTGTGGGGTGTCAAAATATAGATATCAATTAGTAGAATTTTTTTTTTTTATACTAATATTATAAATGCGAAAGTGTGTCTGTCTGTCTCTCTGTCTGTTTGTTACCTTTTCACGGCTAAACCGCTGAACCGATCTTGATGAAATTTGACAGTAAGATAGCTTGCATACTGGGAAAGGATAAAAGCTACTTCGATTCCCGAAAAACAACCCCTAAGGAATTGCAAGGAGGTGGAAAAGTTTGTATGGGAACATTTTTTTGGTCATTAATATTTCACCCCCTGTCACATATGAAGAGTTGTAATTGGTTTCATTGTATCCGGCGGGAAAAATACTACGTGGGTAGGGGTTTTAGGGGGAAAATCAACCCCCTAACTTGCATAGGATTCGAGATATTTACGATTTTGTATAATGAATGAAAACCAAAAAAAATTTTTTTTTAAATATTTTACCTCCTATATATTCACATATAGAGGGTTGTAATTAGTTTTATTAGATTCGGTAGGAAAAATTCTACGGGAATGGAGGTTTAGAGGGAAAAACAGTCCCCTATCTCACATAGGAGTCGAGATATTTACAATTTTGTACAATGAATGAAAACCAAAATACCGAAATATTCCGTACTTATATTATAAATGCGAATGTGGGTCTATCTTTCTGTCTGTTACTTTTTCACAGCTAAACCGATCTTAATGAAATACCACTTTTTTGGGTAACGGCAATTTAACCCATTAAGGACCAAAATAACAATTTTTTCGTCAATCTTTGAGCTCCAAACTCATTAAGAATAATGGAACTAATATAAATAAAAGTAATGTATTTTACTATTTTCGAGTGTGCTCTTTCGATTTCCGGGTTCAAAATTGCATTTTTATGGCTCTGAAAAAAATATGGCGGATTTTAAATCGAAAAGTATCAAAAAATAAGAGATTTTTTATTTTCACTTTTTTTCAAGTCGAAAGAGTATCAGAATTGAATTGAAACTATGATCAACGGTGATCGGAGGTATCAGAGTTTAAGAAAACATTTTTTTTTGTCACCTTAAACCATTTAAAACTCACCAAAATGGTAAAAATAATAAAAAAAATTCTAAAATTAAGATTTTTTTTGTATCATGCTTTTATGAGCTACTTATAATAAAAGTGAAATTCTATGTTAAATACACTATTACAGTAAATATTTTCACTCATTCCCCGTTTTTAATTCAATATGTTTTTGAAACACATCGAAAAATCTCGTCACATTCCTTACACAATATTCTAGTTCTTATTGGACAATTTGAACAAGCTTTCAATGTTTCAAGCCGAGATTTTACGTGTGGTTTTCGACGTTTCAGCTTACCTTTTAGAATGTAATGTTTAGTAATAGAAATCGTGAAATCTTTTATTCCAATTTTTTTTCATTGCTTTAAATCCATACTAATATTACATATGCGAAAGTGTGTTTGTCTGTTTTTTTTACCTTTTCACGACTAAACCGATGAACCGATCTTCATGAAATTTGGCTGGAAGATAGCTTGCATCCTGAAGAACGACATATGCTACTTTGTATCCCGAAAAATGTATTAGATAAAAAAATGGGTGTGTAAAATTTTACCTGTTTATCGATTATCATACAAAAATTTGTATTATCTATATGTATTATTTACCTAACCGAACTTAAAAAATTGTAAATATTTCGGCTCCTATGCGAGAGAGGGTACTTCCCTATAGTATTTTTCCCGCCGGATCGAATGAAAATAATTACGACTCTCCATACGCGACAGGGGATGCAATATTAAATTATTATTTTTTCTGTTTTTCTTTATATGTAGAAACATTCCAGCCGTCGCGTCGGCCTAAAAAAAGGATTTTTATTTCTTCAAAATATCAAAAAAATGTACATAAATAATAAAAATTTCGATGATATTTGGTCAAAAGTAATTTTAATAAATAATATTTGAGAAATAAAAACAAAAGAATTTTTAATTTTCATTGAAGAAGATAAAAAAACTTATTTTGTATATATTATTATATGTAATATGTATCGGTCCACAATCCATATTCTATGTTTAAAGCAATGTAGATACAAAAAACCGCAGAACCATATTTTTAGTTTTGATATATTTTTATATTAATTTGAAATGAATAAAACGATCAATCTAATTTTACTTATTATATCATCAGTAATGTAACATCGCGTCACAAATTTAAATTTCTTACAACTTATAAAAACCTATTTTAAAGCAAAAATCTATTATATTATTGATAGCAGCAAATATCTCAAATAATTTTAACATTACATATTTTTTTTGTTTTATTTAAAAGAAAAAGATAATAAGTAACGAATATTTCTTGCAACGTTCTTGCCGCCTTTGTATCACGTATCAGCCGACTTAAAATAATGTAAACAAGACGTTCGTAAATCATTTCAGAAGGGCGGAGCTTAAAATCTGACGATTTAGCAGAGTCGAAAACCAGATATTTCATATGTATAATTAATAATTTTTTCAATAGATACCAGCACTTCCTGGGGCTCAAATAGTGCATGGTTCATATATCTACTGCGTTTCAACTCTCCCGTATACGTTGTTTCTCTTGTTATTTTTTACTCAATGGCTCGGTTTAATATTACGGTTTTTTATAAAATTTTCGTAGAATTATGGCTGTGAAATTTGAACCCTTTGATGAATTATAAATCTGATGTGATTAGTTGAATCAATGTGTCTCCTTACATACGTTAACGTTATTATTTAAAAAAAAAAAAACGTTTTTACATTAACAAAAACATGCCAGTAATACAGAAATTTATAATTAGTAATGCTGGTTTTGGATAATGTATTTAATTTTATTTGTATTTAATATATGCGATTTAATTTTATAAATATGTATTATACATTTATAATATTTGAATATCGATTCTCGCTGACGTGTTCCCGCGCGAACACTGATTGGCCATGAACAACTCAAGCTACATACGTCTTTACTGTAAAGGTGCCTTTTCATGTGACGCTAGACGCTAGCGTCAAATATTGTCACGTGACCTATTTTGATTCTAGCTGTCAAAATCCTGTTGTCGTTTATGTGTAAAGCAAACAATATTCATTCATTTATTAAAAATTGATTTCATTTGAGTAATTTTGAGCACAGTAAGAGATATAGACATGATATCTAGTGTATACAAGTATCAGGCGTAGATTACTCAATGCCAACAAACTATTGATACACTCAAAAGAAAGAGAATATTGAATCAGAATAAGAGAGAGTTTTTGTGGGTTCATCCATTATACCAGTTACGACATAATCATGGATTTTATGAAGCCATATTTTCTACTCTTTCCGTGAGACAAATTCAAAAATTATTTGCGTATGACAATTGATTTTGAAGAACTGCTGTATTTAGTAGGCTCTCTTATTTCCAAACTGAATACAGTAAGAAATCCTATACCTGCTGCAGCACAACTATTATGTTGAGGTTAATTTTTCATAGCAATTTTAATTAATCACTTAAATACCTGAATCGTAAAAAATAAATTACCTCTATGCAGATATTCAGCTACCGAAGACTGTATGACTTCTACTTCCTATCAATATCTTATTGGTGTCACAATTTGGAGTTGTCTCAAGAACATTATTGCTAGCGAGTTTGAAAACTAGTGGTATTTCAGTCATTGCATGGGAAACATGTAGTAATTCAGGTATGTAGAAATATTAAAAGTTCAGATGAGTTATCATTGAATAATAAAATTTATTACAGTACAAAAATAATCAAAGCATCGTATTGCTTGGAATCTGCAATGCCAATTATTTGTTCTCATTTGTTGATATAGATGCCTATGGCTAATACAGTGATGGTGGAATTTTTTTAGAGATGGAGCAACAATAGAAAAATTAATTTATCAAAACCAGAACCTTTGACTTTACCTGTAAGATATGTTCTTGTAGGAGATGAAGCATTTCAATTAAAAGATTTTTTACTTCTCCGGTGTCCTGCAAGAAGAGGCAGGAAATAGAGAATTCTGCACTTGATTAAGGAAAAACTTTGTGATTTTTTTACTAGGGAATGAGCTATTTTGTGGCAATATAATCGTGACTGATATTTATTTTATGAATAATATGGAAAAGCTTGATAATTTTAATTAAAATTCAGATAGTAAATTTTGTAATGTAACATAATTGAGGATTATAAAAATTATTAGTTTGATTGTCAAAAACAGGATTTCTTAGCAATTAATACTAAGTACATGTACCTATTTTATTTTATTAAATGTTTTTTGGAAACCCTTGAATAAGGCTAAAATATTATGCGTCTTGTGATTTTTCGATATAAAGTGTCGTTTGGTTCAAATTTTTTAATTTACAAAAAATTAGAGTACATATCGCAACTCAAGAGTTCAGTGTTTGAATCCCAAGGTGATCTGTTTTGTTTAATTTTTTTATTAAAAGTAATTTTACAATAAATAATCAATAGGTGCATCAATAATGTATGTCTCAACAATAATGCCATGTAATATGTTAAGTATGTATATAATAAATATTTATAAATAAAAGGTAAGAAATTTCAATTGTACAATATTTTATACCTGTGTAGATAAACAGGTAACAAAGAACGAATTATAAACATCTATGTAGATAAATAGATGCTTTAAATTCACTCATTGTCAGTTTTTAGTTTTGAAAGTATACACGTCATCGTATGTAAGAGGACACAATGATAACATACATTACATCAGATTTTAAATTCATTCATTAATACATACGATAACGTCTCTTCTTTGACAAAATAATTGATTTAGTCGGAACGGCATCTGAAAATAATATTGAAATTTGAAAGGTGCATGTAGCGCCATCTAGCAAAAACAGTTCGAACTAATAAATTTTTGATAGTTCAAATTTGTCCCGCTAGATGGTACTACTATGTACTTTTTAAATTTCAATGTATTTTTCAGATGCCATTCCGACTAAATCATTTTTTTTGCAAGTTAGAGACGCTATCGTATGTATTAAAGCATCCTAATTCCAAATATGCCCATAAAAAGTTGCACTCGGAATGATAAAACCGTTTTTTATTAACTTTTGTCTAAAAAAAATGTTAAAATTACGAACCAGTGAAAGGCATTTAAAATCTGATATCATATATGTTATCAGCGAGTCTTCTTACATACGACGGGGTGTTTATTACTTTCAAATTCAAAATAGATGTATTAATTATCGTACCAAAAAACACACTATTTTTGAATTTGAAAGTAATAGACACGCCATCGTATGTATTATGACACGCTGATAACATATATGATATCAGATTTTAAATACATTCACTGGTTCAAATATTCACTAAAATTTCTAAGACTAAAGTTGATAAAAAACCGTGTTATCGATCCGAGCGCAACTTTTTATGGACATATTAGGAATCAGGGTGCCCTAATACATACGATAGCGTCTCTAACTCGCCAAAAAAAAATTTTTTCCAAAACGAAACAAGGTAATAGTATGGCTTAAAAAACAGTCGAAAAACACTTTTTTCGATTTTCAAATAATTAGATACGTTATCGCATGTAAAGGGATACGCTATTTCGACAATTTTTATTAATTGCGAAATTCATCAAAGGGTTCAAAAGTTATAGCCATTTTACGATGAAAAATTGATAAAAAACAGTGATAGCGGTTCGAGCGGTATTTTTTATCAACATTTTTGGAATTACCATGCTGTTATACATACGATAGCGTGCCTAACTCGACAAAAAAAAATTTTATCTGATGACGTAACATGACAGCACCTCCACCATATATAGAAAGGTACAAAAATAATATATATATCTTATTTTTGAATAAGGAATACAAAAATATCAAAATATATTTTATTCAGTATATATGGTAGAGGTGCCGTCATGTTACGTCATCAGATAAAATTTTTTTTTGTCGAATTAGGCACGCTATCGTATGTATAACAGCATGGTAATTCCAAAAATGTTGATAAAAAATACCGCTCGAACCGCTATCACTGTTTTTTATCAATTTTTCATCGTAAAATGGCTATAACTTTTGAACCCTTTGATGAATTTCGCAATTAATAAAAATTGTCGAAATAGCGTATCCCTTTACATGCGATAACGTATCTAATTATTTGAAAATCGAAAAAAGTGTTTTTCGACTGTTTTTTAAGCCATACTATTACCTTGTTTCGTTTTGGAAAAAATTTTTTTTTGGCGAGTTAGAGACGCTATCGTATGTATTAGGGCACCCTGATTCCTAATATGTCCATAAAAAGTTGCGCTCGGATCGATAACACGGTTTTTTATCAACTTTAGTCTTAGAAATTTTAGTGAATATTTGAACCAGTGAATGTATTTAAAATCTGATATCATATATGTTATCAGCGTGTCATAATACATACGATGGCGTGTCTATTACTTTCAAATTCAAAAATAGTGTGTTTTTTGGTACGATAATTAATACATCTATTTTGAATTTGAAAGTAATAAACACCCCGTCGTATGTAAGAAGACTCGCTGATAACATATATGATATCAGATTTTAAATGCCTTTCACTGGTTCGTAATTTTAACATTTTTTTTAGACAAAAGTTAATAAAAAACGGTTTTATCATTCCGAGTGCAACTTTTTATGGGCATATTTGGAATTAGGATGCTTTAATACATACGATAGCGTCTCTAACTTGCAAAAAAAATGATTTAGTCGGAATGGCATCTGAAAAATACATTGAAATTTAAAAAGTACATAGTAGTACCATCTAGCGGGACAAATTTGAACTATCAAAAATTTATTAGTTCGAACTGTTTTTGCTAGATGGCGCTACATGCACCTTTCAAATTTCAATATTATTTTCAGATGCCGTTCCGACTAAATCAAAACTAAAAACTGACAATGAGTGAATTTAAAGCATCTATTTATCTACATAGATGTTTATAATTCGTTCTTTGTTACCTGTTTATCTACACAGGTATAAAATATTGTACAATTGAAATTACTTACCTTTTATTTATAAATATTTACTATATACGTACTTATTACATGGCGTCATTGTTGAGACATACATAGAATACATACTATGTATCTATGCTATGTATTATTGATGCACCTATTGATTATTTATTGATAAAACACTTTTTATTGTAATACTATAATAAAAACAATTAAATAAAACAGATCACCTTGGGATTCAAACACTGAACCCTTGGGTTGCGAGATGTATTCTAATTTTTTGTAAATTTAAAAATTCCAACCAAACAACACTTTATATCGAAAAATCACAAGACATAATATTTAGCCGTATTCAAAGGTTTCCAAAAAACATTTAATAAAATAAAATAGGTACTTGTACATAGTATTTATTGCTAAGAAATCCTGTTTTTGACAATAAAATAATAATAATAAAATAAATATCAGTCACGATTATACTGCCACAAAATAGCTCCTTCCCTAGTAAACATTTTTCCTTAATCAAGCACAAAATTCTCTATTTCCTGCCTCCTCTTGCAGGACACTGGAGAAGTAAAAAATCTGTTAATTGAAATGCTTCATCTCCTACAAGAACACATCTTAAAGGTATTCCATCAACAGTCAATGGTTCTGGTTTTGGTAAATTCATCTTTTTATTGTTAAACTTCTGCTCCATCTCTAAAAAAATTCCACCATCGCTACATTAGCCATAGGCATCTATATCAACAAATGAGAACAAATAATTGGCATTGCAGATTCCCAGCAGTACGATGCTGTGATTATTTTTGTAACTGAAGTATGCAGAACCAGCATTATCGGGGCACTGTAATAAATTTTATTATTCAATGATAAATCATGTGAACTTTTAATATTTCTACATATGTACCTGAATTACTAAATGTTTCCCATTAAGAGCGCCTATGCAATGACTGAAATACCACTAGTTTTCAAACTCGTTAGCAATATATAGCAACATGTTCTTATTGAGATAACTCCAAATTGTGACAACAACAAGATATTGATAGGAAGTAAAAATCATACAGTCTCCGGTAGCTGAATATCTGTAGAGAGGTCATTTATTTTTTACGATTCAGGTATTTAAGTGATTAATTAAAATTGCTATGAAAAACTAACCTCAACATCATAGTCATGCTGCAGCAGGTATAGGATTTCTTACTGTATTGAGTTTGGAAATAAGAGAGCCTACTAAATACAGCAGTTCTTCAAAATCAATTGTCATACGCAAATAATTTTTGAATTTGTCTCACGGAAAGGGTAGAAAATATGGCTTCATAAAATCCATGATTATATCGTAACTTGTTTAATGGATGAACCCACAAAAACTCTTTTTAATAAGGTCTCTTATTCTGATTCAATATTTTACTGGTTTCAAGAGCCGCCAGAATTCATTTTCGCAATGTTCTCTTTCTTTTGAGTGTATCAATAGTTTGTTGGCATTGAGTAATCTACGCCTGATACTTGTACACACTAGATATCATGTCTATATTTCTTACTGTGCTCAAAATTACTCAAATGAAATCAATTTTTAATAAATTAATGAATATTGTTTGCTTTACACATAAACCAACATAAACGACAACAGGATTTTGACAGCTAGCATCAAAATTGGTCACGTGACAATATTTGACGCTAGCGTCTAGCGTCACATGAAAAGGCACCCTAAAGGACAGAAAATAGATTAATTGTCAAAAAAGTCGTTTATGATTAATACTCTCAGTAACTCGCATTTAGCTCAATCAATTTCAATTTTTTTAAACCAATCTCAGTAAAATTTAACTTAAGATTTGAATTTTAAATTTAAATAAGTAAATAAATCTCATTATTAACGATAAAAGAAAATAACACAATAAATACATTCTAATTTGTAATCATTACTAAAAAAATACACCTCAATATAAAAATCTCGCGACGCTCATGATGTGGCTCGCGTGCCAACGAAGGCCCGCATATATAATGAGATCAGTTGTCAATAATTCAGGTTGTATTACATTCCAAACAATATGGACCAAGAAAAAAATGAAGAATATATCAAAAAAAAGTCTAAAGAAGTAAAATTAACAAAAATTGATGAAAACCAAGAAAAAAGAAAAAAACATCGTCCGTATTCGTTAGAAAGGCGCCTATTTCAATCGCAATGGACAGAACAATTTTTCTTTATAGAATTTAACGGTAAACCAACATGTATTGTATGCGGTGATGTGGTAGCTGTCGCGAAAAAATTTAATGTCGAAAGACATTATCGTTCTAAACACACGTTTATCTTCGACTGTCTGCAAGGAAATGAACGGAGAATAAGGGTGCAAGAACTTATTAATGCTTTTTATTTCCAACAACAACTTGCACTTGATGTATGTCATGTAAGTTATATTATTCTATCTCATTCAATATACACGCACATTCATATAATGCCTTCTCTATTTTCTGTGATTTTAAAGGTGTTAACAATCATTTAATCATTCACTGTAAATGTATTCTCGCTATAAACAAAAGTTAACTTTTGCCGATAAATATTAATATTTAATACTATTATCAATAATTTTTAATATTGCCATGTTAAATATGTATCTATTGTTAAATGTTTGATAACCACTGATTGTTAGTACAGATAATTTATTATCTGTTCTGTCAAGAATCTTGGGTTATAAGAACAATAAACGTCAGACAACAATAATATTTGCCTTGCATTTATTATTAAACAATGGGTATTAAATGTATTGTACCTAACTGTAGTACTGGTAAGAAAAAAACGACACAATATGTATCTCAATTTCGTGCACCGGCAAATTTTATGCAAAGAAAAGCTTGGGCAAGATTGATAGGATTAAACAGAGAACTTACAACAAATGATTTTGTGTGTGCAAAACATTTTCTATTAAAAGATATCATTAGCATTGTTACTACAAGTGGAGTGGTAATAATTAAACCAAATATATTATTACTCCTGTGTTAATAAATTTTGTAATATATATAGGTCCCAAAAATAATACCAAAATTAAAAAAAGGAGCAAAACCAGTGCTTTTACCAGAACTACCAGTGAAAAGTCAGCGAAGAAAAAGGTCACGTACGTCTAAAGTTGAAGTTTCAGTGACACCACAAGTAGTTCAAGATGAAGATAATCACAGTATAGCATTATCACAAAACTCAAATTCTAAATCAAAGTATGTGTAAGTAACTTAATCTTTAATAAATTTATTTCTAACAACTAATATTTCAGGTGCAAAAGTTTATCAGATGATCCATTAATCATTAAATATGAAAACGTCCCAGAAATGGAAATGAGTGAACCCTACGAGACGACAGATATCAAATATATTGACCCGCAAACATTCATTAATGAGTACGTTGACTTTAATATAATTTATAAAATCTATTTATTATTATATTCTTTTTTTCCCAGTATAATGATAACAGAAGAACTCCAAGTACTTCGACAAAGAGTCTCTGAACTAGAATATCAGAATATACAGTTGAAACACAAAAATTCAGAATTATGTAATTCATTGACTTACGCTGAAACTGAAAAGAAACAGTTACGAGCAGAATTGGATACAGCAGTTTTAGCTAATCGGAAATTAGTTATCGTTAAAACCAGCCTTGTCAACACTATCCAGAATTTAGGTAAAAGTAAGTGCAATTATGTTTTATACATTTACAAACATTCATTGGTTATCTTTTTTGTAGTCAAATTCGTTAATTCAAATTTTGATTGTTGCAATTTTCAATTATTTAAATATAGAATGAATGTATTGTAATATTTAAAAAAAATAATTTATTATATTTATCCAGGTATCGGAGCAGTAACGCAGACAATGCTACCCTTAGATCCTACATTGGATCTATCAGATACAATCGTTGGCATCTAGATCGACTGAATGTGCTATTTTTTTTAATGTAAATACACTAAGTTCGATAACTTTTTATTGTGAATAATATTTAATACTTACCCGTACGAATTTTACTAGTGTAATATTCTTTATGTAAAACAGGACACATTAAGTAAATATGAATTTTTTACATTAAAAATTATACAGTACAACCTCCTTTTGGAACTGACATCCTCTCGAAAGTATATTTCTCTTCTATACCCCTACATACTTGATAAAAACTAATTTATAGTATATTTTCATTTAAAAAGATTATGTAACAGTTAGTTACAAACTCAAAATGAAACAACCTTGAACATTCAGTGGCAGGGAAAATATACATTTAGGGCATAGACATAGAGCATGGACCGCACATTTTGTGTTAACATAATGGTGTAACATTTATTCAAAACAGTGAGAGAGATGTGGTAGTGTTGGGATATATCTATCACTTTTTCTAAGAAGAATGAAATAGTTACACTCTAGTTTAAATAATGGCAAGTATATCCCAACACATTTCCAATCTTTTTTGACACGACTCTGTTTTCTAGTTAAGATGCACAGTCCATGCTCTATGTCTATGGTTTAGGGAGTATACTTTAACTCAATCGTTCCCGAGGTTTTTTTTTGTTACCGATATTGCTGATTTTTCTATCATCAATTCAATACCTATCTATGTATAAGGGAATGGCTTGTACCTTGAGACAATTGCTCTATAAATCCAACCACTGTAGCTGTAACTCTGAATTATATGTTATATTGGCAACCCTGTCCTTTGTTTGCTCACCAAATTATTTCAATTTTAGCCATTGTTTGAAGCTTTAAGTGTCATATTATTGTTTTTGTACCTTGAAAGTAAAATTTTGCTGCAACTTCCGGATCATATACAAACAAGCTAAGCATTATTACTGACATTATCTGATGTAGTACTGTCGCAGCATTATTTAAGCAAGCAATATATGCAAGATGTTGTTGAATCGAATTTTTTTAGACATTAGAAAATTTATTTTGTGAAAAGTGTGCTTGGTTACACCTTAGGACATTTTTTGGTTGCACCTTGGGATGTGCCTGTGGTATAGGACGAAACCCTGGGAAGTGTATGATTGCTATCGACACACCAGAGAAGCAGAAAATTGAAGTGGAAAAGAGTAAAAAAAGGTAGTAAGAAAGGTAAATTATGCCCAAAGAAGTTAAAAAAGAATTGTGCAATTTTCGACTTCTTCTGAACCTTATTAATAATAATTATGTTTAACATATTTTCATAATAAAAAACATTTACTACTTAGGTCTTGCTTCATTTCCACATAATTTCTCAAAGGTACAACCCACGGTTTTACCTTGGGACAAAAATTACCAACTTATTAAACAATGAGTAGTGGGGTATGATTTGGTGATAGCAAAATGATTGTTTGGTAACAGCTGCCTACAATTGTAATCTCTGCAAGGCTAAAAGATTATTGTATTCGAATGAAAGATGTCAGTGCAATAGTTAAAAAAGTAAAAAATGTCCCAAGGTACAAGCCTTTCCCCTACTAAAACTCCAGAACGTTGGTAATTGCATTGTTGATGTATTCAGTCCAATACTCAAAAATAAGTATGATTTCAAACCCATTCGAATTAAAATAATCTTAGATCAAACGCAAAATCTTAACAAAAGCGCTCTGTTACATATATGTATGTAACGCTGGGCACGATTGGGTTAAGAGAGATTGTACTGTATATTAATATTTACTTTTTGTTAGATCTATTGTTGACAATTTTAAGCTCAATTATAAAAAAAGTTTTTACGTATTTTAGTTGTTTTTAATTAAATATTTGTTATTTTTTATGATTACGCTTAGATATTTCTCAAAGTTATCTTTTCTAATAGATTTGTATTTTGTAGCTGTGCTACTGGTAACTATTTTAATTTTTAATACTTGAACTGTTAAGTGGGCGCCAGTCACAATTCTATGATTTCCAAAATTAAAAATTAATCATTGTGACAAAAATTGAGTACATGTTTTTATCTAAAAAATGATTCAGTGAAGCAGAAATTGTCTACTTATAGTCTTGTTATTTTTTCTGAAACTGGCGTACGCAAAATAGTTTTTATTTAAAATGCCATTATAATAATGTGTCTATATTTTTTAACTGTTATAATTTTACACTATATTATATTATTTACACGATTTTATTTGTTATTACTCTATATTTTTCATCATGAGTAAATTTCCAATGAATAGAATAATTTTAAAGAAAATTTACATTAATTCAAAGCATTGCTATAATTGCTTCCAGTTATGTTAATTATTTCTACAGTTTACGAGATTCAATAGTTTCTCTTCTCTCAATTACATTCCTAATACCGACTTATTAATAAAGGGTTTTATTAAAAAACGATTCAATTTCTAAATAAATATTAACTCTGCAGGATTACGATTAAATTGGAATTAATAGAATGCAATATTGAATTAATGTAGATTATACTTAATAGAATAGACCAGAGCTTCTAAAACTGTTAATAAAAAAATAAACTTACAAGACTACGTAAAAAGGTCAGTGGATTTAAAAAGTTTTGGAAGCACTGGTATAGGAAATAGTAATTTTTTTTATTATTTAATTTTTTATTTAAGTTTTTAAGAATTTAAAAATTAATTTATATCACGTTTTAAATTTTATATTAAAAATCCCCCTCTCTCCCTACATTTTTTGTAAATAATATGTAAAACTTATTATAATCAAAATATGTAATATTTAAGAATTGGTTTATGTGATATCATTTCTTTTAGAATGTATGTATACTAGTATTCTAGTATATTTTAGAAAGTAATAAAAACAATTTATTATATTCAGTTTTTTATTAAATTATATCACATTGTTTATAGAAATAAAATAAACAATAATTCAATTTTTTTTTCAAAACTACTTTCCTTTTCTTGTAGATCAGGTGCCAAGTATTTTGGAATAGATGAAATAGAAGAAATTTAGATAATCTTGAAGTTTCCCCCAACCGAGGTGAAAAAGGGACAAAAAATCAGTTTTTCCTGATTTATCAGCTTTCTTTAAATTTTTTGACAAAAATAGTTATAAAATAAATTAAAGCTAATTAAATTCTCTACAGAAAAGGTTTTATACATTTTTTTGTCAGATTCATACTTCATAGAGTAAATTTATTAGAATTATTGTCTTTCAATTTTAATAAATTCAAACAGTCATTACTCGGTGAAGTGCAAATCTGACAAAAAATATGCATAGAACCTTTCTTTTAGAGAATTTAATTAGCTTTTTATAAGTATAAAACTATTTTTGCCATAAAAATGAAAGAAGACTAAAAAATATTATTTTATATGAAAAAAAATCAGAACTAATTTTCTAAATTTTAAAATAAATTTTCCAACTTGGTTCCTGGCCTAAAAATTTACAAAATCTAGGAAATAAAAAGATACAATAAGCTGAAAAATGTGTATAATTATTCAATTAACATAAAAATATTAAAGCGTTATTTTTTAAAATAAACGTTTCAGCAGACTAGGTTTACGCAAAACTAAAATTCAATTTTAATGTCATTGTTAAAAATTTTAACCTAAAAATATAATACAATAAAATTATCATTTTAATGAATTGATGGTTTCGTTTAAGCTAAAATTACAGCTTCTAGCTGTTAAGCCTCACGTAAACAAAGCTACAATTATTATCAAAATTATTTAGGAACAAATTAAAGAATGCATTTTAGACTGAAAATGCAACAATTAAAATATAATTAATGAGTAATATCATAATGAAAGTATTGGAAATTTGTAAATTTATATAAAGAACATCAATGAGCACATTTCTTACTTAATTATTAAAAATCCCTTATCAAAAATGTTTAATATTTAAAGATACATAATATAATTAAGCAACTACTTCTTTTCAAAATAGATTAAAGAATAAATGCTAGTTAATCAGTATTGCAATTATCACCTATTATTTTATTAAAGTATATACCTAATTTGTATTTAAAATTTGAAACTTTGCTAATCACAAGTATTTTGAGGTGGCGGTGACTTAACTTCAACATATACCCATAATCGTATCATACTACCAACATAGATTGGCTCTACAATAAGATTGAGTAAATTAAGGTATTTATGTAGCTTAAGTCATTATACATTTTTCTATTGTTAAAAGGCAACAAAATCAATTTTTAGATGTATTTGTTCTACGGCGTATTTTTATTTATTAACAATTCTTATCTCCAAAACTAAATCATAAATTATCTTCACAGTAATTTCTTTATTAAAAAATTATATTAACAATCAGTCAAAAATTTCATGATAACTACCTAAATCAATTTTACGAAGTTAAGGCATCCAATCGCCATTGTAAAGATATTAAAGTAGCCTATATTTCTAATTTTTACTTTCATCATCATTTTATTGGAAGCTACACAATACAAAAATAATATTTTTATTTCAAACTAAATGAATATGAAGTATAAAAATATTGTTTTATGAATAAATGATTTCTGAACAACACAATATGAAATTGAATATCATTTTTGAGCTGTAAAATAAAATAATTTTTTTAACTTTTTACATGGAACGATTTTTATATTTATTTTACAGCTGTTTTTCAGGAAGATCACAATGGTTTTATTTATATTTAATAATTAATATGTTCAATAAAACATTATATACAAAGGTACTACAGAAAATCTATTCTGGAATTTATGTCGACATTAAAATATCTATCATTATGATTCGTCAAGTAGTGTCTATAAGAAATAATTAGGTAGTTATGTTACTAGGTACATATAGAAATTTCAGTAGATTTCCTGTAGTAGTATGTAATATTAATATTAATCAATTTTATACATTATAAATGATTTACAGTGATGTCATTTTAAACTACTCATTTCTAATACTGAAATATATAAACCAACTAAAAAATATTTACATAGATATCTAATCAGAAAACAAAAATTTGTAAAATGTAAGAAATAAAACATACTTTTAAGCATGACGACTATTCTTCCTCAAATGAATATCTTGCATTGTTGAACGTAACACTCGTCTGGAATTGCCTGAAATTTAAAATATGCATCTTTTTCAGATATTCAGTTCTAAAAATTATAAAGCATTGATACGTCGCCACATCGACTTTGAGAATACAAACTATTGGATAAATTCGATAATTATCGCATAATTCCAATAATTATCAGATAACATGTTGATAATTATCGGATAACTGTCCCGATAATTAGCAGATGACTGACTAAAGTGTAATTTGTTAAAGTTTAAATATGATTACTTACAAATAGGTGGTGATTTATTTTTGTTAGACTTTGCTATTTTCTTTTCTTTAGTTGTTTTTAACTTTTTATTTATTTTTGACATTTGTTTTCTGTACAAGACTAATTTCATTGCTTCTGTGTACCCCTCATGTTTATCTATAACTGACCTAAAAAGAATTATAACATTTTAATATACTGACCATTTTTCAGGGGAATTACCAAGGTTCATACCAGTACTTATCACATTTCTGGTCCATAATTCCCATATTTTTCTTCCTTGCCCTATTCACAACTTCCGTCATAGCCGGTGTTGGATTCATCGAATCTACATCTAGATTTAACACGGCATCAGCAGGATCACTTGTTTCTGTAGTTTTTCTTTGTCTTCTTTGATCTCCAACTTCTAACAATTTACCTATACGATTATTCTGCCTTAGAATATCTTCTGGATCAGACCAAATAACTTCAGCCCAATTGAACTTCTTTCTTCTTCCTTTTCTCTGCTCAGATCTCAACTGAGGTTTTTGTCTCACTATATGTAAATTAGAACCTAATGGCTGTCGTAATGTATTCAAATCAACAATGGGAGGTTTAAGATTCTTGGGATATAGATTCTCTTTGAATCCTCTTACTATTTCTTTATCACAGTTAACCTTATCGAAATCTAACACATTATCATTTTTATATCCGTATTCTATAAGTCCACGACAAAACACTTTTCTGCAATACTCATAATCGGGTTCTTCTTGAAACTTTAAATTATTCGTGTAATTTAAATATTCATAAATACAGTGTGGGTAATGTTTTCTACCAAATGTCTCTTTTAAAAATGTACTTAAATTATCCATCGCAGTTATTTTTATTTGTTGAACAACCGTTGGTTCTAAATTAGGATCACTCCAAGGAAGTTGACCACCTAACCAAGACAACACATTAAATCCTAATACTTCAAGATCGGAACGACGAGAAGTACAACCAGAATGAGCGTCACGAGAACAAAATAAAACTGTTCCAGCATGTGCTTTACGTTCGTCTAAACTGTATTCATGGTGTTGACCGTCGCTCTTGCAAAATCTGCTTGCTAAACCATAATCTAATAAATAAATCTGAAAATAAACAAAACATCTGATAAATGTTTGATAACAATAATAAATAAGCTTATACATTCTATGAAAAATGATAAGCTTGATTTTATAATTTCAAGTTAAACAAATAAACAAAAACATACCTGATTTACACATTGTTTTCTATGTAATTCATCAAAGTCATTTATTTCATTATTTCTTTTGTGTCTCAGCATAATGTTTTTAAGCGAATTTTTATTCATTTTTTTCTTGCCAAGATCAGAATAACCAAGAAGTAAATTGGAAGCCTTTATATCTGAATGAACAAATCCTTTACTATGTAAATATTCTAATACATCTAAAATTTGTATAGTAATAGTAAAAACAGTTTTCAGGCTAAATTTTTTGTTTCTTGATAAAAAAATAGATTCCAAATCTTGTCCATAACGTGGTAGAATTAAAAATCTATATCTGTCTGAAGATACTTTAAATGAGCCGGAAGCTATGTAATGTGGCATTCCAATTTCTGCAAAGTTCTTTTCATACATCCATTCTTCAACTAAAATATACAATACATAATTCAGTTACTTTCTAAATGCATTAACCACAAATATAAAAAACTTACGCATATTCAGTCGAGCACATCGTAAATAACAATTTATTTCTACAAATAATGGACCGCTATTGTGTTTTTCTATTTTTACTACGAATTCCGCATCAGATTTAACGCCTTCCTTTATTTTGTTCGAAGCGAGATAAATTTCACCAAACCCTCCAACTCCAATACATTTTCCTACTTTCCACTGTCGTTGGAAGATGTCAGTCAAAATTTTCCCACAATAAGAATTCTCATAAACGTTATTTCGAACCTTCTTTTTAAGAGGTTCAATTTCAGGATCTTCTATACACTTTCGTCTCATTTTAATTTTAAATTGCTATAAATGACAATTGTTTTAATAACTATGATTTTAATTTGTATTAATAGTTTAATGGTATGATGTGAAAATCAGAAAAAATAAAATATTACACATTTCAAAATAACCGTTTATTTATTACTTAACAAAACAAGTTTAATTAAATGTACAATATATTTACACAAATTATATAAATAATTGTAATTGCTAACTGTAAAGAATTGTACCTGTCAAAATACATAAGGAAAGATTGGAAAATATAAAATAACTTACCAAAACCACTAAATATAAACACTATAAACATTTAAAAATAAATCCACATGAAATTACAATTTAAACTACATTTATTTCTATTTCAAACATCGAGAACTAGATTTTTTATGAGATTTTTAATATCATATTTCATGAACGTCAATCAATGCCAATTGTCGCAAACAATTTTTCACTAGTAATTATTGAAAAATAACATCATATAAAATGAAATTTACTTACTTGCAATATTTGAAAGTAATTAATAACCGTAAAAATTACTCAAAAAGCCATTTTGGCATTCAAAGATCAATAACGGACATATCACTTTCGTTTTGCAGAATCGTCTTTCGTCTCGTAAAACCGGTTCTCTTTTCCTTCTCTAATATCCGCTACATATTGTAAAGAATTTGCTCTAGATAAAACCAAAGGAAAAGCTATCTATAGGGTATTAAATTTAAATGGCAATTCACTATAATTATTGTGATACTTATGAAAAAGTAACGTAGAAAACAGCGATCTAAAATCAGTGGTGATTAATATACAATTATACATCCCTGTATACATCATAGAAAGGATAGCATATTTATGTCATTATACAATTAATACCACTGCTCTAAAATTAGAAATATTTAAAACCTCGAAAAAAGTGTTTAATTTGCTTTTGGTCTTGATCAAATTCTTTATAATACCAGGCATGACAAATACGAAGTATCAATATATAGAGATGGAATGATAAAAGTATGAATTTTAAATACATACCTACTTTTTCAGGAAATTTAAAAGTAAGAGTTTAACTGCAAAAAAACATCAATTTAAACGTGTTTATTTTATAAATATAAAATTACATTTAACCAAATATAAAATATTAAAACAAAATCGTTATATTTCATAAGTTAAATAAATTAATCATAATTATTTTTTTCATAGTAGTCTTCCTTTTCAGGACTTTGTTCAGGATTACTAGTTAAGACATGTACAAGAGTGTACTGTGGTATTTCATTCCCTCGTACAATTATATTGTAACAGACAAATTCCATTTTTTCCAAGCTTTGTTTTAAAACATAGCACTTCCTACTTATTTCTTTATGACCTTGTGTATTACCAATACCTAAAAAAAATGTTTAAAAAAAAAAATTGAATCCCAAAGCTTCCTAAAAAACTGTAATTTGAAAAAAATAATTTTACAATACCTAAAAATCCTTTATAGATATTCTTCACAAAATCACATGTTTGAAAACATTCATCTGTCTTTCCTAAACTCAAACTGTTGATACATTTTCTCATTAATTCTCCTGTCAAATCGGCTATACCCAAAATAAACTCAGGGGGCGGAAGAAACGTCTGAATCTCTTTCATAGCATCTTCATCGGTTATCAAATCACTCGTATCTGCTCCCACCAATGAAAGTTTCGTACTGGCATCATTCGATACTTTGTATCGAAACTGTTTCTGTATTTCTAACCAGTTGTCAATATTCTTTGTCTTCAAGTATTGGTAGTATGTAAACGCTTCAATGTATTCTTGTAAACCTGCAGAATACGCACGGCAATATTGATACGGATCTTGGTTTTCAAGTTCATATGCAATTGCTTTGAAATAAACATTTGCAATATTTTTTAACCTCTGTTCAGCTTCTTTTAAAATTATATCATGTTTGCTTTCTCTAAAAAAATAAATGATTGTTTAGTTAACTCACAGTTAGTTAATTGCTACAAATATTTACCTATCAATGCTGTGTAGCAAGAATATTATTCTCTTGCTTTCAATTGTTACATCTCGACTTATTTTAATTATCCTTTCGTAACGATCATGTTTTGTGTCTAATTCAATAGCAAATTGTCTGAACATTTGAATAGTTGGACAGTTTTCATCTATTTTTTCCAGCAGTTCACGAGCTTTTTCTCCAACGACTGGTTTTGGTTTATCGCTGTGATGTCTATGACCGTACCGATGATGTCTTCGGTTGTAACCTACTCCATAAAAGTTTATTGAATATGTATTTACAGTGTGTCATAAAAAATATTACCTTTGGTGGACATATTGATGTGTGTTATCAAAACGGTGAAAATATATTAATGTTTTATTGGTTTTTTCCTATTATCTAAAACACCTCAGTCAATTTGACATTTAAACAATATGAATTTAGTGTCAAAACTGGTCACGTGATTACTTTTAACGCTTGAATCAGACTTCTAGCTTAAATCGCTTGAATCAAGCGTCTTTAGGGAATATACGTTCTTGACGTTTTCCCTCTTTTCTCTTCTTTAGTTTCTTTTCTCAGTAGCCAATAAAATGCGAGAAAAAGCCAGAATTTTAATGGCGGTTTTGATTGATTCATGTGGCTGTCAAATTTTACAAATAAGTTGTGATTTAAATATTATTTTATAATGGAATAAAATAATGACGTTTATTTTGAAAACAGTTTTCAATAACTCGTGTATATTTTACAAGAGCGAATAGTAAAAACTATTGTAATAAGCTCCATTAATAGAATTGTGAATCAAGTATATTTTTTTTTTGTATTACCAAAATAATTTCAAGTATGGGTACTCAAGTTTTAAAAAACGTAAATGTTTTACAAACTGAGTTAGAACAAGCAAAAAGTACATTAAAACACTATGATGAAAGTATAAAAAGATTGATAGGACGTGATCCGTCTGAAAATGCGGCTGCTCGTTCAGGTTATAAAAGACAAATAAGTCAAAATGAAGAGTCCCGAGCAAGATATAACGATAACGCTTATAACGGCAACACAAATAACAGACAAACTGAATCTTCAAGTGGTCAGCGTCAGAGATATCAAAACTTTCGTAACCAATCGTATGAAGGTGGAGAACCACCATCAAAAAGAAGGTTAAGTGAAAATTCAGTTTTCAAAAGGCTTGATAAGCCTAAATACGTGGAAGAAGATGACTTATCGAGTAAATTACAGATGCATAGTAGAGTTATTGTACAACAACGGGAAATACCAAGTCGACAAGATGCTTTAAAAGCTCAAGGTCGTGATGTAAAGTCAAAGGAAAGGAACCGACGTATGTTTGGGGCGTTGTTAGGTACTCTACAAAAATTTCAACAAGAAGAAACAAAATTAAAACCAAAGGTACTGTATTTAATACAATTTAAAAAAAAAAAAAACATAAATAATATATTTGTTTTTAGGAAGAAAAACGGGCCCAACTTGAGAAAAAATTGGAAGAGCAAGAAATATTAGAGAAGGCAAAAATTAAAAAAGAACGTTATGAATTATTTATGGCACGTAAACAAAAGCAGGCCGAAATTCGATTACTGGAACAAAAGATGCAGCGTATAAGTGAACAAGCTGCTTGGGAGGCAGCGCATACACATTTAACAGGGTTCATTCGTACGAAAGCTAAACCTCACATTTATTACAAACCACATAAAATGACACTGAAAACTGAAGAACTCTTAACAGAAAGTCGCATTTTGATGGAACGTAAGTAATTACATAACTATACGGTAATTTACATCATTGACTTGTTTTTAATTTGTAGGTAAATTAGAAGAAAAACGACAGGAAGTAAAAGAAGAATTAGAACAGTTAGAACATCGTTTTGAAAATCGTGGCAGTACAAATAAAGGAGAGGACGAGTGTATGGAAGAAAATGATGATTTAGAAGAAGAGGTGCATCAAATGTTAGATGAACCAGTCGTAGAAATGGAAACAGAACATGATAGTCACAGTACGGATACACCAAAAGAAGATAAAGAGACATGCAAAGATACTGCAGAAAGTCATGAAGATAATGTTGCCGATAAAACTGAAGATGTAAAGAATATTGATAAAGTACAAAGGATTGAAGATGTGGATGAACCAGATCCAGATACAGATACAGATGATTCAAATTCTAATGAAGAAGTTATTGAAAAAGTAACCACGATTAAAACTGAGAAGGAAGATTTAAGTACGACTAAATTGCATGTACCATTAAAAACTGAAAGTTCACCGCAGAAAGAAGAAGAGAAATTACAGTCGAGTAGTCCTGTATAAAGTTGAGTGTGAAAATTTTACTATCAGGAGTGCAGGAAAGTTCGTGTCAGTTTTAAGTGATAATATATTTTTTTACATTTTTGTGTTTTTTTTGACTGTATTTAATTAACTGCGTAAGGCCTGGTGCTGAGTATTTTGGAAAAGAAGAAAATCAGACTGGGTATTTTTTTTTATTCTAAGAAATCCTCGTGTTAAAGAAGTTTTTGCTGATTTTTCGGCTTTCTTTCAACTTTACCAAAATTAGTTATATACAAAATTAAAGCTAACTAAATTCTCTACAGAAAAGATTCTATAAATCAGATTTGTATTTCACTGAATTATGACCATTTGAATTTATTAAAATTAAAATAGGTTGGCGTAGGAGAAAGGACAACAATCAGTTTTTTTCAACTTTACAGCAAAATTAGTTATATACAAAATGAAACATAATCAAATTTTCTATAGAAAAGGTTCTATACATATTTTTTGTTAGATTCGTATTTCAACAAATAACTGAAAAGTATTTCACTGATAATTATTTTTAATGAATTCCGACTGTCATTATTCAATAAAGCATGGACCTGGTGAAAAAAATGCATAACACTTTTCTTGTAGAGAATTTAATTAGCTTTCATTTGTATATAACTATTTTTGCCATAAAGTTGCAAGAAAGCCGAAAAATCGGCAAAAACTGATTTTTATCCTTTACCTAAAAGTTTAAAATTTATAATTTATATAAATGAGATATGAATTTTTTTCTGGTAAAAAAATGATTTCTCAAAAACGACATGTACTTTTTTGGGCACCTAATATATGTATTGTGTATTTGTATAAGTCAAAATAAAAAATTATTTCAGTTTTTATTTTAATTATTTTTTTATGCTTTATCCTATCATTCAATACATGGTTGGGCATTTAGTGTTATAGATTATTATCTAAGAACCATCGCATATTTGAAAAAAATGTTTCAACCAAAAATTGTTTGGTTGTGAGGGGGTAATCAAATAGTAATATTTATTTGTTATTTCAACATGGCCTTCAAGGATATTTGAAGGTCAACATCATTTTTCTAAATAGGAACCTATAGTTTTTATTTGGTAATTTTATTCTACGTGAAAAACACGAATCTTTTATTCAAAAATTTTTTCTTAACAACCTAAGCTTTCCAAGATTTCTAACAGAATTTTTTTACCCAGAAAGCAACACTTTAAATGCCCCACCCTGTATATTATAATCATGGTAAGTATCTTTTATAATTATTTTGAAGATAAGGAAAGATATAGGACTCAGCACGTTACCTAACATTCTTACAATTGTGCTCCGTAAAGCCAGTGGCGTATCATTCAGGTCTCGAAATAAAAATCAATTGTTTTGGAATTATAAAATTAATTAATAATAAATGTGGCTTTAGGCTGAGTGCCCGAGGCAAGTCAAGATTTTTTTGAGCGTCGTAAAAAAAGATTTCTAGCAGGAGGGAGTCCGCAAAAAATGTTTATCTTTTAATATAACTTTTATACAGAATAATAGTTTATAATATATACTAGTGACGTGACTACAGAGTAAGTAAGTAACCTTTTTTTGTCACCTTATCCCCAGAGTTGTTAAGCTTTTTAAAGGCTCCACCTTAAATATTTTTCGGGGGTAGGTACTAAATTTGTAGTTACACACTGATATTATACCATACCTGTTTAATCAATAAAATAGTTTTTAATTGAGTAAATGTATTATTTAAAACAGTGTTGTTTATTGTCTAATACTTATGAACTGTTAAAAGCTAAGTATTCATTTGGTAGATTTTAATTGCAATTTTTATTACCAATGATATCGCGAACAAAAGAAGTAGTTTATGTGATTTCGAATCTAAATTTTGGTAATATTATTTTTCATGTACGCGTACGTAAGTTATATCAACCGAAACAAATAGCTTTTATTAGTTAATGATATGTTTATATGAACTATAAGTTTTTTAAACAATTACAACATTTGATTGTTATGGGTAGAGTTTATGTATGAAGGAACTATAAAAATTTTGTATTATTTTCTGATAATGATTTTAGTTCGTTGATTTTTTTGAAAAGAAATAAACTTAAGATATAGGAGCAGACCCGGATACGAAACGTTCGACCAGGTATACACAATAGATACACTTTATATAAGATTAGGGGTGTACCGGAATTCCGGCCGGTATTCACGAATTTATTACGGTTCCGGTTCCGACCGAAACTAGCAAATTCTGGCCGGACTTGCCGGAATTTTAAAAAATATAATAATTATAAAATATCATTTTTTTAAATTTTAATGGAAAAAATCGTTTAATAACACAATTACAGTTTTTTAATATTTTATTCAACATAAGTATGATTGAAATTATAACATTATTGATCTTAAAATAAATATAAAGTAAAAATTTTCATAATAATATAAAAAATAAAATAAAACCGGCATCAAAAAATATATAAAAACACTGAAAAGAATACCTAAAAATTAAATTTAACAGTTTTTGAAGTCGTTTAACTTCGAGTAGTGGGCATTCTTTTATCCATATAAATTTATACCATCTTCTTTATTTTGTGAATTAGTCTAAAGCTGTTTGTTATTTATCACATTTATAATTTAACACTAGAAATATATAATTAGATTCTATACGAAACTGTAAATTTTACATTTGTAGAAAATATTATTTTTTATAATATAATGTAGGACTCTACCCATCGCGCCAAGCTAAGATATGAATTATTCAACTTATTTGTTAATTTATCAATTTTAATTTGTTCATAATAGGGGAAGGAGGTCTCGACGGTCTTAGGGTATTTGATAGTTTTAATGTTATTGATGTAAGCTATATTTAAAAAAAAGTTTGAGTCTGTAGGATCGCACCAAGCTGAGATATGAATTATTCAGTTTATTTGTTAATTTATCAATTTTAATTTGTTCATAATAGGAGAACGAGGTCTCGACGGTCTTAGGGCATTTGATAGTCTTAAAGTTAATGATGTAAGCTATATTTTAAAAACAAGTTTGAGTCAGTAGGATCGCGCCAATCTGAAATATGAATTATTCAACTTATTTGTTAATTTATCAATTTTAATTGACATTTTCGGTGATTTTTGAGCATTTTTTTAGGGGGAGAAAGGGCGGAAAAATAAATCTCGCCCAGGGCGCCAGATTTGCTAAGGCCGGCACTGGTAATAACAATCCTTAAGTAAAGTAAAAGTAAATTCAGTTGAGTTGTCACTCCCCTTCACTAATAAATCTTAAGTAACAAACGAAAGATTTAATTCTTAAGGGAGGCCAGAACACGGAGACAAGTTATTGATAGATTTTTTTTAAATAATTAAAATTGTTATTGGCATTAACTGATGTTACTAACAAAACAAGCATCTCTTTATTAAATCAATTCATTTCCAAAGTTCGCAAATATAGTTTTTTTTTTTTTTAATTATAGCCTGTTTTTTCTTTAGTGATGGACACTTGCTAATGATTACAAAATTATGAGTACTATACGACACAAACGTTATAAAATAAAGAATTGTCGGAAGAGGATAATTTCAGACGACATTTGAAGATATAATAAAAAAATAAAGAAAGAAAGAATCGTATTTGAAACAACATAAAGCAGATGCTATGATAATATAATAATCAATAAATAGATTACACTAATCATTGACACCTATTGCCCGATTGTCATCAAATTAAGCTGTTTTTCAGTTAAGTGTCTATAGATTATGATTCAGTAATGGCAGTAATGAAGTATCAACAAATAGTTCTAATTAAGTACATTTAATTAAACAAGTTTCCAACACTGCCCAAGACTGCGCCAGTATCTTATTTGGTTAAAACTTCAACAAGTAAAATTAATTGTTTAAATAAGCAAAGAAAGTAAGATGGGTAAGATGTATCTAATATTTGTTTCTTTCAAACCGCATTTAATATTTTCTTTATCCAAATATTATGAACTAAACTTATTTGTTAATTTTAATCAGTGTATACTCATAAATTTAATTAAATAAATATATATTATGCATTTATTTATACGTATAATAATATTATATGGAATATGTACATTTGTAATACATCTTTTATTTTAATTTTATTTTTTTATTTTTTAAATTTTTATTACTAAAGTTTCTTTGTTGTCCGGATTTTCGGTTCGAAAAATACGATCAAACTACCAATGTACGTCATGATTATAGCCAGTAGAAACCAGCACAATGTATTATGTTCGTAAAATGTTCCACTAAATTTAATATTTAACAATAGTAAGACTGAATACCTCATTAAGAAGGTGGACAAGTCAAATACCATGTAGGTTACTACCATTTATAATAATTACTGGTGATAACTATTGACGCTCGCATAAAGAAAATTGTTATAGACACAAAATGCTAGTATTGTATATCAGGAGCAGGCCTATAATGTTTTATTAGAGGGGGGAGAGAGGACTGAAGTATAAACCGTAATTTAATGAAAATTGTATAGATACAAAATATAGTATTGTATATCACTTTTCAAACATTTCAATAATATCTACCTATTTTTTTCTGGATTGCGTATAGAAATTCGAAACATATATTTATATAAATATTGTATAAATGGGTCCTGAATTACGGAACATCCTGTATATATTATGATGGTTTTATTTTTCAGTACAAATATTAAGCATTATAATATTAATATAAATTATAATGTTTTTGAGAGACTGTTTATTTAAAATAAAATATATATAGGTATATATTTAATTTAATTATTTTTTCGTTTATGTAAGGAGAGGAAGGATTTACCCCCCTCCCTTTCTTATCAAACCTTTAAATTTGCGAACTATAACAAGTCTAGTAGGTACCCAATGTAATATTGTAGAGATTTTAATAGAAACTATATTTTTGGGGGACTTCTTTGTCTATTTTTAAAATAAAATGCGTATAAGTATAATATTTAATATACTAATTTTTCGTTCATGTGCGAAGGGGGAAGGCATTTATCCACCCCATTTCACATCTTTAATATCACTAACTGTAAATAATCTAGAGGTATACCTAATGCAATTCATATAATCATATATTAAATAATCTAACAGTAAACCTTGCTCTTATAGCGGCCATAACTGGTGCCAGTACCTTATTTTTCAAAAATCCTAAACAATAATTCCGTAGTCCACACGAACGAAGCCGCGGGGACAGCTAGTATTCTATAAGTATCATCACTTATACTGAACATCATCAATCATATCAGTTATACTGAGCACATATAGCATTTAAACCATTTCACAAGATAGCACTAATTTGTTTTATCTCTCTATTTCCTAAAATCCAACCTAACGCATATTATTTTTGATATATGTCTACGCTCTTTTACATTTTGCCGCAAACGGTCGTGTTAATTTTTATGTAAAAGTGCCGCTGGAATTTAACGAATGCATTTTTTAATTTTTCCTCGCTCGACGGTTCTTTTTGATGATAACTTCCCCTCGTCGTGACCCAGTGTGACACATATGTGGTTGTGATCTAGTGATCTATACCAAAATAGATAGAAGCAATCTAATTAGATGTTAATTCAGGTCCGGGGGTTTGGGCTGTATTCTCCCCTTCTTGAAAATATTGAAATGAATTGGATATTATAAAGAACTAGTATCGACTATGGCCGAAATTTGACCAATATTTTATCTGCCTTAACGACAACATGATTTTTTTTATGCACATCTTACCTAACCTAACTTGTTTTTGCACCAAAATTTCCAAATAAAAACACTGCAATTGAACGCGAATTAAAATCTTTATACGCATTCTCTACGTTTGACAACAGAAACCTAAAACTATTTTGCCGCTTGGTGGCGCTAGGAGTATTGCTATGCTGTTGAACGATGCGAGGGAAAATAAACAAACAGCGAGAGTTAACTTTAACTCCCTTAACGGCAACATACACACATGATTTTTTTGTGTATATCTATGGCATAGTACCTATTTCGAATATATGCATTTTATGAGATACACTTGTCACCACTGCTTTTATAAAGATAATAATAATATTAATAATAATAAGATAAACCATATACCATTGATTAAAACCGTTATTGGGCTGTCATTTATATTTAATACTTCGCAGATAGCAGTAACTTAACTTTTGCTCCAGAACATGCAATTTTTTATAGTATATACCGTTTAATTTAATTTAATTTGTGGTAATAATGAAATAGATATCTAAGCATTTTTTTGTTCCAAAATTTTAAGATTTAAAAAAGGCTTTTGCGGTAATCGCCTGACGACCAAATTGCAACCGATTACTCCATTATTTCGAAAAACAAACTTACTATTACGTACTTTTGAAATTCAATAAAATGTACATACCTATTATGATAAAAAAATAATCTATAGTGTAAAAAAAATTAATCTAACATACTTATGTGTTAAATAAAGTATATCTTATACAATTTTTAACATAATAAAAAATTACATACATATGTACACATACATAAGATTTACATAAAGAGATTTTGTGATGTATTTTCTACCATTCAACAACAATACATTTAAGAGTGGTGGAAAATAGGCGTGGCTTATTTGCACCTGAGAAACATCAGACAATCATTGGCCAGGAATTATTTGCAGGTGCGTACGCCATCACAGAGTCTTAAATGTACAGAACATATATATAAAATAAATATACATGTAAATAATGTCATTTATTACATTATTGTATGTATTTCATATCATGTAGGTATATGATGTATAAATACATAGTTTCTTAAGCGACGGACAACAAAAAGTATACGCTTACATTTTATTAGTTGTGAAATTATCTATAAAAGAGTTTATCCTCCTCCATCTTTACCATTTTAATAAAAAAAAAAAAAATACCGCAACTTATAAAGTTAGTTGTCAATTTTTATGACATAATATTTAAGGGTTGAGGGACAGAGGGTTAAAATTCATTTTTAGTATAAATATATATAAGCTATATATTAACGTTTTATTTATTACTCTACAATTGTTAGTTCCGGAGATACAAACTTTCAAAGTTTGACATATTTCGTTGCATATGTCTGGGAAAACGTAATTCTACGTTAAAATAAATTGAGCTATTTTGTCTAGTACTTTAATTATTATACATATTTCAGTTCATGGCAAAAGAAGTTCTAGATGCTTTGATAGTAATGCATAATGAAAAAAATGTAGTATTTTTATGCGACGAAATTAAATTAGAATTTTAAGTATTCAAATTAATCCTGTGCTGTTCAAACATTTTCTAACCCAGTCTTCTAGCTCAGTGGTATTAAAAATGTGATCCGTACTTTGTATCTACTTGTATTTATATATTATTAGCTGTTACCCGCGATTTCGTCCACGTAGAATTTGTATTTTTTTTATCTAATCAATTTTTGGGATACAAAGTAGACTATGTCGTTCCTCAGGATGCAAGCTATCTCTCTGCCAAATTTCATCAAGATAACGAAGAAACAAAAAAGTAACAAACAGACCGACAGAGTTACTTTCCGCGCATTTATAATATTAGTACCGATTATTCGCAACGTATAAAAATATGGTAGTAGAATAAATATTACTAATTAAAACTTCTAATGAAAAAAATATTTTTCTTATACATACTTTCTAGATTTATAAGATATTAGCTGTTACCCGCGGCTTCGTCCGCGTGGAGTTTGTGTTTTTTTTTATTTAATCAATTTTTCAGGATACAAAATAGCCTATTTCTTTCCTCAGGATTCAAGCTAAATTTAATCAAGATCGGTTTAGCCGTGAAAAGGTAACAAACAGACAGACAGTTACATTCGCATTTATAATATTTGTAAATGTTGCTTAAGAAACGACAATATTTTCAGTGCACTTGATGTTAAAATAATTCTTAGCAAGTCCGGCCCTGGCCACTAACCAGGCGTTTTGCGGCGTCGTTACAGCGTGACGCGAACCAGCGCGAAAAATTAAATCTCTCTGGCGATTTGTGCCGCAGAATTGTTAATTTAACCGTTAATTTGCATCGAGACACGCTATGACCCATCTATAGCACTGATCCCGGCATTGCAGAGGTCGCGTCGACGTACCAGGCGCTTGCTCCAATTGTTTTTCCATTATTGGACCACCGTGGGCTTGCATTTGTTATTGTTATTACATTTTAACTCATGTCGGATTAAAAACACCGCTAAAGAAAATTGTAATTTGTATTTGTAATATGAATGATTGTTATACATTGATATTATAATTATATTTATTTTATTACGGTAGTGTACAAATTGTAAGATAAGATCAAATGTTACCTGAATAGTAATATTTAAAAATAAATATGTTTACCTGATTGTACCATATTATTATTGACTAAGGTACTGGCACCAGTCTTGGCCGAAAGAGCAAGATAAAGGTACTGTTTTTTGGGTTTGATAAACCCACCAATTTTGTAATTCTCATAAAATTGCAAATTACACCAAATAGCATAATTATTTCTTTTAACAAAACCATTCAGCATTTTTTACGAAAAACCAAATAATCAAATAATATTGTTTAAAACACAGTATATTTGGTTGATCACTTTAAAATATATTGGTTTAACTCAATCTAACATTTGTTCCAATTTACTAAATATTTTTCAACTAAGGTACTGGCCCCAGTCTTGGCCTCTTTAAGAGCAAGAACTGTTTTAGAGATAATCTTTGTTTGTAAGTACTTCTCTGAAGGTAGGCATGTTGGGTGAATATAGGTATATATTTCATGTCGGGTGGGCATGATATATTATAATGATATATTATAATAATTAGTTTCAATGCCCACCATTTTGACACCTATTGGTCGATTGTCATCAAATTAAGCTGTTTTACAGTGTCTGTAGATTATGATTCAGTAATATCAGTAATCAAATATCAGCAAATATTTTGAATTTAGTTCATTTAATTAAACAAGTGTCCAATATTGGGGTATGATCCAAGACTGGTGTCTTATAGCGTAGTTGTATATGCGCATGTATATAAAAAATATTAGCGTAATGATGTAAAAAGTATGATACCTCCTACAATATGACTTGATACGTTGTGAAGTTTATAATTTAGTTTATGTGTTCTTATGCAATTACATTATTTTGAAAATTTTCATCGAACATACATGTAAAAATATTTATTACCCTATTCAATTCAATTATACTTAATTAACATTCTATACATCGTAATATATACATTGTATCTTTCCCAAAACTAATTTAAATATGATAGAATAACAAATAAAATTATGTAACAATTTATTTTAATTTTTTATTTGAATATATTTCACAATTAATTAATTCAAACGACAAAAAATGCATATGATGCAATAGTTAGGTATTTGAATATCTGCAAGATATATTTTATTGTTTTCAACGAGTCAAAAAATTTCACTTATGTATACAAATTTTTTATTTTTATTTTTATTTTTTAATATAAAGTGATTGTATTTTTCAGTTAATAAATAATACATATTACTTATAACAAAAAATTAATAAAATATAAAAAAAAACAATTCCTTGTATGCTGCATTGAGTATGATAACTATATTTTATTTTTCTTTTGCAATTATTTAAGTATTTTTAAATAGCCATTTAAAATGTTTCAAAAAAAATTCTACACGAAAATATAACACACTGGAATTTTGCATCATAGATAAGGAACGCATATGAGCTTTTCAGAAGCAAACAAAAAATTGAAGGAGAACCATATATGACTTACATACAAGATGTCCTGTAAACATACCGACAAACTTTCAGTAGTTGTCGAGAACATTAAAACAATCGCTTTTGTTAATAAACCCATGTCCGCAAACGAGCAGTAGAGCAAAAGAAAGAACATGACCCCCCCCCCCCAAATCACAGAAAATTAAGCAAATTAAATAGAAAAATGCTTATATTAAATACACTAAAATAACTTTTTTGTCCATGTCACAGTCCATAACCCCCCCACCAAATAAAAAAATATCGACTGAATATTTTATAATAAAACTGTATAAAAATTAAATGTTTGACAGTTCAACTGAATAATTAATCGGAATTTATTAAATTCTAGATGAATTTAGCACAAGGAAGCACTGTGCATTCACTTGTCAGATATTTTTTTATAATACCCTTATATATTTTACTAGTTGTTACCCTCGACTTTATCCGAGTAGAAATTGTATCAATTTTCGCAGGATACAAATATATGTCTTTCCTCAGGCTGCAAGCTATCTCCTTACCAAATTTTATCAAAATCGGTTCAATGGTTTAGCCGTGAAAAGGTAAGAAACAAATAGACAGTTATTTTATCCAATCATGAATATTTAAGATTATATTAAGTTATTTTACTTTTTATAAAATTGATTCCTTAGAGAGGTTAGTTTTGGAATCACTTTACGTAACTAACTAGGTACCTAAAGTACACACACATACACATACACACACACACACACGTTTAGAGACAGACGCCGGGCGCGGACGATATTGGAATAGGTTTCTGTCCGCGGGACTGTCACAGCCCGGCCCGCCTTGTTCGTTCCGCCAAGACGTTTGTAATTATTCATAAATTAGTTATGTCGTTTCCTGTGCGAGACAGGAAGGCACACCGCCGCCATCATTACGAATGTATGTGTGTGTGGACGCCGCCTCTATAGTGTACATCGTTTGTAAAGCGATCGATGTCGAGATGCAAATTTCGAAATGATAAGTTAGCTGAAATAGTGTCGCAGTTTTAAGTACCTTTCTCTCAGTGTTGTTACTTTAGTTTTTTTTTACACGACTTCATAAAGTCAAATCGAGGGTTATGAATTTGACAGTCTTAATGTATATAAGTATTAAGTATATATATATATATGTATGATATCATACATATATACTTTTACATTAAGAAGAAAAACTTACATAGGTTCGGTTAGGTTAGGTTAGGTTAGGTTAGGTGTTTTATTATTATATTTCTGTTCCCTTGTAGAATCTTCAAACTGTGTTCAACGGAACCCCGGGGTTTCGAGGTGTACCTTTCTGAAGGTTCCGCGAATCAAAATAATTATTTGAAAAGAAATTATAAAGCACTCACATTTAATTACTAAACCAGTGTTTATTAACTAAAAAATATTTAATTCCAATAGTATTTTTAAATATTATTTTAAGATATATTTTTCTAAGGGTGGAAAGAGGTTCCGCGAAAAAACTTTATAGTTCTAAGGGTTCCGTGAGTCGACAAAGTTTGAAGATCACTGGTCTAAACTATTTAATCGATTTCTTAAAGTGAGGTATCATTTTAGATCAAAACATAATAGTGCAGTTGTTCGGAATATGATTCCAATTAATCGAAATGCAGTGGATTTTGAAAGAAATTTTGCATTCTTTCATATTGTTATGTCACGTTTTGCAATTCAATCATTTTTGAGCAAAACTCACTCAATTATAATATGATTGAACGAGTTTTGCTCAAATCTAACATTACAATATGAAAAAATGCCAAACATTCTTTCAAAATCCACTGCATCTCGATTATTTTTTAAAATGGAACGAACAAGTTTTGGAAGTTACTTCCTCATTTATAATAAATGCAAATTTTGTTCATGAAATGATTTTAAATATCGCACAGTCACAAATGATGAATTCTTAATCATGTTTATAACAGTTTACATTAAATATAATTTATAGGATTTCTGTACCTCGTTTTACACTCACTCTATTAATATAAAACAAAACAAAGTTTCCTATAAATTCTAACGCATGTCTTGCGATAGCAGTGAAGGGAATCGAACCTGGACATCCTGGCACAAGCTCAACAAGTATCTACCTGTGTTTGTGTTCTTAAAATTACCTTCGTGTTGAAATTAAAATGTGTCATAAATAAATTATATTCATCTTATATATTTAAGATTTTAAGTTTTGTTCTCAAAAATACATATAAATTAAGTAGGGCTGCACGCTGAAACAAGACTTTTAGACTAAGACGAGAGTACATTAAATTCGGATGAGACTGAACGATATCAACTTTAAAGTCTCGACGGTTTAAAAATACTATCAATTATTGTATAAGAAAAAATTAATAATCTGTAAATCAATAATTAAAATTTAATACAGGGTGTCTCTTAAATATACCGACAAACTTTTGGTAGTTGTAGAGGACATTAAAACAATCGCTTTTTGTCAATAAACCCATGACAGCAAATGCGCCGTTTTAGTACTAGCGCAAAAGAAAGGACCCCGAACAAAAGAAATAAATTTTGTCTTTTGGTTCAAATTTTTTGTGGAAATGATAAGGTACTGGTAACAGTCTTGTTCACTTTAAGAGCATGATACTGTTTTTGGGATTGGTAGACTTATTTTTTGTAATTTTCATGAACTCTTGTTACTAATAAAACAAGTAAATCAATTTTATTACCATCTAGTAATGGATAAAGTAAAACCAGTAATGGGCACCCAGTGATGGACATTTGCTAATGAGTACAAACTGATAAATACTATGACACAAAAGTTATAAAATAAAGAATCGTAAAATTTGAAATAATCTTAATTAGATGCTATGATAATATAACAATTATTAAATAGATTACACTAATAATAATTAGTTTAAATAACTACCATTTTGACATCCATTGGCCGATCGTAATAAAATTAAGCTGTTGTACAATTAAGTGTCTATATATTATAATTTAGAACATTTAATTAAACAAGAGTCCAACACTGGGGTATGATCCAAGACTGGTTCCAGTACCTTAGTTCACGAAAATTTGCTCCAGGACTCATCGAAACATAAAAAAATCAGTCAAAATAAATTATAAATATAGGTAATTAGATATATTCAATTAATTATTTTTTCATGGGTACATTAATATTGTATCTACAGATATATTATTAAGACAAGTACGTAAATACGACCCTGTATACTGGCAGCTAATACAGAAACTTCAAGATCCGTAGACTACGAACTCTAGACAGCACAGCGATGCTGTCGTACATTATTCTTGGAAGAGGTTGACTTAAAAAAATGTAGCATTAAATCCTTTGAACTCTAATTATGCTTGTGACGCAGCAATGCGCATGCGTCAACTTGTGTTCTTTGCCTGCTTTTATTTTTTTTATAGTAGACACGTCTCTTTTTTTAACGAATTAATTTTATTTCAGCTGTTTGATGCTGAAACTGAAATCATTTTTATCGACCGTGAAAAGTCCGTAAAGTATTTATACATTTCAGTAAAATATCAGTGTAAATTTGTTTAATATAAACAAATTAGTGATTAAATTTGGTAAATATACATATGTTTATTTTAATTTTACGTGTAGAGAAAAGTTTGTTTATTTTTGACAAAAATATCTATATGCTATTAATTAAAACATTTTAAATTATAAACTGGGTATTTAATAAATTTATATGGACAGTGGTGTAAATACAAATTCCGTACGTCCTTTGTAGCATATTGAAAATTAATTTGAGTTTACCGTTAGTAACATTTTTAATAATTAATTTCCAAATTTTTGATGTACAACGTATAATTAATTTATTTTGAACATATCTAGTTTCCGAAATCTAAAAAATTAAAGCATATTAAATAGAAAAATGCTTATAAAATTGACTAAAGTAACTTTTTTTCCATTTCACAGATCATGACCCCCCCCCCCCCCCTCCAATTCTAAATCTAGATCCACGCCTGAAAATCTAATATACAGCAACAAATCTATCATATCTATAATACAAACCAACTGGGTTTATGTAACAACTTATTTTCATTTTTCAATAATTAAAATGTATAATTGTTAAGTGTTGGCAATCTTTAATAAATACTTTAATTAACATTAGATTAAGTACATTTGAATTTATGGTTATAGTAATATTCATTCGCCATTAATATAAACTTTTATTTGATTCGTTAATTAAAAAAGAACTATTTAATTATTTCTAAATATTACTTTTTAAATTATAAAAGGCGTCCGTTTAGCATACAGCATGATCCGTAAGTCTGGACATACCTATATTTATACAAAATATTTAATGAAGTTATATGAAAACATTTTAATTTAAATCTTATTCGATCAGTCTGTCTGTCTATCCGCGTATAACTTGAGAATTATTGATCCGATTTGTATGCGGTTTTCTTTGATATGAAGATATGCTATCTGGTCAAAAACAAAATATGGTTATAACAAAATTTGTCCGTTAAAATTTCCGATAGAGATAGTACCTACATTTTTTTTTAAATAAAATAAAGTTTAATACATTTTTCATTAAATCGAATGCTATATACATAGTTATATTAGTTTATTTTAAATTGAAAAAACTTATGCAATATTCACATTATCATCTTGCACAATAGAAATTCATATACATACATATACGTGTTGAAATTTAGTGATATATTATTATGAAATACATTAATATTTTTTATCAACCATAATAAATATTTATTAATAAAATACGATACCTACATAAAAACAAAATGATCTTGTGGTAATTCTCATTTCTGCATACCTATCAAATATAATATAACAAAAGAAGTAAAAGGTTATGCTTTGCTCTTTACAAAATAACATTTTGTAATAATAATTGTTCACCAAATATTAAATAAAATTTCAATTGATATAATGTTCTAAGATAATGTAAGAATTGATTGCATATTTAATCGCCCCACCGTCAAAATGAAATTAATATGCTGCTATTCATATGACGTATGTATCAATTAATATGCGAGATATTTTTTTTTCTGTATTATATCGATACTACGAAATATTAATAAAAAAAAACTGTACCACAACTAATAACGTAAGTATAGAACTATAGGTACATATATTGTCACTTTTTAATGCTACTGAATTTAAGGAATGAGGGATGGAGGGTTGTATTATAAATGGGACTTTATAAGCAGGCAGGGATAACTTCTACAGAAAAAACTGGACCTAATTTTTTTCCATTTAGTAGCAATTAATTTTTGTTATAAACATGGACTGCGCATTTTATATTGACATAGTGTGTAAAATTTGATTCACAAAAGTGAAGATAGAGATATAACCCAAACAATAATCTATCTTTATTACATTCAGGCTTAAATATACAAGCATACACCTACATTTAACACATTCTATTGTCCGGTATTATAAAGAAGCTAGCAAATTGGCTAGCTATCAAGCACTTTTAAATGGGATATCAATTCTGTGATATGAAATTTAGAACAATGATACATCAACTTATTGTAACACAGTTGGCGACTCTCTTCGTACAAAATAATTTATATATTAATACGTGAACATCGAAATTTGTCGTACGTTTTTTTAGTATTTATTATAAAAGAAGGTTAATGAAACTTATCATTCGAAAGGTACTGTGCCATAGATGTGCACAAAAATCATGTGTGTATGTTGCCGTTAAGGCAGGTAACATAAAGTTAACATATTACATACACATATGATTTCCCCTCGCATCGTTCAACATTATAGCAATACTCCTATAGCGCCACCAAACGGCAAAAATAAATAGCTTTGGGTTTCTGTCAAACGTAGAGAATGCCAAATCAATTCGCATTGAATTTTTTGTTTTTATTTGGAAATTTTTGTTGTAAATAATAATAGTAAATATATATATTTTTGTTGTTTTGAGAGATCTATATATTAAACATCGAAAATTGTTGTACTTACCTTTTTTTGTATTTATTATAAAAGTAGGAGAATGCGGTTAGGTTAGACAATAAAGAAAATAGATAAATCTACAAATTTAGTGATTTGCATTAAAATGGAAAAAACATTCTATATGTAACAGTACTTTCAATTTTGAAAATTGCCGAATATTGGTTAAAATTTCGATTTTCCTTTGTTTAAAACATGGTTTTCAAAGAGAATAACTATGAATGTGTATAACTTAAGGTTTTTTAGTTAAATTTATAGGATTTAAAAAATATATACGAATTTGAATGTTTGCATATCGAAAAAAAAAGTTTTTTTGTAATATCGCAAAAACAAGAGCTGAATGAGCATTTTTGGATTCAGCGTGCCCAAAGTTGTTGTATACCCTTCAGCAAAATGGCTGTCGACCAGTGTTATTGATTAACCTTCTTTTATTATCATACAATACCCTTTCTATATTTCTGCGAACCTTTAATAGTTTCAACAAAAAGTAATATACGGTCAGACATTTTACTTTCCCCCCTCCACCCAACAACAAAGTGTCGTGAGACAATTGCAATTCTCTGCTAACAAGGCAACATCATAAAAACGCTTAGCAGTGGAGCAGCACTATATTTATAGTTTTTGCGACAAAAAAAAAACAACGAACAACATTTAATCAAAACTATACGCCTTGCGTTGCCATAATTGACCGGTTTTATGTCCGCAAGGACGTCAAAACCATTCTGTGTAGTATAAACAGAATAACGATAAAACTTTATGGGCGCCGTGGCTTTTGTCAGACTATTGGTTACATTACCGCGACGAGTTTTTGATCTGTGCGCGAGACCGAAAGATCTAATGGCTAACGACACCTTTACAAAAACTTAAGACCGCTAATATTACATTATCAAATAAATATTTGGCAATGGATTTGATCATATTTCTTTGATAAAATACGTGATTTTGTTTTATTACACTAAATAAAATATTTGATAATATTAATTCCTCGCAAGAAGCTTTGTGATCGTTGTAAAATGAGACAAAAAAATTGTTTTCCCATTTCAAAATTTTAAAATGATCTTTCCGTTTCAGGTCAAGATAAACACTTTTCGTTCAGTGTCTGTCTGTCCTCTGAATCTTTGTCTTGGTTAGATGTTTGGGTTTGGTTTGAGGACGGTGTCAATTGAAATCATCAAAATCGTGTGTAAGAGGGAGGGGTGACACCCCAAAATATTTTTTTTCTCAAGTTACGTGAAATCTTTTTTGTAGAGCTTCCAATTTCCTATAATATATGTAGGTCTACAACGTTTGTTGTAAAATATTCTCTTACATAGATTTATCTCAATTTGTTTTGAAAAATCATGGTTAGTATTTTTTTAAATTGATATTTACTTTGACATATTATAAATTTAGATTTAGATTGAAATTGCCAAAAAATTAAAAATATACGAAAAAATAATCAGGTAGGTACTATATACTAGAGCTGGGCTCGGGCCGTGAATTTTTCGGGTCACGTTGGGTCACGACCGTGACCCGATGATCGTGAGTCAAATTAAAACAGTCGGGCGTGACCGTGCGTGAGTACATTTTTCTCGTGCGTGAGTTCGTGAGTATATTTTGAAGATAATTTTTTTATAAACTTATTTGATATTTTTTTTAATATCTGAACTAATAATGCATAAATATAATAATGTTTTAAACCGAATTTTGACATTAAAACATATAGTATGAAAAATAAATGTTATTTTAGGAAGCATTTTCACATGGTCAGTATTGCCAACTATATCAGAACACCAAAAAAAGATTTAAAAATGCATTGTAGCTTTATTTTATTATTGTTTTGTTTGTAATTTCTTTTACTAGAATGCAGTTTAGTAGAAATAATATGAATATAAAATACACACAATATATTGCACGTAAAAACATAAATTTTCATTATTTCAAAATTTAATTTACAACAATTACTTTAAATCGGGTCACGCGCGTGACCCGTCGTGCGTGATCGGGCGTGAGTAAAAAAATAGTATTCGTGAGCGTGCGTGATCGTGAATACTTTTTTTTGTAACCGTGAGTGAGCGGGCGTGACTAAAATTTTTTCTCTCGTGAGCGTGCGTGATCGTGAGCAAAAATTACTCACGCGCCCAGCTCTACTATATACGTCTTAAAAAAAATTCTAACTAATATTTTTTAGTAAAATTGTATAAAAATTAAATGGTAAACCAATATGCCAGGCAATTTATCTGAACACTCTATCGGTTTTTATTTAAATTGTTCAATAATTAATTAACTTTGGTGAATTAAGCATGAGGAAACACTGTGCATTTGGCAAATGTTTTTTTTTCAATATTATCTGGGGGTAAATATATAAATACATTAATCGAGGATTGAATTTACAACTGTTTACTGCGGTTTTTAAAACCGATAAGAAGATTATTTTAATTTCCCTAAAGTTACACCAGCATTTATAGCCCAATCCAATAAAACCTATTTAAACATTTTTTTCAAATTAATTACAACCAGAATTAAATTTATTACAGCTACCGTTTTCCGGAAAATTAGGTGTGATTCTAAAGCTACACCGCACCTCTAAGATCGCAACGAAATAAAGTCTAATAGGGTCAATTTTTTTACAAATTAATTACAGTTAAAATAAGGTAGCTTGAAGTCTCAAAAATCAATCTTATAAGGGATGGTTTATAAATTTATTACAGTATCCTACACCGCTTCTTTAGTATTATTATGTTATAAACAATCATTTCTGATGATAATAAACCATTATCATGTGTGTGGGATGGTGTAAAAAAAAATGCAAAGTGAATTTAAACCTATTCTTAAGGGGCGTTTTATAAATTTATTATAATTTATCACACTTATTAAGACTAAAACTATACCACACCTAATTTTCCGGAAAACAGCAAGTGTAATAAAACTTCCGGCAGTAATTAATTTTTTAAAATATGGAAATAGGTTTTATTGGATTGTGTTATAGATGCTGGTGTAACTTTAGGGACATTATTTTACGTAAAAAAACTTGATCAAATATAAGAGATTGTCCTTAATTTGATCATAGATAAATATTATAAAAATTGATTAATTACTGATTACACTATAATATTTCTTTGAACAAAGAGATTTGATCCTATTTATTTTATATAATGTCATAGCGGTCTAATTACTGGAAATACACTATTTAATTCAGAAATATGGATTTTTTAAATTTATTTTAAAAATTACAGGAATGTTCTGGGAACAAAAAGATTGTATAAGTACATTTAAATAGTTTATTTTAGTAAAATAATAATATATTTTATAAACATGAACAGTAAGACATAAGTATAGGTATGTCGTAAGTTTTACTGTACTTAATCTTATTATAATTTACTAATTATTGTTTTCTGTTAGACTGTACGACAATAAAAACATGTATTTATTGACACATATAATAATAAAGATATGTGTAATGTTGATATTAAATTTTCCAGAAATAAATCTTATTTTATATAAATACCTAGTACGCGATTATATTAAATATATAAATTATTATATTAATTCATATTAAAAATGTAACTAAACCCAATAGACAGAATAGTAGCTAACTTTTCGGGCTGTTGTCCACGTTGTCGTATTTTTACACTTGACGTTTCGACTCTTATGTCGGAGTCTTCTTCAGAAGTGATTCTGAAACAGTTTCAGAATCACTTCTGAAGAAGACTCCGACATGAGAGTCGAAACGTCAAGTGTAAAAATACGACAACGTGGACAACAGCCCGAAAAGTTAGCTACTATGGACAACGGCCACGAAAGCCTACAGAAGAACCAATAGACAGAAGTTTGGACTGCACTTTTTATAAAGTAATGTGCAAAATTTTCATATAAGTGAAGATAGATATATAACCCAACCAATAGTCTATCTTTTTTACACTCATGAAAATCATAGATCCAATATATGCTCTAGTTCTTTTTAGTGAAGACTCAATTTTTGAATTAGTTGCACAGTCCATCAGGAGTTATTTTAGTGTGCAGTTTCAAAAATGAAAACTGCAGTTGTAAAAGCTAATTATTTGTGTAGTTGAAAAATTGCAAGTAGAAAGAAAATATAAAAAATTGTAAGTGTAAAGCAAAAAAAAGAAGGTTGAAAATTTTTCTTAAAATAACCCCTGTAGTCCATGCTCATTATTTATCGTGTAAGTCATTTTATAAGATATATATACTTATATTTGTGGTATATACTGATACTTTAAATTATCTAATAGGGTAAAGTGGGATAAATGTTATACTAATTTTACTCTCAGGGTCGTATTTATAAATGTACTAGCTAGAGCCTCGTAAGGGACATTTAGTATATAATATATATACGTAGGGGAATTAGGGAACTGCATAGGATCCCGTGATATAGAAGATTGGGGGTGGGGGAGCTTAGAACAGAAAAAAACCTCTCACTTTATTATGGAAACCTAATTCATGTTTTAATAAACTTTTCAATGGGGTATCAATTTTTTGCGCTTTGGGCCTTTTCATAGCTCCGCTATTGATTCTAATTGAATATAATATCATATTCTACTAAATTAATTTTTATGACATATCATATACATATATAAAATAACTTACCTTAACAAAATGGCGTAGATATTGACTGAAACACATGTTACTTCAATGGAGACACAACACATAATGATTGAATAAAAACAACGTAATTTTATACAGAATTTAATTATATAATTTAATAATTGAAAATAGTATTTATTATACAACAACATAATCAATATGTTCAATAAATTATTTACAATGTAAAATGATATCTGTCTATTTATAAATCATATTTTTTATTAGACTAAACAATATTCGTTTGATATATACCTACTTATATAATATAAATAAAATATCAATTATTAACAAGAAATTTTTAAACTACATACATTTCAAAATAATTTAATTTTAATTACATAAAATAAATATTTGACTTACAAAAAGACAGAAATAATGGATTAAAAATAACTGTATATGTATAACCCCAAGAAATGTGCATGCAATATAAACATAATAATGTACTGTAACTTATAAAATATGCGTTGAAAATATTATAAAGGATTATGTATGACAAATGTACAACATATACTTATTTACATATATATTTAATTATATTATACACATAGTTAAGTAAGGCATGAGATTGATTGGATGTTTCTGTATTAATGATGATAATAAAGTTGCACATCTAAGAGTTATGGCAGCGTCACCATTTTTAGCCAAACCGGTGATTAATTTAAAAATTCGTTTGTATATTATTTTTATCAAGCATAAAAAGTAATTAAAATAATGTATTAATATGAAGTATATTTAATGATATTGATTGGGCTGTCAGAACTCTTACTATACATAGTATCTCTAGTTCAGATCGCTATTCATTTCATTAACTAAGAAAAATACGTAGTATTAAAAGGAAATTAAAAATTATCCTGAAGGAGCTTTTTTTACTCATCTATTTCTATATAATAAATAAATATTTATCATTTTTAATTTATTTTAATATTCATTTTGAGTAATATACAAATAAAAGAAGGTCTTCAAAAGATACTAAAAATAATTTAAATAGATAAGATTGACAGAAAAACGACATTTACATTTAATGATATCTTGATTTGTAATTGCATGTATACTACCAGCTAAAAGTTTGAATATACTTTTAATTTATATTTGACAGAAGCTTCCTGCTTTCCAATAAGTTTTTTCAATATTCATTAATTTGTTGTCTTAACTTGTGTTTTTAAACAAAAATTACATTATAAAAAATATTTGTTTCTATGTATAATATCTATGTATCCAGATGCGTCTGCAGGGAGGGGAAGGTGGGGGGATAGGGTACGTAACGTAAAGTAACGCAATAGCAATGTGTTATTTATAAATCCCCCCCCACTCAATTCACTGGGTTGTATATTCAAAAGGAACGTAATACTTATGTCCGGTATAATAAAGGAGCTAGCAAAATTTGCTGGCTTGCAAGCACTCTCAAATGGGGTGTTAATTCTGTACTAGTATCTATGGATTACCTATGTAATTTAGAGCAGTGGTACTTCAACAATTGTAACACAGTTGGCAACTTTGACCGTACAAAATAATTTTCATAATATTACCACTGTTTTAATACCGTTGGTGTTTACATACCACGCGTGCGTGAAAATTGTCGATCATTTCATGAAACTTAAAGAGAACCGCCAAATAAGTTTGAAACTTCATTTGGAAATGCTTGCAAGCTAACAAATTTTGCTAACTCGTTTATAATACCGGACATTAGTTTTTTTTTAATAATGAATGAAGAAATTTTTATTTTCTTAATATGAGAAGGGGGGGGGGCATTTAAAAAACGAATTAATCCCCCCCCCCGCCTTAGAAATTTTTCTACTGACGCCCCAGCAGAGACACTGTGATGGGATCCCCGCGTATTGAAAATTGCCGCCATTATAGGTACTATATGCACAGAATTGCGGGCGATACGAATCGATCGACGTTGCACGAGCTACAAGAAAGATAGAGAGACAAAAAGAGAGAGAAAGAGAGAGAGAGTGAGAGAATGGACGAAGAAACACAGCGCTATCGCTTAGCCGCGGCGTGACGTCACACGGATTATTTGCTCGGACCAATTTCTCAGCGATTCGTTCTAATTAATAAAATATGTAATTGCATCATGCAGCTATATCATTTATTGCATGCAGTAGGTACCGGTTCTCACGGGCCCCGCTGTATGCGTGTATGTACAGGATGGTTGAAAACTGAAACATGCGAGGAGTACTAGAAGCAACCGAAATGAACAATTTTTTTAAATAAAATTTTTTGGTCTGACGCAAACAAAATTGTCAGCGTCTGACTTAATCATATAAAGTGGTATATCCATAAGGGGATAGGGGTCAGAACTCCCTCCGAATTTGACAATTCGTATTAATTAATTTAACAATTATGATAGATAAAAAAATGAAAATTGTATTTAAAAAAAACATTATCCCCGCCACTGTTCATGTGTACTAAATTTTCACCCTAGACGAAACATCGAGAATCGAAATGAGCTGAGACAAAACTTACCTAAGTCTTGTCTCATTTGCTGCCCCGATTATCCCTACAACGACTTGTTAAATAAAATAGAAATTATTAAACAACTGCAATTTTTAAATTATAAAAAATTAACACAAACATTTTATGGAAATGAACAGCAGAGTTCTAAAAAAATAGTAATTCTGTAACTGTCGGCCTTTCCTCTAGTACAAGGACATTTATTATCACATAAATGAAATATCCAATCAAGAAATTTATATCACATTAAAGCACCTTAATTATTAATAATTATTAAAAAATAATTACATCAAATAATTTCTTACAATCAGTAACAAATTTGAAAATTTATTCAAATGGTTATAAAACGAAAACAAAATTTTCTAAAATGAAGCAGTAATATAATTTTTCCAAATTTTCATTTTTGGTACAGTTAGATTCTATAAACAATTTCGTCACTGAGGAAAAATAGCAATAAAATATAGTTTACTAATGAGATACAAGCAGTGGCGCCGGAGCCGGAAAAAAAATTGGTTCCGGTACCAGTGGATACAAGCCTTTTTAGCTTTCTGACTTTTTGCAATATGGCTGCTTATTCAAAGTGAAAAGCAGTAAATACTCTTTTAAAAAAACAACGGTTATAGTTTTGATATGTAATTAGACACTAGCATTAAATCACCCTAAAATTATTTGCACAGTTAAATGGGACCTGAAAGTGCTAAAAACTTTGATTCAATTTTTTTCAATTTTTATATTTCGCTTTTTACTGCCTTTTAACTATTATTGTTGATACTATGTGTTTAAGCTGTTTAATATTTATTAAGTAGCATCTACTGATTGTAAGAAATTAATTAGTTATTAGTATTATATAATATCCTAGTACTTGAAATCAAAAGGAGTACGAGGCAGAGGTACATTTTCTTTGTTTTTTCATAGAATTTTTCAAATCGAGTACCAGTTATTTTATAATACGTTTTTTTAGATATACTTCTGCGTTCAATTATGCATAACTAAATAATCTAAATATGTTTATCTACGTAAGGCACCTTTTTAAAATACTTATAAGATATATATTTATAATACTATATACTTGTTTGTATGTTTTATTTAAGTAAAACTGTTCAACGCAGAAATTCTGAAATATTTTGCACGAACCTTTTTGATATTATTTTGATACTAATATTAATTGCATTAAAAAAGTTATGGGATATATAAGAAATCAGAGCTGTGCAAGTACCTAAGTACTTTATATTTTCCATACAAGTGTCGAATTTTTTCAAAAAGTACAAATATATTAATATATATATTAATTAAAAAGTAAAAGTGATTACACTTGCACTTGAAGTACGAGTGAAATAATATTTTGTCAAAAATATTTAAGTACAGTGACGCATTATACTACGGGAGAAAAGGACAACTGCCGGAAGTGGGGGGGGGGGGGTCGAGAACATATACTACAAATTGGCGCCTGTGTTGGTGGAGGCCCCAAATCAATCTTTTATAAATTTATTACTGTTGAGAATCTGATATTACTATAAAAAGTTTAAATTTGAACCGTGAAAAATGACAAATTTGTGTTTTCGATTTCGTTAAAAGTATTTTTATTGTATCTATAGTTTTGAGATTTTTCAATATTTTGGAGAAATTGATATTAGTCAACGGATTTGAATTCAGCATATCAAAATCTATCTGATTAAATGTACAATCTTTCAAAATTTGACAAAAAGAAATGTGGTCAAAAATTGACATTTTTTAAAGGTATACTCCTTTGATTTTAAAGTACTATACATGTTATCATATTGATCTTGACACGCTGAATTCAAATCCATCAATTCTGACCAACAGTTCATAAGTTAGATTCGTTTTTTGAAAAAATTTAAAAAATTTAAATTTTTATAGAAATATTAAGACAAATACATTTTAAATTATAATTTATAATATAATATATTATCTTGTGTCACAAGCGCGATCGGACGTAAATAAAAAATACAATTCGTGAGTGATCGAGAGCAAACATCACTCACACACCGAACTTAATCCAGGTAGTGTGCCAAAATTTGTTTAATTTATAGCTCACAACGTTCTTTGCTGAAAATAAAAATTTCTCCCAAAAAAATCCCTTCTAAATTTATACATGGGTCTCCAAATTAAAATTTTCCTGGGCCTCCATGAAACTTTAATGCGCCGCACTTTGTATCTAAAAATGTATTGTATATAAATACTTTTTATAAAGGATATACTTAAATATTTTTACAAAAGTACAGCTTCGATTATAATATATATTTTTCTGTTATAAATTTCACAAGAAATAAAAAACTATTTCATCAGTTTTACTTTACATTATTGTCATACACTCTTAACCAGTCTAAGACACTGTTAAAAAGGCACGTATAATTGCTTTAATATCTATATATTCGATTTAATTAAAATCAGTACATTTATTTTATACATACATAAAATTCTTGCAAAAATATTTGAGTTAAAAACAGATTCCACTTTTTAAGTACCATGCACTTTTACCTAATTATTGTATATACATTTTTCTTAAATTAAACATAAAGAAATATTCGAACTAACCTATTATTCGATGAGTTCATAGTCTATATATGGACATTTCCCGATAAAACATTTTGAAAACAATATTATATCACAAAATCAGTGGCGATACTTGAATTACCAATCTTTTAACACTTAACTCACATCTGGTTTTCAGTTAGCGCACATATACGATGGAAGGTAAGCATGTCTATCTCACAAAGGCGATCCGGCGGCCGCGGCTGCAGCGTGCATTGCCGCCGCAGTGTTCCCGGACTGCAAGTACATGTAGTAATTGTACGGATGATGATGGTGAGGTTGTTGCATCGCTGTGTCCGCGCCGAGAGG